>CM061556.1:229596901-231084401 GCA_030864225.1 Capsicum baccatum var. pendulum
CCCCGCGAACGTGTTTAACAACTGGGGAGTCCGCGCGGGCGGGGTGCTCCGGCACTCCTTACGAGCGCCTCCCCCCGTCCCCGGCGCGCGCGGCGGGCGACCAATGAACCCCGGCGCGGAAAGCGCCAAGGAATACTTGAATTGATTACCTGACCCTCGCGCCCCATACGCGGCATGCGTCGGGGGGACCTGTGCTTCTTCTGTAAATGAAAATGACTCTCGGCAATGGATATCTCGGCTCTCGCATCGATGAAGAACGTAGCGAAATGCGATACTTAGTGTGAATTGCAGAATCTCGTGAACCATCGAGTCTTTGAACGCAAGTTCCGCCCGAAGCCATTAGGCCGAGGGCACGTCTGCCTGGGTGTCACGCATCGCATCGCCCCCCTCGCATCGTGCCTCAATAACGGGGCGCGCTATCGTCGCGGGGCGAATACTGGCCTCCTGTGCGACTCGAGCTCGCGGCTGGCCTAAATTCGAGTCCATGTTGACGGATGTCGCGGAAAGTGGTGGTTCCAACTCAACTCTCTTTGCCATCGCGGATACGGCCCGTCGCGTGTTCGGACTCCAGGACCCCTTCGCGCTCAGGCGCTTCGACCGCGACCCCAGGTCAGGCGGGATTACCCGTTGAGTTTAAGCATATCAATAAACGGAGGAAAATAAACTTACAAGGATTCCCTTAGTAACAGCGAGCGAATCGGGAACAGCCCAGCCTTAGAATCGGGCGGCTCCGTCATCCAAATTGTAGTTTGGAGAAGCGTCCTCAGCGGCAGACTGGGCCCAAGTCCCCTTGAAGGGGGCGCAGGAGAGGGTGAGAGCCCCGTCGTGCTCGGACCTTGCTGCACCACGAGGCGCTGTCTACGAGTCGGGTTGTTTGGGAATGCAGCCCAAATCGGGCGGTGAATTCGATCCAAGGCTAAATACGGGCGAGAGACCGATAGCGAGCAACCCTCGGTGATTTCCCAACCAACTGAACTATTTATTAATAAAAATACCAAAGACGAGGAGATGGTACTAGATTCAAAAGAATAAATCAAGCACAATCCATATGAAGACTCTAGTCTATTTTGGGGTAAAAATACAAATAGGGATGCTACTCCAAAATTGAGAGTTAGTCCTCATTCAAACCATTTTTCAACATTATGCTTGGTGGATGTGATGAAAGTCAAATCACTCAAGCAAATGATGAATTTTTATAATGAGGAGTAAGATTCTTATATTTTGGAGTTTGTCCTACCAAAAGGGTATCCTACAACCCCAATCTTGAAGGCCAAGAAGCTTAAAGATCTATGTCCATTTAGTGGCTATTTAATATTCTCACCATTACCAAATGAGTCGACATGAAAGTTCGATGCAAAATTGGGCAAGCATTTGAAGTCTTTGAAGTGGTGTGATAGAACATTCCTCATCATGCCCTCACATTTGCCCAACACACCCCGAAGATGTATTCCTCAAAAGTTTGTTCAACGTTTCAAATCCTCCAAGGGGAGACATAAATATTTATCAACAAGCTATCATGATGAAGTTTTAGTAGTCAAGATAACTGACTCATGCTGCGACACTAAATTAGGCGCTTCTTGGGAGGAAATTCAAGGTATTTTGTTGTTTGTATTCTTATTATGTGATTGACATCCGATCTTCGCACCCGTGGTGCCACAGGTATATTTCTAACTCTATTGTTTTAGTTTGATGCATTAGGGAAATTGCAGGATTTTAAGTTCAGGGTAGGGCTACTTGTGGGTGTTGATGTTCTCCGTGGGTTTTTGTTGTCATGCCTCTTTTTCTCAAAGTCTTGCTCCTAGTAGAGCCAACATGTTTAGGCATATTGTGTTTTATTTTGTCATGTGTTGTGGTTAATTGGGAGAAAAATAAGTATCTACGGTAGTTGACATATTTTTGTTGATTTTTGAAAACCTCTTCAAAGGTCTATTTTATAACTGTGTGATACGCATTTATGTGTGACCACTGTGTATCTTTTTATGGCATTAGTTCTAGTAATATGATAACCATTGCTAAACAATTGCATGAACTGAATGGGTAGTAGCTTGTGATGTACCTTTGTGCCATGTTTGTGTGAGATACTACCTAGTTCCTATTGTATGTTAAAATACAAAACTTGCCTGGTTAGCCTTACCTTGGTTGAAGAATAGGGATTAGGAAAATATCATAGGCCATTTTTAGATTAGATCACTTTTAGCCTAAATAACTTTCCCTGTATGTAGAATATCCCTTGATCCCTGCTATGAGCCTGATTAGCCTATTTATTTTTATGACACCTGTCACTTTCCAGTTTATATAATAATGAACCTGTTTTTGCCCTGGTCCTCCTTGGACACTGTGCAGCTTGACTTAGGCAAATGACCTAAGTTGAGGATAGGTATCATATAGGTGTGTGATGTAAAATGAGTATGAAGAAATGTAGAGTAAAAGAAGAGAATAAAAAGCTGGGTGCAATGGAAAAGAGCAATAAAAGGAAAAGTTGCAACAAAAAAAAGTGATTGTAGAAAAGAACCGCACTCATCCTGAATAAGTGTGATCAAGAAAAGAGAAGAATAGAAAAAGGCTAATAAGTGAAACCCCAAAAAGCTAGTGTAGTGTAAAGGAGGCTTAGTCACTTCAAATATCATCGAGTATCATACTATCCCCTAGACTACATTACAAGCCTTAGATAAAACCTATAGTGATCCTAGCTGACCTATCTGAAAGTCTTGGTAGTGAAAATAAGGGTAAGCCTATTGTATTCATCATACATTGATTGGAACTTCAATGTGAGAGTGAGTGTCAGGTGATTGTCCCCATGGTTAAATATGTAATGTCTGATAGAAGTGACATAGGACTTCTTTGTAGTGAGTGCATATTGGTTACGTTGCTAGTTGCTAACTTGTTTGGGTAGTGTAATTTGTACATATGCATAGTTAATATAGCTAAGTTGATACCATATATTTATTCCTTTCTGTCACATTGTTGATCTTCATGGATATACACAACTGGGTTTAAAGAGATTGAAAATAGAGATAGTAATATGTTTTGGACTAAAATTGATGATCAACTATCATAGGTATCTTATGTGTCTCTTGGTTAAGCATCGTAGTTTTGTGTTTTAGTTGCTTGAGGACAAGTAATAATTTTAAGTTGAGGGTGTTAATTTGTGAGCAATTTCTAACACATTTAAGACCATTAACCAAGAATAATTGCAAAGTTTTAAGCAACATTTGTCATTTTTGATTTGTTTATGTCTAATTTTATAGTTTAAGTTGATGGGATAGAGAACCAACAAGAATGGAAGCAAAGAAATTCAAGTATGGAGGAATCTAAAGAGAAGTGTGGCTGATGACATCTGTGATAAGCCATCAGCCATATGATAGGCTATCACAGTTGTCATCAGAGTTAAGCATGAGTTGAAGCCTGTGATGACATCTGGTGATATGACGTCAATAATGTGATACGCCGTCATGAATGTCGTCATCCTTAAATAGAGAATGGGAGTTGAAGACATTTTGTGATGATATTCGTGATAAGCCATCAGGTTGTTGATAAGGTGTTAACGTCGTCGTCAGCCTTAGACAGCAGAAGCCAAAAGTATAAAGGAACTGACAGCATCCGTAATAAGCCGTCAGACTCTTGATAAGTTGTTACAGATGTCGTCGTCTATTTCGAGAAAAAGCTCCAGCTTTAATTTTATTTCCTTATTTAGGATTAACTATAAAAAACATGGTTTAGGGTTTTTCAAGGGGGGTTGGAACTTGAGTATTAAGAGATGTATTTTGATATTTTCTCTCTGGAGTTTCTTGGCTTGAAAAATCAAATACTTTAAAGAGATTATTATCAGTATTTTTGGATTTTCCTTTGTGATCTAATCTATGTTTCACTAATTATTATTCATCTCTGTCAGTTAATCTTCTCAACTATGAATTCAATTATGTGTTTCATTCTTTGCATCATGAGTAGCTAAACTCCGTTAACCTAAATTATGGGTGATGATAGGCGAATTTACATGCCTATATCAATATATTTTGCCCATATTTTAGCCTAGTTTTGAGAACAAACTATATATTTCATGCACTTTTAGTCCTTTTTCCTATAAATGAGCTAACGAACATGATTAGTAAAGTTTCAGGTATAAATGATGCAAAATACAGCATTTTATGGCTTACTTGACGCAAAAGAAAGCTCACGAACGAAGGAGAAGGAAGTGGGACGCCTAAAGGACCAAAACTGCTGCATGGAAAATCTGTCCCGTGCTAAAACAACAAGTCTGAAGACTTTGGGGACTTACAGATACAAAGCTGGATTTTGACAATGATACATTAACCTAGTACAATTGGGTTAAGTATTACATTAGACTAGTAGGATTTGGTTATTTATTTCATTAGCTTAGTAGGAGTAGGATATGGGTATTATAAATACCCTATCATGCTAGAGATTTTTAATCAAGTCCTCCCTTAGTGGAGAGACACATTCTACTTCTCAATTACAACTCTTCTAATCTTTCCATTAATTCTATTCTTCTTCTATTCTTAAATTCCACAACAAGAGAATTGTTACCAAGCCAAGGAAACATGCCACACGCCTATCACTTGACCTACACGCCATTACTCAATATCGTGATATAATAACAATGTCAATCGTGATCTCCTTCACATTCATGGGTAACTAAACCTCTCTGTTGGGGTTATGGAAGACGAATGAGATACTATCTATTGCTGTGAGTTTGTGAGTTCATGACACGTATATTGCTTATATCATTATTCTCTTCATCTTAATCCACATTCTTTGCGGTTGCGAATGCAAGAATACGCCAGTCTAACATTTAACTTGTTCGAGAGAAAGGTTATTTGTCTGGAAAAGAGATAATGTCAAGGTAGTAGGACACCCATTCCTATTAAAAAGCTAGTGCTGTAACTGGACTAACCTCTTGGAGAATACGTACCGTTAGACACGCTTTAAGCTCGAGAGAGTTAAAGTGAAATAGTCCTTGTTTAGGTCGAGAGATGCTTTGATTTACCATCGACTACAATTCTCTATAAGCAATTGCATCTCAGAATTCTACACACTCATAGCCAATAGAGACGTATACCTCAGAAGGTGGACATAACCCCAACGCTTCAATTCTCATTGTTTACAACCAACGTAACAATCTCTTTCTCTCTTTAGTTTATTATTTTCAGCTTTTGTTTACATTACTTGCACGATAAGACTCCCCCCTTCTTACGAGACTTGCACCAAAGGTTTAGTAATTTTACTTACTTGTTGGCCAAGCTATTCCCTGTGGGATCGATACCCAACCCAGTTTGGGTTCTATATTTGACAAACGACCGCTTTACACTCCCACGAGAGCTGTAGATTGAGCGTTATCAAAAATTGGCGCCGTTGTCGGGGAATACGAGTGTCAATCAAGTTCGTGATAATTACTAGACCCTTTGGTAAAAGATTCTCGTACTTTTACTTTTAGTTTTTGTTTTTGTTTACTACAGGTTTTTACTTTAGTGCATGCCCCATACTAGAAGTTCTGGTCAACCGTTATTACCAATCAATCCTGAACCATAACGAATTAGAAGAATGGAAGCACAAGCTAAAGTCGACAGGATGGTTGCTCAACACGAGCAAGCAAGATTAGCCTCCCTTGCTGCTGCTCAAGTACAACAACAAAATATTGATAATCCTGGGCGAGCAACAAACCCTGATGATGAGAATTTAGGTGGCAACGAGTTAATACACCCAAGGCATGTCGCTGAAACCGCAACACCTGCCAACTGAAGAGGTCGACAAGCTCGGTTTAGGTATGATCGCCAACCTATGCAGCCAGCTTTCGACGATGATGATGATGATCTTGATGGTGCCGGAGCCACTGGAGCAATAATTCCACCACCATTAGCGCCCGGAGCCAAGTTCAACATCACAAGCACCATGATTCAGTTATTGCAACTCAAGGGATTATTTGGTGGACTAGCAGGCGATGATCCAAATATGCATCTCATCAACTTTATTTCTACGTGCAAGTCCTTTGACAATCCTGGTGTTGGTCAGAATGCTATTCGATTACGTCTATTTCCATCGTCTCTGTCTGGGGAGGCAACACTATGTTTGAATGGGCTGACTCCTGATTCAATTACAAATTGGAGGCAATTGAGAGACGCTTTCCCAGAAAGATTCTTTCCGCCATCCAAAAGGGCTCAATTGAGAGATGAAAACAACAACTTTCGTCAGCATCCTTCTGAAGCTCTTCATGAAACATGGGAGAGGTTCAAGACAAAGCTAGTGAGATGCCCAAACCATCACATGACTAATGTTCACCTCATGGAGATCTTGTATAGCGCCTTGAATTCAATAACTAAACCAGTGGTGGACAACGCAGCTGGAGGTTCTTTTATGGACCTTACTTTTGGTCAAGCAAGCAATATGCTAGATCGTATGACGAAACAAAGTAGAGCCTGACATACCATGGATTCTGAGGTAACAAGCCCCACTTTATCTATTGGCATGACTGCAGACCAACGAAGAAGAGAAGAAGAACGTGATCAAGATATGGCACACATGAAAACCCAAATGGATCTTCTTACAAAGCATCTATTAGGGAAGACTAATAAAGTGAAAGTGATTGCGTCAAAAGGAAGAGACGAATCTGAAGAGGAGGCCGACTACTTGAACAATCAGGGGTTTTCCGAGGGAATACCCAAGGAAACCAAGGTCGGAACTATTATGATAAATCAGGAAACAAAGAACAAGGTAGTTGGAAGAATAAGAATGAAAAGAGTGGTTTGTACGTTCCCCCTGGCAGATGTGATACCATCATATCTAATTCTGGAAGTATGGAAGACATGATGGCTAAATTATTGAAAGGAGTGGAAGCAACGAGCGCGGGAGTTACGGAGGTAATTAATGATTTGTCCGCAATGAAACAATTAGTAAATTCACATTCCACTTCAATTAGACAACTAGAGCAGCAATTCAGTCAACTTTCAGCAACACTCAACCAAAGAAAGGCCGGCACTTTACCTAGCGATACTGTGCAAAACCCAAGGAATGATGGGTCATGCATGGCCATCACTACCAGAAGTGGTAAGGTTCTGGAAACTTCAGCAAAAGGCAAGAAAGTGATTGACGAAGTTGCGGAAATAGATGACAATGCAAAAGGAGAAGATGCCCCAGCCACTACTCTCGACATCAAGGACGCCACATCCAGCACTGTGCAGCCTGAAAAAGTGGAAAAACGGAAGCAAGAGGAGAAGAAAACCACGGAGAGAACACTTCCATACCCACCATCACCTTTTCCCCAAAGATTGAAGAAGGTGGCGGATGACACTAAGTTCAGCAAATTCATGACTATGCTCAAGCAGCTGACCATTAATGTTCCATTGGTGGAGGCACTTGAACAAATGCCTGGATATGCAATGTTTATGAAAGACCTGTTGACAAAGAAGCGGGCAGCAAGTTATGAGTTGGCGGATAATGTTCATCATTATAGTGCAATCGCTACAAGGTCGTTAGTTCAAAAGAAGGCAGATCCTGGAGCTTTCACTATTCTTTGTACAATTGGATCATTGGATTTTTCCAAGGCGTTGTGCGATCTAGGTGCTAGCATCAATTTGATGCCACTATCCATCTATAAGAAGTTGGGGCTAGGCGATCCGACACCAACCAATATGAGGCTCGTGATGGCTGATAGGTCGGTAAAACGACCTGTGGGTATCTTGAATGATGTGTTGGTGAAAGTTTCTTCATTCATCTTTCTTGTAGACTTCGTTATTCTGGATTGTAAGGAGGATTCTGAAGTTCCCATCATCTTGGGACGTCCCTTCCTTGCAACTGGAAGTGTGCTTATTGACATGAAAGATAATGAGCTTTTGTTTCGAATTAATAACGAAGTGGTACGGTTTGATATATGCAAAACAATGAAGCATCCCAGCGATATGAATGAGTTATCTGTAGCTGATGTTCATCATGAGGATACGAAAGCATTATCTATAGAGAAACAGCCTACTGTTGAGCCATTGTCTGTTGTGCCACTGAAAGTTGAGCATGAAGATAATGAAGGTTATGAATAACTTATGAGTGCTCTAATAGAAATAGAGCCTTATACTCCTAAGCAACCAGATTGTGATCTCAAGAATCAACCAAAAGCGAAGACTCCCTTTGACGAGCCACCAATGCTAGAATCGCAAGAGCTTCCCGATTATCTAAGGTATGTGCTCTTGGAAAGTAGAAATATACTTTCGGAGAGTACAGATGATTTAAGTGAACAGCACGTAGAAGCTCTCATCTCTGCGCTGAACAGATACAAGAGAGCTATGGGTTGGACTATTGATGATATAATTGGAGATTCTCCGGGAAAATGTAAGAGCCATCTTGAAGAAGACCGCATGCCCACAAGTAAGCCTCATTGTCATCTAAATCCTTTCAGAAAATGATCCATCACTTATCTCGACGAAGTCTAAGTACTCGAGATAACTATGTCGAGCCACGACAATAAATAAGGTGCTAGATGGGAGGCAACCCATCGTTTTATCGTTTTATCGTTTATCGTTTATCATTTTTCCTTTCATTCTAGTACTTGTTTTGTTTTGATAAATGAAAAATCCAAAAATAAGAGTCGTGCCACAACCAAAACTAAGGCGCTTGGTGGGAGGCAACCCATCGTACTAATCGTTTTCATTTGGTTTTGAGCAAAAATAGGTGCAAGAGGTATTCAACGAGGAGATTGATTTTAATTGACGATTTGGACGCATTGTATGGTAAAGTCGGTAAGTTAGGAATGGTGATGCATAAGGCTATGGATTGAGCATTTCTCACGTAAAAATAGGCATCGAGGAAGCTAGGCCTTGGTCAAAGTAGGCCACAAACGATGCACAATCTATCCTATAGCCTAAGGTCTCGGAATCTAGTGTGCTATACACTATGCGCCGCCTATTCCTAGGTATGCTTTTGACTATGCGCCGCCTATGCTATGGCATTTGGTCTCAGTATCTCATATGCCATAGACTATGCGGCGCATATGTCTACAAATGCCATAGACTATGCGGCGCATATGTCCCATTATGCTATAGACAATGCGCCGCATATGTCATTGATATGCCGAGCATTATGCGCCGAATATGTGGTATTTTTGTCTCCAAAACCGATTGAAAATGGGTCAAAACCCGACCCATTCTCTTCCTATATAAAGGGGATTTAGTTTTACAATACAACCACACTAAAAATTGACCTAAGGGCGACGCATATACATCCAAATCCTCTCAAAATCTTCTTCTTTTGCTCTTTCAATTCACAAAACCATCTCCACAAGCTTCAAGCAAGTAAGTACTCTCTTATTCTTCATTTATTTCTCGTAAGTACTACGTTGCTAAGTCTATCATGAATTGCTAAATCGTATAAGATTGTTGGTGATGTTCATGTGTTTGGATTGTTGATACAAAATCATGTGAGTGAACATGTACGTAGGAAAATCTTGACTTGTTTCCGACTTGAAATTGGTTTTAATAGCATTTTTATACTATTTGCGGAATTACTATGGCTATGAATAGTGCTTAAGATTGTTGTTTGGATACTTACATGTTAGACTATCCCGGCCATCGGGATAAGACTTATAGTGCCTACCGACATAAGAGGTTGTGATTGTTGTAAGAATAACTATTCCATATGGTAACCCCTATGTAGTAGTGTTCCTATATCTACCATGAAAGTAGTCCAATATCTGCAAGTAAGTGATGCATTGCTGATTTTCTTGTCGGAATACAATCCTAAAATGTATGTCGACGAAATTTGAGTAACTCGACCACTTTCGCTTCACTGATTTGTGTTAACAAAACTAAGTGTGGGGTGGTACCCCTACTGCTTATGTATAGATTGTATCCATTGAGATTGTGCTATCATTAACACTATTTCAAGTCTCAGGTACAATGGCACCTAAAGAGAGACAAGGCAAGGAGAAGGCTACCACTTCCCAAAAGGGCAAGAAAAGAGGCCGCAAGGAGCAAGGAGAACCCTCCCCATTGCAAACACCTTGACTCACGCTTGGAATTAAGTGGGATACTTATGAGGAACATCTAAGGATGAAGACTCTGATGATGATTCCAATGCAAGGGGTATGACCCCAGACATAGAGGATAAGTCCGACCAACCAGGTTCCTCGTATTTATTTTACACTGAGGACAGTGTCCCGACTAAGTGTGGGGTGGTGTTATTGCATGCTATACTTATCTATTCGCATCTATGTTTGTTTGCTTTTGTTTCATTTTTGTTTCGTTTTGTTTCATTTTGTTTTTTTAGTAGTTAAAATTTTTTTTTAGCTTCGCATGAAATTATTTTGATAGGCAGCATGAGATTATAACAAGAGTATGTACTACAATTGTGACTATTGAGACGTTTAGGCTCCAGTTGTGACTCATTATGTGATATTGTGTGGTTCAATTCCTTCACTTGTTGGGTGAAGAGTCTATATTACTTCCAATTAAGTCGACCATGTGCCTTGTGTGTGTGAGATTAATAGTATCTTCTATGTTTGTGGCTGATGCTAGAACTTGCCTGGTATGTATGCAAAGCGAAAATAAGGAGTGTAAGTTAGGATATGATTTAGGCATTTCTTTGGCAACCTATATTTGTTTACCTTCAGTTTTACCTACATATGGACATCATCCTAGTTAAACCCTTTTGAGCCTTTAGCCTATTTCTTTGACAACCTTGCATGCAAGCCTAATCCATTTTCTTTCAAGACCGTAATTTGATCCAAATTCCTAAGTGCTTTAAAGTGAAGAAGTCATGTGACAACATAAGAGGAAATTGGGTGAGTATGATGATTTAAATTTTAATGGTGCTTGAATGTGTTATGAAAAAGAAAGTGCTAGCATAAGAGGTATGTTGTTAAAAGAAAAAGGAAAAGAAAGCTGAAAAGTGAGTTATGCTTAAAATTGAAAAACAAAAGAGGAGAACAAGGGTGGTAGAATAAAAGAAAGAAGAAAGGTTGAAAGAAAAAGTGTCAATGATACAATGTGATGTATTAAAGTGCTTAGGAACTTAGTCACTATTTCTGGCCAAAATAGCTGATCCTACCCGTCCCTTAGCCTACATTACAACCATCAAAAGACCTACTTGATCCTAATCTTAACATTCTGACATTTAGTGGAGTACTACACTAAGGGCAAGCCTATGGTCATCAGTTGCTGCATATGAATTCTTTGTGAGAGCGAGAGCAAGGATATTTTGATACCCATGTTTAAAAAATATGCTATATTTGTGAGTGATTATGGGTACTATATTGTGAGACACACATAGTTGATGAGTTTTGGATAGTCGTATATGATTCTATGCACCTTAACGTTTGCATGCGAGTTAACCACCATCACGAGTCTATGCTAGAGGTTAAACTGTTTCTACTTATAATCGGAAAACAACTCTTTGTTGATAATTGTTGTGCTTGTGTTGATAAATGTTTTGTGTTGTTGTTGTAAAAACCCTAAGTTGATGTTTAGAGGGACATGAAATTTTGTTTGAGGACGAACAAAGCTTCAAGTGTGGGGTGTTGATGATAGGCGAATTTACACGCCTATATCAATATATTTTAGCCTAGTTTTGAGAACAAACTATATATTTCATGCACTTTTAGTCCTTTTTCCTATAAATGAGCTCACGAACATGATTAGTAAAGTTTCAGGTATAAATGATGCAAAATACAGCATTTTATGGCTTACTTGACGCAAAAGAAAGCTCACGAACGAAGGAGAAGGAAGTGGGACGCCTAAAGGACCAAAATTGCTGCATGGAAAATCTGTCCCGGGCTAAAACAACAATTCTGAAGACTTTGGGGACTTACAAACACAAAGCTGGATTTTGACAATGATACATTAACCTAGTACAATTGGGTTATGTATTTCATTAGTTTATTTGGATTATGATAATGTTACATTAACCTAGTACATTTGGGTTAAGTATTACATTAGCCTAGTAGGATTTGGTTATTTATTTCATTAGCTTAGTAGGAGTAGGATATGGGTATTATAAATACCCTATCATGCTAGAGATTTTTAATCAAGTCCTCCCTTAGTGGAGAGACACATTCTACTTCTCAATTACAACTGCTCTAATCTTTCCATTAATTATATTCTTCTTCTATTCTTAAATTCCACAACAAGAGAATCGTTACCAAGCCAAGGAAACACGCCACACGCCTATCACTTGACCTACACGCCATTACTTAATATCGTGATATAATAACAATGTCAATCGTGATCTCCTTCGCATTCATGGATAACTAAACCTATCTGTTGGGGTTATGGAAGCCGAATGAGATACTATCTATTGCTATGAGTTTGTGAGTTCATGACACGTATATTTCTTATATCATTATTCTCTTCATCTTAATCCATATTCTTTGCGGTTGCAAACTCAAGAATACGCCAGTCTAACATTTAACTTGTTCGAGAGAAAGGTTATTTGTCTGGAAAAGAGATAATGTGAAGGTAGTAGGACACCCTTTCCTATTAAAAAGCTAGTGCCGTAACTAGACTAACCTCTTGGAGAATTCGTACCGTTAGACACGCTTTAAGCTCGAGAGAGTTAAAGTGAAATAGTCCTTGTTTAGGTCGAGAGACGCTTGGATTTACCATCGACTACAATTCTCTATAAGCAATTGTATGTCAGAATTCTACACACTCATAGCCAATAGAGACGTATACCTCAGAAGGTGGACATAACCCCAACGCTTCAATTCTCATTGTTTAAAACCGACGTAACAATTTCTTTCTCTCTTTACTTTATTATTTTCAGCTTTTGTTTACATTACTTGAACGACAAGACTCCCCCTTCTTACGAGACTTGCACCAAAAGTTTAGTAATTTTACTTACTTGTTGGCCAAGCTATTCCCTGTGGGATCGATACCCAACCCAGGTTGGGTTCTATATTTGACAAACGACCGCTTTACACTCCCACGAGAGCTGTAGAATGAGCGTTATCAATGGGATCTAGGGTTAGGTCATGATGATGTGCTAAACACTCAAGATTTAATAGGTGTTAGGATTTCTTGATAATTCTGAGATTTTAATTAACGTCTGTTGGTTGCAAACAGTCGACACACCTACTTTTATTTTCTTGAGAAAGAAATCATATACAGTAGGAAGTGAATTATCAACAGGGACTTAGAAATACTTCATTTAATAATCAACGCTGTAACGAGGTTGATTAACCTAATGTAAAATCTGGGCAGTGAATAGTGATTTCCTAAGTCCGAGAGGATTAGAAAATTATACACTTAAATAGATCAAGAGACATTTGAGCATATCATCAATAAAGATAGCTTTTTATACTAACCACCATGAAAATCTTGAGTCACCTTTAGTATCGGTCATGTACCGTAAGCCCTAGTGAACATAATTTTGGTTATCTCATAAACTCTTGATTTACAAACACTGAAACTAAAGTGACCAACAATTATTTTCTGATCATCAAAAAATCCCTTTTTATCTTTTCATATCATATTTTGAATTCATCTTGTAGCTATAGTCTCAAACTAATTTAATTGCCACTCACATTGTTTCCTATGGATTCAACCCTGACTCTAAAAGTTGGGTTAATATATTGAAGACAATCGCCTTGCACTAAATTGATGTTAAATTTGAGCGTTATCAGTAGTACTATCTGAATCCTTGACTGAATATCAATTACTGAACTAATGCTATAACTGGGGCATGAGGAATAGAGCATCAACACCATGTATTCACCGAGGGATCTAAACTGTTGGTATACATGATACAATTTGAGTTTGACTGATCATTAGGAGTGGATCTTGAGTCATGAGGGCTGAGGATACTGTAAAAATTGACGTTAGTGCAGGAGTCATGAGCTGCATGACCTGAGTCTGGGATTTTCTGCGTTCATAGAACATGATTCTTAACACAAAGTGAACCGAGATTCCTCATACTAGGAACTGGAAACATACCCGATTTTATGGATAATGCTGAAGTAAGTTGTGTTTATGGAATTGAGATGTGAAGCATGTGTAAGTATCGTGTTGACTGTAGTACAAAACCTTGCACTAAGATAAGAATGGGTTAGGAATTACCTTCCTTTATTGATTTCCTACACATGCTGACATTACTACTAGAATCTGAAGACCTGACATTTCTAAGATATCATAACCGGATAGTTCCTGTATACCTGTTGGTCTATGATAGACTGACCCATTGGGGTGGAGACTAAGGAGGGTCCTGTTAATATTTGATATGACCTTAAGATTGACTGTTATGCATAGAGTTACAAAAGAAAATAAGATCATGGATTTGAAGGTGCAGAAACCTGTAAATTAGAGATCAGTAATATACCATTGACTACATCGGGAGAACTTTCTTAATCTTGTCAGGACTGAAGTGGATAGAGTCTTCTAGGGAATAGCCCATTGGCGGCACTGGAAGTGCCACACTACTGATTCGGGCGAACGAACTGAGTTGAAGTACGATGGTGCTAACTTCGTAGACCGGGCTTAGGAAAGTATCAAAATTTTTGTCCTGACTCACTAGATCCAAAATACCTATCACTACCAGCTCTACACACACTTTTATGATTCTTACCACACTCTTCGCGAAGCGGATAGGTAAGACCCCTGCTCGCACAACCCTGGGTTTTGGAGCTTGGCGCCCCCTTATGACTGTTAATGTTGAACTTAGGTACTGGTATACTGGATGGAGATAGATTTGGAACTGAGGATTTTGGGCTAAACATAAAATGATTACCACCTTCTGACTTAGGCTGAGAAAAGTTGAAATTACTTGTTCTTGCTCTCTTATTTTCTCTCATTTTATGCTTCCCCACCTAAATTTGCTGGGTATAAATCATATGCCTAGTTGGAATAACATCCTGCTGATTACTCTGAGCTACTAATAACTAAGATAAAGTAAGGGACTCAATTCTGAATTTGCTATGAAAGACATGCACGCCCAAGGAATCTGCCTGAATGGGCGGAGGTGTAGACTGACTCCCAGTTCTTCTTTCATTAGTCCTTATGGAAGGCATGTTCTGTAAATAAAAAGCGGTAGATTAGACTAAGAGTTTAAGTTTGAGCCTATGTTCACTAGAATGATATCAATACTGATAGAAAGGAAATAGTTCCCAAAGCATCTTAGAGCCTCATGTACATAAATGTGGTGTGCAACACACCCATGTACAAGACTCTACTAGATGCAAATTTTTAGCCTTCCTAGGACACTATTGAACCTTAGGCTCTGATACTAAGTTTGTAATGCCCCAAATCTGATACCCCAAATGCTACACGGTGCTAGCAGTCCCGAAAGACCATAAGCCAACCCATGACTGATATCTATAACTGAGCACTGCACAATATATTGTATAAATATGGAATAATAGGGATGAAAGGCCATAATGTTCAAATATCTGATAAAACATAACATCTGAAAATACGGTTTATCAATACTAAAACTGAAATAAACTATCTGGACATACTAGTCTGAAAGCCTCCAAATTGTCTGAAAATAGTAGAGTTGATGGTACATGTCCCCAACTAACTCCATCTACTAAAACAAAAATAATAAAGTAATGAGATAATCATAGTATCCTCGAATGATGAGGACTCACTGCAAATCTACTGCTACTGGCTAAATCTGAAGCTATGTGCGATCGTTAAATTAAGCATCCAAACCTATGGTATAAAACATCATAGCGCAGAAGAAAAATATGCATTAGTACGTCAGAATTTACTAGTATGAAAAGTGAGGTAGGATAAATGCATAGGGTTCATATGCATGAAAAACACTAACTGACTAAATAACATGAACGTAAGAATACATGCATGAATACGTAACTGTAAATGAGATTGTGATAATACTGACTACTTAGTCTGGATATTGATAACATGAGTTTTGTTTAATGGATATACTGTTAACTGAGTGACTGTGTCTGACAGTCTTAATTCTGAAGGAACTAGCTAAGTTTCATACTGGATTGAGTGTCTGTGTCTGACAGTAATAAATCAAAAGAACTATCTATGAGACTATGAGAAGTAGTCATCTAACCGACATGCCCCTTTTCTGTATAGAGTTGGGGTCCAAACTGTAACCCCAATTGGACGGGTGTCAATACCGCGCCACTAATAAGGACAAACTATGAGTAACCCTCATCTAGAAGTTTCGCCAAAGAAGAACGATGGGACACTCAACTGGCAGTGTATTCCACCTCATAAACCCTCAACTGTTAGTGTTGATGTCTCAACTAATGCTGGCTACATAGTTCTCGAATGTAAGGATTGCTTCTAAGGATCACACCCTCTATTATAAATGGCTGCCCTCATCCTTCATTTCGCTCGGTGCTGAATCCTACTCCTAAATTAATAGAAACCGAAATGATTATAATGAGATCAACTGGATTGAGTTCACTAAATTCCTTGGACTGACAGAATATTACTTAATTTTGTTAACTAACTGAGTTCATGAGATTACTGAGTTTTCCTGAGTCATGTATGTGACGAAATTATATTGATTTCTTAAACTAACTGAGAATACTACTGATTATGGCATAACTAAGGTTATCATTAAACTAACACTGAATAAAGGCACACAACTAAATTATCGGGTACAAGTATCTCCAGTACTCAATAGCAGAAGCTGACAACATATGACACTTCTTGAACACATTACCATAGTCAACAATTCATATTACAACCATTGGGGAATTTCATGAAGTATTTGTACGTCATAAGCTTACACATGAATAGGAATACATGGAAATATGTCATAATTTCATAAGTATAATCTCATAAGAATTCAACCAAACCATTACAATGCATAGCAATAACAGGGAGGTCATTGTGAACATAAGAGTAAAGCATGAATTCATCAATTTGGTCACAATTGAGTCATAAAGCATAATTCCTATTCTATTAGGCATTTTAGCAAACACCTTGCATGCATAACTTGAGTCTTAGGCATGATCATTAAAGTAATACATCATGGAAACATTATTCACTTCAAATAAAATAATCCAACCACATGCTAACATAATTTCGTTATATGTATTATAGATTTCAACTTGGTAATCATACAACAACATAAGCATGGATATGATTAAATTCATAACATGGAATTCAAAATTTATATTTTTGAAAGGATTTCTTGATCTTCATGGGTGAAAGGAACCCATGAATCAATACTTTACATACCTTGGATGGAAGTTTCTTGAAGATTAATGGTGGAATCTCCTGAATTAGAACCTTCATTTGAAAACCTTAAACTTGTTCTTGAGGGAATTTCAGAGAATCAACTATATTTTGGTGAAAAACTAGATGAATCTCGTGTTATATGCTTATATAGGGGTGGGAAATTAAGCCTTTTTCCCTTAAAGGCACAGACATTTCATGACTGAAAATTGGGCATCGACGCGATCGGCGACGCAGCGCATTGATGGCATCAATGTGATACCGTATGTGTCGCGCCTTGATCGTGCCACGCCTTAGTTGTTTTTACTGGAAGTCCTTACAACAAGGTTAACCAACTCGATAGGCAACACAGCTCACTAAGATAGCATTGTTCCACTATTTTGGGACACAAAACGTTGTCTAAATGAGTTTCAAAAAATTTGAAACTTGTTCGGGAACACCTATCGACCTATCTGATCATTAATAAAAAAAAATATGGACCATTAAGGGACATTCAGGTAATGAAATGAGTTTTCCAACTTTTGAAGGCCAAAAATAATTTAAGTTTGAAATCTTAGCTAGAATTTTCTAATTTGGGACCCCTTAACAAGCCTAAAGGACTGAATTAAGCTTAGAAATTTTACGGGATCTTACACATAACCTTTTATTAAACATTTTTTCTCAACAAAATATACAAAGGCATCAAAGATCTTTAAGATAACCCCTAGTGAAAAGTATAAGTATGAAGCATGAGATAATAAGAATTGACATAGTGAAAATCTTGTACATTAGTTCTAGGGATCATAATCATCACAACATAAGGTATGACTTTATTAGGTGATCATAGGCCTGATTTACACCAGTACTAATCATGAAATAAGGTTTCGAGGAAGATAGGAAATAGAAGCATTCTCTACCTTAGAAGATACATAAATAGACCTAAAACTTAGAGACACTACTGAACTATGCCCCAAACAGTAAATAACATACTTCATCATTTCCAACTTACAATTTCCCCATAACACTTCTAACCACACGAGTTTGAGTCCCACTACATAGTGCTTTTATGTTGAATCCTATCTCAAAGTAAAAAGTGCTAACTTAAACTACAGGATCCTGTATTCTGCATCCTATTTAGAACATTACTTCACTTTATCACTACAATCAAACACACTTGAGTTTTTTTTAATGATAGGAGTACTAACCACATAGCACATTGGTTTGAGTTTTTATCAATTACAACACCAAGACTATCATTTCCACACCCACTTCATGGATTCACCAACTAAGACTAGTAAATTTCTATCACTCTTACAAATATTTTCACCACATTTCTCCTTCCTGACTATTTCACACAATGATTGTTCATATACTTCTTATCGCCTTTTCTACAACCTTATCTCATGAAAGTACATCAAAATTTTCACCTTCAAGAGCATCTACTCACCTGCTTAAAAAATTACTATACTTCCACATCCACCATTATAATAACATATGGAGGGTCATTTATGGACCCAAGCATAAGCATTATGAAAGGGAGTAACACTACTCAATTATAACTTATACTTATTTCACTACTCAAGGTGGAACTTGAGGTGAAGACATGATACAATAGGCATTAAGTGCTTCATACATAGAGTGTCTGGATCATAAGTGGAGAGTAGTTCTAGCATAAACACAACACAACATCAATTCTTAGAATTGGGTAGAGTGTGAAAACATGAGTGCACATATCAAGAGTTTATACCATAAGGTCAGAATTCATGAAGTCAACGATTGAGACAAGGATTTCTACTTGAAGCTATAGTTCCTTATTTAAAGTACTGAAATTTGGCATGAGTTAGCATAAACTTTATATCTTTGGGCTAGAACCGACATAGCATGTATCACTAACATACAGAAAGCATAGTTCCTTAGTACCAAACATGATATAATACATGGATTTATTTATGGATCATGAGCATGGATTCCTTAATGGATCATGAGCATGGATTCCTATATGGAACATAAGCATCATCACATAGAGATTGAATACATGAAAGATTGGATTTACTGAGACATCATTTGTATAACGCCCTGAATCTGGTAACCAGAACGCTACAAGGTGATCATGACCCCAAAGGACCACAAGTTAACCCATGACTGATATCTATATCTGAGCACTGCATAATATACTGTATAAATGCAAAATAAAAGGTTGAAAGGTCATAAGGTTCAAATATCTGATAAAACATAACATCTAAAAAATATGGTATATCAATACCAAAACAACTGTAATAATTGTCTGAACATGCTATAGTCTAGAAGTCCTTAAAACTGACTGAATAAGGTGTTGATGGGATATTCCCCTAACTAACACCACCTACTGAAATAAACTAAGTACTGAAAGAATAAAATAATAAAATAATAACATCCTCGAACGATGAGGACTCACTGCTAGTTTGACGGCTGAAACTAGAATGCTACTAATGCTCTGGAGCTCGTGCTTTTGAACCTATGGTATAAACACCATAGCGCAAATGCATTAGTATGATTGAATATACTTGTATTCAAGTGAGATAGGTTGAATGCAAGGGTTCATATACATGAACAATACTGACAGACTGAGTAACATAAATGTGAGAATACAAGCATAAATATGTGAACTGTAACAAAGATCATTACTTCATTGAATTTGAATACTGATGACATAAGTTTTTGTATCACTAATATGGTATTATCTGAATGACTGTGTTTGATCGGCCTATTTCTGATGGAAATAGTTGAGTTTTGTACTAAGCCAGGTGACTGTATCTGACAGTCCAGAATTTTGTAGAACTATTTGAGTTTTATTACTGAGACTGACACTGAGACTGTAACTGTGGGAAGTAGTCATCTAAATGACATGCCCCAAATGAGATAATATAATAGAGTTGGATTATAATCTGTATCCCCAATTGGAAGGGTGTCAATACCACGCCACTGATAAGGACAAATTGTGAGTAATACCTCATCTAACAGGTACTCTAAGAAGAGTGGTGGGACCCTCATCTAACAGGTTAATTCACCTCATCAACCCTTATCTAACAGGTTAGATATCTCAACCTATGCTGGTTGTGTAGTTCTGGAGCGCAAGGATCGCTTCTAAGAATTACACCCTCTACTCGCAAGTGAGTTTCCTTCCTTGGGCTCACTGGATGCTGAATCCTACTGCCATTTTATTAGACACTGAAATAATTATACTAAACTAACTGGACTAAGTTCATTGAGCTTCGTTGACTGACGAAATATTAGTGAGATCTGATAACTGACTGAGATTACTGAGATTACTGAGTTTTCCTGAGTCATGAGACATGACACTCCCTAGACTCATGACCAAAATCAACAATTCATAATACAATTATTGGGGAATTTCATAAGGAACTTGATTATCATGGTTTGGTACATGAATAGGAATGTATATAAACATGTCATAATTTCATAGGGCTAATATCTTGAACAATCCATCAACCAATTGAAACACTTAACAATAACATGGAAGTTATTTTGAACATAAGGGTAAAGCATGGGTTCATCAATTTGGTCATAATTGAGTCCTAAAGCATGATTCTTATTCTCTTGGGAATTTTATCAAACACATTGCATGTACAACCTTAGGCTTAGGCATATACACTAGTTCATACAACATGATTACTTTAATCAACTCAATTTAAATATTTCCAAAACCACATGCTAGCATAAGTTCATGAAAAGTACATAAAGAGTCCAACTTGGGATTCATACAAGCATATCAACATAATTAAAATCAACTCACCACATGGAAATCACAATTTATGAGTTTAAAATGGGATTCTTGAGATTCATAGGTTTAACAAACCCATGAATCGACACTTTAGATACCTGGGTGGATGATTTATTGAAGATTGGTTGAGGAAAGCTTGAATTCTTGCCTTGGGATTAGACACCTATGGTTTCTTGGTCTTGCGGATTGATCTTTCACAAAAACCCTAATTTGGTGTTATAGATGAATAATAAAGTTAAGAGCTCTGGTCTGGTTTAATTAAGGGTTAAAATGGGTCGAAAAATATACGAATACCCTTTTAATAATAGCTTAATATAACTGATCGGAAGTGGTGACGGCTTGGGCGATGGTCCATCGCTGGCTTGATAGTCCGTCAGTCCATCCCGTGGTACTTGGCCAGAACCTAAACTTTCTAACTCGTCTGTGATAGTTTGGGCGATGGTCCATCGCTAGCTCAATGGTCTATCAGTCCTGACCATCGCACTTGGCTAGAAGATGGGTTCACTGCCTTAGTCGCGATGGCTTGGGCGATGGTCCATCGCTAGCTCAATGGTCCACTAGCCTAACCGTCACTTCTGGGTAGTATCGATAGTTCTCTATAAAACGTTCATAACTTGTTACTCTAATACCAGATTTGGACAAAATTGGTATTGTTGGAAAGCCAAATAAATTTCCCATATGATAAAAAGTCAAAATTGAGGAAATTCTATCAGATTTAAACATTAATAATTTAGGAAGTCATAACTAACTTTTCTAGATACTAGATTTGACTTTAAGAAAGTTCAAGGTATTATAATTGCTTTTAGTTTTGAGGTTAGAAAATTACATGAGTTACATAGAGAACTCAACCCATAGACATAGAAGGACTAGAATTCATAATACATTTATACAATGATCTCTTAAACTGAAGTAGGAGGAATATACTTGAATAAGTATAGGTTTATCATGACTCCTTCACACAACTTGCCACCCTGAGAAAATTCAGGAACTACCTTAATTCACCATCTCCCCTTTAGATCAAAGTCACAACCCTAAACCTGTGGACATATCCCCTCATCAAATATATAACCTCAACTCTTAACGTAATAGGGGGTCAATATAAACATGAACACAAATACTCCCAATAACATCAATAAAAACCCACAATTTTCTTTCTAGGACCTCCCCCTTTAGGGACACTAATCTTAACTTTCTTCAACCCCTAAAGTCATCAACTGATGACAAACATTATCATGGGCCTGGACATTCATTCTTCTTAACACTTGATGCACGGTCTTCAACTTCTTAGGATACTAGCATCACACCTCTAATCACATAACTTACCACTTAACAAAATTTGTAAAACATTTCCAAAGGCACATATTGCCTACCCATATTTCCTAAATTCAACTCTAAATAACGCTATACAACAACTCCCAGACTTCTTCATACTACAAGATTTGAGAATGAAATCTAGGTACAGATGACACTAATACATATCACACCTTATCTAACAACATGCTACCTCGGGGTTTAACTTATTCATTTATACTTACACCCTTATCCAGTTAATGACTAAACCATAATTCATCATTTTTAACACTAATCCTCAAGGCTATATATATATATATATATATATATAGTACATTTCCTACTCGTTATTCCACAAGTTGCCAACCTAGATGATTTCACACCTCATATCAAGCCTACTAATTAATTTCCATAAAATACACATCATTAAACTTAAGCTACTATTCTCACCACCAAAATCCACATCTAATGGATAAGTCTATTGTCTAACAACACCAATCATATGGAGCATTCCATATACTATACCAATCAATCAAATAGAAATATAAACCTAAGTCTCGTATTTCACTAACTTATTTCCCATAAGTTCATACTCTCCACAACATTACTACAACACCTTAAAATCTACTACATACGTTCTCACACGTAGTACTAGTTTACAACGACTAGAGAAAAGATAATCAATGGGCTAAAGTACAATAATAAGGATAGTCGATCTTAATCTTATATTATATCCCATAATGATCATATCAATATATTACACTTTCTCACATCATTTACTTACCCATGCACGCATTTTGAATACCATGAAATTCCATCCACACCAATAAGTCTCTACCTATAACTTATTGACTAAGCTACCTCTTTCCATTCAAAGCTTATAAATGATATATATAACCACTATTACTATCCAGTCATAGATTCTTTCTTATTTTTGAATAAATAATAATCATAAACAGCCACTTTCTTTATCCACTACCATACAATCTACGAATATTGCTACCACACTAATCTATCACTATAAAATTGCAACCTGTAAGACCCTGCAAAATTTCTCAGCTTAAATTAGTCTTTTTAGTTTGACAAGGGGGTCCCATGCTTAGAAAATTCTAACTAAGCTTCTAGACTTGGTTTATTTTAGCATTCAAAAGTTGGTAATCTCATTTCATGACCCTAACATCCTTAAATGGTTTATATTTTTGTTTATTCATTATCAGGAAGGTCAAGAGGTGTTTCCGGATAAGTTTAAGATTTTTCAGACCTCGTTTAGACCACGTTTGGTGTCCGAATACTATGGATCAATACGATATTGGCATGCTGCATTAGTTAACATTATTGCAGGGACTACTAGTAAAAATACTGAGGCTTGGCGCGATAATGGTGGGATATGTTAGGTACCGCGTCGATGCATCAACGCACCGCATCACCAATCGCGTCTATGCCTAGTTTTCAGTCATTAAGTATCCATGTTTTTAAGGGCAAAAGGGTCAATTTTCCACCCTATATAAGCCTATAACACGATATTCAACTCTTATTTCACTAAAATATTGTTGTTACTCTCAAATACTCTCATGAATAAGTCAAAGATTTTCATAGGAGCTTCAAATTCAAGAGAATCTATCATTTATTTTCAAGAATTTTCCATTCAAGGTATCTCAAGTGTTCGTGCATGGATTCCTTTCATGTATGAAGCCCAAGAATCCAATTTTAAATTATGAATTCTGATGTTTATGTTGTTGATTGATTATGTTCATGTAATTATTATTGTAGGATTCCCAAGTTGGAATCTTTATGTGTTGTTCATAGAACTACGCTAGTATGTGGGTTGAAATTTATAAAATTGAGTTGAATTAGGGAATCATATGGTATTAATTTGATATCATGCCTAAGCACTAAGTTATGCATACTAGGTGTTTGATAAAATGCCTAAGAGAATAATACTTATGCAATATGACTCAACAGAACCTGAATGATGAATTCATGTTACCATTATATTAAAAATGACTCCCATGCTATTGTTATGCCTTGTAATAGATTGATGAAATACTCATGAGGTTGGGCTTAGGGAATTATGACATATTTATATGCATTGTTATTCATGTGAAAGCTTGTGGCATGCAAATATTTCATGAAAATCCCCAATGATAGAACTATGAATAATTGACCATGATTATGTGCTCTAGAAGTTTCATGTCTTATTAGTTTCATGTTGTTGAGTCCTAGGGGTACTTGTACCCGAAAACTTAGCTATGTTCCTAGAGCCAGCATCATTTTCATGATAAATCTCAATCACGCCATAATTAGTAGTATTCTCAGTTAGTTTCACAACTCAGTAGAATTCAGTCAGTTACATGACTTAGGAAAACTCAATAATCTTAGTAATCTCAGTCAGTTATCAAATCTCAATAGTATTCTGTCAGTCAATGGAACTTTATGAACTCATTCTAAATAAGCTTAGTTCATCATGTTCAGTGTCTATTCAGATGAGAATAGGACTCAACACCGAGTGAGCCTAAGGATGGGAACTCACCTGTTAGTAGAGGGTGTGATTCTTAGAAGCAATCCTTGCACTCTAAAACTATGTAGCCAGCATAGGTTGAGACATCAAACCTACTAGTTGAGGGTAGATGAGATGGCTTAACCTATTATATAAGGGTCACACCGTTCTCCTTAGAATATCTATTAGACGAGGGATTTCTCATTGCCTGTCCTTAACAGTGGCACGGTATTGACACCCTTCCAATTGGGGGTACAGGTTAGACCCCAAATCTATTTAGAAAAAAAGGGCATGTCAGTTTGATGAATTTTCCTATAGTTTTAGTTACAAAATCATGACTGTGAGATACAGTCATCCAGTTTCAGTAATAGAACTCAGATAGTTCTAAAAAACCCAGGACTGTCAGATACAGTCACTCAGCTCAGTATGGAACTCAGCTAGTTCCATCATAACCTAGAGTGTTAGACACAGTCACCTAGTATAAGTTATATCAGTTTTCAATAACTCATGTTATCAGTATTCAAACTCAGTAGTTAGTATTACTCATGAATCCAATTATAGTTATACATTTAAGTATGTATTCTCAAGATTATGTTATACAGTCATTTAGCATTGTTCATGCATATGAACCATTTGCATTCAACCAGCCTCCCTTGCATACCTGTACATTCAATTATACTGACACATTTATGGTATGGTATTTTATATAATAGGTTCAGAAGCACGAGCATCAGTAGCATTTTATTTTCAGTAGTCAGAGTGAGCAGTAAGTCTCATCATTCGAGGATATTATGATTTGATGATTTCATATCTTTATTACCTAGTTATTTTAATAGTTGGAGTTAGTTGGGGATATCTCCCATCAACTCCTTATTCAGAAAGTTCAGTCAGTTAGAGGCTTTCAGAATTGATGTTTACAAACAGTTTATTTATGTTTTGGGTATTCTTATACCCCGTTCAGATATTATTTTATTAGTCATGTTACACTTTTGAACCTTACGGGCTTACAACTTATATTCTGCATTTATACAGTATATCATGCCATGCTCAGGTACAAATATCAGTCATGGGTTAGCTCGTGCTCTTTTGGGGTTATGGGTACCGTGTAGCATTTTGGGTAAAAGATTCAGGGCATTATGATGTTGGGCGTATTTATACGTCTAAGCACAATAACTTACCCATGTTTTAGCTAAGTTTTGAGGATAAAATACACAATTCTTCCACTTTTAGTGTATTTTTAGTTAAGTGATCTGACCTATGTGATTAGCATGCTTTTCAGGTACTAATGAGGAAGATTACAACACTTTTGGGACCTGTGGACAGCAAAGAAAACTTCACATAAAAGGGAAAGCAGCTTTTGGACTGAATGTGTTGTATGGGAACTTTTCCCGGGCAAACTCAATACTTTTAAATAGTTAAGGATGCAGTAGCAATTTATTAGAGAAGGATGTTATTAAAAGTCTTATGGCTGAATTTTTAGGGATCATTCACATTCTGTATTATTTTGAAAACAAGAGAAAGCGGCTTAGCTTGTGGACGGAGAGAGAGAAACGCTTTTCTCTCTTATTTTCGCTATTCATCTTTATCACCAAGATAGTTGTAAGTTTTGGTATGATGAATATTTCTATTTTGATTTCCGTTTTATTCATGAGTAGCTAAGTTTATTTGTTAGGGTTATGGAAACCTTGTAGTATACTCTCTATTGCTATGTGTTTTTTAATGAATGATGTGTTAATCTACTTATATCATTACTCTCTTTATTTTGATTGAATTCTCGTGGTTGCAAACATAGGGAATGCGCCATTATAGCAATAACTTGTTCGATATAAAAGTTACTATTTTAAAAAGAGAGTGTGACAAGAAAATAGGGACCTATATTTTACATGTTAATGCCTTAGCAGGATTAAATTCTTGGAGAGTTCATACAATTGGTTGTACACTTTGGATTCGAGAGAACTAAGGTGAGTAAATCCTTGATGGTTGAGAAACACTTGGATTTGGAATTAGAATACGTCTCTCTATAAGTGCATGCACATATAAAATCCGTATAACTCATAGTTAAATGAGAAATAGAAGCTACAAGGTGGACATAACCCTAATTTGTCATTCTCTGTGATCAAATATTGTTACACATATCATCTCATCGTTACACTGATAATATTATTGTACACCTAAACTGAAACCCCCTTTACCTTGGAACCTTCAATCAACAGTCTAATAATAATCGCAATACTTAGTGATCGTAGTATTCCCTGTGGGATTCGACACCCAACCCAGTTGGGTTCTATATTTTGGCGCCGTTGCCGGGGAATATGGTTGTCAACTAAGTTTGTGATAGTTAATAGACCCTTTGGTCAAAGATTCTCAAATTTTACTTTTTGTTTGTTGTTTTTGTTTTGTTCAGGTTTAGTGTATTGCATGCCAAATACACGGATATCGGGTCAACCATTATTACCTATAAATCCTGAACCACATCTCATTGGCAGAATAGATGCGCAACAAGACCTTAAAAGGATAACTACTCAATAGGAGCAGGCTAGATTAGCTGCATTGGCAGCTGCGCAAGTAAATCAATAGAATGTTGATAACCCAGGTCGGGTACCAAATCTTAATGATGAGGACCTGGGTGATGATGAGTTATTAAATCCAAGGCGTGCAGATGATGTGGCTGCACCAGTGAACAGGAATGTCAACAGAGATCGTCAAGCTAGGATGAGACCCGAACACCGAGCTGTGCAAGTTGCTTTTGATGATGATGATGATGACTTGGATGGGGTTGATGCCACAAAGGCTATTATTCCTCCGCCATTGGCACCCGGATCCAAGTTCAATATCACTAGTACCATGATCCAGCTATTGCAACTCAAAGGGTTATTTGGTAGACTTGCAGGTGATGATCTGAATATGCGTCTAATTAATTTTATCTCAATATGCAAATTATTTGACAATCCAGGGGTTGGACAGAATGCGATCCGGCTGCGCTTATTTCCATTGTCTCTATCTGGAGAGGCAACTCTATGGTTAAATGGGCTAAATCCTGACTCTATTACTAATTGGAGGCAACTGAAAGAACATTTCCTAGAAAGATTCTTTCCGCCATCCAAGAGAGCACAATTAAGAGATGAGATAAGCAATTTCAGATAGCTTCCAACTGAAGCTCTCCATGAGTCTTAGGAGAGGTTCAAGAAGAAGCTTAGGCGGTGCCCAAATCATCAGATGACCAATGTCCAGTTGATGGAAATATTATATAGGGCTTTGAACTCGGTGACTAAGCCAGTGGTAGATAATGTTGTGGGTAGGTCATTCATGGACCTTACTTTTATTACGGCATGTGAGATGCTGGATCGTATGACAAAGTAGAGTAGAGCTTGGTATACCAGGGATTCTGAGGTAGCAAGATCTACTGTATCTATTGGCATAATGGCAGAACAGAGGAGAAGAGAAGAGGAACGTGACCAGGATATGGCTCACATAAAAACACAAATGGACCTTCTTACTAAGCATTTATTATCAGGGAAGACAGAAAAGGTCAAAGTTGTTATATCACAAGGAAGAGATGACTCTGATTCTAAGGAGGAAGAAAATTACTTAAATAATCAGGGGGGTTTCCGAGGCAATGTCCAAGGAAACCAAGGTAGGAACTATTATGAAAAATCCGGATACAAGGACCGAGACCAAGGGAATTTGAAGAATAAGAATGACA
This sequence comes from Capsicum baccatum var. pendulum, assembly GCA_030864225.1. Lineage (NCBI taxonomy): Eukaryota > Viridiplantae > Streptophyta > Magnoliopsida > Solanales > Solanaceae > Capsicum > Capsicum baccatum. The sequence goes on from CM061556.1 coordinate 229,625,305, forward strand.
GGAGTGGTTTGTATGTCCCTCTTGGAAATCGTGAAGCTGTTGCACCTAGCTCTGGGAAGATGTCCATGGAGGACATGATGGCTAAGCTATTGAAAGGAGTGGAAGCAACTAACATAGGAGTAGCTAAGGTAAAAAATGATTTGTCCTTAATGAACCAATTGGTTGACTCGCATTCTACTACAATAAAACAGCTGGAACAACAAATGAGTCAACTATCGGCGACATTCAATCAAAGGAAAGCTGGCACTTTACCAAGTGACACTGTGCAAAATCCAAGGAAAGATGGATCATGTTTGGCTTTTACAACCAGGAGTAGTAAGGTGTTAGAAAATCCATCCAAGGGCAAGCCTGGGGTTGATAGTATGGAGGAGAATACTGTTGATGCAGATTGTGATGATTCTGTAGAAGTTGAAAATTCGAAAGAGAACATTCATGTTACTAAAACTAGATGTCAGCAGTTTGAAAAGATTGATAATGGGAAGCACAATGAAAATGAAGTGGTGGAGAAAACTCTTCCAAATCCACCACTACCTTTTCCTCAAAGACTGAAGAAGAAGGCTGATGACACAAGGTTCAGTAAATTCATGACCATGCTGAAGCAGCTGACTATAAATGTGCCTTTGGTAGAGGCACCGAAGCAAATGCCAGGGTACACCAAATTCATGAAGGACTTTTTGACAAAGAAAAGGGAAGCGAGCTATGAATTGGCAGATAATTTTCATCATTGCAGTGCGATTGCCACGAGGTATTTGGTACAGAAGAAGGAAGATTTGAGTGCTTTCACTATTCCTTACACGGTTGGATCTTTAGATTTTGCTAAGGCTTTATGTGATTTAGGGTCTAGCATTAATTTGATGCCACTAGCCATTTATAGACAGTTGGGGTTGGGGGATCCTACACCAACCAACATGTGGCTTGTAATGGCAGATAGGTTGGTAAAACGACCTGTTGGTATCTTATATGATGTATTAGTAAAGGTTTCTAGCTTCATTTTTCCTAAGACTTTGTTATTTTGGATTGCGAGGTGGATTTTTAGGTGCCCATAATCTTGGGTCGACCTTTCCTCGCAATAGAAAGTGTGCTTATTGATTTGCGAGAAAATGAACTTTTATTTCGGATGAATGACAAAGTGGTACATTTTGATGTATGCAAATCAATGAAGCAGCCCAAGGATATGAATGTGTTCTCTATAGTTGATGTTTATTATGAGGATGAGAAGGAATAATCTTTAGAGAAGCAGCTTACTGTTGAGCCATTGGCTGTTGTGCTTTTGAACTTTGATTGTGATGATGTTAAGGAGTACGAAGAAACTATCTGTGATTTGACAGGAATGGGGTCGTATTCTTATGCCCCCAAGAAGCTGGACCTTGATCTTAAGAATCGACCTTCACCACCGGCGAAACCATCCATTGAAGAGCCACCGGTGTTAGAATTGAAAGAGCTACCGATCATCTAAGGTATGTGTTCTTGGGTAGTGGAAATACACTGCCGGTTATTATTGCTGCTGATTTAGGTGAACAACAGGTAGAGGTTCTCATCTCTGTTCTGAAGAGGTACAAGAGATCTATTGGTTGGACTATTGCTGATATCATTGGTATACCTCCTGGCATATGTATGCATAAGATTCAGCTAGAGGAAGATTGCATACCCACTATTGAGCATCAGCGTCGTCTGAATCCACCTATGCAAGAGGTGGTGAAGAAAGAAATAATCAAGTGGCTAGATGTAGGGGTGGTGTACCTAATCTCAGACAGTAAATGGGTGAGTCCTGTACAATGTGTGCCCAAAAAAGAGGGCATGACAGTAGTAGCGAATGAGAAAAATGATCTAATTTCACTCAGGTCTATCACAGGGTGGAGGGTGTGTATGGATTACCGAAAGCTAAACTCGTGGACGTTAAAGAACAACTTCCCAATGATATTCATGGATCAAATGCTTGATCGATTTGCAGGAAAGGGATGGTTTTGTTTCTTTGATGGTTATTCCGGATATAACCAGATTTTCAGTGCTCCTAAAGATCAGGAGAAGACCACTTTTACATGCCCATATCGTACTTTTGCATTCAAACAAATGCCATTTGGGCTATGTAATGCACCTGCCATTTTTCAGCGGTGTATGATGTCCATTTTCTCTGATATGGTTGAAGACACCTTGGAGGTATTTATGGATGACTTTTCGGTTGTAGGTGAGTCATTTGAGTCATGCTTGGAAAATCTGAGTATGGCTTTGCAGCGATGTGTGGAATTCAATCTGGTGCTAAATTGGGAGAAGTGCCATTTTATGGTTAAGGAAGGCATTGTTCTCGGGCATAAAATCTCTGAAAAGGGAATTGAAGTTGATCGAGCCAAGATTGAAGTTATCGAGAGACTACCACCTCCAATTTCTGTAAAGGGGGTTCGTAGTTTTCTCGGTCATGCTGGTTTTTATCAGAGGTTTATTAAAGACTTCTCCAACATGGTAAACCCATTAAGCAAACTTTTGGAGAAGGAGGCAAAGTTTTAATTTGGTGAAGATTGTTTGAAGGCATTTGAATGCCTCAAAGGAAAGCTAGTTGAAGCCCCTATTATTGTAGCACCCGATTGGTCTCTACCTTTTGAAATTATGTGTGATGCAAGTGGTGTAGCCTTGGGTGCTGTACTTGGTTAGAAAAGAGAAAAGCTATTTCATCCAATGTACTACGCGAGCAAGGCCTTAAATGGAACACAGAAGAACTATACCATCACTGAACAAGAACTTTTTGTGGTTGTTTATGCTTTCGAGAAGTTCCGTGCTTACTTATTGGGAACCAAGGTAGTGGTTCATACCTATCATGTGGCTCTAAGATATCTAATGGTAAAGAAGGATGCCAAGCCAAGGCTAATTAGGTGGGTGCTACGATAACGCTCAATCTACAGCTCTCGTAGGAGTGTAAAACGGTCGCTAGCAAATATAGAACCCAACTGGGTTGTGTATCGATCCCTCAGGGAATAGCTTGGTCAACAAGTAAGCAACGATTACTAGACTTGTAGTGCACGTCTCATAAGTAGGGGGGATTGTAATGTATAACCAAAATATTAAAGTAAAAACTGAAAATAGCAAAGTAAACAGAAAGAATAGTTATTAAGTTGTAAACGATGAGAATTGAGAAGTTGGAGTTATGTCCACCTTCTGAGTTATACGTCTCTATTGGCTATGAGTGTGTTGAATTCCGACATGCATGTGCTTATAGAGAATTGTATTCGATGGAAATCCAGGCGTCTTTCGACCTATTCGAGGATTATTTCACTTTAACTCTTTGGAGCTTAAAGCGTGTCTAACGGTACGAATTCTCCAAGAGGTTAATCCAGTTACGACACTAACTTTTTAATAGGGGATGGGACCCTACTACCTTGACATTATCTCTTTTCCAGACAGATAACCTTTATTTTGAACAAGTTAAATGTTATACTGACGTATTCTTGTGTTTGCAACCACAAAGAATTTAGATTAAGACGAAGAGAATAATGATATAAGTAGCATACGTGTCACGAACTCACAAACTCATAGTAATAGATAGTATCTCATTCGGCTTCCATAACCCCAACAAAGAAGTTTAGTTACCCATGAGTGCGAAGGAAATCACAATTGACATTGTTATTATACCACAATAAGAATTTTGTGTAGCACAAGTGTGGTAGGCGTTAGGCATGATTTCTTGCAAGTAACGTTTCTCTTGTTGCATAAATTAAGAATAGATGAATAGAAGAAGAATAAGAAGTAGAATTAATGGAAGGGTTAGAAGAAGAGTTATAGAGTAATAGAATTAATGAGGAATGTCTTAGAAGTAGAATGAATAAAAATCTCTAGCAAAATAGGATATTTATAATACCCATATCCTATTCCTACTAAGCTAATGAAATACTTAACCAAATCCTACTAAGCTAATGAAATACTTAACCAAATCCTACTAAGCTAATGAAATACTTAACCAAATCCTACTAAGCTAATGAAATACTTAACCTAATTGTACTAGGTTAATGTATCATTATACTAATCATAATAAATTACTGCTAGTCCCCAAAGTCTTCAAAATTGTTGTTTTAGCCCGGGACAGGTTTCCCATGCATCACTTTTGGTCCTTAGGCGTCCAAGACTCCCTTTTGTCCCCTCGTGAAGCTTTCTTTGGCATCAAGTTATCCATAAAATGCTGAATTCTGCATCATTTATACCTGAAACTTTGCTAATCATGTTTGTTAGCTCAGTTACAGGAAAAAGGACTAAAAGTGCATGAAATATATAATTTGTTCTCAAAACTAGGCTAAAATATGGGTAAAATATAGCACTATAGGCGTGTAAATTCGCCTATCATCAACACCCCACACTTGAAGCTTTGTTCGTCCTCGAACAAAATTCATGTCCCTCTAAACATTAACTTAAGGTTTCACAGTATCAACATAAAATATTCGTCAAGACAAGCACAACAATTACCAACAAAGAGTAGTTTTCCCATCATTAGTAGAAACAATTCAACCTCCAACATAAACTTGTGATGGTGGTCAACTCATACTCAAAAGTTAAGGTACAAAGAGTCATACACAACTACCCAAAACTCATCAACCATGTGTGTCTCACAATATCTTACCCATAATCACTCACAAGTATAGCATCTTCTTCAAACATGGGTATAAAAGTATCCTTGCTCTCGCTCTTACAAAGAATTCATATGTAGCAACTGATGACCATATGTTTGACCTTAGTGTAATGCTCCACTAAATATCAGAATACTTAAGTTTAGGATCAAGTAGGTCTTTTGATGGTTGTAATGTAGGCTAAGTGACTGGTAGGACTATTTTGGCCAGAAATAGTGACTATGTTCCTAAGCGCTTTAATACATCACATTGTATCATTAACACTTTTCTTTCAGACAAACTTTCTACATTTTTTTTATTCTACCACCCCTTTTCTCCTCTTTTGTTTTCCTTTTCTTTTTTTGAAATCAAATTCAAGTCGAAAATAGTTTAAGATCATCGTAACGTATATGTTCACTCACATGGTTTTGTATCAAAAATTCAAACACATTAACATCACCAATATTTCTTCAAGATGTAGCAATTCATAATAGACATAGCAACGTAGTACTTACGAAAAATAGATGAAGAATAAAAGAGTACTTACGTGATTGAAGCCTTTGGAGATGTTCTTGTGAAGTGGGAGAGCAAAAAGAAAAATTTTGAGATGTTTTGGAGAGTATGTGCGGCGCCTAGGTCAAGTTTCCAATGTGTTTATGTTTCAAGACTAAGTCCCCTTTATATAGGAAAAGAATGGGTCGGGTTTTGACCCATTTAAAATCGGTTTTGGAGACAAAAAGTGACCATAGGCGGCGCCTTTAGCTTTGCCTATGCATGGTATAGGCGGCGCCTAATGCAAAGCATTTGCTAGCATAGGCGGCGCCTAGTGCAATGCCCTTAGTGACCATAGGCGGTGCCTTTAGCATGGCATATGAGATTCCGAGACCAAATGCTTTAGCATAGGCGGCGCCTATGCTATAGCATACTTGAGCATGGGCCGCGCCTATGCCTTTGCACACTAGATTCCGAGACCTTAGGCTATAGTATAGGTGTTGCCTTGTTCGTGGCCTAGTTTTGCCTAGGCCTAGCCTTGCTCGATGCCTATTTTGTCATGAGCAATGCTCAATCCATAGCCTTAGGCATCTTAATTCTAAACTTACCACCTTTACCATGCACTACATCTAAATCGTCATTTGAAACCAATCTCCTCGTCGATTACCTCTTGCACCTACATTTGCTTAAAACCAATAAAAACAATTAGTACGATGGGTTGCCTCCCATCTAGCGCCTTAGTTTTGGTCGTGACCCGACTCTTATTTTTGGATTTTCATTTATCAGAAGCAAAACAAGTACTAGAACGAAAAAAAGACAACGATAAATGATAAACGATAAACGATAAACGATGGGTTGCATCCCATCTAGTGCCTTATTTATTGTCGCAGCACGAATAGTTACCTCGAGTACTTAGACTTCGTCGAGATAAGTGATGGCCATATAATTCATCGAGTCAAGAGGACCGATATAAGGTTTAACACATTGACCATTCACCTTGAAGACAACACTATTATTGTCTTCCAATTCAACTACTCCAGACGAGTAGACTTGGATAACTTTGTATGGACTAGACTACTTAGACTTTAACTTACCTGGGAATAGATTCAATCTGGAGTTGAAGAGAAGCACCATATCATCCTTTTGAAAGTTTCGTCGAACAATCCGCTGATCATGATACTTCTTCATCCGCTCCTTGTATAGATCTGATCTCTCATATGCATGGAGACGGAACTCATCTAATTCGTTCAGCTGCTCCAACCTCAGATTCATCGCATCATCACAATTCAAATTCAATTGCTTCAACGCCCAAAATGCCTTATGTTCGATCTCAATGGGTAAATGACAAGCCTTCCCATAAACTAGTTGATAAGGGGACATGCCGATGGGTGTTTTGAATTCCATCTTATACGCCCATAGTGCATCATCTAGCTTCCGAGACCAATCCTTCCTATTAGCATTTACCATCTTCGCAAGGATTTGCTTGATCTCCCGATTGGAAACCTCTAATTGTCCACTCGTTTGTGGGTGATAAGGCGTGGCTACCTTATGTTGCTTGACACCATACTTGGCCAACACGGATTTGAATAGCTTGTTGCAAAAGTGAGATCCTATATCACTTATGATAGTACGTGGTACTCCAAAGCGAGAGAAGATATTCCTCTTCAAAAATGCTACAACACGCTTTCCCTCGTTGTCGGCCAATGCTACAGCTTCAACCCATTTCGAGACATAATCTACAACAACTAAGATGTACTTAATTCCAAACGAATTCATGAAAGGACCCATGAAATCAATGCCACACACATCAAAGAGTTCTACCTCAAGAATTTTTGACATGGGCGTCTCATGGTGTTTCGAAATAGCACCTTGTCTTTGGCATTGGTCGCATCTTCTAACAATGTCATAGGCATCTCTAAATATCGAAGGCCAATAATATCTATTTTGCAATACTTTCCTTGCTGTCCGATTACCTGTGTGATGTCCACCAACTTGGGAAGTGTGGCATGCTTCCAATATATTAGGCACCTCTACATGGGATATACATCGTTGAATAATACCATCCACACATCATCGAAACAAATATGGCTCATCCTAATAGTAGTTTTGTACATCATGCATAAACTTCCTCTTTTGATGGTATGATAAATTGGCAGGTATTACATTACTTACCACAAAATTTGCAAAGTCGGCATACCATGGTAACTTTTCTATTATCGTCACTAGGATCTCCTCATCAGGGAATGCATCATCAATCTCAATATCAGGCTACGCCACATGCTCGTTCTCGAGTCTAGATAGATGGTCGGCCACTTGGTTCTCGCAACCTCTTCTATCTTTAACTTCGAAATCAAACTCTTGAAGCAGATATACCCATCGAATTAATCTTGGTTTTGCATCCTTCTTTGTCTTAGATACCTAAGAGCTGCATAGTCTGTATGAACGATCACCTTAGTACCTAATAGATAGGCACGAAACTTCTCAAACGCATACACAACCGCTAGGAGCTCTTGTTCTGTCATAGTGTAGTTCCTTTGGGCTTCATTTAGGACCTTACTCGCATAGTAGATAGGATGAAATAATTTCTCCTTTCTCTGACCAAGCACAGCTCCAATGGCTACACCACTAGCATCACACATGACTTCGAACGGGAGAGACCAATCTGGTGCTACCATGATAGGGGCTTCAATGAGTTTTCCTTTAAGTCATTCGAATGCCGTTAAGAAATCTTCATTGAAGTCAAACTTCGCATCTTTCTCCAAGAGTTTGCACAATGGACTAGCAATTTTTGAGAATTCTTTGATGAACCCACGATAGAAACCTGCATGGCCGAGAAAACTACGAACTCCCTTCACCAAAATTGGAGGTGGTAGCTTCTCAATGACTTTGAGTTTTGCTCGATCAAGCTCAATTCCTCTTTGGAAGATTTTGTGCCCAAGAACGATTCCTTCTTTTACCATGAAGTGGCACTTCTCCCAATTCAGCACTAGGTTGAATTCTACACATCTTTGCAACGCCATACTTAGGTTTGCCAAGCATGCTTCAAAAGTCTCACCAAAAACTGAAATATCATCCATAAATACCTCCAAAGTGTCTTCAACCATATCAGAAAAAATTGACATCATACAACGTTGAAAGGTGGCTGGTGCGTTACATAGCCTGAATGGCATACGTTTGAAGAAAAACGTACCATATGGGCATGTAAACGTTGTCGTCTCTTGGTCTTCGGGTGTAATACATATCTGATTATAGCCTGAATAACTATCTAAGAAGCAAAACCATCCTTTCCCCGCTAATCGATCTAGCATTTGGTCCATAAATGGCATTGGAAAATGATCTTTGAGTGTCCAGGAATTCAACTTTCGGTAGTCCATGCATACTCTCCATCCAGTGACGGGTCTGAATGGAATAAGCTCATTCTTCGCATTTGCGACCACCGTCATGCCTCCTTTCTTGGGAACACATTGTACCGGGCATACCCATGTACTATCAGAGATTGGATACACAACCCCCACGTCTAACCACTCGATAATTTCTTTCTTCACCACTTCTTGCATAGGTGGGTTTAGACGTCTTTGATGCTCAATGGTGGGTGTGCACTTCTCTTCAAGCTGAATTTTATGTGTACAAATCCCAGGTGGAATACCAATAATATCTGCAATGGTCCATCCAATGGCTCTAATATACTTCCGTAGAATAGCAATGAGCGCTGCAACTTGTTGCTCACCCAAATCTGCTGCAACAATGACTGGAAGTGTGTTTCCACTTCCTAGGAATGCATACTTTAAATGTCTTGGCAGCTCCTTCAATTCAAATGTGGGTGGCTCTTCAATAGATGGCATAGCTGGTGGTGTGGGTTGATTCTTGAGATCAAGGTCCAGCTTCTTGGGAGTATAGCGATATGTCCCTAATCCTGATAGAGCACCAATAACTTCTTCATAATTTTCAGCATCCTCATTCTCTTCATTCATGAGCACAACCGCCAATGGGTCATTAATAATTTGCTCTTCTTCAAGTAATTTTTTCTCATCATCAAAGAAAACATCAGCCACCGAAAATACACTCAGATCTTTGGGTTACTTCATTGATTTGCAAACATCAAAGTGATCTACTTCATCATTTATTCGGAACGAAAGCTCATTAGCTCTCAAATCAATAAGCACGCTTCCCGTAGCAAGAAAGGACGCCCCAAGATTATGGGAACTTCTGAGTCTGCCTCACAATCCAAAATAACGAAGTCTGCCGGAAAGATAAATGAAGAAACCTTTACCAAGACATCACATAGAATACGAACAGGTCGTTTTACCGACCTATCCGCCATTACGAGTCTCATGTTGGTTGGAGTAGGATCACCCAACCCAAACTTCTTATAGATAGATAATGGCATCAAATTGATGCTGGCTCCTAAGTCGCATAATGATTTGGCAAAATTTAAAGATCCAACGGTGCAAGGAATAGTGAAAGCGCTGGGGTCATCCTTCTTCTGAACTATTGATCGGGTAGCGATTGCGCTACAGTGATGAACATCATCTTTCAATTCATAACTTGCTGCCCGCTTCTTTGTCAAAAGATCCTTCATAAATTTCGCATACCCAGGCATTTGTTTAAGTGCCTCCAGCAATGGAACATTAATGGTCAGCTGCTTTAACATAGTCATGAATTTGCTAAACTTTGTATCATCCTCCACCTTCTTCAATCTCTGAGGGAAATGTGGTGGTGGGTATGGAATTGTTCTCTCCACATCTTTCTTTTCCACTTGCTTCCGTTTTTTAGATTTTTCAGGTTGTAATCCATTGGGATGGAAGTTGTGCCCTTTTTCTGTGGATTCTTCTCCTTTTGCCTTATCATCAATGTCCACTACTTCGTTAACCACTTTCTTGCTTTTAGCTGAAGTTTCCAGCACCTTACCACTCCGTGTAGTAATGGCCATGCATGACCCATCATTCCTTGGGTTTTGCACATATCGCTAGGTAAAGTGCCAGCCTTTCTTTGATTGAGTGCTGCTGAAAGTTAGCTCAATTGCTGCTCTATTTGCTTGATTGAAGTGGAATGAGAATGAACTATTTGTTTCATAGAGGATAAATCATTAACTACCTCAGTTACTCCCGCGCTTGTTGCTTCCACTCCTTTCAAGATTTTAGCCATCATGTCTTCTATACTTCCAAAATTAGATGTGGTGGTGTCACGTCTTCCAGGGGGAACGTACAAACCACTGGTTTCAATCTTGTTCTTCCAACTACCTTGCTCCTTGTTTCCAGATTTATCATAATAGTTCCGACCTTAGTTTCCTTGGGTATTACCTCAGAAACCCCCCTGATTGTTCAAGTAGTTAGCCTCTTCTTCCGAATCAGATTCGTCTCTTCCTTTTGACGCAATAGCTTTGACTTTTTCGGTCTTCCCTGATAATAAATGCTTTGTAAGAAGATCCACTTGTGTTTTTATGTGAACCATATCTTGATCACGTTCTTCTTCTCTTCTTCTTTGGTCTGCAGTCATAACAATAGATAAAGTGGGGCTTGCTACCTTAGAATCCCTGGTATGACAAGCTCTACTTTGCTTCGTCATACAATCTAGCATATTGCTAGCTTTACCAAAGGTGAGGTCCATAAAAGATCCTCCAGCTGCATTATCCACCACTGGTTTAGTTATTGAATTCAAGGCTCTGTATAATATCTCCATTAGGTGAACATTAGTCATGTGATTGTTTGGGCATCTCGCTAGCTTTGTTTTGAACCTCTCCCATGTTTCATGAAGAGCTTCAGTGGGAAGCTGACGAAAGTTGCTGATTTCATCTCTCAATTGTGCTCTTTTGGATGGCGGAAAGAATCTCTCAATTGCCTCCAATTTGTAATAAAATCAGGAGTCAGCCCATTCAACCACAGAGTTGCCTCCCCATACATAGACAATTGAAATAGACGTAATCGAATTTCATTCTGACCAACACCAGGATTGTCAAACGACTTGCATGTAGAAATAAAGTTGATGAGATGCATATTCGGATCATCGCCTACTAGTCCACCAAATAATCTCTTGAGTTGCAATAACTGAATCATGGTGTTTGTGATGTTGAACTTGGCTTCGGGCGCTAATAGTGGAGGAATAATGGCTCCTGTGGCTCCGGCTCCATCAAGATCATCATCATCGTCGTCAAAAGCTGGTTGTATGGGTTGGCGATCATACCTAAACCGAGCTTGACGACCTCTTCTGTTGGCAGGTGTTGCGATTTCAGCATCATGCCTTAGGTTTAGTAACTCGTCATCACCTAAATCCTCATCGTCGGGATTCGTTGCTCGCCCAGGGTTATCAATGTTTTATTGTTGAACTTGAGAAGCGGCAAGAGTAGCTAATCTCGCCTGTTCCTGTTGAGCAGCCATCCTTTTGATTTCTGCTTGTGCCTCCATTCTGCCAATTCGTTGTGGTTCAGGATTGATAGGTAATAACGGTTGACCAGAACTTCGAGTATGGGGCATGCACTGAATAAAAACCTGCAGTAAATAAAAACAAAAAATTAAAGTAAAAGTACGAGAATCTTGGACCAAAGGGTCAAGTAATTATCACAAACTTAATTGACACTCGTATTCCCCGGCAACGGCGCCAATTTTTGATAACGCTCAATCTACAACTCTCGTAAGTGTGTAAAGCGGTCGCTAGCAAATATAGAACCCAACTGGGTTGGGTATCAATCCCTCAGGGAATAGCTTGGTCAACAAGTAAGCAACGATTACTAGACTTTTAGTGCAAGTCTCATAAGTAGGGGGGATTGTAATGTGTAACCAAAATATTAAAGTAAAAACTGGAAATAGCAAAGTAAACATAAAGAATAGTTATTAAGTTGTAAACGATGAGAATTAAGAAGTTGGAGTTATGTCCACCTTCTGAGTTATACATCTCTATTGGCTATGAGTGTGTTGAATTCCGACATGCATGTGCTTATAGAGAATTGTATTCGATGGTAAATCCAGGCGTCTTTCAACCTATTCGAGGATTATTTCACTTTAACTCTTTCGAGCTTAAAGCGTGTCTAACGGTACGAATTCTCCAAGAGGTTAATCCAGTTACGGCACTAACTTTTTAATAGGGGATGGGACCCTACTACCTTGACATTATCTCTTTTCCAGACAGATAACCTTTCTTTCGAACAAGTTAAATGTTATACTGGCGTATTCTTGTGTTTGCAACCACAAAGAATTTAGATTAAGACGAAGAGAATAATGATATAAGTAGCATACGTGTCAAGAACTCACAAACTCATAGTAATAGATAGTATCTCATTCGGCTTCCATAACCCCAACAGAGAAGTTTAGTTACCCATGAGTGCGAAGGAAATCACAATTGACATTGTTATTATACCACAATAAGAATTTCGTGTAGCACAATTGTGGTAGGCGTTAGGCGTGATTTCTTGCAAGTAACGTTTCTCTTGTTGCGTAAATTAAGAATAGATGAATAGAAGAAGAATAAGAAGTAGAATTAATGGAAGGGTTAGAAGAAGAGTTATAGAGTAATAGAATTAATGAGGAATGTCTTAGAAGTAGAATGAGTAAAAATCTCTAGCAAAATAGGGTATTTATAATACCCATATCCTATTCCTACTAAGCTAATGAAATACTTAACCAAATCCTACTAAGCTAATGAAATACTTAACCAAATCCTACTAAGCTAATGAAATACTTAACCCAATTGTACTAGGTTAATGTATCATTATCCTAATCATAATAAATTACTGCTAGTCCCCAAAGTCTTCAGAATTGTTGTTTTAGCCCGGGACAGGTTTCCCATGCATCACTTTTGGTCCTTAGGCGTCCAAGACTCCCTTTTCTCCCCTCGTGAAGCTTTCTTTGGCATCAAGTTATCCATAAAATGCTTAATTCTGCATCATTTATACCTGAAACTTTGCTAATCATGTTCGTTAGCTCACTTACAGGAAAAAGGACAAAAAGTGCATGAAATATATAATTTGTTCTCAAAACTAGGCTAAAATATGGGTAAAATATAGCACTATAGGCGTGTAAATTCGCCTATCATCATGCTACGGCTTCAAGAATATGATTTCCAGGTAAAGGATAGAAAAGGTTGTGAAAATCATGTAGCTGATCATTTATCAAGACTTGAGAGTGAGCACACAGTGCAGACCGACCTTGATATTGATGATGCATTCCCTGAAAAAGAGATTCTAGCAACTATGGTGGAAAACTTACCGTGGTATGCAGATTTTTCTAACTACGTGGTAAGCGAAGTGATTCCTGAGAATCTCTTCTTTCATCAAAAGAAAAAGTTCATGCATGATGTGAAACATTACTTCTGGGATAAGCCTTATCTTTTTTGATGATATGCTGATGGTATTATTAGGCGGTGCATCCCAGATGTATAGGTGCCTAGCATACTGGAAGCGAGCCATGCTTCCCAAGTTGGTGGTCACCATGCAGGTGAACGGATGACCAAGAAAGTACTGCAAAGTGGATACTATTGGCCTTCATTATTCAATGATGACTACGATTTTGTAAGAAGATGTGATCAGTGTCAGCGACAAGGTTCTATCTAAAAGCACCATAGGATGCCCATGTCCAAAATGCTTGAAGTAGAGTTATTTGATGTCTGGGGTATTGACTTCATGGGCCCATTTGTGAGCTCATTTGGGATGAAATATATCTTAGTTGTTGTGGATTATGTATCCAAATGGGTCGAAGCAGTCGCTCTAGCTGATAATGAAGGTAAGAGTGTTGTGGCGTTCTTAAAGAGAAATATCTTCTCTCATTTTGGGGTACCCCATACCATCATAAGCGATGGAAGATCACATTTCTGCAATAAGCTATTCAGAGCCGTATTGGCAAAGTATTGGGTTAAGCAACATAAGGTAGATACACTGTACTACCCATAAACTAGTGGGCAGGTGGAGGTTTCAAACAGGGAAATCAAGCTAATCCTTGCTAAGACTGTGAATGCCAGCAGGAAAGATTGGTCCAGGAAGCTGGACGATGCCTTATGGGCATATAGGACCGCGTTTAAGACACCAAATGGCATGTGACCATACCAACTAGTTTATGGAAAGGCTTGTCACTTGCCAATTGAGCTAGAACATAAAGCAATATGGGCACTGAAGCAGCTTAACCTTAACTGGGATGATGCTATAAATATGAGATTGGGACAGCTGAACGAGATGGATGAATTCTGTCTAAATGCATATGAAAGAGCAGATCTTTACAAGTAAAGGATGAAAAAGTACCATGATCGGAGGATTATCCAACGAAAATTTTAGAAAGGCGATTTGGTACTCCTTCTCCAGGTAAGTTGAAGTATAAATGGTCTGGTCTATTCAGAATCAGCCAAGTTTACTCATCTGGAGTAGTGGAGTTAGAAAACAATAATGGTAGTGTCTTTAAGGTTAATCTCCAAAGAGTGAAGCAATATATCGGTCCAACCGACTTTATAAAATATATAGCCACCATATATCTTGATGAAGTCTGAGTAATCGAGATAACTATGTCGTGCCGCGACAATAAATCAAGTGCTACATGGGAGGCAACCCATCATTTTACTAGAATTTTGTTTTCGGTAAATAAAAATTCAAAAAAAAGAGTTGAGCCACGACCAAAACTAAGGCGCTTGGTGGGAGGCAACCCATCCTTCTAATCATTTTTGTTGTTTTTGATTAAGTGTAGGTGCATGAAGTACAAAGGAGGAGATTAGTCCTAATTTTGATTTGGAAGTGAGTCATGTCAATGGTGGTAAGTCTAGGAATGATGGAACAATACAGGTAAGTAGGAGTGGTTAAATGTGTAAGGCTCAAGTATGATTTGAATTAGAGTCGCGCCTCGAATTATGTAGATTCAACCCAAAAAGTTTTGCGGTGCGACTTTATTTTGTGACTTTCAATGAGGTCTATGGTGGTAGCGTAGGGATCGGGCCAAGGGTGCGCCGCCTATGCCATCTCCTATGCTCACTGCCTCACATAGGCGATAGGTTAGGCACCGCCTATGCCAACATAGGCGATAGGTTGGGCGTTGCCTATGCCAATATAGGCGATAGGTTAAGCGCCGCCTATGCCATCGCCTATTCTCACTTCCAGACATAGGCGATAGGTTAGGCGCCGCCTATGCCAACATAGGCGATAGGTTGGGCGCCACCTATGCCAACATAGGCGATAGGTTAGGCGTCGCCTATGCCATCGCCTGTGCTCACTGCCTCACATAGGCGATAGGTTAGGCGCCGCCTATGCCATCGCCTATGCTCACTGCCTCACATAGGCGATAGGTTAGGTGCCGCCTATGCCAACATAGGTGATAGGTTGGGCGCCACCTATGCCAACGTATGCGATAGGTTAGGCGCCGCCTATGCCATTGCCTATGCTCACTGCCTCACATAGGCGATAGGTTAGGCGCCGTCTATGCCAACATAGGCGATAGGTTAGGCGCCGCCTATGCCATCGCCTATGCTCACTGCCTCACATAGGCAATAGGTTAGGCGCCGCCTATGCCAACATAGGCGATAGGTTAGGCGCCACCTACTTATACTTAGGCGATTCTATGGGTGCCACCTATCAATGTAAATTTTGCCTAATAACCCATTTTTGAATGGACCAACCCGACCCATGTCTCATATTTTAAATATATCCTCTACCCTTAAACCCCACTCAATTTTTCTTAAACCTAAGCGTCGCCCAAACAACCTTTCCGTCTCCAAGCCCTTCTCTTTTCTCATCTATTCTTGCAGGTTCACCTTCCCGATTCATCATGAATTTATCAACAAGTAAGTTGCTCTTTCATGTTCCGTAGTTGTTTCATTGCTACGCTTATAATGGTTAACTGGATTTAATAGTAGTGCTTGGTGATAAGAGTATGGTTAGTTTGTTATGATTTTGGAAAAATACATCTCATTGAGTGAAAAGATTCTCGTGGGTAATCTTGATTTTACTCCGGCATGTATTTATTGGTATTCACTATCATAATGTTTTATTATTATGGAGTTGAACTATCGAAGTTTAATGCATAATTTGGGGAGTTGTAAGCTTGACTATGTGAGTGACTCTTTCATCGATGTAATGATGATGGTTAACCAAAAGCATACGATTGTGTTATTGTTTCTATGCTATAGCATGATAAGATTTCTATGTGGTAGTCTTGTTCAAAGATTGCATTGCTCAAATGAAATAAAGTTAGAAATGATAGTCAAGATTACAGGGCCATTGTGTGCTGCTTCTGTATATCAAACTGAGAAATTGCTATGTAAAGTGAAGGGTTGAAAGTGTGACTGCACTAATAATGTTGTTGGCACATACCATCTAAATGTATGTCGATGAAGTCTGAGTAATCGACAACACTCACTCAATTAGTTTGTGCAAGCAAATTAATTGTGGGGTTGTGCCATCACTATTTTCTTTTTCGATTATAGTGAAGTTTACTAAATGAGACTAACATGGCCATATTATGATCTCAGGTAACATGGCTCCGAAAGGACGACAGGGAAAGGAGAAAGCATCCACCTCACAAAAAGGTCAAAAAAGGTTAAGAAAGGACTAAGTTGATTCCTCCTCTCTTCTACTCTGTTCTGGGTACTCCAAGTGTGGATCAAACACAACTCAAGGAGCTCTACAGTAGACCTCCCTATAGAGCCACCAGACATACATTATGTGGATCAAATTCCATGACCCGGTGGACTCGTCATAAAGATAATGGTCGTCACAATACTTACCCATATGCTTGCTTGAACAGAGAACCTCGCATATGGTTAAGAATAGTCAATTCCTGCTTGATTCCTGGGACACAATACACTAAGGTCACGTGTGATCGAGTCTACTTGGTATATTCTCTAATGAAGAATGTTCTCATCAACATTGGTGCAGTTATACGAACGTCGATGCGAAAAGCAAAGGTGTACAAAAAGTCCTATTTCAGTTTCGGGAACTTGTTGACTGCAATTTTAAGGAAAGAACACATTGAGGAGGATCCAGCAAACCATAAGTTGCCACAAAACCCGAAGAAGGTAGATCTCACAAAAATCAAAGATCCAGAAACTAGTCAAGGCATCAACCTTACCACTGCTGAGAGACATGCTCGAGAAGAGAATTTTTTTCGCCATCTGTATGGCATGACTAGGTTTACTATAATGAATGGGGGTCGTGTGCCGACTGATGCAGAGCTTCGGTAGTTGGACTATGACTACCCGCTTAATGAGCATGCTCGGGCCATGTGTGAAGTGGGGGTAAATTTTGAAGAACCTCTAGATGATGATGTGCCGACAGACGATGATCACCAACTACTAGACTCTGATATAGAGGACAACTCTGATGATGAAGACTCTCATGATGATTCTGACGTAGGGGGTATGACCCCGGATGTAGAGGAGGAGTCTGACTAACCAGGTTTTTGCTTATTTATTTACACTGAGGGCAGTGTGTTCCTTCTTAGTATGGAGTGCGGGTATAAGTACGTGTACACCTGGATTGCCTTGTCTGTTGTATTGCCTACTGCTTGCCCGCATTTATTCTATAGTTGTTTTGTTTTAGTCATAGTTAGTTAGTTGTAATTAGTTAGATTTTTGAATAAAATTATTTTTATAGACGGCATGGCATTATAACAGGAGTTTGTGCTGAATCACTACTATTGAAACATTTAGGCTCTAAGTTGTAACTCATTCTGTGATAATTATTTGTGGTTTAATTCATTTATCTGTTGGGTCAAGAATCTATAATGCTCCTAATTAAGTTGACCATGTGCCATGTGTGTGTAAGGTTATTGTATATTCTTTGTTGCGACTGATGCTAGAACTTGCCTAGTGTATGTGTGAAGCGAAATAAAGATTGTGAGTTTAGGAGATGATTTAGGCATTTCTTTGGCAGCCCTAATTTTTTTATCTTCTTTTTACCTACCTTTGTACATTGTCCTAGTGAACACCCACTAAGCCTTTAGCTAATTTCTTTGGCAACCTCATATGTAGCCTAATCCATTTTTTTTGAAAAGACCATAATTTGATCCAAAAGCTCCTAAGCGCTTTAAATTGTAGAATCAAGTTGAGTAAAGAGTGTGGCAAAATAAGAGGAAAATGGTGAAATGATGCCCCAAAGTTTAGTTATTGGTCCATGAAAATATTGTGATCGGGAGTGGCGTCCTGGTCCTTTCTTGGACATTATGCACCTAGACTAACGCAAATAGTCTAAGCTGAGGGTGGCTATCATAGGGATGCTTAACCAAAAAAAAAAGAGTTGTATATTCCCATCATAGTGTTTTTGATTGAATAACAAAATGGGCGAAGATAAAAAAAAAGGGGGTTGGTAGATGAAAGAAAGGTAGAGTGGTTGTTAAAAGTTAGTGTAAATGGCATAATGTAGCGTATTAAAGCTCTTAGGGAACATAGTCACCATTTCTGGCCAAAATAGTCCTACCCATCCCTTTAGACTACTTTACAACCCGTAAAGACCTATTTGATCCTAACCTTAGCATTCTGATATTAGTAGAGCATTACACTAAGGGCAAGCAAATGCTCATCAGTTGTAATCTAAGAATTCTTTGTGAGAGTAAGAGCAAGCAAGTTCTTATACCCATGTTTCTGAAAAATGCAAAACTATGAGTGATTATGGGCAACATTTTATGTGAGCGCACATGGTTGATGATTGTTTGGTAGTTTTATATGATTTTTTTTTAGCTTAACTTGTGTATACGAATTAACCAACTTAATGAGTCTATGTTGAAGGGTGAGTTGTTTCTAGTAATGATCAAGAAATCTACTCTTTGTTAATAATTATAGTGTATGTCTTATTGAAAATTTTGTATTGCTCTTGTGAAGTTTTGTAAGGTATTCGCATGGATGTACTATTTTGTTTGAGGACAAACAAAGCTTTAAGTGTGGGGTGGTGATGGGGGGCGTATTTATACGTCTAAGCACCGTATCTTACCCATGTTTTAGCTAAGTTTTGAGGATAAAATACATAATTCTTGCACTTTTAGTCCATTTTTAGTTAAGTGAGCTGACCTATGTGATTAGCATACTTTTCAGGTACTAATAAGGAAGATTACAGCACTTTGGGGACCTGTAGACAGCAAAGAAAACTTCACATAAAAGGGAAACCAGCTTTTGGACTGAATGTGATGTATGGAAACTTTTCCCGGGCAAACTCAATATTTTTAAATAGTTAAGGATGCAATAGCAATTTATTAGAGAAGGATGTTATTAAAAGACTTATGGTTGAATTTTTAGGGATCATTTACATTCTGTATTATTTTGAAAACAAGAGAAAGCGGCTTAGCTTGAGGACGGAGAGAGAGAAACGTTTTTCTCTCTTATTTTTGCTATTATCTTTATCACCAAGATCGTTCTAAGTTTTGGTATGATGAATATTTCTATTTTGATTTCTGTTTTATTCATGAGTACCTAAGTTTATTTGTTAGGGTTATGGAAACCTTGTAGTATACTCTCTATTGCTATGGGTTTTTGAATGAATGATGTGTTAATCTACTTATATCATTACTCTCGTTATTTTGATTGAATTCTCGTGGTTGCAAACATTGGGAATGCGCCATTATAACAATAACTTGTTCGATAGAAAAGTTACTGTTTGGAAAAGAGAGTATGACAAGAAAATAGGGTTTCCAACCTCTATTTTACACGTTAATGCCTTAGCAGGATTAACTTCTTGGAGAGTTCATACAATTAGTTGTACACTTTGGATTTGAGAGAACTAAGGTGACTAAATCCTTGATGGTTGAGAAACACTTGGATTTAGAATTAGAATACATCTTTCTATAAGTGCATGCATGTATAAAATCCATATCACTCATAGTTAATAGAGAAGTAGAAGCTACAAGGTGGACATAACCCTAATTTGTCATTCTCTGTGATCAAATATTATTACACATATCATCTCATTGTTACACTGATAATATTATTGTGCACCTAAACTGAAACCCCCCCTTACCTTGGAACCTTCAATCAACAGTCTAATAATAATCGCAATATTTAGTGATCATAGTATTCCCTGTGGGAATCGACACCCAACCCAGTTGGGTTCTATATTTGACAGCAACCGCTTGCACTTTCTAACGAGAGTTGTAATTTGGGTGTATCACATTTCAAACTTGGTATCAAATCCTAAGGTTCAATAGTGTCCTACGAAGTCTGAAAGCCGCATCTAGTAGATTCTTGTGCATGGGTGTGTTGCGCGCCACATTTTTGTACAGAAGGCTATAAGATGTTTTAGGAACAGTTTCCCTTCTTTCAGTATTCATGTCATGCTAGCGATGTTGAGCACAAGTTTAACTCCTAGCCTAATTCATTTCTCCCTTTCTTCTACAGAATATGCCTCCCAAGAAAAGAAAGGGAAATTAGTCAGCCCCTCTGCCCGTCCAAGAAAATTCCTTGGACAAATATGTTTCTCATGCAAAATTTAAAGCTGTATTCACTACTCTTGCTAACTCAGTTGCTACCCAAAATGAACGACCAACTACCGTTCCAACCAACCCAGTGGCTAATTCAACTGTAGCCAGGATTCGGGACATCACACGAATGAATCCACCTTTATTTTTTGAGTCTAATTTAGATAAGGACTCTCAGAAATTCTTTGATCAGGTTCAGAAAATTACAGGTACCATGAACTATCAGATATTGAGAGGGCTGAGCTAGATGCATATCAATTGCAGGATGTAGCTCACATATGGTTCAAATAGTGGAAAGCAGAGAGGGATGGTAACGTAGGTCCTATAGAGTGGGAGGAGTTTGCCACTACTTTACTTGATAGATTCTTTCCCCTAGAGCATAGGGAACCTAAGGTGATTGAATTTATCAACTTCGGGTAGGGAAACATGATAGTGAAAGAGTATTCTCTTAAGATTTAAGAATAATTTATGGTATTACAATATCTCCCCATTGGAAATATTCATCCACGAATGTTGCTAGTTAAGCTAAGAACACAGGAAAAACTGAGTACACATAGCTGAAGCAATTTGCTAAAACAGGCTCAAAATCTCGCTAAACTCTTGAATGCCTCAAAAATTACAAAAACTCATACAAGGATAGATGCATATAGCTTAACTTTAGATTAGAAGGGCTGAACTAAGGAACAATAATACCTTTGGATTAATATGAACTTACGGAAAAGAGGTGCGGGTACTTGGCTCGCATGTCTTCTTCTGCCTCCCAAGTAGCACCCTTAATTGACTGGTTTTGCCACAAAACTTTGACCAAGGGAACTTCTTTGTTCCTTAGTCTACGGATATAAAAATCTAGGATCTCAACAGGAATCTCGTCGAAGGAAAGACTGTTCTGATTATCGTTATTCTCTGAGGGATCTACTATAGCGGAATCACCAATATGCTTCTTACGCATGGAGACATGAAAAATAGGATGAAAAGCTAACAACACTGTCGGCAACTCAAACTCATTGGCCACCTTACAAATACAGCTCAAGACTCTATACGGGCCAAGATAACGGGGACTATGCTTTCCCTTTTTATCAAATCTCTCCACCCCTTTCATGGGTGAAATCTTCAAGTATACCAAATCACCCACTTCAAACTCACGATCTCTTCTCCTCACATCGGCATAAGAATTTTGACGACTCTGGGTGGTCTTCAACCTCTCTCTAATAAACTTAACTTTCTCCATAGCTTCAAATACTACCTCAGGCCCCGTCACGGAAGCTTCACCCACATCAAACCAACCTATGGGTGATCTACATCTCCTACCATACAAGGCCTCAAATGGTGCCATCCCGATGCTAGCATGGTAACTATTGTTTTAGGCTAACTCTATCAATGTAAAATGCTCATCCCACTACCTTTGAAATTAGGAGCACATTCCCTCAACATATCTTCTAGTGTCTAAATGGTCCCCTCAGCCTGACCATCTCTCTGCGGATGAAAAGTAGACCTCGAAAGGACATGGGTACCAAGACCTTGCTAGAACGCCCTCGAAAACTGAGAAGTAAATTGAGTGCTCCTATCCGAAATAATAGACGAGGGAACTTCGTCTATCCTGACGAACTCCAGGATATGCAATCTAGCATAATCCTTAACTATATAAGACATATGCACGAGGAAGAAATGCGCGGACTTAGTCAGCATTTATACAACAACCCAAATAGAATCATAAGGACGACGCGAATGGCATACTTTATTACGAACTCAGCTATATCCTACTTCATACCATTCCACCAATAGATTTCCCACAAGTTGAGGTACATCTTGGTAGTGCGGGGATGAATAGAATACCGCACGCCATGTGCTTCAGCCATAATCCTCTAACTCAGATCATCAACACACGGAACAGACAATCTATCTTGCAATCTCAACACGCCTTCTCCTCCTTGGGAGAAAACCTCTACCTTTTCGTCCTTAACTGACTCTTTCAGTCTGAACCTTTGATATTAGCTTTCTAACTTAGTGTCTTTGAATCTAACTAGGTGATAGATACAACCCTTGGATATTAGCTTTTTGGCTTTGAGATAGGAGATAAAATGACTCTTGGGAGATACAAAACTCCCGGAAAACTCAAAAACTGGTTCATGACCACACGGGTACGACAATCTATAGATGCATAAAAAGAATGAAGCCAATCCATACCCAGAATAAGGTTAAAATCCACCATGTCTAACTCTATTAAATCCGCAAGCATGACTCTATGAAAAACACTAGCAGGACAATCTCTATACACTTGTTTAGCAACAACTGACGCCCCTACGGGTGTGGAGACTAGCAAAGGCTCAGGAATATTTTTGGGACTCATTTAGAAATTCACATCTACAAGTGGGGTTACATAAGAGAGACTTGACCCGGGGTCCAACAACACATAAACATTAATACAAAAGACAAGGAGCATACCAGTAACAACATTGAGAGAGTCCTCCTGCTCTTGATAGGATGGTAAGGCATAGAATTTGTTCTAGTGCTGACCGCCAACAGTGCTAAATGAACTGCCTTGAATAGGGGCGGGATGAGGTACAGGAGCTAGTGCACTAGCAGTCTGTGCTTGAGGTCGGGAATCTCTGTTCCCCTGTCTAGTATGAGGACAATCTCTAAGTCTGTGGCCTTGCGTGCCATAATCAAAACAACCCCTCAGATCTACGAAACACTTACCAGGATGATCCCTACCACACTTAGCACAAGGAGGATAATGGGGCCTGTTACCAACACCGTAATGTGACCTAGACATAAAGGATTTTCCCCCTTCTCCTACCTGCTTCTCAGCATGGGAGCACTAGCTGATGAAGACACTGGCATAGATAGATGCCTCGGAAACTGAGGGCGGTTCCCTCCATGAAACCTTTGTTGGATATACTCATGCTGCTCAGATCTAGCTCTCTTGCTACCCCTCACTCGATCTCTCTCTAATCTTATCCGCCTCTATCGGCTGGGTATGCTTCATCAACCTAGCCAGATCCATATCTCTATGCAGCATCACAATCCTACACTCCTTCATTACTAACCCAGAACCACTGGTCAGGAACTTGCTCATACTAGCCTAGGTGTCAGAAATCAAATCTAGAGCATACTTGGCCAACTGATTGAACTTCAAGCAGTACTCCTTAACAGTCATGGATCCCTACATCAAGTTCATAAACTCCTTAATATTTTCTTCCCGCATCTCAAGAAGAAAGAACTTGTCTAAGAATGCATCTTGGAATACCTTCCAAGTCATGAGAGAAGCATCCTTACCTCTACCCTTCCTCCACAATACAACCCAGTTATAAGCTCTGTCTTTCAACCTGTAAGATGCCAACTCAATACTTTTTTCCTCTAAAACATGCATCACCTACGTAATATTTTCACTTCCTCAAGGTACAACTATGGGTCCTCACCTAACTTGGAACCATAAAACTCTGAAGGATTCATCAGCATGAAATCATGGATTCTAGCCATGGCTATATCACCACCCTGCTGAGTAGCAACTACAGCCTGGTTCTTGGCCCAAACATTAATGCTGACTGCTTGGGCTAATGCCAAAAAGGCTGACCCAAACTCACCATGAGACACCATCTTATTCAAAGGATCAACAGGTTGGGGTTGCTCATTATCGTTTCTGCAGAAATTCACTCTTTAGAGAGGCATTTTCTGAAAATAAAAAAGCACAAATTATTAGACGAGGGGGACAACTGTAGGGACCATACAATCTGAAAGAAGAAACAATTTTTCCCTAGAACACCTTGTAGCCTCTTCTTCATAGACGTGGTGCACTACACACTGATGATAAAGACTCTACTCAACGCGGCTTGTCAGACTATTAGAAATCTTTTAAAACCTTAGGCTCTGATACCAAGTTTGTAACAACCTGAAATCACCACCCGGGATGTCACACGATGCTTAAGTCTACAAGTAGCCCCAAGCTAACCCTTTGATCCTATTTTTAGTAATAACACGCATTTCTAAATGAAATAATTCAAATACTAGCATAGTCATACCATATGAAAGAAAATACTGAGAAATTGCTCTTTCCAAATGACCAAGCAATATTGGAAACCTCAACACATCCATAATCTAATAACAGTCTGACAAAGCCTCTACTAATCCATGAACAAGAGAGACGTAGGGATAGGTCCCCAACTGACTCGAAATGAACTGGAAATAACAACATATTCTCTTAAAATATGGAGATGTCTGAATATAGTCCCTCAAACCATGAGGACTCACCATTGAAGGAATATAGATAGAGGTACTCAAAAATCACTGACGAGGTTGGGACTGAGCACCTGAACCTATATTATAAGACAATGTAGCACATAGATGTATATGTGGATCAGCAGTTAAGAATGTACTGAGTATGTGGAGGCGCATGCATTTATATAAAACAACATCAATACTCTTTAATCAAATCATGCATGTAATAAGTAATAACTCGCATGGCTTGAATAAGTATAAAATTCAAAGCTCATGAATCATGTAAAATGGAACATGTAATACAACCTCGTGAGTCATTAAACTTTTATCTTTGAAATTTGTACTCTTCTTCTGTTCTCAATACTCAAGGCTAAAGGAAACTTTAAGCAATACTTTCAACTCATACATATATCTCATGGAGAGTAAAACTTATTTAATGCTCAAGAACTCATAATTCTTTTGAACTCAAATACATTGAATTCGAAATCATATTACTTTGGAACATACTTGAAGGCATTTCATTCACATTAGGAAATTATCTCATTTCAAGCTTTAGGGAAAATTATTCATATCAAGGGAAAGTACTTTAGTTTTAAAAGAAAATATCTTATCTCAAAGCCTTAGTTTTAAGGGAGATTCTCTTAACCAACATAAACCATGCAAGCTTCATGGAGTCCAATGTTTTGTCCGCCTAAGGAAGAGACCTCATATTGGGGAGAGGCATCATACTCTCGCCAAGGTATATAATCTCAATACAGTGATTACTTATCTTAGCCCTGGGACTAATATCTTAGCCTTATGCCCAACAATCGTCTCGGCCTTAGGCCCAACCTGTGGTGGCACATAGTTCTAGGGTAAGAAACTGCGGCAACTTACCTAACTCGGTGCTAAATAATACTCCCTTTAGTTTATCTCGCTCATCTAATGAAAATACACTTTATAATAATCTCATGGATTAATAAGAACCCAATAATCAAATCTGTAATCTCAATAGTAGAGTGGATTTCAATACTCAATGACCATTAGGTTAAAATATTTCTCAACAATCTCAGAATACTCAAATCATAGGTGCTTATAGCACAATAGTTCGTAAAATCTCAATTCTCATGTAGGGCTTAATTACCCCTAATTCAACCTCAAGTTAAAACTCATCAAAAGCATAATATATAGCATATAGATTCATAACTCATGTAGAGATCTGGAAATTTCAGCAATTTGTCTCAAAATCTCAACATACTCATATACTTCAATATCTCAAAGATTTGAACTTTTAACTTCTCAAGGATTAAAATCATAGGGTATAGACCCAGCTGCAATTTCTCAAGAAAACATGTAAAAATCATGCCATTAGACTCTCAATTCAAGGGAAACATCAAAAGCTTTCAACCAATAACAATGGTTGAAAACCCCTAATTCAATTTCTTGTAAAATGTCATAAATTGTAGAGATATGTATTTTAAATAATCCTTTAGGCACAAGGGTTAAAGGATTAGCCTTGTTCAAAACACCACATACCTTAAATTATAAGCTTTGGATGAATTCTTGCTTTTGGAACTCTATTCTTACTCTTGAATGAGGGTTCTTAAAGCCCTTGACTTGGAAACTATAAATCTTGACTCAATTTAGAAAATCTATGGTGGATTCTTGAGATTCTTGGAAGAGGTTTTGGATGCTTAAGGTTTTTGTTGAGAGAAAACTTGAGAAAAACTTCATAGAGTGCTTGTAAATGACTTCAATTTGGCGTTAGCATGGTTTAAGAGACTTGGAAAAAGTCAAAAGTGTCCCTTTTAACTTCTATATGAAGTTGAAAAAAATTGAACTGGGAACACAATTTTATGGGCCACCACAACGTGCCACTATCGCGGTGTCTCACTGGAAATTGACAAATGGGAATCTGGTAGTCACCGAGATGCGGAGCCAGCACGTTGTCCCACTAGTTGGGACCTGGAACTTTAGTGCAACACGTCATAATCGCGTCAGGCCACTGAAAATTGACATTTATCAAATAAACCCTCTCCGTGATGCGCCAAGCACTAAAATGATGTTGTTTTATGACTGGGACTTAAATTAGTCATAACTTCTTGCTAGAGTATCGGATTTGGGCGAATCTTATATCGATGGAAAGCTTATAAAATTTCCCATGTAATAAAAAGTTGAAATTAGTGAAATTCTATATGGTTAAAATGATACTCACTATGGAAGTCACTCCTTAGTCTTCTAGAGGAGAAATTAAGCTTTAGGGAAAATTTAGGGTATTACACCTTGGCACACTCAGCGAATCTAAAGTCAAAGTCTTAGAAAAATAATCTAGGACAACATGATAAGGATCCAACTAATCCATACCCATAATAACATCAAAATCAACCATATCTAACATAAGCAAATCAACCAAGGTCTCACTCACAACAAAAGTCACAACACAAGATCAGTACATCCGATCAACTATTAAAGAATCACTTATTGGGATAGATACACGAATAAACATGGCAAGATACTTACTAATAAAATCATAACCCAAAGTAAAATACATAGACACATAGGATAAAGTTAAATCGAGATCAAATAACACAGATGAAGGTCGAAAATAAATAGGGATGATACTTATGATCATAACATCTGAAGCCTCTGTCTCTAGTCTGGCTTGTATAGATTAGCACTGCACAAGACCACCAACTTCCTAAGTGGATCCACGTTCAACACTACGAGCTCTACTATTTTTGTCTATCGCAACTTTTGTAGCACCACTACCCCTTATAGCTAAAATAGATTTAACTCTAATCTCACGACAGGAAATTCCTTGGCCACATGGCCAATCTTATCACACACAAAGCAACCTCTATGGCTCGACTAAAAGCACCCTAAACTGTTGAACCCAAAAATCCACCACCCTAGCTCAACAAAGTCACCTGCACTGCTCTGACCTAATATCTATGAGAACCTCTAAAATCTCTACCACGAGAAACATGACCGCTAAACTCATCAAAATAATGCACCTTCTTGGAGCCTTAGTTTCTCAAGGCATTCCCTTATTTATCTTAGGATGATCCACTATACTTTAAAAAGATGCCAGAAATACAACCATCTATGATGTAGCCAACTGAACAGAGATATCCAAACTCTTCACAAACTTTTAAATCTTCTCAAACTCTATGGAGATACTAGTATTGGAATTTCTAGACAAGGCTTGGAAACGTACCTCATACTCTGCTACAATTATGGATCCCTGCCCTAGGCGATCAAACTCATTACGCATCTGATCTCTCAAACTCTAAGGATCAAACCTTTCCAAAAATGAATTGACAAACTAATCCCAAGTCATGTCGAGAGAATAAAAAGGTATTCAACTAACCAGTGACCTCCATAATCTCTAGCAACATCTCTCAATGAATAGGTAGTATAAGAAACCCCATACGACTCAAGAAAACCTAATTTATGCAACTCCTCTCAGCTATAAGTCAGGAGCTCATAGGTATGCTCATCCATAACACTACTCAATCTAGGTGGACCCAAATGAGTAAACCTCTTTGGATCCTCATAAGACATAAAAATACTCACAGCAAAGAGAGCTATAATGAATTCGGGAGGTTGAGATCCTATCTGAGGAGGTAACATAGATAAAGTTTGGATCTTGATCCTCGGATACTATATTGAGATATCGGCGTTTAAATATAAATAAGACTCAGGGCCAAAGGAGTATCCAAAATAAAAGTAGGTACAATAAAAAAATCCATATTAGAACCTAGAAGAACACCCGACATAACCAAAGGAGAAACCTCTAAATGGTCCAGCAAACACACTAACTTTCCTTACAAAACTAGGATAGACAAACTCTGAGGAACTAGAGTAGAACCAATACCTCCAACCTACTCATTACGAGGCTCGGGAGAGAGTCCCTTAGAACTTCTCCTAGATGTGGATAATCCTCGATCCCATCCACTCTCTTCAGTCTACTCGCGACATGAGGCCGGTACTTTCGACTAACTCTCTCTCCAAAAATAGGCTTTGCATCTCTTACCTCACAGGGCCTAATCAACACCATCTGTGTAGAAGGAACAAAACAGAACTCCAAATATAAGGTATGAAAAAGCTTCACATGATAAGGAATAAAATAAGAGAAGATTCCTAAAGACGTCTTATATCCCTAGAAGATAGATACAGACGTATACGTACCGATCCATAAGACTCTATTACACATCCTGTTCTTACACCATTGAGACCAATGAACCTGGCTGCTCTGATACCAATTTTTCATGACCCAAAATTAAGGGTCATGATAGCACTTGTTGGGTGTACCTTGACAAATAAGCCTATTAAAAAAACTGATACACAGAAAGGGGAAAAGACAGAAATACCCCAATGTAAGGTTTCTTGAATAAAACTAAACCAAATAAGATAATAAGTGCAAAAGGAGTATAATCAACAATTTAGCCATAGCTCCCAAAACATGATATCAACAGTATAAGAATGTATCTAGTACTACTTGAATCTAAAAAATACATAAGATGTCTAAATACAAGAGAAACTCTATCTCTAAAATGCAAGTAAAGGCATAGTCTATATGAAAGGTAGTTGAATACATCCTTATGCTCAAAAGTCAACCACTACTTCAAAAGCACCAAATATCGCCCAAATTGACCATGCTTGGACGCACTCATACTAGGACTGAGATCGAAATGGTGCAGTAGGAATGAGTACGATCCACTTGTACTCAATAGGTATCATAGGCCGATCAAGAAAAAAAGAAAATAAAGCATACAAAATACACACTAATGGTATGTCACCTGCAATCAAAAAATGTCCCACAATGGTAGCCCACACCGCTTGTACGACAGTTATAATATAAAACATATATTGCAAGAACATACCATGATAGAACACAAGTGTACATTATACCACATAGAAGAAGAACAAGGGAGATATGTTTATACAAGTTCATCAAATATACCTAAAGAAAGGTAGGACAATTAGATAGATAACAAGTTAATATGTCAATACAAACACAACATAAACATATTAAAGTAAGTGCAATATATATGATGACGATAATAATGATGATGATGATGGACGAGGTCATCACAAGCTCCATATGCACGCACAGACTACAGAGGCAAGCCTCCCGACGTGGGACCCAAGAAGGGTTCATCAACCTATATACAATTCATAATCCATATCCATATCTTATTTTTGGCACATCCCATAGAAAGGGTTTTATAAGCTATTCCAATATCTCCTCCCTAATACATCCCTCGAGGAGGGTTTAATAAAAGGTGTTGACAGTGTTTCTCAGGTATTGCCATGGTGGTACCTTTTATTTCATTTATGAGTATGATATGAGGATGTAATGCTCACAACCATTCAAAATGATTATTTTCATAAACAACCACAATGATATATTTCCACAACCAATCAGAATGTTACATTTTCACAACCACATAAGCTAATATCCACTGATTATTTCCATTTATTCATGAATTTCCAAATATTTCATGTGAAAACAAGTATGAATATATCATAATGCACCAATGGTACCATAAAAATAAATTTTCAACAATACAATGCAATCACTCACATGTATTTTAGGCTATCAATATTACATATGACAGTACACGATCATACATATCGTACAATATCTTAATTTTAATAAGTGTATCACATATCGGCCCCCACAAGGGCACAAAACATAAATAGACATTTATCAAGATTAGTTCTCATCCTTAACATGCATTTTGTACAAATACTTACAACCTAGTCTAGGCTGAAAGACTTTAGCCATAACCTTCTTCGAAGGCTGAAATTGGTCCGCAACACTTCAACCACAAAGACTTACTTCTCATAAATCAAGATTTTGGATCTGCTGGCATAATCCGCTCATCTATCTGTTGTATAGATCAAAATATAACCACAAAAGTCCAAAATAAGGCTCGCAAGGCCTCCAAAAACCACAATATCGCACAAATGGTATAAAAATGTATCAAAAACAATGTCAATTACCCCTACACCCTATAAATACCATAATGTAACTACGGAGAGAGGTAAAATAGTCACATCATATAAAATCACAAATTTCATGACCCTACCAAATTTTGGGGGATTTATTTTGTGTATTTAATCCTCGCCCTCTCTCATAAATCATAAATATATAGAGAGAGGAAAGTATATTCCTTCTCTAGTCTGATATTATTATTGTTTTATTCTTAGTTCCTTATCTTCAACCTATTATCCC
The DNA here is from genome assembly GCA_030864225.1 of Capsicum baccatum var. pendulum. NCBI lineage: Eukaryota > Viridiplantae > Streptophyta > Magnoliopsida > Solanales > Solanaceae > Capsicum > Capsicum baccatum. The sequence goes on from CM061556.1 coordinate 229,656,186, forward strand.
GTTACTCACCGTCTATTTTCGGCTATGATCTGACTTAGCTACTGGTGAATTAAAGTAGGTGTCATCATGACTGGACAAATCATATCATGACATATGTTCATTCTCGTGGCCTTCCTACATCATTAGATTTTCACTTCATTATCAATAAAGGGTCCAACAGAGTGCCTTCTAAATAATTTTATGTAGTTACACTTGTTGGGTACTATGTAGTTTTGATGATTGACAATGTGATATGAAACATGTCAGTCAAGTTGGTTCATTCACATGGTTCACTGGTATGAAGTTCAATACGAGATATCTTAAGTGGATAAGAAAGTTCTGATAAACTAAAGATATAGATCACGTGTGATAAAAAAGAAGTTGTAGTTGAATACAACACTTGAAGATTAACTAAAGGAAGAGTTTCATTCAAATGAAGAGATCAAGTTGAATAATAGTTTTACCTATGCAAGGAGTTTGACTTGAAGAAGGACTTTGACTTAACTACAAACTTTGATGAGTTGAAGAGTCAAACTGAAGATGAAGGACTCTTTGAATAATTTTTGTTAAATAGAGAAAGTAATTGGCATAATCAGTCGCACACTTACAAAGCTAAAAAAGTCAACTAAGATATTAATGAAGAGCTACTCAATCACTGAAGAGACGCATTGAAGAACCTGGTCCTAAATATATAATCTGGATAAGATTTTTAACTTTGATTGTTAGGAGTTGTTCATTATGTTTGAACTATTGATGTAATATTACTTTCAGTGTGTTATAAACTAAAATACGAGATAGTCTTTGAATTGGGAAAACTCAGAGGCTTTGGGAATACATAACTGGGGTGGTTTGGGAATACATACCTTGGGTGGTGTGTGTATTTAGAAATTAGAGTTTATAATTCCTAGTTGTTGAGTGATAGGAATTATAGTCTATAATTGCTAGGTTACAAGAGTTTTGTAATCATTTGTTGTTGAGGCTTATTGTTGTGTAGTGAAGTTGGTGTTAAATCCTGTAGAGGTACAGGTCGTATTTTTTTACACCTTTTTGAGCATGGTGTTTTCGACGCAAAAATCCAATGTGTTATTTTCTTATTGTTTTAGCTAGTTTGGAATATGTTAGTCAACCTATTCCATAGATAGGCAATAATTATGTGAAAATAAGATAATTAGTAGGGTATGTACTTCAACAAGTGGTATTAGAGTCAGGTTATCTTTTGAAGGCTAACAACTTAAGATAAGATCAAAGATGAATTCTACACCATCTACTGGATACTATGAAGGAAAAGACACTAATAGGCCTCCGTTGTACAATGGAAAGTTCTACTAGAGATGGAAAGAAAGGATGAGAGATTTCCTTCTGGTTTTGGACTATGAACTATGGAATATAATTATTGATGAACCTCAATACCCCATGAAGATGGATGCTGAATAGAAGGATGTATTAAAAGACGGGAATGAATATGATGAGGCTAACTTTAAGATACTTAGAAAGAATTCAAAAGCCAAGTATATTCTTAGTTTTGGACTTTGAATAGATACAAACAATAGGAACTCAAGTTGTACCACCGCAAAACAGATTTGGGACACTCATGTGGTTGCATATGAGAGAATATGGAAACATTCAAAAAGGATGATGTAATTAAGGGTATGTCACTAGCATTAAATGTGTATGATAAAGAAGAAGATCTGGATGATAAAATGCTTGTCAAGAACTTTGAAAGATTTTTTAAGAAAGAAAAGCCATATAACAAGAAATGAATAAGTACCAGGTATTAATCCAATGACAAGTCTCAAATTGGTTGCTTCAAATATGAAAAATAGATCACATAATCAAGGATTGTCCATTGTGGGAAATTGAGCAGGAAAAGGAAAGAGTTGAAAAATGTTAAATCTAAAAAAGAAATCTAACTGTAAAAGGAAGGAATCTTTTGCTACGATGGTTGAATGAGGATCAAGATCAAATAATCTAATGATGATGGAGTTGATGAAAGTGCACTAATGGCTATAGGTGACTTAGACATGAAAGAAAAAAATGAAAATCGGAGGTAAGTCTACTTGATCTTAAAGACTAAATTGCATTTCAGGAGCTCACATTTGATAGGGATCAGTTATTTAGTGCTTTTTCATGTCTAAAGTTTAATTACATAGATCTTGAGACCTGTAAGAATGTCACTAATACTGAAAAATGCTCCTTAAAGGAACAAGTTAGTCAACTTGGTTCATCTAACCTAGATCTAAAATTAGAAATGTTAAAGTTGGCATTTACTAAGATTGAAAAAGGATCCATGAGTGAAAATCATCAAAGAATTGAGTCTAAACTTAAACAAAGAAAAGGTGAATTGTTTTATCAAAGAGATAAGGTTAGAATGCTAACTCAAGAGAAATCTAGGATAAAAATTGATTTTTAAAGAGCTAATTGATGGACCAATTCATCTAGAATTGTTAACCATTTGAGTAGTAGGACTCAAAATAAGAGTGTCGGCATAGGTTTTCACAAAGAAACTGTTTTCTCTAAAGATATATGTTATATTTGTGGAAAATGAGTACACCCCACTACTGAATGTCCAAAAGCTATAAAAATAAGGAATAAAAATATGAAATTGATTGAAAATAAAATTTGTAGAACTGATAAGAGAATCAAGTACACCAACCAATTACCAACATGGGCGAAAAGAATTTTGATTTATCCATTTGATCATAAAAAAGATCCCAAGCTTGTCTGGGTACCTAAAACTAACATTTATTTAAGTTGCAGGCAAAAGTGAGAGGAAGCAAGGAAAATTGGTACATAGATAGAACTTGCTCAAGACATATTCTGAAGATAAATAAAAGTTTCTCACTTATCAGAAAAAGGAGTGAAAAAGGTAGCATGTGAAGGAGATTGTAGGATGAAGAAATTGACACTAAGAGGAGTATACTAGAACATATTGTGTGACCCATTTCATCGGATAAACAAGGGAAAAGCTCAATGATAGAGGGAACATATATGACGGGTCACCAAGCACATCATCACATGTTTACTAGGGTAACCAAGTACATCACAAGAAAGAGCATCAAGAATACTGGAAAAATTATAATAAGGGGAACTATGAATGGAACATGTGGATGAACCCTATCCATTGCCGGAAGATAATTAGGGATGAGTAAGATTATATGAATATCCCCCAATGATTGTTTAATGAACACTGTACAAAATTCATATTAAGTTTAATTTTTGGCTCAGTCTTGTACATTTAGTTGTACATCTCTATAACATATTCAAGTTTAAATAACTCGTGCAATATAACATTATAGTTGCCTATATCACAGGAAAATAGATTGAAAATGGAAACAAGATCAACCATTGGAATACTAATCAAAGTATGTATATCAAAAGTTTTTTCAAATATTTAAAATAATTATAAAATACTTGTACCCATTTCTTTAAAAATTCCCAAAATAGACTAACTCCAAAAAGAACTCCATAGCCATCACTTTTTCAAAAATAAAAAGTCCAAAATAATGATAATTTTTAAAATTGTTAGTCGCATCTCATCACAACTTTTCTTAAAGCCCAGCTTTATTTATGATTGAGAGGTTATTCTTATGAATTATAATTTTGAGAGAGTAGATACTATTAGGATTATTATGGAAAAGGTGCTCTTATTATGTATTATTGAAAGAAAATTGACGTATCAAGTGAGGTGAAATCATTTGGATTATGAATTAAGAAGAATGTTTCTATATTCTATTAATATTATTGAGTGAGTTAAAAGAGATGCATATTGTGAAGGGGGATATTTAAGTGACATCATATTTGAACTAAATTTATCTGATGAGCTCAATTTTATTAATGTATCTATTTAGGAGGGAATGTTTAAGACCCCACAGTAGAACCTAATTATCCTATTAAGCTCACTTTAGAAAGAGATTTAGGATTCATGAATAAGGAAGGATAATTGATGGTTGGGTATGATATATCTGCACATATGAAATAGTTTGAGGCACCTGGTTCTTCTTTACCATTGACCAAACTTAGTAGAAAGGGCATTATTATTTGCACATTAATTTCAAAACTGGTGTGATCTCATCTCTTAGAGTGGCATATTCATGCCTTAAATATGAAAAAAATGAAGAAAAGACTACAAACTCTATAGTATATAAGGCTTTGACTGACTCAAGAAAGATTCTCCTTCATATCTTTTGCTTTAACTTTACCAAAAGCTCAGTCCTCTAATCATTAGACTTTTCATAACCTTTTCTACTCTCATCACAAGTGCTTTAATATTTTTTTTAATTTTGTTAAAAATATTTGGTGCATCTTATGAATGATCAATGAAAATGATTGGTTTTAATCTCTTGCTTTTGACTATTTTCTTGTATTTACAAATACTTTGCTATATCTAACTGAGTTTTGGCTCTTAAGTATTTGTTTAGATGATAGACCCAGTGGCCATGAGATTAAAATTTTTAACTTAAGAGACTTGGTTTAGATAATTGAAGAAGGTTTTTTTTATGCTAAAAAGGGGAAGTGTGTATACTGTGTAATAGTTAAACCCATGATTCTAACTTTGCTTACATAACGTGTGTCTTTTGATACTTTATTTAGACTCTAAACTAACTAAAATAGGTTGAGAACAGTACATAAGTTGCATCAGTTTGTCATCATCAAAAAGGAAAAAATTATTGAGCTTGTGTATATTTTGATGATTGACAATATAGTGGAACACGTACATGAAATGGGGTAATCAACATATTCCTGCATCATGTTCCTGCATCCAGTATCTAGTTGTATGTATACTTTTTGACATAACAAAAATTCCAAGAAGAAAAGACTACGAAGTCTTGACAAAACATTTTCAATACTAAATTCCAAAAATGTATAGACTCAAGCATCCAAGAAAATAAGAGTCCTTGTCAAAGACCAAGAGTTTTTATCATTCATATAATTGAAAATATTTTTTGATGATGCCAAAAGAGGGGAAAAAATAGGTTGTGCAGTGTTTATAATGGGTTGTGCAATGCTTATAACTCATTGACTAACCTGTTTCATTTTACTGTTTCATACTTCATTACCTATAGGTAAAGATATTTGAATATAGAAAGACAAAATGTTTGTCATCATCAAAAGGGGGAATTTTTTGGGTACTATGTAGTTTTGATGATTGAAAATGTGATATAAAAATTGTCAGTCAACCTGGTTTATTCATATTGTTCATTGGTATGCAGTTCAAGATGAGATTTCTTAAGTGGATAAAGAAGTTCTGATAAACTCAGGATAGATATCACGTGTCATAAAAAGTTTGTAGTTGAATACAACACTTGAAGATCAGCTAAAGAAAGAGTTTCACTCAAATGAGGAGATCAATTTGAAGAAGAGTTTTACCTATGCAAAGAGTTTTACCTGAAAAAGGACTTTGACTTAATACAAACTCTGATAAGTTGAAGAGTCCAACTAAAGATAAAAGATTGATCATATAGATGACTCTTTGAAGAATTTCTATTAAATAGAGAAAGTTATTGACATAATCATCCACGCATTTACAAAGCTACCTTGACGAAGTGCTACTCATTCACTGAAGAGACACATTGAAGAACTTGGTCCTAAGTGTAGAATCTCGATAAGAGTTTTAGCTTTTATTGTTAGGAGTTGTTCATTGTGTTTGAACTATTGATGTAATATTATTTTCAGTGTGCTATAAATTAAACTAGAAGCTAGTCTTCGAGTTGGAGAAAACTCAGAGACTTTGGGAATGCATACCTTGGGTGGCGTGTGTAGTTAGGAATTAGAGTTTATAATTCCTAATTGTTGAGTTATAGGAATTAGAGTTTGTAATTCCTAGGTTACAAGAGTTTTATAATCAGTTATTGTTGAGGCTCATTGTTGTGTAGTGAAGGTGGGGTTAAATCTGTAGTGGTACAGGTTGTGGTTTTTTACCCGTTTTTAAGCTGGGTGCTTTTCATATAAAAATCCACTTTATTATTTTCTTACTATTTTAGATAGTTTGGAACACATTAGTCAACTTGTTCCATCGATAGGCAATAGTTAGGCATAAGTATGATAATCAGTAGGGCACGTACTTTAACAACACCATAATTAGTATATATTCAATATATAGAAGTAACAAAATTTTCTTAATTCAAATGGTGAAATATTATAACTCAAATTCTCTGAAATATTTTTAAAATTTCTTATGAGATGTTTTTCCAATTAACTCTGCTCATGCTTGAAAGACTCAAATATCTTGTTGGATCAAAATTTTGAAGGTTGCAACCTACTCAAATTTGAAGATATTATATGAAATATACCATGAAGTAATATAATATATAAATAGTAGTAATAATCGTGCAGGCACAAAACTAACCTCGAAGGAGAAAGTAAAAGAAGTGTTTCCTACCCAGAGTTAGTATTGCTCTCTTTCACCTATTGTGTTGTTTTGCCTAGATGTATCCTTACTTAATATGTTTCTATGAGTAGATGCATCTTCGACTATTTCCTTGCTCTATTAGTTACTACAAAAGCTTGTTCAAAATGGATGGAATGGGTAGGACCATGGCCTGATGTTTGAATGGGTGATAAACTAGTAAAAACTAATGTTTGTACTTGATTAATATTATCTAGTGAGGAACTGGTACCATACACTTTGTTTAGAAACTTGTTGCGACAATAGGAACAATAGGCACAATACTTCTTTTTGCGCTATTTTAACCTCTAATGGGTGAGATCTTGTTTACATGACCTACACTACCTCAAGTCATATCTCTAATAAAAAAATAGTGGTAATCATATTTATCAAAATTTGAGTTCAAGAATTTCTCTCCTTTAAAAAATAAGAAATACTAAATAAATTTCTTTAATTTTCCACTTATTGATATACCAAAACTAGAAAATCCATTAACATTAGGACTATAACAACTTCTTCTGACCTTGATTCTACATTCTAAAACATTGTAATAATGGAAAGGCCACCAATTTTTAATATATCATTTTCATTTATTTTTCATGGTTCTTTAGTTCTTGGTGTTTTTCATTTTAGTCAGTTCTCCTCTTAGACTTTTAGGGCGTTTGTTATGGAACTTCTTTAAAACAATCTCCATCTCCGGCTTCAACTAATTTGATTCGATGGCTTAGAAAGTAAAAGGACATTCAAAGGAAAAATTCTTTCAATTAAGAAATTGCATCACTAAAGTGCCAACTGAATTATTTGTAAATATAAGAAAATGAAAAATATTATACAAATCTAGTCCATTCTTTTTTTTTACTTATCAAAAGTGTCAAGTAGCACCATTTGGTTGAGCCTATGATGTGTAAAATAGGATTTTGATATTGTAAAGTCATTAGGATACTGAAAGGACAATTATGCTTCAATATGTTATGTCACCTAAGCTTTAATGGTAAGTATGAAATTGAAATACTTATAAAATGACAAAAAAACATCTAAGTTTACAGCTATCATGTAGGGTCCAACACATTCTATAAGAGATACAACTGATCTACATATTCAAAAGAGAATATTTTCACTTTAACAACCTCTAATTCAAATATCTACAACACCAATCTTGTCCTCTAGAAGAACTTAAGAAAGTGGTCAGGGAGTAAAGGCAATTGAAAAAAAGTTCTAGATAGCCTTGAATCACAACTTCTTGATTCACAATCAAGTTATCTCTAAGTGTTCTTGATAATACTATTTCTATGTCTTTTTAGTTGTCATGGTTACTAAAAATAATTGATTCTACCTTCTTTTTAGTTTAGGAAATCATGACAAAATTTATTGTTTTTTCTATTTTTATTTTATTCTACGTTTAATAAATGTGGAGAAAAACTAATTATGTGGTAAAAGAAAGAGAAGTATTAATTGACATCAACGAATAGTAAGGGTAGTTTAGTCAAATTTTATTTTAGTTAATATTTTTTTCAGAAGCATGTAAAAATTAAACATGACAAGTAAAATAAATTGGACCGAGTACTTATTGCACAAAAGGTTTTATGTATTGAAAGAACCTTTATTGTGATTGTACCTTTCTTGTTAAATTCTTAATAATTGAAATGAGTTGATGTTAATTTTATTCTATCTATCTTGTTAAAATCTTCACAAGTCATATGTTGGATTGATATGGCTTGGTACAATTGAATTGTTCATAAGCCATAGTGAAATTTAGTTTTTTATGTGTTAGAACAATTTTACCTTTTCTCATAGTTGGGTTATGGTATTTGTGAGTGGTAGGAGTGGGTGACTCAGATCTTGAGTTGATCAGTTGATTTTTAAGAAAGTTTTTCATTTTGAAAGGTTTGAAAGATGGTAGAGTTGACTTTTGTAAGTATTTAGTATTTTAAGCATCATATGACAATTTTGTTAGTGCCATCAGCTCTGAAACATCATTTTTTGGTGAGCAACATTATTGGTTTGGATCCCCAAGATATATTTTTATCATTTTGAGCATTTGGTTGAAAAGTTGATAACATTTGGCCTCGAGTTGACTTGACCAAAACTTGATGTTAGCAACCATATTGATAATTCTGATTGTTCCATTGAGTTCAGTCAATCAATTAGTTTAGTAACATAATTAATTTATTTTTATGAAATATCAAATGAATTTTGTAGATCCATTCAGGACATTTTTTGACTTAAAACTCAATTGATGTACAGTTGTTGGTGCTGCTTTACTTCTTAATCACATTAAAGATGCTCTCACCACAACTACATAGAAGGATTTTATTTTGCATCATAATCACAGAGTGTATGTCGTTATTGCGATAAAAAGGGTTGGAACATGTCCAAGTCATGTAGAATTTATTTTTTACAATTGTGAGGATTAATGTCACATTCGTGATGGGCTAGGTCAGCATCACAATAACAATGAAGAAAAATACTAGACAGTTTAAGAAGTTTATTTTCAAACTCTAAACTCCATAACTCAATTTTGGAGCTTTAAAACTTAATTTGAGGAGAATCAAAAGGAAATTTTTGAGGTTTCAACATTAAGTATGTTCCTAATCTATATTTTATCATTTTTCAATGATTTCATTCGACCTTAGTTTTTTAACTTCAAATTTTAGAATTTTTATAATAAAATTAAAGAATGATATTGTGATAATTTCTATCTTTATTTTTATTTATATTTCATGAAATTTAATATATGAACTCCTTAAGTTATGGGTAAATTGATTTTGTAATAAGATTCTAGATTTTTCCTTGATATCTCAAAGTTGAGTTTTTGATTGATTTCTTAAAACCAGATTAGAATAATAGAAATATGTGCATTGTTGGATTCATTTTTATGTTTAGAACCTATGTTTGATAGATTAGAAGCAGTCTTAGGTTGCCGTAAAGGAGAATGCTAGTTTGTGATTGTTAGACACTTGTGTTTTGGTCTTGATGTAGGTTATTGCAACACTTTCTTTAGACTCATGTAAAGTGTTCTATGAGTTGGAAAAAATTAGTGATTATCCTACTTTATGAGATAAATTATCATTGTGATGTCTGAATTTGGCCTTTCCATGTTAGAGAAATGAAATAAAAATTTTACGCTTGACATTTGATAACGCTCAACTTACATCTCAAATAAGTGCAAGGCGGTCGTCGTCAATATATTTACCCAACTACAGAATCTGGGTTGAATCCACAGGGAACAATGTGAGTGGCGATTAAACTAGTTCGAGACTACAACTACAAGTTAAATTCAAATAAATAATAAGAAAAGACAAAATAGAAATTTTTATCAATCAAACAAATTTTAACGTTTCAACTTATTTTAGAACTCAAAACTTAGATTTCAATATTTCAAATCAATGATATAGAGAAACTAGGGTTGTGATCACTATGACTATTAATCTCCATTGAATAATAACTGTTCATGATTCTCGTGATAGGTGCGAACAACAGATTATCCCTGCCGATGATACTATTTGATTTATCTCTCAACCTCACCAGACAATTTATTATTTAATTCTCTCAAACTTAGATAACATATCTATTTCCAACCGGATATTATCTCAGGTAGATTGATCTAGTTACGGCATTAATGAATAAACAGAAGGTGAGTAGCTTGCGAGTCCCTGTTGATAATTCACCACCTCTAGTTTATTTCTCTGTTAGAAGCAAATAAAACCTAAGGCATAACCTAATTTTTGCAACCAATAGATTCAAGTTAAAACAACAGAATTTCAAGATGTTCCCACAATCACTCAAACCCTAATCCAACTCTTAAATCAATGAAATAATAATCATAGATCCCACAACCCAAGTTGTGGGTTTTAGTTGCTCATAAGATAAAAATTGATAGCAAAGATTAAATATATAACTTAAAGAAAGTGAACTTACAAATGATAAAATTCAGTTGTTTCTCCTTCAAGTACAATAAGAATTTCCCACAACTAAATCAAAGGATGGAAAATTGAATTCTAAGTTAAGAGAGACAAAAACAAGTGAACTCCCCTTTACTAAGTTACAAGATGTTAAAAGCTGCTTTCAAAGTTTTGAATGAAACCCTAAAAGATGCTATTTATACTAAAGAATAATTAAGAAAATAAAATAATAAAACCACAGCTGGGCTCGGATTTAGGTGACGCCATATTGGTGTTGGTCTTCAGGCTTCTAAATAAAAGGATCTCAAGGATTAATTGATGAAATATGCTTAATTGATGAAATACGAAAGAATATTAAAACAACTTACAAGATTTTATTCAAATTTTGAAAAGAGAAAACATTACAAGAGAAGAGCTACGCAGGTGGAAGATTTCTTATGTGTGAAATTTTCTGGTCCCTTCTCTAATATTAAAACAGGTCTTATATAGACAAGAGTGACAAAGAAAAATACATCTAAGTTGTACATGTGTAAGGCTAAGATTAATTCTTAGCCGCCGACAGTCCTTTTGTAAAAGATGTTTGAGTGCATGTCCTTTATCGTAAGATGCTTTTGAAAAGCTGGTTGTAGAGTTCTTTGTCCTTTTACTTTATGATTTTTCTTTTTGAAAAAGCTGGTGGTTGAATGCTTTGTCCTTTATCTTTTGGGAAAGCATGGGTCCTAGAGATTCCAATTAGGAAGAGTAGAATGCCCTTTCAAAAAAGTAATTCCGGTTCTTTGAAGCTCTACCTTTTTGAAGGGTCATTTCCCTATTCTTAATAGGGGTCCATATAGGCCATAGCTATTCCTTTAGGATTTCGCATATCTCCGTTATTATCACTACTTCCCGTGGAGGAAGCTTCTTCTAGAAGTTGTAACACTTCTTCTTCATTTGTTTCTTGGCTTTCCATATCATGTAAAGCCTTCTTTAATTTTTCTTTGAGTGCCTTCTTATTCTGCGAAGCACTGGTTGAGGATGAAGTTATTTTCTCCTTTATCTGGAGTTTTTGGTGCTACCGGCTTGCGAGTCCAGCCTTTGACCTTTATCTCTTTGGATAAATATTTGATACGGTCTTGTTCTCCTCTAGAGAAATTCCAAGAGATAATGTAGGAAACTCACTTCTTGATAAAGAACTTGCACATCTGAATATGCTCTGGGAGGGTTACACACCCTTCTTTTGAACAGAAATCGCTGAACTTATTAATGAACTGTAAGGGGAGGATTTCTTTGATTCCTCTAAAATATCTCCACCATTAATAGAACCCCCTAGGAATAATGGAATCTACCATAGCCGGACAATATTTAATAAACCAGGTATGCCCTTGTCTGACATATAAGAAATTGAACCATGCCGACTTGTAGTGGTACCAATTATAGGTTTGCGGCCAATGAGGCATGGATAATGCAATTGGGGTATGCAGGTGATCTGCAAACCAGTTGAAAGGGGTTAATACCCTCTTGATAGTGAACCTAGAATAATCAATATATTCTGGATTTCTTTCATTCATAGAATGTTCGACTTCAATAAAATCGGTGTCTACAAGGATGGCTTCGTAGTATCTCCTTGTTTTGAATGGATTCTCAGTATCCACGAAGTTTTTATCATTATAGACTGGGTTGATTAACTGATCTAGTGGATATACTTCATACTCTTTGTCTAAAGCAATAATTGGCATTACCTGAGTAGTAATGAATTTGAATTCTTCTTTGATTGGAGGAGTTGGTGTTGTTTTGACCGCTGTGGGGTCTACAGCTTGTGCTAAGGTTTCAGGATTTTTCATGGCGTAACTCTACTTTGACTGAACAGATGAACTCGATGATTGCCCTTTATCAAAAGGCTTGTTTGTCTTCAAATCTACCAATCTAGTTGGCATTGGTGGAGGGAGCTTTGGAAATTCTGCCAAAGATTCATATTTGTTCTGAAATGGCGACTGTAGTTTCGATTTCAATGTAGGCCTCTGAGGGACTGATCGTCTCAAGGGGTTTGATGAAGCGGACGGAAGATCAAATGGTCTAGCCATCTTGGTTTGCTCCTGTTTTCTTCCTACTGGGATTTTCCCCAGTGTTGTGGGTCTCATTTTGGCCCTGTAAGAATTCTCTTGTTAGAAAATCGGGAAGGGAATTATTTTATCCTTTGATAAATTCTATTTGAAAATCAAAGCGATATAGGAGAGCTTGCCATCTAGCAAATATTTTTTTTGAAACCAGATTTTTAACATCATATTGTAAAATTTGTTTAGCGGATTTGCAATCCACTCGTAGTAAAAATTCTTTATTAATAAGGTCATCTTGAAACTTGGTGATACATAGCACTATAGATAAACCTTCCTTTTTAAAAGTGCTATAATTTCTTTAAGCGGAATTCCATATTCCAGATGTAAATTTAACTAATTGTTCAGAAGAACTAGCATCAACTTTTTGCTTCAAGATACCTCCATACCCTATATCCGATTCATCAGTTTCAACAATCATAAAGGCTTCATGGTTAGGAATTCCTAAGCAAGGAAGGTTTCTGACTAATTCTTTTACCTTAATGATAGCATTAGTTTGATCATGGGAAAACTATTTTCATACAAGATACATATTACTTTAATCCCTTTATGATGAGGCTTCTAAGTAAATCATTTTAATATATCTTATTCTATAATGGGATTTAACTTAGTATGGGGTATTCATTTTCTCGAAGTGTTTGAGGTATCCAATTAATATTCGGTTTCAGACGTTGGTCAGCCTAAAAGTGTGGTTTTAGCTAAGGTAAGCGTTCAACCCTGTTGGTAGTCCCGTCGTTAAGATAACACCAAGAGAAAACTAGAAGTAATAGCCATTTTTTAAGACTTGATGGATCCCATAGGACGTAGATGTATTGATATAATTTATTATAGGTTGAATCATCAATGATTATTGTTGTGTGCTATGTTATGTGGTAAATTAGGTTTCCCAGTTAGTCTCTAGACAATATCTTATTTTAATGGATTCTAATAATCATATTAAAAATACTATTAATTTAGAACTCTTGTTTGGAGTGATATCATGCATCAAAATGATTGGCACTTCGATGCGATCGCTCAACCTCTCCCGACCTATCCAGAAAAATCACAGATCCAACGGGTAATCCAACACCCTGACGGATCTATTGATTTAAAATTCTTAGGTTTTGAAGCCCCTAGAACCTCTTCCTTTAGAAGATCTATCTCGCACAGAGCTTCTACCTCAAAAAACCTGGAGGGAAGCGAAGAAACCGATAATGACAAGGGAAAAGTTATAGGAGTTGACTTCTCTGGTCCTGTTCCCAGAGTATATTACCAACAACATACGCAGATTCACGAATCCCCAAAAACCAAAAATCTTTATGATCCAGGCAGTCCAACAACCTCGGACATGGAACCTCCTCCTACTTTATCCCGACAAAAGATTTGAACTGACCTAGGATTAGAGGTCATCAAATCCCATGATGAGTACATTCCAGACCTCAAAGCCCTTGAGGTCCTCTGGTATCTTCCAAAAGATGCAATAAAAAGAAAATGGTACACCAGTACCTATTCTAAATATCAACTAAAGAATTTTGATCGTCTATGGATAGCTGATATGAAAAGACTTTGATGTGACATCAAATTCTTTAGATGGTTTGAATTCACTGGAAGAATGGAAAACCAAAATGAATCCCTTCACGTTATCATTAATAAATGGTATACGCAGAGTAAAAAAGTGATTGAATCCGTTACTCCTCCCCTTGAAGGAATAAAAATTCCTCATTCCAATGAAATCCTCAATGCTTCACCCATTAATAAGAAGCATGATAGACCCCTATCAGCCCCTGTCAACAGAGACCTAGAAAGGATAGTTGAACAAAACAACTATACTAATCAGGTCCTTCATACTATCTCCAGTAAATAGGAGATACTAAGAGCTCGAAACTTCCTTTTAGCTCACCCACTCCTTAAAAAAGTATTCAAGGCCCTAGCCTCACTACCAACCCTATCTTTAGAATCCCTGAGTTTCAAAAGGGGAAATCCCCTAATCTCAGTGATGACTTTAAGGTTTCTGGAAAAATCGTAGATCAAATCAATAAGAAGCTCTCCATATTCAAAATTTCTGAAAAGGAGAAAATCGATTCCAGCAACCAAAAGGAGAAGAACACTATTTCCAAACTCACCAATGAATGTTTTTCTACTAAGAAAAACTAGTACAAATGACCCTCTTCTCCAGACGTCCAGTTTGAAGAGAACCCTTACCTCTCCACTTCCAACCATGATGGTAGAGGAATAACTAAATGAAATATTGATGGTTTGGCTGAACACCAAATCTATGACAAACTCCATGAAATGGGCGTTGCTATCATAGATTATAAAATTAGAGGAACTTCTAACAAAGAAGCAGCCACAATGATTATAGCAGGATTCACTGGTATGATAAAACACTGGTGGGACAACTACTTCACAGATGACGTTAAGAGCCTTATCTATGAGGCCACAGCTATGGAAACAGTCGTTGTCAAAAGTGAAAGTGGACAAGGAAGTCTTGAACAGGTCACGAAAGAAGACGCCTATGCTACCCTCCTATATCATATAGCTAGACATTTTATAGGAGAACCCAAATTATTTCAAGATAGGAGTTTAGAAATCCTTAACAATGTCACCTACAAAGATTTGGCTGACTTTAGATGGTATAAGGACACCTTTTTGGTCAAAATCATGATTCGACCTGACTGTAACAATGACTTCTAGAAAGAACGTTTTATTAGTGGTCTCCCTCCTCTGTTTGCAGACAAGGTTAGGACCAAACCCAAAGATAGATTCGAGGGAAAAATACCTTATGGAATTTTAACTTTTGGAGATATAATAAGCTTCATTTCCACTGTGGGGATAGACCTCTGCACCGACCTTAAGCTTAAGAAGCAACTTGAGAATGATAGCACTGAAAAAAATAGGCTAGGAACCTTCTGCCAAGATTTTAGTTTCACGAATCTACCCTCTCCATCTAGTAAAAAACATAGGAAAAAATCCAATAAGTCACCTAGAAAATCCAAACCTATAAAAGAGTCCTCTAAAAAGGAGTCTTACAAAACTAGTAGAAAATCTAGGAAAAAATTCTCTAGAAATAAAGATGTTTGTTAGACTTGTGGTAAAACTGGCCATAGAGCTAAAGATTGTAAATCTGGCAAGAAGAGTAAGATCAACCAATTAGGTCTCTCTGAAGAAACCAAAGAAAAATTATTCTCTATAATGGAAGACTCATCAAACTCTTCCAGCTCTTCTAGTGATGATTATAGTGACGAAGAATTTATCAACGCCGCATATGAGTCCGATCGATCCCAGTCTGGCCAAGATTGTGTTTGTAATGGTACCTTCTGTACTTGCATAAAAAAGATGGTTAATGTCATCTTTGGAAATCCTAAAGAAATCCTGTTTGACATCATAGAGCACATCCAATATGATGAGGCTAGAAATAAATATCTTCTAGAACTCAAAAGATTGATGCTTTCTTATGAAGAAAAGCCCCTCAAACCTATCATTTAGCCTTTTAGCATGAAGCAGGTTATGTCTCGATTTGATAAACCAGCGGAACGATCTATAGCCGATGTCAAGGGTGAAATTTCCACTCTCAAGGGAGAAATCAGAGACCTAAAAATTAGGCTTGACCGAGTAGAACTCAACATTCTTACCGAACAGGTTCTAAATAACGTGATGCCTCCAGAGAATGTTTCCCCACCAGGGTCTCCTAAAGCTTCCCCAATAATCAATCATCTTATCCAAAATAATCATCTCTAAGAGCCAGGTTCATTCCCTGGCTCAGATTCTCCCTCTATATCAGGTACAACTATCACGGCCATTAAAGCATACAGTGAACACATCGCCATAAAATTGTCATAAACAAAGACTTAGTTCTTAATAGAGTTTCCCTCTTTGATACTGGAGCCGATAGCAATTGTATCATCAAGGGACTTGTACCCACCAAGTATCTACAAAAAAACACTTCTCGTCTATACTCCGCCACAGGAGAAAAGATGAAAATCGATTATAAGCTTTCTAAAGCTCATATCTGTAACAATGGCATTTGTCTTGTTAATGATTTTGTCATCACTGAAGGTATCACTAAAGATATCATTCTAGGAATACCTTTTGTCAATCAAATTCGACCTTACACTAGTGATTTTGATGGAATTTGCACAACGATTTTAAATCAAAATCTGTTCTTCCCCTTATTAAGGCCCCTCTCACAAGAAGAAGGCAACCTTATTAAAGAGAGGACTGCTTTTAAAATTAACAGACATTCTTCACACATTTGTTTTCTTAAACAAGAAATTCAAATAAAGAAAATTGAACAAATTTTAAAAACCCCGGAGATGGTAAATAAAATTGCCAATCTTCAAAAAATTTCGTAGAAGAAATTTGTTTCGAATTTCCTAATGCCTTTTGGGAAAGAAAAAGACATTTAGTAGAACTTCCATATATTAATGGTTTCAACGAACAAGCCATTCCTACTAAGGCTAGGCCCATTCAAATAAACCAAGAAATAATGGAAATCTGCAAAAATGAGATAAACCATTTACTAAAAAATGGGATTATTAGAACCTCGCATTCTCCTTGGAGTTGCTCTACCTTTTATGTAAATAAAAGTGCAGAAAAGGAGCGAGGAACTCCCAGGCTCGTAATAAAATACAAGCCTTTGAATGCGGTTTTAAAATGGATCCGACATCCGATTCCTAACCAAAGGGATATTTTAAAAAGGACATTTAAAGCCAACCTTTACAGTAAGTTTGTTATGAAGTCCGGATTCTGGCAGATTCAAATTGTTGAAAAGGATAAATACAAGACTGCCTTCAATGTCCCTTTTGGATAATATGAATGGAATGTCTTACCTTTCGGTCTTAAAAATGCCCAATCAGAGTTTCAAAACATCATGAATAGTATCTTCAATCATTATAGTCATATGTCTATTTTTTATATTGATGATGTGCTTATTTTCTCAAAGAATATTAAAACAACTTACATGATTTTATTCAAACTTTGAAAAGAGAAAACATTACAAGAGAAGAGCTAGGCAGGTGGAAGATTTATTATGTGTGAAATTTTATGATAATTTTAAAAGAAGCCCTCTCTTTAATAAGGTTGCCTTCTTCTTGTGAGATGGGCCTTAATAAGCGGAAGAACAGATTTTGATTTAAACTCGTTGTGCGAATTTCATCAAAATCATTAGTGTAAGGTCGAATTTGATTAACAAAAGGTATTCCTAGAATGATATCTTTAGTGATACCTTCAGTGATGACAAAATCATTAAAAAGACAAATGCCATTGTTACAGATATGAGCTTTAGAAAGCTTATAATCGATTTTAATTTTTTCTCCTGTGGCGGAGTATAGAAGAGAAGTGCTTTTTTGTAGATACTTGGTGGGTACAAGTCCCTTGACGATACAATTGCTATCGGCTCCAGTATCAAAGAGGGCGACTCTGTTAAGAATGAAATCTTTGTTTATGACAATTTTTACGGCGATGTGTTCACTGTAAGCTTTAATGGTCGTGATTGTTGTACCCGATGTAGAGGGAGAAACTGAGCTGGGGAATGAACCTGGCTCTTTGAGATGATCATTTTGGATAAGATCATTCATTATTGGGGAAGATCTAGGATACCCTAGTGGGGAGACATTCTCTTGAGGAGACACGTTCTTTAGAACCTGTTCGGTTAGAATGTTGAGTTCTACTCGATCAAGTCTGATTTTTAGGTCTCTGATTTCTCCCTTGAGGGTGGAAATTTCACCCTTGATATCGGCTATAGATGGTTCCGGAGGTTGATCAAATTGATACATAATCTGCTTCATGCTAAAAGGCTGAATGATAGGTTTGGGGGGCTATTCTTCATAAGAAAGCATCAATCTTTTGAGTTCTAGAAGATATTTATTTCTAGCCTCATCATCTTGGATGTGCTCTATGATGTCAAACAGAATTTCTTTAGGATTTCCAAAGATGACATTGACCGTCTCTTTTATGCAAGTACAGAAGGTACCATTACAAGCACAATCTTGGCTAGACTGGGATCGATCGGACTCATATGCAGCGTTGATAAATTCTTCGTCGCTATAATCATAACTAGAAAAGCTGGAAGAGTTTGATGAGTCTTCCATTATAGAGAATAATTCTCTTTGGTTTCTTCAGGGAAACCTAATTGGTTGATCTTACTCTTCTTGCCAGATTTATAATCTTTAGCTCTATGGCTAGTTTTATCACAAGTCCAAAAACATCTCTATTTCTAGAGAATTTTTTCCTAGTTTTTCTACTAGTTTTGTAAGACTCCTTTTTAGAGGACTCTTTTCTAGGTTTGGATTTTCTATGTGACTTATAGGATTTTTTTGCCTATGTTTTTTACTAGATGGAGAGGGTAGATTTGTGAATCCAAAATCATGGCAGAAGGTTCCTAGCCCATATCTGGAAGTGCTATCATTCTTAAGTTGCTTCTTAAGCTTAAGGTCGGTGCAGAGGTGTATCCCTACAGTGGTAATGAAGCTTATTATATCTCCATAAGTTAAAATTCCGTAAAGGATTTTTCCCTTGAATCTATCTTTGATTTTGGTCCTAACCTTGTTTGTGAACAGAGGAGGAAGACCACTAATAAAATTTTCTTTCCAGACGTCATTGTTACAGTCAGGTCTAATCATGATTTTGACCAAAAATGTGTCCTTATACCATCTAAAGTCAGCCAAATCTTTGCAGGTTAGATTGTTAGGAAATTCTAAACTCCTATCTTGAAATCATTTGGGTTCTCCTATAAAATGTCTAGCTATATGATATAGGAGGGTAGCACAAACGTCTTCTTTCGCGACCTGTTCAAGACTTTCTTGTCCACTTTCACTTTTGACAATGACTGTTCCCATAGTCATGTCCTCATAGATAAGGCTCTTAACGTCATCTGTGAAGTAGTTGTCCCACCAGTGTTTTATCATACCAGTGAATCCTGCTACAATCATTGTGGTTGCTTCTTTGATAGAAGCTCCTATAATTTTATAAGTTGTGATAGCAACGCCTATTTCATGGAGTTTGTTATAGATTTGGTGTTCAGCCAAACCATCAATATTTCATTCAGTTATTCCTCTACCATCATGGTTAGAAGTGGAAAGGTAAGGGTTCCTTCAAACTGAACGTCTGGAGGAGAGGGTCGTTTGTAATAGTTTTTCTTAGTAGAAAAATGTTCATTTGTGAGTTTGGAAAGAGAGTTCTTCTCCTTTTGGTTGATAGACTCAATTTTCTCCTTTCCAGAAATTTTGAATATGGAGAGCTTCTCATTGATTTTCTCTAAGATTTTTCCAGAAAACTTAAAGTCATCGCTGAGATTAGTGAATTTCTCCTTTTGGAACTCATGGATTCTAAAGATAGGGTTGGTAGTGAGGCTAGGGCCTGGAATACTTTTCTCAGGAGTGGGTGAGCTAAAAAAAAGTTTCGAGCTCTTAGTATCTCCTATTTGCTAGGAGATAGTATGAAGGACCTTATTAGTATAGTTGTTTTGTTCAACTATCCTATCTAGGTCTCTGTTGACGGGGGCTGATAGGGGTCTATCATGCTTCTTCTTGATGGGTGAAGAATTTAGGATTTCATTGGAATGAGGAATTTTTATTCCTTCAAGGGGAGGGGTAATGGATTCAATCACTTTGTTACTCTATGTATACCATTTATTAATGATAAAGTGAAGGGATTTATTTTGCTTTTCCATTCTTCCAGTGAATTCAAACCATCTAAACAATTCAACGTTGCATCAAAGTCTTTTCATATCAGCTATCCATAGCCGACCAAACTCCTTTTGCTGATCTTTAGAATAGGTACTAGTGTACCATTTTCTTCTTATTGCATCTTTTGGAAGATACCAGAGGACCTCAAGGGCTTTAAGGTCTGGAATGTACTCATCATGGGATTTGATGACCTCTAATCCTGGGTCAGTTCGAATCTTTTGTCGGGGTAAAGTAAGAGGAGGTTCCATGTCCGAGGCTGTTGGACTGCCTGGATCATACAGATTTTTGGTTTCTGGGGATTCGTGAACCCGCGTATGTTGTTGATAATATACTTTGGGAACAGGACCAAAGAAGTCAACTGCTCTAACTTTTCCCTTGTCATTATCAGTTTCTTCACTTCCCTCTGGGCTTTTTGAGGTAGAAGCTCTGTGCGAGATAGATCTTCCAAAGGAAGAGGTTCTAGGGGCTTTAAAACCTAAGAATTTTAAATCAATAGATCCGTCAGGGTGTTGGATTACCCATTCGATCTGTAATTTTTCTGGATAAGTCGGGAGAGGTTGAGTGATAGCATCAAAGTGCCAATCATTTTGATGCATGATATCATTCCAAACAAGAGATTTGGGAATAAATATATTACTTCTGTCTTTATTTGCCTCCATTAGGGTTGTAACACCCCTGGGGCTTGTGAATCTAGCTTTGGGGGCTAGAGTTGTACCCATAAGTCGATAATACACTCTGCATATTATTGCTATTTCTCTGGTATTTTCCTTACTGTTTTTGTTTTTAGTTTTAACAATAAGCTTTAAAACATCCATGATGTTAGGATCATTGATATTTACAGAGAAATTTGGGTAGCAATTAAAGTATACCGTACCATCGGCGAGGTTACTTTAGATGAATCCTAAGAGAGAATCGTCAAAGTTTAGTAGATGAGCATCTCTTAGAATAACACAGATAGGGATATCAAGACCTTGTCTAAAGAGTGGCTTAATAGCCACTTGAACAAGTCCAACATGAAGATAATTAAACTGATTTTTAAATCGGTTTATGTCAAGCTCATTTAACAATTGAAGAATTTCTAAAGAATTATTAATGGCGACAGTAGACTCAGAAGTCTTGATGTTATGTTTTTTTAGAAAACTAAATTTACCAATCTGATAAAAAAAATTCTAATGTTCTTCTGGAATACTCCAGTTTTGAAGCTCATTTTCAATGTTAGTAATCTGAGTTGCTTGAGAAGATAAATTAATAGTATTTTTAATATGATTGTTAGAATCCATTAAAATAAGATATTGTCTAGATACTAACTGGGAAACCTAATTTACCACATAAGATAGCACACAACAATAATCATTGATGATTCAACCTATAATAAATTATATCAATACATCTACGTCCTATGGGATCTAACAAGTCTTAATGGCTATTACTTCTAGTTTTCTCTTAGTGTTATCTTAGCGATGGGACTACCAACAGGGTCGAATGCTTACCTTAGCTGAGACCACACTTTCAGGCTGACCAACGTCTGAAATCGGATATTAATCGGATACCTCAAACACTTCGAGAAAATAAATACCCCATACTTAGTTAAATCCCATTATAGAACAGGATATATTAAAATAATTTATTTAGAAGGCTTATCATAAATGGATTAAAGTAATATGCATTTTGTATGAAAATAGTTTTCCCATGCTCTAGACAATATATATACTTAGCTGCTCGTGCTAAGTGCATATACTGCCAACATGGCTTTGAAGAAATATGTTGTGGGGGACATAGATGTGAATAAATATGCTTAATTGATGAAATACGAAAGAATATTAAAACAACTTACAAGATTTTATTCAAACTTTGAAAAGAGAAAACATCACAAGAGAAGTGCTAGGCAGGTGGAAGATTTCTTATGTGTGAAATTTTCTGATGCCTTCTCTAATATTACAACAGGTCTTATATAGACAAGAGTGACAAATAAAAATACATCTAAGGTGTACAAGTGTAAGGCTAAGATTAATTCTTAGCGTCCGACAGTCCTTTTGTAAAAGCTGTTTGAGTGCATGTACTTTATCGTAAGATGCTTTTGCTTTTGAAAATCTAGATGTAGAGTTCTTTGTCCTTTTGATTTATGCTTTTGCTCTTCAAAAAAGATGGTTGTTGAATGGTTTGTCCTTTAGCTTTTAGGAAAGCTGTGGTCCTAGAGATTCCTATTAGGAACAGTAGAATGCCCTTTCAAAAAAGTAATTCCAGTTCTTTGATCCTCTACCTTTTTGAAGGGTCTTTTCCCTATTCTTAATAGGGGTCCATATAGGCAATAGCTATTTCTGTAGGATTTAGCATATCTCCGTTATTATTACTACTTCCCGTGGGGGAAGCTTATTCTAGAAGTTGTAACACTTCTTCTTAATTTGTTTCTTGGCTTTTCATATCATGTAAAGCCTTCTTTAATTTTTCTTTGAGTGACTTCTTGTTCTGCGAAGCACTGGTTGAGGATGAAGTCGTTTTTTCTTTTATCTGGAGTTTTTGGTGCTACCGGCTTGGGAGTCCAACCTTTGACCATTATCTCTTTGGATAAATATTTGATACGATCTTCTTCTCCTTTAGCAAAATTATAAGAGATAATGTAGGAAACTCGCTTCTTGATAAAGAACTTGCACATCTAAATATGCTCTGGGAGGGTTACACACCCTTCTTTTGAACAGAAATCGCTGATCCGATTAATGAACTTTAGGGGGAGGATTTCTTTGATTCCTCCAAAATATATCCACCATTAATAGAACCACCTAGTAATAATGGTATCTACCATATCCAGACAATATTTAATAAACTAGGTATGCCCTGGTCTGACTTATAAGAAATTGAACCATGCCGACTTGTAGTCGTACCAATTATAAGTTTGCGCCCTATGAGGCATGGATAATGCAACGGGAGTATGCAGGTGATCTGCAAACCAGTTGAAAGGGGTTAATACCCTCTTGATAGTGAACCTAGAATAATCAATATATTTTGGATATCTTTCATTTATAGAATGTTCGACTTCAATAGAATCGGTGTCTACAAGGATGGCTTCATAATATCTCCTTGGTTTGAGTGGATTCTCAGTATCCACGAAGTTTTTATCATTATAGACTGGCTTGATTAGCTGATCTAATGGATATCCTTCATACTATTTGTCTAAAGCAATAATTGGCATTACCTGAGTGGTAATTAATTTGAATTCTTCTTTGATGGGAGGAGTTGGTGTTGTTTTGACCGCTGTGGGGTCTATATCTTGTGCGAAGGTTTCAGGATCCTTCATGGAGTAACTCTGCTTTGACTGAATAGATGAACTCGATGATTGCCCTTTATCAAAAGGCTTGTTTGTCTTCAAATCTAACAATCTAGTTGGCATTGGTGGAGGGAGCTTTGTAAATTCTGCCAAAGCTGCATATTTGTTCTGAAATGGTGACTGTAGTTCCGATTTCAGTGCAGGACTCTGAGGTACTGATGGTGTCAAGGGGTTTGATAAAGTGGACAGAAGATCAAATGGTCTAGCCATCTTGGTTTGTTCCTTTTTGCTTCCTACTAGGATTTTCCCCAGTGTAGTGGGTCTCATTTCGGCCCTGTAAGAATTCTCTTTTTAGAAAATTGGGAAGGGAATTATTTTCTCCTTTGATAAATTCTATTTGAAAATCAAAGCTAGATAGTAGAGCTTGCCATCTAGCAAATATTTGTTTTGAAACCAGATTTTTAACATCCTTTTGTTAAATTTCTTTAGCGGATTTGCAATCCACTCTTCGTAAAAATTCTTTATTAATAAGGTCATCTTGAAACTTGGTGATACATAGCACTATAGATAAAACTTCCTTTTTAAAAGTGTTGTAATATCTTTGAGCGGAATTCCATATTCCAGATGTAAATCTAACTAATTGTTCAGAAGAACTAGCATCAACTTTTTGCTTCAAGATACCTCCATATCCTATATCCGAAGCATCAGTTTCAACAATCATAAAGGCTTCAGGGTTAGGAATTCCTAAGCAAGGAAGGTTTTTGACTAATTCCTTTACCTTAATGATAGAAATAGTTTGATCCTAGCTCCAAGGAACTGGGGTCTTTTTAAGTCTTTTGTAAAGAGGCTCGCAGACCTATCTAATATTAGGGATGAAGTCTGCTATATAGTTAAGACTTCCTAAAAACCTTTGAAGTTGGGTTTTATCGCTAATTTCATTAGGGAATTTGGAGGAGAACTCTATGGCCCTGCAAATAGGTTTATAACTGCCTTGATAAAGATCATGCCCTAAGAATCTTATAGATGTCTGAAAGAGCTACATTTTCTTTTTACTTATGACTAGACCATTAAACTTAAAAATCTTAAACAAAGTGTTGAGATGTTTAAAATGAGAATCAATATTTTCTGAGAAAATAAGCACATCATCAATATAAACAATCAACATACGACTATAAGGATTGAAGATACTATTCATGATGATTTGAAACTCTGATGGGGCATTTTTAAGACCGAAAGGTAAGACATTCCATTCATAATGTCAAAAAGGGACATTGAAGGCAGTCTTGTATTTATCCTTTTTAGCAATTTGAATCTGCCAGAATCCTGACTTCATATCAAACTTACTGTAAAAGTTGTCTTTGAAAGATCTTTTTAAAAGATCCCTTTTGTTAGGAATCAGATGTCGGATCCATTTTAAAACCGCATTCAACGGATTGTAATTTATTACGAGCCTGGGAGTTCCTCGCTCTTTTTTTTCACTGTTATTTACATAAAAGGCAGAGCAACTCCAAGGAGAATTTGAGGTTCTGATAATCCCATTTTTTAGTAAATGGTTTATCTCATTTTTGTAGATTTCCATTATTTCTTGGTTCATTTGAATGGGCCTAGCCTTAGTAGGAATGGCTTGTTCGTTGAAACCAGTAATATATGACTAAATGTCTTTTTCTTTCCCAAATGGCATTAGGAAATTCGAAACAAATTTCTTCTTCGAATGTTTTTTGAAGATTGGCAATTTTATTTACCATTTCCGGGTTTTTTAAAATTTGTTCAATTTTCTTTATTTGAATTTCTTCTTTAAGAAAACAAATGTGTGAAGAATGTCTGTTAATTTTAAAAGCAGTCCATTCTTTAATAAGGTTGCCTTCTTCTTGTGAGAGGGGCCTTAATAAGGGGAAGAACAAATTTTGATTTAAAATCGTTGTACAAATTCCATCAAAATCACTAGTGTAAGGTCGAATTTGATTGACAAAAGGTATTCCAAGAATGATATCTTCAGTGATACCTTCAGTGATGACAAAATCATTAACAAGACAAATGACATTGTTACAGATATGAGCTTTAGAAAGCTTATAATTGATTTTCATCTTTTCCCCTGTGGCGGAGTATTAGAATAGAAGTGCTTTCTTGTAGATACTTGGTGGGTACAAGTCCATTGACGATACAATTGCTATCGGCTCCAGTATCAAAGAGGGTGACTCTGTTAAGAATGAAGTCTTTGTTTATGATAATTTTTACGGCGATGTGTTCGCTGTTACCCAATGTAGAGGGAGGATCTGAGCTGGGGAATGAACCTGGCTCTTTGAGATGATTATTTTTGATAAAATCACTTATTATTGGGGAAGCTCTAGGAAACCCTGTTCGGGAGACATTCTCTGGAGGAGACACGTTCTTTAGAACCTGTTCGGTAAGAATGTTGAGTTCTACTCGATCAAGTCTTATTTTTAGGTCTCTGATTTCTCCCTTGAGGGTGGAAATTTCACCCTTGAGATCGGCTATAGATGGTTCTGCAGGTTTATCAAATCGAGACATAACCTGCTTCATGCTAAAAGGCTGAATGATAGTTTTGGGGGGGCTTTTATTCATAAGAAAGCATCAATCTTCTGAGTTCTAGAAGAGATTTATTTCTAGCCTCATCATCTTGGATGTGCTCTATGATGTCAAACAGGATTTCTTTAGGATTTCCAGAGATGACATTAACCGTTTTTTTGTGCAAGTACAGAAGGTACCATTACAAGCACAATCTTGGCCAGACTGGGTTCGATCGGACTCATATGCGGCTTTGATAAATTCTTCGTCTCTATAATCATCACTAGAAGAGCTGTAAGAGTCCGATGAGTCTTCCATTACAGAGAATAATTTCTCTTTGGTTTCTTCAAAGAGACCTAATTGGTTGATCTTACTCTTCTTGCTAGATTTACAATCTTTAGCTCTATGGCCAGTTTTACCACAAGTCCAACAAACATTTTTATTTTTAGAGAATTTTTTCCTTGTTTTTCTACTAGTTTTGTAAGACTCTTTTTTAGAGGACTCTTTTCTAGGTTTGGATTTTCCGTGTGACTTATAGGATTTTTTCCTATGTTTTTCACTAGATGGCGAGGGTAGATTCGTGAAACTGAAATCTTGATAGAAGGTTCCTAGCCCATATTTGGAAGTGCTATCATTCTTAAGTTGCTTCTAAAGCTTAAGGTCGGTGCAGAGGTCTATCCCCACGGTGGTAATGAAGCTTATTATATCTCCATAAGTTAAAATTCCATAAGGTATTTTTCCCTCGAATCTATATTTGATTTTGGTCCTAACCTTGTCTGCGAACAGAGGAGGGAGACCACTAATAAAATGTTTTTTCCAGAAGTCATTGTTACAGTAATGCCGAATCATGATTTTGACCAAAAAGGTGTCCTTATACCATCTAAAGTCAGCCAAATCTTTGCAGGTGAGATTGTTAAGGATTTCTAAACTCATATCTTGAAATAATTTGGGTTCTCCTATAAAATTTCTAGCTATATGATATAGGAGGGTAGCACAGGCGTCTTCTTTCGCGACCTATTCAAGACTTTCTTGGCAAATGGCCTAAGTTGAGGGTGGCTATTATAGAGGTGCGTGATACAAAATGAGTATGACGAAAGGTAGAATAAAATAAGAAAATAAAAAATAGAGTGCGGTGGAAATGAGAAAGAAAAAGAAAAGTCATGAAAAAGAATAAGTGATTGTGGATAAGACCGCACCCATCTTGAATAAGTGTGATCAAGAAAAGACTAGAATAGAAAAAGGTTAATGAGTGAAACCCCAAAAAGCTAGTGTAGTATCAAGGAGGCTTAGTTACTTTAAATATCATCGAGTATCGTACCATCCCCTAGCCTACATTACAAGCCAAAAAGAAGACATTGTGAGTTGCATGGTTGATATTCAAAACATAAACAGTGAGTTTTAAATTGACTGACCTTGGAGATGGTGAAGTTATTCTGAACTAATATGATTAGTTAGCTGCCAAATTGTACTTTTTATTCTCTTGGTTATGTTCTGGTTGCTTGAGGACAAGCAATCGTTTTAAGTTGAGGGTGTTGATGAGTAAGAAGATGCTAAAAATTTTGAGGCTTTTAACGAAGAATAATTGCAAAGTCCAAAGCAACTTATATCACTTTTTATTATTATATGTTTGACTTTATAGTAGAAGCTGATATGATAGAGAACCAACAATAATGGAAGCAAAAAGGCTGAAATCTAATGCAATTAAAAGACAAGTGCAACTGATGGCATTCATGATAGGTCGTCAGACAGGTGATAGGCTATCAAGTCCATCATCAGCCTTATAAAGTGAATTAGTTCTAGCTGGTAGAACCGACGACATTTTGTGATAGGCCGTCATAATGGTGATAAGTCGTCAGGAATGCCGTCAGACTTAGGAAGGATATGAGAATTGGAGCAATAGTGTGACGACATTCTGATAAGTCATCACAGTCATGATAAGCCATAAAAAGTTGTCGTCAACCTAAGACAAGACTAGTACAGATTTAAAGAAGACCCAACGACATTCTTGATAAGTCGTCAGGATCCTTATAAGGCGTCACCAATAGTCGTCGTCTATTCCGAGAAAAAGTTGTAACCTTGATTTTGTTTCCTTATTTAGGGTGAACTATTTAAAGCTTTGTTTTAGGAGTTTCTAGACAATTATTATCATTATTATTATTTCACACAAGGGGGTTGGCACCTGTGTTTTAAAAGACGTATTTTGATATTTTCTCAGTGGAGTTTCTTGGCTTGAAATAGCAAATACTTTAAAGAGATTATTACCAGTATTTTGAGATTTTTTCCTTTGTGATCTAATCTGTAACTCACTAGTTATTATTCATATCTATAAGTTTATCTTTCAAATTATGTGTTTCGCTTGTTACATCATGAGTGGCTAAACTTTATTAACCTGAGTTATGGGATCTAGGGTTAGGTATTGATGAGGTCCTACGTATTAAAGATTCAAAAGGTGGTAGGATTTCTTGATAATTCAGAAGTTTTAATTAACGTCTGTTGGTTGCAAACAATAGACACACCTGCTTTGATTTTCTTGAGAAAAAATCAAATATAGTAGCAAGTGAATTATTAACAGGGAGTCCAAAATACTTCGTTCAATAATCAGCGTTGTAACAAGGTTGGTTAACCTGAGGTAAAATATGGGCAGTAGATAAAAATTCCCTAAGTCTAAGAGGATTAGGAAATTAAACTCTTAAGTAGGTCGAGAGACATTTAAGCAAAACATCAATAAAGATAGCTTGTTATCATACCCACCGTGAGAATGTTGAACCACTTTTAGAATGTTTCATTTACCAGAAGCCGTAGTGAAAATAATTCTGGTTATTTCATAAACTCTTGTTTTACAAACACCGAAAGTAAAGTGACAAGCAACAACTTGTTAACTCTAAACCCCCATTTTATCTTTTCCTATTATTTGTTTGAATTTAACCTGTAGCTTTAGTTTCAAACTAGTTTAATCGCCACTCACATGGTTCCCTGTGGATTCGACCCCGACTCCAAAGTTGTGTAAATATATTGACGATGACCATCTTGCACTAAATTGAAGTGTAATTTGAGCATTATCATATATACATATATATATATATATATAATCCATACCAGTAAAGAGAATCGGGTTTAGCATGACTTTAAAACCATTTACTTGTGTATGTGTACCTTAACCATCCTAGAACCATCCATGAGATATATGTGTCCAGTGTTACACCCTAAATAGGCCCCGATGTGTGTAGCCGCACTAATCAGAGATACCATAGGAATTGGTGATTCCCGTGTACCCTTCACTCTCTATGTTACATATATAAAAGTGTAATTTATGGGATTACCGTGTACCTCACGAGTATGTAGTTGTCATGACCAATCCTCTCGTTGGCAAACCTGAGTTTCCAGTGTCCGTCCATTGGAATCACTCCATCATAATTAGCTATCACTACATACCATTATTGCGTAAAAACCATTCATACACAACCAAACCACCATTCCATTTATTATTAACCAAGGTTATAAGTAGTGGTACTGTCATACTGACTATAGCTTGCAAGAAATGTCTTAGCCTACCTTTTGAAACAAGGGATTCCCATGTACCCATAGATTACATTATTAACTTTGCGTGGGAGATTCCCATGTACCCCACAAGTATATTTATTACTAAGTTTGCATGGGGGATTCCCTTGTACTCCACAAGGCTTAAATTATATCAAACCATGACAACCAAAACCTTACCATTTAAAAACTTAATACCATCCAAGCCAGTTAAAGTTCCATTACCATATTATACCATGCAAAGTTCTCAATAAAAGTACAACTATATAAAAAAAGCATTCTCATAGGCATTTTATCAATCATGTAGGGGGCATATAGTTTCCATAACCAAACACAAGTACCAATTAACCATAACCATGCAATCACCATGTTCATTCCACCATTAAAACATGCAAAACCATAATTAAGACATGGAAAAACCATAACTAACCATATACAACCAAAACCCCAACATATATTTGAAAACTCAAAACCATATATGCCATGAAAACCATACATGAAATCATGCCTTTAGTTGAACTAACAATGAGGGTGGAGTAACATGCCTTAGATTATGAAGAAGACGGGGAGAAATCACCCTTTAGAGCTTTAATTGACCACCGTAGATGAAACTCTGGCCTTTGCTTAACCCAAGAGCTTGAGAGAGTTTAAAGAAAGTTCTTGAGTATTTAAGATTATAATAATAGGGTAAATGAAGTCCCATTAGTTCTTTATGTCGTGGTGTCATAATAGGTTAAGAGGATAAATGTCCAGAATACCCCTAACGTAAACTATAAAAAATTACTGCAAGAGGGTACGACCACCCCTCTAAACAGTACCATATATACGAGTGGTACCTACCACTTGTACCCTAGGCCTCACCTTGGACCCCAACACTATCCAACATATGACCACCAAGGCCAAATCGTATCCAACCATATGACAAGTACCATAGAACCCTTTCTTAGGCAGAATAGAATCACCTATACTAGATATAAGGCATCATACGATTGACATCATACCACTAGTTCCCTAACATATGACTAGTATAATCATTCCTACCTTGGACAGAAACCAACCAAACCACACTTTTAATATACGACCAAGACCCTCTAACTATACCCTATCATACGACAAGTACCCAAGTCGTATGATGTCCAGAAGACTCAAAACTGAGAAACTTTCTAAGGACAAGAACTCAGGGTATTTCAATTCTACCGCATTTGGATCATTCGTCCCCTAATGGTCGACAAGGTACTATAAGCATGATTTCTGATGTTTCACTAAGTTAGAAAACAAAGATGAATCTCCTTTAACCAAGTTAGAAAATAAAGATGTGATGAAGAACGCATACCTTAAGCACGGATATCCGGATTAAAAAGTAAATGCGGATACATGAACTTCATGTCCTCTTCCGCTTCCCAAGTAGCCTCTTATACCTTGTACTTCATCCATAGAACCTTTACCGAGGCTACATCCTTGGTCTGCAATCGACAAAACTGACGATCCAAGATCTTAATTGGAATTTCTTCATAAGATAGAGAATCCAAAATACCTAACTTTTCCAAAGGAACAACCGAGGAAGGATCACATACATATTTCCTTAACATAGAGACATGGAACACTAGATAAATAAAGCTAAAAAAAAGGTAACTCAATCTTATATGTAATATTGCCAACCCTCCATTAGATCACTTAAGGACCAATATGTTTGGGACTGAGATTCCCCTTCTTCCCAAACTGTATTACGCCCTTCACTAGAGAAACCTTAAAGATTACCCTATCCCCAACCTCAAACTCTAAGCCCTTCTGCCTTACATTTATCTAGGACTTTTGATGACTTTGGGAAACTTTAAGACTATTTTAGATCACCTTCACCTTTTCCATAGCCTGGAAAAGCAAATCTAGGCCAAACATATCTACTTCACCAACCTCAAACCATCCAATAAGAGATCTACACCTCCTACTCTATAGTGTCTCAAAAGGGGCCATCCTAATTCTAGAATGGTAACTATTATTGTAAGCAAACGATACAAGAGGTAGATGCTACATCCAACTACCACCACAGTCCACCACACACGCGCGAAACATATCCTTCAATATTTGAATAGTCCTCTCTGCTTGCCCATACATCTACGGGTGGAAAGAAGTACTCAGACTAACCTTAGTCCCCAATCCTTTCAAAAACGACCGCCAAAAGTGAGATAAAAAATACATACCATGATCTGAGATGATAGAAATAGGTACCCCATGCAGCTTCACAATATATAAAGGTACAATCTCGCATAATACTTTGCCAAAAAGTTAGTCCTCATTGTCAAAAATGAGCTACCTTTGTCATCCTATCCACGATGATGAAAACCGAATAAAATTAATTTTGAGACCGAGAAAGAATAGTAATGAAATCCATGTTGATCACTTCCCATTTCCATTCAGTCAATTCAATCTTTTGATACAACCCTCCGGGCCTCATATGCTCAACTATCACTTGTTGACACACCATGCACTTGGCCACAAAATCAGCCACATCCCTATTCTTACCATTCCACCAATACATCTCTTTAAGGTCATGATACATTTTTGTCAAATCAGGATGAATAACATAGCACGACTCATGCGCCTCGGCCAATATCCTTTCTCGTAAACCATCAAAATCAGTAACATATAACCTCTCTTGGTACCGCAAGGTACCATCACCGCTAATCTCAATTGTCATCACCTTCTACCCGCTAACATCACACTTGATTCCATCAAGACAGGATCTAATATCTTACATCTCCTTGATCTCTATGCCAAGAGACGACCGCACTAGTTCCTGCACCAACACACCACCATTCTCAAAGTCTAAGAGACAAACTCCATGGTTTGACAGATGGTTAATATCCTTCACAAACTCCAACTTCTCCTTATCCACATGAGCTAGACTCCCTATGGACAACATACTAAAAGCATCAGTAACTAGTTAGCTTTATCTAGATTGTAGTGAGGACTCATGTCATAGTCCTTGAGAAGCTCAAGCCATCTTCTTTTCCATAGGTTAAGTTGTTTTTGAGTGAACACATACTGCAGGCTTTTATGATCTGAGAAGATATCTATGTATACCATATACAAATAGTGCCGCCCAATTTTCAATGCAAACACCACAACTAATAGTTTCAAATCATGAGTAGGATAGTTCCACTCATGCACCTTCAACTACCTAGAGGCATAGGCTATCACCTTTCTTTGCTGCATCAGAAACAACCAAGTCCTACTTGGGATGCATCATAGTAAACCACAAACCCTCCAGTGTCTTACGACTAAGTCAACACTGGAATTGAAGTTAGCTTATCCTCCAGCTACTCAAAAGTTCCCTCACAAGAATCCGACCAAGATAACTTTACATTCTTCTGAATCAACATAGTTAACGGGGTAGCTATGAAAGAGAAATGATGATAGGCGAATTTACACGCCTATATCAATATATTTTGCCCATATTTTAGCCTAGTTTTGAGAACTAACTATATATTTCATGTACTTTTAGTCCTTTTTCCTATAAATGAGCTAACGAACATGATTAGTAAAGTTTCAGGTATAAATGATGCAAAATTCAGCATTTTATGGCTTACTTGACGCAAAAGAAAGCTCACGAAGGAAGGAAAGGGAGTTTACATGCCTAAGGACCAAAACTGCTGCATGGAAACTCTGTCCCGGGCTAAAACAGCATTTCTGAAGACTCTGGGGACCTGGACCAAAACTGCTGGATGGAAAATCTGTCTCGGGCTAAAACAACATTTCTGAAGACTTTGGGGACTTACAGACACAAAGCTGGATTTTGACAATGATACATTAACCTAGTACAATTGGGTTATGTATTTCATTAGTTTATTTGGATTAGGAGAATGTTACATTAACCTAGTACAAATGGGTTAAGTATTTCCTTAGTTTAGTAGGATTTGGTTATTTAATTCATTAGCATAGTAGGAGTAGGATAGGAGTATTATAAATACCCTATCATGCTAGAGATTTAAATCAAGTCCTCCCTTAGTGGAGAGGCAAGTCCTCCCTTAGTGGAGGCAACTCCTCCCTTAATTCAAGAAATTCATTCTTAAACTATTAATTTTCTTCCATCTCTCTCATCTTCCACCACAAACATTCAACTCTTAAATTCCACAACAAGAGAATCGTTACTTGCTACGGAATCACCAAAATCACACACCAAACACCTAATATGCACGCCATCCACCATGCAAAACGTGATATCCTTCGCATTCATGGGTAACTAAACCTCTTAGTTGGGGTTATGGAAGCCGAATGAGTTACTATCTATTGCTATGAGCTTGTGAGTTCAAGACACGGATATTGCTTATATCATTATTCTCTTCATCTTAAATCTACATCCTTTGCGGTTCAAACACAAGAACACGCCATTCTAACATCTAACCTGTTCGAGAGAAAGGTTACTTGTCTAGAAAAGAAGACGCATAGACTAACGCCAGTCTAACATTTAACTTGTTCGAGAGAAAGGTTATTTGTCTGGAAAAGAGATAATGTCAAGGTAGTAGGACACCCTTTCCTATTAAAAAGCTAGTGCCGTAACTGGACTAACCTCTTGGAGAATTTGTACCGCTAGACACACTTTAAGCTCGAGAGAGTTAAAGTGAAATAGTCCTTGTTTAGGTCGAGAGACGCTTGGATTTACCATCGACTACAATTCTCTATAAGCAATTGCATGTCAAGACTCTACACACTCATAGCCAATAGAGACGTATACCTCTGAAGGTGGACATAATCCCAACGCTTCAATTCTCATTGTTTACAACCAACGTGACAATCTTTCTCTTTTTACTTTATTATTTTCAGCTTTTATTTCATTACTTTGGTTACTTATTACAATCCCCCCTTCTTACGAGACTTGCACCAAAAGTCTATTAATTTTGCTTACTTGTTGGCCAAGCTATTCCCTGTGGGATCGATACCCAACCCAGGTTGGGTTCTATATTTGCTAACGACCGCTTTACACTCCTACGAGAGCTGTAGATTGAGCGTTATCAAAAATTGGCGCCGTTGCCGGGGAATACGAGTGTCAATCAAGTTTGTGATAATTACTAGACCCTTTGGTCAAAGATTCTCGTACTTTTACTTTTAGTTGTTGTTTTTGTTTTTTTTTAGGTTTGTTCAGTGCATCAATGGAGGCACAACGTGAAATTGAAAGGATGGCTGCTCAAGTGCATCAACAAAATCTTTATAACCGTAGGCGAGCAACAAATCCTGACGATGAGGATCTGGGCGATGAAGAGCTATTAAACCCACAGCATACTGCTGAGATGGTGACACCAGCAAACAGAAGAGATCGTCAAGCAAGATATAGGTCTGAACGTCGAACTGTACCAATGCTGTTCGATGATGATGAAGATGATCTTGACGAAGCTTGTTCCACAGGAGCTATTATTCTTCCTCCCTTAGCACCGGGAGCAAAGTTCAATATCACTAGCGCCATGATTCAGCTTTTGCAACTCAAGGGATTATTTGGTGGACTAGCAGGCGATGATCCGAATATGCATCTGATCAACTTTATTTCTACATGCAAGTCATTCGACAATCCTGGAGTTGGACAGAATGCAATTCGATTACGTCTATTTCCATTGTCTCTGTCTGGGGAGGCAACTATGTGGTTGAATGGGCTGACTCCTGATTCTATTACTCATTGGAGGCAATTGAAAGACGCTTTCCTAGAAAGATTCTTTCCGCCATCCAAAAAAGCACAATTGAGAGATGAGATCACCAATTTTCGACAGCTTCCAACTGAAGCTCTCCACGAAACATGGGAGAGGTTCAAGACGAAGCTAATGCGATGCCCAAACCATCATATGACCAATGTCCACTTGATGGAGATATTATACAGAGCTTTGAATTCGGTGACTAAGCCAGTGGTTGATAATGCGGCAGGTGGATCATTTATGAACCTCACCTTTGTGCAGGCAAGCAATATGCTAGATCGGATGACGAAGCAAAGTAGAGCTTGGCATACCAGGGATTCTGAGGTAGCAAGCTCTACTGTATCTTTTGGCATGACTGCAGAGCAGAGGCGAAGACAAGAAGATCGTGACCAAGACATGGCTCACATGAAAATGCAGATGGATCTTCTTACCAAGCACTTATTATTAGGGAAGACCAAAAAAGTGAAAGCTGTAGCGCTAAAAGGAAGAGACGAGTCTGATTCTAAAGAGGAGGCCAACTACTTGAACAATCAGAGGGGTTTTCGTGGGAATGCCCAAGGAAACCAAGGTCTGAACCATTATGATAAATCTGGAAACAAAGACCAAGGTAGTTGGAAGAAATATAATGAAAAGAGTGGTTTGTACGTTCCCCTTGGTAGACGTGATACCACCACATCTAATTCTGGGAGTATGGAAGACATGATGGCTAAGTTATTGAAAGGAGTGGAAGCAACGAGCGCAGGAGTTAAGGAGGTGATTGATGATTTGTCCTCCATGAAGCAACTAGTTGATTCTCATTCCACTTCTATCAGGCAAATAGAGCAGCAATTGAGCCAACTTTCAGCAGCATTCAATCAAAGAAAGGCTGGCACCTTACCAAGCGATACTGTGCAAAACCCAAAGAATGATGGGTCATGCATGGCCATCACTACCAGAAGTGGTAAGGTGCTAGAAACTTCAGCAAAAGGCAAGCAAGTGGTTGACGAAGTGGTACGGTTTGATATATGTAAAACAATGAAGCAGCCCAGTGATATGAATGAGTCATCTGTAGCTGATGTTCATTATGAGGATACGAAAGCATTATCTATAGAGAAACAACCTACTGTTGAGCCATTGTCTGCTGCGCCACTCAATGTTGAGCATGAGGATAATGAAGATTATGAAGAACTTATGGGTGATCTAACAGAAATAGAGTCTTATACTCCTAAGAAACCGGATTGTGATCTCAAGAATCAACCAACAGCGAAGACTCACTTTGACGAGCCACCAATGCTAGAATCGCAAGAGCTCCCCGATTATCTAAGGTATGTTTTCTTGGAAAGTAGAAATATACTTCCAGAGAGAGCAGATGATTTAAGTGAACAGCACGTAGAAGCTCTCATCTCTGCTCTGAGGAGATACAAGAGAGATATGGGTTGGACTATTGATGATATAATTGGTGACTCTCCGGAGAAACGTATGAGCCAGCTCGAAAAAGATCGCATGACCACAGGTAAGCCTCATTGTCGTCTAAATCCTTTCAGAAAACGATCCACCATTTACCTCGATGAAGTCTGAGTACTCGAGGTAACTACGTCGAGCCACGACAATAAATAAGGCGCTAGATGGGAGGCAACCCATCGTTTTATCATTTTATCGTTTATTGTCTTTCTTTCATTCTAGTACTTGTTTTTGCTTTTGATAAATGAAAATCCAAAAATAAGAGTCGTGCCACGACCAAAACTAAGGCGCTTGGTGGGAGGCAACCCATCGTACTAATCGTTTTCATTTGGTTTTGAGCAAAAATAGGTGCAAGAAGTATGCAACGAGGAGATTGATTTCAATTGACGATTTGGTCGCATTGTATGGTAAAGTTGGTAAGTTAGGAATGGTGATGCATAAGGCTATGAATTGAGCCTTTCTCACGTCATAATAGGCTTCGAGGAAGGCTAGGCCTTGGTATAAATAGGCCACGAACGATACACAACCTATTCTATAGCCTAAAGACTCGGAATCTAGTGTGCTATACACAATGCGCCGCCTATTCCTAGGTGTGCTTTTGACTATGCGCCGCCTATACTATAGCATTTGAGATACTGAGACCAAATTCCATAGACTATGCGGCGCATATGTCTAGAAATGCCATAGGATATGCGGCGCATATGTCCCATTATGCCATGGACAATGCGCCGCATATGTCCCATTATGCCATGAACAATGCGCCGCATATATTGTGATTTTGTCCCCAAATCCGATTGTAAATGGGTCATAACCCGACCCATACTCTTCCTATATAAAGGGGACATAATTTTACAACACAACCACATTAGAAAACACCCTAAAGGCGCCACATAACCTTCCAAATCTTCTCAAAATTTTCTTCTTTTGCTCTTCCAATTCACAACACCGTCTCCACAAGCTTCAAGCAAGTAAGTACTCTCTTATTCTTCATTTATTTATCGTAAGTACTACGTTGCTATGCTTATTATAAATTGCTAAATCATATAAGATTGTTGGTGATTTTCATGTGTTTGAATTGTTGTTACATAATCATGTGAGTGAACATATACGTAGGGAATTCTTGACTTATTTCCGACTTGAATTTGGTTTCAATAGCATTGTTATGATATTTGCTGAATTGATATGACTATGGATATTGCTTAAGAGTGTTGTTTGGATGCTTACATGTTAGACTATCCCGGCCATCGGGATAAGATTATAGTACCTATCGACTTAGGAGGTTGTGCTTGTTGTAAGAATAACGATTCCATGTGGTAACCCCTATGTCGTAGTGTTGCTATATCTACCATGAAAGTAGTCCAATAGCTGCAAATAAGTGATACAATGCTGATTTTCTTGTTGGAATTCAATCCTAAAACGTATGTCGACGAAATCTGAGTAAATCGACTACGTTCACCTCATTGATTTGTGCAACAAAACTAAGTGTGGGGTGGTACCCCTAGTACTTGCTTATAGATTGTATCAAGTGAGATTGTGCTGCAACTAACACTATTTCTAGTCTCAGGTACAATGGCACCTAAAGAGAGACAAGGCAAGGAAGAAGGCTACCACTTCCCAAAAGGGCAAGAAAAGAGGCCGCAAGGAGCAAGGAGAACCCTCCTCACTGCAAACACCTCGACTCACGCTTGGAATTAAGTGGGATACTTATGCGGAACTTATGAGGATGATGACTCTTATGATGATCCCAACGCAAGGGGTATGACCCCAGACATAGAGGAGGAGTCCGACTGACCAGGTTCCTCGTATTTATTTTCCACTGAGGACAGTGTCCCGTCTAAGTGTGGGGTGGCATTGCATGCTATACTTCTCTGTTTGCACCTATGTTTGTTTGTTTACTTTGTTTATTTGAGTTCGTTTTTTTTGTTTTTTTTTTCCGTTTGACGTTTTTTTTAGTTTTTTAGGAGTAAAATCTTTCTAGCTTCGCATGAAATTATTTCGATAGGCAGCATGAGATTATAACAAGAGTATGTATTACAATTGTGACTATTGAGACGTTTAGGCTCTAGTTGTGACTCATTATGTGATATTGTGTGATTTAATTCCTTCACTTGTTGGGTCGAGAGTCTATATTACTTCCAATCAAGTCGACCATGTGCCTTGTGTGTGTGAGATTAATAGTATATTCTATGCTTGTGGCTGATGCTAGAACTTG
The DNA here is from genome assembly GCA_030864225.1 of Capsicum baccatum var. pendulum. Classification (NCBI taxonomy): domain Eukaryota; kingdom Viridiplantae; phylum Streptophyta; class Magnoliopsida; order Solanales; family Solanaceae; genus Capsicum; species Capsicum baccatum. Next base: position 229,694,861 of record CM061556.1, read on the forward strand.
CCTGGTATGTATGCAAAGCGAAAATAAGGAGTGTAAGTTAGGATATGATTTAGGCATTTCTTTGGCAACCTATATTTGTTTACCTTCAGTTTTACCTACCCATGGACATCATCCTAGTTAAACCCTTTTGAGCCTTTAGCCTATTTCTTTGACAACCTTGTATGTAAGCCTAATCCATTTCTTTCAAGACCGTAATTTGATCCAAATTCCTAAGTGCTTTAAAGTGAAAAATTCATGTGACAACATAAGAGGAAATTGGTTGAGTATGATGCTTTAAATTGTAATGGTGCTTGAATGTGTTATGAAAAAGAAAGTGCTATCATAAGAGGTATGTTGTGAAAAGAAAAAGGAAAAGAAAGCTGAAAAGTGAGTTGTGCTTAAAATTGAAAAACAAAAAGAGGAGAACAAGGGTGGTAGAATAAAAGAAAGAAGAAAGGTTGAAAGAAAAAGTGTCAATGATACAATGTGATGTATTAAAGCGCTTAGGAGCTTAGTCACTATTCCTGGCCAAAATAGTCCTACCCGTTCCTTAGCCTACATTACAACCATCAAAAGACCTACTTGATCCTAATCTTAACATTCCGACATTTAGTGGAGTACTACACTAAGGGCAAGCCTATGGTCATCAGTTGCTACATATGAATTCTTTGTGAGAGTGAGTGCAAGGACATTTTGATACCCATGTTTGAAAAATATGCTATATTTGGGAGTAATTATGGGTACTATATTGTGAGACACACATGGTTGATGAGCTTTGGATAGTTGTATATGATTCTATGTACCTTAACGTTTGCATGCGAGTTGATCACCATCACGAGTCTATGCTAGAGGTTAAATGGTTTCTACTAATGATCGGAAAACTACTCTTTGTTGATAAATGTTGTGCTTGTCTTGAAGAATGTTTTGTGTTGTTGTTGTAAAAACCCTAAGTTGATGTTTAGAAGGACATGATATGTTGTTCGAGGACGAACAAAGCTCTAAGTGTGGGGTGTTGATGTTAGGCGAATTTACACGCCTATATCAATATATTTTGCCCATATTTTAGCCTAGTTTTGAGAACAAACTATATATTTCATGCACTTTTAGTCCTTTTTCCTATAAATGAGCTAACGAACATGATTAGTAAAGTTTCAGGTATAAATGATGCAAAATTCAGCATTTTATGGCTTACTTGACGCAAAAGAAAGCTCACGAAGGAAAGAAAGGGAGTTTACACGCCTAAGGACCAAAACTGCTGCATGGAAACTCTGTCCCGGGCTAAAACAGCATTTCTGAAGACTCTGGGGACCTGGACCAAAACTGCTGGATGGAAAATCTGTCCCGGGCTAAAACAGCATTTCTGAAGACTTTGGGGACTTACAGACACAAAGCTGGATTTTGACAATGATACATTAACCTAGTACAATTGGGTTATGTATTTCATTAGTTTATTTGGATTAGGAGAATGTTACATTAACCTAGTACAAATGGGTTAAGTATTTCCTTAGTTTAGTAGGATTTGGTTATTTATTTCATTAGCATAGTAGGAGAAGGATAGGAGTATTATAAATACCCTATCATGCTAGAGATTTAAATCAAGTCCTCCCTTAGTGGAGAGGCAAGTCCTCCCTTAGTGGAGGCAACTCCTCCCTTAATTCAAGAAATTCATTCTTAAACTATTAATTTTCTTCCATCTCTCTCATCTTCCACCACAAACATTCAACTCTTAAATTCCACAACAAGAGAATCGTTACTTGCTACGGAATCACCAAAATCACACACCAAACACCTAATATTCACGCCATCCACCATGCAAAACGTGATATCCTTCGCATTCATGGGTAACTAAACCTCTTAGTTGGGGTTATGGAAGCCGAATGAGTTACTATCTATTGCTATGAGCTTGTGAGTTCAAGACACGGATATTGCTTATATCATTATTCTCTTCATCTTAAATCTACATCCTTTGCGGTTCAAAGACAAGAACACGCCATTCTAACATCTAACCTGTTCGAGAGAAAGGTTACTTGTCTAGAAAAGAAGACGCATAGACTAACGCCAGTCTAACATTTAACTTGTTCGAGAGAAAGGTTATTTGTCTGGAAAAGAGATAATGTCAAGGTAGTAGGACACCCTTTCCTATTAAAAAGCTAGTGCCGTAACTGGACTAACCTCTTGGAGAATTCGTACCGCTAGACACACTTTAAGCTCGAGAGAGTTAAAGTGAAATAGTCCTTGTTTAGGTCGAGAGACGCTTGGATTTACCATCGACTACAATTCTCTATAAGCAATTGCATGTCAAGACTCTACACACTCATAGCCAATAGAGACGTATACCTCTGAAGGTGGACATAATCCCAACGCTTCAATTCTCATTGTTTACAACCAACGTGACAATCTTTCTCTTTTTACTTTATTATTTTCAGCTTTTATTTCATTACTTTGGTTACTTATTACAATCCCCCCTTCTTACGAGACTTGCACCAAAAGTCTATTAATTTTGCTTACTTGTTGGCCAAGCTATTCCCTGTGGGATCGATACCCAACCCAGGTTGGGTTCTATATTTGCTAACGACCGCTTTACACTCCTACGAGAGCTGTAGATTGAGCGTTATCAAGAAACTCTCTACAAACCTCATATAGTAGCCAGCCAAACCCAAGAAGCACCAAATATTAGTTGGAGTCATTGGTCTAGGCTATTTCTTAACCACTGCAACCTTTTACATATCCACCATGATCCCTTCATAATAATTTGACCTAGAAAAGTGATAGTGTTCAACTAGAATTCACATTTAGAAAACTTAGCACACAACTATTTCTCCTTTAAGGTCTGTTACACAATACAAAGGTAATTGGAATGGTCCACCGCACTCTTAGAATACACCAGGATGTCATCTATGAATACAATGACAAGCAAATCTAGAAACTGATAGATAAACTATTTATCAAATACATAAATGACGCCGGAGTATTGGTCAAACCAAAAGACAAAACCAGAAACTCAAAATGACCATACCTGGTATAGAAAGTTGTCTTAGGGATATTCACCTCCGTAATCTTAAGATGATGATACACAAATCAAAGGTTAATTTTAAACTTAGCACCCTGCAACTGATCAAACAAGTCATCTGTTCGTGGAAGAGGATACTTATTTTTTATTATTACCTTATTCTACTACCGATAGTATGCATGAAACCATCTTTATTATGCACGAATAATACCGGTGTGCCCCACGGGGACACATCAGGATTGATAAAACTCTTATTCAAAAGATCCTTAAGTTGCTAGTTAATCTCCTTCAACTCAGTCGAGCCATTCTATAAGGGGGAATAGAAATTGGACGAGTGTCCAAAACCAGATCTATTCCAAACTCAATTTCCCTATCTGGAGAAACACCAGGAAGGTCATCAAGAAAGACCTCAGGAAATATATTCACCACTAGAATAGAATGCAAAGAAGGACCTTCCAACTTAGAATCTTTAACCTAAACTAGATGATAAATACACCCCTTGGAGATTAATCTTCGAGCCCTTAGATATGATATAAATTTCCCTTTAGGAGCTAGGGAACTACTCTCTAACTCAATAACCAGTTCACCAGGGAACCTAAAGGCAACCTTACAGGTCCGACAATATAGGCTTACATAGAACTACTGCAACTAATCCATCCCTAGAATGACATCAAAATCCACAATATCTAGATCAAACAAATACACCAAAGTGTCTTTAATACCAACAGATACCACACACACCCTATAGACTCTTTTAGCAACCATAGAGTCACCTGTGGGGGTAAAAACAAAAAAATGCTTTGAAATAACCTCAGAACCAAAATCAAAATGCACAGCCACAAATGAGGTCACATCTGAGAGAGTGGACCCTGATCAAGTAAATAATACACGTCATGAGATAAAAGTTTAAACATACTAGTAGCATTACTAGGAAATTCCTCAAACCCCTATTGGGTTGTGAGTGTATATAGACTATTTTGATCAGTACCAAAACTAGATGGTTCACCCTTTGGCATTGAAGCTAAAGGCGAAGCAACAAAAACCTTATTTACTCTCAAAGCAACCCTACCAATAGGATAGTTTTTAAGCATATGGCCTGGTTGACCATATTTGAAGAACTTATCCCTCCCCTCCTCACAAAAATCCAATTGAAATGACCATAGAAACTACAAAAAGAATACGATGAAACCGATTGTGCCCTACTAGCCTTAGATTTTCCATCCTATGCCTAGAAGTTATTACCACCCTGCTGACGTCTACCTCCCAATGGCTTTGGGTAGGAAGCACTAGCTATGGAGAAGGAACCAGAACTCCCCCACTTCTTCTTTGGCCGCTTACCACAATCCTTACAATATTGATACTAGCCACCACCCTACTCAGAGAACCTAGAATTTTTTCCCTACCTATTCTCTATCTTAGCCTGCTTTTTATTCTCCTTCTCCACCTATTATAAATGAAAAACAAACCTAGAGATGTCTATGTCCTTGATTAGCAAGGAAGTCTTACTTTCAAGGATCAACTCATGAGACAGTTGTGAGGAAATATTTCACATCCTGGTCCTCTTATCCGACACTATCTCAGATGCATACCGAGACAATTGGTGAAACTTCAAGGCATACTCCTTGTCTATCATCTTTCCCTGCTTCAGATTAACAAATTCCTCTATTTTTTCTTCCCTCAACTCATAAGGAAAGAAGCAGCCTAGAAATGCATTAATGAAAGTCTCCCACAATTATTACTCATCAATATGACCTTTTTTCTGATTCCATTCCTCGTACCATTGGAATGCAACATCCTTTAGCTGGTAATTCGCAAACTCCACTCCTTCCACATTCATGGCATGCATAAGCCTGCAAAATATTTTTCATCCCATTAGTGAACCTTATGAATTCTTCTTTTCCTTAACACCAATAAAAGTATGAGGGATCAATCTCATGAACTGGCCAACCCTTATGGCCTTAGAAGATGTAGAAAGAGATGCACCACGCTCAACCTAAAAAGCTACAAAGTAAGAAATCATATAAATCGATTGACAAAACTCTACATTTATCATATCGACTTGAGGAGCCTGAGGAGGACTTGAGGAAATGGTTGGAACTCCAAAAAAATCAGGAAAGTGACCCCTAGACCGAGTATCTATCCCATGAGTAGAGCGTGTTCCATCAACATCGTCCCATCCTAAGAGCGAGGAGTTTTCATACGTATCAAACCATCGAGGCATGATATAAAAAATAAACAAACCAAAATTATAGAGGATTTTAGGATCTTACACTTTACAGCTTGAAATCATAACACAAGAAAGAGAAATATTCCTAATTTCCTTGTAGCCACTCTCTTAGGAGTAAGGTGTGCTACACAACCATAAAAGAGACTCTACTCAACATAAATTTGTGGACTCCTAATTGACCATGAACCTAGGGCTCTGATACCAACTTGACACAACCCAAACTAAGGCCTTGTGGTAATGGGCATCGCAAGTCCAACGAGGATCGGGGACCACCCTCGATACCCAACCCAACCTCCAAACACATACCCTAAGTCAGATTAATTCCAAACATATAACAAGATAGAGTTATGTACCCCTCAAGACTAGACGATAGGTCTATGACCATGACCAACCTAAATAAGTGAAACCATCCAATACGGAAACAACAACCATACTATAAACCAGTTTATAACTATTCTATAACATAATAAGATGGAACAATCACAAATCAAATATAGTTAATCGGTATCATCCATAATACAAATACAAATGCCAAGGCAGACACCAAAATCGACACCACCCATACAAACCTATAGTAGTCTCACAAAGCCTCTATACGATAGTAAAATAATATTCGATCGAGACATGCCCCAACTATAGCAAAAACCAATGTCTATGAAATGAACAAAGTGTGTAACTAAAACCATAACATGAAATAGAGCCTTTTTGAGTTTGAAAGCTCACCATTTCAACCATTAAAAGCTGATCCCGAGTTCGGTTACTAAGTATGGGGAGTTGAACAGCTGGTTCCTATATCGCATGGGGATACATCACTCAAAATCGGTTAGCAAGTGAATGTTAGCATGCACTCAAGATAAGGATAGACTAATGCCAACCTTTAAAACCAAGTGAACAACCATATACATACACAACCATACATATACATATTATATATATAATTATATAATCCATGCCAGGAAAGGGAACCGGGTTTAGCATGCCTTTAATATATTAAACTGGGTATGTGTAGCTTAACATTTCTAAAACTACCCATGGGTTATATGGGTCCAGTGTTATTCCCTGAACAGCCCCCCCCCCCCCCCCCGATGTATGTAGTCGCACAAACTAAATATACCATAGCAGTAAGGGATTCTCATATACCATTTGCTCTTTATGATACATATATAAGAATATAACTTAGGGGATTACCGTATACCCTGTGATTATAAGGTCATAAAAATCAATCCTCATGTCAACAAACATGAGTTTCTAGTGTCTGTCCATTGGAATCACACCTTCATGGTTAGATATTACAAAACACCATTATTTTCTAATTAAAACCATTCACACATAACCAAACCACCATTACATTTATTATTAACCAAGGCTATAAGTAGTGGTATTGTCATACTGACTATAGCTTAAAAGCAATGTTCTTAAGCAACCTTTTTAAAGAAAGGATTCCCAAGTACCAATAGATTACATTTTTAAGTTTGCTTTGGGGATTCTCATATACCCCCCAAGTATCTTGATTACTTAATTTGCTTAGGGATTTCATGGTAGACCACAAGGCTTTCAATTAAAAAAAAACATGACCCAAAAAACCTTATCATTTAACCATTTAAAACCATCCAAACTAGTTTAAGTTCCATTACCATATTATACAATACAAAGCTTTCAATAAAAGACTAACTATATAACAAAAATATTCTAATAGGAATTATATCAAACATGTTGAGGGAATATAGATTGCAAAACCAAACCCAAGTACTAATTAACCATTCCTATGCAATCGATATGTTCAATCTACCATTAAAATAAGAAAAATCATAACTGAGACATGGGAAAACCATAACCAAACATTTACAACCAAAACCCCCAACATATATTTGAAAACCCAAATCCATACCACAATTATTCCATGAAAACCATACATCAAATCATGTATTTAGTTGAACTAAAAAATGAGGGAGCAGTAATATGCCTTAGATTATGAAGAAGATGGTGAGAAATCATCCTTTAGAGCCTTAATTGACCACCTTGGAGGAAACCCTAGCTGTAACGCCTCGATTTTCTGAACCAAAATGCTACACGATGCTCATGACCCCGAAGTACCACAAGCTAACCCATGACTGATATATATACATGTAAAATGCATAATATCTCATAAAATATGCGGAAACATAAAATGTAAGGACTTAAGGTTCAATACTAATACATATCTAAAAAAATATGGTATAACAATACCAAAAAGAAACATAAATAGTGAAGTCTGAATATCTAATCTGACTTCTAGTCTGAAATCCTCTAACTGAACTAAATTAGGAGTTGATGGGACATGTCCCCAACTAACTCCAACTATTAAAATAAAGTAAAAACTGAAATAGAAATGAAATCATCATGTCCTCGAAGTATGAGGACTCACATCTAACTCTGACTGCTGATCCTTGAATCTACTATTGATTTGAAAGTCATGCCTCTGAACCTATGGTGTAACATAAGAGAAGGAACCATAGCGCAAATACGTCAGTACATCTGAGTGTACTGAGTGTACGAGTGAGGTAGGCTAAATGCAAAGGGTTATATGCATGGACAATACTGACTGATATGAACGTGAGAGTACATACATGCATACGTAGCTATAACTGAACTCATGGAGATATGGACTACTGAGTCTAAATATTTACAATATGAGTGTGCTGATAATGACATTCTGAAAGACTGAGTTTACTGATATTGATATGTAAAACACTAATGAGTGATGGATCTGATACTATATTACTGATATACTAAGAAACTGATATTTCCTTACTAATAAATGAATGATTGTTTTTGACAGTTCAAATTATGAAGAATTGGTCTGATTAACTATATCTGATAGTCCTAAAGCTGAGTACTGATAGCATGAGTTCTGATAACTGTTGTGATTGATATCATAAGTGACTATATCTCACAGTCCATAAATCTAATGGAACTATCTGAGTTTCATTCTATTTCTAAGTTAACTGTATCTACCAGCCCTGATATACTGAAATCTCAAGAGCTATCTGAGTTCTTTACTGAGACTGGGTAGCTATAGCTGAAAGTCCTAAAATCTGTAATTGAAATTGTGGGAATTAGTTCTCTAACCGACATGCCCCAAATAAGCTAGGATCCAATCTATGCCCCGATTGGAGGGGTGTCAATATAGCGCCACTGTTAAGGACAGTTATGAGAACCCTATGCTGGCAGGTACTCAATGAGAAGGGTGGGAACCTTAAACTGACAGGTTAAGCCACCTCATCAGCCCTAATCTGAAGGGTTAAGATGTCTCAACTATGTTGGCTACAGAGTTCTGGAACACAATTATGACTACTAAAAATCACACCGTGAAATAGCGGATGAGTTTCCATCCTTGGGTTTACTCGGTGCTAACTTCTACTCCTATCTAAAGGACACTGAACGGAATGACTAAGCTAAACTAAATAACCGAACTGAACTGATCAGCTGAACTGATGCTGATTAGCTGGACTGATACTAGTGGTATTGTTTAACAGAGCTAAACTAAGTTTATTGGATTCCAATGACTGACAGAATGTACTGAGTTCTGAGGACAGGTTGAGAGTACTGAAGTTACTGAGATTGACTATGAATACTGAGGTTGCTGAGGTTACTGAGCACTGAGATTATTGAGAATACTGGACTACTAAGATTACTGAGATTTCTGAGTTTTCCTGAGTCATATGACTGACTAAATTCTATAGATCATTGCTTTACTGACAGTATCATGAAAACATGGCATGGTTATAGGTACACAACTATATTTTATAGGTACAAGTACCCCCAGGACTCGATGGAAGGAAACTGACACAACTTGAATTTTTTGAGTACACGACCATCAATAAAAATCCATAATACATGAGTGGGGGATTTCATAAAGTACATGGTCATCATAATATCTATCATGAATACGAATGCTTATAATCAAGTCATAAATCTCATATTCTAATATCATGGGCATTCCAACAACATATATTATTCATAGCAATCGCATGGAAACCATTCAAGCGTAAGGGAATGGAAACATGTAATGTTTAGTTTATATTGTAATGATTTGGGGATATTATGCTTCATGTATTTATTCAACATCTAAAACATAGTAGGGAAAGCATAGATATATTTTGTGTACATAATTTATATCTCCCTTATCATACATACTTCATACCACAACAATAACAACACATAATTTGCATGGAAATTCATATTCTAGTGTATGACTAACATGAACTTGTTATTTAGATATTATGAAATCATGTACATATAAAGTTCTAACATACTAGGCATTTTATCAAACACCTTCCATGCATTCTTTAAGGCATAGGTGGATTTCATACTTGCATTTTATCAATCCATCTAAAGATCATGTTTTTCAACTAACAACATAACTTTCATGAGATATATAGTCACGATACTATTATATAGTAAAACAAACAAGCATCAACATGGGTATGATCATATCACCACAATCAACCAAGCTTTTGCATTTTAAAGATTGATTCTTGAACTCCATGGACAAAAGGAATCCATGGATGAACACTACACATACCTTGGAAGGAAGGTTCTTGATGATTGATGGAGGAATTTCCTTGAAATTTGATCTTCAAGATTGATTGTGCAGCCCTAGTTCTTTTTCTCCAATGGTGCTCTTGGATGATGAGCTTTGAGATTTTAATAGGGTTGTAATGTGTTTAGAATTTATATATTTCGTAGGGTTAAGTTTAGGGACGTGTAAGGAGTGTTAAAAGAATTAATTACCCTCAAAATAACTCAAAACGGAGTGTTTTTGGCATTGGAACTGACTTAGGCAGCACCTAACCAATCGCCTAAGTTTGGTTGGGTGGCGCCCAACCAATCGCCTATCCTTACTGTCTCTTATGAAAATGGGCATAACTTTTCGCTCGGTTATTGGATTAAGGAGAAATTGGCATTGTTGGAAATCTATTTCAATTATCTACAATTTGGTGGGTAGAAATATGCAGAAATACCACATTAACATCGAGTTATACTCGTTCAAAGATGACCCTTGCAAAATCAAACAGTAAAACTTGATGGATTCAAAAACTCTTAGCTTGTACTACCTTAAGTGACTCATATGAACATGCTTAATGTATCATAAGCTATCTTATCGATAGGATACTCATTTTAAGTCATGCACTAAAATGCTTCTCACAGGATAGGAGGTTTCATACGTAGGAAAAATGGTTCGTCTCCTAAGTTAGAAACATACGGGGTATTACACTAGCCTTTGCTTAACCCAATAGATTAAGAGAGTTTAGAGAGTGTATTTTAGTGTTTAAGATTACAATAATAGGGTAAATAAAATTCCATTAGTTTTTTAAGTCGTACGCTCATTTGAGGTTAAGAAGGGAAATGTCCAGAATACCCCCAACTTAAATTGTATAAAATTCTTCCATGAGGGTACAACCACCCCCAAACCATACAATACCATACAAGTGGTACCCATCACTCATTGCCTAGGCCTTACCTTAGACCCCAGCACTGTCCAACATATGACCACCAAGGCCAATTTATATCCAACCATGCGACAAGTACCCTAGAACCGTAACTTAGGTAGAGAAGAATCACCTAGGTTAGACATAGGGCATCATATGATTGACATCATACAACTAGTACACTACAATTAGTACAATCCATTTGTTCCTTCGATAGAATCCAACCAAATAGTACTGATTAATATATGAATAAGACCCTTTAAGTGATATGATGTCCAGGAACCTCAAAATTGAGAAATTTTCTATTAACCAGAACCTAGGGTATTTCCTAAAAATATTTAGGGTATAGGAGCACAACTTTCCATCATGGATCCTCGTATGTAGATGCTACTGGTAATGATGATTTCTCAATTGATGATAACCTAACCAGTCATAAATATAGAGGAGCAAAGATGATGGGTTAGTTTATTATATTGGCACCTTTAAGGTTTTTAGGTGTTATAAGAGATGATGCAAATGAGTGTCTTATCAGTTACCAGGAGAGGTTACACCACCTTAGTTTAGTAGAGTCTCATTGAGTGGATTATACCATATCTCACGTAGATGGGTCGGTGAGGTGGTAGTGGAGAGGGCATATGTTGAGTGCAGACTAATTGGGTCCCTTCCAATGACTTGGGTACATGACTGCGAGTCTTTATTGGTGGAGTATGTACCTCGTAGCATATGGGAGTAATTTGTGGATGAGTTTATAAATCTATAGTAGGGTTCTATGATAGTATTTTAGTTTGAGGTAAGGTTCTATGAGCTATCTAGATACACTGCTATGATTTTATCTACTGGGGACGAGAGATTGTGTAGCTTTATTAGATGGTTGAGACTACTGAAACACATAGGCTTTGATCCCTTAGAAAATTCCCCTAAGTTTTGAGTTTCTAGCTAGAGTACATATGGTGCATACTTGATGTGTTCAAATACACACGCAAGTGTATGCGCTCATACAAGTAATATAGTAACTTAGGCATTCAGATATCGTACCCATGAGGACTATGCAACCAGAAATTCAACCAACTTTACTTTTAGACTTTGAGGTATTAAGTGTTTTAAAGTATCAAGATGATTTTGAAGTTTTGAATAAAAATGTAAATAAATAAGAAAATAATAATTTGTGATAATAGCAAAGCATGAAAAGATTGTAAACAGTAAAGATGAGAATTCCAGGGTTGAGGCACTTCTAACAATCTTACAGATCTCTATTCTTATCGCAGTCTAGTTGGTTATTGTGTTGTTGATTCACAGGGTTTATAAAACAATCATGGTCACCCAACCTCTAATCTTCTACCTATATGAATCTTGCAACTACATCGCTGAGCGGGGATGCAATAATCCTTTAAAATGTAAACAGATATCTTCCTACAATTAAATCAAACAAGCCTTCTAGGTATATCCCTATCCAAGATTCTAATTGAAATCCTTTATTTTATAAAAGAATAAGAGCCTTGCTCCTTAATTTCTTTATTCTATCCCATAATTCTCCTCCCGAATTCACATAGAAATGTAGATATATTCTAATGGTGGCCATTCATCAAACTAGTAATCACAAGAAATTAAGAACAACCCAGCTGATAATCCAACAATAACTACAATAAAGAATATCAAAGAGTAATCATATTCTTGGACTCAACCCCAGAATAAGGGCGGTTAGCCACTCATGTCTGAATTCAACATAAAAAAAATAATTAATCATACGAAGAATTAATCTTGAAGTAAAGAGGTTCAAAGAAATTCTAAGAACCCTAAGAGAGAGATTTTGCTGTATTTTTGCCACTGTTGTGCTTTCAAAAGTACGTCAAATATGTTTGTGTGTTAGATTTTATACTAGGGCGACTTTGGATATGATGGAACAACCTATGCACTACATCGTATATTGCATTGAGAAAGCACAACGTCGCATTGTATATCTCATTGAAGAAGTGACGCACCACGTTGTGTATCACGCCAAGAGAGCAACGCGCCGTGGCTCATTTGAGGCACCGCATTGGAATTTCCTTTATAAACTTTCCTAAGGCATGGTTCTTTTCTTCTATATTTGCTCCAGCCATTATCTGCATGCTCTTTACTCGATCCACTTTTATTAAAGCCATGTGATTAATTCTAGAGCATTGATATCACTTGCCTCCCATCATGCATGCCATTGTGTCCAATCCCATATGAAAATTCACCCTGCATTACTAATCACATTCATTATCAAAATCATGCAATTACACATCATAACATAATAAGAACACATATTTTAGCTCATCAAACAAGTCTAATTATGTGTAAATATTGGTTCTCAGACATCTAAATACGTCCAAGATCACCATCCCAAACTTTAAACCTTGTTCATCCTCGAAAAATCTCAATCAACACTATACTCATTTAAGCTTAACAAAACAACATAAGCGAAATACTTGTACTAGGTACTTACAATTCTAACAATGACTTTTCAACTCGAAACATGTCAAAATACTTTTATGTACATGGGATAATTCTTTTCATGCCTCTTTATCTCAATAGTGAACTTTTAATTTGTTGGCAAACTTAATCAAATCACTCAATCTAGAAACACAATAAGTAACCTGACTGTCATCCACATGCACCCTCACAACAAGAATGTTTCCCCATTTTCACTCATAATTTTTCAATGTATAACATAAGGGAAATATCAAAATTAAATCACTCACTCTCAATAAAGAATTCATAAATGATAGATAATGAAACATAAGCTTCCCCTTTAGTCTACTACTCCACTAATAGTTAGATGTTGGGATGAAGGATCAACTAAGTCTTTCATGGTTGCAATGTCGGCTAAGGAATGGGCTGGAACTATTTAGAAAATAGTGGCTAATCTCCATAAGCAATTTTATACATCACATGATACAATGAAGAACACTCTCTATCAACCCAGTTTCACCTTTTCTACCTACACACATCATTTGTTTCACCCCAATCTCATTAAGCACATTAACATATACTATGGTGGGAAAATCAAATAAAGAAAATTGAACAAATTTTAAAAATGATGGAGATGGTAAATAAAATTGTTAATAATCAAAAAACTTTCGAAGAAGAAATTTGTTCCGAATTTTCTAATGCCTTTTGGGAAAGAAAAAGACATTTAGTAGAACTTCCATGTATTACTGGTTTCAACGAACAAGCCATTCCTACTAAGTCTAGGCCCATTCAAATGAACCAAGATATAATGGAAATGTGCAAAAACGAGATAAACCATGTACTAAAAAATGGGATTATCAGAACCTCAAATTCTCCTTGGAGTTGCTCTGCCTTTTATGTAAATAAAAGTACAGAAAAGGAGCGAGGAACTCCCAGGCACATAATAAATTACAAGCCTTTGAATGCGGTTTTAAAATGGATCTGACATTCGATTCCTAACAAAAGGGATCTTTTAAAAAGAACTTTCAAAGCCAACCTTTACAGTAAGTTTGATATGAAGTTAGGATTCTGGCAGATTCAAATTACTGAAAAAGGATAAATACAAGACTGCCTTCAATGTCCCTTTTGGACATTATGAATGGAATGTCTTACCTTTCAGTCTTAAAAATGCCCCATCAGAGTTTCAAAACATCATGAATCGTATCTTCAATACTTGTAGTCATATGTCGATTGTTTATATTGATGATGCACTTATTTTCTCAGAAAATATTGATTCTCGTTTTAAACATCTCAACACTTTCTTTAAGATTGTTAAGTTTAATGGTCTAGTCATAAGTAAAAAGAAAATGAAGCGCTTTCAGACATCTATAAGATTCTTAGGGCATGATCTTTATCAAGGCAGTTATAAACCTATTTGCAGGGCTAAAAGTTCTCCTTCAAATTCCCTAATGAAATTAGCGATAAAACCCAACTTCAAAGGTTTTTAGGAAGTCATAACTATGTAGCAGACTTCATCCCTAACATTAGAATAGTCTGCGAGCCTCTTTACAAAAGACTTAAAAGGACCCCAGTTCCGTGGAGCTCGGATCAAACTAATGCTATCATTAAGGTAAAGGAATTAATCAGAAACCTTCCTTACTTAGGAATTCCTAACCCTGAAGCCTTTATGATTGTTGAAACTGATGCTTCGGATATAGGATATAGAGGTATCCTGAAGCAACAAGTTGATGCTAGTTCTTCTGAATAATTAGTTAGATTTACATGTGGAATATGGAATTCCGGTCAAAGAAATTACAGCACTGTTAAAAAGGAAGTTTTATCTATAGTGCTATGCATCACCTAGTTTCAAGATGACCTTATTAATAAAGAATTTTCACTACAAGTGGATTGCAAATCCGCTAAAGAAATTTTACAAAAGGATGTTAAAAATCTGGTTTCAAAAAAAATATTTGCTAGATGGCAAGATCTCCTATCTAGATTCGATTTTCAAATAGAATTTATCAAAGGAGAAAATAATTCCCTTCCCGATTTTCTAACAAGAGAATTCTTACAGGGCTGAAATGAGACCCACTACACTGGGGAAAATCCTTGTAGGAAGCAAACAGGAACAAACCAAGATGGCTAGACCATTTGATCTTCCACCAGCTTTATCAAACCCCTTGATACCATCAGTCCCTCAGAGGCCTGCACTGAAATCGGAACTACAGTCACCATTTCAGAACAAATATGCAGCTTTGGCAGAATTTCCAAAGCTCCCTCCACCAATGCCAACTAGATTGGTAGATTTAAAGACAAACAAGCCTTTTGATAAAAGGAAATCATCGATTTCATCTATTCAGTCAAAGCAGAGTTATGCCATAAAGGCTTCTAAAACCTTCGCACAAGCTGTAGACCCCACAGCGGTCAAAACAACACTTACTCCTCCCATCAAAGAAGAATTCGAATTCATTACCATTCAGGTAATGCCAATTATTGCTTTAGACAAAGAGTATGAAGGATATCCATTAGATCAGCTAATCAAGTCAGTCTATAATGATAAAAACTTCGTGGATACTGAGAATCCACTCAAAACAAGGAGATATTACGAAGCCATCCTTGTAGACACCAATTTTATTGAAGTCAAACATTCTATGAATGAAAGAAATCTGATATATATTGATTATTCTAGGTTCACTATCAATAGGGTATTAACCTCTTTCAACTGGTTTGCAGATCACCTGCATACCCCAATTGCATTATCCATGCCTCATAGGCGGCAAACTTATAATTGGTATGACTACAAGTTGGAATGGCTTAATTTCTTATATGTCAGGGTCTTGATATCCCTGTCTGTGATATTCTAAGAGATGCTCGTCTACTAAACTTTGATGATTCTCTCTTAGGAGTCATCCAAAGTAACCTTGCTGATGGTTCAATATACTTTAATTGCTACCTAAATTTCTCGGTAGATATCAATGATCCTAACATCATGGATGTTTTAACACTTAATGTTAAAATTAAAAAAATGAACAGTAAGGATAATACCAGAGAAATAGCAATAATATACAGAGTATATTATCGACTAGCCCCTGGAACCTCTTTCTTTAGAAGATCTATCTCGCATAGAGCTTCTACCTCAAAAAACCTGGAGGGAAGCAAAGAAACCGATAATGACAAGGGAAGGCCAGACTGGGATCGATCGGACTCATATGCCGCATTGATAAATTCTTCGTCGCTATAATCGTCACTAGAGTGACAAAGAAAAATACATCTAAGGTGTACAAGTGTAAGGCTAAGATTAATTCTTAGCAGCCGACAGTACTTTTGTAAAAGCTGTTTGAGTGCATGTCCTTTATCCTAAGATGCTTTTGCTTTTGAAAAGCTGGTTGTAGAGTGCTTTGTCCTTTTGCTTTATGCTTTTGCTTTTCAAAAAAGCTGGTTGTTGAATGCTTTGTCCTTTAGCTTTTGGGAAAGCTTTGGTCCTAGAGATATTGTGTTGATGATTAACTGAATAAATATGCTTAATTGATGAAATACGAAATAATATTAAAACAACTTACAAGATTTTATTCAAACTTTCAAAAGAGAAAACATTACAAGAGAAGAGCTAGGCAGGTGGAAGATTTCTGATGTGTGAAATTTTCTGATGCCCTCTCTAATATTACAACAGGTCTTATATAGACAAGAGTGACAAATAAAAATACATCTAACGTGTACAATTGTAAGGCTAAGATTAATTCTTAGCGATCGACAGTCCTTTTGTTAAAGCTGTTTGAGTGCATGTCCTTTATCGTAAGATGCTTTTGCTTTTGAAAAGCTGGTTGTAGAGTGCTTTGTCCTTTTGCTTTATGATTTTTGGAAAGCTTTCCACGAGATTCTTATTAGGAACAGTAGAATGCCATTTCAAAAAAGTAATTGCGGTTCTTTGAACCTCTACCTTTTTGAAGGGTCATTTACCTATTCTTAATAGGGGTCTATCTAGCCCATAGATATTCCTTTAGGATTTAGCATATCTCTGTTATTATCACTACTTCCTTTGGAGGAAGCTTCTTCTAGAAGTTGTAACACTTCTTCTTCATTTGTTTCTTGGCTTTCCATATCATGTAAAGCCTTCTTTAATTTTTCTTTGAGTGCCTTCTTATTCTGCGAAGCACTTGTTGAGGATGAAGTTGTTTTTCCTTTATCTGGAGTTTTTGGTGCTACCGGCTTGGGAGTCCAGCCTTTGACCTTTATCTCTTTGGATAAATATTTGATACGGTCTTGTTCTCCTCTAGCGAAATTCTAAGAGATAATGTAGGAAACTCGCTTCTTGATAAAGAACTTGCACATCTGAATATGCTCTGGGAGGGTTACACACCCTTCTTTTGAATAGAAATTGCTGAAATGATTAATGAACTATAGGGGGAGTATTTCTTTGATTCCTCCAAAATATATCCACCATTCATAGAACCACCTATGAATAATGGCATCTACCATAGACAGACAATATTTAATAAACCAGGTATGCCCTGGTCTGACATATAAGAAATTGAACCATGCCGACTTGTAGTCGTACCAATTTTAACTTTGCAAACTATTCGGCATGGATAATGCAATTGGGGTATGCAGGTGATCTGCAAACTAGTTGAAAGGGGTTAATACCCTCTTGATAGTGAACCTAGAATAATTAGTATATTCAGGATTTCTTTCATTCATAGAATGTTCGACTTCAATAAAATCGATGTCTACAGGGATGGCTTCGTAATATCTCCTTGTTTTGAGTGGATTCTCAGTATCCACAAAGTTTTTATCATTATAGATTAGCTTGATTAGCTGATCTAATGGATATTCTTCATACTCTTTATCTAAAGCAATAATTGGCATTACCTGAGTGGTAATGAATTTGAATTCTTTTTTGCTAGGAGGAGTTGGTGTTGTTTTGACCGCTGTGGGGTCTACAGCTTGTGCGAAGGTTTCAGGAGCCTTCATGGTGTAACTCTGCTTTGACTGAACAGATGAACTCGATGATTGCCCTTTATTAAAAGGCTTGTTTGTCTTCAAATCTACCAATCTAGTTGGCATTGGTGGAGGGAGCTTTGGAAATTCTGCCAAAGCTGCATATTTGTTCTGAAATAGTGACTGTAGTTCCGATTTTAGTGCAGTCCTCTGAGGGACTGATGGTCTCAAGGGGTTTGATGAAGCAGATGGAAAATCAAATGGTCTAGCCATCTTGGTTTGTTACTGTTTGCTTCCTACTGGGATTTTCCCCAGTGTAGTGGGTGTCATTTCGGCCCTATAAGAATTCTCTTGATAGAAAAAATGGGAAGGGAATTATTTTCTCCTCTGATAAATTCTATTTGAAAATCAAAGCTAGATAGGAGAGCTTGCCATCTTACAAATATTTGTTTTGAAACCAAATTTTTAACATCCTTTTGTAAAATTTCTTTAGCGGATTTGCAATCCACTCGTAGTAAAAATTCTTTATTAATAAGGTCATGTTGAAACTTGGTGATACATAGCACTATAGATAAAACTTCCTTTTTAGCAGTGCTGTAATTTCTTTGAGCGGAATTCCATATTCCAGATGTAAATCTAACTAATTATTCAGAAGAAGTAGCATCAACTTTTTGCTTCAAGATAGCTCCATATCCCATATCTGAAGCATCACTTTCAACAATCATAAAGGCTTCAGGGTTAGGAATTCCTAAGCAAGGAAGGTTTTTGACTAATTCCTTTACCTTAATGATAGCATTAGTTTGATCCGAGCTCCAAGGAACTGGGGTCATTTTATGTCTTTTGTAAAGAGGCTCGCAGACTTGTCTAATGTTAGGGATGAAGTCTGCTACATAGTTAAGACTTCCTAAAAACCTTTGAAGTTGGGTTTTATCGCTAATTTCATTTGGGAATTTGAATAACTCTATGGCCCTACAAATAGGTTTATAACTGCCTTGATAAAGATCATGCCCTAAGAATCTTATAGATGTCTCATAGAGCTTCATTTTCTTTTTACTTATGACTAGACCATTAAACTTAACAATCTTAAAGAAAGTGTTAAGATGTTTAAAATGAGAATCAATATTTTCTGAGAAAATAAGCACATCATCAATATAAACAATCGACATATGACTATAAGGATTGAAGATACTATTCATGATGTTTTGAAACTCTGATGGGGCATTTTTAAGATCGAAAGGTAAGACATTCCATTCATAATGTCCAAAAGGGACATTGAAGGCAGTCTTGTATTTATCCTTTTCAGCAATTTGAATCTGCCAGAATCCTGACTTCATATCAAACTTACTGTAAAGGTTGGCTTTGAAAGTTCTTTTTAAAAGATCCCTTTTGTTAGGAATCGAATGTCGGATCCATTTTAAAACTGCATTCAAAGGCTTGTAATTACAAGCCTGGGAGTTCTATGCTCCTTTTCTGCACTGTTATTTACATAAAAGGCAGAGCAACTCTAAGGAGAATTTGAGGTTCTGATAATCCCATTTTTTAGTAAATGGTTTATCTCATTTTTGCAGATTTCCATTATTTCTTGGTTCATTTGATGGGCCTAGCCTTAGTAGGAATGTCTTTTTCGTTGAAACCAGTAATAAATGGAAGTTCTACTAAATATCTTTTTCTTTCCCAAAAGGCATTAGGAAATTCGGAACAAATTTCTTCTTCGAATGTTTTTTGAAGATTGGCAATTTTATTTACAATCTCCGGGGTTTTTAAAATTTCTTCAATTTTCTTTATTTGAATTCTTCTTTAAGAAAACAAATGTGTGAAGAAAGTCTGTTAATTTTAAAAGCAGTCCTCTCTTTAATAAGGTTGTCTTCTTCTTGTGAGAGGGGCCTTAATAAGGGGAAGAACAGATTTTGATTTAAAATTATTGTGAGAATTCCATCAAAATCACTAGTGTAAGGTCGAATTTGATTGACAAAAGGTATTCCTAGAATAATATCTTCAGTGATACCTTCATTGATGACAAAATCATTAACAAGACAAATTTCATTGTTACAAATATGAGCTTTAGAAATCTTATAATCGATTTTCATCTTTTCTCCTGTGGCGGAGTATAGACGAGAAGTGCTTTTTTGTAGATACTTGGTGGGTACAAGTCCCTTGACAATAAAATTGCTATTGGCTCCTATATCAAAGAGGGTGACTCTGTTAAGAACAAAGTCTTTGTTTATGACAATTTTTACGGCGATGTGTTCGCTGTAAGCTTTAATGGCCGTGATAACTGTACCCGATGTAGAGGGAGAATCTGAGCTGGGGAATGAACCTGGATCTTTTAGATGATCGTTTTGGATAAGATCTTTGATAAATGCTTCGTCGCTATAATCGCCACTAGAAGAGCTGGAAGATTAGGAAGAGTCTGATGAGTCTTCCATTATAGGTAATAATTTCACTTTGGTTTCTTCAGAGAAACCTAATTGGTTGATCTTACTCTTCTTGCCAGATTTACAATCTTTAGCTCTATGGCCAATTTTACCACAAGTCCAACAAACATCTTTATTTCTAGAGAATTTTTTCCTAGTTTTTCTACTAGTTTTGTAAGACTCCTTTTTAGAGGACTCTTTTATAGGTTTGGATTTTCTATGTGACTTATAGGATTTTTTTCCTATGTTTTTTACTAGATGGAGAGGGTAGATTCGTGAATCCGAAATCTTGGCAGAAGGTTCCTAGTCCATATTTGGAAGTGCTGTCATTCTTAAGTTGCTTCTTAAGCTTAAGGTCGGTGTAGAGGTCTATCCCCATAGTGGTAATGAAGCTTATTATATCTCCATAAGTTAAAATTCCGTAAAGGATTTTTCCCTTGAATCTATCTTTGATTTTGGTCCTAACCTTGTCTGCGAACAGAGGAGGGAGACCACTAATAAAATATTCTTTCTAGAAGTTATTGGTACAGTCAGGTCGAATCATGATTTGACCAAAAAGGTGTCCTTATACCATCTAAAGTTAGCCAAATCTTTGCAGGTGAGATTGTTAAGGATTTCTAAACTCCTATCGTGAAATAATTTGGGTTCTCCTATAAAATGTATAGCTATATGATATAGGAGGGTAGCACAGGCGTCTTCTTTCGTGACCTGTTCAAGACTTTCTTGTCCACTTTCACTTTTGACAACTACTGTTTCCATAGTCGTGGCCTCATAGATAAGACTCTTAACATCATCTATGAAGTAGTTGTCCCACCAGTGTTTTATCATACCAGTGAGTCCTGCTACAATCATTGTGGATGCTTCTTTTTCAGAAGCTCCTCTAATTTTATAAGCTGTCATAGCAACGCCCATTTCATGGAGTTTGTTATAGATTTGGTGTTCAGCCAAACCATCAACATTCCATTCAGTTATTCCTCTACCATCATGGTTCGAAGTGGAGATGTAAGGGTTCTCTTCAAACTGGATGTCTGGAGGAGAGGGTCGTTTGTAATAGTTTTTTTGAGTAGAAAAACGTTCATTGGTGAGTTTGGAAAGAGAATTCTTCTCCTTTTGGTTGCTGGACTCAATTTTCTCCTTTTTAGAAATTTTGAATTTGGAGAGCTTCTCATTGATTTTCTCTAAGATTATTCTAGAAACCTTAAAGTCATCGCTGAGATTAGGGAATTTCTCCTTTTGGAACTCAGGGATTCTAAAGATAGGGTTGGTAGAGAAGCTAGGGCCTGGAATACTTTTCTCAGGAGTGGGTGAGCTAAAAGGAAGTTTCAATCTCTTAGTATCTTCTATTTGATGGGAGATAGTATGAAGGACCTGATTAGTATAGTTGTTTTGTTCAACCACCCTATCTAGGTATCTGTTGACGGGGGCTGATAGGGGTCTATCATTCTTTTTCTTGAAGGGTGAAGCATTGAGGATTTCATTGGAATGAGGAATTTTTTTTCCTTCAAGGGGAGGAGTAACGGATTCAATCACTTTTTTACTCTGCGTATACCATTAATTAATGATAACATGAAGGGATTCATTTTTGTTTTCCATTCTTCCAGTGAATTCAAACCATCTAAAGTATTCGATGTCGCATAGAAGTCTTTTCATATCAGCTATCCATAGCCGATCAAACTCCTTTTGCTTACCTTTAGAATAGGTACTGGTGTACCATTTTCTTTTTATTGCATCTTTTGGAAGATACCAGAGGACCTCAAGGGCTTTGAGGTCTCGAATATACTCATTATGGAATTTGATGACCTCTAATCCTAGGTCAGTGGGTAAAGTAGGAGGAGGTTCCATGTCCGAGGTTGTTGGACTGCCTGGATCATAAAGATTTTCGGTTTTTGGGGATTCGTGAATCGGCGTATGTTGTTGATAATATACTTTGGGAACAGGACCAGAGAAGTCAACTCCTCTAACTTTTCCCTTGTCATTATCGGTTTCTTCGCTTCCCTCTAGGTTTTTTGAGGTAGAAGCTCTGTGCGAGATAGATCTTCTAAAGGAAGAGGTTCTAGGGGATTCAAAACCTAAGAATTTTAAATCAATAGATCTATCTTGCATAGAGCTTCTACCTCAAAAACCCCGGAGCGAAATACGAAATATGCTTAGTAGAAATATTAATGAAATATGCTTAATTGAAGACATTTAGTATAACTTTAGTTGAACTTCCATATATTACTGGTTTCCATATACTTTCATATATTAGTAGAAAATTGTTGTGTTTAATGCTATGGGATGCTTGGTGAGTGGATTATGATGATATATTAAGAATATACAAGCTTCAAATCAAGTTAAAACAACTCAAAAAGGCTCAGAATGGCTTAACTAAAGCATAATACACAACTTGGACTAAATTTGGACACCTGGAATGTCCAGGGCGAGTGATGGCATGTGGAAGTCTTTCTTGGCGTATGATACAAACCAAAACATTCAAAAGGCACCTGAAATAGTGTACCTTCAAGATGAGGCTGCATCACGGCCCCTACTTAAGTCAAATGGCCCTCACGACTCGCCCCTATTTCAAATATGGGCAAAAGTGCAAATTTAAATCCTACACATCTTTGGACTACTTGGACACTATAAATACATCTCTTTACTTGTTATTATGGACTCTTGGACGTCTTGGACTAGTTGTGGGGCTGCTCAAAACCTCAGTCAGGGTTTATATCTCTTTACTTTAGTTTTTTTCATGGTTTGTATCATCAATCCAAGGGATTGGATGATGAATATTTCAATTGAAGGCTAAAACTCCTATCAGGGGTTAAGGCCATGTTGTGGATTAAGTTTATTAATTTACTCATCATTGTTGGTTGTTTGTTTATTATTGTTTTAACTATTTTAAGGATTCATGGCCCTTAGAATACATCAATTGTCAACCTTGTGAACTCGGGGGAGGGAATAGGCAGATAGAACAAGGGAATAAGCAAAGCATGGTTCTTTTTTCTTTATAAAATAAGAGACTTGAATTAGTATCTAGGATAGGGTTGTACTTTGATGCCTTACTTGATTCATATGTAGGATGACATTTCTAAAGAACTTAAGTGAACTATTACATCCCCGCTCAATGATATAGTTGTAAGGTTCAACTTAGGTAAAGAATTAGAGGTTGGTAAACCGTAATCGTGAAACTAACCCTATGAATCAACTACCAAGATAAGCGAGTAAACGGATTAAGTTCAATAACATAGTAGGATTGTTCGTTAGCCTTAACCCTAGGCTTCTATCCTTGATTGTGAAAAGTCATTATTTTTCTGCGTTATTTTAGTTTCTTCTTAGTTTATTTTTAATTCTAAAACTCTATTTACTACTCTCCTCAATTTGTTAAACTAGAATTAGATAGGCAGCGAATGCAAGTACCTGAGAGATCGATACTTAGGCTTCCTTGAAGCCACTATATTACTTGATAAGACCATGTACACTTGTGTGTGCGCTTGGGTTTTGTCAAGTTTTTGGCGCCATTTCCGGGGACTTGTTATTAGGAAACTATTTTCTTTTTAGTTTTTCTATATTTAGTTGTAAATAGTTTTTGTTTAATTTTTTGTGTTTTCTTTTATTTCTATTTTTCTCACACACTTCTTGAGATGTCAACCTGGGATAGATGGTTTTCGAGTGATGGTAATTCTTGTTGTTTTTGTAGAGGACACCAACTTATTGATTATTATCCAAATGTTTATGAAAGTCCAAGGATGGAACCTTCACAATATGATGTGGATAATTCGAAGAAGTCTGAGTAATTGAAAACTGATATTATGGAAATTATTATGGAGCCACTGCCACCATGTCTACAGTGGCTAAGCAAAGAAATATATGAGGGGGACATTAGCCAATTTGTGGAGCAAACACAAGAATCACAACCACTTGATTATCATTTTTATCTTGAGACTGAAAGTGGGAAGGTTAATAGAAGTGAAGGTGTTGTGGATTATGTAAATTTTGAAGTAGGATTAGTTGGGCCGCATTCAAAACACTTTTTCACATTATGTTTAGATGATGTCTTATCTGTGGAATCATTTAAAATAGTGGAAGAATGTGAAGATGAGGAAAACGAATCCTATATTCTTTATTTTACACCTGACAAGCAACATAAAAACACACCTCATTTTAAGGCCGAGTGGTTTACCATGCATATTTCATTACTCGGTTCCTTAATCTTTATACCACCTCCATATGAGTGAGGTAAGAAGATGAATGGAATATTAAGGGTGAAATTCAGATCCTCAAGGTGGAGGAAAAAGTTGATTGGGTCGTGTCGCGACACTATATTAGGCGCTTCTTGGGAGGTAACCCAAACTAAGGTATGTTTTATTTTTATTTTTAGTTTTTAGTTTTTATTTCACGTAGTTTTGTATTTGGTTGAGTCACAGGTTAATAGGAAGTCTGAGTACCATAAACTTAGCCTCGAAGCATGGCAAAGAATGAGTGTGGGGTTCTCATAGATCCCCTCTTTGTGTGAAGAGACATCTAGCTAGGCCTAAAGGCCTCAGGGAGTATTTCTATATTTTTACTTTGTAATTCACTTTGCAGACAAAGTAGACTTTTAAGTGTAGAGTGGGAAAAATCCCAAATTTTAGCCCAATTTAAAAAAAATTAGGTTAGGAATAAGTTAGATATTCTTAGTGCTGCTAATTTTGATTACATGATGCAAAAGGGTTTGTTTAAAAAAGCTTGTTGATTGATGTGAATTGCTATTTTTGATCATTCTTAGTCTCATGTCTATGACTCTTGTACTTGTTGGCTTAAATTTGAATATGTGCTATTATTTGGTCGGGATTCTATTATGATCTTATTGAGTTGAGCATAGGCCACGTGCGTATGAGATTTTTGTGTAGTACTTGTTGCATGTGATATCTAGAACTTGCCGGTGTGGGTATGGAGCGAAATAAAGAATGGGAGTTTAGGAAATTATATAGGCATTTCTTTGATAGCCTTGTTTTATACCTTCTATTTGTCCTACCTTTGTGCATTATCCTAGTTAACCCTATCAAACCTTTATATTTTTCTTTGGTAACCTCATAAGTAGCCTAATCTCTTCTTTGATAGACAATAATTTGATCTAAAAAGCTCCTAAGTGCTTTAATGAAAAATTAAAATAGTAAGGAGATTGAGAAATTGAAGAAAAAGGTGAAATTGATGCCAAAGGTAATTGTTATTGGTATTTATAATTGATGTGTGGTGGGTTAATGTGATATAAATTATGTTAGAAATATTTCCATGATCATGAAAAAGTGAAAAAAATGATTATTATTGTGGTAAACTACATGTCCACCAAGTGTTTGTGAAAATTCTTAAAAGAGATAGGGTAAAATAAAAGAATAGGGTAGTCAAAAAATGGTGTAATTGGTTGTTGGAGATTGGTTCTAATTGTTTAATGTAGTGTATTAAAGTGATTATAGAGGTTAGTCATTATTCCTAAATAGTTCCTACCCATCCCCTAGCCTACATTACAACCCGAAAAAGTCCTAATTGATCCTAAACTTTATATTCGACTATTAGTGGAGAATTACACTAAGGGAAAGCCTATGGTTCATTGTGTGTGACATGTGAATTCCTTATGAGAGTGAGCATAATTTCATTCTTGTATCCATTATGTTATAAATTGCATTATTGTGAGTGATTACGGGTAACTCACTTGTTCTGAGGGGCAAATGTTTGATGAATATTGGTGATTTCTATGATGTCCTTTATGGAATGATAATCATGAGTTTTCCAATTAAGTGAGTGAATTCTTGAGGCTAGGACAATTTGAGGTAGTGTTCATGAGCTTTTAATTGTGTATACATTCTTAGTGTAGGTACTTGCATTCGTGTAGTGATAGTAGAGCTAGCTTGAGTGTCTTTCATGTGCTAGAAGTGTGGAAGCTCTTCATTTCTTGATGCTTAAAGTAAAGAAGTGTTTGAGGACGAACAAGTCTTTAAGTGTGGGGTGGTGATGTTGGGTGTATTTATGCATTCTAGCGTTACTATTCTAGTCTTTTTAGCCTTGTTTTAAGGTTGATTCATGTGATTAATGTGTTGATAATGGTATAAATGTGACTTTAAGTGTCCATGTATGAGTGTACAATGTTTTATGGTGTTTCCAAGAAAGTTTTAATTCAAGTTGATCATTTAGAGTTCAACCGAGAAAACTAGTGTTACTAGCTTGAGCCAGGTGCTTGTCTAGTCTAATGTGTTGGGTTCTAATGTGTTTTAATGAGTTACTAAGGTTTTTATTGTTTATTTATAGGTAAAACAACTTGTTGATAATGTTTAAGGGTAACTTGTATCAAGGAATGAGTCAAAAAAATGAGTTAAAGATCAAAGTGAAATTAGCCTATGCTTAACTCGTGTTTCTAGTTCACAGTTTTATATATTGTGTTGTTTTGAGCTCTAAATTGTTGTGTTTAATCCTATAGTATTCTTGTTGAGTCGATTAATATGATATATTAAGGATATACAATCTTCAAATCAAGTGGAAATAACTTTAAAAGGTTCAGAATGGCTTAACGAAAGTAGAATACACAACTTGGACTTAATTTGGACACCTGGAATGTCTAGGAAGAGTGTAGGAGCGTATGAATCTCTATGGGTGTCTTCTACATACCAAAATACTCATAAGGCACCCAAAACAGTTTACCTTTGCGATCAGTCCAGGTCGCGACCCCTACTTAAGTCAAATCGCCCTCGCGACGCGGACCTATTTCAAATACGGCCAAAAGTGCCGATTTGAATCCTACACATCTTGAGACTACTTGGACACTATAAATAAATCTTTGTACTTGTTATTGTGGACTCTTGGACGTCTTGTACTAGTTGTGGGGCTGCTCAAAACTTCTTTTAGGGCTTATCTCTTTACTTTAGTTTCTTTCATGGTTTGTATCATCAATCCAAGTTATTGGATGATGAATATTTCCATTGAAGAACTCCTATCCGGTGTTAAGTCCATGTTCATGATTACTTTTATTTTGAATTAATTTTGTTAATTTACTCATCATTTTTTATTGTTTTTTATTCTTGTTTTAACTATTTTAAGGATTCATGTCCCTTAGAATACATCAATTGTCAACCTTGTGAACTCAGGAGAGGAAATAGGGAGATAGAACAAGGGAATAAGCAAAGTATGGTTCTTTTTTCTTTATTAAATAAGAGACTTGAATTAGTATCTAGGATAGGGATGTACTTAGATGCCTTACTTGATTCATATGTAGGATGACATTTGTAAAGAACTTAAGTGAACTATTACATCCCCGCTCAACAATGTAGTTGTAAGGTTCAACTTAGGTAAAGGATTAAAGGTTGGAAAACCGTAATCGTGCAATTAACCCTACGAATCAAATACTAAGATAAGAAAGTTAATGGATGAAGTTAAACAACATAATAAGATTGTTCGTTGTCTTTAACCCTGGGCTTCTATCCTTGATTGTCCAAAGCCATTATTTTTCCGCATTAGTTTAGTTTCTTCTTAGTTTATTTTTAATTCTAAAACTCTAGTTATTACTCTCCTCAATTGGTTTAACTAGAATTAGATAGGAGGCGAATGTAATTCCCTGAAAGATCGATACTTCGGCTTTCTTAAAGCTACTATATTACTTGATAAGATCATGTACACTTGCGTGTGAGCTTGGGCGCTGTCAATACAAAAACTTGGATTGATTCCCATAATATCTGACATCTGCCAGCCAATTGTCTGCTTTCTTCTTTTCAATACTACCATTTCTTTCATTACATGTACATCAGATAATCCTATAGACAAAATAACAGGCAATGTATCATTATCACCAAGGAAAACATATTTTAAGTGTAGAGGAAGAGCCTTAAGCTCTAATTTTGGAACTTTATCAACGAAAGCTTTGGGAAATGGTCTAAGTGGCCTGTTAAATGGCTCAAAAGGTAGCTTTCTCGTGTCAATAACTGCCAAATTCATAACTTGAACCAATTCAAGCTCCTATGCATCACTATAAAGTTCATGACCTATCAAAGCTCGCTCGAGCGGATCATTAGACAATAACAGATGGAGCTCGGAAGCAAGGTCCATAGCTGATATAGAAGACAATTCTTAATATATCAGACAACTTCAGTGCCTTATATGCATCAAGAACCTCAACTTTATTATGTTTTCTCATAGTCATATTTCCTATATCTACATCAATAAGTGACTTTCCTATTGATAGGAATGGGCGTCTCAAAATAAATTAAACAACCAAATCAGCTTCAAAATCGAGAATAACAAAGTCTACTAGAAAAATCAGTGATCCCACTTGCAGCAAGATGTCTTCAATAATTCCATTAGTCCTAGTAAGGAACCTACCATCCAACTGCAAAACAATGGTCGTGGGTCTGGGAATCTTAAGACCCATCTTTCGGAACCAAGATGTGGGCATAAGATTTATGCTCACCCCCAAGACACGTAGTCCATGAGCACTGATAGCCTGCCTAATAGTTATCTACAAAGTAAACCTAACTGGATCCTTCAGCTTCATGGGTAATTTTTTTGTATCTTAGATATGCACACCTCAGTAAGTGCAACTATAGAATACTTTGTCAACCGGTTTTTGTTTCCTACTATGTATTTTAGATACTTTGCAAATTTTGGAACACTTTGAAGAATATCAACAAGAGGTAGATTTACATCAACCTTCTTTAGAAGATCCAAAAACTTCTTATAACTTGTATATCTTGGTGTTTTTACTGCCTTTAAGAAAAGGGTAAAGGTATAGTCTTCTTCTCCACTTGAGTTTCATCACTTGCAGATTTTTCTTTGACCCTTTCTCCTCATTCATTTTAGGATCATCATTAGTAGCTGTGGGACTAACCTGCTCTAGTTTCATCTCCTTTAATAGAAAACTACTCCTCATTGTAACTATATTTATCTACTTTGGATTTGCCTCTGTATACTAGGTAAACGACCCTGAGGTCTAGTATTTTGTGCTCCCACAATCAGAACGAGTTGCAACTCTAAATTCCTCGTAATGAACTACTAAGTATTCATATTTGCCTCTCTTTATATAATCTTCCATCTGTGCTTTAGAGGCTAGAAGATGCTTTAACATCTCCTCTATATTGCCCATTTGAGTAGTAGCTTAATTATTCTGAACCTTCGGTTGACTCTGCTGCATTAGCCCCTTATACTGATTATTATTCTATGCCTGATTTCCACCCTATGAGAATTTTGGATGGTTCCTCTAGTTTGGATTATAAGAATTACCAAAGTTTAGTTGTCTCTGACGATTCGTATTCCCTACATAATTAATAGAATTTGGAATAACCACACAAGCATCTACTACATGCTCACTACTACCACAAACTTAACACCATGCATTTACCTATTGAACTGAATTTGTTGTTCCTGCCGGCTGTGCAACCCCTTACTTTATGCTGTTGAACTGATTAGTAATATAATTTTATAAGGCGGTAAATTGATCTACTTCTAATACACATGTAACCTTCCTAGGAGCACTCCTCGAGTCTGCATGTCATTCAGGATTCCCTTGAGAAATCCAATTCAGCGGTTTGTGCGATTCATCATAAGTCTTCTCAAGAGCTTGAACACCTGCTTCTGAATCCAAGAGAATCTCGCTATTCTGCTCCAATACTTCATTGAAAGTATGAACAATAACATCATTAGACTAATGATAGTGAGGGAAACTTTTGAGCATACTATTAAATCTCCCCCAAGCTTGGTATAGATTCTCTACTTCGTATTGCCTGAAACTCAGAATCTCACTTCTCAAATGTGCATTCTTCCCTGAAGGAAAGAATCATATAACGAAATTCAGAGCTAGATCATCCCAAGAAGTAATGGTGAGTGGTGGTTCAGCATGCAACCATCCTTTTACTTTCCCCAATTAAATAAAAGGGGAAAAGAGTCAGTCTGACATAATCAATATTCAACGCTACTAGAATGTAGGTATCGCTTATTTCTAGGAAGGTCAATATGTGCTGCTGTGGGTCCTCATATGAAAATCTAATGAATTTTGCAGCCGAATTCAACAACTGCGCCATGTTCTACTTTAATTCAAATTGACCACCTGGTTCTGGCTTGCGAATACTATTAGTATCATGGTTCATGAGTGGGATTGCCACCTCACAAACTGGTCTAGTAGCTACTTGAGCAGGAGAATTTAGAATAAACAGAGCTAGAAAACGTCCGACATTTTGATCAACTTAATCATTTGGATCAACAAGATCAGGATCTCTGTGATCAGAGATTTGAACCTGTTTGATTGGATATTCAACTCTTCGCCTCTGTTAAAATACCAATTTTTGTTGCAAATAACGCGTTACCAATTCACTATCTCTCACCAGTCCTGTATTTAACTAGTCCTGTAAAAATTCAGCTGCTAAGATCAAGTGGTTAACAGTTAAACATAATAGCAAAAACTAAAAATTAAGTAAATTACTATTTGTACTAGTCCCCGGCAACAACACCAAAAACTTGTTGCATTCAAATGCATACACAAGTGTACGAGGTCGTATAAGTAATATAGTGACTTAAACAGCCGGATATCATACCCACGAGGACTATACAACTAGCAATTCAAAAAACTTTATTTTAGATGAGGTATTAAGTGTTGTAAAGTAACAAGATGATTTTGAAGTTTTGAATAAAATGTAAATAAATAAGAATTAATAATTTATGACAATAGCAAAGTAGGCAAAGGTTGTAAACAATAATGATAATAATTAGAGGGTTTAGGTACTTCTAATAAACTTACAAATCTGTATTCTTATCCTAGTCTAGTTGGTTATCAGGTTGTTGATTCTCAAGGTTTATAACACAATCATGGTCACCCGACCCCTAATATTTCACCTATATGAACATTGCAGCTACATTATTGAGCAGGATGCAATAATCCATTTAAATGTATATTGCTATCTTCCTACAATTGAACCGAACAAGGCGTTTAGGTATATCCCTATCCTAGATGCAAATTCAAATCCCTTATTTTATAAAATAATAAGAAACTTTCTCCTTAATTTCTTCATACTATCCCATGATTCTTCTACCGAATTCACATAGAAATATAGATTTATACTAATGGTGGCCACTCATCAAAATAGTAAGCACAAGAAATTAAGAAGAACCTAGATGATAATCCAACAATAACTACAATAAAGAATATCAATGAGTAATCATGTTCTTGGACTTAACCCCAGAACAAGGGTGCTTATCCACTCATGTCTGAATTCAATATTTAAAATAAATAATTAATTATTCCAAGAAATAATCTTGATGTAAAGAAGTTCAAAGAAATTCTAAAAAACTCTAAAAGAGAGATTTTATTGTCTTTCCGCCGCTGTTGTGCTTTCCGAAGTATCTCAAATATGTTTGTGTGTTCGATTTTATAATAGGGAGATTTTACCTATGATGGAAAAACCTAAGCATCATGTTGGATATTGTATTGAGGATGCATCTCTTTAGGTTGTATATCTCATTGAAGAAATGACATGCCGTATTGTGTATTGCATTAAGTTAGTAACGTACCGTGGCTCATTCTTGGTCCCTCACTGGAATTTCCTTTCTAAAATTTTGCGAAGGCATGGTCCTTTTCTTATTTACTTGCTCCAACCATTCTCTATATGCTCTTTGACTCAATCCAATTCTATTAAAGCATGTAATTAATTTTAGAGCATCGATATCACTTGCCTCCTATCATGCATGCAATTGCATTCAATCCCATTCTTGCATTACTAATCACCTTCATTAGATAAATCATGAAATTACACATCAAAATAGAATAAGAACAGATATTTTATCTCGTCGAACAAGTCCTATTATGGGTAAATATTTGTGATTGGAATATTAATATGCCAAAGATCAATATTTCTCGTACATTAGGGTACGATCTAGTACCCCTCTTGTATGATTATCAATGTATTATAGCTGCATTCCAAAATGTATGGTTAGGTACCATATACCTCATATGTTAGGGTATGAGTAGTAAGCTACTTAGTCATATGATGTTTAGAGGTCAACCTAGTCCATTCGGACTAGGGTAGGAGTTGTATGGTACTTCTCATACCTTAAAGTATAATTGAAACTTTTGAGGTTGTATGTCAGTTAGTATGGGGTACTAAGTTAGGTATAGGGTATGATTAGGGTACCACTCAGACCCTTTAACTTAAATCCTAGGGTACGGTTCATGTAGGGTTGTCGTACCCTCCTGGGTTTAAATTTTTGCTTTTAAGCTGAAGACCTTTTAGTCTTTTCCCACCCTTACACACTTATGACCCATAGCTTATAACATTCTTTGGACCTTCATTATTCAGTTGGACAAGATTATAACATTCTAAAACACTCTCTAAACTTCTTCAATGAGATTGGAGGCTAAGGTTTCAGGAGGTGTTCTTCTAGAGGCTAAACGGGTCAAGTTCTTTCCGTGAATCATCTTGTATGAGGCATGTGACTTTTCCCTTACTGATATTTATCAAATATGATATGTTTTTAACCTTGATTAAGATTTGTAAATTATAGTTTTGAAACAAAATGTTGAGGGTTCTGATTTATAGTGATGAGTATTATTTACTCTTGCTTAACCTTGTGTTTATACATGGTTTTGGTGATGACTTGCATATGGGGAAGCTGGTGATTGTGGTTTAACAAATAGGTCATGACTAACCCTAACCTTGATGGTTTTCACTTGGGTTTTGGTCATGGTAAAGGTATACCCTCAAGGTGTTTATGTAAATGTCTAAGAGAAATAACTAGTTACATGTTTATAGTTTTTTAAACTAAGGCAATGGCTTAATGAGTAAGAATGGTTGGTAAATGGTATTGTAATGGCCTTTTTGGATATATAAGATGTTAATTGATGACTTGGTATCTTTCTTGGATAAAGGGGCTTAGAGTCCCTAAATATGAGATTGAATTATGTATTGAACTAAAGTTTGGTATATGAATGCTAATCAAGATTGAACGGTGTTGTATTGGTTTAAATGATAACAAATTTACTTAAATGGTGATTGAAACTAAGGAATTGTCCTATTAAAGTTATTGATTAATAAGTGGTTCATGAATACCATGTGGTCATATTTGGTGTTGAATTGTAGCCATGAAGGCTTAAATTGGCTAAATAGGTTAGATTCCTTGAGTGATGAATTGAATGGGTGTTAATGCATGAACAAAGGGTTAGTGTCCCAATGTCGACTCGTAATGGTCACAATGGCTGGTGGTTAGAGTCCACTTACCTAAATAAAATGACTTGTGGTTAGAGTCCACATGCTTAATGAGTTAGCTTGTGTTTAGAGTCCACAGGCTTACTAAGACGGCTTGTGGTTAGAGTCCAAATGCTTACTAAGATAGCTTATGGTTGTTAGCATCCACATACTTACTAAGATGGTTTTTGGTTATAGTCCATATGCTAACTAAGACAGATTGTGGTTAGAGTCCACATGCTTACTAAGACGACTTGTGGTTAGAGTCCATATGCCTACTAAGACAGCTTATGGTTAGAGTCCACATAATTACTTAGATAGCTTATGGTTAGAGTCTAAATGCTTCATAAGATGGCTTGCGGTTAGATTCCACTTTCCTAATTCAACCAGGGAATTCAATCCCTCCAAACTGTAAGGGTGAAAGGTTAGAGTCCTCCACTCCATATCACATGATCGAGTGCTCCATAATGTATACTAAGACTTTTTTCCTTTTTGTTGGCACTTCATGTACCTATAAATTTCTTCATATATTCCAATGTGTATAAGTATGGTTTGACGATATTCGTGATATGGCGTGAAAAATGTGGTAAGCTACCACGAATGTCGTCACACTGTTTCCAGCCTAACATGATTGAGTAAAATAGGAATAACCCTTTGCTCTGATATCAGATTTAGGCAAAATTTGTATTGTTGGAAAGATAATTAAATTATGTATCTTTTGATAGGTCATGATCTCAAAAATTCAAAGTATAATGATAGATATTCTCATTTGAAGTTGACTATACCAATATCCTTCTCAAGAATTCAATCGGTAAGGAATGTTTTGATTCGTCTGATAGCTGGGAGTTATTTGAAGCCTTAATTAACATCTAACCTACTCATAAAACTATAAAAGAACCATGATGTACTATGCATGAGCTTGGTTTGGCTATAATATTGGTAATAATCTTTGTATTGATTTGATACCAAGTTTGTAACACCCCGATTTTTTAAATCGGAATGCTACACGGTGCTTATGACCCCGAAGGACCACAAGCTAACCCATGACTGGTATCTATACCTATATACTGCATAATATATCATTAAATGTAGAAACATGAACATAAAAGGCCATAAGGTTTGAACTTAATAAACGTCTGATAACAAAATGTCTGAAAAAGGTATAATAATACCAAAACAAGTCATAAATATTGAAAATAATGAGATCTGAATACCTAATCTGACATCTAGTACGAAGGCCTCTAACTAAACTAAATAAGGAGTTGAAGGAACATGTCTCCAACTAACTCCTTCTAGCAATTGAATAGTAAATGTAGCAATAATCATATCGTGGTCGAATGAGAAGGACTCACTACAAACTCTAAACATTGGAATGCTACTGCTAATCTAGATCTCGTGCCTCTGAACCTATGGTGTAACATAAGAGAAAGCAACATAGCGTAAATGCCTCAGTATATCTGAATGCACTGAGTATACAAGTGAGGTAGGCTAAATGTAATGGGTTATATGCAAGAACAATGCTGAGTAATATGAACGTGAGAATACATACATGCATGCATAACTGTAACTGAGCTCATAGAGATACTGACTATAGATTCTGAATACTAACAACATGAGTATACTGATACTGAGATACTGAATAGATGAATGACTATTTTTGACAGTTCAAATTATGAAGAACTGGTATGATTGACTGTGTCTAACAGTCCTAAAACTGGGTGCTGATAGTATAGGTTATGTGAACTGGTAATAATGATAACATGAATGACTGTATCTGACAATCCTAAATCTGATGGAACTATTTGAGTCCCGTACTGTATCTGAGTTGACTATATCTGACAGTCTTGATATACTAAAATCTGAAGAACTATCTGAGTTCTTTACTGAGACTGGGTGACTGTAGCTAACAGTCCTAAAATCTATAACTGAAACTGTGGGAAGTATTCATCTAACCGACATACCCCAAGCTAAGCTGATTGGGGTCTAATCTCTGCCCTGACTGGAAGGGTGTCAATATCGCGCCACTTGTAAGGATAATATGTGAGAAACCCTCATATAATAGGTAACTCTAGTGACAACGGTGGGAACCCTCATATAATAGGTTAAGCCACCTCATCTACCCTTATATAATAGGCTGCGATATCTCAACCTTTGCAGGCTACATAGTTTTGGAACACAAGGATGACTGCTAAGAATCACACCCTCATATACAGATGAGTTCCCATCCTTGGGTTCACTCGGTGCTAACTCCTACTCCCACTTAAAGAGACTGAAATGAATAACTAGGCTGAACTAGATCACTTAATTGAACTAATTTGCTGAACTGATACTGATTAACTGAACTGAAAATATTGGTATTGTTTAGCAGAGCTAAAACTGAGTTTACTGGATTCTAATGAAAGATGGAATATAATGAGTTCTGAGGAGCTAAAACTGAGTTTACTGGATTCTAACTGAAAATACTAGATATATTTCGTGTGCATATTGTATATCTCCATTATCATACATGCTTAATACCACAATAATAGCAACACATAAAAAGCATGGAATTCATATTAAAGTATATAGCTAATATGGACTAGTCATTTAGACATCATGAAACCATATAAACATCAATTTCTAGTATCCTAAGCATTTTATCGAACACCTTGCATGCATTCTTTAAGGCATAGGTGTGTTTCATAACTTGTACCATTTTACACCATCTAAGGTTCGTAGTTTTCAACTAACAAGCATATATATTCCATGAAAACACCTCTAGATATCATCTTGAAACTTAAACAACAATCATCAACATGTACATGCTCATATCACCACAAAATGTTCTCAAAATAGTATTTAAAACATGGTTCTTGAGCTCTATGAGTGGATTGGATCCATAGATGAAGACTATGCATACCTTAGAAAGGAAACCTTGATGATTTGCTGGAGAGTTATTTTCAGCAACTGAGAATTTATTTCATAAGGGTATTTTGGTATTTTCCTTCACCTTCCACGACTTATAACCCTAAAGAGGTGTAAATTTTTCCATTTTTCTTCAGTTAAGCATATTAAAAACCCTCTCTTACTCTCTCAACCACAAGATTAGGGTTTCCACCAAACTCATCTTTCAAAAGCAAGATTCAAGACTTTTTCAAAGATAATTGAGAATTATGTTTCCCAATCCAAGAACTCTCCAGCAAATCATCAAGGTTTTCTTTCTAAGATTTGTGTAGTGTTCATCTACGGATCCAATACGTTCATAGAGCTCAAGAACCATGTTTTAAATATTATTTTGTAAACCTTATGTGGTGATATGAGTATGTAAATGTTGACGATTATTGTTTAAGTTTCAATATGATGTCTAAAGGTGTTTTCATGCAATATATATGTTTGTTAGTAGAAAAACATGAACTTTAGGTGGTTTAATATGGTGCAACTATGAATCTTACTTATGCCTTAAAGAATGCATGCAAGGTGTTTGATAAAATCTTAGGATGCTAGAAATTCATGTTTGTATGGTTCTACGATGTCTAAATAAAAAGTCTATGTCAGCTATATACTTCAATATAAATCCCATGATTTTCATGTGCGACTATTATGGTGGTATAAAGCATGTAAGATAATGGAGATATATAATATGTACACGAAATATGTCCATCCATTCCCTACAATGTTTAAGATATTGAGTAACTATATGAAATATGATATCCCCTACTTATGATATTATGAATTGTGGACTCAAATCTTGTGATCATGTCATGTCATGTGTGTCAGTTTCCTTCTATCAAATCCTGGAGGTATTCGTACCCAAAAACTATAGTTGTGTGCCTAGATCCATGTTATGTTTCACGATATATAAAATCAAGCCATAATTCAGTAGAATTCAGTCGGTCATGTGACTCAGGAAACCTCATGGTCTCAGTCAGTTATCAGATATCAGTAGTATTCCATCAGTCAACGGAATTCAATAAGTTCTACTTACGTACATTCAGTTAAATTATGTTCAGTCACTTCATATGGGAGTAGGAGTTAGCACCGAGTGAGCCCAAGGATAGGAACTGACCTGTATATGAGGGTGTGATTCTTAGCAGTCATCCTTGCATTCCAAAACTATATAGCCAACATAGGTTGAGACATCACAGCCTGTTATATTAGGGAAGATGAGGTGGCTTAACCTGTTATATGAGGGTTCCCACCGTTCTAACTAGAGTTACCTGTTATATGAAGGTTGCTCACATGTTGTCCTTACCAGTGGTTCGGTATTGACACCCTTCCAGTCAGGGCAGAGATTGGACCCCATCTTTGCCATAATGCCACATATGGGAATGTTTGTTAAACAACTAACTCCCATAGTTTTAGACTCAGTCTCAATAAAAGAACTCAGATAGGTCTTCAGATATCTGTATACCAGGACTGTCAGATACAGTTAAATTCAGTTATAGTGAGGAACTCATATAGTTCCATCAGATTTAAGAAAATTAGATACAGTCGTGCATATTATCGGAAATACAGTTTCAGCAATGTCAATTATCAGTAAACTATGTTTTAGCGTACAAATCTAGCTATCACGTTCCCACAATCTTAGTTACTATGTGTGTATGTTTACACTCTCACGTTCATATCACTCAGTCCGTTAGCATTGTTCATGCATATAAACCCTTTTCATTAGCCTGCCTCACTCGTATACTCAGTGCTCTAGTTGTACTAACGTATTTAAGCTATGGTGCTTCCTTTCATGTTACACTATAGGTTCAGAGACACAAGCTCCAGATCAACAGTAGCATCCATCCGTAGAGTTGCAGTGAGTCCTCATCCATTTGAGGGAGATATTATTTTATTTCATTTATTATTTCACCTCAGTTTTGCTAGATGTAGTTAGTTGGAGACATGTTCCTTCAACTCCTTATTCAGACAGTACTTAGAGGCTCTCAGATTCAGTATTAAGACTTATGTTCATATTTGATTCAATCATTACCAGTTTTGGGTATCTTTCACCTATGTAGATGTTACGTTTTGATAAATTCTTTATTCAGTTGATCCTTATGGACTACATGTTCATGTTTTTCACATTATTACGTTATATATGCAGTGTATAGATACAAATATTAGTCATGACTTAGCTTGTAGTCCCTCGAGGTCATGAGCAACGTGTAGCGTTCCAATTCAGAAAATTGGGGTGTTTCATTCGTGGTAGCTTACCACACTTGTGATGCCCTAACACGAAGGTCATCAGCCTTAGGAAGAAACCTGCTCCTAAGTGACGACATTCATGGTAACTTACCACACTTATGATGCCCTACCATAAAAATTGTGATCCTTAAGCAGAAACCAGCTCCTAAGTGATGACATTCGTGCTAGCTTACCACACTTGTGACACCCTATCACAAAGGTCATCAGCCTTAGGCTGAAACCAGCTCCTA
The DNA here is from genome assembly GCA_030864225.1 of Capsicum baccatum var. pendulum. NCBI lineage: Eukaryota > Viridiplantae > Streptophyta > Magnoliopsida > Solanales > Solanaceae > Capsicum > Capsicum baccatum. The sequence continues at coordinate 229,733,883 of CM061556.1, forward strand.
AGCAATGAAATTCATGGTAGCTTACTACACTTTTGATGCCCTACGATGAAGGTGGTCAGCCTTAGGCAGAAACCAGATCCTAAGTGACAAAATTCGTTGTAGCTTATCACATTTTTTATGCCTTGTCACAAATGTCATCAGCTATGATTTTCATCAATAGGAAATTTATTTCATAATGGTATTTTGGTCTTTTCCTTCACCTTCCATGACTTATAACACTAAAGAGGCATAAATTTTTCAATTTTTATTCAGTTAAGCATCTTCGAAACCCTCTCTTATGCTCTCAACCACAAGATTAGGGTTTCCACCAAACTCATCTATCAAAATCAAGATTCAAGCCTTTTTCCATGATAATTGAGAATTAAGTTTCCTAATCCAAGAACTCTCCAGCAAATCATGAAGGTTTCCTTTCTAAGGTATACATAGGGTTCATCTATGGATCCAATCCATTCATAAAGCTCAAAAACCAAGTTTTAAATATTATTTTGTAAACCTTTAGTGGTGATATGAGTATGTACATATTAACGATTGTTGTTTAAGTTTCAATGTGATGTCTAAATGTGTTTTCATGGAATATATATGTTTGTTAATTGAAAACCATGAAATTTCGGTGGTTAAAAATAGTGCAAGTATGAAACTCACCTATTCCATAAAGAATGCATGCAAGGTGTTTGATAAAATGCTTAGGATGTTAGAAATTCATGTTTGTATGGTTCTACGATGTCTAAATGACAAGTGTATGTTAGCTATATACATCAATATGAATCCCATACTTTTCATGTATTGGTATTGTGGTGGTATGAAGCATGTGAGATAATGGGGTGTTACAAACTTTGTATCAGAGCCTAAGGTTCAATAGAGTACTAGGATGTCTTAAAGCCATATCTAGTAGAGTCTTGTACATGGGTGTGTTACATGCCACATTTATGTACAGGAGGCTATGAGATGTTTTAGGAACAGTTCCTTTTCTTCCGTATTCATGTCATGCTAGTAAGCATAATTTCAAGTCAGTCTCTCAGTCTAATCCGTCCTTCTCTTATTTCAGAAACATGCCTCGAAAGAGAAAAAATCAGCTAGCTCCTCAGCTCGAAGATCCTTTGGGCGAACATGTTTCTCATGCAGAGTTCTGGACCACATTTACCACTCTTGCTAAGTCTATAGATGACCAGAATGATAGAGCAGCAGTCATTCTATCCAACCCAGTGGCCAATGCAGCAGCAGCTAAGATTTAGGACTTCACCCGAATAAACCTTTCATCCTTATTTTGGTCTAATCCAGATGAGGATCCTCAGGAATTCATTGACCAAGTCCAGAAGGTCATTGATATCATGGGAGTCACTTCTTCTCAGAGTGCTGAGTTAGCCACATTCAAATTATAGGATGTCGCTCACACTTGGTACAAGCAGTGGTTAGCAGAAAGGTTAGAGGATGCAGGTCATGTTGAGTTGGAAGATTGTCACGGCTTTCTTAGATAGATTCTTTCCCCAAGAGTTGAGAGATGCCAAAATCCTTGAGTTTGTCCATCTCAGGTAGGGAAATATGACAGTTAGAGAGTAGTCTCTTAGATTTACTCAGCTAGTTAGTTATGCCCCTCATGTGGTTATAGACAATAGGGCAATGATAAGCAAGTTCATGTCAGAGATGAATGATAGCGTGGTAAATAAGTGTAGGTCTGCGATGTTGAATAGCGATACTACATTATCTAGGATCATGACCCACACTCAACAATTAGAGGAGCAGAAGGTTAAAACTAGGAAGAGGCAGAACAAGATAGCAAGAGCGGGCAATTTCAGTTTTGCTGAGTCCAAATTAGACGGAGGAAATCATTTGCAGTTTGGTCCTAAGTCAGCAGTTCTAGCCCCTTCCTCTGCTAGTACCCCAGTGCCTAAGTTCAGGGATGGAAACAGAGACAGGTCTCCAGGCTCTAAATCTCAAAGCAGTGTTAGCAGTGCCCACAGTTATCCTCAGTGTCAGACCTGTGGTAAGAAACATCAGTGTGTGTGTAGAGCGGGTTAAGCCATTTGTTTTGGTTGTGGTAAGCCAGGCCACAAAGATAGGGACTGTCCTTGGCCAGGTCCTCAAGGTCAGCAGAATCATTCCACAGCTCAGTCCGGTCACCCAAACCTATAGGGTACCACTTCCAATGCTACTAGTGGGCAACGCCCAAATAGACTCTATGCTCTTCAGACCCGAAAGGATCAGGAAAATTCTCTTGATGTCGTTACTGGTACATTACATATTTTCCATGTTCATGTTTATGCTTTGCTGGACCCAGGTGCATCCTTGTCTTTTGTCACTCCATACATAGCAGGCGATTTTAGAATAAGTCCTAAAATTTTGGCGAAGCCCTTTTCAGTATCTACCCCAGCGGGTAAAGCCATCATAGCTTGATGGGTATAAGGAACTGCCCGATTATGATATTTCAGAAATCCACGTCAACAGATTTAGTTGAGTTAAAAATAACTGATTTTGATGTCATTCTCGGCGTGGATTAGCTTTATTCCTGATATGCCATAGTCAACTGCAGAAATAGTATAGTTCAGTTTCGGTTCCTGAATGAGCCCGTCCTAGAGTGGAAGGGTAACACTTCGTCTTTCAGGGGTCATCTTATTTCCTACCTTCGGGCAAGGAAAATTATTTCTAAGGGGTGTGTGTATCATCTTGTGCATGTTAAGGATTCCAGTTTCGAATCTCCCATCCTCAAATCAGTCCTAGTAGTTAATGAATATTCAGACATCTTTCCTAAATATCTTCCACGCATTCCTCCTGAAAGGGAAATAGACTTTAGCATAGACCTTCTCCTAGATACCCAGCCTATTTCTATTCTGCCATACAGAATGGAACCAGTAGAACTCAAGGAACTGAAAGATTAGTTAAAGGATCTATTATATAAGGGATTCCTCAGTCCCAGTGTATCCCAATAGGGTATGCCAGTTTTATTCGTGTGCACGAAAGATGGTTCTCTCAGAATGTGCATTGATTACCATCAGCTCAACAAAGTCACGGTCAAGAACAGGTATCCGCTGCCTAGGATAGATGACTTGTTTGACCAACTTTAGGGTGCCAGTTATTTCTCCAAGATAGACCTCAGATCAGGCTATCCTCAGCTCAGTGTTCGAGAATATGACATTTCAAAGATATTTTTTCATACTCGGTATGGTCACTTTGAATTTCTAGTCATGTCCTTTGGTATTACCAATGCCCCCACATCTTTCATGGACTAGATGAACCTAGTGTTCAAGCAATACTTGGACACATTCATCATAGTCTTCATAGATGATATTCTGATCTATTCTCGCACACATCATGATCATTCAGACCATCTCATAATTGTTCTTCAGACTATCATGGATCACCAGTTGTTCGCCAAGTTCAGTAAGTGTGAATTATGGCTAAGATTAGTAGCATTCCTAGGCCACATTATTTCCGGTGATGGTATTTGAGTAGATTGTCAGAAAATCAAAGCGATAAAAAACTGGCCTCACCCTGTCACTCCTTTAGATATCAGGAGTTTCTTAGGTTTGGCTGGCTATTACCGATGGTTTGTCAAGGGATTTTATTCTATTGCATCTCCTATGTACAGATTGGCTCAGAAAAAGGTCAATTTTCAGTGGTCAGAACATTCTAAGAAGAGTTTTCAGGAGTTGAAGACTCGACTAACCTCGGCTCCAGTTTAAGCACTTACCGATGGTTCCGATGGATTCGTAGTATATTGTGATGCATCCAACGTAGGTTTAGGTTGTGTCCTCATGCAGCATGGTAGATTCATATCCTACGCCTCCAGAAAGTTAAAGCCCCACGATTAGAATTATCCTACTCATGACCTTGAGTTAGAAGCAATTGTCTTTGCCTTAAAGATTTGGAGGCATTATTTATACGGTGTTCATGTGGATGTATTCACAGATCATAAGAGCCTTCAGTATGTCTTTTCCTAGAAAAATATCAATCTTCGTTAGAGAAGGTGGTTAGAGCTCTTGAAGGACTATGACATGAGTGTCCTTTATCATCCTGGCAAGGCTAATGTAGTGGCCGACGCACTCAGTAGACTGTCCATAGGTAGTTTTTCCCATGTTGAGGATAGTAAGAAGAAATTAGCTCAAGAGATTCATCAACTTTCCAGACTAGGCATTCGCTTAGTCGACTCTTCCGAGGGTGGTGTATGTGTTCAGAGTAGTTCAGAGTCATCTCTAGTTTCCGAGGTGAAAGAGAAGTAAGATAGGGATCCTAGCCTTGTCAAGCTAAAAGAGTCAGTTTAGAGTCAGAAAGTAGAGGTTTTCTTCTAAGAGGGGAGATGGAGTTCTTTGTTGTCAGGGTCATCTGTGTGTTCCCGGTGTAAATGACTTGAGGCAGTGAATTCTTGTAGAGGCGCATGGTGCATGATACTCTATTAATACAGGGGCCACTGAGATGTAGCACAACTTGTGGGAGATCTATTAGCGGTGTGGGATAAAGAAGGACATTGCAGATTTTGTGGCTAAGTACTCTACATGTCAGTAGGTTAAGATAGAGCATCAGAAACCTAGTGGTTCCATGCAGGAGTTCACTATTCCTACTTGGAAGTGGGAAGAAGTGAACATGGACTTCGTGATGGGTTTTCCTAGAACATGTCATCAACGTGATTCAGCTTGGTTCATTGTCGATAGAATGACAAATTTAGCTTATTTCTTTCCAGTTCGTACCTCTTACTCTGCCAAGGATTATACCAAACTCTATATCAGGGAGTAATTCAGATTACATGGTGTTCCACTATCTATCATCTCAGACAGAGGTACCCAGTTCTCCTCTCACATCTGGAAAGCGTTCCAAAAGGGTCTTCGTACCCAAGTTCATCTTAGTACATGGTTTCATCCTCAAACAGATGGTCAAGCATAAAGGACCATTCAGACTCTAGAAGATATGCTAAGGGTATGTGCAATTGATTTCAAGGGAAACTGGGATGACCACTTTCCTTTGATTGAGTTTGGATACAACAATAGTTATCACTCCAGTATTCAGATGGCTCCATTCAAAGCTCTCTATGGTAGGAGATGTAGCTCTCCAATCAGTTGGTTCAAAGTTAGTGAGACCGCAGTCATAGGGCCTGACTTAGTATTCAATGCCTTAGAAAAAGTTTAGTTAATTAGAGAAAGACTCTGAGATGCTTACAGCCAACAGAAGTCTTATATGGATGTTTGTAGAAAGGATCTCGAATTCAAGGTCGATGACTATGTCTATCTCAAGATCTCTCCCATGAAGGGAGTGAAGAGATTTGGTAAGAAGGGAAAGCTCAGTCCCCAATTTTTTGGTCCGTTCAGGATTCTCAGTAGCTTTAGTAAGGTAGCCTATGAGCTCGAGTTGCCTTCAGATATAGGCTCAGTTCATCCAATCTTCCATGTCTCTTTGCTCAAGAAGTGCATAGGTGACCCAGCAGTTTAGTCCCTATTCAGAGTGTTGACATTCAGAATAACCTCTCTTATGAAGAGATTCCAGTCAAAATCCTTGACTATAAGACTCGTAGGCTAAGGAACAAAGAAGTCCCTCTAGTCAAGCTTCTTTGGCGGAATCAATCCATGGAGGGAGATACTTGGGAAGTAGAAGTATACATGCGAACCAAGTACCCTTATCTTTTCTCTGTTAATTCATACTTAGCTTGAGGTAACAATTTTCCTTAAGCTTATTCAGTTACATGTTCAAAATTTTAGTATAAAATTGGTATCAAGGATTAGTGCATAGCTTATCATGCATTCATGAGTTCAGCTTATCATTCATGCATCAGATATGCATGTTCAGTTGGGCTATATTCAATTTAGAATTCAATTTGGTCCAAAAATCATGTGCTAGTTGAACATGATCATTGTATGCATTGTTTTATCTTTTCTCCTCTCTCAACCAGTCATTATTCAAATATGAATGTTTCCAAGGGGGAGATATTGTAATACCCCAAAAAATCCAAACCAATATTAGAGCCATGCAACAAGCTCATGCATAGTACATCATGGTTGTTTTATAGTTTTATGAGTAGTTTAGATGTATATTAATCCTTCAAATAACTCTCAGCTATCAGACGAATAAAAAGATTCCTTACCGATTGAATTCTTGAGAAGGATATTGGTATAGTCAACTTCAAACGATCATATCTCTCATTATACTTGGAATTTTTCAGCTCTTGACCTATAAATAGATAGCTAATTGAATTATATTATAAAAGATACCAATTTCGCCTAAATCAGATATCAGAGCAAAGATTTACTCCTATTTTACTCAAGCATGTAAGGCTGGAAACAGTTTGACGACATTCGTGGTAGCTTACCACATTTGTGACGCCCTATCACAGAGGTGGTCAGCGTTAGGCAGAAACTATCTCCTAAGTGATGAAATTCATGGTAACTTACCACACTTGTGATGCCCTATCACGAAGGTCGTCCGCCTTAGGTAGAAAATAGCTCCTAAGTGATGACATTCGTAGTATCTGACAACACTTCTGATGCCCTTCCACGAAGGTCGGCAGCCTTAGCCAGAAACTAGCTCCTAAGTGACGACATTCATGGTAGCTTACCACACTTGTGATGCCCTATCACGAAGGTCGTCAGCCTTAGGCAAAACCCAGCTCCAAAGTGACGACATTCGTGGTAGTTTACCACACTTTTGACTCCCAACCACGAAGGTCGTCAGCCTTAGGCAGAAACTAGCTCCAAAGTGACGACATTCATGGTAGCTTACCATATTTTTGATGCCTTGTCACAAATGTCATCAGCTATGATTTTCAACAACTGGGAATTTATTTCATAAGGGTATTTTCATCTTTTTCTTCACCTTCCACAGCTTATAACCCTAAAGAGGCATAAATTTTCCCATTTTTCTTCAGTTAAGCATCTTAAAAACCCTCTCTTACGCTCTCAACCACAAGATTTAGGTTTCCACCAAACTCATCTCTCAAAAGCAATATTCAAGCCTTTTTCCAAGATAATTGAGAATTAAGTTACCCAATCCAAGAACTCTCCAGCAAATCATCAAGGTTTCCTTTCTAAGGTATACGTAGTGTTCATCTATGGATCCAATCTGTTCATAAAGCTCAAGAACCATGTTTTAAATATTATTTTGTAAACCTTTTGTGGTGATATGAGTATGTACATGTTGACGATTTTTGTTTAAGTTTCAATGTGATGTATAAAGGTGTTTGCATGAAATATATATGTTTATTAATTGAAAACCATAAACTTTAGGTTGTTTAATATGGTGCGAGTGTGAAACTCACCTATTTCTAAAAGAATGCATGCAAGGTGTTTGATAAAATGCTTAGGATGCTAGAAATTCATGTTTGTATCGTTCTACGATATCTAAATGAAAAGTCCATGTTATCTATATACTTCAATATGAATCCCATGCTTTTTATATGTTGCTATTATGGTGCTATGAAGCATGTAAGATAATTGAGATATACAATATGTACACGAAATATATGCATGCATTCCCTACAATGTTTAAGATATTGAATAACTATATGAAATATGATATCCCTTACTTATGATATTATGAATTATGGACTCAAATCTTGTGATCAAGTCATGTCATATGTGTCAGTTTCCTTCTATCGAGTCCTGGCGGTATTCATACCTGAAAACTATAATTTTGCGCCTAGATCCATGTTATGCTTCATGATATATAAAATCAAGCCATGGTTCAGTAGAATTTAGTTAGTTATGTGACTCGAGAAACCTCATTGTCTCAATTAGTTATCAGCTTTAAGTAGTATTCCGTCAGTCAATAGAATTCAGTAAGTTCCACTTATGTATATTCAGTTAAATCTTGTTCAGTCTCTTCAGATAGGAGTAGGAGTTAGCCCCGAGTGAACCCAAGTATGGGAACTCACATGTATATGAGGGTGTGATTCTTAGCAGTCATCCTTGCATTCTATAACTATATAGCAAGCATAGGTTGAGACATCGCAGCCTGTTAGATGAAGGTAGATGAGGTGGATTAACCTGTTATATGAGAGTTCCCACCATTCTCACTAGAGTTACCTATTATTTGAGGGTTACTCACATATTGTCCTTACCAGTGGCACTGTCTTGACACCCTTCCAGTTAGGGCAGAGATTGGAACCCATCTTAGCCATAACAGCACATATGGGGCATGTCGGTTAAAAAATTACCTCCCACAGTTTCAAACTAAATCTTAGTAAACGAACTTAGATAGGTCATCAGATATCAGTATACCAGTACTTTCAAATATACAATCAAATTCAGTTATATTACGGAAACTCAAAGAGTTCCATCATATTTAAGACTGTCAGATGCAGTCGCCTATGTTATCAGAACTACAGTTTTAGCCATGTCAGTTATCAATAAACCATGTATTAGCGTACAAATCTAGCTATCACGTACCCACAATCTTAGTTACTATGTATGTATGTTTACACTACCACGTTCATATCAGTCAGTTAGTTAGCATTGTTCATGCATGTAAACCCTTCTACATTAGCCTGCCTCACTCGTATACTTAGTGCTCCAGTTGTACTGACGAATTTTCTCTATGGTGCTTCCTTTCATATTACACCATAGGTTCAGAGACACGAGCTGCAGATCAGCAGTAGCATCTAGCCGTAGAGTTGCAATGAGTTCTCATCCATTTGAGGGCGATATTATTTTATTTCATATATTATTTCACCTCAGTTTTGATAGACGAAGTTAGTTGGAGATATGTTCCTTCAATTCCTTATTCAGACAGTACTTAGATGCTTTCAAATTCAGTATTCAGACTTATGTTCAAATTTGATTCAGTCGTCAGCTATTTTGGGTATCTTTCACCCATATGGAAGTTAGGTTTTGACAAATTCTTTATTCAGTTTAACCTTATGGTCTACATGTCCATGTTTTCCGAATTATTACGTTATATATGCAGTGTACTAGTACAGATAGCAGTCATGGGTTAGATTCTGGTCTCTCGGGGTCATGAGCACCATGTAGCATTCTGATTCAGAAAATTAGGGTGTTACAAACTTGGTATCAGAGCCTAAGGTTCAATAGAGTCCTAGGAAGTCTGAAAGACGCATCTAGTAGAGTCTTGTACATGGGTGTGTTGCGCGCCAAATTTATGTACAGGAGGCTATGAGATGTTTTAGGAACAGTTCCCTTTCTTTAATATTCATGTAGTGCGAGTAAGCATAATTTTAAATCAGTCTTTCAGTCTAATCTGTTTTTCTCTTATTTCTGAAACATGCCTCCAAAGAGAAGAAATCAACCAGTTCCTCAGCCTGAAGATCCTTTGGGCGAACATATTTCTCATGCGTAGTTCAGGACTACATTTACCGATCTTGCTCAGTATGTAGCTGCATAGAATGCATGACCAACAGTCATTTTGGCCAGCCCAGTGGCCAATTCACTAGCAGCCAAGATTTAGGACTTCACCTGAATGAACCCTCCATCCTTATTTGGGTCTAAGACAGATGAGAATCCTCAGGAATTCATTGACCAAGTCCAAAAGGTCATTGATATCATAGAAGTCACTTCTCCTCAGAGTGCCGAGTTAGCCGCATACCGATTGTAGGATATCACTCACACTTGGTACAAGTAGTAGTTAGTAGAAAGGTTAGAGGATGCAGGTCCTGTTGAGTGGGAAGAATTTTTCATGGATTTCTTAGATAGATTTTTTCCGAAGGAGTTGAGAGAGGCCAAATTTCTTGAGTTCATCAATCTCAGGCAGGGAAATATGACAGTTAGATTGTGTTCTCTTAGATTTACTCTGCTAGCCAAATATGCCCCACATGTGGTTGCAGATAATAGGGCTATGATGACCAAGTTCATGTCTGGGGTGAATGATAGCATGGTAAATGAGTGTAAGTCTTCAATGCTTAATAGTTATATGACTTTAGCCAGGATCATGACCCACGCTCAACAGATAAATGGGCAGAAGGATAAGACCAGGGAGAGGCATAAAAAGAGAGCATGAGAAGGCAGTTTTAGTTTTGCTCAGCCCAAATCAGAGGGAAGAAATCATTCATAGTTTCATCCTAAGTCAGCAGTTCCAGCCCCTTCCTCCGCTAGTTCCCCAATGCTAAAGTTCAAGGACTGAAACAGAGACAAAGCACCAGGCTCTATATCTCAGAGAAGTGTTAGCAGTGCCCGCACTTATTCTCAGTGACAGACCTGTGGTAAGCACCATCAGGGTGTGTGTAGAGCGGGTCAAGGCATTTGTTTTTGTTGTGGCAAGCCTGGACACAGAGTTAGGGACTATCCACGGCCAGGTCCTCAGGGTCAGCAGAATTGTTCCATTGCTCAGTCCAATCGCTTGAACCTGCAGGGTGCCACTTCCAATGTTACTACTGGGCAACACCCAAATAGACTCTATGCTCTTCAGACCCAACAAGATCGGGAAAATTTTTCTGATGTCGTTACTGGTAAGTTATAAATTTTCCATGTTCATGTTTATGCTTTGCTAGACCCAGGTGTATCCTTATCTTTTGTCACTCCATACATAGCAGGCGATTTCAGAATTAGTCCTGAAATTTTAGCATGGCCCTTTTCAGTCTCTACCCTAGTGGGTAAAACCATCATAGCTCGTCGGGTATAAGGAACTTCCCAGTTATGATATTTCGAAAATCCACATTATTAGATTTAGTCAAGTAAGAGATGGCTGATTTTGATGTCATTCTCGGCATGGATTGGCTTCATTCATGCTGTGCCATAGTCGACTGCAAAAATAAGATAGTTCAGTTTCATTTCTAGAATAAGCCCATCCTAGAGTGGAAGGATAGCACTTCGTCTTTCAGGGGTCAGCTTGTTTCCTACCTTTGGACAAGGAAAATAATTTCTAAGGGGGGGGGGGGCTGTATCATCTCGTGCTTGTTAAGGATTCATGTTTCAAATCTCCCAGCCTTGAATCAGTCCCAGCGGTTAAGGAATATTCAGACGTCGTTCCCAAAGATGTTCCAGGCATTCCTCCCGAAAAGAAAATAGACTTCGACATAGACCTTCCCCCAAATACCCAGCCTATTTCTATTCTTCCATACAGAATGGCACCAGCAAAATCAAGGAACTGAAAGATCAGTTGAAGGATCTCTTAAATAAGGGATTCATCTGGCCCAAGGTATCCCAATGGTGTGCGCCAGTTTTATTTATGCGCAATAAAGACTGTTCTCTCAGAATGTGTAATGATTACCATCAGCTCAACAAAGTCACAGTCAAGAATAGGTATCCGCTGCCTAGGATAGATGACTTGTTTGACCAACTTCAGGGTGCCAGTTATTTGTCCAAGATAGACCTCAGATTAGGCTAGAATCATTTCATAATTAGAGAATGTGACATTTCAAAGACCGCTTTTCGTACTCGGTATGGTCACTTTGAATATTTATTCATGTTCTTTGATCTTACCAATGCCCCTACATCTTTCACGGACTTAATGAATCGGGTGGCCAAGCAGTACTTGGACACATTCATCATAGTCTTTATAGATGATATTCTGGTTTATTGTCACACAGAGCGTGATAATTCAGACCATCTCATAATTGATCTTCAGACTCTCATGGATCACTAGTTGTTCGCCAAGTTTAGTAAGTGAGAATTATGGCTAAGATCAGTAGCATTCCTTCGCCATATTGTTTCTGGAGATAGAATTAGAGTAGATCCTCAGAAAACCAAAGCGGTAAGAAACTGGCCTCGCCCTGTCTCTCCATCAGATATCAGGTGTTTCTTGGGTTTTGCTGGCTATTACCATGGTTTTTCTAGGGATTATCTTTTATGCATCACCTATGTCCAGATTGACTCAGAAGAATTTCAAGTTTTAGTGGTCAGAACCTTGCGAGAAGAGATTTTAGGAGTTGATGACTCTACATACCTCAGCTCCAGTTTTAGCACTTCCCAACGGTTCCAATGGATTTTTAGTATATTGTGATGCATCCAGAGTAGGTTTAGGTTGTGTCCTCATGAAGCATGGTAGAGTCATAGACTACGCCTCCAGACAGTTAAAGCCCCGTGAGAAGAATTATCCTACTCATGACCTTGAGTTAGCAGCAGTTATCTTTGCCTTAAAGATTTGGAGGCATTATCAATATGGTGTTTATGTAGATATCTTCACAAATCATAAGATCTTTCTATGAAGAGTTTTAAGGAGTTGAAGACTCGACTAACCTCGGCTCCAGTTTTAGCACTTACCAATGGTTCCGATGGATTCGTAGTATATTGTGATGCATCCAACGTAGGTTTAGGTTGTGTCCTCATGCAGCATGGTAGATTCATATCCTACGCCTCCAGAAAGTTAAAGCCCCATGATTAGAATTATCCTACTCATGACCTTGAGTTAGCAGCACTTGTCTTACCCTTAAAGATTTGGAGGCATTATTTATACGGTGTTCATGTGGATGTATTCACATATCAAAAGAGCCTTCAGTATGTCTATTCCCATAAAAATATCAATCTTCGTCAGAGAAGGTGGTTAGAGCTCTTGAAGGACTATGACATGAGTGTCCTTTATCATCTTGGCAAGGCTAATGTTGTGGCCGACGCAATCAGTAGATTGTCCATAGGTAGTTTTTCCCATGTTGAGGATAGTAAGAAGAAATTAGCTCAAGAGATTCATCAACTTTCCAGACTAGGCATTCCCTTAGTCGACTCTACAAAGGGTGGTGTATGTGTTCAGAGTAGTTCAGAGTCATCTCTAGTTTCCGAGGTGAAAGAGAAGTAAGACAGGGATCCTAGCCTTGTCAAGCTAAAAGAGTCAGTTTAGAGTCAGGAAGTAGAGGTTTTCTTCTAAGGGGGGAGATGGAGTTCTTCGTTGTCAGGGTCATCTGTGTGTTCCCTGTGTAGATGACTTGAGGCAGTGAATTCTTGCAGAGGCGCATGGTGCATGATACTCTATTCATACAGGGGCCACTGAGATGTAGCACAACTTGTGGGAGATCTATTAGCGGAGTGGGATGAAAAGGGACATTGCAGAGTTTGTGGGTAAGTGCTTGACATATCAGTAGGTTAAGATAGAGCATCAGAAACCTAGTGGTTCCATGAAGGTGTTCACTATTCCTACTTGGAAGTGGGAAGAAGTGAACATGGACTTTGTGATGGGTTTTCCTAGAACATGTCATCACCATGATTCAGTTTGGGTCATTGTCGATAGAATGACAAAGTCAGCTCATTTCCTTCCAGTTTGTACCTCTTACTCATCCAAGGATTATACCAAACTCTATATCAGGGAGTAAGTAAGATTACACAGTGTTCCACTATCTATCATCTCAGACAGAGGTACCCAGTTCTCCTCTCACTTCTGTAAAGCGTTCCAAAAGGGTCTTGGTAGCCAAGTTCATCTTAGTACAGGGTTTCATCCTCAGACAGATGGTCAAGCATAAAGGACCATTCATACTCTAGAATATATGCTAAGGGCGTGTGCAATTGATTTCAAGGGAAACTGGGATGACCACTTGCCTTTGATTGAGTTTGTATACAACAATAGTTATTACTCCATTATTCAGATGGCTCCATTCAAAGCTCTCTATGGTAGGAGATGTAGCTCTCCGATCAGTTGGTTCAAAGTTAGTGAGATCACAGTTATAGGGCCTGACTTAGTTTTCGATGCCTTAGAGAAAGTTTAGTTAATTTGAGAAAGACTTCGGGCTGCTCAAAGCCGACAGAAGTCTTATGCGGATGTTCGTAGAAAGGATCTCAAATTTGAGGTTGATGACTATGTATATCTCAAGATCTCTACCATAAAGGGAGTGAAGAGATTCGGAAAGAAGGGAAAGCTCAGTCCCCGATATATCGGTCCCTACAGGATTCTTAGTCGGTTTTGCAAGGTAGCCTCCGATCTTGTGTTGCCTTCAGATTTTTCCTCAATTCATCATGTCTTTGATTTATCTTTGCTCAAGAAGTGCATAGGTGACCCAGTAGTTGTAGTACCTATTCAGAGCATTGACATTCATAATAGCCTCTCTTATGAAGACATTCTAGTTGAAATCCTCGACTATCAGACTCGTAGGCTGAGGAACAAAGAAGTCCCACTAGTCAAGGTTCTTTGGCGGAATCAGTCCATAAAGGAAGCTACTTGGGAAGCAGAAGCAGACATGAGAAAAAAGTACCCTCATCTTTTCTCTGCTAATTCAGACTTAGTTCGAAGTAACTATTTTACTTAAGCTTATTCAGTTACATGTTCTAAATTCCAGTATAAAATTGATATCAAGTATCAGTGCATAGCTTATCATGCATTCATGAGTTCAGCTTATCTGTCATGCATTAGATATGCATGTTCAGTTGGGCTATATTTAGTTTAGATTTCAATTTAGTCTAAAATTCATGTGCCTGTTGAGCATGATCATTGTATGCGTCATTTTATCTTTTCTCCCCTCTCAAGTAGTCATCATTCGAGGACGAATGTTTCCAAGGGGAAGATATTGTAATAGCCCGAAAAATCAAAACCAATATTAGAGCCATGTACCAAGCTCATGCATAGTACATCATGGTTATTTTATATTTTATGATAAGTTTAGATGTATATTAATACTTCAAATAACTCTCAGCTATCAGACAAATCAAAACTTTCTTTACCGATTGAATTCTTGAGAAAGATACTGGTATAGTCAACTTCAAACAAGCATATATTTCATTATACTTAGAATTTTTGAGCTCATGACCTATCAACAGATATATAATTAAATTATTTTTCCAATGATACCAATTTCACCTAAATTCGATATCGGAGCAAAGAGTTATTCCTATTTTACTCTAGCATGTCAGGCTAGAAACAATGTGACGACATTCGTGGTAGCTTACCACACTTGTGACGCCCTCTAACAAAGGTTGTCAGCCTTAGGCAGAAACTAGCTCCTAAGTGATGATATTCGTGGTAGCTTACCACACTTGTTACGCCCTACCACGAAGGTCATCAGGCTTAGGCAGAAACCAACTCCTAACTGACGACAATCGTGGTAGCTTACCACACTTGTGACGCCCTATCATGAAGGTCGCCATCCTTAGGCAGAAACCATCTCCTAAGTGATTAAATTCATGGTAGCTTACCACAATTGTGATGCCCTACCACGAAGGTCGTCATCCTTAAGCAGAAACCAGCTCGTAAGTGATGACATTCGTTGTAGCTTACCACATTTTTTACGCCTTGTCACAAATGCCGCCAGCTATGATTTTCAGCAACTGGAAATTTATTTCATAAGGATATTTTTGTCTTTTACTTCACCTTCTACGACTTACTACCCTAAAGAAGAATAAATTTTCCCATTTTTCTTCAGTTAAGCATCTTAAAAACACTCTCTTACGCTCTCAACCATAAGATTAGGATTTCTACCAAACTCATCTCTCAAAAGCAAGATTCAACCCTTTTTCCAAGATAATTGAGAATTAAGTTTCCCAATCCAAGAACTCTCCAGAAAATCATCAAGGTTTCCTTTCTAAGGTATGCGTAGTGTGCATCTACGGATCCAATCCGTTCATAGAGTTCAAGAACCATGTTTTAAATGTTATTTTGTAAACCTTTTATGGTAATATGAGTATGTATATATTGATGATTGTTGTTTAAGTTTCAATATAATGTCTAAAGGTGTTGTCATGGAATATATATGTTTGTTAATTAAAAACCATGAACTTTAGGTGGTTTAATAGGGAGCAAGTATGAAACTCACCTATGCATGTAAGATGTTTGATAAAATGCTTAGGATGCTATAAATTCATGTTTTTATGGTTCTACGATGTCTATATGACAAGTCAATGTTAGCTAGATACTTCAACATGAATCCCATGCTTTTCATGTCTTGCTATTGTGGTGGTATGAAACTTATAAGATAATGGAGATGTACAATATGTACAAGAAATATATCCATGCATTTCCTACAATGTTTAAGATGTTTAATAACTATATGAAATTTGACATCCCCTACTTATGATATTATGAATTATGGACTCAAATCTTGTGATCAAGTCATGCCATATGTGTAAGTTTCCTTCTATCATACATTATGTATCATATCAGTTGTATAATCATACCTCAGATATGCATGGATTCTGCTCATCAGTTAGGCACCAGATATACAATCTTATTATGAGAAACTCAGTTTATCATAACACTCAGTCGTGCATTCATGAATCAGTTACTCATGCATCAGATATGCATGTTCAGTATGATGTATTTAGCTTATCAGTCATGTTAGTCCCGAAACCATGTTTCAGTAGTGTATGTATTGTATGTACTTCAGTTGATCTTTTTTTCCATCTCAGTCATTCTTATTCGAGGATGAATGTTCCCTAAGGGGAAATATTATAATACCCCAAAAAATTCAAAATGATATTAGCGCTATATTTCAAGCTCATGTGTGGTACATCATGGTTATTTTATAGTTTTATGTGCAAGTTAGATGTGTACTAAGTCTTCAAATAACTCCCAGCTATCAGACAAAGCAAAACATTCTTATCGATTGAATTATTGGGAAGGATATTGCTATAGTCAACTTTGAATGAGAATATCTCTCATTATACTATGAATTTTTGAGCTTATTACCTACCAAAACATAGATAATTGAATTATATTTCCAACAATACCAATTTCTCCTAAATCCAATATCATATCAAGGAGTTATACCCATTTTACTCCAGCATGTGTGACTGGGAAACTGAGTGACAACATTCGTGATAAGCTGTCACAACCGTGATGACTTATCACCAATGTCATCAGCCCTAGGCAGATTTCTAATCCCAGTGAAGATGTTTTGTGACAAGCCATCTTCCCGTGATGACTTATCACCAATGTCGTCAACCTTAACCAGAAAATTAAGATTTTAACTTTTTGTGATGATTTTTCATGACTACTTATCACCAGCTTGATGACTTGTCATGAATGTCGTCAGCTATTTTTCTCAGCAATTGAGGGACATTTTTTCAAGGGTATTTTGGTATTTTACTTCACTTCCCACGACTTATAACCCTCAAGGAGCGTATTATCTTTCATTCTTTTTAGTTAAACATCTCAAAAAGCTCTCCCATACACTCTCAACCACAACATTAGGATTTACTCTCAAGATCATCTCCTCAAGAACAAGAACATTCTCTCCCAAAGGGGTTAAACCCTAGTCAATAAAAATCAAAAACAAGCCTAACGATTTCTTCAAGAACCTTCAAGAAACATTAGAGCTCTTTCAAGATCAAGCTTTAAGGTATGTGTAGTGTTCATCCATTGGTCCCTTTCATCAATGGAGCTCAAGAATCATGTTTTAAATTATAAATAGTGATTTTCTTATTGTGTTATGACTATATTCATGTTGATGATTGCTATTTGGATTCAAGGTTGTATCTTGATGTGTTTTTCATGAAGCATGTGAGTAAGTTAGTTGAAACCCATGAATTTTTGATGGATTAAGATTGTCAAATTGATAAGTACACCTATGCCCAAAGTTGTGCATGTAAGGTGTTTGATAAAATGCCAAGAATGATAGAATACATGTTTTTACGACTTAATAGTACTTAAATGACAAGCGGATGTTCTATTCTTTAAGATTCCACATGAACTCCACGTTATTGTTGTGTGTTATTGTTATGATATGGAATGAGCATGATATTGAAGAAATGCAAGTATATACATGTTGTGCGCATCCTCATCCATGTATAATATGTTGAGAACTAAGTGTAGTATGAAATCCTCTACTTATGATATTGTGAATTGTGGCCTTTATTCTTATGATCAAGTCAGTCATGTGTGTCAGTTTCCTTCCATCGAGTCCTGGGGATACTTGTACCCAAAATAATATAGTTGTGTGCCTAGTGCTATGTCATGTTATCATGATACTCTCAGTAAAGCCATGGTCTATAGAATTCAGTTAGTCATGTGACTCAGGAAAACTCAGAAATCTCAGCAGTCTTAGTAGTTCAGTAACTTCAGTACTCAGTAATCTTAGTGATCTCAGTAACCGCAGTATTCCTAGTGATCTTAGTAATTTCAGTACTCTCAGTCTGTCCTCAGAACTCAATACATTTCGTTAGTCAAGGGAACTCATTAAAATTAGTTTAGCTCTGCTAAATAATACCACAATTTTCAGTTCAATTAATCAGTATTAGTTCAGCGAATCAGTTTACTTCAGTTATTCAATTTAGCTCAGTTATTCAGTTCACTGTCTTTCAGATAGGAGTAGGATTCAGCACCGAGTGAGCCTAGGGGTTGGGACTCAGTCACTAGAAAGGACTAAGATCCTTAGAGGCAATCACTAAGTTCCAGAACAACATAGTCAGCATAGATACGAGTACTGATAAGCTAATCACACATATCTGATGCATGAATATATGACTAAACGGGCTCAGGAACTTGTGGTTGAACATGCAATGGTAAAGGTACAAAGTTTGTACTAAAATCTAAGCATGGAACTAAATATAAAGTTTGGTACTAAAATATAAACATGGGAACAAGTAAAATCAAAGAAGACTATCACGTTGAACTAAAAAGTAGCGATGATTCTGAGATTAATCACTCAATATGCATGAGCGGAAACATAAGAACATAACTGAGTTTGGAACTTGGTACATGAACTGAAATGAGTCTGCAATGCATGACATGGATAGAGTATCGTATAATGGACTAAACTGAGCCATTGACTACATGGCTTACTGCTCAGTTTTGGAGCTAGAGGGTTGGCTCATAAGTAACACTTCCTCCAAGTTAGATTCATCAAAGAAAATGACATGTTTAAATCATGAAAGTTTAGGGGCTATTGTTTATCTCCCCCTTGGGACACTATATCCCTTAAAGGATGTTGTACTGACGTTGTTGAGATATTGTGGAAGTTGAGGCGATGGACAAGGCATCTACGAACTAGATTATAACTGAACCTCGGGAGTCTGGGACTAATGCATGTTGTATGAACTGAACTGAACTTACAACTACTAGGAGGTTCTACTAGGAATAGTTACATTCCCTAAGATCTTGGATAGCATGAATAGATTCAAGAATGAGGAAAAAAACTATACAAATCTAACTGCTCGATTGCTAAAATGACTTCCTAGATTTACTAACTAACTCATGCTGAAACATATGACTAAATCAAAGAAGGAGATCTTACAATGCATACTGTGAACATGAAAGACTGGTAGCATACCCGAATCTAGATCAGGGAAACTTTTTGGATCATGACGGGTCTGGAGTGCATACAGTCTATTTTGACGCTGACCACTCTTGGTGCCTTGCTGACGCAACTCTTTACCCCTCTATGCTAGAACTCTACACTCTCACATCCTATGGCCTAGCTTGCTATAACCAAAGCATACATCACTACCTGCCCTACATGCACCTAGGTGATTTTTACCACACTCTTTGCAAAACAGAAAAGTAAGACTTCTATTCTCACTACCTTGGGCCTCAAAGCCTGGCGCTTTATCATGGCGGTCATTTCTGGACTTAGGTGCTGGTGCACAGCTGAGGATGGAGCTGGGGATGAAAACTTCTGACTATGTTGAGAATGGTTACCACCCTATGACTTAGGCTGAGCAAAGCTGAAACTACCTATCCTTGCTTTCATACTCTGTCTCTCCCTTATTTTAATCTTCTTCTCCTCTATATTCTAAGCATGAATTAAAAGTCTGGCTAAAGTTATATCACTATTCAATATGGCAGATCTACACTCATTTACCACGCTATCGTTCACCCCTAACACAAACTTACTCATCTTAGCTTTACTCTCTACAACTACATGAGGGAATTATCTGGCTAATTGAGTAAACCTAAGAGAATACTCTTTAACTGCCATACTGCACTGCCTGAGTTTTAAGCTCTAACAGGAAAAATCTATCAAGGAAAGTAGAGGAAAACTCCTTCCACTCTATAGAACCTGCATCGTCTAACCTTTTTGACTTCTATTATTTGTACTAAGTATAACCCATATCCTACTACTGATATGCAGTAAACTCAGCAATTTCCATAGTAGTCACCCCCATAATATCTATTACTTTGTAAATCTAATCTAAGAATTTCTACAGGTACTCATCTGACTTAGACCCCTTGAATGAAAGAGGATTCATTTAGGTAATGTCTTGAATTCTAGCTGCAGCGGTATTGGCCACTGGATTGGTTGGAATAATAGGAGGTCGTTCAATCTGGGTAGCAACTGACTGAGCAAGAGTACTAAATGTGGTCCTGAACTCCGCATGAGAAATATGATCGCCTGAAGGTTCTTCGAGATGAGGGGCTAACTGATTCCCATTTCTTATTTTAGGAGGCATGTTCTGTAGAAGATAGGGAGAAATGGATTAGACTGAGAGTGACTTGAGATTATGCTCAATGGAATGACATCTATACTAAAAATGGGAAAATGTTCCTAAAATATCTCATTGCCTCCTGCACATAAGTGTGATGCACAATACATGCATGTACAAGACTCTACTAGATGCGGCTTTCAGACTTCCTAGGAATCTATTGAACCTTAGACTATGATACCAAGTTTGTAACACTCGGATTTTATAAACCGAAATGCTACACGGTGCTTATGACCCGAAAGGACCACAAGCAAACCCATGACTGATATTTGTACCTATACACTACAATATATGATGTAATAATATAAAAAAACATGAACAATAGGCCATAAGGTTAAACTAAATAAAATATTTGACAAACATAAAATCCATATAGGTGGAAAATATCTAAAAATAACTGAAGTCTAAATCAAATCTGATCTAATTTTGAATGCCTCTAAATACTGTATGAGTAAGGAGTTGAAGGAACATGTCTCCAACTAACTCCATCTAGTAAAACTGAACTGAAATAATAAATGAAATAAAATAATATCGTCCTCAAATGGATGAGGACTCACTGTAACTCTGCGACTGGAATGCTACTGCTAATCTAGAACACGCTCCTCTGAACCTATGGTGTAACATAAGAGAAAACACCATAGAGCAAATGCGTCAGTACGTCTGAATATACTGAGTATATGAGTGAGGTAGGCTAAATGCAAAGGGTTATATGCATGAACAATGCTAAGAATACAAACATGTATAATCAACTATAACTGAACTCGTGGTGATACTGACTGCTGAGTTTGAATACTGACGACATGACTTTACGAATACTAAGATACTAAATAGATGAATGACTATTTCTGATAGTTCAAATTATAAAGAACTGGTCTAATTAACTGTGTCTAACAGTTCTCAAACTGAATACTAATAACATAAGCTATGAAAACTAACATAACTGCTATAACTGTGATGATCAACAAGACCGATGTAACTGATACTAAGCAACAATAATTTATAGTCTAAGTTCTAATGGAACTATATGAGTTCCTTTCTATATGAAGTAACTGAATATGAGATCAGTCCTATCTAGCGGCTGATCTTTAAATCTGATGATTTCGATAGTAATTAATTATAGTTGAGATCAGTCTTGTGTAATGGGTGATCTTGAAGTCTATCTATAATAATAAGGATTGACTGTCTCTAATAGTACTGAATCTGTACTACTGAACTGAGTTAACTATATCAGATAGTCCTGAATCTGTAACTAAAATTGTAGGATGTATTCATCTAACCAATATACCCCATGCTAAGCTTACTGGGTTCTGATGATAGGAGAAATTACGTGCCTATATCAATATATTTTGCCCATATTTTAGCCTAGTTTTGAGAACAAATTATATATTTCATGAACTTTTAGTCCTTTTTCCTGTAAATGAGCTAACGAACATGATTAGGAAAGTTTCAGGTATAAATGAAGCAAAATACAGCATTTTATGGCTTACTTGACGCAAAAGAAAGCTCACAAAGGAAGGGAAGAAAGTCTACACGCCTAAGGACCAAAACTGCTGCATGGAAAATCTGTCCCGAGCTAAAACAGAATTTCTGAAGACTTTGGGGACTTACAGACACAAAGCTGGATTTTGACAATGATACATTAACCTAGTACAATTGGGTTATGTATTTCATTAGTTTATTTGGATTAGGAGAATCTTACATTAACCTAGTACAAATGGGTTAAGTATTTCCTTAGTTTAGTAGGATTTGGTTATTTATTTCATCAGCTTAGTAGGAGTAGGATATAGGTATTATAAATACCATATCATGCTAGAGATTTTTAATTAACTCCTCCCTTAGTGGAGAGATACATTCGACAATTAATCTTCTTCCATCCCTCTCTTCTTCCACTACAACACTTCTAATCTACTTTTCTAATCTTTCCATTAAGTCTATTCATCTATTCCACAACAAGAGAATAGTTACTTGCTAAGGAATCACGCCTCACGCCTATCACCTAAGCTACACGCCATTCACCAATATTGTGATATAATAATAATGCCAATCATGATTTCCTTTGCATTCATGGGTAACTAAACCTCTCTGTTGGGGTTATGGAAGCCGAATGAGATACTACATATTGCTGTGAGTTTGTGAGTTCATGACACGTATATTGCTTATATCATTATTCTCTTCATCTTAATCTACATTCTTTGCGGTTGAAAACGCAAGAATACGCCAGTCTAACATTTAACTTGTTCGAGAGAAAGGTTATTTGTCTGGAAAAGAGATAATGTCAAGGTAGTAGGACACCCTTTCCTATTAAAAAACTAGTGCCGTAACTGGACTAACCTCTTGGAGAATTCGTACCGTTAGACATGCTTTAAGCTCGAGAGAGTTAAAGTGAAATAGTCCTTGTTTAGGTTGAGAGACGCTTGGATTTACCATCGACTACAATTCTCTACAAGCAATTGCATGTCAGAATTCTACACACTCATAGCCAATAGAGACGTATACCTCAGAAGGTGGACATAACCCCAACGCTTCAATTCTCATTGTTTACAACTTACGTAACAATCTTTCTCTTTTTACTTGGCTATTTTCAGCTTTTACTTTAATCTTTTCGTTACACATTACAATCCCTCCTTTTACGAGACTTGCACCAAAAGTTTAGTAATTTTGCTTACTTGTTGGCCAAGCTATTCCCTGTGGGATCGACACCCAACCCAGGTTGGGTTCTATATTTGCTAATGACCGCTTTACACTCCCACGAGAGTTGTAGATTGAGCGTTATCAAAAATTGGCGCCGTTGCCAGGGAATACGAGTGTCAATCAAGTTCGTAATAATTACTAGACCCTTTGGTCAATGATTCTCGTACTTTTACATTTAGTTTTTGTTTTTGTTTACTGCAGGTTTTTACTTTAGTGCATGCCCCATACTGGAAGTTCTGGTCAACCGTTATTACCAATCAATCCGGAACCGCAACGAATTAGAAGAATGGAAGCACAAGCTGAAATCAACAGGATGGATGCTCAACACGAGCAAGCAAGATTAGCTGCTCTTGCCGCTGCTCAAGTCCAACAACAAAACATTGATAATCCTGGGGGAGCCTCAAATCCTGACGATAAGGATTTAGGTGACGACGAGTTGATAAACCCAAGGCATGTTGCTGAAACTACAACACCTGCCAACCGAAGAGGTCGACAAGCTCGGTATAGGTATGATCGCCAACCATTGCAGCCAGCTTTCGACGATGGTGATGATGATCTTGATGGTGCCGGAGCCACTAGAGCTATAATTCCACCACCATTAGCGCCCAGAGCCAAGTTCAACAACACAAGCACCATGATTCAGTTATTGCAACTCAAGGGATTATTTGGTGGACTAGTAGGCGATGATCCGAATATGCATCTCATCAACTTTATTTCTACATGCAAGTCTTTTGACAATCCTGGTGTTGGTCAGAATGCTATTCGATTACGTCTATTTCCATTGTCTCTGTCTGGGGTGGCAACACTATGGTTGAATGGGCTGACTCCTGATTCAATTACAAATTGGAGGCAATTGAGAGATGCTTTCCTAGAAAAATTCTTTCTGCCATCCAAAAGGGCCCAATTGAGAGATGAAATCAGTAACTTTCGTCAGCTTCCCTCTGAAGCTCTTCATAAAACAAGGGAGAGGTTCAAGACAAAGCTAGCGAGATGCCCAAACCATCACATGACTAATGTTCACCTCATGGAGATCTTGTATAGAGCCTTGAATTCAATAACTAAACCAGTGGTGGACAACGCAGCGGGAGGTTCTTTCATGGACCTCACCTTTGGTCAAGCAAGCAATATGCTAGATCGTATGACGAAACAAAGTAGAGCTTGGCCTACCAGGGATTCTGAGGTAGCAAGCCCCACTTTATCTATTGGCATGACTGCAGACCAACGAAGAAGAGAAGAAGAACGTGATCAAGATATGGCGCACATGAAAACCCAAATGGATCTTCTTACAAAGCATCTATTAGGGAAGACTAAAAAAGTGAAAGTGATTGCGTCAAAAGGAAGAGATGAATCTGATTCGGAAGAGGAGGCCAACTACTTGAACAATCAGGGGGGTTTCCGAGGGAATACCCAAGGAAACCAAGCTCGGAACTATTATGATAAATCTGGAAACAAAGACCAAGGTAGTTGGAAGAACAAGAATGAAAAGAGTGGTTTGTACGTTCCCCCTGGCAGACGTGATACCACCATATCTAATTCTGGAAGTATGGAAGACATGATGGCTAAATTATTGAAAGGAGTGGAAGCAACGAGCGTGGGAGTTACGGAGGTAATTAATGATTTGTCCGCCATGAAACAATTAGTAGATTCACATTCCACTTCAATTAGACAACTAGAGCAACAATTCAGTCAACTTTCAGCAGCACTCAACCAAAGGAAGGCCGGCACTTTACCTAGCGATACTGTGCAAAACCCAAGGAATGATGGGTCATGCATGGCCATCACTACCAGAAGTGGTAAGGTGCTGGAAACTCCAGAAAAAGGCAAGCAAGTGATTGACGAAGTTGCGGACATGAATGACAATGCAAAAGGAGAAGATGTCGCAGCTACTACTCCTGACGTCAACAACGCCACAACCAGCACTGTGCAGCCTGAAAAATTAGGAAAACGGAAGCAAGAGGAGAAGAAACCTGCGGAGAGAACACTTCCATACCCACCGCCACCTTTTCCCCAAAGATTGAAGAAGGTGGCGGATGACACTAAGTTCAGCAAATTTATGACTATGCTCAAGCAGCTGACCATTAATGTTCCATTGGTGGAGGCACTTGAACGAATGCCTGGATATGGGAAGTTTATAAAGGACCTATTGACAAAGAATCGGGCAGCAAGTTATGAGTTAGCGGATAATGTTCATCATTGTAGTGCAATCGCTACAAGGTCGTTAGTTCAAAAGAAGGCAGATCCTGGAGCTTTCACTATTCCTTGCACAATTGGATCATTGGATTTTGCTAAGGCATTGTGCGATTTGGGAGCTAGCATCAATTTGATGCCACTATCTATCTACAGAAAGTTGGGGTTGGGAGACCCTACACCAACCAATATGAGGCTCGTGATGGCTAATAGGTCGGTAAAACGACCTGTGGGTATCTTGAATGATGTGTTGGTGAAGGTTTCTTCATTCGTATTTCCTGCAGACTTCGTTATTCTGGATTGTAAGGAGGATTCTGAAGTTCCCATAATCTTGGGACGTCCTTTCCTTCCAACTGGAAGTGTACTTATTGACATGAAAGATAATGAGCTTTTGTTTCGAATTAATGACGAAGTGGTATGGTTTAGTATATGCAAAACAATGAAGCAGCCTAGCGATATGAATGAGTTATCTGTAGCTGATGTTCATCATGAGGATATGAAAGCATTATCTATAGAGAAACAGCCTACTGTTGAGCCATTGTCTGCTGCGCCACTGAATGTTGAGCATGAGGACAATGAAGAACTTATGAGTGCTCTAACAGAAATAGAGTCTTATACTCCTAAGCAACCGGATTGTGATCTCAAGAATCAACCAACAGCGAAGACTCCCATTGAAGAGCCACCAATGCAGAATCACAAGAGCTCCCCGACTATCTAAGGTATTTGTTCTTGGAAAGTAGAAATATACTTCCAGAGAGAGCAGATGATTTAAGTGAACAGCACGTAGAAGCTCTTATCTCTGCAATGAAGAGATACAAGAGAGCTATGGGTTGGACTATTGATGATATAATTGGTGACTCTCCGGGGAAACGTATGAGCCATCTTGAAGAAGATCACATGCCCACAGGTAAGCCTCATTGTCGTCTAAATCCTTTCAGAAAATGATCCATCACTTACCTCGACGAAGTTTGAGTACTCGAGGTAACTATGTCGAGCCACGACAATAAATAAGGCACTAGATGGGAGGCAACCCATCGTTTTATTGTTTTATCATTTCATCGTTTTATCATTTTATCGTTTTTATACTTGTTTTGTTTTTGATAAATGAAAAATCCAAAAATAAGAGTCGTGCCACGACCAAAACTAAGGCGCTTGGTGGGAGGCAACCCATCGTACTAATCATTTTCAGTTGTTTTGAGCAAATATAGGTGCAAGAAGTATTCAACGAGGAGATTGATTTCAATTGACGATTTGGACGCATTGTATGGTAAAGTTGGTAAGTTAGGAATAGTGATGCACAAGGCTATGGATTGAGCATTTATCACGTCAAAATAGGCATCGAGGAAGGCTAGGCCTTGGTTAAACTAGGCCACGAACGATGCACAACCTATCCTATAGCCTAAGGTGTCGGAATCTATAGTGCTATACACTATGCGCCGCCTATTCCTAAGTGTGCTTTTGACTATGCGCCGCCTATGCTATGGCATTTGGTATCAGTATCTCATATGCCATAGACTATGCGGCGCATATGTCTACATATGCCATAGACTATGCAGCGCATATGTCCCATTATGCTATAGACAATGCGCCGCATATGTCATTGATATGCCGAGAATTATGCGTCGCATATGTGGTATTTTTGTCTCCAAAACCGATTATAAATGGGTCAAAACCCGACCCATTCTCTTCCTATATAAAGGGGACTTAGTTTTACAACAAAACCACACTAAAAATTGACCTCAGGGCGCCGCATATACATCCAAATCCTCTCAAAATTTTCTTCTTTTACCCTTCTAATTCACAAAACCATCTCCACAAGCTTCAAGCAAGTAAGCACTCTCTTATTCTTCATTTATTTCTTGTAAGTACTACGTTGCTATGTCTATTATGAATCGCTAAATCGTATAAGATTGTTGGTGATGTTCATGTGTTTGGATTGTTGATACAAAATCATGTGACTGAACATGTACGTAGTAAAATCTTGACTTGTTTCCAACTTGAAATTGGTTTTAATAGCATTGTTATACTATTTACGGAATTACTATGGCTATGAATAGTGCTTAAGATTGTTGTTTGGATACTTACATGTTAGACTATCCCGGCCATCGGGATAAGACTTATAGTGCCTACCAACATAAGAGGTTGTGATTGTTGTAAGAATAACTATTCCATGTGGTAACCCCTATGTAGTAGTGTTGCTATATCTACCATGAAAGTAGTCCAATGGCTGCAAGTAAGTGATGCATTGCTGATTTTCTTGTCGGAATACAATCCTAAAATGTATGTCGACGAAATCTGAGTAATTGACCACTTTCGCTTCACTGATTTGTGTTAACAAAACTAAGTGTGGGGTGGTACCCCTACTGCTTATGTATAGATTGTATCCATTGAGATTGTGCTACTATTAACACTATTTCAAGTCTCAGGTACAATGGCACCTAAAGAGAGACAAGGCAAGGAGAAGGCTACCACTTCCCAAAAGGGCAAGAAAAGAGGCCGCAAGGAGCAAGGAGAACCCTCCCCGCTGCAAACACCTTGACTCACGCTTGGAATTAAGTGGGATACTTATGAGGAACTTCTAAGGATGACGACTCCGATGATGATTCCAATGCAAGGGGTATGACCCCAGACATAGAGGATAAGTCCGACCACCCAGGTTCCTAGTATTTATTTTCCACTGAGGACAGTGTCCCGTTTAAGTGTGGGGTGGCGGTATCACATGCTATACTTCTCTGTTTGCACCTATGTTTGTTTGTTTACTTTGTTTATTTGAGTTCGTTTTTGTTTATCATTTTTTTTTAAGTTTTTTTATTAGGAGTAAAATTTTTTCTAGCTTCGCATGAAATTATTTTGATAGGCAGCATGAGATCATAGCAAGAGTATGTGCTACAATTCCGACTATTGAGACATTTAGGCTCTATTTGTGACTCATTATGTGATATTGTGTGATTAAATTCCTTCAATTGTTGGGTCGAGAGTCTAAATTACTTCCAATCAAGTCGACCATGTGCCTTGTGTGTGTGAGATTAATAGGACCTTCTATGTATGTGGCTGATGCTAGAACTTGCCTGGTATGTATGCAAAGCGAAAATAAGGAGTGTAAGTTAGGATATGATTTAGGCATTTCTTTGGCAACCTATATTTGTTTACCTTCAGTTTTACCTACCCATGGAAATCATCCTAGTCAACCCCTTTTGAGCCTTTAGCCTATTTCTTTGACAACCTTGTATGTAAGCCTAATCCATTTTTTTCAAGACCGTAATTTGATCCAAATTCCTAAGTGCTTTAAATTAAAAAAGTCATGTGACAACATAAGAGGAAATTGGGTAAGTATGATGCTTTAAATTGTAAATGGTGCTTGAATGTGTTATGGAAAAGAAAGTGCTATCATAAGAGTTATGTTGTGAAAAGAAAAAGGAAAAGAAAGCTGAAAAGTGAGTTGTTATTAAAATTGAAAAACAAAAGAGGAGAACAAGGGTGGTAGAATAAAAAAAAGAAGAAAGGTTGAAAGAAAAAAGTGTCAATGATACAAAGTGATGTATTAAAGTGCTTAGGAACTTAGTCACTATTTCTGGCCAAAATAGTCCTACCCGTCCCTTAGCCTACATTACAACCATCAAAAGACCTATTTGATCCTAATCTTAACATTCTGACATTTAGTGGAGTACTACACTAAGGGCAAGCCTATGGTCATCAGTTGCTACATATGAATTCTTTGTGAGAGCGAGAGCAAGGATATTGTTGATACCCATGTTTGAAAAATATGCTATACTTGTGAGTGATTATG
This sequence comes from Capsicum baccatum var. pendulum, assembly GCA_030864225.1. Classification (NCBI taxonomy): domain Eukaryota; kingdom Viridiplantae; phylum Streptophyta; class Magnoliopsida; order Solanales; family Solanaceae; genus Capsicum; species Capsicum baccatum. The sequence goes on from CM061556.1 coordinate 229,762,749, forward strand.
GGTAATATATTGTGAGACACACATGATTGATGAGTTTTGGATAGTTGTATATGATTCTATGCACTTTAACGTTTGCATGCGAGTTGATCACCATCATGAGTCTATACTTGAGGTTAAATTGTTTCTACTTATAATCGGAAAGCTGCTCTTTGTTGATAATTGTTGTGCTTGTCTTGATAAATGCTTTGTGTTGTTGTTGTAAAAACCCTAAGTTTATGTTTAGAAGGACATGATATGTTGTTCGAGGACGAACAAAGCTGCAAGTGTGGGGTGTTGATGATAGGCGAAATTACGCGCCTATATCAATATATTTTGCCCATATTTTAGCCTAGTTTTGAGAACAAATTATATATTTCATGAACTTTTAGTCCTTTTTCCTGTAAATGAGCTAACGAACATGATTAGGAAATTTTCAGGTATAAATGATGCAAAATACAGCATTTTATGGCTTACTTGACGCAAAACAAAGCTCACAAAGGAAGGGAAGAAAGTCTACACGCCTAATGACCAAAACTGCTGCATGGAAAATCTGTCCCGGGCTAAAACAGCATTTCTGAAGACTTTGGGGACTTACAGACACAAAGCTGGATTTTGACAATGATACATTAACCTAGTACAATTGGGTTATGTATTTCATTAGTTTATTTGGATTAGGAGAATGTTACATTAACCTAGTACAAATGGGTTAAGTATTTCCTTAGTTTAGTAGGATTTGGTTATTTATTTCATTAGCTTAGTAGGAGTAGGATATAGGTATTATAAATACCATATCATGCTAGAGATTTTTAATTAACTCCTCCCTTAGTGGAGAGATACATTCGACAATTAATCTTCTTCCATCCCTCTCTTCTTCCACTACAACACTTCTAATCTACTCTTCTAATCTTTCCATTAATTCTATTCATCTATTCCACAACAAGAGAATCGTTACTTGCTAAGGAATCACGCCTCACGCCTATCACCTAAGCTACACGCTATTCACCAATATTGTGATATAATAATAATGCCAATCGTGATTTCCTTCGCATTCATGGGTAACTAAACCTCTCTGTTGGGGTTATGGAAGCCGAATGAGATACTATCTATTGCTGTGAGTTTGTGAGTTCATGACACGTATATTGCTTATATCATTATTCTCTTCATCTTAATCTACATTCTTTGCGGTTGCAAACTCAAGAATACTCCAGTCTAACATTTAACTTGTTCGAGAGAAAGGTTATTTGTCTGGAAAAGAGATAATGTCAAGGTAGTAGGACACCCTTTCCTATTAAAAAGCTAGTGCCGTAACTGGACTAACCTCTTGGAGAATTCGTACCGTTAGACACGCTTTAAGCTCAAGAGAGTTAAAGTGAAATAGTCCTTGTTTAGGTCGAGAGACGCTTGGATTTACCATCGACTACAATTATCTACAAGCAATTGCATGTCAAAATTCTACACACTCATAGCCAATAGAGACGTATACCTCAGAAGGTGGACATAACCCCAACGCTTCAATTCTCATTGTTTACAACTTACGTAACAATCTTTCTCTTTTTACTTTGCTATTTTCAGCTTTTACTATTCTTTTCGTTACACATTACAATCCCCCCTTTTACGAGACTTGCACCAAAAGTTTAGTAATTTTGCTTACTTGTTGGACAAGCTATTCCCTGTGGGATCGACACCCAACCCAGGTTGGGTTCTATATTTGCTAACGACCGCTTTACACTCCCACGAGAGCTGTAGATTGAGCGTTATCAGGTTCCAATCTCTACGTTGACTGGAAGGGAGTCAGTATCGCGCCACCAGTAAAGACAACTATTATGGAGTAAGTCCTAATCTAGCAGGTCACTCCTAGTATTAGTCCTATAAATATAAATATGATAATGGGAGACCCCTAACTATGCTAGTCCTATCTAACGGGTGACATATTGTACCTACGCTGGCTACGTAGTTCAAGAACTTTAGGATAGCTTCTAAGGATCTCCGTCCTTTCTAGCGGGTAAGTCCTCATCCCTAGGCTCACTCGGTGCTAAATCCTACTCCCATCAGAAAGACACTGAATTGGATAACTGAGCTACACTAAATAACTAAACTAAACTAATTAGCTGAACTGATACAGATTAACTGAACTGATAGTAGTGGCATTGTTTAGTGTAGCTAAACTAAGTTTACTGAGTTTCCTTAACTGAAGGAACGTACTGAGTTCTGAGGACTGAATGAGAGCACGAAAATTACTGAGATCGCTAGGAATACTACTGTTACTGAGATCACTAAGATTACTGAGTACTGAGGTTACTAAATTACTGAGACTGCTGAGATTTCTGAGTTTTCCTGAGTCATATGACTAACTAAATTCTATAGACCATGGCTTGACTGAGAGTATCATGATAACATGACATGTCACTAGGCACACAATTATATTATTTCGGGTAAAAGTACCCCCAGGACTCGATGGAAGGAAACTGACACGCATGACTGACTTGATCATAAGAATAGAGTCCATAATTCAAAATATCATAAGTAGGGGATTTCATACTACACTTGGTTCTCAACATCTTATACATGCAAGGGATGCACTTGCTTCAATATCATGTTCATTCCATATCACAACAATAACACACAAAAATAACGTGGAGTTCATGTGGAATCATAAAGAATAGGACATGGGCTTGTCATTTAAGCACTATTAAGTCATAAAAACATGGATTCTATCATTCTTAGTATTTTATCAAACACCTTACACGTACAACATTGGGCATAGGTGTACTTATCAATTTGACAATCATAATCCATTAGAAATTCATGGGTTTCAACTAACCTACTCACATGCTTCATGAAAAACACATCAAGATACAACGTTGAATCCAAACAACAATCATCAACATGAATATAGTCATAACACAACAAGAAAATCACTATTTATAATTTAAAACATGATTCCTGAGTTCCATGGATTAAAGAGACCCATGGATGAACACTGCACATACCTTAAAGCTTGATTTTGAAAGAGATCTAATGTTTCTTGAAGGTTCTTGAAGAAATCCTTAGTCTTGTTCTTGATTTTTCATTACTATGGTTTAACCTCTTTAGGAGGGAATGTTATTGTTATTGAGGAGATGATCTTGAGAGAAAACCCTAATCTTATGGTTTAGAGTATGTGAGAGAGCTTTTTGAGATGTTTAACTAAAGAGAATGAAAGATAATATGCTCATTGAGGGTTATAAGTCATGGAAAGTGAAGGAAAAGACCAAAATACCCTTGAGAAAATGTCCCTCAATTGCTGGAAAAAATAGCTAACAACATTTGTGACAAGTCGTCAAGCTGGTGATAAGTTGTCACGAAATGTCGTCACAAAAGGGTGAAATCTTGATTTTCTATTTAAGTGGGATTAGAAATCTTCCCAGAGCTGATGACATTGGTGATAAGTCGTCACTCTTGTGACAGCTTATCACGAATGTCGTCACTCAGTTTCCCAGCCTGAAATGTTGGATTAAAATTGGTATAACTCTTCACTACGATATCAGATTTAGATAAAATTGGTATCTTTGGAAAGCTAATTCAGTTATATATCTTTTGGTAGGTCGTGAGATCAAAATTCATAGTATAACGAGTGATATTCTCATTGAAGTTGACTATAGCAATATCCTTCCCAAGAATTCAATGGTAAGAAATGTTTTGATTCGTCTGATAGCTGAGAGTTATTTGAAGACTTAACATACATCTAAATTTCTCATAAAACTATAAAATAACCATGATGTACTATGCATTAGCTTGAAACGTGGCGCTAATATTGGTTTGCATTTTTCAGGGTAATATAATATCTCCCCCTAGGAATATTTATCCTCGAATGAGAATGACTGAGATCGAAGAAAAGATCAACTGAAGTACATACAATACATACACTACTAAAAATGCTTTTGGGACTGACATGACTGATAAGATGAATACATCATACTAAATATGCATATCTGATGCATGAGTAACTAATTCATGAATGCAGGACTGATGGTTTTGATGAACTGAGTTTCTCAAAATAAGAATGCATATTTGATGCCTAACTGATGAGTTGAATCCGTGAGTATCTGATATATAATTATACGACTGAGATAATACATGAATGCATGATAAAAAATACTGATAAGCTGATCACCCATATCTGACACATGAAGATATGACTGAACGAGCTCAGGAACATGCGGCTGAACATGCAATGGTAAAGGTACCAAGTTTGTACTACAAACTAAGCATGGAACTGAATACAAAGTTAGGTACTAAAATCTAACAATGAGAACGAGTAAGATCAAAGAAGACTATCACCTTGAACTGATAATATCGATGAGTCTGAGTTTAATCACTCAATATGATGAGCGGAAATATAAGAACATAACTTATTCTGAATATGATACATGAACTGAACTAATTCTATAATGCATGACATGGATAGAGTATCGTATCATGGACTAAACTGAGCCATTGAGTACATGGATTAGTGCTGAGTTTTGGAGCTAGAAGGTCAGCTCATAACTAACACTTTCTCTAAGATAGATTCATCAACGAAAATAAAATGTTTAAATCATGAAAGTTTGTGGGCCAATGTGTATATCCCACTTGAGACACTATGTCCCTTGAATGGTGCTGGACTGATGTCGCTGAGATATTGAGGAAGTTGAGGCAATGCTCAAGGCATCTATCAACTAAATTATAACCGAACCTCGGGAGTCTGGGACTAATTCATGATGCATTAACTAAACTTAACTTGTAACTACTAGGAGGTTCTACTTGGAATAGTTACATTCCCTGAGATCTTAGATAGCATAAGTAGATGCAAGGATGTGGAAACAAACTATACAAATCTAACTGCTCGATTGCTAAACTGACTTGCTAGCTTTACTAACTAACTCATGATAAAATATATATCCAAATTAGAGAAGGAGATCTAACAATTCATACCATGAACATGAAAGACTGGTAACATACTAGAATCTAGGTCAGGGAAACTTTCCGGATCATGACGGGTCTGGAGTACATAAAGTTTATTCTGATGCTGACCTCTCTTGGTGCATTTCTGATGCAACTCTTTACCCCTCTATGCTAGAACTCTACACTCTCACATCTTGTGGCCTAGCTTACCTCACCCAAAGCATACATCACTACCTGTCCTATATGCATCTAGGTGATTCTTACCACACTCTTCGCAAAGCAGATAAGTAAGACTTCTATTCTTACTACCCTAGGCCTCAGAGCCTAGTGCTCCATCATGATGGTCATTTCTGGACTTAGGTGATAGTGCACTAGCTGAGGATAGAGCTGGTGCTGAAAACTTCTGACTATGCTGAGAATAATCACTCCCTGTGACTTAGGCTAAGCAAAGATGAAACTACCTATCCTTGCTCTCTTACTATGTCTCTCCCTCATTCTAATCTTCTGCTTCTCTATTTGATAATAATGAGTTATAAGTCTGGCTAAAGTCATATCACTATTCAACATGGCAGATCTGCACTTGTTTACCACGCTATCGTTTACCCCTGACACGAACTTACTCATCTTGGCTCTACTATCTGCAATCACATGAGGGGTATATCTAGCTAATTGATTAAACCTAAGAGAATACTCTTTCACTATCATACTACCCTGCCTGAGGTTGATGAACTCTAGCACCTTAGCTTCTCTAAGCTCTAGTGGGAAAAATATATCAAGGATAATAAAGGAAAACTCCTCCCACTCTATAGAACCTGCATCATCTAACCTTTCTGAATTCCACTATTTGTACCAAGTATGAACCACATCCTGCAACTAATATGTAGCTAACTCAGCACTCTCCATAGTAGTCACCCCCATAATATCTATCACTTTCTAAATCTAATCTAAGAATTCCTGCGGGTTCTCATCTGACATAGACCCCATCAAAGAAGTAGGATTCACTCGGTTAAAGTCTCGAATTCTAGTTGCAGCTGAATTGGCCACTGGATTGGTAGGAATGATAGCTGGTCGTTCATTCTAGGTAGCAACTGACTGAGCAAGAGTGGTGAATGCAGTCCTAAACTCCGCATCAGAAACATGATTGCCCAAAGGGTCTTCGGGCTGAGGGGCTGACTCATTCCCATTTCTTCTTTTAGAAGGCATGTTCTGTAGAAGAAAAGGAGAAATGGATTAGACTGAGAGTGACATAAGATTATGCTCACTGGCATGACATGAATACGGAAATAAGGGAAACTGTTTCTAAAATATCTCATAGCCTCCTACACATAAGTGTGGTGCACAACACACGGATGTACAACACTCTACTAGATGCGGATTTCAGACTTCCTAGAATTCTATTGAACCTTAGGCTCTGATACCAAGTTTGTAACACTTGGATTTTATAAACCGAAATGCTACATGGTGCTTATGACTCCAAAGGACCACAAGTAAACCCATGACTAATATCTGGACCTGTACACTGCAATATATGATGTAATAATACAGAAAAACATGAACAATAGGCCATAAGGTTAAACTAAATAAAATATTTGACAAACATAAAATCCATATGGGTGGAAAATACCTAAAAACAACTGAAGTCTAAATCAAATCTGATCTAATTTTGAATGCCTCTAAATACTATCTGAGTAAGGAGTTGAAGGAACTTGTCTTCAACTAACTCCGTCTAGCAAAATTGAACTGAAATAATAAATGAAATAAAATAATATCATCCTCAAATGGATGAGGACTCACAGCAACTTTGTGATTGGAATGCTACTACTGATCTGGAACACGTTCTCTAAACCTATGGTGTAACATAAGAGAAAGCACCATAGCACAAATGCATCAGTACGTCTGAATATACTGAGTATACAAGTTAGGTAGGCTAAATGCAAATGGTTATATGCATGAACAATGCTATCTAATATGAATATGATAATACATACATGCATAAGCAACTATAACTTAACACGTAGTGATAATAACTACTGAGTCTGAATATTGACGATATGAATGTATGGATACTAAGATACTAAATAGATGAATGACTATTTTTGATAGTTCAAATATGAAGAACTAGTCTGATTGAATGTGTCTAATAGTCCTGAAACTAAATACTGATAACATAAGCTATGACAACTAACATAACTGGTATAACTGTGATGATCAACAAAACTAATGTAACTGATACTGATCAACTATATTTAACAGTCTAAGCTGTGATGGAAGTATCTGAGTTCAATTCTATATGGAGTAACTGAATTTGAGATCAATCCTATCTAGCGGGTGATCTTTAAATTTGATAATTATGATACTGATTAACTATAGTTGAGTCAATCCTATCTAATTGGTGATCTTGAAGTTTATTTATAATGATAAGAATTGACTATCTCTAACAGTATTGAATTTGTACTACTTAATTGAGTTGACTATATCTAACAGTCCTGAATCTGTAACTAAAACTATGGGATATATTCATCTAATTGATATTCCCCATGCTAAGTTGACTGGGGTCCAATGTTCGCCTTGACTGGAAGGGTGTCAGTACCACGCCACCTGTAAAAACAATTGCTGTGGAGTCAGTCCTAATCTAGTGGGTGACTCCTAGGATCAGTCCTATACATATAAATGTGCTAACGAGTAACTCCTGAGTATGTTAATCCTATCTAATAGGTGACATCTCATACCTATGCTGGCTACGTAGTTCAGGAACTTAGGGATTGCTTCTAAGGATCTCCATCCTTTCTAGCAGGTGAGTCCCTATCCCTAGGCTCACTTGGTGCTGAATCCTATTCCTATCTGAAAGACACTAAACTGGATAAATGAGCTAAACTGAATAACTGAGCTAAACTGATTAGCTGAACTGATACAGATTAACTGAACTGATACTAGTGGTATGTTTAGCGGAGCTAAACTAAGTTTACTAAGTTCCCTTAACTGAAGGAACGTACTAAGTTCTAAGGACTGACTGAGAGTACTGAAATTACTGAGATCACTAGGAATACTACTGTTACTTAGATACCTAAGATTACTGAGTACTGAGGTTACTGAACTACTGAGACTGCTGAGATTTCTGAGTTTTCCTGAGTCAAATGACTAACTGAATTCTATAGACCATGGCTTAACTGAGAGTATCATGATAAAATGACATGGCACTAGCCACAGAACTTTATTATTTTAGGTACAAGTACCCCCAAGACTCTACGGAAGAAAACATACACACATGACTGACTTGATCATAAGAATAGAGTCCACAATTCATAATATCATAAGTAGGGGATTTCATACTACACTTGGTTCTCAACATCTTATACTGCACTCGTGTTTCTTCAATATCATGCTCATTCCATATCAAAACAATAACACACAACAATAACGTGGAGTTCATGTGGAATCATAAATAATAGAACATGGGTTTGTCATTTAAGCACTATTAAGTCATAAAAACATGGATTCTATCATTTTTGGGATTTTATCAAACACCTTACATGCACAATTTTGGGCATAGGTGTACTTATCAATTTGACAATCTTAATCCATCAAAAGTTCATGGGTTTGAATTAACCTACTCACATGTTTCATGAAAAACACGTCAAGATACAACCTTGAATCCAAGCAGAAATCATCAACATGAATATAGTCTTAACACAACGAGAAAATCACTATTTATAATTTAAAACATGATTCTTGAGCTCCATGGATGAAAGAGACCCATGGATAAACACTACACATACCTTAAAGCTTGATCTTGAATGAGATCTAATGTTTCTTGAAGGTTCTTGAACAAATACTTAGGCTTTTTCTTGATTTTTCTTTACTAGGGTTTAACCCCTTTGGGAGAGAATGTTCTTGTTATTGAGGAGATGATCTTGATAGAAAATCCAAATCTTGTGGTTGAGAGTGTATGAGAGAGCTTTTTGAGATGTTTAACTAAAGAGAATGAAAGATAATACGCTCTTTGAGTGTTATAATTCATTGAAAGTGAAGGAATAGACCAAAATACCCTTGTAAAAATGTCCCTCAATTGATAAAAAAATAGCTGACGACATTTGTTACAAGTTGTCAAGTTGGTGATAAGTCTTCACGAAATATCATCATGAAAGGGTGTAATTTTGATCTTCAGGTTAAGGTAGAAGACATTGGTGATAAGTCATCACAGGCATGACGGCTTGTCACAAAACATTCTCACTGGGATTAGAAATCTGCCCAGGGCTGACGACATTGGTGATAAGTCATCACGCTTGTGACAGCCTATCATAAATGTTGTCACTCAGTTTCCTAGCCTGACATGCTGGAGTAAAATGGGCATAACTCCTTGATACGATATTGGATTTAGGAAAAATTGGTATCGTTAAAAAATAATTCAATTATCTATCTTTTGGTAGGTCATGAGCTAAAAAATTTGTAGTATAACGAGAGATCTTCTCATTCTAAGTTAACTATAGCAATATCCTTCCCAAGAATTCAATCGGTAAGAAATGTTTTGATTTTTCTAATAGCTGGGATTTATTTGAAAACTTAATATACATCTAATTTGCTCATAAAATTATAAAAGAACCATAATGTACAATGCATGAGCTTAAAATGGGGTGCTAATATTGGTTTGGATTTTTCAGGGTATTACAATCTACCTTCTTAGTTGCGTTTGGAGCTTCTCCATGAAGCTCTTTACCACTCCTCAAAGTGATTATCATCACTTTTTTTAGGTTTTCTATATCTCCTGGCAAACCATCTTTAATCCTGGTATTTAGTGTCTATGATAACTGCCCCAATTGTGACTCTAAGTTTCTTGTGGCCACTTGTTGGTTCTATACATCTACATCCAACTGTATTTGATTAGCTAGAATCTATTTCATCTTCTTTTCCAAGTTACTAGTTGACTGATTTCATTGTGCCTACTGCTGATTGTTCTATGTTGGATTTGGTGGCTGAGTCTGCCACTTCACATTATAGGAATTGCCATGATTTGGCCTCTAGATATTGCCCACAAACATCATTGACTTCAGATCTGCAGCACACAATGCCGCAGAATAACCACTATTTCCACAAACCTCGCACCAACCACTGGTCTACTGAACTGCATTAACTGCTACTGCAGAATGTATAGCTCCCACCTTGTTGCTGAATTGGGTTTTTTTATCAAAGTTTGCAATGCAACAACCTGAGCAGATAAAGTAGTGTATTGATCTACCCTAACACACTTGTAACTTTCTTCATGGCAAACCTAGAATCACCATGACACTCTGGATTTTCTTGTGTGATATAATTCAATAAGGTGTACAACTCACATATGTCAACTCCAACGCTTGACCATATGCAGATAAATCTAGAATTTTTTTTGTGTTGTGGTCAAGTGTTTCTACAAAAGTATGAGACAGTACCTTATTAAACTATTGATGATGTGGATAGTCCCTAAGAAGTGCCTTGAACCTCTCCCAAGCATGATAGAGGTTCTCATCTGGCCTCTATTTGAAGCTCACTATTTCAGTACAAAGTTTTATAGTCTTTCCAGACGGAAAGAATTTGATGAGGAACTTTCAGTCTAAGACGTCCTATGATGTGATTAAATTTGATGGCTCAGAGTTCAAGAAATTTTTGGATTCCCCAATAAGTGAATAGGGGAAGAGTTTCAGCCTCACATAATTAATATTTACATCTACGGGAATGAATGTGTCAGCAAGCTTAGTGAAATTTTTCAAGTGGATATGTGAATCTTCATGTGCAAGCCCTGTAAACTATCCACTGCTAATCAATAGCTGCACCATATTGTTTTTTAGCTCAAAACTCCCTCTAACAGTTGGTTTCTAAAAAGGTGAGGTCAGAATTTTTAGATGTCGGATTGCCACTTCTCTAACCGTCCTGTAGGCTTCTTGTTCGTTAGCCTTGAGAGAAGGATTATCTTGATCTTCTTTGATTTTTGGAATACAGAGGATAAGGATTGTGTAACTTCCTTATTCTACACCCTGGATGTCACACGGTGCTTACAACCCTAAAGGATCACAAGCTAACCCATGACTGGTACCTGCTGAGAGCACTAAATAATAATACTAAGAATATATGCGGAAGTTAGGCTAAAAATGCAACAAGGTTCAAAAACTTAAAACAAATATTGAATACTAATAATAATACTGAAGTTATAACTAAACATCTTTCTAAAGTAGTCTAGTCTTATAGCCTCTAAATTTGTGAATATGGCATTGATGGGACAAGTCCCCAACTAACTTCGATTGCTGAACATACTAAATCAATTGAAATGCTAAAATAAAAGGATATCCTCGATGGATAAGGACTCACTACTAAATTTTCTACTAATATCTGCTAAGTATAATTAGGAACCTGTGTTTCTGAACCTATGATAGAGACATCATAGCGCAAAAGAGTATATGTGATCAGTACATGGAATGTACTGGTATGCTAAGTGAGGTAAGGCTGATATACATGGGTTCATATGCATGAGCTGATAACTGACAGACTGAGCATCATGAAGTAACTGGATGAGAGTACATTCAAAATTGTAACTACTAAACATGCAATACTGTGCATATAAGTATACATCATGTATCTGAGATTTTACTACAACTGAGTACTGAATTCTGATGGCTGAGTAACTGATAACTGATAGCCATGGTTCTGTACAACTGTCTGAGTTCTTTACTGAATACTAAGACTGAAATTGTAACTATGGGAGTTATCATCTAACTTATATACGTCGATGATAGACTGAGTTAGGGTCTAACTGGTGACCCTAGTTGGAAGGGTGTTAGCACCTTGCCACGGGATACTAATAATGCTGGGTCAACCCTAATTTGGTAGGAATACTCATGAAATATATATATATATATATATGATTGCATCAACCCTAGTTTGACATGAGGACGACTTACCCTACGCTGGCTACATAGTTCTGTAACATAGGGGCTGCTACTAAGGGCCAAACACTCTACTGGTAGGAATGCCCCCATCCCTGGGTTCCCTCGATGTTGAATCCTACTCCCAACTGAATCGACACTAAACTAATCACTAGACGTACTAGGATTGACTGAACTGACACTGATTATGTTGACTGGCTGAACTGGACTGAGTTCACTAAGTTCTGTTAACTGACTGAGTACTATTGTTCTTGACCTTTACTTGGACTATTCTATAACTACTGCAGCTAAGTAAACAACTAGATTTCAGGTAATAAATACCCCCAGGACTTGATACCATAAATAGTAAAACATAGCACAATCTTGAAAGCATAATAGCTAGTTACTTAGTCACAATTCATTCAATGAGGCATTTTATCAAACACTTGGGGAGCATGACTATTTCACATAATAATAAACACACATAAATATCATGACTACAATATTCAAATTGCAAATCTTAAAGGTTTTAACATGAGAATTCACTTAATTCAAGATACATACATTCTAACCTCTTCCCACTTCCAAGTGGGAATGCTAAACTCCTGCAAAGTGCTACTAGGATTTTGGTGTTCAACCTTAACCTTCTGACAGTTTGAGAACTTAGCTACGAACTCTGCAATATCCCTCTTCATTCTACTCCACCAATAGATTTCCCTTATATCACGATACATCTTAGTGGATTCTGGGTGAATAGAGTAATGCGCACCATGCTCTACTTCAAAGATTCCCTATGTAAACCCACCAACACACGACACACAGTCTACCCTGACACCACAACACAATATCTCCTCGTTGGGAGAAAATATCTACCTTCTGATCTCTAACTTATTCCTTCAACTTAACCATACTGGAATCCCTATCTTGCTTCTCTTTCACTTTGGCAACCAAAGAAGATTTCAACTTATTCTGAACCCATACACTACCCTCAGCTGAATCCACCAACAGAACACCTAATCTTGCAAACTGATGAACTTCCCTGACTAACTTCTTCTTTTCATCTTCTACATGAGTAACATTATCCATAGACAATCTACTAAGGGTATCTGCCACTATATTTGCCTTGCTCGGATGATACAAAAAACTCATATCATAATCTTTCAACAATTCTAACCACCTTCTCTAATGGAGATTTAAACACTTAGTCTTGATTGTGACTTTGTTCAACTGACGGTAATCGATGCACATTCTAAAGGAATTGTATTTTTTTTGCTTGAAAAAGACTAAAGTGCCCCATGGGGAGACACTGCTCCTGATGAAACCTTTATCTAAGAGATCTTTCAACTATTCCTTCAATTCCCCAAGATCGTCTTGATCCATTCAATAGGGCAGAATAGAGATAAGATGGGTATCTGGAAGAAGGTTTATTCCGAAGTCAATCTTCCTTCCGTGAGGAACTCAAGGAAGATCTTCAAGGAACACATCTAAAAATTCCCTTACTACTGAGACTAACTCAAGACTGGGATTTTCTAAACTGGAGTCTTTGATTCGAACAAGATGGTAAACACACCCCTTGGATATCACTTTTCTGGCTCTAAGGTATGAAATAAAATGACCTCTAAGGGTTGAGGTACTACACCTCTATTCAAGGCCTGTTCATTCAAAACCTAAAAATGAACAACTCTTTTTCTACAATCAATTAAATTATAGCATGTGTGGAACCAATCCATGCCAAGTATGACATCAAAATCCGTCATCTCTAACTCCACAAGGTCTACTAAAATGACTTTCTGGGATGTAATTGGGAAGTTTCTGTTTATCCTTCGGGCTATGATAGACTTACCCTCTGGGGTAGATACCGATAAATGATCGATTAAGGGTTCAAGACTAACTCCGAAGTTAACAACTATATAGCGGGTTACAAAAGAAAGAGAAGTTCCGGGATCTAACAAAGCATAAACATGTAAATGAAAGACCTGTAACATACCTATAACAATATCAGGAGAACTTTTCTGATCCTATTAGGACTAAAGTTTATACAGTCAGTTTGGGCACTGCCTAGTTGCACTGGAGCGGCACCCTACTGAGTCGGATGATCGGCTGGAGTTGAAAGAAGAATGTACTAATTTTACTGACCCACTTTGGGACATTACCTGATTCTATGACCTGGCTTTCCATACCAAAAACATACATCACTGCCAGACCTACACATACCTAGATGGTTTCTACCATATTTTTGACAAAGGGGATTCATACGACCACTGTTTATGCTACTCTGGGATTTAGATCCTAGCGTCCTATCCCGATTATCATTTTTGAAATTTGGTACAAGCGCACTAGCTAAAGACAGAGCTAGATCTAAAGATTTTTGATGGAACAGAGGACGATTACCACCCCCAACCTTGGCTGAGCAAAGTTGAAACTACCTGTTCTGGCCCTTTTATTCTCTTTTTCTTTCTCCTTAACCTTCTTCTCCTCAATCTGCTAAGCATGTACCAGAAGCAACATACCTTGCCAACTGAATAAACTTAAGAAAATATCCATTCACACTCGTACTACCTTGCTTCAAATTAATAAAATCCAGTATCTTACTCAAATCTAAGGGAAAGAATCTATCTAAAAATGCTATAGCAAACTCCACCCATTCAATAGGCCCTGCATCTGCGCCTCTATCTCTCTTCTACTGCTTAAAATAGGTGTGAGCTATATCCTACAATTGGTAAGCAGCAAACTCTGCACTCTCACTAGATGTGACACCCATGATATCTGTCACCTTCCACACTATATCAAGGAACTCATGCAGATACTCATCAGACTTGGATCCCAAAAAGAAAAAAGGATTCATTCGGGTGAAATTCCGAATCTTAGATGTGGCGGTATTAACAATGGATTTGTTAGGACAACATCTCATTGATTATTTTGAGCTGCTACAGAGTAAGCAAAAGTGGTGAATGAAGCTCTGAACTCGGCATAAGAGACATGATCATTCAGAGGATCTTCCTAAATGGGTGGAGGTGGAGGCTGATTTCTATTTCTTCTTCCATTAGTCATTCTGGGAGGCATTTTCTGTAAATGAAAGGGAGATTGCATTATAAAGATAGTTTAAATAGATCTCATGATCATTTGCACGACATAAATATTGAAATAAGGGAAACTTTTCCTAAACTGTCTTGTAGCCTCTTGTCCATAAGTGTGGTCCACTTCATACCCTTGTACAAGACACTACTCAATGCAGCTTTCAGACTCCCTAGGACACTACAAAACATTAGGCTCTAATGCCAAGTTTTGTGATGACCTAAGGCTACTGCTCAACGTGATAATGGTGCTTACGATCCCGAAAGTCCATAAGATAACCTATGAGCTGGTACCTGCTATGAGAACTAAATAAAAATAATAAAATACACATGTGCCAAATAACTAAATACACCATAAGTTTTTAAATACTAAAATTTTTCTGAATCATAAGTTTGAAAACAATTGTCGGAAAATAACTAAAAGTAATAGCAATCTGACAGACTGTCTGAATTGTTTGAAAGCCTCTAAAACAGAATGAATAAGAGTTGATGGGACAGGCTCCGACTCACTCCAATTGACTACCGAACTAAAAACACTGAAATAAATTTAATCGGTCCTTAAAATTTAAGGACTCACCATTGCTATTGCTGCTGATGCACTGGAATGCCATAGTATGGCCGGGAACCTGAGCATCCAAACCTATGAATAAGACATCATAGTGCAAAAAATAAGTATGCAGTTAGTACTTTGACTATACTGGAAAGCTAGATGAGGTTAGGCTGATATGCATGGGTCATGTGCATGAGTACTGAATGAATGAATAGCATCAGGTAACTGAATAACTGATATGAATGCGTGAATGCTGTAAAATATAAGAATGAAGGACCAAGCATATAACATAATTTTGAAATAGTCTGTAAATTAAAATACTACAATCTGGTAATTGAATAACCAATGAACTGTATGTTATGGTCAAGAAAACCTGAACTGAATCATACTGAATGCTAGACTGAGACGGTGGGAGGTTCATCTAATGACATGCCCTAATCTAAGCTAATTTGGGTCAAACCTATAACCCATCTTGAAGGGTGTCAATTCTATGCCACGGTTACTGACAATGGTTGTGTGGATCCACTAAACTGGTATCCTAAACGAATAAAGATTCATGCTAATCTGGTAGGAGAACTTATGAGATTCGAGTCAACCCTAAACTAGCAGGAGGACATCTCAACCCACACTGGCTACGTAGTTCTGTAACTCAGATTACTACTAAGGGTCATATCCTAATCTGGAAGGAATGCCCCATCCATGGGTTTGCTCGGTGCTGAATCCTACCCCGAACTAAACTAACACTGACCAGTAGTCTGGACTAAGCTTAACTGAATGCTCAACTAACTGTATTAACTGATTGAATGATATTGCTCATAGTATGACCTGAATCATTCTGTAGATACTTGGAAATAGGTAAACAATTAAATTTTAGGTATTCATAACCTATAGGACTCGATAACAATAACAATAGGACATATTAATGCTTTGATAAAACCATAATAAATAGTCATTATTCAAAGTCAATCATTTAGGCATTTCATCAAACACTTTGAATTCATGGTCTTAAGCATGGGAATAGTTTAAACATGTAATAATAGCATAATTGTAGTAGTAAAATCATGGATTAATATTTGACAAGCGAATAAGCACCATTCAAATGTGTCAAGGCTAATTCCAATGAAACCACATGATAAACATAATTTGAAATCCAAGACCATAATAGCTCCTAAAGATAACTCACCATAACAAGTATAAATCATAACTTTAATCTTGAAAATGGGTTCTTGGGCTCCACGGATGAAAAGGACTCATGTATGAATATCTAAAGACCCAAAATCCAAGTTAAAGATCAATGTGGACAAGCTTAGTCTTAGCTCGAGTTTTTAGTTCATTTTTATGAGTGTTTTGTTGTTATGAGCTCTAATATTTCGTGTTTGATTATGTAGGATTCTAGTTGAGTTGATTATGGTGATTTATTGATGAAATAAAATCTGGGAAACAAAGGAAAACAATACCATACAATGTGGGATGGAAGATAAAAGAAAAAGACTAAGTGTTGGCATGGAAGGCAATTTCCAGTGAGCCTACATGAATTGGCTGCGACACGAATCTCCCTCAAAGCAATATCCACCACCCCACGTCCCTCTCACCACATGAATTTTAATAACCCATATGGATTAGTCCATGATATATCCACCACCCCACGCCACTCTCTCCACATGATTTCCAATGACCCACACAGCTTAGTCCATGATATATGCAAGGCATCATATGGCTTAACCCATGGGTATCCACCAATACAACATAGACCAAATACCATACATAGCTAAATTGGCATGTCTATAAATAGGACTTTGTGTACTTGTTGGAAATATTTTTGGACGTCTTTGGGAGATTATATAGGCTTCTCAACATGAATATTAGTGTTTTTATCTCTATTAATTAGTTCAGTCATAAATTTAATCATGTATTCAATTAATTTGATTATGATAATATCTATTAGTGGATAAACGGCCCCTTTTTGGGGTTAAGGCCAAGAACATGTTTGCTATCATTATGAATTGAGTTTTGTTGTATTACTTATCATATTTTGTTATTTGATCATCCTTGTTTTAACTATTTTGAGGATTCGCGACCTTTAGAATATATGTATTGTTGACCTTGTGATCTCAGGAGGGGGAATAGGAAGATAGATCATGGGATGAATAGAGTAAGGTTCTTATACTTTTATGAAATAAGGAATTCAAATTGGCATATTGGATAGGGATATACTTAGAAGTCTTGCTTGGTTCATATGTAGGATAATAGCTTTAAGCACTTAATTGGATCATTATATCCCCCCTCAGTGATGTAGTTGTAATGTACAAGTTAGGTAGACGATTAGAGGTCGGGAGACCATGATTATGCGATAAATCCTAAGAATAAATAACAAATATAAGCAATCTAATGAATGAAGTTCAATAGCAGTATGACTATACAAAGTGCCTTAACCCTGGTGTTACATCCATTGATTGTCTCAAGTCTTTTATTTTATGCTCTATTTATGTTACTTTATCTTACAAATATTCAAAACTTTTTTAGTTACCTTGCATCAATTTAATCTTTATAGTTGGACTGAAATTTGATAGTTCCTTAACACTAGTACTAATTAGATCTATAATTGGCTTATAAAAGGGACAATTTATTACTTGTAAGGCCACGTACACTTGCGTGTGTGCTTGGGCAAAACAAAACACCTAATATTTCCTCAATAGGAACATATTCTACAACTACATCATTATCCACAACATCTATCACTTCCACCACTCGCATATCATCCGGCTATTGTACTGTCTTATATACATTACAAACTATTTGTTCATCATATAGTTTGAAGTTCATATCTTCCAAGTCCATATTAATCAACCACCGACCAGTGGATATGAAGGGTTTTCCCAATATAATTGGATCTTGGGAATCCACTTCACAATCTAAAATCATGAAATTTGCTGGTTAGGTGAAAGACACCACCCTTATTTCTATATCACGCAAAATATCCACTGGATATATTATAGATGAATTAGCCATTATCATCCTTGCATATATAGGCCCGAGTTCTCCTAACCCCAATACCTTGTATATCACCAGTGACATTAAATTTATACCCTTTCCCAAGTGACATAGAGCCTGTTTAATATCTAAAAGCCCAATAGAACACAAGATATTGATTACCCCTAGCACTCCTTCTTTTCTACTAATTATGTAGGAGAAATCATGCTACAATGTTGCACCTTATATTTGTGCTCACCAGTGACCCAATGGTCACCATCATTACTATCATAATCATCATCACTATAAGTTAGCTTCTCAAACTCTACATTAGGTGGCTCATCAGTAACAATATTATCCCTCTTAGGCTTATCATTAGTAGGTACAGAGAGATCATCAAAAGGACCTCCACTCCTGGTATTAATAAATAGACAGTGAATAAGGGTTGGAGGTTTCTACACTATGTCACTAGGAAAGGTTCCTGGCTACCTTTGATTCAAAGTGGCAGAAATTTGCCCAAACTGCTGCTCCAATCACCATGAAATGTCTGCCCTAATTTATTTAAGGCATGTTTCATGACTCGCTTGACCCTTTCCTAGTATGAATGATATTTTTTCTATTCTTGATTCCATATCACGTATGCCAAGCGGAATATACCTGTCTCCCTTCTCTCTATAATTCTTTTTAATCTTCTATTGACATAATGTAGTAATATAGTTCTTTCGATGTTTAAAATAAAAAAATATGCAAGATTTTGAGGCCTCTTTTTTAAATATGATCCATTTGAGGTATGTTTGTAGGAAACTATAATTTGAATAATAAGTTCGTGAAATTGATGAAAAAGGTGTTTTTTGCTAGTTTTGGAGTGATTATGGATGATTTGAATGTTTTGTTTCTTGGTCATGATCAATGCATGTTTGAGATTTGAAATAAAGCCAAAAATTGAATTTCGGCACCTACTAAGTCAACCTACGGACCATATGTTAACCAATGAACCGTAGTTAGACAAATCGAGTATCAGAAAGTCCAAAATCCTGAGAGTCAACTTGCAAGAAAACTTTCATCCAGTACCTAGGGTTGGTACCTGCGCCTAGGGCAGACTGCAGGTATGACCCACAGTCAGGACAAAACCGCAGGTACAGGGAGCGAGTGGCCACCAACCCTGATTTCTCCTATTTTTTGTACTTAATTTTTAGGTTTTTCTCTTGTATTATAAAAACCCTTTATGTACTTTTTATTAGAGGTTCACCACTTTTAACACTTAGAAATATATTTTTATTAGAGGTTCACCACTTTTAACTCTTGTGATTTCATTGTATTGAGTTTTATTGATTATTCAGTTTATAGTTGTGGGTTTCTTTCATCTTATCATTGTGATTTTATATGATCTTTTCAATATGAATGCTATTGATCTCATCACAATCGTGAGTGGCTAAAACCAACAACTATGGTTGTGGAAACCTTGGCAGTTTGACGAAGTAGGGAAAGTGCGGTTGTTGATGGGATACCAATACCTATTGAATGCATTTCTTTATCTTTGATATGATTGATTTCTTGATGGGTACACACGTTAGGATCCTACCTAGATATTACTACTTGCTGTAATAAGGGGGTAGTACCTAGGAAAAGATAAAGACAACAGTAATTTGGGGAGTTAATAGCCAATCCATTACAGGACAATAGTAAATCCAAATGACAATTAGCCTTCACCTGATAACTTGAGACCCAAAAGATGATAGTAACCTTAGAAAAGGGTAAGGTTTAGAAATGTGACACTCTGAGTCTCAATAGGTAAAGGGTGAAATCCTTCTCTCATCCAAAAGGCTGTAGGAGGTACATAACTTATCGATTCTGCATGCAGGGTATTGAGTTGGTTCAAAAACACACATAAACCTACGGAGTTGAGATGCTAGGGGAACACATAATCCTATTGTTCACTTATGACTAATTTTCAACCAATTTAATACTGTGCTATGTTTGAGACTACCACAAACAAATCCCTCCTACCCCATACCTATTTACTTTACTATTTTGCCTTAGGCTGTAACTACTGAGATCTGTCAAACCACGTGTTCCTTTGGGATTTGACCCAAACCTTAGTTGTGTTACTATATCTTGATAGCAACTTTATCACCACCTTAAAGGAGGTGTTTCTTGGACATTATCAAATAAATTGGCACCATTGTTGGGGAACACAATGTTGATTTGGCACTATTTGGATCTTTCATCCTCTAATGATGGGACAAGGCAATTTCTAGCATGATTTGACTATATATTCCCCAATTCTTACCTTTAATAAACTCATAAAATAAAGATGCCAAGGAAATCAATATTTTCTTTAACAAAGTTATAAAACAAAGATGTTATGAATAACACATACCTTACACATGATTATCTGGAGTGAAAAACAAGGATGGATACTTGGACTTCATGTCCTCTTTGGCTTCCCAAGTAGCCTCTTCAACCTTGTGGTTCCTCCATAGAACCTTTACCGAAGCTACATCCTTTATCCGTATCCAACGAACTTGTCAATCCCAAATCTTAATCGAGACTTCCTCATACAATAAGGAATCAAAAATACCAATATCCTTGATCGGCACAATCAGCGATGGATCACCCACACACTTTCTCAACATTAACACATGGAACACCCATTGAATGGAGCTCAAACTAGAAAGAAACTCCAATTCATATGCAACATTACCAACCCTCCTCAAAACCAAGTACGGGCCAACATACCGGGGACTGAGGTTTCCTCTCTTACAAAACTGTATTACTCCCTTCATAGGAGATACCTTTAAGAATACCCAATCATCAACCTCAAATTCTAACTCCCTATGCCTCATATCCTCATAGGACTTTTGGTGACTTTAGGCAGCTTTAAGTCTATCCCGAATAACCTTCACCTTCTCCATCACTTAGTGAACCAAATTCGGGCTAAACATCTCCAACTTACCAACCTCGAATTACCTAATAGAATACCTATACCTTCTACCATACAATGCCTCAAACGGAGTCATCGCAACACTAGAGTGGTAGTTGTTATTACATGGAAACTCAATAAGAGGAAAATGATCAACCCAACTACCATCATAGTCAATCACATAAGCCCGAAACATACCTTCTAATATCTGGATAGTTCTTTCTGCTTGCCCATCTAACTATGGATGGAAAGAAGTACTGAGGCTCACCTTAGTTCCCAACCCTCCCTAAAATAAATGCCAAAAATACGATGAGAATTGAGTATCGTAATTTCAAATAATAGAAATAGACACCCCATAAAACTTTACAATATATTAGAGGAACAAACCCGTATAATTCTCTGCCGAATAATTAGTCCTCAGTGGAAAGAAGTGAGCAGACTTGGTCATCCTATCCACCATGACCGAAATCGAATCAAAATGATTTCATATGTTCTTTCCAATATGAATGCTATTGATCACTTCATAATCGTGAGCAGCTAAAACCAACATCTATGGTTGTGGAAACCTTGGCAGTTTGACCAAGCAGGGAAAGTGCGGCTGTTGATGGGATACCAATACCTATTGAATGCATTTCTTTATCATCGATATGATTGATTTCCTGATGGATACACACGTTAGGATCCTACCTAAATATTACTACTTGCTGTAATAAAGGGGTTGTACCTAGGAAAAGATAAAGACAACAGTAATTTGGGGAGTTAATAGCCAATCCATTACAGCACAATGGTATATCCAAATGACTATTAGCCTTCATCTAATAACTTTCGACCCAAAAAGTGATAGTAACTTGAGAAAAGGTCTTGGTTAGAAATGCGACACTCTGAGTCTTAATAGGTTAAGGGTGAAATCCTTCTCTCATCCAAAAGACTGTAGAAGGTACATAACTTATCGATTCTGCATGCAGGGTATTGATTTTGTTCAACAACGCACATAAACCTACGGAGTTGAGATGCCAGGGGAACACATAATTCTAGTGTTCACTTATGACTGATTTTCAACTAAGGTAATACTGTGCTATGTTTGAGACTACTATAGACAAATCCCCCTCCCCCCACCCCCATTTACTTTCCTATTTTGCCCTAGGCTGTAACTACTAAGATCTACAAAACCACGTGTTACTTTGGGATTTGAGCCAAACCTTAGTTGGGTTACTATATCTTGATAGCGACTATATCATCATCTTAAAGGAGGTGTTGTTTCGATTTTATCAAATAAATTGGCACCATTGTTGCGGAACATAGTGTTGATTTGTATCTTGAGGTTATTGCAGTTATTTAGCCTTAACAACTAGAATTTATATTGACTTCAATCATCAGACATCCTTAGCCGAAATAGCAACTAGCTTCTCCTCAAAAGTAAAATGATCATCTAGATGAATTGAATCCTACTGAGAATGTAAGAATAATCTAGAATATAATGTTGGGAAATCAATACATGAAAGACAAGATTAATACCTTAATATGTTGGAGGAATAGCTAAATCATATGCCACATATCCTACTCACAACAGAATCTGAAATGGATTAATGTACCTTGGGTTGATCTTGCCCATCCTTCCAAAGCTCATCACGCCTTCCATGGATGACACATACAGGAACACTCGATCACCAACCATAAACTCTAATGATCAAAAATTATGGTTAGCATAACTCTTTTTCCAATTCTAAATTACTTATATTCTATGCTAAATCAGCCAAACTCTAGCTAATAAATCAAGCAATAGATCATTACCCCATAATGTTGACTGAAAGGCATTAAATGAACTGATGGGGGATCTACAGCATCTACCATTTAATGCCTTAAATAAAGCCATTTGGATATGATAATGCTAGCTGTCATTATAAAAAACTCCACTATAGTTAGAAAATAGTTCCACTGACCTCTAAAATCTATAACACATGTCCAGAGCATGTCCTCAAGAACCTGAATGGTTTGCTCAAACTGACCATTATTCTAGGGATGAAAAGTTATTCTACAATCTACCTGGGTACCCAACTCCTCCAAAAGGTTAATGGTTAATTGGAAACTACTATAAAAAATAATATATAATAACACCATGTGCAAATAAACTATCTCTCTAATATAGATCTAGGATAGTAAAGCTAAATACGTAAATGGTGAGTAGACATTATCAAGCAATCAACAATGACCTAAATTTCATCAAAACCCCAAAAAGTGTATGACAAATTAATCACTAAGTTTAGGGAAATCCATTCCTATTTCCACTTGGGAATAGGTAGCCTCTAAGTAGAACCACAAGGTTAAGTGCTCAGACTTCAAGTGTTGACAGATTAAGCACTGAGATACGAAGTCCGCTATGTACCTATTCATCCTTCACCAATTTTAATACTTTCTCAAATTTCTATACATCTTAACTGCCCCTGAGTGTATGGAACATCTGGAATAATGGGCCTCCTAAAATATCAATGAATCAAGTCACCAACCCTCAAAATACAAATCCAGCCCTTAAATTTTAAAATACCCCATAGATTCAAGGCAACCTTCCTAGCCTCACCCTCAAAACCTAATCTCCAACCCATACAATCAACTATCCTTAAACTGTCACTCTTAAATCTGCTTCAATAATGTAGACTAAGCCTCAGCATGAGAAAAAATCTTCCTAGGTCCAAAATATCACATCGAACACACCTATTAGACAAGTATTGGATTTCCAAGGCCACTAGTCACTCTGAAATTGCCAGATATTCTGAAATCCCCATACTCGCTATCTTTTGGCTCCTGGCATCCACCACCATATTTACGTTCCATAGATAGAATAAAATAAAAATATCATAGTTATTCAGTAACTCTAGCCACCTACATTACCTTGAATTAAGATCCTTCTAGATAAGAATGCATTGTAGGTTATAATGGTCGGTTAAAATCTCATAATAAACACCATATAAGTACTGCCTCAAAATCTTAAACATGAAACCACCGCTACAAATTCCAAGATATGGGTGGGGTAGTTGCACTAATAAACCTTTAGTTATCTGAAAGTATATACAATCACTTGGCCTTGATGCATTATAATACAACCCAAATATATACAGGAAACATCATAATAAATGTTTAAACCTGTTCCTCTTAATTAGAAGAGTCAAAATTAAATCTGAAGTGATTAAGGCTTAAGTTTCAAAAAGCTCTCCTCACACTCAATGGATCACTATAATGAGACATCCTCCCTAGTCAATCTAGTCAATGCCACTATGATAGAATAAAATCCCTCAACAAACCATCTATAATAACCTGCTAAACCAACAAAATAGCAAACCTTGATAGGAAAAGTAGGCCTAGTCCAATCACTAACTACCTTAATTTTTATCTGGTTTACCACATTCCCATCCTTAGATACCATGTGACCAAATAATGATACTAACTCATGCTAGAATATAAACTTAGAGAATTTGGTGTAAAGCCGCCGATCTCTAAAAGTCTGGAGCATAAACCTTAAATATTGCATGTGCTTCTTCCTACCCCTAGAGTAAATAAGGATGTCATCAATAAATACTATTATGAAAAAGTATAATAAAGACTAAACACATCTTCATCAAGTCCATGAATGTTGTTGGGGTATTGGTCAACCCAAAAGGCATCATCGATAACTAATAATGGCCATCGTTAGTTGTGAAGGTTGTCTTAGGGAAGCCCACTTCCCTAATCCTAAACTTAAGTAACCAAATCTCAAGTCAATTCTAGAAAAGACGATTGTACCCAGAAGATGGTCAAATAAATCATCAATACATGATATTAGATACTTATTCTTTATGGTCACCTTATTCAGTTGTACGCATTGTCCTATATTTCTTCTTCACAAATAGAACGTGAGCATACAAATGAGAAATATTCAATCTGATAAAATCCTTACCCGGAAGATCCTGGAGCTTAACATTAAGCTCCTTTATCTTTTTAGGATCCATGCAATAAAGTGAAATAGATATAGGTTGATTATCCAACTCAATATCAATAGAAAATTCAATATCACACTCATGTGGGAGGATAAATAAGTTGAAGGAAATACATCATCAAACTAATAATCCACAAGAACAGAATCAAGCAAAAGAATGTCGGTACTAGTATCATGGACGTAACAAAGATATGCTTACAACCTCTTTAATACTAAAATCCTATCCTAAATATAAGAAATGATCATATTGTTGCATGACTAAAAGAAACCTACCTCACTACTTGGGATATTCTAGGCATGGCTAAGGTAATGGTCTTAGCGAAGCAATCCAAGACTATATGATAAGGGCATAACTTATGATAAGGGGATAACTTGTCCATCCCTAGAATAACATCAAAATCTATTATATCAAGGACAACAAGGTCTGTCCAACTATCATATAATAACACCCAAGATATAGCTTCAATTTGAAGATTATGTAGTACCTTTCAAATATTGTAACCCAATAAAGTTTAGGTTTGAATCCCAATGGAGTACATGGAATTATGGCTCTCAGTTGTTGTAATCAATGGGTAGAACTAGAAAAGGAAATAGGGGGCTTGGAGTAGATATTATAAATAAGTAATTAATATCAACTTTTGTTGTAATCAGTCATGGGTGAACACTAGGATTGTGTTCCCCATGGCTTCTCAACTCAGTAGGCTTATCGTGCTTTATGGAACTAACCCGATACCTTGCATGCACAATCTAATAACTTATGTACCACAAACTATCTTTTGGACTAGCTGCCAGATCTTACCCTTTACTTTTTGAGTCTCATGTTGTCGCCTTAATAACCCTTATCCTAGATCGTAGTTAACCATTACCTTTTGAGTATCTAGTTATTAGATGATAGTAATCCATCTTACTTAGATAATACTTATTAGAATGGATCGATAGTTAAACTTTAAACTATTATTGTAATAATCTTTTCCTAGTCACTACTCCTCTTTTGGAGTAAGTAACAATAATCTTGGCAGGATCCAAATGTTTGCAACTGCTAATATATCTATTAAAGAGAATATAATACAATACATGCTTGGGTATCAATTTGGAACAACATAGAACTTCCCCAACTTCATCAATCTGATAGGGTTTCATAACCCGAACAAAGGGTTTTTAGTGGCTCATGCTTGTGAAGTAATCAACGATATTCATAATTGAAAGAATTAGATAAAATCACAATAATCACAACTGAAAACCCAAAATTTCAATGAAATTAATAACATTCAATAATATAAAATAATTGTAAGACCAAAATTAGATCGTAGAATCATGAAATATGTTTGTAAGTCTATACAGTGCATAACTTCTACTAACACACGCATAAGGGGTATTTAAGTACATGAGGAAATCCTAAAAATCAAATCCCATATTAAAAAGGACAAAAAGGTTCGGTGTCCACTTACTTGGGACATATGCGGTCCGCAAGTACTACATTTTGTCCGCATGTAGACCCAGGTAGTGCTAGAAAATTTTCCTGCATTGTTCATGCAGCCTGCATGTAGACATAGGAAAGTACTAGAGATGTTTCTTTATCTCTTGCACTCTCCGGATCTTAAATTCAAGTATTTACCTTAGTCACAAATGGACCATAAGTGCTATATGCGGTCACATAGGTAAGTGCCAAGTCTTCAGATTCTTGCAACCAAGCTTTTGGACTTTTACTTATGTTACATGCTTTGGTCACAAACACACGGTAAAATCCACAAATCCCCAAAACGGCTTAAATAAGTAGGCAAAAACTCCATTTTCATTTTTTTTATTAAAATTAGCATCCAACACCTAGTTTCTTGCATAACATACCCAAAACCCATCATATCTAACAAAACAACCTAAGAAACTTGCATACCAGTTGAGCTTGAGCATAAGGCACTACAAGCATTAAAAAGGCTAAATTTTTAGTGGCTTGATGCAACAAACTTAAGGTTGAACAAGGTAAATGAGTTATATAAATTCTGACTGCTTTCTTATGATAGCTCTTCCATATACAAAGAAAGAATAAAGTTGTATCATGATAGGAAAATTAAGAAAATGGTATTTGAACCTGGTGATTTGCTCTTATTATGTGATTCAAGACTCTATTTGTTTCTTAGCAAGCTGAAGTCTAGGTGGACTGGACCATTCATTGTGTTTAGAGTATTCCTACATTGTTCTATAGAAATAAAGTATGATGGTGAAATCTCATTCAAGGTGCACCACATGGGAAATATGGAGGAAATGAAAGTCTGTGTTGAGATGGACCTTGGCGAAGTCTTGGTAGCCAAGGAAACTAAGTCATACCGCAACTGTAAATTATGATTTTCTTGGAAGACAACTCAAGGTACACAAATGCTTAGTGTATCTCGGGTATGTCTTTATTCCCTTTGTTTTAATTTATTTTTGCATATTGGGGATAATGTTTAGTCTTTTAGTTGGTGGTGCGCCATACCATAGACACACAGTTTTTTATTGTCATGCTTCTTTTCATGTCGACCTTGGTATGGTTGTAGAGCCAACATATCGATTTTAAAATTTGTGTCGTATTGTGTTTTGTTTTTGTGTAATAAGGAGATTTTTAAGCATTTAGGGCAGTTGACATATTTTTGATTGATTTTTGAGAAAAATGATACCCCTCCATAATTTTGTCCTAGAACTGTGTGAAGGTTTATATGTGTGAGCATTTATGGATCTTGTTATGGCATTAGGATTAGGGACATGATAACCAATGCTAGCTAGCAGCTTGTGATATTAAATCTATGACATGTGTGTGAGATGCTACTTAGTTCCCTCTGTATGTTAAGCGTATAACTTACCCAGTTAGTCTTGCCTAGATTGTAGGATAGTTGGTTAGGAAAGGATCATAGGCCATTTTTAATGTTTGTCTATTTTTAGCCTAAATGACCTTTCAGGTGCAAATTATATCCCTTGATCCGGATTTTGTTCCTATAAGCTTGATTTTCTTTTTTAACCTTTCAACTTACCATTTATGTTGCAATAACCTATTTTTGATCATTCCATCTTGGACATTATGCACCTCAACTCAGGCAAATCACCTAAGTTAAGGGTGACTATCTTAGGGATGTATGATATAAAGTGGATTTGAAAAAAGAAGAAAGAAAAGAAAAAGAAAGTAGGGTAGGGTATGGTAGCAAAATAAAAGCAAAATAAGAAAAAGACAATAACTATGAAAAATAAAAAACAATAAAACCACACCCAACATGAATGTGCTTTAAAATATAAAAGAGATAAATAAGGGTGGAATGGTTAATAAGTTAGACCCCAAAGTTAGTGTAGTGACAAGGAGGCTTAGTCACTTTAAATGTGTATATGTATGTTACCAACCCCAAACCTACATTACAAGCTGAGAGAAGTCCTATAATGAACCTAACTTGATTGCCTGAAAGCTAAGGTAAAGAAAATAAGGAAAAGCCTATGGTGTTTGACATGCATTGATTGGAACTTCTCTTTTGAGTGTGAGTGTCTCTTGACTGTCACTACATTGATATGCATTATATCATATGAGTGAGTGGGACTTCTTTGTTGTGAGGGAAGATGAGTCATATTACCAACTGCTTATTTGCTTTAGGTATTATAACTTATACATATATGTATGGTTGTCTGTTCCTAATGTAATTCCATACCTTGATCCTATTATGTCACATTGTTGTGCTTCATGTGTATCCATAGTTGATTTTGAAAGGTTGAACTAGGAGATGGTATTGTAGTTGAACCTTAAAGTATTGATTGACTTCCCTGGATAGCTTAGATTTTCCTAGTTCAGCATCATTTTTTATTTTATTTTATTATGTGTTGCTTAAGGACATGCAAATATTCTAAGTTGAGGGTGTTGATATGCTATAGAAATATAGCACTTTTGACTCTTCAAACAATGAAAATAAAGTGACATTCCTTGCCGTATACAAGCTTATATGGGAGGCACTTATAGAGGTTTTATAGGCTGTCCAGTAAACCTACAATGAATCATCTAATTTCCTTGACCAGTCAGTCCTGTTGGCATTCATAGTTTTCACCAATATGGACTTAATCTCTCTATTGGAGACCTCAACTTTCCCGGTTGTCTAAGGATGGAAAGGTGTTGCCACCTTACACCTTACACTATATCGAACAAGTAGGGCTTTAAACAATAGGTTGTGAAAGTGTGACCTACCATCATTGATAATTGCACGTGGAGTGACAAATCAAAAAAGATATTTTTCTTTAAAAAGGTGGTGACACTTCTTCCTTCATTGTCCGGAAGCGCAATTGCCTCTGCCCTTTTTGATACATAGACAACTATCACTAAAATGTACCTCATGCCATATGAGTTCATGAACGGACCCATGAAATTTATTCCCTATACATGAAACAACTCCAACTCGAAAATAGGTGTCATAAAGACTTCATAGCACCGTGGACTCACCATGACACCTATTTTGGAGTTGGTGTTGCTGGATGTAGGGGGATTTAATTTCACGAGTCTGTTCGTGAGCTCATATTGCATGAGGTACATTATGGTGGTAGTTGACTATAAGGTACATCAGGTATATACTGGTGGCAGGATATCTATTAAAGTGATATAATATAATGCATACATAGGTATCGGTTTTGAACAACATATCACTTCCCCTACTTCATCAATCTCATAGGGTTTCTGGAACCCTATCTAAGGGTTAAGCCTCTCATGCTTCCAAAGTAATAAATAATATTCATAATTGAAAGAATTAGATGAAATCACAATAATCACAATTGAAAACCCAAACATTCAGCTAAATTAATAACCAAAATTAATATAAAATAATTCCAACACCAAAATCAGATCTCAAAATCACAAAAGATGTTTGTTATTATATAGAGTGCGTAACTCCTACTAGAAAATAGATAAAATGTATTTATAGTACATGATGAAACCCTAAATATCAAAGCCCAGATGAAAAATGACAAAAAGGGTCGGTGTCCACTTACTTGGGCCACATGTGGTCCGTAAGTACTATATGCGGTCCACATGTAGACCCCGGTAGGTGCTATAAAATTTTCCTGCACTGTTCATTCTTTGAATTTTTTATTTTTGGTACTTATCTTTACCATACGCTGTCCGTAAGTACAACATGCGGCCTACATATAGACATAGGTTAATGCCAAAATTTTTCTTCAACTGTTACACTCTCTGGATCTTCAATTGTAGTATTTAACTTACGAACCACAAGTGCTACATGATGTCCATATATAGGCATAAGTAAGTGCCAGGTCTTGAAATTCTTGCTACTAAGCATTTGGACTTCAAGTTATGGTCTATGCTTTTGTCACACATAGCCAGTAAAAGCCACAAATGCCCAAAAATACTCAAGCAAATATCCAAAAACTCCACTATCATCTTTTTCTTAAACTTATCATCCAAAACCTAGTTTCCTAAAATCCTACCCAAAACTCATCATAGCTAACAAAACAACCTAAGAAACTTGCACATTTTCATCGTTTTAAGAGTCAAAAGTGCTATATTTCTATATCACATCAACACCCTCAACTTAGAATGTTTGCATATTCTCAGGTAAGACACAATGAAACAAAACAAAACACAATGCTTAACTAGGAGAATCTAAGCTATCAAAGGAAAACAATCAACACTTTAAGCTTAAACCACAAGACCCTCTACTAGTTCAACCTTTTAACACCCACTGCAGATACACATGAAGCATAGTAATGTGACACAATGGGATCAAGGTATGGCATTATATTAGCAACAGACAGCCATGCATATATATATATATATATAAGTTAAAAAAACCTAAAAAATATGAAGCCGGCAATATGACTCATGTTCCCTCACAACAAAGGAGTCCCACTCACTTATATGAAATAATGCATATCAATGCAAGAGCGGCCAGGAGATATTCACACTCAAAAGAGAAGTTCCAATCTATGTATGTCAAACACTATAGGTTTTCCCTTATTTTCTTTACCTTCGCTTTCAAACGGTCAAGTTAGGATCACTATAGGACTTTTCTATACTAATAATGTAGGCTTGGGGATGGTATGATACATATGGACATTTAAATTCACTATGCCTCCTTGGCTCTACACTAACTTTGGGGTCTCAATTATTAACCATTCCGCCCTTATTTCTCCCATTTTTATTCTAAAGAACATTTAGGTTGGGAGTGGTTTTCTTATTCTTTATTTTTAACAATTATTCCTATTTTCTTGTCTTTCTTTTATTTTGCTACGCATCCAACCCTACTTTCTTCTTCTTTTCTTTCTTCCCACTTCACACCCACATTACATCACACACACCCCTAAGATAACCACCCTCAACTTAGGTGATTTTCTGGAGTTAAGCTAAATAATATCCAAGGAGGAACAAGCAGAAACAAGTTATTACAACATAAATGGGAAAGTGAAAGGTGAAATAACAAAATCAGGCTTATAGGCTTTAAATTGGGATGAAGGAATATAATTTGTACATGGAAGATCATTTAGGCTAAAAATGGACTAACATTAAAAATAACCTATGATCCTTTCCCAACCAACTATTCTACAACATAGTCAAGACTAACCAGTCAAGTTTTAGATTTAACATATAGAGGGAACTAATTATCAACTCCCACACATGGCATAGAGTCAATATCACAAGCTACTACCAATACAGTAAATGCAATTCCTAGAACTAGTTATCATGTCCCTGATCCTAATGCCATAATATGATCTACAAATGCTCACATATATATACCTTCACACATCATCAACAATTTTTAGGGGTATTATTTTTCTCAAAAATCAACCAATACACAACATAATACGACACAAGTTTTAACCTTGACATGTCAGTTCTATAATCATACCATGGTCTAAAGGAAAAGAAACTTGGCAAAAAAACCCATGATAGCTATTGTATGCCCCACCCAACTAAAAGATTGTGTACTGTCCCTAATGTATAAAATAAAGTAAAAAAAAGGAATAAATACATACCTGGGATGCACTAAGAATCCATGTACCTTGGGTTGCCTTCCAAGCAACACTTACTTTACTATCACAGAATGACTTAGTTGCCTTGGCTACTCAAACTTTGCTCAGGTTTATCTCAACACAAACTTTCACTTTCTCTATTTTTCCTATGTAGTTCACCTTGAACGGAATTTCACCATCACACTTTATTTCTATAGAACCATGTGGAAATACCCTAACTACAGTGTATGGTCTAGTCCACCTAGATTTCAGCTTGCCAGGAAATAAATGGAGTCTTGAATTATACAACAAGACCAAATCACCAAGTTTAAATACCTTTTTCTTGATTTTTCCTGTCATGATAAAACTTTGTTATTTCGTTGTATATGGAAGATATCTCATAAGAAAGTATTCGGAATTCATCTAACTTATTCACCTTTCTCAACCTCAAGTTTGCTGCATCATACCATTAAAATTTAGACTTTTCAATGCTCATAGTGCTTTATGCTCAAGATCAACTGGTAAGTGGCATGCCTTCCTATATATAAAATGATATGGGGAGGCATCTATGAGGGTTTTATAGGTTTTATAATTGATTTGGTGTTTCTGAGTTGGGTACGACCTAGGCCTTGAGTTGTACGCTTGGTCACAATTCGTACCCTTCTCCCCCTCCTCTTTCGTAGCTTGAGTTGTATGTTAAGGTAGAACACTATCTACTATACGACAAGGCCATCCCTTGGTCATAACAATGCATATAATTCGTATACTACAAGGTCATATGGAGTGAAAAACTAACCTAGAGTGGACTATTTTTTTGTTATGGGTAAAGCTCACAATTGGAGGGTGAGTCCTACCCTTTGGTTATGAATCAATGGTGAACTCTCATACCAACAATAGTTTGGTTGAACTAGGATAATCCTAGGGTAAAATTTAGGGTACCACTCGTACCCTAGGTCACAATTGGCATAGGAATCATAAGGGGGATCGTACCCCTGCACGAGTGCACTTTCCATCTTTTAACCAAGGACCTTTTGGTCATTTACCACTCCTATAAACCCTAAACCCTCTAACTATATAAGGAATTTAAGCCTTCAATGTCTTTATTTACAAGATTTAAAATTCCAAAACATTCTAAAGGCTTCTTGGAGCAAGATTGGAGGCTAGGGTTTGGAGGTATTAATTTAGTGCCAAGGAAGAGTCAAGATTGTTGGTGTGTCATCTTGTTTAAGGAATTTATCTTTTTCCCTATTTAAATATCTCTAAAACCTATGTGTTTCACTCTTGGATTAGTAAGTGTACAGGGTGGTTTTGAATCAAATCAAAAAGGGTTTTATTACCTAACAATAAATAGTGATGATTCATGCTTATATGTATGTTGATATATGTTATTGATGGTAGATTGTATATGTCGGTGCTTGTTGTATGCTATTTAACATGAGGGTTTTTTGAGTAACCCTTGTATTTATGATTTATACCATGAGAATGGCCTTGTTAGAGGTATGCACCCAAGGTGTTTGTAAAAATGTCTAAGAGAAATGACTAGTTGTGTTTTGACAATGCGTTGAGCTAGGGAAATGGAACAAATAAGTATGAATGATTATTGAAAGATATTATGAAGGTATTATAAGCCATGTACTATATAATTGATAACCTTGTTGGGTAATGGCTAATGAAAGGGTAAATCCCTAGATATGAAAATGAACTTGAGTTGTGTATAGAACTAGGTGTGGAGAAAAAATGATGTAATATTGTTAGCGATATATGAATAGTTTGTGTGGGTATTGAGGACCAAAAATTGAATTATATAATGAATCGAATAACGACATTGGCCTATTGAGATGGTTTAGCAATAAAGGCTCACATAAGGACCATGTGGTCATGTATGAAATTGAATGGGCTAAATTAGCCAAAGCCCTTAAATATGACATACACTGTATGAATATGAATGCATAAGCTAATGAGTCAAGAGTTAAATGTAGATCAATAATGCCAATGAAATAACGAGTGATTCGAGCTCCTCGTCTAAGATATGACTAGTAATTTGAGTTCCTAGTCCCATGAAAAAAGGAGTGATTCAAGTTCCTCATTAATGACACAACTAGTGATTCGAGTTCCTATTCCAAAGAGATTTCTTGAGGTTAGAATACCTTGTCTAGTGATACGGATAGTGATTTGATTTCCTAAACCAATGATATGACTAGCAATTTCAGTTCCTAGTTTAATGGAATAGCACGACTAATGACTTGAGTTCCTAGACTGATGAGACTACTAGCAATTTGAGTTCCTAGTCCTGGGAGATGGAATTAAGGTTGGTAAAATAGGCAAACTTGGTTGAAAGTTCTTCACTCTATGGTTTAAAGTTCTTCACTCTATGTCTTATGAATGAATGATTTGAGAATACATGCTAAGTCATTTTCTTTGTGGCATAATATGATCATTATGTGTATATCCATATGTATGAGTATATGTTCCTGAATGATGTTGATCCTTAGTCTCTTAATTAGCATGTGGAATACCTATGTGTAAGGATAAGTATATGAATATGAATGATGAAATATCTATATTGACTTGTTTTTGAGAGATAATGACATACTGACTTATTGTTAAATGATGATAATATTTTATCCTTACCGTTGAGTTACATGCCATCGTTCCAACCACTAACCATCTCCAAACACTACGTCCTACATGATGTAGAGGCCAGATCATCTTTTTCTTTACCTATATAGTGATTAGATGTTCAAGCAGTTCGTCCATTGACTTGAAGTGGTGAGCTTTCTTACATTTTGAAGGCATTCATCTCTTAGTCCTTATCTTTAGACTTAGTCTCATTAAGACTAGGTTTGGCTATAGTCGGGGGCTTGTCCTGACATATATACTTATTGACTTCAATTTTATGTAGAGGTATTGTGAACAATTGTGAGCTTGGGCGTAGTTATTATAATGAATGTAATGTTGACCTATGATATTATTCTATAATCTTAACCTGTGAATTGGAGTTCCTTCTACTCCTATGATATGATGAAGTATTTAGGTTGGATTATGGGGTGACCTCCGATACATATGTGGTTGAGGTTCCCATACGACATAGCCCAAAGTTTGAGGCATGTTAAGTTGGTATCAAAGCCTAGGTTCATGGTTAACTGGGTGTTCACAATACCATGTCAAGTCGAGTGTCTTTAATGGGTGTGAAGCACGCCACACTTATAAAAGAGAAGTTATGAAACATTTAAGGAAATGTTTCCCTTTCTAGTGTTTCAATCTCAAGCTATAAAGTCTAAAATCTTGAATTCCTCTAATTCTATTTGCTATATTTTAGATCATGCCTCAAAGGAGATATTAGACTTATGAAAACACTATTGAAGGTCGTATAGACGAAGCTCGTCCAACTTTTAGAGTTGAGACTCGGTCTAGGGCTGCGGCATCTAGCCATCCTCGTAGGTTTCCACCTACCAACCCTGAGTCATCCCCTCAAAGTGATGATAATAAAGTAGAGTTTCATCGCTCTATCAACCTGTTGGCTCAATTGGTAACCTCTTACTTAGAGAGTGGTTCTTCGGCTACCATTTTTTTTAGACCACTATAATTGGCCAATTTATGAGGTTGATCCCTCATATG
Organism: Capsicum baccatum var. pendulum; assembly: GCA_030864225.1. Lineage (NCBI taxonomy): Eukaryota > Viridiplantae > Streptophyta > Magnoliopsida > Solanales > Solanaceae > Capsicum > Capsicum baccatum. The sequence goes on from CM061556.1 coordinate 229,798,603, forward strand.
TTCTCCAATACAAGGGTTGAGGAAGATCCCCAAGGCTTTATTGATGAAAAGGAAAAGATCCTCGAAATCATGCATGCTTTAAAACTTAAGGGTGTTGTGCTTGCTTTCTGCCAATTCAAAGATATAGTGTACTGGTGGTATGAAGGGTGGGAGTTGTCTAGGGTTATTAATGCTAGTATGACTTCTTAGGTGGATTTCGGTAATACCCTATGTTTTGAAGTCACTATACAACATATGACTCATTCCTTTAAGTCATATGGACAACATACTAATCGAATGTTCAACTCGTACAAATGATAGTGTGTGATAAGGGGATATTCTATTTAATATATGATATAAACCATGGAAGTGATAATGTTATCATATGAGTCATATATAGTAAGTCATAACCAAGTCAGTGTGAGGAAAGATGAGTTCTATCTATCTTACAAAAGGAAGAGCGCTAGTCATATGGCTTACGACTCTTATCCTGATAAGAGAAGGATCCAAGAATCAATCCTCATGTTTTGATATCTTTATAAGTTACTTATACATATATTAAGTCCTCAAATAACTCGTAGCCAATGAAAAAGTCAAAACCTCCCTTAGCGATTAAATTCTTGGGATGTCCATAATTATAGTCATCTTTGAATGATCATACCTTTTGTTTTACTAAGAATTTTTGAGCTAAAGACCCAGCAAAAGATAGGTAATTCAATTATATTTCCAACGATACCAATTTCAACATAATCCAACATCGGGGTGAAAAGTTATGGCCGAAATACTAAAGCATTGTCAATCTCTATCACTCACTGTCTTGTATACAGGTTTCCAAGTCTAACTCATACCCATACCATACGATTCGTATGGTAGACATATAAGGAAATTCATAGACTTGTCTGAAAAGTTTAGTTTAAGGGATTTTTAGACTTTTCTCCCCTTATAACTCCCAGCCTATGACTTATAACCCTCGAGGGGCATCACTTTTCACCTATTTCATCAGTTAAACATCTTAAAATACTCTTATATCTCTCTCAAGAACACAAGTTAGGGTTTCCTCAAGATCATATCTAAGACATTCAAGGTCAATATTTCTCCACCAAGTCAAGTCTATTACGATATGTGGGGTTTATGAACAAGGATATTCTTTCATCGTTGTGCCCAAAACTTATTTTAAAGTTAAAGTTATATGATTTGCAATACCCAAATTATCTTGTTTTGAATTTATGAAATTATCATGTGATTGAAGTATTAAAGTGCATACATGTTCTTATCTATTTATGTTTTGACTTAAAGATTTTCTATTATGATTCGTATATCATGAGTTTGGTTTGAACATTGACTAAAGAGTTCCAAGTGAGGTTTTATGCATGATAATATGTTACAAGTTATATGAAAGAAAGTATGAGATTTAAGGCTTGAGTTTGAACACTATGTTTACAAGGAAAGTTTGAACTTTTGATTCAATAACAAGGCTAGAAATCCACAATTGTTTACCTAACCTATGATTTAAAGCAAAGAAAAGCATAATTGGTTTTAGTTTTCTAACCTTTATGCTATTTTAAGGTGGATTTCCTAAAGTAGGAGCATATAAGTAATATGGGAGTAGTATTTAGCACCGAGAAGGGAATGTAGATGACCACATTCTTAATTCATAGAAATTAAGAGCCACCGTAGGTTTAAGTCCTAATATGGGTTAAGTACAGAATCATTTAAGTTAACGTTCTATTCCGATGGAAAGGGTAGAACAGCTCTCCCCAACGTGGGTAAGACGTTCCACTCCATGATAACTCACATAGTTTATGTAAGTTAGAAAAAACTCCCTAAGAAAGAATAAGAGTAAAGCTTTTAGAAACTCAGTGTCATGGCTCACAAAGTTTATCCTTATGCTTCATTACTTTTGTTCATGATTTTGCATTCATTGTTTTATTCAAGCTCAATTTGAGGCCCTATCCCTGGTAAAAAATATAGTGAAATAACCTTCCCTATTCTTTCCCCGGACCCTCATTTACACGTAGGATGCATTATTTGAAAGTTTATGTGCATATTGAGTTATTGGTTTGTTGATGCATTCTCCCCCACATTCTCAGTACATTCCATAGGTGCTGACCCACATATATATATCCATGTGCTTCATTGTTTTATAATGCAGGTTCTGGTGCTCAATTCTAGCAGCGTGATTAACTACGGGCATCTTCACCTACATCTCGATATTTGGTGAGTCCTCATAGTTCGAGGACCTATTTCATCAACCTTTGAAATTGATAAAGTAATTTAGTTATTTGATTTCTATTATGTTTGGGTCAGCTGAGGCTTATCCTAATGGTTCTCTAGTTAGAAATAGAGGCTTGTCCGACTATTTTCTATTTTAGATTTAAATGTGTTTGTTTTAGGATTTCTATGTTTAAGATTTTTAGTTAAGATATTAATATAGTTATCTTCAGATTTTATATATTAGTATACTCTTCTCATTAATTCCAAGTTAAGTAAAGAGTTAGCTTGAGACTACTTATAGTCTTGAGCACCGTGTGACGTACTGAGTGTACTTTCAAGAAGTTACAAACTTGGCATTAGAGCCTCAGGTTTTAAAGGGTCCTAAGGAGTCAGAAAAGCCGCGTTTGTAGAGTATTGATCATGGATGTGAAGCGCACTATATTTATGAGCAAGAGTCTACCGAATGAGTTAGGAATCATCAATTTTTTTGTGATCTATCATGCTTACAGTTGTCTCAATAACTCATTCTTTTACATGATAGAATATGCCTCCTCACTGAGCCAATGCACGCAAAAATGATGACCAACCAGCCCTGCACACTGACCCTTTGAATGAGAATATGTCTCATGTTAAATTTTGGGCTGCCTTTCAGGCATTGTTCTAAGCTGTGAATTTCAATGTTCAGGGGAACCAACAAGCGACAATCCTACTTTATCACAATGGTAATCTAGCAATAGCCAAGATTTGTGATTTCATAAGTATGAATCCATTTGAGTTCCATGGGTCAAAGGTAGATGAGGATCCATAACTCTTCATTGATAAGATGAGGAAGATCACTCAGATTATTCATGTTACTGATGAGGAGAGTATAGAATTGTCATCCTATAGGCTGAAGGACATTGCTTATAATTGAGTTGTTATGTGGAAAGAAGGTATAGGTAAGAATACAGATCCTATAAGTTGGCAAATATTTCAAACTACATTTCTAGATAGGTTCTTTCTACAAAAGATATAAAAAGCTAAGGTCGAGGAGTTCATGAACCTGAGGCAGGGCTCTATGAAAGTGAAAGAGTACTTCCTTAAGTCCACTCAATGGTCTATGTATTCTCCTGAGTTGATAGCTGGCACTAGATCTAGTATGAGTAAGTTTGTTACTGGAGTACCTTATTTGGTAATCAAAGAGTGTAAAACTTCGATACTTATTGGGGATATGGATATTGCCATGTTGATGACTCATTCATAGCAGATTTAGGTAGAAAAGTTGAAGGAAAGAGAGAAGAGAAATAAAAAGGCTAGAACTCGATAGTTTGAGTATGGTTAACCATGGTCTGGAGGGGGAAACCGTTCATAGTTTTGGTGTCATTAACCAGTGCCAACACCATCTTCAGCCAGTTCACCTACACCCAGGACCAAGCAAGAGCAGTGGGGCAGGACTTCTATTTCTAGGTCTCAAAATAGTATGGGTGGAAGTCCCAGTTATCCAACATGTGCAATGTATGGAAGAACCTATCCTGATGAGTGTTTGATGGGAAAAAAAGGTTGTTATGGGTGTGGCAAGTTGGGATACGGAATTAAGGAGTGTTCGTATGATAAGAAGGGAAGTACGGATGTTTATCCTTAGACACAAGTTATAATGCACCAGCTCAGCCAGGTCACCTAGTTCCTCCACAGGGAGCATCATTTAATACCGGTGGCGATCGGCACGAAAATTGGTTTTTTGCTTTACCATCCCGTCAGGACAAGTTGAGTTCACCAGATGTTGCCACTAGTATTCTTTGTGCCTTTCATCTTAATATATATGTTTTGTTAGACCCAGGATCAAATCTCTCTTATGTAACTTAATTAGTTGCGGTAAATTTTCGGATTGGTCCTGAAAATCTCTCCAAACCTTCCATAGTTTCCATCCCAATGGGTGATTCAGATATTGCCAAGAGAGTCTATAAGATGTGTCCTATTACAATCCTCCACTAAATCACACTAGCAGACCTAATAAAGTTAGAGATGGTGGACTTTAATGTTATTCTGGGCATGGATTGGCTCCATAACTATTATGTATTAAAGATTGTCGCACCCGAGAGGTGATGTTTTAATTTCCTAATGAGGTAGTTTTTGAATGGGAAGGTAGCTCTGTGTTCGACAAAGGTCGTTTCATATCTTATCTTAAGGATAGAAAGTTGACATCAAAAGGGTGCATTTATCATTTATTTCGAGACAAAGTTTCTAAGTTTGAAGATCCAATAGCTCAATCAGTTTGAGTAGTCAATGGGTTTCCCGAGGTATTTCCCAAAGATTTTCTATGGGTACCTCTAGATAGAGAAATAGTATTTAGTATTGATTTTCTCCCTGATACTCAACCTATCTTTATCCCTCTATACCGTATGGCTCTGGCCAAGTTTAAAGAGTTAAAAAAGAAGCTTAAAGGCCTCTTAGATAAAGGTTTCATAAGGCCCAGTATCTCTCCGTGGGGTGCTCCAAACCTTTTCATGCATACGAAAGATGGCTCTCTCTGAATGTGCATCGATTACCGCCAGTTGATCAAAGTCTCAATCATGAACAAATATTTAACTTCCTAGGATTGATGACTTATTCGACCAGCTTAAGGTGCAAGTTATTTCTCTAAGAAAGATCTTAGATCCAGCTATGATCAACTTAGAGTCAAAGAATGTGACATTTCAAAGACATTTAAAACTCAGTATGGTCACTTTGAATTCCTAATTGTGTCTTTTGGACTAAAAATGCGCCAAAAAATTCCATGGACTTGATGAACAGGGTGTTGAAGCAGTACTTAGACATGTTTTCCATTGTCTTCACTGATGATATCCTTGTCTATTCCTGTAGTGAGAACGATCATGGAGACCATGTGAGAGTTGTGTTACAAACACTTAGAGATCATCAATTATTTACTAAGTTCAGTAAGTGTAAATTTTGGTTTAGATTAGTAGGTTTTCTCAGAACATTATTTCTGGAGATGCCATTCAAGTTGATCCTCAAAAGACCGAAGTAGTGAGAAACTGGCCTAGACCCACCTCTCCATCAAACATCAAGAGCTTCTTGGGTTTGGCTGCTTATTACTGATGGTTTGTTAAACGATTTTGTTCCATTTCTTCCCTCATGTCTATACTAACTAAGAAGAATGTTAAATTTGGGTAGTCAGATTCCTGCGAGAAGAGTTTTCAGGAGTTTAAGACTTGACTCACTTCCGCTCCAGTCTTGACTCTTCTAGATCGTATAGATCGGTTCCTAATGTATTGTGATGCTTCTAGAGTTGTTCTTGGTTGTGTATTAATATGTAGAGGTAAGGCTATAACCTAAGCCTCTAGATAGCTTAAAACCCATGAAAGGAATTATCCAACCCATGATCTTGAGTTGGCAGCCGTTGTCTTTGCCTTAAAGATTTGGAAGCATTACCTTTGTTCATATTGATTTTTTCAATAAGAAAAAGAGTTTACAGTATGTCTTCACATAGAAATACTTAAATCTTTTTCATAGGAATTCGCTTGGATTATTGAAAGATTATGATATGAGTGTGTTATATCATCCAGGAAAGGGCAATATAGTGGTAGATGCCCTTAGCAGATTGTCTATAGGTAGTGTTGCCCATGTTGAGAATGATAAGAAGGATTTAGTTTGGGAGGTCCATCAACTGGATAGGTTAGGATTTTGGTTGGTCAATTTAGCCGAAGATAGTATGTGGGTTTAGGAATGGTTAAGTATCTTCATTAATTGCCGAAGTAAAAGAAATGCATGACATGGATACCTATTTGGTTAAATTGAAGGAGGTCGTGAGAGATCAAAAGGTAGAATTTTTCTCCCAAGGGGGAGATGGTGTGCTTTGTTGTCAAGGCAGACTATGTGTTCCATGCATTCCAAGTTTGAGACAATGAATTTTGGTAGAACCACATAGTGCACGATACTCTATTTACCCAGGAGCTACTAAGATATACCATGATTTGCGGGAAATCTATTAGTGAAGTGGTATGAATAAAGATAATGCAAAGTTCTTGGCTAAGTGTGCAAATTGTCATTAGGTTAAGGTTAAGCACCAAAGGCCTAATGGTTCACTACAGAAGTTTAGTATCCCCATTTAGAAGTGAGAGGTAGTGAATATAGATTTTTTGATGGGGTTTCCTCATACATATTGTCAGAAAGATTCAATTTGGGTTATTGATGATAAAATGACCAAGTCTGCCCATTTCGTTCCAGTTCATACTTCGTACTTAGCTGAAGATTATGCCAGGTTTTACCTTAGAGAGTTGGTGAAATTGTATGGGGTTCATTTGTCCATCATTTAAGATAGAGGTACTTAGTTTACCTCTCACTTTTGGAAGGCTTTTCAAAAGGGTCTTGGTACCCAAGTTTATCTTAGCACGACTTTTCATCCTCAGATAGATGGTCAGGCAGAGAGGACTATTTAGACACTAGAAGACATGTTGAGGTCATTTGTTATTGACTTTAAGGGTAGTTGGTATGACCACTTACCTTTGGTTAAGTTCACTTACAATAATAGTTCTCACTCAAATATTTAGATGGCTCCTTTTTAAGCTCTCTATAGAAGGAGGTATAGATCACTTATTAGTTGGTTTGAAGTGGGTGAGGATACGTTTATAGGGCCAGATGTGGTGTTTAAAGATATGGAGAATTTTAGTTAATTCAAGAGAGGTTGAAAATAACTCAGAGACGTCAGATATTTTATGCAGATATGAGAAAAATGGATCTTGAGTTTGAGGTTGGTGACTTAGTTTACATGAAAATTTTGCCTATGAAGAGGGTGGAGATATCTGGCAGGAAGGGGAAACTTAGTCTCTGGTATATTGTCCCTTATAAAATTTTGAGCCATTTTGTGAAAGTAGCTTATGAGTTAGAGTTGCCTACAAATTTAGCATCAGTACACCCAATGTCCTATGTTTCTTTGTTGAAGAAATGGATTGTTGATTCAGTTTCCATTATACCTTTAGAGAGTGCGGATGTTAAGGATAGCCTTTCATATGAAGAAGTTCTAGTTGATATCCTTGATCATCAGATCCGTAGACTAAGAAATAAAGAAGTTTCTTTGGTTAAGGTACTGCAGAGGAATAAATCTGTTGAGGGAGCTAGTTAGGAAGCAAAAGCAGAAGCAGATATGCGAGCAAAGTACCCTCATCTTTTCTAATGAATTCGTACTCATCTTGAGTTAACAATTTTCCTTAAATCAACTTTTTTTTATTTCTATTTCATCTCTGTAATCATTCTCATGTCAATGTATATATTAATGAAAGCATTTCAGTCCATGTATCATATCTCAGACTCAGTTATTTAATCATGTTTCAATTCATAAACATTTAGGGTATGGTCTAAAATTTCCTTAGTACTATTAGCCTAACTAGTTTCATTCGAGGATGAATGTTTTCAAAGGGGAGATACTATAAAATCCCATGTTTTGAAGTCATTGTACAACAAACAACTCATGTCTTTGAGTCGTATGGTCAACATATGAGTCATATGTTTAATTCGTACCCATGATAGTATGAAAGGGGCGATATTCTATTTAAGGTACTACTTAAACCTTAGAAGTCGTAAGATGATCATACAAGTTGAACATGGTAATTCGTAACAAAGACAGTGTGAGGTAAGATGAGTTCTATCAAACTTACGAGAGGATGAGCGCTAGTCTATGGCTTATTACAAGTCGTAAGATATAACTTGTATCCTGATCAGATAAGGATCCAAGAATCAATCCTTATGTTTTGATAGCTTTATTAGTTACTTAGACATATATTAAGTCCTCAAATAGCTCCTAGCCAATGAACAAGTCAAAGCCTCCCTTAGCGATTAAATTATTGGGATTACATAACTATAGTCATCTTCAAATGATCATAAATTTTGTTTTACTATGAATTTTTTATCTCAATACCGACAAACAAATAGGGAATTAAATTATCTTTCAAACTATACCAATTTTGACTTAATCCGACATCGAGGTGAAAATTTATGGTAAAATACGGAAGCATTGTCAAGCCGTGTCACTCACTGTCCAGCATACGGGTTGCCAAGTCTAACTTGTATCTGGACCATAAGAGTCGTATGGTAGACGCGTAAGGACTGCTGAGACTTGTCTATAAAGTTTAGTTTAAAGGCTTCTTAGTCTTTTCTCCCCTTATAACTCCCAGCCGACATCTTATAACCCTCGAAGGGCGTTACCTTTCCCTTATATCATTAGTTAAACATTTCAAAATCCTCTCATATCTCTCTCAAGAACACAATTTAGGGTTCCCTCAAGATTATCTCTAAGGCTTAAAAGGTCAATATTTCTCCACCAAGTCAAGTTTATTAAGGTATGTGGAATTTATGAACAAGGATATACTTTTATCCCTGTACCCAAAACTTGTTTTAAAGTTAGTTGTAACATTTGCAATTAGGGTACATACCCAAATTATCTTATTTTGAATTTATGAAATTGTCATATGATAGAAATATTAAAGTGCATACATATTCTCATTTATTTATGTTTTAACTTGATAATTTTCTATTATTATTTTTATATCATGAGTTTGGCTTGAACATTGACTAAAGAGTTCCAATTGAGTATTTATGCATGATAATATGTTACAAGTTATGTGAAAGAAAGTATGAGACTAGAGGCTTGAGTTTGAACACTAAGTTTACAAGAAAAGTTTTATCTTTTGATCAATGACAAGGATTGAAATCCATAATTCTTTACCTTACTTATAATTTAAGTCTAGGAAAACATAATTGGTTCTAGTCTACTAACCCTTATGTTATTTTAAGGTGGATTTCCTAATGTATGAGCATATAAGTAATATGTGAGTAGTATTTAGCACCGAGAAGGGAATGCAGATCAGTATATCCTTAATTCCTACAAATTGTGAGTTATCATAGGTTTAAATCCCAATATAGGATATGTACAGTGATCACTTAAGTTAAGTTTCTATTCCAATGGAAAGGGTAGAACAACTCTCTCCAACATGGTTAAGATATTGGACTCCATGATATCTCACATGGTTTATGTCGGTTAGAAGAACCTCCCTAAAAATAAATAAAAGTAAAGCTTTTAGAAACTAAGTGTCATGGCTCATGAAGTTTATCCTTATGCTTCATTACTCTTGTTAATGATTTTGCAACGTTTGTTTTATTCAATCTCTAGGTGAGTCATTTACACTTTGCATGCATTATTTCAATGTCTATGTGAATATTGAGTTTTTCCTTTACTGATGTATTCACCCCCATATTCTTAGTACATTCTTGAGGTACTGACCCACATCTATGTGTTATATTATTTCATAATATAGGTGGTGGTGCTCAATTCTTATAGCGTGATTGACTATGGGCATCTTTGCCTACAGCCCGACATTTGGTGAGTCCTCATAGTTCGAGGACCTATTTTATCAGACTTTGACATTGATGAAGTATTTTAGTTATTTGATTTCTATTTAGTTTGGGTCAGCTGGGCCTTGTCCTAGTGGCTTTGTAGTTTGAAGTAGAGGCTTTTCCGACTATTTTCTATTTCACATTTAAACATGTTTATTTTAGGATTTCCAAGTTTAAGATTTTTAGTTAAGATATTAATACAGTTATCTTCAGATTTTATATATCAATTTACTCTTCTAATCAGTTCCAAGTTAAGTAGGCTTAAAAGGTTAGCTTAGGAATATTCATAGTCTTAAGCATTATGTAACGTCTAGGGTATACTTTATGGCATTATACATTCTTCGATGCTTTCCTCGACTATTTTTTTCTCAAGAGTTGAGGGAGGCAAAGGCAAAAGAGATCATGACCTTATAGTAAGAGAGGATGTCCATTCAAAAGTATGCCTTGAAATTCCATCAATTGTCAAGGTATGCTCCTAAGATGGTCTCTAGCATAAGGCTAGAATATGTAAGTTTATCTCAGGATTATCCCATGAGTTGGTTCTCGAAAGCAAGGAAACCTTGTTGATTGAGAACATGGATATCTCTAGATTAATTGTGTATTTACAACAAGTAGAGGATGAAAAGAAAAATAGAGTTGAGCTTAGTAAGAAACAAGGAAGAAAGTTTAGGTCTTCCAAGAGTAGTGGAAGAGATGGTGGCAAGTAGCCATAAAAAAAGTGGGGAAGGTTGGATTATTTATCCTTGGCTAGTGTTCTCTAACCTTAATCAAAGTTTTTAGATGTTTATCGCTCCCAATTTAGTGGCGGCTCATAGGCACAAGGTGCCAAATTTGAGACTAGTATAGCAAGTCAGCTCTATACCACCATTCTTGCAGATTTTATGGTCAGAGTCATCATGGTCAGTATGAGCAATGAAAAAATAGATGTTTTTATTGTGGTTAGGTTGGGCACATGCAGCATGAGTTCCCCATTCTAGCAGCTTCTTGTCATAATAGGACCTCTGTTGATACTCCTTCTACTCTCTCACCAAAGGGTGCTATGTCTGTTTCTATTTTTGCTTCTGGCGCTGGCGCTGGCCGAAACCGCTTGTATGCATTTGCTACTCGTAGGATTCTGAGGCATATCCAGATATTATCATTGGTTTGTTGAGACTTTTCTCCTGTAATATGTATTGTTTGCTTGATCTAGGATTTACTCTTTCTTATGTGACCTCATATATGGATGTTCATTTTGATTGTGGTCCTGAGAGTCTGTCGGTTCCTTTTTCTATCTTTACCCTAAACAAAGACCCTGTGATTATTAGAAAAGTCTACAGGGGATGTATGATATTTATTAGTGGTGTGGATACTCTTGTTGATTTGATAGAGTTAGACATGGTCGATTTTGATGTTATCCTAGGGGTGGATTGGTTGCATTTGTGTTATAATTCTTTAGATTATCAGACCCGTAGGGTTATGTTCAAATTCCCTAATGTCCTAGTCATTGTATGGGATGGGTGTTCCTTACTCCCTAAAGGAAGGTTCATTTCTTATCTCAAAGCCCGAAAGTTAATTTCAAAGGTGTGTTTCGATCATTTGGTCTAAGTTAAAGATTCAAAATTGGAAGAGCCTTCGCTTGAATCCGTCCTCTGGTAAATGAATTTCCCTAAGAATTTCTGGATAATTTTCCCAGTGATCTTCCTGATAGGGAAATTAATGTTGGGATTGATCTTATTTTGGACACTCTTTCAATATCTATTCCTCCTTATAGAATGGCCTCTATGGAGTTAAAAAACTTAAGAAGCAATTGAAAGACCTCTTAGATAAGGGTATTATCCCACCTAGTATGTCTCCTTAGGGTGCCCTTGTATTGTTTGTGTTCAAGAAGGATGGTTCCCTTCGTATGTGCATTGATTATCGTCAGTTGAACAAAGTAATCATAGGGAATAAGTATCCTGTTCCTAGGATCGATGATTTGTTTGATCAACTTAAGGGTGCGAAGTGTTTCTCTAAGCTTGATCTTAGATCAAGTTATAATCAACTTAAAATTAGGGATGCAGATATCCCTAATACTGCCTTTAAAACCCAGTATGATAAATCTGAGTTTCTTGTCATGTCCTTTGGGTTGACCAATGCCCCGGTGACATTCATGGATTTCATGAATAGGGTCTTTCGTCCATTCTTAGACATTTTTGTCATTGTATTCATTGATTATATCTTAGTATACTCTATGAGTGAGGTAGATCATGTAGATCACCTTCGTGCCGTGTTGCAAACCTTTAAGGATCATCGTTTGTATGCCAAATTATCCAAGTGTTAGGTTTAGTTGAAAGCTGTGGTTTTTCTTGGTCATGTCATCTCTAATGAAGGGATCATGATGGATCACTAAAAGATTGTGAAGGTTAAGAAGTAGCCTAGATCTATGACTCCAATCGATATTCAGAGCTTCTTGGGTCTAGCCAGTTATTCTAGATGGTTTGTAGAGAGTTTTTCCACTATAGCTGCCTTATTGACCAAATTTACCCTAAAGAAGGTCAAGTTCTTATGGTCTGATACGTGTCAGGGTAGTTTCAAGATGTTGAAAGATAAATTGACTTCAGCTCCAATTTTGACCTTGCTCGAGGGTAGTCATGGTTTTGTGGTTTATTGTGATTCTTCTCGTGCCGATCTTGGTTGCGTGTTGATGCAACATGGTAGGATGGTGGCCTATGCTATTAGGTAATTGAATGTTCAATAAAAAAAACTACCCTACCCTTGACTTAGAATTGTTAACTGTGGTCTTTGCTTTGAAAATTTGGCGGCATTATCTCTATGGTATTCATGTTGATATCTTTTCTGATCATAAAAGCCTCCAATATATGTTTACTTCAAAGGAGTTAAATTTCTGGCAAAGAAGGTGGCTCAAGCTATTGAATAACTATGATATGATTCTTTATTATCATCCCAGTAAGGTGAATGTAGTCGCCGATGATCTTAGTAGATTATCTATGGGAAGTTTGGCCCATATTGATGAGGATAATTGAGACTTGGTGAAAGATATTCACCGTTTGGTGAATCTTAGTGTTTGACCTACGAACTCCGAGGGTGGTGGTGTGTTTGTGTATTCGGTATCTCAATCATCTCGTTTTGTTGAGATAAAAGAAAAATAAGTATTGGACCCCGAACTGATGAAGGTCAAGGGTAATCTGAGTCAACACAAAGCCACAAACTTTGTGATTGGTAGTTATGGTATCCTGAGGTACCAAGGTAGGCTATGTGTTTCCAACGTCGATGGATTAAGGAAAAGAGTCATGGTCAAGGCTTATGGAGCCCGTTAGGCTATTCATCCCGGTTACACCAAAATGTATCATGACCTTAGGGAGTTCTATTGGTGGAATAATATGAAGCATGGTGTTGCTAGTTATGTGGCTGAGTGTATGGTATGTCAACAAGTAAAAGTTGAGCATATGAGGCCCGGTGGTTTGTACCAAGAGATTGTGTTGCCCGAGTGGAAGTAGAAGGCAATTAATATGGATTTCATTACCGATCTTCCTAGATCTCAGAATAAATATGATTCTATTTGGGTTATTATTGATAGAATGAATAAGTCCGCCCATTTCTTGCCTATGAGAACTAATTATGCAGTGGAAGATTATGCCAAGTTGTATCTTATAGAGATTGCGAAATTGCACGGTGCTCCGGTGTCTATTGTCTCAAATCGTGTCCTCCATTTTTATCTCACTTTTAGAAGTTGTTACAAAGAGGTTTTGAAAATAAGGTGTACCTTAGTACCGCTTTCCACCTGTAAACGGATGGTTAAGTAGACAAAACTATCCACACATTGGAAGATATGTTATGGGCTTGTGTAATTGATTGTGGTAGTTGGTAAGACCACTTGCCTTTGATTGAGTTCACAAAAAATAATAGTTACCACTCCGGTATTGGCATGGTGCCTTTCAAAACATTGTATGGTAGGATATGTCGATCTCCTATTAGGTGGTATGGAATTGGTTAGGGTAAGTTGCTTGGGCCTAATTTAGTTCACCAAGATTTAGAGAAGATGAAGGTGATTTGCGATAGATTGAAAACCGCTCAAAGTTGCCAAAAGTCCTATGCAGATATGAGGCATAGGGACTTGGAGTTTAGTGTTGACGATTGGGTATTCTTGAAAGTATCTCCCATGAAGGGAGTGATGCGGTTCGATAAAAAGGGAAAGCTTAGTCCCTGCTATGTTGGACCTTACTTAATTTTGAAAAGGGTTGGCAATGTTGCCCATGTTTTGGATTTGCCTCCTAATATGAACTCCATTCACCCATTTTTTCATGTGTCTATGTTGTAGAAATGTGTGGGTGACCCTTCTTTGGTTGTTCCCTTGGAAGATGTCAGTATCTTGGACTCCTTATTGTATGTGGAGATCCCAGTGAGGATCTTGGATTGGCAAGTTTGCCGGTTGCGAACAAAAGAAGTTGCCTTAGTGAAGGTTATATGGAAGAACTAAAAGTCTAAAGAAGCTACTTGGGAAGAAAAAGAGAACATGAAGTCCAAGTATCCACATTTATTTCCCATTTTGGAAACTTGTAATGGACGTATATGTTAATCTCCTTACCTTGTTATATGTCTTGATAGGCGATGCGTTGAAGTCCCCAAGATTTTAAATGATTTATGTATTTGTTAGAAAAAGGATTTAAGTTCCCAATATGTGAATTGATTTATGTCTTGTTGGACCATGGGTTTATGACCCAAATACTTTGTAATCATGTGTGTTGTGTTATGGTGAGATTAAGTCGCTAGAAACTTTAGTTGATTCATGTTCTTGGTAGATGAAGGGTTAAATTCCCCAATGTTTTTAGTTGCTCTATATCTTTGATGATATGATGGGTTTTAGTCCCTAAGTAGTAAAATAAATAAGTTTTGGATAAGTAATGGGTTGGAGTCCCAAGACCAATGAAATGAAGTGGTTAGTCGATGATGTTCATAGTATGCATTGTGTGGTATCCTTGTTGTGTGCTTATTTCTAACTTGTGTTAAGGTTTCTTGATGCATGTTGATGCGTTAACTTGTGTAAATTCTTTCCATACCCTTCATTCTTAGACGAATTATCCTAAATGGGGGAGAATTGAAACACCTAGAACTTGAGCCATTGTGAAACAACAACTTTTGGTGTCTCTGAGTTGGGTATGACTTGGTGCTTGAGTCGTACCCTTGGTCATGATTTGTACCCTTCCCTCCTCCCCTTTCGTAACTCTAGTAGTATGTTAAGGTAGTACACTGTCTCCTATAAGAGAAGGCCATCCGTTGGTTGTAATAATGCATACGAGTCGTATACTACAAGGTCGCATAGAGTGAAAACCTAATCTAGAGTGGACTATTTTTGTTACGGGTGAAGCTTAGGACTGGAGAGTGAGTCATTCCCTTTAGATATCACTCAATGGTTCCATCTAGTATCCACAATAGTGTGCTTGACCTTGGAGAAGCCTAGGGTACGATTTAGGGTACCACACTTACCCTAGGTCATGATTGTCATACGAATCGTAAGAGGGAGTCGTACCCCTGCACAAATGGACTTTCCAGATTTTAACAAGGACCTTTTGGTCATATCCCATGCATAAAAACCATAAACCCTCTCACTATATAAGTTATTGTAGCCTCCTAAGTCTTCATTTACAAGACTTAAACATTCTAAAATACTCTAAAGGCTTCTTGGAGAAAGATTGGAGGCTAGGGTTTGGAGGTGTTCATCTAGTGCCAAGGAGGAGTCAAGATTGTTGGTGTGTCATCTTGTTTATGGAATATATCTCTTTCTCTCCTTAAATATCTCTAATACCCATGCATTTCACACTTGGATTAGTAAGTGTATGTGGTGGTTTTGAATAAAATGAAAAGGGTTTGTTACCTAATAATGAATAATAATGATTCTTGCTTATATGTGTGTTGATACATGTTATTGATGGTAGATTGTATATGTGGGTTCTTGTTGTATGCTTTTTAACATGAGTGTCTTGAGGAACCCTAGTATTGATGATTTCTACGATGAGAATGGCCTTGTTAGAGGTATGCACCGAAGCTGTTTGTAAAATTGTCTAAGAGAAATGACTAGTTGTATGTTGACAATGCGTTGAGCTAGGGCAATGGCCTAAATTAGTATGAATGATTGTTGAATGATATTGTCAAAGTATTAAGAGCCATGTATTGTATAATTGATAATCTTGTTGGTTAATGGCTAATGAAAGGGTAAAGCCCTAGATAAGAAAATGAACTTGAATTGTGCATGGAACCAAGTGTGGTGAAAATGTGATGTAATATTGTTAGGGATATGTGAATAGTTTATGTGGGTATTGAGGACCACAAATTGAATTGTATAATAAATTGAATGAATGCATTGGACTATTGAGATGGTTGAGCAATGGAGCCTCCCATAAGGACCATGTGATCATATGTGATGATTGAATTAGTTAAATGAGGCAACACCCTTAAATATGACATTTATTGTATGAATGTTAATGCATGAGGTAAGGGGGCAAAATTTCAATGTGGACTAATGATGCCAATGAAACAATGAGTGATTCAAGTTCCTTATCTAATTATATGACTAGTGATTCAAGTTCATATTACCCTGAAATAACAAGTGATTTAAGATCCCCATTAATAACATGACTATTGATTCGAGTTCCTAGTCCAAAGAGATCTCATATGGTTAGAATACCTTTTCTAATGACATGACTAGTGATTCACATTCCTAGAACGGTGATATGACTAGCTATTCGAGTTCCTAGTTCAATAGAATAACACGACTAGTGATTCGAGTTCCTTGACCGGTAAGACTACTTGTGATTCGAGTTCCTATCCTGGGAGATGGATTGAGGTTGGTCAAATGGGATAACTTGGTCGAAAGTTCTTCACTCTATGTCTTATGAATGAATGATTTGAGAATACATGTAAGTCATTTTCCTTGTGGCATAATATGATCATGATGTGTATATCCATGTGTATGAGTATATGTTCAAGAATGATGTTGAGCTTCGGTCTCTTGATTAGAATGTGGAAAACCTATGCAATGGTCTAATTTGAGGTATTTGATTGTGTCCTCCACTATGTCAGAGACTATGGACATCATGTATCTCTTAAAGGTGACAGGACTATTGCATAACCCGAACACTATTCTCTTGAATGCAAAAGTACCATAAGGGCAAGTGAAAGTCATATTTTCTTGGACCTCGGGAGGAATAGTAATTTGATTGTAACCTAATTACCCATAAAGAAAACAATACCAACTCTTACCTGCTAGTTGATCTAGTATCTAAACTATGAAAGGCTTAGAGAAGTGGTCATTTTCTCTCTAGGTGTCTAGCTTCCTATAATCCATGCACACTTTCCATCTGGTCACTGGTCTCATGGGCATTAAATCATTCTTTTTGTTGGGAACCACTATGATCCCTCCTTTCTTTTCATTGAACCGGGCTTACCCACTTGCTATCTGCAATGGGAAAACTACCCCAACATTTAACCACTTGATTATTTCCTTTTTGACCACCTCCTACATAGAAGGGTTCAATCCCTCTGATGCTCACTGATGGGAATACTGTTCGGCTCAAGCTGTATCTTATGTGTACATATACTTGGTAGGATTCCTATAATGTATGCAATGATCTACCCAGTATCTCTCTTGAATTTTTGCAACATTGATGTCAAAGCTTCCAACTGTGATCCTTCCAGATCTGCTGCAATAGTCATCGGTAAGGTATTGATCGCCCCCAAGAATGCATACTGCAAATAAAATGGGAGGTCCTTCATTTCTAACACTGGTGGCTCCTCAATGAATTGTTTTCCATGAGCTGTGGTACTATTTTTCAGATCAAGATCCAATTTTTTAGGGGCATACTTGTAAAACCTAGGACAAGGAATGCATTAACTAGCTCATCATATTTGTCTATCCTATCACTTTCGAAATTCATAATCACTGCTGCTAATGTTTCTACCCCTAATCTTTCATCAATAGGAAGATCTTCTACAACTATATCATCATTACAAAATCTATTACCTCCACAACTCTTATATTATCTGCTTACTGGACCATCATACACACATCAAAACACTATTTTCTCATCATTCAGTTTGAATGTGATCTCCTTCAAATCCATATCAATAAACACTCGTCCCGTGTATAGGAAGGGTATACCTAATATAATCAGATCTTGGGCATCCACTTTGCATTCCAAAATAATGAAATCCACTGGGTAAGTAAAGGATGCCTCTCTTACTTCTACATTATGCAAGATACCCACTAGCTCTTTTATGGATGAATCAGGCATTAGCAGTCTTCCAAATATAAGCTTTAGTGCTTTTATCCCCAACACCTTGTATATCACCAGTGGCATTAAATTAATGCCTGCTCCCAAATCACATAAAGCCTACTTAATATCAAAATTCCCAATCAAACATCGAATAGTGACTGCTTAACGGTCTTCCTTCTTCTTTACCAATAGTAAGGAAAGGACTACACTACAATGGTATACCGCATCATGAGGTATGTCTTTTCCCCATTTCTTAATATCATCACTCTATGTTATCTTCTAAAATTTTGATATAAGAGTCTCATTTCACAGTGTTATCTTTCTTTAACTATTCAGTAGTAGGAAAAGGAAAAACACATCAGTAAGGGTACCACTTCTAGTGGTAATATCTAGGAAATGGCTTATAACAGGTGGACCTTGAACTTTTTAATTCAGAAGGGTCGCAATCTCTATTTTATAATAGCAGACATTTTCTTTTACTATATCTAGAACTACTTAATTGCAATTAAATGGGAATCAACCTTCTGAATTAGGCTTATAATATCTACTTTGACGTCTCTAAGGATGGCCTCCTAATGTTTTTGATCCTTGACAAGCTTTGTCAGTATTTCCTTCATTGTGGACTCTGAGTCTTAGCTTCCTGGAGAATTGTCCATGTTTCCCTTCTGTAGTCTCCATCTCGCTTCCTTCTGCAGTCCCTGTATCTATCACCATAATAGTTCTGACCTCGATTTCCTTAACCTTAGGCTTGAAAACCTACCAACTCATGATCAAGATACACGGCTTTCTCTTTTTCTAACTCGCAAGCATTGGAAACTGAACCCTATGCTCCTACTACATTTACTTTCTTGAAACTTAATGCTCCAAACTGTTTTTCCAGTAACACAAGAGAAATCCTCAATAACATAATTTCTTATGCTACTAAATCATCAGCTACTCTCTACTCCTAGGAAGCACCAATAGCATAAGTGTCAGACCCTCTCTCAGCTTTCTAAGTTTTCCACCCTCAGTTAGAGACACAAATCTAGTTTAGGATATCCAAAGCTACCTCCCAGCATAGTCTCATAAAAGAACCTCCAGAGATGGTTTCTATTATGGCTATGAAGCTTATGGTCAAGGCTCTATAAAATTTCTCCCGTAAGCCCGTCCTTAAAATCTGATGGTTGGGCACCAAACTCAGCTTCTTCTTAAACGTGAACCAAGCCTCATACATACATTCTGAGAGTAGTTACCTGAAATTGTAAATCTCTTCCTTAAGTTGCAACATCCGGGATGGAGGAAAGAACATGTTCAAGAATTACATGCATAACTCATTCCACGTAGTAATAGATCATCTTGATAGTTCCCCCAACCATAAATATGTTTCTCCTAAAAGTAAGAAGGGGAACAACCTCAATCTAAGCGCGTCCTAATTTACTACTGGGTTTGTTTATGAACTTGAGATCCCAATGAATTTTGTAAAGTGCACATTTGCATCATCATCAGTAGGCAAGCGCGCAAATACACCTTTAAGAGCTAAATCATTGCACTTATTATGTCAAACTTAATGTTTGGGTGAAAACAGGAAGAATAATAACTCTAATCTCTAACAGCTCAACGTACCCCAGATCCTCATCCTCATCCTCATACAATTATAAGTACTGGTAAACTAGGATCACATGGGCTCGTCCACTTCAACCTCTATTTTTGTTACCACCAAGTGCTGCTCGATGGTCTGCTTTTTGTCTAAGCACATCTAGCTCTGCCTCTCAAGATAAGAACTGAGAATCTTCTTACCTCCTCTAATTAGTAGTATATGCCAATAGTACCTCATTCTACTATTCAATAATGTCCTAAACTCCTTTAAGAGGAGGGGGAGACACCTTGTGTGTACCATCACGAACCCCTTTAGAAATGTTATCTCTCTTCAGCTCTGTCATCCTAATAGGTGTTTTTAGGATTCTCTCTAGATTTGGATTCAATAGGAGTAAGGGATTTGCTCTACTCCATGCGATATGCATGCACTAATATAGCCTCAACTAAGAATATGAACACAAATACCCACAAATAGCAACAACCTTAATTTATAACTCAATACCATATTCCCTGGCACCAACACCAAAATTTGATAATGCCCAAGCCACGCCTTCAATCTGAAGATTATGCGGTCACTATCAATTATAGTAACTCAAAAAAGGTTGGGGTCAAATCCTAAGGGAATACATGGAATTATGGCTATTAACTTATATAATCAATGGGCAGAACTAGAAAAGTAAATAGGGTGCTTGGAATAGCAATATCGAACATGTAACTACTATCAACTTTGGTAGTAATCAGTTGTAGGTGAACACTAGTCTTGTTTTCCCCCCAACTTCTTAACTTAGCAGGTTTATTATGCATTATTGAACCAATTAGATACCTTTTATGCAGAATTTGATAAGTTATGTACAACCAACTGTCTTTTGGACTAGCTGATAATTCTTACCCTTTACCTTTTGAGTCTCAAGATTTCTCCTAACCCTTATCCTAGATACCAGTTAAATATTATCTTTTGAATCTCTAGTTATTAGATGATATTTAACCATTTTACTTAGATAATACTTATTAGCATGGATCAACAGTTAAGTTTAAAATTACTGTAGTAATTATCTTTTCCTAGTCGCTACTCCTTTTTTGGAGTAAGTAGAAATAATATAGGTGGGATCCTAAACTTTACAACCTCTATGACATCTATTAAAGTAAAGATAATACAATACAAGCATGGGTATAATTTTGGAACAACATAGCATTTTCCCTACTTCATCAATCCTCCAAGTTTCTTGCGACCCAAGTGTAACGCCCCAGATTTATGGTCCTAAAAATTTAGTAAGTTCTAAGCTTTCAACCCTCGCAATAACTCATCCAACAAGTTGTAATATGTGTTGACGGTCCAGGTGACCATAGTCTTTAAGTGTGGAAGTTAATGGTGCTTGAGTTGCTGTCTTGGGTACGACTTAGGGATACGAGTCGTAAAGACTCATAATGAGTTATTGGAATGGAATCATACCCAAATTAGAAATTAAGTTTCTAGGTTCTACTATAAGTATGAGTAGATCACTATAAGTTGTAAGGACATGTTACGAGTCATTGGGTGCAAATCAAAGAATGTCCAGTTTTTTTCCCAATGTGATTATGTGTTGACTATGATTGGGCCTTATGAGTCATAGGGTCTCATTATGAGTAGTATCAGTTGAGTTGTAGGGTCCACAGTGGGTGAGGGTCCTAGATACTATCTTGGTTATGACTCGTGGTGATGAGTCATAAGGAGTGGCTATGAGTCAATGATTGATCCGTAGTCAATGGCGACACATTTTTTACTTTTAAGTTAAGGGCATTCTGAACATTTCCCCTCATATCCAAATTAAACCCATGTCTTATAGCCCATTTAGGTTATTATTAGCACTTAGAAACAAACCTAAGTAACTTCTTAAACACTCTAAAAGACTCTCTAAATTCCCCCAAGCAAGTGAAGATAGGGTTTTATCAAATCGGTCATCTAAGGGCTCGAAGGTCAATTTCTCTCCAAATTTCTTAGTGCTTAAGGCATATTACTCTTCCCTCATAGTTAATTTTTAAAAGTCATTTGTTTAAAGTATTTTTCATGAGATTTTCATGTTGGTTTTGAAACAAGGGTTGAGGCTTTTTGAATGCTTGTTATTGAACAATGTTTTCCCATAGTTTATATATGATTTTTCATACTTTAATTATGGTTTTGAACTGGTGGGTGAATAAGTATGGTGAATGAACTAGAGAATTGTGATTTTCCAAAACTTGTGCCTTATGAAGTGGTTATGACCCTAACCCCATAATGTGAAATTATTTATATTTATGAGAAATGTAGGAATTTGTAAAATTGAACCAAGGGGGTTGTGAATTCCCCTCGGTTGATGTAACTTGTTTGCCATGTTGATATTACCTTGCAAGTGTAGTTGGTATGAAGATACAAATAATTTATGCCTAAATATGTATTGCAGTTAATTGAATGGGATTGTATGATATATGTTTAATTGGGCTTTAATGGGGATTGTGTAGCTGAGTCGTGAAAGTGGAGGTCCGAGTGACCAATACTGGAAACCGTATTTGCCGACATGGGGTCAAAGTAATCAGGGAGGTTCAAGCCCCCTCATTATCATTTTATGATTAAGAAGTTTCAAGTCCCCCATAGATCAATACATGATCAGGTGCCTAAGTCATCATAGTATATGATTGGGAGGTTCGAGTTACCCATGCATATATATTAGATTATTCTCTGGTTCGTTAGTCTTCACGTACTGCATCCCAACTAAGGGGTGAGATTTGGGGTCTATATATCCCGTGGGTACATGTTATGATGGTTGAGCTACAGAATTCAGGCTAAAGTTTTCAAGTGCATGTTTTGCCTTGTTTTTTATTACAGCATGTGAAGTATATATGTATATGCATTTGATTATGTGCATTAGTTTTGAATAATTTTGAACTATTGACCATGTTATTATGTTAACCCTATCCCTTAGTATCATGGTATCTCTCCAACCACTCACCATTTTTGAACATTGTATCCCAACATAATGTAGGAATTAGTCATACTTCTACTCCTCCTGCTTAGGATTAGGATTCGAGATCAGCTTGTGAGTTGACATAGAAGCGGTGATCTTCCATACATCGAAAGTCTACATTTCATGTTTTGGTCTCTTGTGTCTCAGACTTTTTAGACTTGTTTTGGCTATAGTCGGGGGGCATGTCACGACACGTTAATGATATTCAATTTTTGATTCCTTATTTAGGAGGTTTTATTTGAACTACTATGGATATTGGGTGGTGTCGATTGGTTGTTTGGCCGGTCCTTGGTCGTTGGTCGTCGGTTATAAACATGTTTTGAAATTTCTTAAGCTTATTGCATGCTATATTGTTATATCTTTGAAATTCATCCAACCTTAGGGGATGTTGGGTTTGGTTTCGTTAGGTGCAGGGGTGATCTCTGGTCCATGTGGGACTTGAGATACTCATCACGACCAAGCCCTAGTTTGGGTCGTGACACCTAGCTAAGGGTTTTTAGCCGCTCATGCTTGTAAAGTAATCAATTATATTCATAATTGAAAGCATTAGATGAAATCACAATAATCATAACTGAAAACCCAAATCTTCAACTGAATTAGTAACCAAAATCAATACAAAATAATTGCAATACCAAAATCGGATCTCAGAATAATGAAGTATTGTTTGTAAGTATATAAAGTGCGTAAATCCTACTAAAACACACATAAAATGGTATTTATAGTACATGAGGAAACACTAAAAATCAAAGCCCAGATGAAAAAGGACAAAAAGGGTCGGTGTCCACTTACTCGGGCCACATGCGGTCTGCATGTAGACCTAGGCAGGTGCAAGAAAATTTTCCTGCAGTATTCATTCTCTAGATTTTGGACTTATGGTACTTACCATATACATATGCTAAGTTCAAGTGCTACATATTGTCCATATGTGGACATAGGTAAGTTCTAGGTCATCAAATTCTTGCAACCAAGCTTCTGAACTTCAACCTGTGGTGCATGCTTTGGTCACACACATCTGGTAAAGGCCACAAATGCCCAAAAATTCTCAGCTAAGTAGCCAAAATTCCATTTTTCATCTTTTTCTTGAAATTATCATCCAAAACCTAGATTCGTACAAAAAATACGCAAAACACATCATATCTAGCAAAATAACCTAGGAAACTTGCATATTGTCATCGTTTTAAGCATTGAAAGTGCTATATTTCTATAGCACATTATCATACTCTTAAATATTCATTTTAAAAGATCTATAAATATGATCCAATACTAAAGAATCCCCTATAGGAATAGATACTCTCATGGGCACATGAGAAATCTCACTAGACAACCACAAATAAGAGGCAACGTATGCAAAAACATATGAATATGTAGAACCCAGATCAAATAAGATAAAG
Source organism: Capsicum baccatum var. pendulum (assembly GCA_030864225.1). Classification (NCBI taxonomy): domain Eukaryota; kingdom Viridiplantae; phylum Streptophyta; class Magnoliopsida; order Solanales; family Solanaceae; genus Capsicum; species Capsicum baccatum. Next base: position 229,822,354 of record CM061556.1, read on the forward strand.
GATAGTTGATGACAAATTAAAATCATACTTGTGATCATGATATCTGATGCCTCCACCTTTGCCCTAAGAAAGAAGGCATACCAATGATAAGCATCCATTATCGAACTAAGTATCAGAGCGACCAACTATCCTACCTGTCTAAGAACCTCTGTGAGCAGCTTGAGGACCACCTCCGCAGCTATGAGCACTACCTATATCTAGAAGAGACACTACTTGTTGAAGGCTCGATTATCCTCGTACACTATTTAGAAAAGTGACCGATCTCTCCTACCCTGGTGAAAAGTACCTGCTGACCAAAAATATACACCATAGCCTGAAGGCCCTCACCATAGCTTGAAGACCCAAAATGAGAACCCCATGAAGACTATCCAAAACTCTGACCACTGTACCCAGGCTAACTACCACTATATGGCTAAATTATGGCATGCATAGACCTAATAGGATATAAGTATTATTACTACTGACCTCTACCAAAGAAACCCCTACCTATAAATTAAAAACCAATGAAACTTCCTTAGCAATGGAGTCTTGTATCTTTGCCCTCATAAGCCTCATATTGTATTCCCTCTATAGTTTGATATGGTCAACAAACTCTAAGAATAGATGACTCAGAGATACAATCTACTCTATAGTAAGGCAAAGTTGTAGTTACATGGCCTAAAATCGGGCCTTATTACATGGGCATCTTAGGCCCAAAAAGGACATGAGATCACCCCGTAACCTAACCTCTCAATCCACAAGTATCAGGTTAACTCCAACCATATAACAAGATAGCATAAATAAGAGTAATAATCATAAGTAAGAAGTGTCTAATCAATTCATTAATATCAACATGCTAAACCAATATACCCAAGTCCACAGTCATCCAAAAAGCCTCTACAATTCTAAAGTCTAAATATGTTAGGACATGCCCACGATAATAGCCAAAAATCAAGTCTAAAAAAAGTCTATGACTTAAGATAGAAAGACAATGAAATGTATTCCCTTCGAAGAATATAAGGTCACCACTTCAAAGTTAACACACGAACCACTCGAACACCTGATCACTGTACAGAAAGAGAAGAAGAAGCTTTAGCCCTAATGTTGTGTGAGGACATAGTGGTCAGAGATAGTTAGAGGTTAGAGTGATGGCATTTAATTCAAGAGTAAGGATAAAATAGTGTTATTATTCAAAATCAATTCAAACCATCATAAGAGACTGTAATGCCCCAATTTTTTGAATCAGAATGCTACACGATGCTCATGACCTCGAGGGACCACAAGCTAATCCATGACTGGTATCTATACCTGTACACTGCATATATAACGTAATAATGCAGAAAATATGAAAATGTAGATCATAAGGCTCAATTGAATAAAGAATTTGTCAAAACATAACATCCATATGGGTGAAAGATACCCAAAAAAACTGAAGACTAAATCAAATCTGAACATAAATATGAATACTGATCACGAATGGATGAGGACTCACTGCCACTCTGTGGCTAGATACTACTACTGATCTCGAGCTCGTGTCTCTGAACCTATGGTGTAACATGAAAGGAAGAACCATAAAGCAAATACGTCAGTACAACTGGAGTACAGAGTATACGAGTGAGGCAGGCTAATGCTTAAGGGTTTACATACATGAACCATGCAAACTGACTGACTGATATGAATATGAGAGTGTAAACATATATACATAGTAACTAAGATCGTGGGTACCTGATAGCTAGATCTGTACACTAATACATGATTTACTGATAATTGAGATGGCTGAAACTATAGTTCTGATAACATGGGTGACTGTATCTGACAGTTTTAAATCTGACGGAACTATCTAACTTTCCACACTATAACTGAATTTCACTGTATCTAACAGTCCGGGTATACTGATGTCTGATGACCTATCTGATTTCTTTTACTGAGACTAAGTCTGAAACTGTGAGAGGTAGTTATTTAACCAAAATGCCCCATATATGCCATTATGGCTAAGATGGGGTCCACTCTCTGCCCAAATTGGAAGGGTTTCAATACCGCTCCACTGGTAAGGACAATATGTGAGCAATCCTCATATAATAGGTAACTTTAGTTAGAATGGTGGGAACCCTCATATAGCAGGTTAAGCCACCTTATCTACCCTCATATAACAGGCTACGATGTCTCAACCTACGATAGCTACATAGTTCTGGAATGCAAGGATGACTGCTAAGAATTACACCCTCATATACAGGTGAGTTCCCATCCTTGGGTTCACTTGATGCTAATTCCTACTCCCATTTGAAGAGACTTAACATGATTTAACTGGTTGTACGTAATGAAAGTTACTGAATTCCGTTGACTGATGGAATACTACTGATATCTGATAACTGCCTGAGACCATGAGGTTTGCTAAGTCACATGACTGACTGAATTCTACTAAATCATGACTTGATTTTGTATATTGTGAAACATGACATGGCTCTAGGATATGTCACCCGTTAGATAGGACTGGCATACTCAGGGGTCAGCCATTAGCAAATTTATATGTATAGGACTGATCCCAGGAGTCACCCACTAGATTAGGACTGACTCCACAGTAGTTGTCTTTACTTGTGGTGTGGTACTAACACCCTTCTAGTCAGGGCATAGATTGGACCCCAGTCAGCTTAGCATGGGGAATGTCGGTTAGATGAATACATCCCACAGTTTTAGTTATAGATTCAAGACTATCAGATACAGTCAACTTAGTTCAGTAGTTCAGATTCAGTACTGTTAGAGACAACCAATCTTTGTCATTATAAATAGACTTCAAGATCACCCATTAGATAGGACTGATCTCAACTATAGTTAATCAGTATCAGAATCATCAGATTTAAAGATCACCCACTAGATAGGACTGATCTCAAATTTAGTTACTCTACATAGAACGGAACTCGGATAGTTTCATCAAAACTCAGACTGTTAAATACAGTTGCTCGGTATCAGTTATATCGGTCTTGTCGATCATCATAGCTATTTCAGTTATCATAGCTTATGTTATCAGTATTCCATTTCAGGACTATTAGACACAGTCAATCAGACCAGTTCTTCATAATTCGAACTATCAGAAATAGTCATTCATCTATTTAGTATCTCAGTATCCGTAAAGTCATGTCATTAGTATTAAGACTCAGTAGTCAGTATCACCATGAGTTTATTTACAGTTGCTTATGCATATATGTATTCTCACATTCATATTAGTCAGCATTGTTCATGCATATAACCCTTTGCATTTAGCCTACCTCACTCGTATACTCAGTATATTCAGACATCCTAACGTATTTGCACTATGGTTCTTTATCTTATGTTACACCATAGGCTCAGAGGCACGTATTCTAGATCAATAGTAGCATTCCAAATGCAGAGTTGTAGTGAGTCCTCATCTATTCGAGGATGATATTATTTTATTTCATTTATTATTTTAGTTTAGTTTTGCTAGATGGAGTTAGTTGGATACATGCTCCTTCAACTCCTTACTCAAACATTATTTAGAGGCTTTCAAATTTAGTTCAGATTTGATTTAGACTTTAGTTGTTTTTGGGTATTTGCCACCCTATGGATATTACATTTGTCAGATATTTTATTCAGTTGAACCTTATGGCCTATTGTTTATATTTTTCTGCATTATTTTGTTATATATGCAGTGTACAGGTACAGTTATCAATCATGGATTAGCTTGTGGTCCTTCGGGGTCATAAGCACCGTGTAGCATTCTGGTTCAAAAAATTAGGGTGTTACAAAGATGCTGATGTGATGAGTGAACAAGTAAATTGCCTAGTTGCTGAAAAATAAAGAAAGTTCGCATACTCAAAAGAAAAAGTTGCTGAAGAAGTGACGAAGATTCCACAACTACCCTTCCCACAGAAGCATATAAAGTCAAAGGAGGATGCATGCTTCAAGAAGTTCTTTGACACGTTAAGAGAGCCTCACATTAACTTACCTTTTTTAGATGTTTTGCAGGGAATGCCAAAAGATACTAAGTACTTGAGGGATGTGGTTGATAATAAAGTAAAGCTGCAGGATGTGGAGGCGGTATCACTCACTAAGGAGTGTAGTTTTGTGGTGACTTAAAAGATGCCAAAGAAGCTTAAGGATCCTGGGAAGTTCACTTTCCCCATTCAGATTGGAAACAGCAAGGTAAATCAAGCACTTAGTGATTTAGGGGAAAGTATTAACTTGATACCCCTATCGTGTTTAACATATTAGGTTTAGGAAAGCCTAGACCGAGCTCTGTACTACTGTAGTTGGAAAACGGGACCATAACCCATCCTAATAGAGTAACAGAGGATGTTCTTATAAAGGTTGGTAAATTTATTATTCTTGCTGACTTTATTGTTCTAGATTTTCAAGCAGACGAACAGGCACCAATCATTTTAGGACATCCATATTTAGAAATGGTAGGAGCTCTAATTGATGTGAAAGAGGGTACGCTCATAATAAGGTTGGAAAATGAAGAGGCAGTTCTTAAAGTGTACAAACCGCTTACCATACTATCCCACTATAAAGACTTATGTATGATTACTATTATTGAAGGGGATAAGTGTGGGGTGGTGGTGGAGAATATTCCACACAATAGCTCTTTGTACACTCTCATTAAGCACCCTAAGACACAACCATGTAAGCCTGACATGATATAGATTGATGAGCCTGAAAAGGTTATAGTTAAGAAAGTTATTATCCTTAAGAGTTCACACTTAAGAGGTCATAAATGAATAACAAGATAGCCTCCAAGTGTGAGGAAAAGGATGAAAGAACTTGGTTAAGTTGAGTTGGGTCATGCCGAGACACTAAATCAGGCGCTTCTTGGGAGGCAACCTAAGTTAAGTAGGTATGTTTTATTTTGATCTTTTAGTTTTTTATTTCACGTAGATTTTGTTTTGTTGAGTCACAAGTTGATGGGAAGTCTGAGTACCGAAAACCTGAGCTAAGGAACATGGCAAAGACTAAATGTAGGATCCCATACCCTTTTAATGTGTTAATATGCTACTAGATAGTCCTAGAGTCCTCAAGGAGTATGTCTATATCTACTTTTAAAGTATACTTTAGGGAAATTTCTATTTTTAGGGTAAATTTAAAATTTGTGTGCTAGGAATAAGTAATATGTTTTTGTTGGTTCTATAGTTGATTACATGATGCAAGTATTTTTTATGATAAAAATCATGCTGATTGTATAAATTACTACTTTTGAAACTCATAGGCTCATGTTTATAACTCTTGTACTTGTTGGCTTAAATTTGAATTCATGTGATTATTTTGTTAAATGTCTATGAAGATCCTGCGTGAGTCGAGCATGTACCATGTGCGTGTAAGGTATTTGTATATTTCTTGTTACATGTGATGTTTATAACTTGCCTGGTGTGTGCAAAGCAAAATAAAGAGTGTGGGTTTAGGATATGACATAGGCATATCATTGATGGCCTTGTTTTATACCGTCTTTTTAACTTACCTTTCTGCATAATCTTAGTAAGCCTTATTGAGACCTTAGCTTTTTCTTTGGCTGCCTCATGTGCAGCTTAATCCCATATTTTATAGACCTTAATTTTATCCAAAACTCCTAAGTTCTTTAGTGTAAATCTAGTGATTTAAGGAGTGTGCAATTAAAAAGGAGAAAAGGTGAAATTGAAGCCCCAAAGTGATAGTTATTGGTGTTTAAAAGAATTGTTATGTGTTGTGGTGGGGAGTTGAGTAATGAAAAGAACAGAAATTTGTTTAAATTGAACAAGTTGTGCATAAAATACTCCCACCGTAGTGTATGTAAATGAGCTTAATAAGTTGGGGTGAAAACAAATGAATTGGGTAAACAAAAGTGGTGTAATCTGGTTTTTAAAGATTGGTTTTGACTGAATAATGTAGCGTATTAAAATGCTTAGGGAAAATAGTCATTATTCTTGTCCAAAATAGTTCCTCCACATCCCTTATCCTACATTACAACCTAAAAAGCCCTATTTGATCCTAAGTTTCACATTCTTATATTAGTGGAGTACTACACAAAGGGCAAGCTTATGGTTCATTATGTTTATCTTGTGAATTCCTTGTGAGAGTGAGCAAAATTTGATTCTTGTACCCATAATGTTATAAAATGCTTTGATGCGAGTGATTATGGGTAACACTCATGTTGTAAAGGCAGATGTTTGAGGAATCTGGGTGATTTGTATGATGTTCTTGATTGAGCAATATTCATAAGTTTGCTACTTGGTGGGTAAATTCTTGAGGCTAGGATGTTTTGGAGTAGTGTTCAGGAGATTTCAATTGTGTATATAACATGCTTAGTGTAGAAACTTTCATTCTGTATAGTCATTGTAGTACTAGCTTGAGTGTCTTGCTTGTAGAAGAAGTGTAGAGTCTTCTTAGCTATTGATGCTTATAGTTAAGATTTATTCGAGGACAAACAAGGCTTTAAGTATGGGGTGGTGATGTTAGGTGTATTTATACACTCTAGTGTTACTATTCTATACTTGTTCTGTCTTGTTTTGAGGATAATTCATTTGATTTATGTGTGGTGATGATATAAATAAGCATATAAGATTTCAAGGATGGGATTACAATGGTTAAAAGTATTTTCAAAAAAGTTTGTACTTAATTGAGTCATATAGAGTTCAATCAAGAAACTAGATTTACTAGCTTGAGATAGGTACGTGTCTAGTTGGTTTCGTTGGATTCTAATGTGTTGAATAATTTCTAAATGGTTTAATAAGTGTATTTATATGTGTAATAACTTGTTTGTAATGTGGAAAAGTTCCATTGGATTAAGTGAAGAGTCAGAACATAATTTGAAGATCAATGGAACTAGCCTAATCTTATCTCGTGTTTCTGGTTCATTGTTATGGATATTGTGATGTTTTGAGCTCTAATATGTGGTGTATGATCATGAAGGATGCTTTAAGATTTAAATTTGATGGTATTTTGATGTTGAATAAGCTGGATTTGAAGGCAAAATAACACCACAAAGCAAGGATGGACCAAACACTTAGAATTTATTTTAGATGCAACTTCCAATGCGCTACGAGATATAGCTGCAATCCGTCCCTTAGCCCACAAGATTACCACCGAGGCATGGATCTCCCTCCATGATATATTCCATGTGATGCACCACTATTCTAATAGTCCTAACCAACGCGTCGTGGACCAAATTCCATACACGGCCAAAAAGTGAAATCTTCTCCTACACGACTTGGGCTTTCCCTTCTACTATAAATGCAACTTTGTACTCATTGTAAATCATATTGGAAAATCATTGAACATTGTAGGAGGCTGCTGCAACTTATTTTTAGGTTTTATCATTCTTTATTTAGCTTTTTTAATAATTCATATCATGTATTCAATCTTTCGGATCATTATTATGGATATGAGTGGCTAAACACTCCCTTTCTGGGTTAAAGCCAAGAACATGAAGACTTTTATTTTGAATTGATTTCATTTAATTTGCTTATCATATTTGGTTGCTTGTTTATTCTTGTTTTAACTATTTTGAGTATTGATCACCTTTAGAATACATATATTGTCAACCTTGTGATCTCGCGAGGGAATAGGGAGATAGAACGTAGGGATAGAGAAAGTAGAGTTCTTTTTCTTTTATAAAATAAGAAATTTGAATTAGCGTTTAGGACTGGTATGTACCTAAAAGTATTTATTGATTCACACTTAGGAAGATAGCTTAAAGAACTTAATTGAATTATTACATCTCCACTCAACGATGTAGCTGTAATGTCCAAGTTAGGTAAATGATTTGAGGTTGGGAGACCATGATCATGCAATTAACCCTATTAATCAACACCAAGATAAGCAAGTTAATGACTGAAGTTCAATAACATAGTATGATTGTTCGAAGTGATTTAACCTTGAGTTTTACTTCGTTGAATGTCTCAAGTCTTTTACTTTACGCACTATTTACATTTAGTTATAACTTTAAAACTCTCTTTTAGTTACTCTTGCATCAATTGAATCTAACTTGTGAACTAAAATTGAATAGTTGTTAGAACAAGTCCCTATGGGATCGATATTCGACTTTCTTGAAGGTCACTGTATTACTTGGTAGACCATGTACACTTGCGTGTGCGCTTGGGCACTGTCAATGTAGCTATTTGTGATTTTATTCTTCTAATTACTAAAGACTTTTTCAATTCTTTTTTCTCCATAAAATAAGTAATCTAAGTGGTTGGAACAATAAAACTATTTCATTAGTATGTGGAGTATTAATTGTAGTGTCATTTACTATTAGAACACTAAAAAAAGCGCAAAAAATAAAAAAAATAAAAAATAAAAGTAAAAAAGGAGAAAAAGGAGAAAAAAGAAAAATTAGAATGGAGGCTAGGTGTCACACCACCTTCTTTATAACTCTTCTTTATATATATATATATATATATCGATTGAAATTTATTCATTATATTCCAAAACAACATTTACTACAATCCAAAATCTAATCAAAAAATATAACATATCTTTAAGATACTTCATTTGGATAACATAAGTTTTGTATAGAAAAATGTGATCCCCATCTACCTTTTAAGGAAAATGAACCCCAATTCATGATTCTATAAAGGCAGAACGTAGCTTTCGTTCTTCCTTTGCTTCACAGATCAAAAATTGCCTTTAAAACCTACATAAATATGCTTCACACAACAAGTGCTAAAAATTACATATTGTAGTACGTTGTTTCAATAAAATCTCAAGATAATTATTATTTTTTTATTTTAAATAATGACAATAAATGTGTCAATGCTGCTCTTTATAGTATTTTATTCGTTGATTTCTTCATCAATGAGAGTCACTGTCACATATGATGATAGAGCCATAGTAATCAACGAGAAGAGAAGAATTGTTATTTCTTGGTCGATTCACCATCCAAGAATCACTCCCAAGATAAAATACTCCATCCATTTCAATTTGTTTATTTCAAAATAAATGACGATTCTATGTCTGATTTCACATCCAACATTATTTAGCTTGACTTTGACTTGTCTTAAGAATCAAGACAAATAAATACTCCGTCTATTTCAATTTATTTATTTCAAATCAAATGAAGATTCTATGTCTAACTTCATATCCAACATTATTAATCTTGACTTAGACCTTGTCTTAAGAATCAAGACAAATAAATTGAGATAGAGGAAGAAGTAATATGATTTTCTATGTTTTAATTCTTGACAATGGGTATATCAAATATTCTTGTAACATTGGTCTCTTTGGTGTAAGAAAATTTTCCTTTTCATGTATTTATAGTTTTTAAAATATAGTTGTCTTGTTTAGTTATAATTGTTAGATAAAGCGGAGCAAAATCAATGTTTACCTTGATATGTTTCAGCGGAAGAAGTTAATTTTGCTACCGAAAGAATCTTACCCAAGTCTGTTTTGAATCTCTTGGAATAAAAGTATAATAATCACGAACTAAATGTCTTTTGGTGTTATTGTATCATAATCAATTTTTTGTCTCTGTTTTTCCGTCACCCATTTTCTGGTGAAGAAGCATTTGAAATATATAAAGGGAAAGCAGTTTTCTTTGTAATTGTTCCCCCCAAAAGTACAAATATGTAGGATTATTTCTTCATAACTTTTTCAAACAATTGAAAAAACAAGAACGGCTCAGGTCGGTTAACATGGGCGACCCATGATCCTAAATATCCAACATCTCCCACTTTTCACATGGGGGACAAGACATGAGTCAGTACGACATCAACCAGACACCAATTCATATAACAAATAGTTCGTGCGACCTGTGAGCATCACAAGCTTTACCTATAAGGTTTTACAAGCTACATATATGAATCCAATCACATGTGGAAATAATTATCTACAAATATGGGGATTCTAATACTCATAGTAACCCAAGCATCATTCACTACTTCAGTAAGTACTTATCCGATCTTTCATCCTATTAAAGAGGTAAACTCGAGTTCATGATTAACTTTATATACACAATTACACTTGACTCCTATATGGTTAGTGTAATAGCCGGCTTGTGTAGACAAGTTAAAATATTTATTTTAATCGTTTTCCTTTTCTACTCTAATCTATCTGTTCCAAATTAACTGCTTTCCATGACACGCAGTGCATTACCGAATCTCTCATGACTATTAGTAATATGCTAAAGTAGCAACACTGATCAAAACTTCAAGAAACAGTCAAAGGTCAAAGGGTATTTATGTAAGAAGTTAAAATAACTTTGAGGGTCTCACACAATGAAGAAACATGGATTCATTCTTTCATTAACCCAATGGTCATTAAGCACTCGAGGTATGAAACACATGCTACGATGTTCTCACCATATATTTGTAATACCCCAAAAGTTTAGACATTTTTAGGATCATGCTTCGAACTCATGAGTAATAAATTTTATTTCATTGATAGTGCTATGATCAAGTTTGATGCATATTAATGCCTCAAAAGTGTCCTAGCTAATAGATGAATCCAAAAAATTTCCTTACCGATTGAATTCTTGAGATGAATATTGGTATAGATAGCTTCAAACAAGCACATATCTAGCTATGCTATGAATATCTGATCTTATGACCCACCAATAGATTTATAATTGAATTATCTTTCCAATGATATCAATTTTGCCTAAATCCGAAATTAGACCAAGGAGTTATGCCCATTTTACTCTGGCATGTTAGGCTGGGAAACTGAGTGACGATATTCATGATAAGCTGTCATGCCTGTGATGGACTATCACAAATGTCATAAGTCCTGGGCAGATTTTTGCCCCCAGTAACAATATTTAGAGATAAACTGTCACGCCCATTATGGTCTATCACCAATGTTGTCAACCTTAACCAGAAAATCAAGATTTTACCCTTTTGTGATGATAATTCATGAAGACTTATCAGCAGCTTGACGACTTGTCACGAATATCATCAGCTATTTTTCCCATCAATTGAGAGACATTTTAGTAATGGTATTTTGGTCTTTTTCCTTCACTTCCCATGACTTATAACCCTCAAAGAAAGTATTATCTTCCATTCTCTTCAGTTAAATATCTCAAAAAGCTCTCTCATACACTCTCAACCACAAGATTAGGGTTTCCTCTCAAGATTATCTCCTCAAGAGCAAGCCTAAGGATTTCTTCAAGAACCTTTAGAAACATTAGATCTCTTTCAAGATTCAATCACTAAGGTATGCGTAGTGTTCATCCATGGAGCTCAAGAATCATGTTTTAAATTATAAATTGTGATTTCCTTGTCATGTTATGACTATATTCATGTTGACGATTATTGTTTGGTTTCAAGGTTGTATCTTGATGTCATTTCATGAAGCATGTGAATAGGTTAGTTGAAACCCATAAATTTTGGATGGATTAAGATGGTCGAATTGATAAATATACCTATGCCTTAAAAGAGTGCATGCAATGTGTTTGATAAAATGCCTAAGGAACTAGAAATCATGCAATATAGCTAAATTGTGACTAAGTGAAGGATTCATGATATGCCCCTATGTTCCAATGACTTTCATGTTGATAGTGTGCTTCGTAAATGTCGTTGGAATGTTCATGAACTAGCCTTACGATATTATGATATGCTTAATTACAAATCCTACTTATGTACAAGATGTATGAAAATCATGTACTTCATGAAATTCCCCAAGTTATGATATTATGAATTGTGAACTCCAATCTGGTGATCAAGTCAGTCATGTGTGTGTCAGTTTTATTCTATTGAGTCCTGGGGGTATTCGTACCCAAAAAATATAGTTGTATGCCTAGAGCCATGTCATGTTTCACGATATTTGAAATAAAGTCATGATTCAATAGAAATCAGTCAGTTATTTGACTCAGGAAAGCATCATGAACTCAGTCAGTTATTAGATATTAGTAGTATTCCATCAGCCAACGGAAATTCAGTAAGTTCAGTTCACGTACATTCAGTTAGATTATGTTCAGTCTCTTCATATGGGAATAGGAGTTAGCACCGAGTGAACTTAGGGATGGGAACACACCTGTTATATGAGGGTGTGATTCTTAGCAGTCATCCTTGCATTTCAGAACTTTGTAGTCACAAAGGTTTAGACATCGAAACCTATTATATGAGGATAGATGAGGTGGTTTAACCTGTTATATAAGGGTTCACTCCGTTCTCACTAGAGTTACCTGTTATATGAGGTTTGCTCACACGTTGTCCTTACCAGTAGCGCCGTATTGACACCCTTCCAGTTAGGGCAGAAATTAGACCCCAGCTTAGCCATAATGGCACATATGGGGCATGTCGATTAAACAACTACCTCCCACAGTTTTAGCATCAGTCTCAGAAAAAAACTCAGATAGTTCTTCAGATATTAGTACATCAAGAATTTTAGATACAGTTAATTTAATTACAGTACGAAACTAAGATAGTTCAATCAGATTCAGGACTATCAGATACAGTCGTCCATGTTATCAGAACTACAGTATCAGTCATGATTAGTTATTAGTAAACCATGTATTAGCATACAGATTTAGCTATCACACATTCACGATCTCAGTTACTATGCATACATGTTTGTACTCTCACATTCATGTCAGTCTGTTAGTTGTCATTGCTCATTCATGTAAACCCTTTTGCATATAGCCTACCTCACTCGTATACTCCATACATCCCCATGTACTGATGCATTTGCGCTATGGTGCTTTCTTTTCATGTTACACCATAGGTCCAGAGACACGAGCTCCAGATCCGCAGTAGCCATAGCATTCTAGTATACAAAGTTGCAGTAAGTCCTCTTCATTTGAGTACGATATGATTTGATTCATTCATTATCTTAGTTAGCTTTCAGTTTTACATAGTTAGTTGGAGACATGTTCCTTCATCTCCTTATTCAGATTGTACTTAGAGGCTTTCAGATTTAGTTCAGATTTGTATTTAGTTTTGATTCAGATTCAGTGGATTTGGGTATTCGTTACCCCACATGGATGTTATGTTTTGATAAATTCTTTATTTAGTTGAACCTTATGGCCTATTTTTCATGTTTTCCACATTCTTCATGTATATTATGCAGTATATAGATACAGATATAAGTCATGGGTTAACTTGTGGTCCTTCGGGGTCATAGGCACCGTGTAGCATTCCAGTTCATAAAAAAATTGGGGCATTACAAACTTGGTATCAGAGCCTAATGTTCAATAGAGTCCTACGAAGTCTGAAAGTCGTATCTAGTAGAGTCTTGTACATGGGTATGTTGAGCGCCATATTTATGTGCAGGCGGCTATGAGATATTTTAGGAACAGTTTTCTTTCTTTCAGTATTCATGTCGTTCTAGTGAGGATAATCTCAAGTTAAACTCTTAGTCTAATCTGTTCTTCTCTTATTCAAGTATATGTTTCCATAGAGAAGAAACCAACCAGCTCCTCAGCCTAAAGATCCTTTGGGCGACCATGTTTCTCATGCGGAGTTTAGAGCAGCATTCACCACACTTACTCAGTCCGTGGCTACCCAAAATAAATGGCCACCAGTTATTCCGACCAATCCATTGGCCAACTCAGCCACAGCTAGGATTTGGGATTTTACCCAGATAAACCCTTTATCTTTCTTCGGGTTTAAGTCTGATGAAGACCCTTAGGAATTCATTGACCAAGTCTAGAAGGTCATTGACATCATGGGTGTTATTTTTATTAAGAGTGCTGAGTTAGCCACGTACCAATTGGAAGATGTGGCTTATACTTGGTACAAATAGTGGAAGTCTAAGAGATTAGAGAATGCCGGTCCTATTGAGTTGGAGGAATTACAGCCTTCTTAGATAGATTCTTTCCCCAAGAGCTGAGGGAAGCCAAAGTTCTTGAGTTCATCAACATCAGATAGGGAAATGTGATGGTTAAGGAGTATTTTTTCAAATTTACTCAGTTAGCCAGATATGCCCCTTATGTGGTTATAGACACCAGGGCTAAGATAAGCAAGTTCGTGTTAGGGGTGAATGATACCATGGAAAATTAGTGTAGGTCTACGATGCTGAACAGAGATATGACTTTAGCCAGACTCATTACCCATGCTCAGCAAATAGAGGAGCAGAAGGTTAGAACTAGGGAGAGGCAGAATAAGAGAGCAAGATCAGGCAGTTTTAGTTTTGCTCAGCCCAAAGCAGAGGAAAGAAATCGTTCACAGTTTCGTCCTAAGTCAGCAGTTCCATCCCCTTCCTCCTCCATTGCCCTAGTGCCAAAATATAGAGACGGAAACAGAGATAGAGCACCAGGCTCTAAATCTCAAGGCAGTGTTAGCAGTGCCCGCACTTATCCTTGGTGTCAGACTTGCGGTAAGCACCATCAAGGTGTGTGTAAAAAGGGTAGTGGCATTTGTTTCAATTGTGGCAAGACAGGCCACAAAGTTAGAGATTGTCCTCAGCCAGGTCGTCAGGGTCAGCAGAATCATTCCACAACTCAGTTTGGTCACCCAAACTAGTAGGGTGTCGCTTCCAGTGCTACTAGTGGGAAACACCCAAACAGACTCTATGATCTTCAGACCCGACAGGATCAGGAAAATTGTCCTGATGTCATTACTGGTATGCTACAGATTTTCCATGTTCATGTTTATGCTTTGCTAGACCTGGGTGCATCCTTGTCTTTTGTTACTCCATACATAGAAAGAGATTTTGGAATCGGTCCTGAAATTTTAGCAGAGCCCTTTTCAGTCTCTACCCTAGTGGGTAAAACCATCATAGCTCGGTGGGTATACAGGAACTGCTCGATTATGATATTTTGGAGATCCATGTCACCAGATTTAGTCAAATTAGAGATGACTGATTTTGATGTCATTCTCCGCATGGATTGGCTTCATTTCTGCTATGCCATAGTCGACTACAGAAATAGGATAGTTCAGTTTCAATTCCTAAATGAACCTTTCTAAGAATAGAGGCGTAGTACTTCATCATTCAGGGTTCAGCTTGTTTCCTACCTTCGGGCAAGGAAAATGATTTCTAAGGGATGTGTGTATCATCTCGTGTATGTTAATGATTCCAGTTCCGAATCTCCTAGCTTTGAATCAGTCCCAGTGGTTAATGAATATTCAAATGTCTTTCCTGAAGATCTTCCAGGCATTCCTCCCTAAAGGGAAATAGACTTCGGCATTGATCTGCTTCCAAACACTCAACCTATTTCTAGTCCGCCATACAGAATAGCACAAGAAAAAATCAAGGAACTAAAAGATCAATTTAAGGATATCTTGGATAAGGGATTCATTAGGACCAGTGTATCCCCATGGGGTGCACTAGTCTTATTCATGTGCAAGAAAGATGGTTCTCTTAGGATGTGTATTGATTATCGTCAGCTCAACAAAGTTATGGTCAAGAACAAGTATCCACTTCCTAGAATAGAGGACTTATTTCACCAACTTCAGGGTGCCAGTTATTTCTCCAAGATTGACCTCAGATCAGGCTATCATCAGCTCAGATTGAGAGAATGTGACATCCCAAAGACAGCTTTCCATTCTGGGTATGGTCACTTTGAATTTCTAGTCATGTCCTTTGGTCTTACCAATGCTCCAACCAATTTCATGGACTTGATGAACCGTGTGTTCAAGCAGTACTTGGACATATTCATCATAGACTTCATAGATAATATCCTGGTCTATTCCTGCACAGAACATGATCATTTAGACCATCTCAGAATTGTTCTTCATACTCTTAGAGATCATCAGTTATTTACCAAGTTCAGTAAGTGCAAGTTTTGGCTAAGATTAGTAGCATTCCTTGTCTATATTATTTCCGATGATGGCATTAGGGTAGATCCTCAGAAAAATAAAGGGGTAAGAAACTGGCCTCGCCCCATATCTCCATTAGATATCAGGAGTTTCTTGGATTTGGCTGGCTATTACAAATAGTTTGTTAAGGAATTTTCTTCTATTACATCCCCTATGTCCATATTGACTCAAAAGAAGGTCAAGTTTCAATGGTCAGATTCTTGCAAGAAGAGTTTTCAGGAGTTGAACACTCGACTCACCTCATCTCCAGTTCTAGCTCTTTTAGATGGTTCAGATGGTTTTGTAGTGTATTATGATGCATCCAAGGTGGCTCTAGGTTGTGTCCTCATGTAGCATGGTAAGGTCATAGCATACGCCTACAGACAGTTAAAGACCTATGAGAAGAATTATCCAACTCATGATCTTGAGTTAGTAGCCGTAGTATTTGCTTTAAAGATTTGGAGGCATTATGTATACAGAGTTCATGTAGATGTCTTCAAAGATCATAAGAGCCTCCAGTTTTTCTTTTCTAAGAAAGATCTCAATCTTCATCAGAGAAGTTTGTTAGAGCTCCTGAAAGATTATTACATGAGTTTATTTTACCATTTGGGCAAGGCCAACATTATGGCCGACACTCTCAGTAGACTTTCCATGGGTAGTATTTCTCATGTTGAGGATAGCAAAAAGAAGATAGCTCAAGAGATCCATCAGCTTGCCAGACTAGGCATTCGCTTAGTCGACTCTTCAGAGAGTAGTGTATGTGTTTAGAGTAGTTTAGAGTCATCTCTAGTTTCCGAGGTGAAAGAGAAGCAAGACAAGGATCCTAGCCTTGTCAAGCAAAAAGAGTCAGTTCAGCATCAAAAAGTAGAGGTTTTCTCCCAAGGGGGAAATGGTGTTCTTCATTGTCAGGGTCGTCTATGTGTTCAAGTGTATATGACTTGAGGCAGCGAATTCTTGAAAAAGTGCATGGTGCGTGATACTCTATTCATCCAGGGGCCACTAAGATGTTCCGCGACTTGTGGGAGATCAATTGGTGGAGTGGGATGAAGAGAGATGTTGTGGAATTTATGGCTAAGTATTGTACATGTCAGCAGGTTAAGATAGAGAATCAGAAACATAGTGGTCCATGCTGGAGTTCACCATTCCTACTTGGAAGTGGGAAGAAGTGAACATGGACTTTATGATAGGTTTGCCTCGTACTCTTCATCATCATGATTCAATTTGGATCATTATAGATAGAATCACCAAGTCAGCTCACTTCCTTCCAATTCGTACTTCTTATTCAGTCGAGGATTACTCCAAACTCTATATCAGGGATTTGGTCAGATTACATGGTGTTCCATTATCTATCATCTCAGACAGAGGTACCCAGTTCACCTCTCACTTATGGAAAGTGTTCCAAAAGGGTCTTGGTACCCAAGTCAATCTCAGACTCTTAAAGATATGATAAGGGCTTCTGCAGTTGATTTCAAGGGAAGTGGGGATAACCACTTGCCTTTGATTGAGTTTACATACAATAATAGCTATCATTTTAGTATTCAAATAGCTCCATTAGAAGCTCTCTATGGTAGGAGATGTAGATCTTCAATTGGTTGGTTCGAAGTTAGTGAGGCCTCAGTCATAGGTCCTGACTTGGTATTCCACGCCTTAGAGAAGTTTCAGTTGATCAGAGAGAGACTCTGGGCTGCTCAGAGCCAACAGAAGTCTTATGCAGGTGTTCGTAGAAAGAAAAACTCAGTCCCCAATATATCGGTCCCTACAGGATTATCAGTCGCTTCGGCAAGGTATCTTATGAGCTCAAATTGCCGTCAGATCTACACTCATTTCATCCAATCTTCTATGTCTCTTTGCTCAAGAAGTGCATAGGTGACCCAGCAGTTGTAGTCCCTATTCAGAGCATTGACATTCAGAACAGCCTCTCTTATGAGGAGATTCCAGTTGAAATGTTAGACTAACAGACTCATCGTTTAAGGAACAAATAAGTCCCCCTAGTCAAGGTTCTTTGGCGAAATCAGTCTCATGAGGGAGCTACTTGGGATGCAAAAGAAGATATGCGTACCAAGTATCCTCAGCTCTTCTCTGCCAATTCAGATCAAGCTCAAGGTAATAGTTCTCCTTAAGCTTATTCAGTTTCATGTTCATGATCCTATCATAAAACTTGGTATCTATTACCATTGCATACTCAGTTATGAATTCATGTATCAGTTCAGTTATAAGATCATGCATCGGCTATGCATTCTCATCTCGAGAAACTCAGTTTATCAGATTACTCAGTTATGTATTCATGTATCAGTTATCCATGCATCAGATAAGCATGAGTTCAGTATATTTATCATGTCAATCATGATATTATATTTTAGTTATTCAGGTTCAGTCATGTTGAGTTTCTCTTACATCCCCTCTCAGTTGATTCTCATTCGACGACGAATGTTCCCAAGGGAGAGATATTGTAATACCCCAAAAGTTTAGACATTTTTAGTATCATTCTTTGAACTCATCAGTAATAAATTTTAGTGATTTTGTAGTGCTATGATCAAGGTTGATGCATATTAAGGCCTCAAAGTGTCCTAGCTAATAGATAAATCCAAAACATTTCCTTACCGATTGAATTCTTGAGAAGGATATTGGTATAGATAGATTCAAACGATTATATCTCTTGTTATGATATGAATATCTTAGATCATGACCCATCAAAAGATAAATAATTGAATTATCTTTACAAGAATATCAATTTCGTCTAAATCCGATATTGGAGCAAGGAGTTATACCCATTTTACTCTGGCATGTCAGGTAGGGAAACTGCGTGACGACATTCGTGATAAGTTGTCACGCCCGTGATGGCCTATCACCAATGTTGTCAGACCTGGGCATATTTTCACCCCTAGTGATGACATTTTGTGATAATCCATCATGTCCATGACGTCCTATCACCAATGTCGTCAACCTTAATCAGAAAATCAAGATTTTACCCTTTTGTCACAACAATTCATGACGGCTTATCACCAGCTTGACGACTTGTTATGAATGTCGTCAGTTATTTTTCCCAGCAATTGCGGGACATTTTAGTAAGGGTATTTTGGTATTTTTCCTTCACTTCCCACAACTTATAACCCTCAAGGAGCATATTATCTTCCATTAACTTTAGTTAAATATCTTAAAAAGCTCTCTCATACACTCTCACCATAAGATTAGGGTTTCTTCTCAAGATCATCTCCTCTAGAGAAAGCCTAAGGAATTCTTCAAGAACCTTTAGAAACATTAGATCTCTTTCAAGCTTCAATCACTAAGGTATGCGTAGTGTTCATCCAAGGAGCTCAAGAATCATGTTTTAAATTATAAATTGTGATTTTCTTGTCATGTTATTACTATATTCATGTTGATGATTATTGTTTGGATTCAAGGTTGTATCTTGATGTGTTGTCATGAAACATGTGAATAGGTTAGTTGAAACCCATAAATTTTGGATGGATTAAGATGGTCGAATTGATATATATACCTATACCTTAAGAGAGTGCACACAAGGTATTTGATAAAATGCCTAAGGAACTAGAAATCATGCAATATAGCTAAATTGTTACTAAGTGAAGGATTCATGATATGCCCCTATGTTCCAATGACTTTCATGTTAATAGTGTGCCTCGTAAATATTGCTGGATTGTTCATGAACTAGCCTTACGAGATTATGCTATGCTTACTTCCAAATCCTACTTATGTACAAATTATATGAAAATCAAGTACTTCATGAAATTCCCCAAGTTATGATATTATGAATTGTGAACTCCAATCTTGTGAACAAGTCAGTTATGTGTGTGTCAGTTTCCTTTTATCGAGTCCTGGGAGTATTGGTACCCAAAAAATATAGTTGTGTGCCTTGAGCCATGTCATGTTTCACGATATGTGAAATCAAGCCATGATTCAATAGAAATCAGTCAGTCATATGACTCAGGAAAACCTCATGATCTCAGTCAGTTATTAGATATCAGTAGTATTCCATCAATCAATGGAAATTCAATAAGTTCAGTTCACATACAGTCAGTTAAATCATGTTCAGTCTCTTCATATGGGAGTAGGAGTTAGCACCGAGTGAACCCAAGGATGGGAACTCACCTGTTATATAAGGGTGTTATTCTTAGCAGTCATCCTTCCGAGTCCAGAACTATGCAGCTAGAATAGGTTGAGAGATCGCAGCCTGTTATATGAGGGTAGATGAGGTGGCTTAACCTGTTATATGAGGGTTCCCACCGTTCTCACTAGAGTTACCTGTTATATGAGGGTTTCTCATACGTTGTCCTTACCAGTGGTGCGGTATTGACACCCTTCCAGTCAAGAAAAAGATTGGACCCCAGCTTAGCCATAAAGGCACATATAGGACATGTCGGTTTAACAAATACCTCCCACAGTTTCAGCATCAGTCTTAGTAAAAGAACTCAGATAGTTCTTTAGATTTTAGTATATCAGGACTGCCAGATACAGTCAATTCAATTATAGTATGAAACTCAAATAGTTAAATTAGATTCAGGACTGCCAGATACAGTCACCCATGTTATCAGAACTACAGTATCAGTCATGAATAGTTATCCGTAAACTATGTATTAGCGTAAAGATTTAGCTATCATGCATTCATGATCTCAGTTACTATGCATGTATGTTTTCACTCTCACGTTCATATCAGTCAGTCAGTTAGCATTGCTCATGCATGTAAACCTTTTTGCATTTAGCCTACCTCACCCATATACATAGTACATCCCCACGTACTGACGTATTTGCACTATGGTGCTTTCTTTTTATGTTACATGATAATGCTCAACTTACACATCAAATTAGTAAAAGGTGGTTGTCGTCAATATATTTAACCAACATTGGTGTCAGGGTCGAATCCACAGGGAACTACGTGAGTGGCGATTAATCTAATTTAAAGCTATAGCTACAAGTTCAATTCAAAAAAATTGTACGGAAAAATAAAATTAAGATGGGGGTTTTGAAAGTATCAAGTAATTTTGGAACTTCAATATTAATGTTAGTAATCAATATAAATGGGAAACCAAAGTTATGTTCACCATGGGTCTTAGGAATTAACAGATACTAGGTAATGCTTGGGATTCTCGGAATGAGTAGAACAACAGAATATCCTTGACGATTATACAATCTGACTTATCTCTCGACCTCACCAGATAATTTATTATCTAATTCTCTCGAGCTTAAATTACTTATCTATTTCTAATAGGATGTTATCTCAGGTAGATTAATCCAGTTACGACATTAATCATTAAACAGAAGATTGGTAGCTCCTGAGTCCCTTTTGATAATTCACGTCCTCTAGTCTATTTCTCCGTTAGAATCAAATAAAACCTAAGGCATAATCTAATGTTTGCAACCACTAGATTTTAGTTCAAACAACAGAAATTCAAGATGTTCTACTACTCTTTGAATCCGTTAAACACCTAGCATCATATCAAACCATAATTCATGGATTCCATAACCCCGGCTAATAGAATTAGCCACTTATGATTTTATGAACGAACTCACAAGTTGAATTCATAATGATAAGGATAACTTATAATTAGATGGAAAACAACAAGTAGTTTCTTCGATTGAATCACCAGGTAGAAACCCAAAAATAGTTGATAAAAACAAGAAGAATAATTGATGTAAGAGAGCAATGTTACATGCCTCTCTTCCCTAGGTTAATGTCTGATAGATAACAACAGATCATCCTCAATAAAACCCTAAAACAAGTCTTTAAATAGTAAATCCTAAATAAGGAAATAAAATTAAAGTTTTAGTTTTCTCTTCGGTTTAGATGACGATGCTTTTAACGACATGTCAGATTCCTGACGGCATGTGCGATATGTCGTCAAAGGTTCCAGTGAATTTTTATCTTCTACCTCTTCAGACGACAATCCTAACGGCGTGTCAAAAATCCTGACGGCACATAAAAAATGCCATTACATCTTCACTGGAAATTAGCATACTCTGTCTCTGGTTGACGGTGATTTTGATGCCATGTCCTATATTTAACGGCCTTTTCGAATCACCGTCACATTTCCTCTCAACTCTTTAGGTTCTGTCTAAGCTTGATGGCAACTTTGACGGCCTGTCCCATGGATGACGGCGCTTTAGAATCGACGTCAGCTACACTTCAACTTATTTATATCAGATATCATCCGATTTATTCTTCTTTTCTTTGGTTTCCTCCCCGATCACCTATGTCTGCATTAACACACGAAAAGAAATTAAAAACAACAAAAGTTTCTTAAGACCTCGTAATTATTTAGAGTTAAAAGCATCAAATGTGTTAGCATCGGATCACACATCAACACCCTCAACTTAAACAATTACTTGTCCTCAAGTAACCAAAACATAACTAGGAGTATACAAAGTACAATTCGGTAGCAAACTACCAATTTAGCTCAAAACTCAGTTACCATATCCAAGGTTAACCAATTTAAACTAACTGTGTAGATTATTGAAAAGCAACAATGTAACACAAAGGATTCTAGCCATGGCATCAATTAAGTACCATTAGTCATGTATGTATCAATATAACACTACTCGAACAAGTAAGTAACCTAGAAAGATACTAGTGTGCCCTCACAAAAAAAAAATTCCTCTTTTTCTCTCATCTCAGAAATCAAAATTTAAACATGGGGATTTGCACAAAAACACTCACTCTCAAAACAAAGTTTCAGCCAGTGTGTGCCAAATACCATATGCTTGCCCTTATCTTCATTACCAAGGTATCCAGATAGGTGAGTTAGGATCACTATAGATCTTTCTCGGCTTGTAACGTAGGCTAAGGGCTGGTTGATATTAAATGGCATTTAGAGTGACTAACCTCCTTGGCACTACCTTAACTTGTGGGGTCCACTTATTAACCTTTTTTTCTCTTTTCTCTTTTCTTGATCACCCATTATTCAGGATGGATGTGACTTTTTTTTTCATTCTTTTTCTTTTATTATTCTTTTTCACACCACCCAATTTATTCTTTTTATCTTATTATTTTTCTTTTATTCTACCTCTCTTCATATCCAGTTTACATCACGCACCCCTATGATAGCATCCTTAACTTAGGTTGTTTGCCTAAGTCAAGGTGCACAGTGTACAAGGAGGACCAGTGCCAAAATAGGTTCATTATGATTTAAACAAGAAGGTCATAGATGTCATAGAAAGAAATGGTCAATTAAGGCTCAAAACAGGGATCAAGTGATAGCATACATAATAGGGAAGGTTATTTAGGGTAAAAGTAGCTAAAAGTCAAAATGGCCTATGATCCTTTCCTAACCCCTATCTTTCAACTAAGGTCAGACGAACTGGGCAATTTCTAAATTCGACAGTACAAAGGGAACAGAGTAAGATCTCACACACACACATGGCACACAACTGTATTACCAGCTAATACTCATCCAATTTGTGTCATTGTTAGCAGTGATTATCAAGCAACTAAAAAGCTAGTGTCGTAACTGGACTAACCTCTTGGAGAATTCGTACCGTTAGACACTCTATAAGCTCGAAAGAGTTAAAGTGAAATAATCCTCGAATAGGTCGAAAGACGCCTGGATTTACCATCGAATACAATTCTCTATAAGCACATGCATGTCACAATTCTACACACTCATAGCCAATAGAGACGTATAACTCAGGAGGTGGACATAACCCCAACGCTTCAATTCTCATTGTTTACAACTTACGTAACAATCTTTCTCTTTTTACTTTGCTATTTTCAGCTTTTACTTTATTGTTTTGGTTACACATTACAATCCCCCCTTCTTACGAGACTTGCACTAAAAGTCTAGTAATCGTTGCCTACTTGTTGACCAAGCTATTCCCTGTGGGATCGACACCCAACCCAGGTTGGGTTCTATATTTGCTAACGACCGCTTTACACTCCTACGAGAGCTGTAGATTGAGCGTTATCAAAAATTGGCGCCGTTGTCGGGGAGTACGAGTGTCAATTAAGTTTGTGATAATTACTAGACCCTTTGGTCAAAGATTCTCGTACTTTTACTTTTAGTTGTTGTTTTTGTTTTTTTTTAGGTTTGTTCAGTGAATCAATGGATACACAACGTGAAATTGAAAGGATAGCTGCTCAAGTGCATCAACAGAATATTTATAACCCAGGCCGTGCAACAAATCCTGATGATGAGGACCTGGGCGATGAAGAGCTACTAAACCCACGGCATACTACTGAGGTGGCGGCACCCATGCAGAGAAGAGATCGTCAAGCTAGTTTAAGGTATGATTGCCAACCTATGCAGCCAGCTTTCGACGATGATGATGATGATCTTGATGGTGCCGGAGCCACTGGGGCCATAATTACACCACCATTAGCGCCCGGAGCCAAGTTCAACATCACAAGCACCATGATTCAGTTATTGCAACTCAAGGGATTATTTGGTGGACTAGCAGGCGATGATCCGAATATGCATCTCATCAACTTTATTTCTACATGTAAGTCGTTTGACAATCTTGGTGTTGGTCAGAATGCAATTCGATTACGTCTATTTCCATTGTCTATGTCTGGGGAGGCAACACTATGGTTGAATGGGCTGACTCCTGATTCTATTACAAATTGGAGGCAATTGAGAGACGCTTTCCTAGAAAGATTCTTTCCGCTATCCAAGAGGGCGCAATTGAGAGATGAAATCTGCAACTTTCGTCAGCTTCCCACTGAAGCTCTTCATGAAACATGGGAGAGGTTCAAGACAAAGCTAGCGAGGTGCCCAAACCATCACATGACCAATGTTCACCTAATGGAGATCTTGTATAGAGCCTTGAATTCAATAACTAAACCAGTGGTGGATAATGCAGCTGGAGGATCTTTCATGGACCTCACCTTTGGTCAAGCAAGCAATATGCTAGATCGTGTGACGAAACAAAGTAGAGCTTGGCATACCAGGGATTCAGAGGTAGCAAGCCCCACTTTATCTATTGGCATGACTGCAGACCAAAGAAGAAGAGAAGAACGTGATCAAGATATGGTGCATTTGAAAACACAAATGGATCTTCTTACAAAGCATTTATTATCAGGGAAGACCGAAAAAGTGAAAGGTATTGCATCAAATGGAAGAGACGAATCTGATTCGGAAGATGAGGCCAACTACTTGAACAATCAGGGGGGTTTCCGCGGGAATGCCCAAGGAAACCAAGGTCGGAACTATTATGATAAATCTGGAAACAAGGTCCAAGGTAGTTGGAAGAACAAGAATGAAAAGAGTGGTTTGTACGTTCCCCCTGGTAGACGTGACACCACCACATCTAATTCTGGAAGTATGGAAGACATGATGGCTAAATTATTGAAAGGAGTGGAAGCAAAGAGCGCGGGAGTAACAGAGGTAATCAATGATTTGTCCTCCATGAAACAATTAGTTGATTCACATTCCACTTCTATCAAGCAAATAGAGCAGCAATTGAGCCAACTTTCAGCAGCACTCAATCAAAGAAAGGCCAGCACTTTACCTAGCGATACTGTGCCAAACCCAAGGAATGAAGGGTCATGCATGGCCATCACTACCAGAAGTGGTAAGGTGCTGGAAACTTCAGCAAAAGGCAAGCAAGCGGTTGACGAAGTTGCGGACATGGATGACAACACAAAAGGAGAAGATGTCGCAGCACCCACTCCTGACGTCAAGGACGCCACATCCAGCACTGTGCAACCTGAAAAAGTGGGAAAACAAAAGCAAGAGGAGAAGAAAACCATGGAAAGAACACTTTCATACCCACCACCACCTTTTCCCCAAAGATTAAAGAAGGTGGCGGATGATACAAAGTTCAGCAAATTCATGAATATATTAAAGCAGCTGACCATTAATGTTCCATTGGTGGAGGCACTTGAACAAATGCCTGGATATGCAAAATTTATGAAGGACCTGTTGACAAAGAAGCGGGCATCAAGTTATGAGTTAGAGGATAATGTTCATCATTGTAGTGCAGTTGCTACCCGATCGATAGTTCAGAAGAAGGCCGACCCCGGAGTTTTCACTATTCTTTGCACTATTGGATCGTTGGATTTTGCCAAAGCATTGTGCGATCTAGGTGCTAGCATAAATTTGATGTCACTATCCATCTACAAGAAGTTGGGGCTAGGCGATCCGACACCAACCAATATGAGGCTCGTGATGGCTGATAGGTCGGTAAAAAGACCTGTGGGTATCTTGAATGATGTGTTGGTGAAGGTTTCTTCATTCATCTTTCCTACAAACTTCATTATTCAAGATTGTAAGGAGGATTCTGAAGTTCCCATAATCCTGGGACGTCCTTTCCTTGCAACCGGAAGTGTGCTTATTGACATGAAAGATAATGAGCTTTTGTTTCGAATTAATGACGAAGTAGTACGGTTTGATATATGCAAAGCCATGAAGCATCCCAGCGATATGAATGAGTTATCTGTAGCTGATGTTCATCAAGAGGATATGAAAGCATTATCTATAGAGAAACAGCCTATTGCTGAGCCATTGTCTGCTGCGCCACTGAATGTTGAGCATGAGGATAATGAAGATTATGAAGAACTTATGGGTGATCTAATAGAAATAGAGTCTTATACTCCTAAGAAACCGGATTGTGATCTGAAGAATCAACCAACAGCGAAGACTCCCATTGACGAGCCACCAATGCTAGAATCGCAAGAGCTCCCCGATTATCTAAGGTATATGTTCTTGGAAAGTAGAAATATACTTCCAGAGAGTGCAGATGATTTAAGTGAACAGCACGTAGAGGCTCTCATATCTTCTCTGAAGAGATACAAGAGAGCTATGGGGTGGACTATTGATGATAAAATTGGTGACTCTCCAGAGAAACGTATGAGCCAGCTCGAAATAGATCGGATGCCCACAAGTAAGCCTTATTGTCGTCTAAATCCTTTCAGAAAACGATCCACCATTTACCTCGACAATGTCTGCGTACTCGAGGTAACTATGTTGTTCCACGACAATAAATAAGGCGCTAGATGGGAGGCAACCCATCGTTTATCATTTTTCATTTATTGTTTATCGTTTTGTCTTTCTTTCGTTCTAGTACTTGTTTTGTTTTTGATAAATGAAAATCCAAAAATAAGAGTCGTGCCACGACCAAAACTAAGGCGCTTGGTGAGAGGCAACCCATCATACTAATTGTTTTCATTGGTTTTGAGCAAATATAGGTGCGAGAAGTATTCAATGAGGAGATTGGTTTCACATGACGATTTGGACGTATTGTATGGAAAAGGTGGTAAGTTAGGTATAAGTATGCATAAGGTTATGGATTGAGCATTGCTCATGCCAAAATAGGCATCGAGGAAGGCTAGGCCTAGCTAAAACTAGGCCACGAACAATGCAAAACCTATCCTATAGCCTAAGGTCTAGGAATCTAGTGTGCTATACACTATGCGCTGCCCATTCTTAAGTGTGCTTTTGACTATGCGCCACCTATGCTATGGCATTAGGTCTCAGGATCTCATATGCCATAGACTATGCGGCGCATATATCTCAAAATACCATAGACTATGCGGCGCATATGTCATGACTATGCCGAGCATTATGCGCCGCATATGTGGTATTTTGTCTTCAAAACCGATGGGAAATGGGTCAAAACCCGACCCATTCTCTTCCTATATAAAGGGGACTTAGTCTTGAAACATAACCACATTAGAAATTGACCCAAAGGCGCCGCACATCCATCCAAATCATCTCAAAATTTCTCTTTTTGCTCTTCCAATTCACAAGAACATCTCCAAAGGCTTCAATCACGTAAGTACTCTTTTGTTCTTCATCCATTTTTCGTAAGTACTACGTTGCTATGCCTATTATGAATTGCTATATCTTGAAGAAGCATTGGTGATATTCATGTGTTTGAATTGCTGATACACAACCAAGTGAGTGAACATATACGTTAGAATGCTCTTAACTTGTTTCCAACTTGAATTTGATTTTGATGTATTGTCATACTTTTGCGAAATTGCTATAGTCGTTAACATTGCATAATCTTGTCACTTGAATACTTACATGTTGGAATGAATTGTTCATCGGAATAAGACTAATAGTTGCCTACCGACATAGGCGGTTGTGAGTATTGATAGATATTATACCTTGATGTAATCCCTATGTAGTAGTCTTGATATAATCTTACATGTAAGTATTGACAAGAGTACAAAAAGTATGACTCACTGATTTTATTGTTGGAATAGAGCACCTAAAACGTATGTCGATGAAGTCTGAGTAATCGACCACTTTCACTTCACTGGTTGGTGCCAACAACCTAAGTGTGGGGTGGTACCTCCACTGCTTGTTTATAGATTGTATCCATTGAGATGATGCTAACATGACTCTATTGAGATCTCAGGTTCAATGGCACCAAAAGGCAAGGCAAAGATAAGGCTACCACTTCACAAAAAGAGCAAGGAGAACCCTCCTCGATGCAAACACTTCGACTCACTCTTGGAATTAAGTGGGATACTTATGAGGAACTTCTAAGGATGACGACTCTGATGATGATTCCGATGCAAAGGGGTATGACCCCAGACATAGAGAATGAGTCCGACTAACTAGGTTCTTCTTATTTATTTTCCACTGAGGGCAGTGTCCCATTTAAGTGTGGGGTGGCGGTATTGCATGCTATAATTCTCTATTTGCATCTATGTTTGATTACTTTGTTTTTGTTTGAGTTTCGTTTTTAAGTTTTTTTAGTAGTAAAATTTTTTTTAGCTTCGCATGAAATTATTCTAATAGGCAGCATGAGATTATAACAAGAGTATGTGCTACAATTATGACTGTTGAGACGTTTAGGCTCTAGTTGTGACTCATTATGTGATATTGTGTGGTTCAATTCCTTCACTTGTTGGGTCGAGAGTCTATATTACTTCCAATCAAGTCGACCATGTGCCTTGTGTGTGTGAGATAATAGTATATTCTATGTTTGTGGCTGATGCTAGAACTTGCCTGGTATGTATGCAAAGCAAAAATAAGGAGTGTAAGTTTAGGAGATGATTTAGGCATTTATTTGGCAACCTACATATGTTCACCTTCGTTTTACCTACACTTGGACATCATCCTAGTTAAACCCTTTTGAGCCTTTAGCCTATTTCTTTGACAACCTCGTATGTAAGCCTAATCCATTTTTTTTCAAGACCGTAATTTGATCCAAATTCCTAAGTGCTTTAAAGTATAAAGTCATGTGACAACATAAGAGGAAATTGGGTGAGTATGATGCTTTAAATTGTAATGGTGCTTGAATGTGTTATGAAAAAGAAAGTGCTAGCATAAGAGGTATGTTGTGAAAAGAAAAAGGAAAAGAAAACTGAAAAGTGAGTTGTGCTTAAAAGTGAAAAACAAAAGAGGAGAACAAGGGTGGAAGAATAAAAGAAAGAAAGGTTGAAAGAAAAAAAAAATATGTCAATGATACAATTTGATGTATTAAAGTGCTTAGGAACTTAGTCACTATTTCTGGACAAAATAGTCCTACCCGTCCCTTAGCCTATATTACAACCATCTAAAGACCTACTTGATCCTAATCTTAACATTCTGACATTTAGTCGAGTATTACACTAAGGGCAAGCCTATGGTCATCAGTTGCTGCATATGAATTCTTTGTGAGAGCGAGAGCAAGGATATTTTGATACCCATGTTTGAAAAATATGCTATACTTGTGAGTGACTATGGGTAATATATTGTGAGACACACATGGTTGATGAGTTTTGGATAGTTGTGTATGATTCTTTGTGCCTTGACTTTTGAATATGAGTTAACCACCATCACGAGTCTATGCTAGAGGTTAAATGGTTTCTACTAATGATCGGAAAACTACTCTTTGTTGATAATTGTTGTGCTTGTCTTGACGAATATTTTGTGTTGTTGCTTTGAAACCCTAAGTTGATGTTTAGAGGGACATGATATTTTGTTCGAGGATGAACAAAGCTTCAAGTGTGGGGTGTTGATGATAGGCGAATTTACACGCCCATATGAATATATTTTGCCCATATTTGTGCCATGTTTTGAGAACAAATTATATATTTCATGCACTTTTAGTCCTTTTTCCTGTAAGTGAGCTAACGAACATGATTAGCAAAGTTTCAGGTATAAATGATGCAGAATTCAGCATTTTATGGCTTACTTGACGCTAAAGAAAGCTCACGAAGGAAGGGAAGGGAGTTTGGACGCCTAAAGGACCAAAAGTGATGCATGGGAAATCTGTTCCGGGCTAAAACGGCATTTCTGAAGACTTTGGGGATTAGCAGTAACTTATTAGGATTAGGATAATGATACATTAACCTAGTACAATTGGTTTAAGTATTTCATTAGTTTATTTGGATTTGGATAATGTTACATTAACCTAGTACAATTGGGTTAAGTATTGCATTAGCTTAGTAGGATTTGGTTAAGTATTTCATTAGCTTAGTAGGATTAGGATATGGGTATTATAAATACCCTATCATGCTAGAGATTTTTATTCATTCCTCCCTTAGTGGAGAGATACAATCCTCCCTTAGTGGAGAGATACATTCTACTTCTCAATTACAACTCTTCTAATCTTCCCATTAATTCTATTTTTCTTCTTCTATTCATCTATTCAATTCTTAATTTCCGCAACAAGAGAAACGTTATTTTGCTAAGGAATTCACGTCTCACGCCTACCACTTGTGCTACACGAAAATCATCAATCTTGTGGTATAATAACAACAATGCAAATTGTGATTTCCTTCGCATTCATGGGTAACTAAACTTCTCTATTGGGGTTATGGAAGCTGTATGAGATACTATCTATTGCTGTGAGTTTATGAGTTCGTGACACGTATGCTGCTTATATCATTATTCTCTTCATCTTAATACAAATTCTTGTGGCTGCAGACGCATAGAATAACGCCAGTATAAGATTTAACTTGTTCGAAAGAAAGGTTATCTGTCTGGAAAAGAGATAATGTCAAGGTAGTAGGACACCCTTTCCTATTAAAAAGCTAGTGCCGTAACTGGACTAACCTCTTGGAGAATTCGTACCGTTAGACACTCTTTAAGCTCGAAAGAGTTAAAGTGAAATAATCCTCGAATAGGTCGAAAGACGCCTGGATTTACCATCAAATACAATTATCTATAAGCACATGCATGTCACAATTCTACACACTCATAGCCAATAGATACGTATAACTCAGGAGGTGGACATAACCCCAACGCTTCAATTCTCATTGTTTACAACTTACGTAACAATCTTTCTCTTTTTACTTTGCTATTTTCAGCTTTTACTTTATTGTTTTGGTTACACATTACAATCCCCCCTTCTTACGAGACTTGCACTAAATGTCTAGTAATCGTTGCCTACTTGTTCACCAAGCTATTCCCTGTGGGATCAACACCCAACCCAGGTTGGGTTCTATATTTGCTAACGAACGCTTTACACTCCTACGAGAGCTGTAGATTGAGCGTTATCAGATGAGCTGTAGATTTCATGTATCGATGTTTTGAAAGTGCATCGGAGATCCGTCCCTTATTACTTCTACTGAAGATGTGCAAGTAACAGAAGATCTTACCTATGAGAAGATGCCTATTGCTATATTAGATCGTCAAGTTAAGAAGATGAGAAATAAAGAAGTAGCATCGGTGAAAGTACTTTGGAGAAATCAACAAAGGGAAGAGATTACATAGGAAGCTGAGGAAGCAATGAAATCTAAGTACCCTCATTTGTTCAAAGATGACGAGGAAGTTCAAGAAACGGAGTTAGAACATTAACAAGTAAGTTTTTGTTTATATATGCATAGTATTTATGTGATGATGTGAATGTTAATGGTGGACTTGAACTTGTTTTGGTTGAATAACTACGCTAACATTCGAGGACGAATGTCCTAAAGGGGGGAAGGATGTAACACCCCGTATTCAATTACATGTATTGGCGTATTCAAGTACGTTTATTGGTCTTATTTATATGGAAATTAATTTTTTATTTTATTTATACCGGAATTTGCCCGTCGATGGTTCCATACGATGGTTATTGAGTAATCTTTCCAATGATATAGATATTTCCAAAAACGGATAAGTTTCGGATATAATCGAGCACGTTCGAAACTATAAAACGGTGGTCGGGATGTTGTGAACAGTAAATGTGCAGGAAAATTTCCTGCACACAAACTACTGAGGCCTGCCAGTTTTTTGGGTCAACTTTGAACGATCATAACTCCCTCAATATAATGAACTGGGAGAGCTGCGACCTATCAAAAGAAATATCTTTGAGTCCTCTTTCCAATCCAATTGTTTTCATCCAAATCCAACATCTGAGTAAGGAGTTATACTCGTTTTACTTCAGCCTCTCAAAATAGATTTTTAGGGTCAAATTCAAACGATCATAACTCCTTGTACAGGACGAATTGGGTGGCCTACTTTATATTAAATGAAATCCCTTTGAATTATCTATCCAACGATACCAATTTCACCCAAATCCGATATCAGAGAAAAGAGTTATGGACGATTTACTTTAGCCTGTCAAAACAGTCCACCATGGACAGATTCGGATTTACTTAAAATTTTTAAGGGCAATATGGTCATTTCCCATCACCTCATGGACCAAAATTGGTCATTATATACATATAATTAGTCTCATATCCATCAATTATCATCAAATTATTGAAAATAAGAAACCCTAGCCTAATTTCAACTCCAATTATCTTGTGATTCAACCGTAGAAAATCCAAATTGATTCCGTAGTTGTGTTCACCGTCTCGAGGGCTTTGAGAAGCACCCCTTATTTGTGCCAACAGGACTTCGAAATCAAAAGGGTCATTTTATGGTAAGGATGTAAATTATGTTGGTGTTATTTATATGGATATGTATATATATATATATATGCATGTGAGCATAAGAAGTATGTTATGTGATTGTTGTTGAAAGATGATTGGGAAATGATGTTGGATTATGTTGAATTGTGAAGGAATTTGGTGTGATGATGTGGTATTGATGATGTGGTATTGAAATGATAATTATATATATATATATATATATATATATATATATATATATATATATATATATATATATATATATACACATAAACCTATTGTTCAAGTTGGTTTTTGGAATGTTTTGCAAATATTGGTTGTATGGAATTATGGAAGAGAATTGTGGTGTTGGGTTGCTAATACTAGATGCCAAACATTTCATTGTAGATAAGTGATTTATAAAGGCGGTAAGTTGTGTTGAATTGGTATCCGAATCTACAACGAGGTATGTAAAGCATACTCTAACGTTGTTCTTTGGCATGAAAACACCAATGTTCCGTCAAGTAAGATTCTGAGGTTGTCCAAAAACATGTATTGTTCTACATTACCAATGAAGTTGTTTCCATTCTATAAAGTGTCAAAATGTTTCATTGATATACCAAAAGGCTCCTATTTCATTGTTGTGATATTGATGATTCTGAAACACATTGTTGATGTACCAATGAGTCCTTATTACATCGTTATTGTATAGAAGGTCTATTACTTGCTTCCTATTGATGTATGGTTGTTCCAAAGGTACTTTATTGGCATGAACACTAATGTAATAATCTCAAAAGCTTTTGAACTAAGTTATTGGAAAGATCTCTTATGTGTGTTACTTGATATACGTGTGGGTGGTATCCCAGGGGCATAAGCCTAGCATGGGTCGATCCCTATTTATGTGTTTATGGGTGGTATCCCAGGGGCATAAGCCTAGCATGGGTCGATCCCAGTTGATATGTACTAGAGGCAGCCTAATGGTCACAGTACGGTACAATATTGATTATTGTTAGGTGGTTGGAGGTTCGGGTGGAGGAGGTAATGGCGAATGATAATTGTAAAGAATGAAATGAACGAATGTATACCATTCCACAAATGTGTTTGAATTCAAGAACCCAATTCAGATTAATGATAATTTACATGATCCTAAAAGTGTTTATGAAGTGTAGTTCACTTCTATTATGATTTATTCACTTGCGTCTGATTTTCTTGATCCCCTATATCACATATGATTATTTACAGCTTTACATACTCAGTACATATTTCGTACTGACGTCCCTCACGAGCGACCTGCATTTCATGCTGCAGGCACAGGTGCTTCAGCTCATTCACAGCATAGATAGGAGCCAGGTTATACAGCTATTGTTGGTGAGCTCCAGTTTGCTTCGGAGCTTTCCGAGTCGGTTCCTTATGTTTTGTTATTGTACAGGAGTCATGTGTGGGCGGGGGTTTGTCCCGACCCTAGTTATGTCATGTATATCCTAGAGGCTTTGTAGACATAAGGAAGGGTAAAGTCATGGGAGTTTATATAGTGATGTTATATTTGTATAGGTGGTGGCCCCGACGGCCAAGTATTATATATATATATTTGTGCGTGTTGTACTGATACAGGTAATTAGACCCTTCTATATGCAATGAAGTGCTGTCCAAATTTTTGGTGACATGTAAGTGAAAGTACAGGTATTTGAACGGGTTCTCCCGGGCCTTCTCAGCTTCGGGTGCCAGTCCGGCCCGATGGGATTTTGGGGCGTGACAATAACAAACATCAAACTCCCAACTACACTAGAATATGGTGCTCGAGACATGTCTTCTTTTTCTTTTTTCAGTCTTTGGACACATTTCAAGGCTTAAAGTTTCACTTCTTGCTGTATGAGTATCCATGGATTTGTAACTATTCATTCAAAAATATTTTAAAAATTTCATTATGTGTGTTTTTTGAGATAGACTTACAATTTTCTTGGAACAGTCTCTTTGAATTTCAACACCCAATATATAGTCTGCTTCACCCATATCTTTTATGTCAAATGACTTTGAATGCCATGACTTAACATTTTTCACATACTCGAAATTATTTCCATCTAATAAAATATAATCCACATAAAGCAAAAACAACCACAAATATTTCATTGGAATTTTTCACATAGATGTAATAGTCTTCATTGATAATAGTGAAATCAAATGAAATCATCTCCTTATAAAATCTCAGGTACCACTACCTTGAAGACTACTTTAAGCCACATATTGATCTGTTTAATTTAAAAGCCTTCTTTTCTTGGCCTTTAACAACAACACCTATAGGTTGTTCCATGTAGATTTTCTCATTTAGTTCTCCATTGAGAAAAGTGGTCTTCACATCTATTTGGCGTAATTCTACATCTAAACATGCAACTAAATCTAAAAGCAAGCGAATTGAGGTAAATTTCACAATTGGAGAAAAAATTTTCTCATAATCAATTCCAGCTTATTAAGTAAAATATTTTGCCACCAATCGTAATTTGTGCATTTATATTGAACCATCTAATTCGTGTTTAACTTTGAGGGTATATTTGTTACTAATAGCTTCATGGACAGAAGGTAGGTCAACTAGATCCAGACTTTATTGGTTTTCATGGATTCTAATTCTTCTTTCATCACTTTTATCCATTCATCTTTTGTTGGACTCGATATATCTTCAGTCATAGAATTAGGTTCATCCAATTCTGTCAGAGATACCAGAAAAACATAATATTCAAATCACTTAGGTACACCTTTTCTAGTACTCTTACATAATTGAAGTTCATATTCCTCAATAGGATTTTGGGATTCACAACTCCCACTCGGACCAAGAATCATTTCTTGATCTATTGAATTATCAAGCAAGTCCGATAATATTATTTGATCATCTGAATTCAACATTTTTTAAAGAGGCTTATTTTCCTTTATTTCACCCATTTTGGAAAAATCATTTTCTAGGAATGTGACATCTCGTAATTCAATCTCAGCAGTACTTCCATCTTCAAATTCACCAATGAACACATACACTTTGGAGTGTTCCGAGTATCTTATAAACATACATTTCTTTCCTTTTGGACTTAGTTTTCCAAACTTATCAAAACGATCCTTAATATATACAACACAACCCCAAGTTCTTAGATCATCAAAGTTTGGTTTATTACCAGTTCATAAGGAGTAGAAGATATTGAATTATAAGGAACTTTGTTCAATATGTAGGTCGCAGTTAATAACGCATCTCCCCAGAAAGATATTGGTAAATTTGCCTACACCATCATGGACCTTGTCATATACAACAAAGTTATATTCCTTCTTTTAGCTACACCATTTTGTTGAGGTGTATAAGGAGTAGTTAATTGTCTGATAATACCTTTTACACAGTTTTTCAAACTGTTTCGACAAATATTCATGACCTCTATCTGTTCTTAACGCCTTTATACTTTTGTCTAATTGACTCTCAACTTCATTCATATATCTTTTGAAGTATTCAAGTATTTTGATTTATGAGATATAAAATAGACATAACCAAAGCGCGGGAAATCATCAATAAATATAATGAAATATAAGCACCAGACCTTGACCTCACATTCATTGGACCACAGATATCATAATGGATTAATTACAATGGGAATTCATCTCTTTTAGCCTTCCCAAGTGGTTTACGTGTAATAATTTTGGCAAGAAAATTTTTACAAGTTGGCATTTCAATTTTGGAGAAAGAGCCTAGATATCTTTCTTTTGACAATCTATTCATTCGATCTTTCCCTATGTGACCCAATCTAGCATGCCATGTAAGTATATCAACATCACTATTACTAGAATAACATGACATTACACAGCGGTTAACATAATAGTCAAAAGTTAACGGATTATAATTTAAAACAATAAAGCGATCATAACGAAGTCCAAAACCATAAGAAAACATTAACTACAGTTATTCTTATACTATTATGACTAAAAAACAAATGAAAACCAACATCTAAAAGAACAAACACAGATGCTAAATTTTGTTGAATTTCTAGAGCATATAGGATGTCATACAACATCAAAGACCGTCTTCACGAAATTCTACTTTGAAAGTGTCAATTCTATTGGCTTCAAGGTTTACATTATTTCCTACATAAATCCACCTTGATCTAGGTGAAACTCGATGGAACTCCATAAATGCTTCTCGATCTCGACCTACATGGTCGGTTGCTCCTGAGTCTAAAATCCACATAGGATAAGATTTAGTTAATAAAATAGTGTTGGAAACATATATAGCACTTAGAGATGCGTTTAGAAATGCGACCTTTTTTTGATCAGGACATTCATGAGCAAAATGGCCCAAAACTTATTAATTGTAGCATTTCATCTTGCTTTTGTCTTTCTTTTTGAAAAACCTTTTTCCCTTCTTGAAATTTGGCTTGTTCTTTTTCTCAAAGGGTCCTTCTTCGGTCTCTTTATCCTTCACATGTTTTTTCAATTTTTCTTGTTCTTGAAACCTGAATACTTTATTACACTTAATTCTTCCACAAAGGTATTAGAAGCAGCTTTAGCAGCTAGAAGCCACTCATTTACAAGTTCAACATTACGGGCAACATCAGAAAAAGTTTTGATGCTATCATTGTGGGTTAAACAGACCATCAAATGTACCCAACTGTTGGGAAGAGATCGGATCACTGCCTGAAGCTGTTACTCATCTGAGAGAACATAACCAGCAGTTTAAGTTGCGCTATCATATTGGACATCGCCCTAAGGTTTTATTTGATATTCTAATCATGACGCTTATTGTAAGTGTCAAACTAAATAGTCAGTTGTCTGGGGTGGGTGACAGAAGTACTCCCATATGTTCCTCGCAAGTGTGACTAAATAGCATTAGCAGTAGGAAATTTCTCATACTCATGAATGAGGTCATCAACCACGAAACTCACAATGATTCCATGTCTAATGGAATCAGCCTTTTTCCAAGC
This sequence comes from Capsicum baccatum var. pendulum, assembly GCA_030864225.1. Classification (NCBI taxonomy): domain Eukaryota; kingdom Viridiplantae; phylum Streptophyta; class Magnoliopsida; order Solanales; family Solanaceae; genus Capsicum; species Capsicum baccatum. The sequence goes on from CM061556.1 coordinate 229,859,634, forward strand.
CTTATAAGCTTCAAGTTATCTTCTGTGTTGTGCAATATTACTCTCTTTTGGTATATATAATACATGGTTAATACCTTCAGGAGCATTTTTCTCTTCCGGTACATACCATATTTTACGACTTCAAATGTCGTAATTGTTGCCATTTAATTTTTCTCCTTCATTTAAGTCGGCAATTATAGTTTTTGATGTCATATCTGTTATTAAGAGACAATCAGACAATTATTTTCTCAATTATGCATACAAGTTACACGTTCAAGCAAATCATTTCACATAGAGGTTTCATGTTTCGTGTAAAATCGAAGGACAGTTAAGAATTCAATCATCATCTACGAACTAAATACTTGACCAAAATTAGAAATTAATTTCGTAATGTGTATTAGAATAATAGCTTTCAATTAAGTCTTTCTAAAATAAATGAATAAAATTCATACAAAAAGAGAGAAACAACTTAATAAATTTTTAATATAAAGTTAATAAAGAACTTCAAGTTACAAGTCAATTTAAAGATAAAAGTCATCCCACAAATATTTGAGACGACTTATATACACTAAAAAAGGCTCGCTAGGCCAAATCTCATGGTAAAAATTAATTAATCGCCCGCGCCCAACGATCACAGAGAGAATTTTCTAAAATAGCTAAAGCTTCCAAATCTGAGATTTCTACATAGTTTTCTTGTTATACACCTTTTAATTCAAACAAATGTATAAAACTAGGAACTGTCATACTAGGGGATATCTTAAAAGACTTGAATTCTTTTAGCTTCTTCTCTTTTTCCCTTTATATAGCCCTCTCATTTTGTAACAGATTTGTATCATCCTGGGACACCATTTCGTATGATCTCATGACCTCGAAAATACATCCTTTGACGACGTGCTCTTCCACCTTGTCTCTTTGTTCGACATTCAGAACTCCCACTTGGAGTGATTCAAGTTTTTCCCATTTAGACATGTCTGAAATAGGAACCAAGAAATAATAAGAATGGTGGAACCACTCAATGTGACCTTTTATGTCACAATTTATCGTAGAAGACAAAATTTGTTTATAAAAAATTAAGACTAATTAAATCAAAAAAAATATCATAATAATTTTAACCAATTATTTAAATCATAAACATGTTAAATAAATGATCCAAGTGGTTACACAACTCCACGTTAAAATAAGATCATGTTAATGATTTTGTTAAAAAAAACTCAAACAAATCCTTTTTTTATAAAATTATTGAAATTCACCAAAAAAAATCAATAAAAATTTTAAACAGTAGAGTACTGTTTCATCGCCTTTCCCCAAAAAAATATAAGGGCTAACTGTTTTTTTTATAGATTTATCATTTCATAAAAAAAAAACTTATCAATCTTATAAATATATTAAAGAGAAGGAATACTTTTAATTATAGAGGAAAGAGAAAAATACAATGAATGTTTCCCACAAAAACAAAGTACAGTATAACCTCGATAAATTAATACTGTTGGGACCATCAAATTTTATTAATTTAGCGAGGTATTAATTAATTGTATAAATTAATAATTATTAATTTATAAATTATATACTTTTTGGATCCATATTATGAATGTACCTAGGTGTACGTGAAAACTAATTTCTACATTGACTATTAATTATGCATACTTAACCAAATTCATGTATTTTTGCTGATACATTTTCAATATTCTATGTATATCTTAATAAAATATATAAATCTACTTAATTATTAATGTAGTTACATGCTACATTCATTAAACTGTATAAATCCACTCAATTATTAATGTAGTTACACGTACATACATTAACTAAGTTACTATATAAATAGATGTATTATGCAAGTCTTCAAATCAAAAAACAAAAAAATGGCTTCTCATCTCAAAGGTGTTAAAAAATCAACCATGACTAATGGTATACGTAGAGAACTGTGTGAGTATAAACAACAAAATCTAGCATGCACTCAAAAGCAATTGCAACAATGGGTGTTAGAGAAGTTTAATTTGCAAGTGAGTCAAGCCACAATATCAAACACGATCAAGAGGTCAGCAGAGTATCTATCAGCAGCCGACATTCCAAAAGATGAGGCTAAAAGACATAAAGCTGCCAAATTTCCAGAATTAGAGAAGGCTCTGTTCGAGTGGTTTATTCATTACCAAGAGCGTGTTAATATGAATGGGGAACTAATTGTAACGAAGAGAAAAGAGCTTCTAAAAAAGATGTATCCCATCGATACACCTGATTTTCATTTTTCTCAAGGCTGGCTAGAGCATTTCAAATCAAGACACGGTATCAAGTAATATCGTCGTTTTGGAGAAAGTGGATCAGTTAATATGGAGGCCATGGAGAGCAATTTACAATCCATCAGAGAGAAACTTGATCAATTTGCTAAGAAAGATGTTTTCAATATGGATGAAACTGGATTGTTCTTTAGGCTACAACCAGATCATTCTCTTGCAACGAAGCAACTTGAAGGTAAGAAACAAGATAAAGAAAGACTTACAGTTGTTATTTGCTGTAATGAGGATGGTTCTGAGAAAATTCCTTTATGGATCATTGGGAAGTATTTAAAACCATGTTGTTTCAAGAATGTGAATTTGGGAAGCGTGGATTGTGAATATCGAGACAATAAAAAAGCATGGATGACTGGGATTCTATTCCAAGAATATGTTCAACAACTTGATGCAAAAATAGACGGAAGGAAAATTCTTTTAATTGTTGATATTGTCCTTCTCATACAAAAAATGTCGAAGGTTTGAGAAATGTTGAATTGTTTTTTTTACCACCTAACACAACATCAAAGATTCAGCCTTGTGATGCAGGGATCATAAGAGCTTTTAAGATGCATTATCGTAAGCGATTTTATCGAAATCTTTTGGAGGGTTATGAAATTGGGATCTCAAATCCAGAAAAGATTAATGTTTTAGATGCAATGAATCTTGCAATCTTGGCATGGAAAATGGATGTCAACTCAAGTACAATTGCAAATTGTTTTAAGCATTGTAAACTTAGGTTGTTAGATGATGAATCCTCGGAAAATCAAGAACAGTTGAATAATGATGGCTTACAACAATTGCAGAATCTAATCAATGGATTGAAGTATCTAAATGCAATGAATGCTGAAGATGTTTTGAATTATCCGGGAGAAAATGATACGAGTTTTGAGCTACCTACGGATGAACAAATAATTGAGAGTGTTATGGAAACACATAAAGAAGATGAAGTGGAAGATGATAGTGTGGAATTAGAACAAGTTTCGCGCAAAGATGCTCTGAAGCAACAATCACCTTACATCACTTCCTTTTGCAATATGAGAAGACTACACCTGATATTCTTAATGCAGTAAGAAGGGTTAGAGATGAGATTCAAGGTGATATTGATTTCAAGAAGAAACAAACAACATTAGATTCATATTTTCAGAAACCTGTTTAGTTTACTTATGTATTATGTATGAAATATTTTGATACAGATGAATTATTAATTTATATATCAAATGGGACCTATATGAATTTTTTTTTGTATTATCTTATAAATTTTTAGCGAATTATTAATTTACCACGTTGATCCCGACTCGGGACCGAAGAAAATTATTATTTTAGCGAGGTTATTAATTTATCGAGTATTAATTTATCGAGGTTATACTGTACACGTTTCCATTCTAACAATTATTATCTCTTCCTCTTTATTAAGATCATGAACACAAGTCCAGAGAATTTTTATCCAAAAAAAAATAAATCTTTCTTATTTTCCTTTACACTAAAGAGCATCTTCAGTTAACACCTTTTAACACAATTTTCATCAAATATTAGGAGAAATATAAGAGTACAAATCCAAAAAAAATTGAAGAAACAAAAAAAATTACAGATCTATATTTGGGTCCGTCGCGCAGTTGTAGCGCACTGATTTCAAATTAGAAAGCTGTATGTTAGATTCACATCGGGTTCAAAAATCCCGATCTATCTTCGATTATGAATTCTTTGTAACAGGTAAGTTATTGCTTCATGAATTTCTTACACTTAAAATACAAGAAATTATCATGCAAACATGGTCTGGCTCTAATGCCATTGTTAGATAATGCGGAGCAAAATTAATGTGTACCTTGATATGTTGCAACAGAAGAAGTTGATTTTGCTACCGAAAAAATCTACCCCAGTCTGCTTTGAATATCTTGAAATCAAAGTATAATAATCATGAACTAATTATCTTTTGGTGTTTTTGTATAATAATCAATTTGTTGTCTCTGTTTTTCAGTTGCCCATTTTCTGATGAAGAAGCATTTGAAATATATAAGGTAAGAGCAGTTTTCTTTGTAACTGTTCTCCAAAAGTTCAAATAAGTAGGATTCTTTCTTCTTATTTTTTTCAAAAAAACTGAAAAAACAAAGACGGGTCGGGTCGGATCAGTTCACATGGGTGACTCATGACCCAAAATATCCAACAGTAATATTTGTTATCATTATTTCTTTTCTTGTCTCCTAAATTAAAAATCTTTTATACTAAAATAGTAATTGAAGATGTGGCCTGATCTTATACAAAAGGCTAAATATGGAGGCTTAGATGTTATTGAGACTTACATGTTCTAGAACGGGCATGAGCCTTTTCGTGGAAAAGTAAATGGTTTCAGCTCTTTTTAACTTTACAGTTTATTAAAGTCCATGAACAGGGATTTTTTTTTAAACTCTTTTTTGTTTTGCTTCATTCAATTTCTTTTTCAGTTTAATTTTGAGGGGAGGTATGATTTGGTTATTGAAGTGTATGACCATCTTATCTAAAAGCTTAAGCTGTTAGAGAGAACATACTTTTATAATTTAATTATATTCTGAACACTGGTTAAATTCTTTAAACTAATAAATAAGTTGGACTTTATCTTAATCTCCGCATTGGCCCTTGCATATGCGTTGAATGGAACTTTGGGTAATATGTTGGGTTCAATATTAAAGTGTGAATGCAAAATGGAAGGAACCAAGTGGAGGGGAAATTGAGATAACACTCAAAATGGAAAAAGTACTCAAAATGGAAAAGTCTACAAATTCTTCCACATTGGTGGGAGAAGGAAACTTTCAATTGTTTATATTAAGGAACACTTACACCACATGGTAAATGAGGCAAGAACCGAGGGGTGCCTTGCGTCATCGTCGTTGCTCGCTCGGCTCGACTTCGGCTTCGGCTTCAACTTCAGATTTGGATTTGTATTTGTCAAACGATCGATCGATGAAATTTATTTTTTTGGATAAAATTTATTTGAACAGTCTAAAAAAAATAAAGGAAAAAAATGCAACCAGTTTGTTTGTAGTTTTTGAACCTCCATTAACGTGAATGCTTTTGCATGTAGAAACGATGTTGAGGCTGCTCAAAGAGACATAACTCTTTGAGTAAAAGACACATTATTTTGAGAAAAGGTACGACTGTTTGGATGGTTGTGGCTGTTCGGAAAAGACACACTTTCTGATGAACAGACATGACTGTTCAGAAAGGATACACCTTTTCGGTGAACCATTGCCACCTTTTGAAAGGGGCACCTAATGGCTATATAAACCTGCTTTTTTCTACAGGTTTGGACATAGAAATTTTTCTGCATTAAAACACTTCTTGCTTTCTAAAATACTCCGTGTGATCATCTAATCGTTGAGTGAGTTTAAATATAATATGATCATTCGAGGTACCACTACAGTCGGATTGTTAGGCCATTTTATCTTGGAAGAAAATTTTTGCAACCTCGGGTACTTGAGGGAAATTATTTCATTAAGGACACTCTGTAAAGTTAGGGGACTTGGTCTTCTTTTTGTTTCATCTAATTTTCTGAAAAATGCACTTCTTTGAAAGGTCATTTTGATATTGTGTTGAACGTGTTGCATAACTTCATAAGTGTTCTAGTTTTATACTTAAACTTTTGTTGAAGTTGTTGTGCCTAAAAACAGATTCTTGTGTACCCGTAAAACAACAATCTTAAGGAAATAAGTTATTATCAGAATCTGTGTTGCTTGGTTTCTAGAGATTAAAGCTTAAAGCTTTCTACTCCATTTGAACTTAACTAGTGCTTTGAAGAAATAAAATCTTCATCACAAGTTAAAGATCACTCAATTGATGATTGAAAGTCATAAAAACGTCATCTTTAAACTAGAAACAAGGGGTGTTTAAAATTGCTACAACTTTATAAGTAGTATTTCGATATACTAAATTTACTATCTTGTTGTGCCGAAAAAATGACTTCTGACAGTGAAGTGAATGATGCTGCAACGACTGTGGAACGATTCATACGAGTGCTCCGCAAGCAATGTCACCAGTGGAAAAAGCCAAAAAATTCAAGGGTTTTGAGTTCAAAAGGTGGCAACAGAAGATGTTCTTTTACCTTACAACTCTATGTCTTCAAAGATTCATATCTGAAGAAGCTTTAGAGGTGCCCGTGGGAACTTCAGACTAGGAGAAATTTTTCGTTATGGAGGCGTGAAAATACTCCAATTTTCTATGCTGGAATTACATTCTAAATGGCCTACAAGATGAACTGTACAACGTGTATAGTGGAATGAATACGGCAAAAGAATTGTGGGGTGCGCTAAAAAGAAAATACAAAACTGAGGATGTTAGAACCAAGAAGTTCTTCGTTGCAATATTCCTTGAATTTAAAATGATTGACAGCAAGTCTGTTGTATCTCAAGTCCCGGAACTACAAGTTATCATCCACGATCTTTTCTCGGAAGGTATGATTTTGATGAATACCTTAGTTGAACATATTAAAAATATTCTTGATGTTCACCTAAACTTTATTGTAGGTTTGGTCGTGAATGAGGAGTTTTAAGTCACGACAATAATAAAGAAGTTGCCACCTATGTGGAAGGACTTCAAGAACTACTTGAAATATAAGTGAAAGGAGATGACAGTTGAAGATCTTATAGTGAGATTGCACATTGAAGAAGACAAAAAAGCTACGAAAAGAAGGTTGAGAGGAAATTCTGCAATGAATGGAGCAAACATTGTAGAAGACGACCAAAACAACTCGAAAAAAACAATAGAAAGCTGGACATAAAAACAATCAACCTACGAAGAAGTTCAAGGGAAATTGCTTTAATTGTGGAAAGATTAGCCACAAGTCAACGGATTGTCATCCCTCAAAGAAAAGGAAAAACAAGGACGAAGCAAATATGGATGAATCCAAGAAAGAAACAGATGATCTATGTGCCGTACTCTCTGAATGCAACTTGGTGGGAAATCCTCGAGAATGGTGGATGGATTCTGGTGCCACCCGCCACATTTGTGCAAATAAGGAGTTGTTTGTTGTTTTTTCTCTGGCTCAAGGCAAAGAGAGGATATATATGGCCAACTTCGCAACTGCAAAAGTTGAAGGAACAGGAACAAGTCTGCCTGAAAATGACATCAGGCAAAGTGTTGACTTTGAACAATGTCTTGTATGTATCGGAGTTACAGAAGAACTTGATTTCTGTATCACTTCTAGAAAAAAATGAAATCAAATGTGTATTTATTTTTGGAAAAATTATACTTTGTAAAAGAGAATTGTATGAAGGGAAAGGCTAGCTCACTGAGGGCCTATTCAAAATGAATGTAATGAAATTGAAATCAATAAAAGTTTAGTTTCTTCTTACTTTCTTGCGTCTAATGAATTATGGCATGAATGGTTAAGACATGTCAATTACAAAACTTTGCAAAAACTGATTAATTTAGAAGTTTTGCCAAACCATGAGTGCAATAAATCAAAATGTCAAACGTGTGTGGAATCAAAGTATGCTAAGCATCCATATAAGTCCATTGAAAGGAATTTCAATCCCCTAGACATAATCCACACTGACATTTGTGATATGAAGTAAAAACCATCTTGTGGTAGGGAAAAGTATTTTATAACTTTTATTGACGATTACACTAGGTATTATTATGTCTATTTGCTAAACAGTAAGGATGAAGCAATAGATGAATTTAGGCAATATAAAATAAAAGTTGAAAATCAGTTAGAGAAAAAGATCAAAACTATAAGAAGTGATAGGGGCGGAGAATATGAATCTCTCTTCACGAAAATATCTATAGAGAATAAAAGTATCCATCAAAATACGGACCCGTATTCTGCTCAATCAAATGGAATTGCAAAAGAAAAAAACAAACCTTGAAGGAAATAATAAATGTCTTACTTATAAGTTCAGGTTTACCATAAAAATTATTAGAGGAAGCTATCCTTACAGCTAACCGCATACTCAATAGAATGCCCCATAGTAAGACACAGTCAATTCCATATAAAAAATGAAAAGAAAGGAAACCCAACTTGAAATATTTCAAAATGTGGGGGTGTCTAGCGAAGGTCCAAGTTCTTATGCCTAAAAAGGTAGAGATAGGACCTAAGACGGTGGACTGCGTGTTCATAGGATATGCTAAAAGTAGTAAAGAATATTAGTTTTTGGTTCATAAATCTAAACATCTGGATATTAATGAAAATACGGTAATTGAATCAGATAATGTTTAATTCTTGAACACATTTATCCATATAAAACTAGACATGAACAGTCTAGCTGGGGGTCTAAACGGACTCGAGATGAACTAAGTGAGGATGTACATAATGATGAGAATCTAAGATGTACACATCAAAGAATGTCAACTTCGTTTGGATCGGATTTTGTAACAGTTCTCTTAGAAAATGAGCCTCAAATATTTAAAGAACCAATGGCGTCTTCAGACTCATTCTTTTGAAAAGAGGTGGTCAATAGTGAGATTGATTCAATCTTAAGCAACCATACGAGCTGGTTGATCTTCCTCCAGGAAAAAAACCTTTAGGTTCTAAATGGATCTTCAAAAGGAAAATGAAAGCGGATGGTACTATTGACAAATACAAGGCAAGCTAGTAGTAAAAGGCTTCAAACAAAAAGAAGGCCTTGATTACTTTGATACATTACTTTATGTTATGTTATGAAATCTTGTTCTATGATTTACTATGTATTTGTGTGGTATCTCGTGTCTCGAGCCGGGGGTCTATCGGAAACAGCCTTTCTACTTCTTTAGAGGTAGAGGTATGGACTGCGTACATCTTACCCCCCCAGACCCCACTATGTGGGAATACACTGGGTTTGTTGTTGTTGTTGTTGCTGTTGTTATTTCGTGTAGTAGTTCAAGTTTTTGGTGGGAAGTTTCACGTGACAATCTCACTTACTAAGAGCAAAAGTAAAAACCAAAAAGACGAAAGAGACATTTTGTGTCTCATATTCCTTAGGATAAAAGTCAAATATACCGAGAAATGCCTAATATTAGCCTATTTCAAACAAGGTGCTAACAAGAAAAGACAAACACAAGAAGCTTGAAGAGATATGGAACTATAACTTAGCTTCTTGTTTGAAAGAAAATGCAACTATCATTATAAACCTGTTAATTTCAGGTATCATGTCCCACGATCATGGCTGAAACCAAGTGGGAATCTGTTGGTAGTGTTTGAAGAATGGGGAGGTGACCCAGCAGGAGTTTCTTTGGCCAGAAAAGCAACATCCAGAGTTTGTGCTGATATTTTGAAGGTCAGCCAAGACTTAAAAAATGGCATATGGCAACTTCTGGAATATCTAACATTCTGCAACCAAAAGCTCATTTATGGTGCCCAGCTGGGCTGAAAATCTCAGACATACAGTTCACAAGGTATGGATTACCACAAGGAACTTGTGGAAACTATCATGAAGGTCCTTGCTATGTCCATAAGTTATATCCTGCATTGGGAAAGGTATTGCCAATTCCTGTTTTCGCATTACAAGTATCTAGACTTCATTTAGACCAAGGAATAATGGTTTTCCTGCAGACTGTTGGCTGCTATTTTCTGGCAGTCATTCAAACTTGTGTATTCTAGTTTGTTTCTTAGAAGCATGAGTTTTAACTTTGCATTGATCTCATTCATTTATCATCATTGGCTAATCTATAAAGTGTCATTAACCCGTTCATTTGTACTTCCTCTGAATTTTAAATTGGGATATCGCAGAACTGCATTGGAAAGCAATCTTGTTGAGTAAATGCAGTGCCTTAATTCTTTGGAGGAGATCCATGTTCAAATACATCTAAGAAACTAGCTGTAGAAGCTATTTGCAGCTGACAGTGGCAAAGACTTTTACAGGCAACTAATGGAGCAATGCCTAATTCATTTCAGTACAGATATATTCGGATTACAGAGGGCATAGTTTTGTAAATCCTTGCTTCTCCGCAAGCTTTAATATCAGAAGTTCCACAAAAGCTGCTAGTCCATTTATCGATTGAAGAAATTGTACAGCATCTTGTATATCATAGGTCACTGTGACTTTTAAGTATACCATACAAATTAGTCACTGTGATTTTTATGAACTGTTTTTGTCTTGAGCTGGGGGTCTATCGGAAACAGATTTTCTACCTGACCGCTGAGGTGGTGGTACGGAGTGCGTACTCTTACCCTCCCCATACCCCACATTGTGGGAATATGTATGCGTATAAAAACCAATTTGTAGGTCACCAGCAGCCCTTCCACCGAATGACTGAAAACCAGGTTGGGGAGAGGAGTAAAGCTTCTCGTGAAATAATACAAGTTGTAAGGGCGCCAACTTCCATCTTTCTTTGTAATAGAATTATTGTAGAAAACTATGTCAGCAAGTTAGCTTATATCTACAGCTGGGAAGCTCAAAAGTGCAAAAATTGGATTACCATTTTATCCCTACACTAAATTAAAAACGTTACAAAACATTAATTAATTTAATATTAAATAATAATCATATCATATTATACTAATACTAAATATTAAAAGTGGGAAGGTGTTGAAGTCAAAAGTAAAGATAAACATATAAACAATGTAGTACAATGAATCAACTTAATGGTAATTAAGTAACTCGCATAGCAAGACTAGATATGCTGCTTAGGCTTCTTCTAAATGTTGATCATGGAAGGTTAGCTCTCATAATAATGTAGAAGAATGTGAAAGGTGTCATGTTTTAAAGTTTTATAGTCTTAATAACCGCTATTTAGGATCACAGGGGTCTATTAGTTAAAACTATATATAGATTTAGTGAAACTACTATTGTTGTACTATTTGATTTATATTTTAGTTTGACTTGATGAAATCGTCTCTAATTTTAATTGGTTATGGGAGGTGTTACAAGAACACGAAAAGTTATGTACTGACTCTATATCTTTTTCCATTTATATTGCTATGAATAAACTCTTTAGAAGGACGTGTATGTTGCATTTTTTTCTTCTCTTTTATTTTTGGTTCTTTCTTATTAGACTTCTTTGATTAAATTTTCTATGAATTTGACTGTCGTAAATCTGTATTTTTTTTTTTTTTTTGGGGGGGGGGGGGGGGCAGGGGGCTCAGGTTAGCCATTTCTAACATTATTGGAAGTTTGCTATTAAAAGATTTATTTGTAATTATTGCATTTTATTTTGATGCATGTTTTCATAGAACTTATATTCTAACAGATCCTTAGAAAATTATAGCACGTGCCCAGAAACTAGTCCTTTTAAAAAGGGCAGTTCGGTGCACTAAAGTTTCCGTTATGCGTGGGTCTTGGGGAAGGGCCGGCAACAATGGCCAATTGCACAAAGCCTCACCTTACATTTTCTGGAAGGCGCTGTTCCACGGTTTGAACCCGTGACCTCCTGGTCACATGGCTACAACTTTACATCATTGTTTGCTTGCTTAGTATTTAAAGCCTACAACACGTTCACTTGCTTCACTAAGATGGCTGCCAATATGAACTTAATCTCATAAAGATCATTCATATCTCAAGTTGTTCAATTTATTATTTTCCGGGGAGAGAAAAGCATTCACTACCAGGAGATATCAAACAGCTCGAAACTTCAGCTGTGGATACTGGATAATTCAAAGAGATGACAAATGATGGCATTCAGAGGAAGAACTGTCAATAGTAAGATGTATGAGAAATGCATGGGCAGCAAACTTGCACTATGTCACTAAAAATTGGACATCAGCACAGAAGACCTATATACAATGTAGGAGTATCAACATAACTTCAAAACATAAAGATTACTTACTTGAGGATAATACTTTGCCACCAAACAATTTCTCAAGGCCCATGACTTTTCAGGTTGCCATATTCGATTGATGTTGTATGGGTCCTTCAAAAGGCTGCTGAAGCACAGGCATCTATTATTTCATCAAATTCCTTATGATTTTGAAAAATATCACGCCCTTGATGTTTCCACCAGAGCATTCTGTCATAGAGATCCTTCACGTTCAGTTTTATGTTGTTCTTCTCCAGTGTGAGTTGGAGTAACCTTTTCACACACTTGACTAGATATCTCCCAACCTTTAGTTTCACGTCACACACAAAATTGAATCCACATTCCTCAGTTTCAAACATAGAAGCAGATATACTTTCAGCTACATTAGTTATGTGAAAGACAATACGTGCTCCAGCTGTAGCTTCTTTTCCCGTATATGTCTCAGCCCATGCAATCAAGCCTTTTTGCCTTTCATGGTTAGAATTCCTATTCTGTCTTCCAGGTTGTCCTCCGGTGAAATGCACGAAAGTACCAGTTGCACCATAATGTAAAAGCAGTTCACATTCAGTATCACTTATATGATTCAAGCTTGCGAACAAGATGCCTATTGTTATCCTCCTAAACAGCGTGTTCTTCTGGAAACTGACACTTGGTGCTTGTTCTTCATCTGGAGCAAAGCTTTCACTTAATTTGTTTGAGTGTCCAATGTACATGTCCTGAAATTCTTTAAGCCAGAAAGCAAGTGATTGGCAAATGGAATCCAGGGTATTGACCATTTCCTTCTAAAGGAAAGAAATCCCCGGACTTCCTTGTTGCGACAAAGAGTGGTCTGATTACCTACATCAGAGCCAAACTTCTTAATGGTCCATAAATTGGAAAATTTGGTCACATAATCAACTAAAAGTTCCAAGTAGGATCCATCAGTAGGGTTCAAACTCCATGCTAAAAACTTTGCGGCAGTGGAAAGAAAAGGAGCTTTAACGTCTTGTGAATTGTTAAGATTATCTACTCCACATTGAGTAGTAGGTGCCCCTCAAACTCTTTTCTGAGAAGAGCAAAATAGAGGCGAAAATGAACCAAGAAGGGAATGCTATTGTTGCTGCCCTGAAAGTAAAAGCAGAAACAGAACCATATCAGCCATAAACTCAGAAAGTCCAAACTAATTGTGTGAAACGCCATGAAACAAAAACATACCATATAGAACTCTGATTTACTTTGGCAACATTTACAGCTGTCTTTGAAAATGCATCAACTGGCTTGCAAAATTCATGAACTAGAAACTCCAAAGATTCCAAGGATAAAGGTCCAGTCAAAACCCTCAAAATCTTCTTCTTGCATGGAAAGTAAGAATGTGAAAATGGAAGTTTTGATCCAAGATCCATTGTTATGCCCCAACGCATTGGTCTGGAAAGAATATCTAGCAATATGGAGACCAGAAGCTCTAGAATTGAAGCCAAACCCCTGCAAAATAGCAGTGAAACAATACGAGGAACCCAAAAGACCTTACAACAGGAGAATTCTTCATTGGAGTTTTCACGCAGCATATTAGCATCACAGAGAGACATAAGGTTATCCTTCAATAGAGAAATCTGAGGAAAAAATGATAAATGAGATAAAAAAATTATAATCCAGTACAAAATATCCATGCAAGCATATGAATAAAAAAGTTCTAGAATTTACTGGAGTTATCAGTACAGTAGCCTTACTGACGACAAGAAAGAAGAAAAGAAAAACAGGTGTGGGACTTACGTCAGTAGAAACCAGTTATGAAGCAGAGACCTAGTCTCAGCAAACATGACAGGAGAAAGTACCAAACATATAACAATTGAATGCCATTCTTTCCAATCATGAAATTCCATTTCCAAACAAAGGAAAGGTCTCTTAATGATCTCTTACAAAATTTGAGATACATCGTACTTCATAAGCATGTGATCCAGTTGCCATGAGAGCAACCTGCAGAGCAAAGGAAGTTAGGATGGGAAAGTATATTATTAGATAGGTTACACCAACTCAAATTAAGAAGCAACTCATATGAATGGGGTGCGCAGGTTGACAAGATTAAAAAATTCATGTAATTAACACAATAGTTTCTGCAATGTATCTTAGTAGCATATTTTTATCATGAAGGACAAAACCAGCATTTTTGCATTTCCCATTTACTAATACAGTAAATCAACACTATCATTTCTCTTGTAACATTAAACTATATCGCCTCGACGCCAAATGTAATCTTTTTTCATTTTTTAATATATAAAATAGATATGTATATCAGTCCTGGAAACAAAAAAAGAACAATCCAGACTCCAGAGTACTGTTCTTTTTCTAACTTCAGTTCAAGCTGTCTTTTGTCTCAAGTGACCCCTAAGAGACATGATGCAACATTAAGCATGTTCAATCAGAACTTTAAGAAAAGTCACCATAATTAGATGACAGAGAATTTTAAAATTTTCTCCGATATTGCACCCAAGGGTGTGGCCTAGTGGTTCAATGAGATGGGTTGAGCACCGTGAGGTTGCAGGTTCAATTACCAACAGAGACAAACACAAGGTGATTTCTTCCCAACCGTTCTAGCCTTGGTAGATAGAGTTACCGGATACCTATTGCTAGTGGGAGGTGGCAGGTATCTCGTGGAATTAGTCGATGTGCATGCAAGCTGGCCTGAAAACCAAGGTTATCAAAAAAAAAAGCTCGGATATTAGAAATAGAAGTAGGTATACCAACTCGCTAGTAGGTTCAACAATAGAGAATCCAGCAATAACAAATCCATGAATGATATAAAATCTTCTTTAACCAACCTTAGCGGTATTTTTCCATTTTCAATGTAAAATTCCTTTTGACAATGTAACTGTTTAAGCAAAGCGCAGTGTCTTCCATCAACGGATCTTAGGTCAAGCATAGGAGGCAATTTAAATTAATAGTGAACTCATGATGCTAGTACTGCTACCCTCACAACAGCATACAAAATGATTGGAGACAGATCTGCAGGAATAAAATAAAACATGCCAAACATTTCAATAAATAAGCTTTAATTATAATTAACAAAGGCTACAATCAACGGCAGAGCAGATATGAAAATTCTACAAACTCTTTAGCATCTTTTTGTATTTCACTGTTGATCTGTAAACCAAATCTCTGGCATGAAAAAAAAAGACTCCCACAGAATATAGGACCTAAGTAAGCATACTAACATGACCAAACGTTGATTAAAATAATTAGTATCACCTATGTACATCTTTTTCTTCCATTATGTCCTATTTTTGCTAAGTTGGAGACAATTTCCGTCCATGTAATTGTAGATCAACCTAGTCTCCTATTAACATGTTCACTCACCGCTGCTGTTATAAATCAAATGGAAGAGCCCAACCCAAAAGAGTAGTCTAATAGGTTGGAGAACCCATTTGGCTTATAATCCCCTTAGCATTTCTCTTTTTTTCCAATGTGGAATAATTGGTTCATAACAATCACCTCCGCTTGAGAACCAACGACCTCGTTGGTCACGGTTGAGCCCAGTTGGTCACGGCTGGCACCCCTTTTGGGTCCAGGCCACCGCTCAAAGTGCACAGGCCACCACTCCGAGTCATGGCTCCACGGGTGGATCGATCCTCGTTGGTCACGGCTATGTCCAATTGGTCACGACTGGCACCCCTATGTTATAAACCAAACGGAAGAGCCCAACCCAAAAGACTAGTCTAATAGGTGGGAGAACCCATTTGGTTTATAATCCCATAGCATTTCTCTATTTTTCCAATGTGGAACAATTGGTTCATAACAGCTGCATCTAGAGGTATACATGAAATTTATTCATTTAGCATCCTCTCAACACAAATTTAACAACTTTTAAATAGAAAATAACACCAGACACCTAAAATATGTATAGTTGAAAGAGACAATTACGTTGAAAACTTTCAAGTTTCTGCAGAACATCAGCACAAGATTCGACTATTTGGGTACAACCCTGACCCAAAATCAATCCACCAATTTGAAGAACCCCCCTTCAGAAGTTTTGACAACCTTACATTCAATCGATGAAGATAGAACTGCAGCAATTGTGTTCACCAAGTACTCAATTGTACAATTAAAGACCTACAGAATACCATAAAATATGCAGAAATATCTCAAATTAAATATTCAAAAGTGAAAAAACAAAAAAAAGACTCATAACTATCTCCTTCTTTTGCTTTCAATATTTTGTGATGATATATGATGACCTGGGACGACGTGAAGCACATAACAGAAAGGGAAGTGTCCAAAACCCTAATTCTAGGAATTGTTCCGGAGAGGTTAAGCGAACGGTTGAGATTTGCGATAGTGAGGTCCACATTCGTAGATTCATTTCCAGTTGCAGGATTAATGGAGTTCAGTTGAGATGCTAGTGACACCAAGAGTGATGTTATTTCTAAAACCTTTGACATTAGAGCAAACAAGAGGTCCGAGAGTTATTTCCCGCCAACTCCCACTATTTATTAGGAAACTTGGAATCATTTCTTTCCGGATTTTTTTTTCCTTTTTTGGTGTGTGTGGCAATGTTTTTCAATTTTTCCATGTTCTATTAAGAGTTTTGAAAAATATTTTACGGATTAGCTTATTTTCCTCAAATCTAAGTAAAATGACATTACTTTAAAAAGCCAGAAAAATAAATTTCAAATACTCTTCCAACCCTATGCTTAAGTTGAAATGTTCATACAACTCTCAAAATCATTTACCCCTACTCTGACCCCCAATACCCTATCCTACCCCACCTTACCTCTACCACCCCATTCAAAATAAATATTTTAATTTTTTTCTTACCTCATCCCCTACCCAAAACACATACCTGTGACCTCCCTCTTCCAAAATAAATTTAATTTTTAAACAAAAATTCAAACTTTTTTCTTACCCCCTCCCCTCCCCCAAACTCCTACCAACTCCATCGCACACCCCCTCCCCCATCCCCCAATCCCCTCCCCCCAACGCCTACCAACTCATTCCCTCGCCCCTCCCCCCCCCCCCCCAAAAAAGTTCAATTTTTAAAATTTATTTTAAAAAAAAAAAAAATTTATTTTTTTACTTACCGCATTCTTATTCCCCTATCCCAAGTCCCCCCTTGCCACCCTCTTTCAAAAAAATTATTTCAGAATTTCTTCCTATCTTATCCCTATCCCAAAACTCAAACCCCTACGCCCTCCAAAAAAAATTTAGTTTTTTCAAGAGAATTCAAACTTTTTTCTTACCCCCTCCCCCCTAAAAAAAAATTTACATTTATTAAATTTATTTGATTTAGAGAAATATTTTTTTTCTTACCCCACCCCACTCCCACCCCAAGAAAAAAAATATTTTTTTTAAAAAAATTAAAATATTTTTCTTACCCCACCCTTACTACCTATTTTGTCAACCCCAACCCCTCTTTCCCAAAAAAAAATTTTTCAATTTATTTTTTAAAAAAGAAATTCCAAATATTTTTTCATCCCACCCTTTTTATCCTATTCGTTCTCATTATTTTTATTAAATATATACAAATATTGTTATAAATTATATACTTACCCGATTTGCATAACGAACACTTAATTATAAGTAAGAAACAACTTATTTTTCTAAAAAAACTATTTTGCTCCTTCATATCAAACACACCCTAAAAAAATATTTTTTGGGATCAAAAATTATTTTTTAAAAAAGTATCTTTACTCTTTAGCTAAATCTCCCCCTTGGGAGAAAACCTCTACTTCCTGACTCTGAACTGACTCTTTTAGCTTGACAAGGCTAGGATCCCTGTCTTGCTTCTCTTTCACCTCGAAAACTAGAGATGACTCTGAACTACTCTGAACACATACACGACCCTCTGAAGAGTCAACTAAGCGAATGCCTAGTCTGGCAAACTGATGAATCTCCTGAGCTAATTTCTTCTTACAATCCTCAACATGGAAAACACTACTCATGGAAAGTTTACTAAGTGCGTCGGCCACTATATTGGCCTTGCTAGGATGATAAAGGACACTCATGTCATAATCCTTCAAGATCTCTAACCACCTTCTCTAACGAAGATTGAGATATTTCTGGGAAAAGACATGCTGAAGGCTCTTATGATCTATGAAGACGTCTACATGAACACCGTATAGATAATTCCTCTAAATCTTTAAGGCAAAGACAACTGCTGCTAACTTAAGGTCATGAGTAGGATAATTCTTCTCATGGGGCTTTAACTGTCTGGAGGCGTAGGCTATGACTCTACCATGCTTCATGAGGAAACAACCTAAACCTACTCTAGATGAATCACAATATACTACGAATCCATCAGAACTATCGGGAAGTGGTAAAACTGGAGCTGAGGTGAGTCGAGTCGAGTCTTTAACTCCTGAAGACTCTTCTCGCAAGGTTCTGACCACTGAAACTTGACCTTCTTCTGAGTCAATCTAGACATAGGAGATCCAATAGAAGAAAATCCCTTGCCAAACCATCGGTAATAGCCAACCAAATCGAAGAAACTCCTGATATCTGATAGAGAGATAGGGCTAGGCCAATTTCTTACTGCTTTGGTTTTCTGAGGATCTACTCTAATGCCATCACCAGAAATAATGTAGCCAAGGAATGCTTCTGATCTTAGCCAAAATTTTCACTTACTGAACTTGGCAAACAACGGCTGATCCCTCAGAGTCTGAAGAACAATTATGAGATGGTCTGAATGATCACGCTCTATGAGAGAATAGACCAGAATATCATCTATGAAGATGATGACGAATGTGTCCAAGTACTGCTTGAACACCTGATTCATTAAGTCCATGAAAGCTGCAGGGGCATTGGTAAGACCAAATGACATGACTAGAAATTAAAAGTTACCATACCGGGTACGAAAAGCTATCTTCGAAATGTCATATTTTATAACTCTGAGATGATGATAGCCTGATCTGAGGTCTATCTTGAAGAAATAACTGGCACCCTAAAGTTGGTCAAATAAGTCGTCTATCCTAGGTAGCAGATACTTATTTTTGACCGTGACTTTGTTGAGCTGATGGTAATCAATACACATTCTGTGAGAACTATCTTTATTGCACACGAATAATACTGGCGCACCCCATGGGGATACACTGGGCCTGATGAATCCCTTATCTAAGAGATCCTTCAACTGATTTATCAGTTCTTTGAGTTCTACTGGTGCCATTCTATTTGGTGGAATAGAAATAGGCTGAGTATCTGGGAGAAGGTCTATGCCGAAGTATATTTCCATTTTAGGAGGAATGCTTGGAAGATCTTCAGGAAAGACGTCTGAATATTCATTAACCACTGGGACTAATTAGAGACTGGGATATTCAGAACTGGAATCCTTAACATGCATGAGATGATACACACACCCCTTAGAAATTATTTTCCTTACCTGAAGGTAGGAAACAAGTTGACCCTTGAAAGACGAAGTGCTACCCTTCCACTCTAGGATGGGCTTATTCGGGAACTAAAATTGAAGTATCCTATTTCTGCATTCAAATATGGCATAGCAGGAATGAAGCCAATCCATGCTGAGAATGACATCAAAATCATTCATCTCTAACTCGACTAAATCTACTGACATGGATTTTTGAAATATCATAATCGGTCAGTTCCTGTATACCTACCGAGATATGATGGTTTTACCTACTGGGGTAGAGACTGAAAAGGGCTCTGCTAAAATTTCGGGACTGATTCCGAAATTGCCTGCTATTTTTGGAGTGACAAAAGACAAGGATGCACCTGGATCTAGCAAAGCATAAACATAAACATAGAAAATTTGTAACGTAACAGTAACAACATCAGGAGAATTTTCCTGATCCTGTCGGGTCAGAAGAGCATAGAGTCTATTTAGGCGTTGCCCACTAGTAGCGCTGGAAGTGGCACCCTGCTGGTTCGGGCGACCGAACTGGGCTGTGGAACAATTTTGCTGACCCTGAAGGCCTGGCTGAGGACACCTCCTAATCCTATGGCCTGGCTTATCACAACCAAAATAGACATCACTACCGGCTCTGTAAATACCCTTGTGGTTCTTTCCATAAATCTGACAAAGGGGGTTTGTTCGGGCACTACTAACACTGTCCTAAGATTTAGATCCTGGTGCTTTATCTTTGTTGCCGTCCCTGAACTTCATTACTGAGGCACTAGTGGAGGGAGGGGCTGGAACTGCTGACTTAGGACAAAACTGCGAACGATTTGCTCCCTCTGATTTGGGCTGAGCAAAATTGAAACTGCCTGCTCTTGCTCTCTTGTTCTGCCTCTCCCTAGTATTAACCTTCTACTCCTCTATCTGTTGAGCGTGGGTTATGAGCCTTGCTAAATTTATATCACTATTTAGCGTCATATACCTACACTCATTTACCACGCTATCATTTACCCCTGACACAAACTTGCTCATCTTAGCCCTGTTATCTGCAACCACATTAGGGGTATATCTAGCTAGTTGAGTAAATCTAAGAGAATACTTTCTAACTGTCATATTTCCCTGCCTGAGATTGATGAACTTATGAACTTTGGCCTCTCTTAGCTCTTGGGGAAAGAATTTGTCTAAGAAAGCCGTGAAAAATTCTTCCCACTCAATAGGACCTGCATCCTCAAACCTTTCTACTAACTACTGCTTGTACCAAGTGTGAGGGATATCCTGCAATTGGTATGAGGCTAACTCAGCACTTTGATAAGAAGTGACTCCCATGATATCAATGACCTTCTAAACTTGGTCAATGAATTCCTGAGGATCCTCGTTTGTCTTAGACCCAAAGAAGGACAGAGGATTCATTCGGGTGAAGTCCTGAATCCTAGCTGCTGCTGAATTGGCCACTGGGTTGGCCGGAATAAATGCTGGTGGAATTTTATTTTGGGCAGCCACAGACTGAGCAAGTGTAGTGAATGCGACTCTAAACTCCGCATGAGAAACATGTTCGCCTAAAGGATCTTCGAGCGGAGGAGCTGGTTGCTTTCTTCTCTCTGGGCCATATTCTGAAACAAGAGAAGAATGGATTAGACTAGGAGTTTAACTTGAGATTATGCTCACTAGCACGATATGAATACTGAAAGAAGGGAAACTATTCCTAAAATATCTTATAGCCTCTTGTACATAAATGTGGTGCACAACACACCACTGTACAAGACTCTACTAGATGCGACTTTCAATCTTCCTAGGACTCTATTGAACCTTAGGCTCTGATACCAAGTTTGTAATGCCCCAATTTTCTGAACCAGAATGGTACACGGTGCTTAGACCCCAAGGGACCACAAGCTAACTAATGACTGATATCTGTACCTATATACTGCAATTCATGACATAATAATGCAGAAAAAATGCACAATAGGTCAGAAGGTTCAACTGAAATAATATAACATCCATATGGGCCAAAAATACCCAAAACAACTGAAAACTAACTCTGAAAGCAAAATCTGAGCGTAAATTCGAAAGCCTCTAAGTACTTTCTGAAATAAGAAGTTAAAGGAACATGTCTCCAACTAACTCTGTAAACTGATAACTGGCTAAAATAATAATGGATAAATCTAATCATATTGTCCTCGAATGAAGAGGACTCACTGAATCTCTATGACTGGAAATGCTACGGCTACTGTCGATCTGGAGTTCGTGTCTCTGAACCAATGGTGTAACATGAAAATAAATCACCACAGCATAAATGTGTTAGTATGAGGGGATTTACTGAGTATACGAGGGAGGTAGGCTAAATATAAACAAGTTTTGCATGCATAAAAAATGCTAACTGACTGACTGATATGAATGTAAGAGTACAAACATACATACATAGTAACTAATATCGTGAGTACGTAATGGCTAAATCTATCTGCTAATACGTGGTTTGAACCGTAGTTCTGATATCATGGATGACTGTATCTAACAACCTTAAATCTGGTTGAACTCTCTGAGTTCCGTGCTATAACAAAATTTGACCATATCTAACAGTCCTGGTATACTGATATCTGAAGAATTGTCTGAGTTATTTACTGAGACTGATACTAAACTGTGGGAGGTATTTGTTTAACTGACATGCCCCATGTATACCATTACAGCTAAGCTGGGGTCCAATCTCTGCCCCGATTGGAGGGGTATCAATACCGCGCCACTGGTAGGGACAGTTGTGAGTGACCCTTATCTGGCAGGTACTCAAAGTGAGAATGGTGGGACCCTAAACTGACAGGTTAAGCCAACTCATCAACCCTAATTTGACAGGCTAAGATGTCTCAACCTACGCTGGCTACGTAGTTCTGGAACACAAGGATGACAGCTAAGAAACATACCCTAAACTAGTAGGTGAGTCCCCATCCTTGGGTTCACTCGGTGCTAAATTCTACTCCCATCTGAAGAGACTAATCATGATTCAAATTACTGTACATGGACAGATTAACTGACTTCCATTGACTGACAGAGTAGTACTATTATCTAAGAGTTAACTGAGATCATGAGATTTCTGAGGTTTCTTGAGTCACATGACAGACTGAGTTCTATAGATTATAGCTTGACTAAGATTATCGGGACAACATGACATGGCTCTAGAAACACAACTATGTTTTTCTTGTACGAATACCCTCAGGACTTGATTGAAGGAAACTGACACACATGAAATGACTTGATCATAAGATTTGAGTCCACAATTCATAATATCATAAGTATGGGATATTATATTTCATATAGTTATTCAACATCTTAAACATTGTAGGGAATGCATGGATATATTTCGTGCACATATTGTATATCTCCATTATCGTACATGCTTCATATCCCTATAATAGCAACACATGAAAAGCATGGAATTCATATTGAAATATATAGCTAACATGAACTTGTCATTTAGACATCATAGAACCATACAAACATAAATTTCTAGCATCTTAAGCATTTTATCAAACACCTTGCATGCATTCTTTAAGGCATAGGTGGGTTTCATACTTGCACCCTATTAAACCACCTAAAGTTCATGGTTTTCAATTAACAAACATATATATTCCATGAGAACACCTTTAGACATCACATTGAAACTTAAACAACAATCATCAACATGTACATACTCATATCACCACAAAAAGTTTACAAAATAATATTTAAAACATGGTTCATGAGCTCTATGAAATGATTGAATCCATAGATGAACACAACGCATACCTTAGTGATTGAATCTTGAAAGAGATCCAATGTTTCTGAAGGTCCTTGAAGAATTCCTTAGGCTTTCTCTTGAGGAGATGATTTTGAGATAAAACCCTAATCTTGTGGTTGAGAGTGTAAGAGAGGGTTTTTAAGATGCTTAACTAAAGAAAAAAATGGGAAAAATTACTCCTCTTTAGGGTTATAAGTCATGGGAAGTGAAGGGAAAAGACCAAAATAACCTTATGAAATAAATTCCCAGTTGCTGAAAATCATAGCTGATGACATTTGTGACAAGGCATCAAAAATATGGTAAGCCGTAAAAAATGTCGTCACACAGAAGCTGGAATCTGCCTAAGGCTGACAACATTTGTGACATGGCATCAAAAATATGGTAAGCCATCAAAAATTTCGTCACACAGAAGCTGGATACTGCCTAGGGCTGACGACCTTCATGATAGGGCGTTACAAATGTGTTAAGCTACCACGAATGTTGTCACTTAGGAGCTGGTTTCTGCCTAAGGCTGACGATCTTCGTGGTAGGGCATCAAAAGAGTGGTAAGCTACCAAAAATGTCATCACTTAGGAGCTGGTTTCTGCCTAAGGCTGATGACCTTTGTGATAGGGCATCACAAATGTGGTAAGCTACCACGAATGTTGTCACACTATTTCCAGCCTGACATGTTGGAGTAAAATAGGAATAACTCTTTGCTCCGATATTGGATTTAGGCGAAATTCATATCGTTGGAAAGATAATTCAATTATATATCTATTGATAGGTCATGAATTTAAGAATTACAAGTATAATAAGAGATATTATCATTTGAATCTGACTATGGCAATATATTTCTCAAGAATTCGATCGGTAGGGAATGTTTTGATTCGTCTGATAGCTGGGAGTTATTTGAAGCCTTAATATACATATAAGCTACTCATAAAACTATAAAATAACCATAATGTACTATGCATGAGCTTGGTACATGTCCCTAATATTGGTTTGGATATTTTGGGGTATTACACCTGTACTCTACATCCCATTAAGAATATTACTTCACTTTATCACTACCATCAAACACACTTGAGTTTTTTTAATTCAGGGAGTACTAACCACATACCATATTGGTTTGAGTTTTCATCAATCACAATATTCAAGCCTATCATTTCCACACCTATTTCATGGATTCCCCCACTAAGACTAGCAAATTTCAATCACTCTCTCATGTATTTTAAACATATCTCTCATTCCTAACTATTTCACACAATGAGAGTTCATATCCTTCTTCCCCCTTCTCCTAAAACCATAGATCAAGAAATCACATCAAAATTTTCACCTTAAAGAGCATCTACTCCCCTGGCTAAAACATTACTACGCTTCCACAACCCCCATCGTACTAACATACGGAGGGTCATTCAAGGACCAATGCATAAGCATAATGTAAGGGAGTAACACTACTCAATTATAACTTATACTTATTTAACTATACAAGGTTGAACATGAGCTGAAGATACGATACAATAGACACAAAGTTCTTCATACATCGAGTGTCTGGATCATAAGTAGAGAGTAGTTCTTGGATAAACACAACACAACATGGATTCTTAGAACTGGGTAGAGTGTGAAAATATGAGTGCACATATCAAGAGTTGTATAACATAAGGCCATAATTCATAATGTCAAAGATTTCTACTTGGAGCTATTGTTCCTCATTTAAAGAACTAGAGTTTTCCATGAGTTAGCATAAACTTTGTATCTTTGGGATAGACCATACAAAATATGTATCGGTAACATATATAAATCATAGTTCCTTAGTACCATATATGATATAAGACATGGATTTCTTTGTGGATCATGAGTATCATCACATAGAGCTTGAATACAAGAAAGACTAGATTTACTGAGACATTATTGCTTCTAGTTTGGAGGTTGGAACATTACATGAGTTATATAGAGAACTCAAACCTTAGACATAGGCAGGACTTGAAATAGAAGACATTGGTAGAATGACCTCTTAAACTAAAGTAGGAGGAATATGCTTGAATAATATAAGGTTTATTATGACTCCTCCCCACAACTTTCCACCTTGAGAAAATTTGGGAACTACCTTAATTCACCATCTCCCACTTAGATCAAAGTCACAATACTAGACTTGTGGACATATCCCCTTATTAAATCTATAACCACAATGCTAGATCATAAAAGAAATAGATGATTTCTTAAGAATGTCCCGAGCCTCTTGCTCATAAATGTGGAGCGCTTCAGACCTATGATCAAGACTCTACATAACACAGCTTGTCTGACTCCCTAGGACTCTTATAAACCTTAGGCTCTGATACCAAGTTTGTAACGCCCCAAAATGGGTCCCGAGATGTCACACGGTGCTCAAGAGTATGAGTAGCCTTAAGCTAACCTTGTTTGCCTTCTACTAAGTTTGAATCTCATAAAAAGAGAATATAGATATAAAATCATACTAAATGCGAAAATCTGTTAATCCAACTGAGAATATCTTAATATAATCTCTGAAAAATAATAGACTCAATATTCTAAACAATCAATACTAATAATCATAATCATATCTAGTAGTCTGATAAGCCTCTACTACTAATAACTAGAGAGTCACTAGGAAAATCTCTCAGCTGACTTGAACTATATGAAAATACTGAATCATCTAATCTAATAACTGAAACCTGAGTACCGGGCCATCCCTAGACTATGAGGACTCACTAATTGTTAAAATCCTGATAAAGATGCTCTAAATCACTTATGCTGCTGAAACTGAGCACCTGAACCTATATTATGAGATAATATAGCACATAAAGATATATGTGGATCAGTAATTTGAAAATATAATGAGTATATAGGGGTGAATGTATAAGTAAAACAATGTCTCAACATCATCATTATTTGTAAAATAATGCATGCTAAATGTAGATGACTCATATAAGCTGTAATATCTGTAAGCTGAGAATCATAATTATGAGTAGCAAATCATTCTTTATAAATCTAGTGAGTCATAACATTTAGTTCTAAAATCTATACTAGTGTTCTGTCTATAAATTATGTTGTCTAAGTGTAGAAAGGACTCACTTTTATATCTAAAATCTAAAAGTTGAAGTCTGCAGCTAGTGGCTTTCTATAAAACAATATCTGAGTAAAGTTGTGAGCCTTTATACTTAGTTTCTAAAAGCTTTTCTATTATTCTTTTCTAACTGACATACACCATGTGAGCTATCATGGAGTCCAACGTCTAGTTCCCTTATGGGAAAACCTCATGTTGGGGAGAAGTTCCACACTCTTAAGAAGGAGTATAACCTAATCTAAGTGATCACATCTGTATCTGTCATCCATATAGAAATAGAAATAATCTAATAATTTGAACCTACATTGGCTTTTAGTTCTATGGCATGAGAACTTACCCAACTCGATGCTAAATACTGCTCTCTTTAATTTGTATACTTATTTTGTTAGAAATCCACTTTAAAATCTAGTATAATAGTTTATTACAAAAACCAACTGTATAATTGCTAAGTTAAATTATAATCTGAAATAGTAAAGTGGATTTCATATCTAAGCTAAGATCAAAAGAATAAACTTTATAAAAAATTTGAATATAATCTAGTCATAGGGTGCTTATATCACAATCAATATTAAAATAGCAGTATCCAATTAGGGCTTAATGACCCATGCATTAAATTCATATTAAAACATCACAATGTTCATGCTTGATATTGTAAATATTGATAATTCAACTCAAAATCTAGAATTTACTGCAATACGTATGAAAATACGAAAGTAGACATGCAATTCAACTTCTAAATCACTTGAAATCTTATAATCTTGAAAATAAAAATATTGGGTATGAACCCTAATTTGAAAATCATGTATATTCATACAAAATCATGTAAATTTATATTTAAAAACAAGTTTTGGGTACAAGGATAAAAGAGGATCCTTGTTCATAAACCCCATAAATCTTAATTTGCAATTGATAAAGACGCTTGAACTTGAATTCATATTTGTGCTTTTGAAGATGATTTCTTAAAGTTCTTGAATTAGGAATCCTTAATTTTGAGTTATCTTGGAAGAAGAATGGAAGAAATTTGATTTCTTGGGGAGTGAGTTTTGAGTTCTAGGGTTTTCTTTAAGAAAAAATTGATGAAAAGTAAGCATAAAGGGATTAGAATGAGCTTAATCTTGTGTTATCCATGAATTGCGGGCTTGGGAATTAACCAAACTACCCTTTTAAAATTTTAATCAAAACTGAAAAAGAAGAAAATTCTCGATTTGGCATGCCACTGCGATGTGCCACTATCATGGTGACTCACTCGAAAAGGGACGTGCCTAATTTTTCCCATCAACGCAATGTGGGGCTATCTCATTGGGCTACTAGAAAGGGACGAGTCCTATTTTGGCCATATTTGTGATGCGATGAAATCGCGCTGCTTCACTGGAAAAAGGATGAGTGCGAACTGGACTTTCACCGCAATGAAACATAATCGCGGTGCTCCATTGGAATCTTACAATTGTGAAATCATCCTTCATTGCAATGAGGTGACTGCCAAAATGTCATACTGTTTTACTAAAAATGCCATAATTTCTCAACCAAGTATTGGAATAAGGCAAAATTTGTATCATTGGAAAGCTAATTCAATTTTCTATACACTAGAAGGAATAGAACTAGAAAATTCTATATGTATCAAAGGTTATTCATTTTTTAAGATAACCTTTGACATTCTAGGTGATAAATTGAGTTAGGAAAAAGTGTGGGGTATTACATCTTAGACCTACTATCTACTACCTCATGAGGAGCATATCTGGCTAACTGAGTAAACTTGAAAGAATACTCCTTTATTGTCATACCATCCTACTTCAGGTTAATAAACTCTAAAACCTTGGCCTCTCTCAATTCCAATAGGAAAAACTAATCTATAAAGGAAGTAGAAAACTCTTCCCATTCTATAGACCCCGCATCTGCGGCCCTATTTTCATTTCACTACTTAAATAATGCATGAGATACATGCTGTAACTGATATGCAGCTAACTTAGCACTCTCACTTGTGGTTACCCCCATAATATTTGTTACCTTATGCACCATGTCAAGGAATTTCTATGGGTTCTCTTCAGACTAAGACCCTGAAAATGATAGAGGATTCATTCTGGTGAAGTCCCAAATTCTAGCTACAGCAGTATTGGCCACTTTATTGGCCTGAAAAATAGTTGGGAGTTTATTCTAGGCTTCCACAGAATGAGCTAGAGTGGTGAAAGCTGCTTTGAATTTTGTGTGACAGACATGCTCTTCCAGGGGATCTTCCTGAACGGGCATAGGTGCTGGCTAGTTTTCAGTTCTTTTTTCGTTGGTCTCTTTGGTATGTATATTTTATAATGGAAGGGAAACTATGATTAGAATGAGAGTTTAACTTGAGCTCTTGCTCACTCGCACGAAATAAATACTGAAAGAAGGGATCTCTTCCTTAAAACGCCTCATAGCCTCTTCCCCATAAGTGTGGAGCGCTACTCACCTATGCATAAGACTCTACTTGACGTGTCTTTCTGACTTTCTAGGACTCTGTTGAAATTTAGTCTCTAATATCAAGTATGTAATACCGCAAAACTGCTCCCTGGGTGTCACACAGTGCTTACAATTTAGAAGGACTACAAGCTAACCCATGACCGGTACCTTCTGTGAGCACTGGATAATTATAATAATACTGAAAATCATATGTGAAAGTATAACTGAAAATGCCATAAGTTTCTAAAAATACTAAATATGGATAATAATATTAAAAAAATAAACATCTATCTAAAATAGTCTAGTTCAAAAGTCTCTAACTGTCTGAATATGGAGTTGATGGGACAAGTCTCTAACTAACTCTCACTGTTAAACTTACTAAACTACTGGAATGCTGAAATAGATAACTCTATCCTCGAAATATGAGGACTTACCACCGTAACTGTTGCTGATAACCTGAGCTGCTATGTACGGCCAAGAGCCTATGAACCTATGATATGAAACATCATAGCACAAAAAAGAGAGTATGCGTCAGTACTTTGAATATACTGGTATACTAAGTGAGGAAGGATGATACACATGATTTCATATGCATGAGATGATAACTGACTGATTAAACATCATGATATAACTAAATAAGAGTGCATGCAAAACTGTAACTACTGATCATGCTGACTATGCAATACTGTGCATATAACCTCTGTCTGAATTAGACTAAAACTAAAGTACTTAGTTTTGGTAACTGAATACTGATAACTGAGGTTTAGAATGATACTAAAGGACTGAATTCTAATGGCTAAGTAACTGATAACTGATAGACATTGTTTTGTAGAACTATCTGAGTTCTTTACTGAATGCTAAGGAAGAATACTGATTACTGAGTACTAAATACTCAAATTGTAGCTGTGGAAATGTTCATCTAAATGACATACCCCGATTATAAATTGAGTTGGGGTCCAACCTGTAACCCCAGTTTGAAGGGTGTTAGCACCTTGCTAAGTGATACTAATAATGTTGTGTCAACCTAAATCTGCTAGGAATACTCATGAATTATATATATGGTTGCATCAACCCTAATCTGTCAAGAGAATAACTTACCCTATGCTGGCTACGTAGTTTTATAATGTAGAGACTGCTACTAAGGTTCAACCCCTCTACTAGCAGGAATGGCCCCATCCCTGGGTTCTCTTGGTGTTGAATCCTACTACCAACTGAATAGACATGAAACTGGTTACTAGACTGTACTAGACTTGACTGAACTGTTACTAAACGTGTTGATTGACTGAAATAGACTGTGTTAACTGAGTTTTGTAACTGATTGAGTACTACTATTTGTGGTGATATTGAGACTATTTGTCTACCAAGCATTCATTTAGGCATTTTGTCAAACATTTGAGAAGTAGAACTTGTACATGAATGGGACCACAAGATAACATGTCATGAATTCACTACTCAATTTACATTAATTATTTGTCTACCAAGCATTCATTTAGGCATTTTGTCAAACATTTGAGAAGTAGAACTTGTACATGAATGGGACCACAAGATAACATGTCATGAATTCACTACTCAATTTACATAGGCATTTTTTCAAACACTTGGGGAGCATAATTAATGCCTATAGAAATCATCAAGATATAAACATCATGGCTACAACATTCAACTTGAAAATTCAAGGGTTAAACATGAGGATCAGATGATTCTACATACTTGCTAATTAATTCACTTGAAAATTATATGAATCTTGATTTGAAAACCATACAACAAATCATATATGAACACAATCCAATTCGAACATATAAATCATGAAATCAATAAACTTGTAGTTTTAAAATTGGTTCTTGAACTCCAAGGGTGGAAGGAAACCCAAGGATGAATACCTAACATACCTGAATGACGAAATTCATGAAGATTGTTGGTGATTTCTTTGAACTAGATCTGGGACCTCTTTTGGCATGCTATATAGGACTGAAATGACTAGGATTTTACAATGTCTTCCAATATCTCCCCTTGGAATATTCTTCCTCGAATGATACTGACTGAACTGAGAGTAACTAAGAAATTGTACGTACTTACACTGACATGCATAACTGAAGCATGACTGAATTCTGGTGACATGACACATGGCTGAATTTTCTCATGGATGCATGAATGATATAAGAATGCTATGCAACTATAATTAAACATGGAATAGAGTAAATATAAGGAAAACTGTTACCTCAGTCTGAGTCTGAGTTTGCGGAGAAGAGGTGAGGATACTTGGTTCGTATATCTGCTTCTTCTTCCTACGTAGCTCCCTTAACTGACTGATTCCTCCAAATAACTTTGACAAAAGGAACTTTTTTGTTCCTCAGTCTGTGAATCTGATGATCAAGGATTTTGACTGGGACTTTCTTGCAAGAAAGCCTGTTCTGAATATATATACTCTCTATAGGGACTTTAGCTGCTGGGTTACCAATGCACTTCTTTAGCAAGGAGATATAAAACACTGGGTGCACTGATGCTAAGTCTGTAGAAAACTCAAGCTTTTAAGCTACCTTACCAATATAGTTGAGAATTCTAGAAAGAACAACATATAGGGGACTAAGCTTCCCCTTCTTGCCAAATCTCTTAACTCCCTTCATGGGAGAGATCTTCAAATACACAAAGTCATCAATCTCAAACTCAAGATGTTTTCTTCTCACATCTGTATATGATTTTTATTGGTTCTAAAGGGTCTTAAGCATCTCTCTAATCAACTGCACCTTCTCTACGCCATCAAACACCAAGTCAGGCCCTACTACCGTGGCCTCACCTACTTCAAACCAGCCAATAGGAGATCTACATCTCCTCCCATAAAGTGCCTCAAAAGGAGACATCTGAATATTTGAATGATAGTGATTATTATACGCAAACTCAATCATGTATAAGTGGTCATCTCAATTGCCCTTAAAATTAACAACACACACTCTCAACATAGCTTCTAAATTTTGAATGGTCCTTTCTGCTTGACCATCTGTTTGAGGGTGAAAGGCTGTACTGAGGTGAACTTGGATAACAAGACCCTTTTGGAAGGCTTTCCAAAAATGAGAGGTGAACTGCGTACCTCTATTTGAAATGATAGAAAATAGGACACCATGCAATTTGACCAACTCTCTAACATAGATCTTGGTATAGTCCTCGGCTGAGTAAGAGGTATGAACTGGAAAGAAATAGGTTGATTTGGTCATCCTATCCACAATGACCCAAATCAAATCAAGCTGATGACGAGTATGAGAGAAACCCATCACAAAGTCCATGTTTACTTCCTTTAATTTCCAAGTGGGGATACTAAATTCGTACGTCGACCTAATAGGCTTTTAGTGCTCAATCTTCACCTGATGACATGTAGAGCACTTAACAACAAACTCTGCAATTTCTCTCTTTATCCCACTTCGCAAATAGACTTCTCGCAAGTTGCAGTACATCTTAGTGGCCCATGGATGAATTGAGTAGCACGTACTATGCATTTCTACAAAAATCTTCTGCCTCACGCCATCCACACATATCACATATAATCTACCCTTGCAACGATATATGCCATATCCTTCTTGGGAGAAAACCTCTACTTTATTATCTTTGAATGACTCTTTCATCTTAATTAAACTGGGATCTCTGTCCTACTTTTCTTTTGCCTCAGAAACTAAAGATGATTTCAAACTATTCTGCACCCAAACACTACCTTCAACTGAATTAACCAACCAGACACTTATCCTGGCAAGCGGATGAACTTTCTGAACTAACTTTTTCTTACCATCATCAACGTAAGCAACACTACCATTGGGCAATCTACTGAGAGCATCTACCACTACATTGGCCTTTCTGAGATGATACTAATTCTTATGTCATAATCTTTCAACAACTCTAATAACCTCCTCTGACGTAGGTTTAAGTATTTCTGAGAGAACACATAATGTAGGCTTTTTTGGTCTGTGAACATATCGACATGCATCCCATACAAATAGTGCCTCCAAATCTTTAAGGTAAACACAATAGATGCTAACTCAAGATTATGGGTTGGATAATTCATTTCATGGGGCTTAATCTGTCTAGAGGCATAGGCCATAACCTCACCCTTCTGCATCAAAACACACCTCAAACCAACTTTCAAAGCATCACAATAAATGATAAATCCGTCTGAACCATCGAGCAAAGACAGAACTGGGGCTATAGTGAGTCGAGTTTTTAACTCCTAAAAACTCTTCTCATAACTTCATACTCAATTGCGAACAAATGAACTTAAACTCTTGGTTATGATACCATTTTGCCTAGGATTCTGGCGTTCAGGGGGTAGTCTTTTGGCATTCCAAATAAGAGTAGTGTAGTCCATTAAAGTATGATGGTCTTGTGAAGGAGTGACCATCTTGAAGGAGATCATTAGGAATTTGATAACTTGCCATTTGATCTTTGCTCACTTTTGGTTAAGCAACACTGTTAGTGAGACCTGCTATGATACCAATTGAATTTCAAAAGAGGGGTATATTAAAATTTTTCTATGAATAGACTATTGGCTCTTTATAGTTGACGTACTTGTAGATTCGTACACTTCACAAAACAGATTAGATTTGAAATAATTAAGCAAATAAATAATCAAACATAAAGTAAAGAAACTAAGATTTATCTTGGTTTGGAATAATAATGAGTTGTCTACTTCAAGTCCCCAAGGGTTTCAATATTTCCTTAGATCGTTCAATGTCGGTCTCGAGTACAATGATGAGAAACAAGTTCAGACGATATATTTGTTCTTCAGATCTTATGAAACAGCATCAGTTTGTGTTACAAAGTTGACTCAATCCTACTTATTATACAATAATTCTAAACTAAAAGTTACAAAGCTTTGTGAGACTATGATTGAGACACTTGGATATTCTTCTGAAAGTTGTGTAACCAATGTCTATCTTCAGTCTTATTCTTTTATAGTTTTCGGATGCTACTCTTCATAAGGAAACCCAAGATATTTCTTCTCAATAAAGGATTTGAATTTATTCCTTGATTGAGGAATGTAGTCATTTGATATGTCCATATCAGATATCTCTATATACGTCTTTTACACACGTACATATCAAATATGTTCGTGATATTTTCTTTATTTTGGTCTTATAGTGGTTGATCTGATTTGCTATGATTCTCATGACTGATCTAATTTGTTTCAATTCTCAGGATTCAGATTCTTTTTCCATTTGATTGATTTATTTTGATACAGTGGATCATGATTTGATTTCCTTCTATTCCTGGAGCCAGCTACCTTACTTGCTTCCTTTATCTTTTCATTATTATCAGTCTTCCAATTTTCTGTAAAGATCCACTCGTTAGTTTTTCATTATTAAAACATAAAATTAGGAGGCTAACATTTATTATATATATTTTTTCTTATACTTGGTGGTCACTTGAGGGAGAATATGCAGAGGCTAAAATTTTTATTGATCACTGATTTTCTTTTGTGCAATTTTAGAATGGCCATTAGATTTTGGTTGCATGAGTATATTTTGTTTAATCTTTCATTGATGAGTAGATTTTATTTTATTCAATTAGAATATCACCACATGATAACATTTCATGAATTTACTATTCAATTTACATAGGCATTTTATCAAACTCTTGGAGAGCATGATTAATGCGCATAGAAATTACCAAGATAAAAACATTATGGCTACAACATTCAACTTGAAAATTCAATGGTTTAATATTAGGATCACAAGATTATACATACTTGCTAATTAATTAACTTGAAACTTGTATGAATATTGATTAGAAAACACTAAAACAATACATACATGAACACAATTCAATTCAAACATGTAAATCCTGAAATCAATAAACTTGTAGTTTTAAAATGGGTTCTTGAACTTCAAGAGTGGAAGAAAACCTAAGGATGAACACCTAACATACCTGAATGGTGAAATTCATGAAGACTGTTGGGGATTTCTTGGAACTTAATCTTGAGCTTGATGAACTAGGGTTTCTTTTTTGAGTGGATTTTATGAATAAAGAATGAATTTTGTCCTTTAGGATATCAAATTTTGTGTTAAAGCTGAATAATTGATAACGCTCAACTTACACGTCAATTTAGTGCAAGGTGTCCGTCGTCAATATATTTACCCAGCTTTGGAGTAGGGGTCGAATCCACATAGAATAATGTGTGTGGCGATTAAACTCATTTGAAAC
This sequence comes from Capsicum baccatum var. pendulum, assembly GCA_030864225.1. Classification (NCBI taxonomy): domain Eukaryota; kingdom Viridiplantae; phylum Streptophyta; class Magnoliopsida; order Solanales; family Solanaceae; genus Capsicum; species Capsicum baccatum. The sequence continues at coordinate 229,894,322 of CM061556.1, forward strand.
TAAAGCTACAAGTTAAATTCAATCAACTGGCATGAAAAGACAAAATGAGGTTTTTTAATGATTGAACAAAAGTTATTAACACTTCAATTCGCCTTAGAACTCAAATCTTAAACTGCAATATTTCAAATCAATGATATAGAGAAACTAGGATTGTGATCACTATGATTATTAATCCCTAATGAACAATGACAGCAGTATTGGGTTCGCATGATTTGTGGAAAACACCAAATTATCAGTTTCGACATTACATCTAAGTGTTTCTCAACCTACTTAAACGTTGAACTCCCTAATTCTCTCAAACTTAGGAAATCATTCTATTCATACTGATTTTATCTCAAGTTGATCAATCTTGTTACAACATTAATCATTAGATGGGAGCTTAACCTTCCCAAATCCTTGTTGATAGTTTGCTACCTTTAGTTTATTTCTCATTTCGAGCAAATCAACATAAGGCGGAATTTATTGTTTGCAACCAATAAATAACAATCATAACAAAGGAATTATCAAGATGTCCCCACAATCACTCAAACCCTAACCAACTACTAAATCTATGGGGGAACAAACATAGATCCCATAACCTTAGTTGTGGGTTTTAGTTCCACATGAGAAAAAAAGAGAGAGCAAAAATTTTAATCATCATTCAAAGTAATTAAACTTACAAAAGATGAAGTCTGAAGTTGATTCTCTTCTATGTTTAAGAGAAAATTCCCACAACCAAATCAAAGAGTTGAAAAAATTGAATTCTAAGTTAAGAGAGCCAAAAAGTAAAGTAAAACTCTCCCGGAATAAGTTCCACCCCTCTACTTATTAGACAACCCTAACATATGCTTTAAATACTTTAGACTAATTATGGAAACAATATCATAGATCACAGTATTTTCTCAAATAGGAGACGACGTGTGTGACAGCTTATCAGGAGTCTGACGACTTATCACGAATGTCGTCAGCTCCTCTTCACTTTTGACAATCTCTGCCTTAGGTTGAAGATGAGGCATGATGGCTAATCATACCTTTGAGGACTTATCACGGATGTCATCACATTTTCTCTTTAATTTCTGAAGCACTACCCAAGCCTGATGGCTTATCACACTTCTAACGGCCTATCACAGATGTCATCATAAATTCCAGCTGAAGTCTATTCTCTATCTAAGACTAACAACGAGCTTGATGTCTTATCATACTTCTGATGGCCTATCATAGATATCATCATGGATTCCAACTGAAGTCTATTCTCTATCTAAGACTGACGATGAGTCTGATAACTTATCAAGGAGTTGATGACTTATCAAACAAGTTCTCAACTACACTTCCCTTCTTATTTTTACTCAAAATTTAACTCTTTTATCTCAGTTGTTGGTTTTCTTTTATCTTGACTTTTCCTACAATAAAAAAGAGAAAATAATCAAAAACAACAAAAATTGCTTAAGACTTTGCAATTATTCTCAGTTAAAGCATCAAATGTGTTAGCATCTACTCACAAATAAATAATGTAAGGGGAAAATGACCCATTTGCCCCCACAAACTAGGATAAAATTTGTTGGATAGGGTCGTCATCGCATCGCGACCCCTGCTTGGGTCAAGTGGCCCTCGTGACCTGACCCTTGCTCGGGTCAAGCAGCCATCGTGGAATGAACCTGAGCCTGGGTCAACTGGCCCTCGCGGCGTAGCCTTATCACAACCCCTTGCTGTTTTGGACATCTAAACTCACCCTTACGCTAGTCCAAAAAATTCAAAACTTACCTGAGATGACTTACATGTGACCTTGATCGTTAATCAACTTAAAAATCAACATACCAAGGTCGGAAAGGTTGAAAATAATATCCTTCAATTTCAAAAGATAAAATAATTCTAAGTCATGACACTTAGCTGGAATTTTCTAAGTTTGGGACCTCTTTAGGCATGCTATATAGGACAGAAAGGACTAGGATTTTATGGGGTCTTACATATCACTAACTTCTAGACCATTTTACAGCTCATAGGTTATTACACTTTATCACATACTACTACTAGGGTCGAAATATTATTCCAACATTCTGCTACATCTCATTTCCCTTAAGCATGATAGCTGCAACACTGATTTTTGAAAAGGGACTGAATACTCCTCATACCTCAGACTGAAAAATATAATTTTATTAGGATAAAGTATACACTCGAATCAATACACCATGAAGCAGTAACGAACTACTCTTAAGTCCTTATAATATCACATAATCTTTTATGACTCTATTAGAAAGGACCCCATCATTTAGACTCTAAGCTTTGGCACTTCCATCATGACGACAATGAGGTATAGCTAATGAAATAAGAGTAAAGAAGTAATTTGGATAACCTCCAAATGGACAATACAATGGCACTATATGGAACACGAAGAAAAGGGAAACATTCCTAAATGCCTAGTAGTTTTATACATATAAGTATGGTGTGCTACACACCCCTAAATAGGACTTTACCCGATGTGACTTCGAAGATACCCTGGGACCATGAACCGTTCTTTGATACAAAGTTTTCCATGACCCAAACTGAGGCCCTGTCCGTACTGGGTATCCCAAACCATGAAGGCCGAGAGCCATTCAACTTGTAACCATATGCAATAATTATCTATTATCAAAATGCAGAAAACAATAAAAAACATGGTCATTTTACTATTTCAACAGATCAATATGGACATAAGTTTAGAAAAACCCAAACTATCTAATACTAGTATGTAAAATCTCTACTACAACTGGAAACAACAGTCTGTCTAAAACCAGGACAAATCCCCCGATCGAACCATAAAATAAAACCAAATAAGATCAACATAAGTGAATAAGATGCCTTTCGAAGTAAGAGAGGCTCACCAACTCTGAATGTTTGAAAACAATCTACTATTTAGCAGGACCGATATACTGGGCCTTAGAACCTGAAATATAGGGGATCAATACAAATGTACTAGTACGTAGAACAATCCAAATATAAATATATGTTTATACAACATAGATGAGAGTATTTCATAAAAACATGTCAACATAAGACATTTGAAAATACATGGGCATAATCATTAAGCTTCTAAACACTTCTGTAAATCATGACTCAACTCTTTGACTTACTTCTAAGCTAGGTGGTACACCCTACAATTCTACAATTGCATGAGCTATATGGAATCTGCCCTAGACTTAACTACCAATCCCCTAACCCAAGTTTGCTATAAGGATTGGAGTTTCTCATTCTTAAACGCCACAGAGCACTAGGCTAGTGTATAATCCCTTTTTGGGACATAATAAACCCATATCAGCAAAACATGATTTTCAGTGATGAGCCGTTACACGCAAACACCTTCTTTGGGTAACCACCTAACTCTCTTTAACCCCATTGTTAGTCTTTTCAAAACATGCATCTTTCTGAAATCAAATTCTAATAATCTAAGTAAAAATCTGTATTTTGTTCTATTCTAAGTCTGTCATGGAATTATTTGTTTTTGTATCATCATACCAAGACTTGCAAGTCATATGTCTAAGCCATATATCATTCTACTTTAGATTTTTCAATCAACTGAATCATTTGACAACCAAAAATATTTATACAGTGCAAGAGAGTTCTTATTTCAAAACATGTGTAAACCCTTGCCATCTTTCTCTCTTTTCAATACTTTAACACATGTAAGACCCGACAAAATCCTAAGCTTAATTCAGTCCGTTAATGATAGAAAAGGGATCCTAGACTTAGTAATTTCAGCTAAGTGTTTATGCTTAGAACTATTTTAGCCTTCATAAGTTGGCGATCCTATTTCATGACCCTTATGACCTTAAAATATCGATCTTTATGTTGATTCATGATTTGGAATATCAGTAGGCATTCTCAAGCGAGTTTTGGATTTTTTGAACATCATTTGAGGCACATTTGGAAGTCCAAACAAGTGGATCAATGCGATCTCAACGCACTGCATCGCCTATCGCGTTGATAAATATTTTTTCCATCTCCCAATGTCAAATTCTAGACTCGATGTAGTGCACCGACCATAGGGTCGATCCCATCGATGCAGCGCGTCGGGCTGCACGTCACTGGGTACATTTTCAATCATTATAAGCCCACGTCCAGATGGGTAAATGGGTCTTTTCCCACCTTATTTCAGCCCTTAAAACATGAGATTAAGCCACTTTAAAGGGAAAATCTATTCTCTATTCTCAAATTACTCAAGAACAAAACCCTAGGGCTTCCAATTTAAGATTCAAACTTCAAGGAAGCACCATCAATCTTTACTAATTCAAGCCTCAAGGTATGTGAAGTGTTCATCCAAGGGTTTCCTTCCACCCTTGGAGTTAAAGAAACTCTTTTAAACTATAAGTTAAATGATTTTGTGAATTTCATGTTGGATTTTGAAGGTATTCGTTATTTTAATGTTATTTGGATTTCTAATCCACGGGTTATTACAACTATCATGTGAAATTATTTATCAAGTGTTTAGTATCATGTGAATTTATGTTGAACCATTGAAATTGTAAATTGGGGTTTGAAATTATGATGCCTACATGTCGCTTAGTATAACGTGTATAGATTATATTTCCCCAAGTGCTTGATGAATTGTTCATGTGAACTAAAAGGGAAAAATCATGTCATGCTAGCTTATGTGCAAGTTCATATCTTAAAAGTTTTTGATAAACTATCTCTATGAATGAATTAGAAAAAGGTGCACATCGTTATGCTTTTCAAGTTATAGTATGCTTTACTTTTCATGCTGTGGAGTCCTGAGGGTATTCAATACCTGAAAATCTAGCTGTTTACCTAGAGCTAAAGTAGTTATAGAATGGTATCGGTAGTTTCACGAATAGGAGCACTCAGTACCTAGTCACAGTCTCAGTTCAGACCTCAAGTAAACCCAGTCAGTTAACAGAACTCAGTAGCATTCCTTCAGTCAATGGAGCCCAGTAAATTTAGTTTAGTTAGAAAGAATGATCAGTAATAGTTTAGTCAAGCCTAGTGCAGTCTAGAAATTAGTTCAATGTCTATTCAATTGGGAGTAGGATTCAGCACTGAGTGAGTGCAGGGATGATGGCTTCCCCACCAGATATGCAGAGTCATTAGTGAAATGCCTAAATTACACCTCTCTTATGAGAGAGTAAGCGATCATTTTCAAATATGTAACCTAACTAGGTTGGGGTCAAATCCCACAGGGAATAAGGTGTAAATCAAGTCTGTTTGTTATTAAAATAACTGATAGATAATGGTTTCCTTTAATTAGGGGTTTTATCAACCAAACAATGATTAAAGTTCTGATTTTCTTCAGAAATTAAAGATAAAATGTTAATGGTTCAAATCAATGATAGAGAGAAACTAGGGTTGTGATCACTATGATTATTAACCCCTTATTGAATAATAGTTGTAGTACTAGATTCTTATGATCTTTGGGAAACACCAAATTATCAGTATGAATAGTTCTTCTAAGTATTTCTCAACCTACCTAGATGTTGTGCTCCCTAATTCTCTTGAACTTTGGAAAACCTTCTATTCACACTGATTTTATCTCGAGTTGTTTAATCTTATTACATCATTAATCATTAGAAATAAAATTAACCTTCCCAAATCCTCGTTGATAATTCACTACTTTTAGTTTATTTCTTAGTTCGAGCAAACAAACAGAAGGCTAGATCTATTGTTTGCAAGCAATAGAAAAACAATCATTACAAAGGAATTATCTAGATGTTCCCACAATCTCTCAAACCCTAACAAACTATTAAAACCATGGAGGAATAATCATAGATCCCGTAACCATTTTTATGGGTTTTAGTTCCACATGACAACGAAAGAGATATCAACCGTTGTATTCATCATTCAGAGCAATTTAAGTTACAAAAGATAAAATCTGAGGTTCATGCTCTTCCAAGTTCAAAAACATTGTCCCAAAACTTAATTTACAAAAATACATAGCAAAACTAGTCAGAGATATTGTGTTTCGTGAGTTTTCTCCCTCCCCAATAAAAAACTAGAACTTGTCCTCAAATACCTAGGCTAATTTTAGAATCAAATTACAGATCACATAAAATCTCTCGCATATGTGATGCCAAATATGATGGCTTATAAGGAGTCTGACGGCTTATCAGATAGTGTCGTCAACTTCTCTTCAAATTCAATATTTGCTACCTCGACTGATCATAAGTCCTGATACCTTATCAGGAAGTTGCTGACATATCAGATAATGTTGTCAACTCTTCACTATAGCTTTTACACACTGCCTTAGGCTGACGGTATTATTGAAGGCTTATCAGGATTTTGTTGGCTTATCATAAGATGTCGTCACTTCTCCACTCTAACTTCCACATAATGTCTTTGGATGACGATATTCCTGACGACTATTCACAAAGTGGACGACCTATCAGAGAAGTCATCAACTGTACTCTCATGGATTCTTACTCAAAATCTATCTCTTTTGACTCAGTTATTGTTGGTTTTTATACATCTTATCTCACCTGCACTATCACAGAGAAAACAATCAAAAACAAAAAAAATTGCTTAAGAATTTACAATTATTTTAAGTCAAAAGCCTTAAATGTGCTAGCATCAGGCTCGCACATCAACACTCTCAAATTAAAACTATTTCTTGTCCTCAAGAAACTAACACATTATAGTACCACAGTGTTTAACCAAGAGAATGTAAAATACAAATAATAGTCAATCATCAGTTTTAGTTCAAAACATATCACACTCTCCAAGTTCAAGCACTTTAACCTTAAGTATGTATATTAATGAAGATCAACAATGTGACACAAAGGAATCAAATTAGCAACAATAAACAAGCATATGTACAAGTTACACTACCCAAATAAGTAAGCAGCTAGCAATTCAACCGATGTGCCCTTACAACAAAGAAGTCACTCTTCACTCATATATGAAATCAAGCACGTAAATGCAAAGACGGTCAAGAGACACTCACGCTCAGTATGAAGTTTCAGTCAATGTATACCAAATACCATAAGCTTGCCCTTATTTTCATTACTAAGGCTTTCAGACAGTTAAGCTAGGATGTAGGATTGGGGCTAGTAGGATACGCAAGGATATTTAAAGTGACTAAACCTCCTTGGCACTACACTATTTTTGGGGTGTCACTTATCAACCTTTAACTTATTTCTCCCTTTCTTTATTGAAGCAAATTTAGGATGGATGCGGTCCTTTAGTGTTTTATTTTTTCTTTTTCACAATTTGTCTTTTATTATTCTTTTTTTACCACACCCAGCCTTATTTATTTTTATTTTATTTTACCCTTCTTCATACTCACTTTACATCATGCACCCCTATGATAGCCACCCTTAACTTAGCCAATTTGCCTAGGTCAAAGTGCACAATACCTAAGGAGGAGCAAGACCAAAATAAGTTCGTTATAATCCAAGTGGGAAGGTGATAGGTATAACAACAAAAAATATATACGCATTTAGGCTCAAAATCAGATTCAAGGGATATTATTCAAACATGGAAGGTCATTTTAGATAAAAGTGGATTAATATAAAAAATACCCTATTATTCTTTCCTAACTACTCTCCTACAACCAAGGAAAGACCAATCGGGCAGGTTCGGGATTTAACACATAGTGGGAACTAAGTAGTATCTCACAAGCACATGGCACAAAGGTATATCACAATCTACTACCTATCTGGTTCATGCAATTATTCGCAATGATTATCATGCTGATGTGTGAGCTAATGCTCATACATTTGAGTCTTTAAACTAGATATAATTATAAAGTTTTAAGCAACTTTTGTCATTTTTAATGCTTTCTCTTTGATAATACAGCAAAGTCAAGATGCAAGAAAACAAGGACAATAAAAGAAAAAGAGGTGAATTTGGAACAAGTGGTAATGAAACTGTAGTTGATAACTTTTCTGATAAGTTGTCAAATTTGTGATAAGTTATCAGAGTCATTGTCAGTTGTAGATAGTGTGAGAAAGTTGGAGAAAAAGTGTGATGACATCCCCTGATAAACCTTTAAGTGTCTGATAAGCTAGCAAGAATGCCGTCACTCAGAAGCAGAAGATTTTCTGACGACATGTCATGATAAGCTATCAGATCTTTGATAAGCTATTAGGCATGTCGACACTCAAAAGAAGAATACAAAAATTTGAAGCATGCCTGATGACATGTCCTAATAAGCTATCAGAACTTTGATAAACCATCAGCATGTCGTCATACATAAGTAGAAGGCAAGAAATGGGAATCATGTCTGACGAGATGGTCTAATAAGCTATCAGATCTCTGATAAACCATCAGACATGTCGTCAGCCTTGGAGAAAAGTCTAAATTTTTAATTTTGAAATTTTCTTAAGTTATGGATATAAATAGCATCTTTTAAGGTTTCATTGAGGGGAGACTTAACATCTTGAACTTATTCAGAGACTACTTTACTTCTCTTTTGTATCTAAACTTGGATTTCAATTTTCAATTCTTTGATTTAGTTGTGGGATATTCTTCTTAACTCTGGGAAGAGAATCAATTTCTGACTATATCTTTTGTAAGTTTAATCACTTTGAATTATGAATACAGTTATTGTTATCACTTTCTCTTTCATGTGGAACTAAATCCCACAACTAGGGTTGTGAGATCTATGATTAATCCTGTATTGTCTTAATAGTTGGTTAGGTTTTGAGCGATTGTGGGAATATTTTGATAATTCTTTTGTATTAATTATTTTTTGTTGGTTGCAAATAATAGATCTCACCTTATATTGATTTGTTTGAACTGAGAAAAAAACAAAAGGTTGTGAATTATCATGAGGATTTGGGAAGGTTAAGTTACCATCTAATGATTAATACTATAACAAAATTAAGCAACGCAAAATAATATCAGTGTGAATAGAAGGTTCCAAAGTTCGAGAGAATTAGGGAACTCAACATCTAGGTAGGTTGAGAAACACTTAGATGAACTGTCGATACTGATAATTTGGTGTTTCCCATAAGTCACAAGAATCCAATACTAAAACTATTATTCAATGGAGGGTTACTAATCACAGTGATCACAACTCTAGTTTCTCAATATCATTGATTTGAAATATTGTAGTTTAAGCTTTGAGTTCTAAGGCGAATTAAAGTGTTAATAACTTTTGGTAAATCACTAAAAAACCCCATTTTATATTTTTGTATCATTTTTTTAAATTTAACTTGTAGCTATACTTTAAAATTAGTTTAATCACCACTCACATTATTCCCCGTGGATTCGACCCCGACTCTAAAGTTGGGAAAATATATTGACGATAACCGCCTTGCACTAAATTGTTGTGTAAGTTGAGTGCTATGAAAAATGCTAACACATTCGAGGCTTTTAACTAGAAATAATTGTAAAGTCTTAAGCAACTTTTGTCGCTTTTGATTTCTTTCTCTTTGATAATGCAGGAGAGTCAAGATACAAGAAAATAAAAAACAATAAGATAAAAAGAGGTGAATTTGGAACAAGTGTCCATGAAAATGTAGTTGACGACTTGTCTGATAAGTCATCAAATTTGTGATAACTTTTCAGAGTCATCGTCAACTGTAGATAGTGTGAGAAAGTTAGAGCAGAAGTGTGACGACATCCCCTGATAAGCCGTCAGGTGTCTGATAAGCCATCAATAATGCCGTCACTCAGAAGCATAATATTTTCTAGTGACATGTCCTGATAAGCTATCAGATCTCTGATAAGTCATCAGGCATGTCGTTACCTAGAAGCAGAAGGCAAAAATTTAAAGCGTGCCTGATGACATATTCTGATAAGCTGTCAAAACTTTGATAAGCCTTCAAGCCTGTCGTCACACATATGCAGAAGGCAAGAAATGGGAATTATGTCTGACGACATGGTTTGATAAGCTATTAGATCTCTGATAAGCTGTCAGACATGTCATCAGCTAAGGAGAGATATCTGAATTTTTAATTTCAAATTTCCTTAAGTTACGGATATAAATAGCAGCTTTTAGGGTTTCTTTCAGGGGAGGCTTAACATCTTGAACTTATTCAGAAACTACTTTATTTTTCTTTGGTCTCTAAAATTATATTTCAATTTTCAATTCTTTGATTTAGTTGTGGGATATTCTTCTTGAATTTGGGAACAAAATCAATTTCAGACTATATTTTTTGTAAGTTTAATCACTTTGAATTATGAATTCAGTTATTGTTATCGCTTTATCTTTCACGTGGAACTAAAATCCACAACTAGGGTTGTGGGATCCATGATTACTCGTGTATTGTCTTAATAGTTGGTTAGGGTTTGAGTGATTCTAGGAACTACTTGATAATTCTTTTGTATTAATTATTTTTTATTGGTTGCAAACAATAGATCTCACCTTACGTTGATTTGCTCGACCTAAGAAATAAACTAAAGGTAGTGAATTATCATTGATGATTTCGGAAGGTTAGGTTGCCATCTAATGATTAATATTGTAACAAGATTAATCAACTCAAAATAAAATCAGTGTGACTAGAAGGTTCCTAAGTTCGAGAGAATTAAGGAACTCAACATATAGGTAGGTTGAGAAACACTTAGATGAACTGTCCATATTGATAATTTGATGTTTCCCATAGGTCACGATAATCCAATACTACAACTATTATTCAATGGAGGATTACTAATAATAGTGATCACAACTCTAGTTTCTCTATATCATTGATTTGAAATATTATAGTTTAAGCTTTGAGTTCTAAGGCGAATTGAAGTGTTAATAACTTTTGTTCAATCATTAAAAATCCCCATTTTATCTTTTCGTATCATTTTTTTAATTTAACTTATAGCTATAGTTTCAAATTAGTTTAATCGCCATTCACATTGTTCCTCGTGATTTTGAACCCGACTCTAAAGTTGGGTAAATATATTAACGACGACCGGCTTGCACTAAATTTATGTGTAAGTTGAGTGTTATCACATATCCATAATACCAATTCCATAAAAAGATTCATAGTATTCACATATAGATGCACATCAAACATTTAAAAAATAGACAATTGGAGAGGTATTTATCATTCCCAAAAATCAACACAAAAAATAATATGTCAACTGCCCTAGATACTTATTTTTCTCCCAATTAACCAAAAAACATCACAAAACAAAACATAGTACGCCTAAACAATCCGGCTCTACTAGGAACAAGAATCCAGGAGAAAGAGGCACGACAATAAAAACCCCAAGAGGACATCAACCCATAAGCAATATCACCCTCAACTTAAAATCATGCATTGTCCCCAATGCATCAAACTAAAACAAGAGAGTTAGAAACACACTTGTGGAACCATAGGTGTAGAGATCTGATGTCAATCACATAATACAAATACAAACAACAAAATGCCTTGGGTTGCCTCCTAAGAAGCACATGATTTTATGTCGCAGCACGACTAGGTTATCTTAACTACTCAGAATTCATCAAGATACCTTAAAAGTGCTTTATTCCTAGTCCTGCTTATGCATCTTTCCCATCTTCATAGAATACATCAACGATCAAGAAGACACTCATTTCTTTTTGCTGTTTCATGAGTTTATATACTTTAAACCTAACTTCTTTCCCATTGAGCCTGAACTTTAACTTATTTAGCACCATGTCAACTAACACTCTCTTAGTTGCTAAAAATGGTCTGCCCAAAATTATGGGCACTTCAAAGTCTACTTCGCAATTAAGGATCACAAAGTTAGTAGGGAATATAAAATTATCCACCCTTACAAGTACATCATATAGCATACCAATCAGCCTTTTCATAGACCTATCCATCATAATTAGTCTCATGTTGGTGGGTGTGGGGTCTACCAGACCTAACTTTTTCTAAATAGCTAGCGGCATTAGATTAATGCTCGCTCCCAGATCACAAAAGGCCTTAGAAAATTCCAGAGATCCAAAAGTCAAGGAATAGTGAACGCTCCTAGGTCTGCCTTCTTATGTGCCAAGGACCTTGTAGAAATAGCACTACAATAATGGAGATTATCCACCGGTTCGTAGCTCACTGCTCTTTTCTTTGTCATAAGATCCTTCATAAATTTAGCATATCCTGGCATTTGCTCAAGTACCTCTACTAAAGGCACATTGACTATCAACTGCTTCAATATTTCCATAAATTAACTAAACTTTATGTCATCGGCCTTTTTCTTCAATCTTTGAGGAAAGAGCGGAGGTGGTTTTGGGAGAATTGATTAGAAGGGATATTAATGCCATCTAGCTTTTTAGACTCCACTAGATTACTTTTCGCAGTCTCACAATCTTCTCCAACCATATATTAGCTCACAATTTTGCCCACAGAAGGGCTTGGTAATATCTTACAACTCCAACTGGTAATTTCCATACAAGTACCATCATTGCAAGGATTCTGAACTGAGTCACTAGGCAACGTTCTGCTCTTTCACTGATTTAATGCTGCTAAAAGTTGGCTCATCTGCTTCTCCAACTGTTTGATTGATGTTGAGTGTGATTTTATGTAATGCTCCAAATCTGCTACCCGGTGCCTATGACCCCGAAGGACCACAAGCTAACCCATGACTAATATTTGTAACTAAGCACTAAATAATATACTGCAATTATGTGGAATATGTAAAAGCTATAAAGCCATAAGGTTCTAAAATGAATAAACATCTGATAAAATAATGTCTGAAAATGGTATAACAAATACCAAAACAAATATTAAGTAACTATCTGGCATGCTATAGTCTGAAGCATGTAAACTATCTGAATAAGGAGTTGATGGGACATGTCCCCAACTAACTCTGATAACTGAATTAAACTGAAACATAAAATAGTAATGTAATCATTATGTCCTAGAAGGATAAGGACTTACAGCTGACTCTGACTGCTGAACTGAGATGTTATTGATGCTCTAGAGCTCCTACTTCTAAACCAATGGTATAAGACACCATAGCACAAATGCATTAGTACTTTGGATATACTGTTATGCAAGTGTGGTAGGATGAATGCAAATAGTTCATATGCATGAACAATACTAACTGACTTACTAACATGAACGTGAGAATACATGAATGACTACTTAATTGTAACTAAGATTGTGATAGGACTGAATACTAAGTCTACTGATATTGATCCTTGATTCGCTGATAAGTAATAAAGACTGATATTATATTATTGAATACTGAGGGACTAATACTATGTTATTAATACATGAATAACTATTTCTGATAGTCCGGATGATGAAGAACAAGTCAGGTTGACTATATCTGATAGTCCTAAAGCTGAATACTGATAACATGAGTTCTAAGAAATGATATAACTGATAACATGAGTGACTGTATCTGACAGTCCTAAATCTGATGGAACTAGCTGAGTTCCATACTGTATCTAAATTTTAATGTATCTGACAGTCCTGTAATGTGAAGAACTATCTGAGTTCTTTTACTGTGACTGAGACTGAGACTGTGGGAGGTAATCATCTAACCACTATGCCCCAAAACTAAACTGGTGGGGTCCAACCTATAACCCAGCTGGAAGGGTGTCAATGCCGTGCCATGGGTATAGACCTGTTGTGAGTATACCCTTGATGACAGGGAGCTCTTCCGTCAACCCCTCCTAGTAGGTCACCTAAATTAGATGTGTGTATATATATATCCCTAAATGTATAGGGTGCCTCTCAACCTACACTGGCTATGTAGTTCTTGAAAACAAGGATTGCTTCTAAGGATCACAACCTACATTAAATAATAGGTGAGGCCCCATCCTTGGGTTTACTCGGTGCTGAATCCAACTTCCAATGGAATAGACACTGAACTGATTAAATAAACTGAACTGATTTAACTTAACTGAACTAATTAACTGATGGTATCATTTAGCGGAGCTAAAATTGAATTTACTGAATTTTGTTGACCTATGGAATATTACTGAGATCTGAGAACTGACTTAGAGTACTGAAGGTACTGAGACTTACTGGGAATACTGAGATCACGTACGTTACTAAACTACTGAGATTACTGAGATTTTTGAGATTTCCTAAGTCACATGACTGACTGAGTTCTATAGATCATGAATTGTCTGAGAGTATTGTGAAAATGATCTAGGCACACAACTAAGTTTTTGGGTAGAAGTATCCCTAAGACTAGATGGAAAGAAACTGACATAACATGACTTACTCAAACACATGACCAATAACACAATTCATAATTCATATACTGAAGCACTTCATCAAACATGTGATATGTATAAACTTGTTCAGAAATGGGGATTTCATTATATCATGCTAGTTGGACACTTTTCCTTCATATAGGCATTCAGTCAAACACATGGTAGGCATGGTATATGTAAACAACATTGTAAAATAATTAGACATCATGGTTCAATTCTAATTTCATCATTATAGGGATTAATCGTAAGCTCACATGAATATACATCTATACTAATAAATTCCACATAAAATTGATCACCCAACATGCATTAGAATTCAATTAATCATTCTCAACATTACAAAATAAACCCAACATGAAACTCATAAAGAAAATACATAAAATTGAAGTTGGAAAAGAGATTCTTGGGCTTCATCGACGGAAAGAGTCCATGAATGAGCACTATGCATACCTTGGTTCATAAATACACGAAGATTGACGGAGGAAATTCTTGAACTTGAATCTTCTATAAAAAACCCTAATGTGTTCTTGAGAGGATTTTGAGATAATAGATTATATTTTGGTGTAATGGAGGCTCAAATCCATGTTTTTGAGCTTATATAGGGCAGGGAAATTGACACTTTTAATCCTAGGACACATATTTTAATTCTTGTGAAAATTTCCCAATTTTTATCCTTGGCGCGACGCACCACTATCGCTCTAAGTCAGTAGAACTGAACAATTGGGAATTAGCATGGTGGCGTGATGCAGAGATATCGTGTTGCCACCTTCTTTGAGACCTGGAAGTTTGATGCGACATGCCACTATCGCGGAGCAACACTGGAAATTGACAATTTCCATTTGAGCTATCTCCACGACGTGCTGATCACTCAAGTGATACACTGTATCACTAAAAAGGCTTTTACTCTTAGCCTTGGAGTCAAATTTGGGAAAATTTGATATCGATAGAAAGCTTATTGAATTTTCCACATGATAAAAAGTAAAAATCTTAAAAATAACTCGTGTACAACAGTGGATTCATATTTCAAAGAAAGCTTCTAACATTCTTAGAAAAAATTTTCAAGTTAGGAAAAGTATGGGTATTACAGTTTACCAACTGACTCAATGATAAAAATTCACTTTATATTGTTGTCACACTTGCATTGGTGGACTCCACTCCTTTTAGCAACCTCTCCATCATGTCCTCCATGGACATTTTGCCTAAGCTAGTAGCAGCATTGTCTCGATTACCAGGAGACACATAAATTCCTCTCCTGTCAGTCTTATTCTTCTAAGTCCCTTGGTCACGATCTCCATAACTTGATTTATCTTGATAAGTCCGACCTTGATTCCCTTAGATACTGCATCAGGAATCTCCCTAGTTATTTAGATTGTTTGGTCCCTCTTCAGAATCAGAATCAACCCCTCCTTGGGACTTGATGACTTTAACGTTATCTGTCTTTGTAAATAATAAATGCTTGGTCAATAAGTCCATAAACATTTTCAAGTGCGCCATATCCTAATCCTACTTCTCCTTCTTTCTACATTGCTCAGGAGTCATACCAATAGAAACAGTGGTGCTTGATACTACAGAATCCCTAGTATACCAAGCACTACTTTGTTTGGTCATCCGATCAAGCATCTCAAAAGCCTCTTGAAAAGTGAGATCCACAAATTATCCACCGCAGCATTGTCAATAACTGGCTTCGTAATAGAGTTCAACGCCCGATAAAGAGTCTCTATCAGATGTATATTCGACATATTGTGGTTCGGGCATTGCATCAACTTCTTTTTTAACCTCTCCCATGTCTCATGGAGGGCTTTAGTTGGGAAACCTAAAGTTTCTGATCTCATCCCTCAGTTGTACCCTCCTGGAAAGTGGAAAGAATATTTCTAGGAAAGCCTCTTTCAATTGTCTCCAATTGGTTATAGAATTGGGCGTCAGCTCACTTAGCCATAATATTTCCTCCCAGACCGAGACAATAGAAAAAAGCACAGGCAAATGGCATTCTGTTCTACTCTAGGGTTATTAGAAAAAATAGCAAATAGTGAAAAAAATCACTAAATGCATGTTGGGATCATCACCCGGGAGTCCACTGAATAACCCCTTAAGATGGGGGAGTTGAATCTTCATGCTTGTAATATGGAACTTATCTCCGGGTGAAAAAGGTGGAGGAATAAGAGATCCAATTGAACCTGCTCCATCCAATCCATCCTCATCATCATTAAGATCATACTACAAAGGTTGACGATCCTGCTTCGCTCCCATTCCTAACAGATCATCATCTCCCAGGTCCTCTTCATCAGGATTTGGTGCCCGCCCTAGGTTATCTATATTCTGTTGATTTAACTGAGCCTTAGCCAAGGCAGCTAGTCTTCCTGCTTCTTGTAGATCTGCCATTCTACCGATCAACTTAGGTTCCTGATGTATTGGTAATAATAGTTCACCTGAACTCTGTGTACTTAGCATACACACTAACTACCCTGCTGAGAACAAAAACCACAAATAAAAGTAAAACCAAGAAACTTACTATGAGTCAATTATCATAGATATGCTCAATTTGAAACCGTATTCCCCAGCAACGGTGCCAAAATTTGATACTCCCAAATTAAACCTCTCTTACGAGAGAGTAAGCGGTCATTGTCAAATATATAACCCAACTAGATTGGGGTCAAATCCCAAAGGGAATAAGGTGTCAATCAAGTCTATTTGTGATTAAAATGACTGATACTTATTGGTTTCCTTTAATTAGGGGTTTTATCAATCAAATGATGATTAAAGTTTTGACTTTCTTCAGAACTCAAAGCTAAAATTTTAATGGTTCGAATCAATGATAGAGAGAAACTAACGTTGTGATCACTATGATTACTAACCCTTTAGTGAATAATAGTTGTAGTACTGGATTCTTATGACTTATGGAAAATACCAAATTATCAGTATCGACAGTCCATCTAAGTGTTTTTCAACCTACCTAGATTTTGTGCTCCCTAATTCTCTCAAAATTAGGAAAACCTTCTATTCACACTGATTTTATCTCGAGTTGATTAATCTTGTTACAGCATTAATCATTAGATTGAAAATTAACATTCCCAAATCCTCGTTGACACTTCAATACCTTTAGCTTATTTCTCAGTACGAGCAAACAAACATAAGGTTAGATCTATTATTTGCAACTAATAGAAAACAATCATTACAAAAGAATTATCAAGATGTTCCACAATCACTCAAAACCTAACCTACTATTAAAACCATGGAGGAATAATCATAGATCCCATAACCCTAGTTATGGGTTTTAGTTCTACATGAGAAAGAAAGAGATATCAACCATTGTATTCATCATTTAGAGCAATTGAACTTACAAAACATGAAATCAGAGGTTGATGCTCTTCCAAGTTCAAAAAGAATATTCTAAAACTTAATTTGCAAAAATATAGAGCAAAACTAGTTAGAGCTGTTGTGTTTCGTGAGTTTCCTCCCTCCCCAAAAAAAACCTAGAACCTGTCCTTAAATACCTAGGCTAATTTTGAAATCAAATTATAGATCACAGAAAATCTCTCGCACATGTGACACCAAATATGATGGCTTCTCATACAATCTCGTCAACTCCTCTTCAAATTCAATGTTTGCTGCTTTTGACTGATGAAAAGTCTTTATGGCTTATCAGGAAGTTGACAACATATCTGACGATGTCGTCAACACTTCACTATAGCTTCTACACACTGCCTTAGGCTTACGGTATTCTTGATGGCTTATCAGGATTTTGACGGCTTTTAGAAAATGTCGTCACTTCTCCACTCTAACTCCTATGCACTGTCTTTGGTGATGATATTCCTGATGGCTATTCACAAAGTTGACGACCTATCAAAAAAGTTGTCAACTATACTTTTCATGGCTGCTTACTCAAAATCTATCTCTTTTGACTCAGTTGTCATTGGTTTCTATATATCTAAGCTTACCTGCACTGTCACAGAGAAAATAATCATAAAAAACAAAAGTTGTTGAAGAAATTATAATTATTCCGAATTAAAAGCCTTAAATGTGCTAGCATCAAGCTCGCATATCAGTTAGTTGCATTCCCTCTACTCTAGAACTATGTAGCCAGCGTATGATATAAGAAGTCACCCGTCATTTTAGGCTTGACTATCTCAAAGGGGTCACCCGTTAGTTCAGGATTGATACCCTTAGTCCTTCGGGACAATACAATACATCAGTATAGTGAATCCATACAACCAGTGTTAGTACCCATGGCACGGTAATGACACCTTTCCAACTGGGGTTATAGGTTGGACTCCAATCCATTCAGAGAAGGGCATCTCAGTTAGATAATAACCTCTCACAGTTAAGTTTCAGTTTTAGTTTTAGTCTCAGTATAGAACTTGGTTCAGTTCTACAGATTCAGGACTGTTACATAAAGTTACCTATTTAAGTGTAGGACTCAGACCAGTTTTTCAGAATTGGGACAATCAAAACTAGTCATTCAGCTATCTGTAATATAGTATCATTAA
Organism: Capsicum baccatum var. pendulum; assembly: GCA_030864225.1. Lineage (NCBI taxonomy): Eukaryota > Viridiplantae > Streptophyta > Magnoliopsida > Solanales > Solanaceae > Capsicum > Capsicum baccatum. Next base: position 229,912,838 of record CM061556.1, read on the forward strand.
ACTCAGATAAAATTTAACCAATATTTAGAACTCAACATTTATTATTATCATGATCTCAGTTATATTTTATGCATTCATGTATGTACTCTTATTCAGTTATGATCATGTTACTCAGCCAGTTATTATTCATGCATATTATCCCACCTCACTTAGCATACCAGTACATTCAAAGTACTGATGCATACTTTTTTTTTGCTCTATGATGTCTTATATCATAGGTTCAAACGCAGGGGCTCCTGACTGCACTTAACATCCCGAATTATCAGCAGCAGATTTAGTGGTAAGTTCTCATAATTCGAGGATGATATTATCTTTTAGTATTTTAGTAGATCAGTACATTCAGTAGGTAGATTTAGTTGGGGGCTTGTCCCATCAACTCCATATTCAGACAGTTACAGGCTTTCAGACTAGAGTACTTTAGATAGATATTTAGTTTTCAATATTCATTTATCAGTATTCTATATTTGTTTAAGTTGTCAACCTTTTGGAAAATTCAGCCTAGTTTCTGCATTCGTTTTAGTTTTATTATTACTACTATGTGATTATTCAGTGCTCACAACATATATCAGTCATGGGTTAGCTTGTGGTCCTTCGGGGTCGTAAGCATAGAGTAGCATCCGGGGTACAGACTCAGGGCGTTACAACACATGATGGTCAATTTTCCTTATAAGAATCCATGCACTTCTTTAAATTGTCACATTGAACATTTTAAACAATTAAAGACCCTCTCTTCAATTCACAATCAATATCAAGTCCATAACAAAAGTAAAATTTTATCTCATGCTTTAAAACATATAATTTAACAACCCATAACATGTGAAATCAAGAGGTATCATAAGAAGAGAAGGGTTTCATCATTCATGCACTCGATATATTCTTTGGAAAAATAAAAATGCATATGTATACATTATTATAGTTCAATTCTTTAAAAAGTAGTTCAAGACAAACGTTTACTTTCATCAAACAGGTTCATAATACTTACTATTCAAAACCATGATGAAAACCCACTTTGTAAACATGATTTTATATCTTCAAAACTTGATAAAAATCATAAAATCTTATGCCCAATGATTTTAGGATAGATCCACATACCTTAATGATGAAGAAATCGTGAAAAGATTGACCCTTTAAGCTTTAATGTGCAAACGCTAAGTTATTTTTTCTCCACTTATGTTCTAGAAAATGAATTGGGGATTTGATTGAGTTAAAATGTATTAAGGGACTTTAATTTTGTGATAAGATGTTTATGGATGGTTATGGAACATAAAAAAACTTGGCTGGCCTTAATATATCTCAAAAACGGAGCCCCTAAGATGCAAAACACCAATTGGACAGCCTCTAGCCAATAGCCTAACACACATTGGGCGGCGCCTAACCTATTACCTAACACAGGTTGGGCGACACCTAGCCCTTGTCCTAACCCAAGTTGGGCGGTGCCTACGCCATTGCCTAAACTTTCCAATAAAGGTAGGTGATGACAATGCGATGCCTAGCCATTTCCTAGTCCCTAATTTACTATGCCTACTTACTTTTGGGGTTTGAAAACTCCACCAAAACCTCACACAATATTAACACAAGATCTACCATCACTGTAGGGGTCCTAAAGGTCATTTTAGAAGTACCAAAAGAATGTTACAGTCACGGGGTGTTACATGATTCCTATGAACATATTTTATTTTGAAAACACTTCCCATACTAGGATAAATATCATGAAACATGAATTTAAAAGTAAACCATGGAATTATGGTTTACACATGCAAGAACGATGATTTGATTTCAAGCTTGAAATATTCAGCGTTTTACATTATCTCAAGCCTGGAATCATTCGTCCCCGAATGATGGGTAGGGACTTGTTGAAGCTCTAAAAGTATGGAATAAGAAACATAACCTCTTATTGAACATTTTTCCTCAATAAAATATGTAAAGGCATCAAAGAGCTTTATGATAACCCCTAGTGAAAACTGGAAGCACGAAGCGTGAGATAATAGAATTAATATAGAAATGACCATGCACATGAGTTCTAGGGATCATAATCATGAACACACAAAGTCTGAGTTTGTTTCGTTAACATAGGCCTGATTTACACCAGCACTAATCATGAAATAATGTTTCGCAGAAGATAGGAAATAGAAGCATTATCTACCTTACAAGATACAACGAATAGACGTAAAACTTAGAGATACTACTCAACTATGCCCCAACTAATAAATAACATACTTAATAATTTCCAACTTACAATTCTCGCATAATACTTCTAACCACATGAGTTTGAGTCCCACTAAATAGTGCTTTTATGGTGAAGCCTATCTCAAAGTAAAATGGTGCTAACTTAAACTACAGGATCTTGTACTCTGCATCCCGTTAAGAATATTACTTCACCTTTTCAATACTATCAAACACACTCATGTTTTTTTGAATTCAGGGATTACTAACCACATAGCACATTGGTTAAAGTTTTCATCAATCACAACACTAGAGCCTATCATTTCCACACCCATTTCATGGATTCCCCCACTAAGACTAGTAAATTTCAATCAATCTCATAAATATTTTCACCACATCTCTCCTTCATAACTATTTCACACAGTGAGAGTTCATATCATTCTTCCCCCTTCTCCTACAACCTTAGCTTAATAAATCACATAAAAATTTTCACCTTTATGAGCATCTACTCCCCTGCCTAAAACATTACTATGCTCCCACAACCACTATCATATTATCATATGGATTATCATTGAGGGACCAAAGCATAAGAATCATGAAAGGGAGTAACACTACTCAATTATAACTTATACTTATTTCACTACTCAAGGTGGAACATGAGGTTAATATATGATACAATAAACACAAAGTGCTTCGTACATCAAGTGTTTGGTTCATAAGTAGAGAGTAGTTCTGTCATAAAAAAAACACAACATGGATTCAAAGAACTGGGTAGAGTGTGAAAACATGAGTGCACATACCAAGAGTTGTATACCATAAGGCCAAAATTCATGAAGTCAGCGGTTGAGATAAGGATTTCTACTTGAAGCTATTGTTCCCCATTTAAAGAACTGAAATTTGCCCAGAGTTAGCATAAACTTTATCTTTTTGGGATAAACCCGACATAGCATGTATTGGTAACATATAATAAGCATAGTTCCTTAGTACCAAACATGATATAAGACATGGATTCTTTTATGGATCATGAGCATCATCAAATAGAGCTTGAATACATGAATGACTGCATTTACTAAGACATCATTGCTTCTAGTTTGGAGGTCGGACATTACATGAGTTACATAGAGAACTCAAACCTTAGACATAGGCAGGACTTGAATACATAAGACATTGGTAGATAACCTCTTAAATTGAAGTAGGAGGAATATGATTTGATAAGAATAGGTTTATCATGACTCCTCCCCGCAACTTGCCACCCTGAGAAAATTCAAGAACTACCTTAATTCACCATCTCCCCCTTATATCAAAGTCACAATCCTAGACTTGCAGTCATATCCCCTTATCTAATCTATAACCACAACTCTCAACACAATGGGGAGCCAGTATACATATGAACACAACTCCTCTCAACAATTTTAATAAAATACACAAATTTCTTTTTAGGATCTCCCCCTTTAGGTACTCTAATCATAACTTTCTCCAACCCCTCGTCATTAACTTATGACTAACATTATCATGGGCTTGGACATCTAGGCTTCTAAACACTTACCGCTCTGTCTTCAACTTCTTAGGATACTAGCATCACACCTCTAATCACATAACCTACAACTTAACAAATTTTTAAAACAATTCCAAAGGTGCATATTGCTTACCCATATTTCCTTATTTCAACTCTAAATAACGCTATACAACAACTCCCCAGACTTCTTCATACTACAATATTTGAGAATGAAATCTAGGTACACGTGACACTCATATACATCACAGCATGCTACCTCAAGGTTCAACTTATTCTTTTAAACTTATGCCCTTATCCACTTAATGACTCAACTATAATTCATTCATTTTTAACATTAATCCTCATGAATATATGTATATATATATATATATGTATATATATATATCACAATTTCCCACTCCTTATTCCACAAGTTGCCAAGCAAGGCTATTTCACACCTCACATCAAGCCTACTAATTCATTCCCACAAAATATGCATCATTAACCTTAAGCTACCATTCTCACCACCATAATCCACATCTAAAGTTCAAGCCTATTGGCGAACAACACCGATCATATGGATCATGCCTATACTATACCAATCAATTGAATAGAAATATCAACTTACGTCTCTTATTTCACTAAAATATGACCCATAAGTTCATCCTCTCCACAACATTAATACTACAACTCAAAATCTACTACATACCTTCTCACACGTAGTACTAGTTTACAATGACTATGCCTATCATGGCATTATCTATTTTGGTATCGTCATACCAAGACTTGCAAGTCATATTTCTAGGCCATATATCGTTATTCTTTAGATTTTTCAATCAACTCAATCATTTGACCATCCAAAACATTCAAAAAATGCAAGAGAGTTCTTATTTCAAAATAGGTGTAAACCTTTGCTAAGTTTCTCTCTCTTTTGATACTTTAACGTATGATGGTAAATTTTCTTTATAATAATACATGGACTTCTTTTAATTATCACATTGAATATTTTAAATAATTAAGCACCCTCTCTTCAATTTACAATCAATATCAAGTCCATAAAAATAGTAAAATATTTATCACATGCTTCAAAACATATAATTTAACAACCCATAACATGTAAAATCAAGAGGTATCATAATAAGAAAGAGGTTTCTTCATTCTTGCTCTTGATCTAATCTTTGCAAAACTAAAAACTCATATGTATACATTATTATAGTTCAATTTTGTTAAAAGGAGTTCAAGACAAATATTTACTTCCATAAAAAAAGATCATAATACATACTATTCAAAACTATCTCAAAAACCCTCTTTGTAAACATGATTGTATATCTTTAAACATGATAAAAACTATAAAATCTTATGCCCAATGATTTTAGGATAGCCCCACGTACCTTAATGATGAAGAAATAATGAAATGGTTGACCCTTTAAACTTCAATGTGCAAACCCTAAGTTGGTTTTTCTCCTTTTATGTTTTAGAAAAAGAGTTAGGGATTTGATTGTGTTAAAAAGTATTTTAGGACTTTGATTTCGTTATAAGATGTTTAGGGATGGTTATGGAACGTAAAAAGACTTGGTTTCTCTTGAAATAACTAAAAAATGGAGCCCCTAAGCCGTAAAACTTTAAGTGGGCGGCCCCTAGCCAATAGCCTAACCCATGTTGGGCGGCGCCTAACCCATTGCCTAACACAGTTTGGGTGGCGCCTAGCCCATGGCCTAACCCATGTTGCGTGGCACCTAAGGTATTAACTAACCTTTCTAGTGAAGGTAGGTGATGGAAATGTGATGCCTAGCAAGTGCCTAAGCCCTAGTTTACGATGCCTACTTACTTTTGGGGCCCAAAAACACCCCCAAAACCTCCCACAATATCAACACAAGATCTACCATCACTACGGAGGTCCTAAAGGTCATTTTAGATAAACCAAAATAGCATTACTACCACGGGGTATTCCATGATTCCTATGAATATCTTTAATTTGGAAAATACTTCCCACACTCGGATAAAGATCATGACACATGAATTCAAAAGCAAATCATAGAATTATGGTTTACAAACATAAGAACGATGGTTCAATTTTTATCTCAAAATATGTGGGGCTGTAATGCCTCGAATATGGTACCTAGAATGCTACACGGTGCTCATGACCCCGAAGGACCACAAGATAACCCATGACAGATATCTGTACCTGTATACTGGATAATATACTGTATAATACAAAATTATAAACTAAAAGGATATAAGGTTCAACAATGAGATATATTATCTGATATAAATAAAACATCTGAGTGGGGAATAAAATACCCAAAACAACGGAAATAAACTGTTTGAAACATACTGTAGTCTGAAAAGCCTCTAAATCATAACTGAACTGTCTGAATAAGGAGTTGATGGGTCATGTCCCCAACTAACTCCAACTAATAAATAAATTAATAAGGTAATAAAGTAATGATCATGTCCTCAAAATATAAAGAGTCACTGCTAACTCAGACCACTGAGACTGGAATCTACTGATGCTCTGGAGCTCGTGTCTCTGAACCTATGGTATAACACACCATAGCATAAATGGTCAGTACTTTGAATGTACTGGTATGCATGTGAGGTAGTCTGAATGAATGGGGTTCATATGAATGAATAATACTCACTAACAAACTAAAATGAACATGAGAATGCATGCATGAATACATAGCAACTATAATAGGGATCGTGATAACATGAATTTACTGATAACTAACATGACTGGTGAGTTCTAATGACTGATATAACTGGTAACATGAGTGACTGTATCTGACAGTCCTGAATTTGATGAAACTAGTTGAGTTTCATTCTGTTCTGAGTTGACTGTATCTAACAGTCCTGAATTTTGTAGAACTATCTGATGTCTATTACTAAGATTTAGTGATTGTATCTGATAGTACTGATTTTTGTAGATGAAACTATGGGAAGTAGTTATCTAATTGACATGTCCCTAATACACCATTATGGATGAGCCGGGGTCCAATCTGTAACCCCAATAGGAAGGGTGTCAATACCACACCACTAGTAAAGACAATCTGTGAGTAACCCCCATATAATAGATAAATCTAGTGAGAATTGTGGGAACCCTCTTATAACTGGTTGAGCCACCTCATATGTCCTTATATAACAGGCTATGATGTCTCAACCTACACTGTCTATGTAGTTCTGGAATGTGAAGATTGCTTCTAAGAATAACACCCTCATATGACAGGTGGGTTCCCTCCTTGGGTTCGCTCGGTTCTAATTTTTACTCCTATCTGTATAGACACTGAACATGATTAACTGAACTGACTGGACTGAGTTAACTGAGTTCTATTGACAGGTGGAATACTGTAGAGATTACTGAATTTTTGAGGTTTCTGAGATTACTGAGTTTACTAAGGTTTCCTGAGTCACATGACTGACTAAATTTCTATGAACATGGCTTGACTGAGAGTATCTTGAAAACATAACACTGGCTCTAGATACACAGCTAATTGTCAGGTACAACTACCCCTAGGACTCAATGGAATAAAACAGACAAAGCATGACTTTCTTGAATACATGACCAAAATCACAATCCATAATTCATTTATTGAGGCATTTCATCAAACATGTGATATGCATAAACTTGTACATACATGAGGATTACATAATATCACACTATTTGGGAACTTTTCCTTCACATAGTCATTTAATCAAACACATGATAAGCATAGTATATGTTGACAACATTATACAACAAATAAACATCATGATTCAACTCTATTTTCATTACTCAAGGGATTAATCATATGTTTACATGAATCTACACCTATACTAATCTATTCCACATAAAATTGATCACCCATCATGGATTAAAATTCACTTGGTCATTATCAATATGAAAAAAAGCAAACCCATCATGAAATTCATAAAGAAATCCATACACTTGAACTATGAAAAGAGATTCTTGGGCTTTATAGACGAAAGAAGTCCATGAATGAACACTATGCATACCTGGTAGTGAGTTTCTTGAAGTTTTTGAACATGAAGAATTTGAATCTCTTAGTTCTTGAAGAATATTTAGATTTTGTTTCTTAAGGATTGTTCTTAGGGAGAAAACCCTAATTTTTGATGTTATGGAAGAATAATGAATTTTTAGAGCCTTGGTTGGATATTACTAGGTATATAAATGGGTGGTAAAAGACCAAAAAGCTTTTTTACAAATGACTTAAAAATTACTGAATGGGATGTGCGATGGTGGGTGCGACGGTCCGTCAATGGCTCGATGGTCAGTCATTCCGACTGTCGCACATGGACCAGGAAAAGGACTCACTACCTAAGTAGTGACAATTTTGGTGATGGTCCATTGCAAGTTCGACGGACCGTTAACCTATTCATCATACCTTGTCCAGAAGGTTGCCGCACTACCTTGGCTACGATGGTCAAGGTGACAGTCCATCGCTAGATCCATGGTCTGTCAACCTGGTTTTCGCACTTGGGCGATTCTAATAGCTCTCGATAAAACGTCCATAACTTTTCACTTCTATACCAAATTTAGACGAAATTGGTATCATTGGAAAGCTAATTCAATTTTCTATATGATAACAAACTGAAAATCATAAAAATTCCACATGTACAAAAGTGGATTCATCTTTCAAAGAAATGTTCTAATATTCTTGGGACAATTTCAAGCTATGAAAAAGTATGGGGTATTACAATATCTCTCTCTTGAGAACATTCATTCTTAAACGAGATTGAGAATGTGGAGAGAAGATAAATTGATGTATCTACTTAACATGAACGACTGAAACATGATTTCATGACTGGCATGACTGATAATTGAATATATCATACTGAGCATGCATACCTAATGCTTGTGTAACTGATTCATGAATGCGTGGCTGAGAGTTCTGATGAACCAAGGTTCTCACAATGAGAATGCATATCTGATGCATGATTATATAACTGAACAGATACATGAATTCATGACTGACTATGAAATAGTACTTAATACAAAGTTTATAATGGAATTCTGAACATGAACTGAATACTAAGCTTGTAACTGAAAGCTGAACATGAAACTAAAAAGCTTAGGAAGAACTATTACCTTGACCTTGATATGAGTTGGTGGAGAAGAGGTAAGGATACTTGGTATATATGTATTTTTATGATTCCCAAGTAGCTCCCTCAACGAACTAATTTTGCCAAAGAACTTTAACTAGTGGGACTTCTTTGTTCCTCACTCTACGAGTTTGGTAATCAAGAATTTCAACTGGAATATCTTCATAAGAGAAGTTGTTCTGAACATCTATGCTCTAAATAGGGAATAAAAGTACTGGGTCACGTATGCACTTCTTAAGCAAAGAGACATGGAAGACTGGATGAACTGAGGCTAGATCTAAAGGCAATTCGACCCCATAAGCTACCTTGCCTAAATGACTGAGAATTTTGAATGGACCGACATATCGAGGACTGAGCTTTCCCTTCTTGTCGAAACTCTTCACTCCCTTCATGGAAGAGATTTTTAGATAAACATAGTCACCAATCTCAAACTCAAGATCTATTCTATGAACATCTTCATAATACTTTTTTCGGCTCTTGGCAGCCCAGAGTCTTTCCCTGATCAACTGGAGTTTTTATAAGGCATCAAATACTAAGTCAGGCCCTATAACTGAGGCCTCACTTCCTTTGAACCAAACAATTAAAGATCTACAAATCCTACCATAGAGAGCATTGAATGGAGCCATCCGAATACTAGAATGATAGCTATTGTTGTAAGCAAAATTAATCAAAGGGAATTGGTCATCCCAACTACCCTTGAAATCAATTGCATATTCCCTTAGCATATCTTCTAGGGTCTAAATAGTCCTTTCTACCTGATCATTTATCTGAGGATGAAAGGCTGTACTGAGATAAACTTGGATACCAAGACCCTTTTGGAACATATTCCAGAAATGAGAGGTGAACTGGGTACCTCTGTCTGAAATAATGGATAACGGAACACCGTGTAATCTGACCAACTTTCTAATGTAGATTTTATCATAATCCTCGGCTGAATAAGAGGTATGGACTAGAAGAATATGAGCTGATTTGGCCATCCTATCTATAATGACCCAAACTGAATTATACTGGCGACGAGTACGAAGCAAACCTATCATGAAGTCCATGTTCACTTTTTCCCACTTCCAAGTAGGAATACTGAACTCCTACATGGACCCACTAGGATTCTGATGCTCTATCTTAACCTTCTGACATGTACAACACTTAGCCACAAACTCTGCAATATCTTTCTTCATCCCACTCTACCAATAGATTTCCCACAAGTCGCGATACATCTTTGTGGCCCCTGGATGAATAGAGTAACACACACCATGTATTTTTTCAATAATTCACTGCCTTAAGTCTTCTATACCTGGAACACATAGAAAAAATTAAAAACGCAAAACATCATCTCCCCCTTAGGAGAAAACCTCTACTTTCTGATCCTTGACTGACTTTTTTAACTTGACAAAGCTGGGATCTCTATCTTGCTTTTCTTCCACTACAGAAACTAGAGATGATTATAAACTACTCTAAGTCCATATGTCACCCTCCTCTAAATCGACTAAGCGAACACCAAGTCTGGCAAGCTGATGGATTTCCTGAGCTAACTTCTTCCTACTATCCTCAATATGAGCATGTAATACCACATACTTTTTCCTAGCTTGAAATTGTCCCAAGAATGTTAGAATCTTTCTTTAAAATATTAATGCACTTTTGTATATGTGAAAAATCTTTCTATCGATACTAATTTCATCAAAATATGACATTGAAAGAGAAAGTTATAGCCGAAATACAAATGGTAGTAAAACTGCCCAAGTGTGATGGTGAGGCTGATGGACCATCGGACTAGCGAAGGACCATCGCCCATGGTCATCGCAGAAAGAAAATGTGACTACATTCATCCCTACATCAATGGCCCAGGCCGACGGACCGTCGGACCGTTGGATTAGCGATGGACCGCTGATAACGCTCAAACTACAGCTCTCGTAAGAGTGTAAGGCGATCGCTATCAAATATATAACCTAACTGGGTTGGGTATCGATCCCACAGGGAATAGACGGTCAATAAGTAAGCAAAGATTATTAGACTTTAGGTGAAAGTCTCATAAAAGGGGGTATTGTAACGTGCAAGTAATGTAAACAAAATAGTAAAGTAAAAACAGAAATAGCAAAGTAAACAGAAAGAGTGTTTAGTAAGATGTTAATCAATGAAAATTGAGAGTTGGGGTAATGTATACCTTATGAGTTATACGTCTCTATTGTCTATGAGTGATGCAGAATTCAGACATGCATGTGCTTATAGAGAATTGTATTCTAAGGTAAATCCAATCGTCTTTCGACCTAACAAGGACTATTTCACTTTAACTCTTTCGAGCTTAAAGCGTATCTAACGGTACAAATTCTCCAAGAGGTTAATCCAGTTACGACACTAACTTTTTAATAGGGGTTGGTGCCCTATTACCTTGATATTATCTCTTTTCCAGACATATAACTTTTCTTTCGAACAAGTTAATGCTATACTGGCGTATTCTATGTGTTTGCAACCACAAGAATTTGCATTAAGAAGAAGAGAATAATGATATAAGCAGCATACGTGTCACGAATTCACAAACTCATAGCAATAGATAGTATCTCATACGGCTTTCATAACCCTAACAGAGATGTTTAGCTACTCATGAGTGCAACGGAAAGCACAATAGCAATTATCATCATACCAAAATAATCTCACGATAAGTATAGGGGTAAGAATAGTATGAATTCCTTGCTGAGTAACGTTTCTCTTGTTGTGGAAATTAAGAATTGAATAGATGAATAGAAGAAGAATAAAAAGTAGAATTAATGGAAGAATTAGAGGTAATAGTGAATGATCAAAATCTCTAGCAAAATAGGATATTTATAACACCCATATCCTATTCATATTAAGCTAATGCATTACTTAACCCAATCCTACTAGGTTACTGCATCATTATCCTAATCCTAATAAGTTACTGCTAGTCCCCAAAGTCTTTAGAATTGCTGTTTTTGCCCGGAAAATATTTTCCATGTGTCGCTTTTGGTCCTTGGCGACCAAGCTTTCCCTTCCTTCTTTCGTGAAGCTTCCTTTGGCATCAAGTTATCCATAAAATGCTGAAATCTGCATCATTTATACCTGAAAACTTGCTAATCACGTTTGTTAGCTCAATTACAGGAAAAAGGACTAAAAGTGCATGAATTATATATTTTGTCCTCAAACTTAGCTAGAATATGGGTGAAATATAGTACTTTAGGCATGTAAATTCGCCTATCATCAACAACCCACACTTAAAGCTTTGTTCGTGCTTGAACAAAATATCATGTCCTTCTAAATATTTACTTAGGTTTCACAGTAACAACACAAAATAGTCATCAAGACAGGCATAGCAATCATTAACAAAGAGTAGTTTTCTGATCATTACTAGAAACAATTTTAACCTCTAATATAGACTCACGATGATGGTTAGTTCGTATTCAAAGGTTAAGGTACAAAGAATCATACACAACTACCCAAAACTCATCAACCATGTGTGTCTCACAATATATTACCCATAATCACTCACAAGTATAGTATATTTATCGAAACATGGGTATACGAGTATCCTTGCTCTCGCTCTCACAAAGAATTAATATGCTACAACTGATGACCATAGGCTTGCCCTTAGTGTAATGCTCCACTAAATATCAGAATGTTAAGCTTAGGATCAAATAGGTCTTTACAGGTTGTAATGTAGGCTAAGGGACGGGTAGGACTATTTTGGCCAGAAATAGCGACTATGTTCCTAAGCACTTTAAAACATCACATTATGCCATTTGTGCTTTCTTTCAAACAACCTTTCTACTTTCGTTTAATCTACCACCCTTTCTTACCTCTCTTGTTTTTCAATTTTGAACAGAATTAACTTTTTATTTTTCTTTTCCTTTTTCTTTTCATAACACACCTCTTATGATAGTAATTATTTTTCATAACAAATTCAAGAACCAATACATTCTAAGGCACTATTCTCACCCAATTTCCTCTTATTTTGTCACATGACTTTACACTTTAAAGCACTTAGGAATTTGGATCAAATTATGGTCTTGAAAAAAATAGATTAGGCTTACATATGAGGCTGTCAAAGAAAATAGGCTAAAGGCTCAAAGGGGGTTATCTAGGATGATGTCCATGGGTAGATAAAAAGAAGGTAAACAATTACAGGTTGCCAAAGAAATGCCTAAATCATCTCCTAAACTCACACTCTTTATTTCGCTTCACACACACACCAGGCAAGTTCTAGCATCAGTCACAAAAACAGAATACACTATATCCTCGCACACACAAGGCACATGGTCGACTTTATTGGGAGTAGTATAGACTCTTGACCCAACAGATGAAGGAACTGAACCACACAATTATCACATAGTGAGTCACAATTAGAGCCTAAACATCTCAATAGTAATGACTTTATCACAGGCTCTTGTTATAATACCATGCTGCCTATCAGAACAATTTTATGCAAAGTTTGTAACCAAAAAAAATAAAATAAAAAAATATTCCTAAAAAATAAAAAAAAAAATTAAAACAAACAAACATAGATAAGAAAAACACACTTAAATAAGCAAATGCAGATTAAGAAGTATAGCATACAAATACCAGCACCCCACACTTAGACGGGACACACTGCCCTCAGTGGAAAATAAATAAGAAGAACCTGGTTAGGCGGACTCCTCCTCTATGTCTGGGGTCATACCCCCTGCGTCGGAATCATCATCAGAGTCGTCATCCTCAAAAGTTCCTCATAAGTACCCCACTTGATTCCAAGAGTGCGTCGAGGTATTTGCAGCACGGAGGATTCAGCTTGCTCTTTTCTTCCTCTTTTCTTACCTTTCTGTGTGGTGGGCACTTTTTCTTTTCCTTGTCGTCCTTTTTGTGCCATTCTACCTGAGATCTCAATAAAGTCATGTTAGCTTCATCTCGGAAGATTCAATTGACAAACAGACAATAGTGGCACCACCCCACACTTAATTTGTTGACACAAACTAATTAAGTGAATGATGTCGATTACTCAGACTTCATCGACATATATTTAGGTGATATGTTCCAATAATATGTTCAGCACAGTCATTCCCACATGTATTCTTTTACTCAATTAGATGTATCATAACAAACCAAGCACATTCAAATCACCAACACCAATTCAAGATCTAACAAATCATTATGAGCATAGTACTTACGTAATATAAAAGAAGAACTTACTTGGTGATGGATTCGGAATATGATCTTGCAAGGTTAGATGAGCAAAAAGAAAGGTTTTGAGAGATTTTGGAAGGGTAGGCGGTGCTTAGATTGAGTAAACAATGTGACTTTGTCATAAGGATGAAGTTCTTATTTATAGGACAAGCTTGGGTCGGGTTTTGACCCATTTGGAATCGGATTTGGAGACCAAAAGTGAGCATAGGCGGCGCCTAAGCCATGGCATTCTAGATTCAGAGACAAAAGGCATTGTCATAGGCGGCGCCTTTTGCAAAGCATTGTTGAGCATCGGCGGCGCCTATGCTATGGCATTGTTAGGCATAGGCGGTGCCTATGCCATGACATATGAGATTCAGAGACAAAATGCTTTTGCATAGGCGGCGCCTATGCTATCGCATTCTTAGGCATATGCGGCGCCTATGCTATGACACTCTTAGGCATAGGCGGCTCCTATCCTATGGCACTCTAGAATCCGAGAGCTTAGCCATAGTATAGGCCGTGCCTTGTTCGTGGCCTAGATTTACATAGGCCTTGCCTTGTTCTTTGCCTATATTTTCATAAGCAATGCCTAACCTATAGCCTTTTGCTTCTTCATTCCTAACTTACCACCTTCAACATGCAACACTTCCAAATGAAAATTTGAAACCAATCTTCTCCTTTACACCTCTTGTACCTACATTTACTCAAAAACAACAAAAACGATTAGAACGATGGGTTGCCTCCCATCAAGCGCCTTAGTTTTGGTCGTGGCTCGACAAAATCCTAGGAAAACAAAAACAACAAAAATAGTTAAAAACGATGGGTTGCCTCCCATCAAGCGCTTGATTTATTGTCGCGGCACGACATAGCTATCTCGATTACTTAGACTTCATCGAGATAGATGGTGGATCGTTTTCTGAATGGATTCAGACGACAATGAAGCTTACTTGTAGGCATGCAATCTTCTTCGAGATGACCCTTGTGCATACATATCCTAGGAGGGATACCAATTATATCATCAATAGTCCAACCCATAGCTCTCTTGTATCTCTTCAGAGCAGAGATGAGAGCCTCTACGTGCTGTTCACTTAAATCATCCGCCACACTCACAGGAAGTGTATTTCCACTTCCCAAGAACGCATACCTTAGATAATTGGGGAGCTCTTTCGATTCTAGCACTGGTGGCGCTTCAACGGAAGTCTTCGCTGTTGGTGACGGTTAATTCTTAAGATCAAGGTTCGACTGTTTAGGAGTATGAGAATAGGACCCTATTTCTGTTAGAGCACACATAGTTTCTTTATAATCTTTATCGTCCTCATGCTCAACATTCAGTAGCGCAGCAGACAATGGCTCATCAATAGGCTGCTTCTCTACAAATAAGTTTTTCTCATCCTCATAACAAGCATCATCTACAGAGAACACATTCATATCGCTGGGCTGCTTCATTGCTTTGCATACATCAAAATGGACCACTTCGTCATTCAACCAAAATAACAGCTCATTAGCTGTCATGTCAATAAGCACACTTCCTGTTGCAAGGAAAGGACGTCCCAAGATTATGGGAACTTCAGAATCCACCTCGCAATCTAAAATCACAAAGTCTGCAGGAAAGATGAAGGTAGACACCTTCACCAACACATCATTCAAGATACCCACAGGTCGTTTTACCGACCTATCTGCCATCACGAGCCGCATATTGGTTGGTGTAGGGTCGCCCAACCCCAACTTTCTGTAGACGGATAGTGGCATCAAATTGATGCTAGCTCCCAAATCGCACAATGCTTTAGCAAAATTCATAGATCCACTCGTGCAAGGAATAGTGAATGCACCAGGGTCTGGCTTCTTCTGTACTAAGGACCTCGTGACAATTGCACTGCAATGATGAATATTATCTGTCGGCTCATAGCTTACTGCCCGCTTCTTTTTCAGAAGATCCTTCATAAATTTTGCGTAGCCAGGCATCTGTTCTAGCGCCTCTACCAACGGAACATTAATAGTCAGCTGCTTCAACATAGTCATAAACTTATTGAACCTGGTATCGTCAGCTTTCTTCTTCAGTCTTTGCGAAAAAGGTGGTGGTGGAAGAGGAATCGTTTTCTCCACCACTTCCGTTTTATCTCGCTTCCGAATTTTGATCTTTTCAGGCTGCAGACTACTAGTGGTAACGTCATGATCACCCTTTCCAGCTTCTACGGCATCTTCACCATCAGCATCAATATCGTTGTCCGCTACATCGTCGACTGCTTGCTTGCATTTGGGTAGATTTTCCAACACCTTACCACTCCTGGTAGTAATATCCATACATGATCCATCATTCCTTGGATTTTGTACGGTGTTGCTGGGTAGCGTTCCAGCCTTTCTTTGGTTTAATGCCGCAGATAATTGACTCAATTATTGCTCCAGCTATTTTATTGCAGTAGAATGCGAGTCAACCAATTGCTTCATTGACGACAAATCATTTATCACCTCAGTTACTCCCGTGCTAGTTGCCTCCACTCCTTTCAATAGCTTAGCCATCATATCTTCCATGGACATATTTCTAGAACCAGATGAAGCGGCGTCACGTCTTCCAGGAGGAACATACAGACCACTCCTGTCAGTCTTATCCTTCCAACTACCTTGATCACGGTCCTTACTTCCAGATCTATCGTAATAGTTCCGACCTTGGTTTCCTTGGGCATTGCCTCGGAAACCCCCCTGATTGTTCAAGTAGTTGGCTTCTTCCTCGGAATCGAATTCTTCTTTTCCTTTCAACGCAATAGCTTTGACTTTTTCGGTCTTCCCTGATAATAAATACTTTGTAAGAAGATCCATTTGTGTTTTCATGTGCGCCATGTCTTGATCACGTTATTCTTCTCTTTTCCTCTATTCTGCAGTCATGCCAATAGACAAAGTGGGCCTTGCTACCTCAGAATCCCTGGTGTGCCAGGCTCTACTTTGCTTTGTCATTCGGTCTAACATATCGCTTGCCTGAACAAAGGTGAGGTCCATGAATGATCCTCGAGCCGCATTATCCACCACTGGTTTAGTTACTGAATTCAAGGATGTGTATAGTATCTCCATCAAGTGGACATTGGTCAAGTGATGATTTGGCCACCTCATAAGCTTCTTTTTGAACCTCTCCCATGTTTCATGAAGAGCTTCGGTTGGAAGCTACCGAAAGTTGCTGATTTCATCTCTCAATTGTGCTCTTTTGGATGGCGGAAAGAATCTTTCTAGGAAAGCGTCTTTCAACTACCTCCAATTAGTGATAGAATCAGGAGTCAGCCCATTCAACCATAGAGTTGCCTCCCCAGACAAAGAGAATGGAAATAAGCGTAATCGTATTGCATTCTTACCAACACCAGGATTGACAAACGACTTGCATGTAGAAATAAAGTTGATCAGGTGCATATTTGGATCATCGCCTGCTAGTTCACTAAATAATCTCTTGAGTTACAATAACTGAATCATGGTACTTGTGATATTGAACTTGGCTCCGAGTGCCAATGGTGGAGGAATAATGGCTCCTGTGGCTCCGGCTCCATCAAGATCATCATCCTCATCGTTGAATGCTGGTTGCACGGGTTGGCGTCCATGCCTAAACCTAGCTTGACGATCTCTTCTGTTAGCAGGTGTTGCGATCTCAGCATCACGCCTTGGGTTTAGTAACTCGTCATCACCTAGGTCCTCATCGTCAGGATTTGTCGCTTGTCCAGGGTTATCAATATTCTGTTGATGCACTTGAGCTGCTGCTAGAGAAGATAGTCTCGCCTGTTCCTGTTGAGCATCCATCCTTTCAATTTCATGTTGTGCCTCAATTCTTCCAATACGTTGTGGTTCAGGATTGATAGGTAATAACGGTTGGCCAGAACTTCGAGTATGGGGCATACACTGAATAAAAACCTGCAGAAAAGAAAAACAACAACTAAAAGTAAAAGTACGAGAATCTTTGACCAAAGGGTCTAGTAATTATCACAAACTTAGTTGACAACCGTATTCCCCGGCAACGATGCCAAAATTTGATAACGCTCAAACTACAGCTCTCGTAAGAGTGTAAAGTGGTCGCTGTCAAATATATAACCTAACTGGGTTGGGTATCGATCCCACAGGGAATAGCCGGTCAATAAGTAAGCAAAGATTATTAGACTTTTGGTGAAAGTCTCGTGAAAGGGGGGATTGTAACGTGCAAGTAATGTAAACAAATTCTCCAAGAGGTTAATCCAGTTACGGCACTAACGTTTTAATAGGGGTTGGTGCCCTATTACCTTGACATTATGTCTTTTCCAGACATATAACTTTTCTTTCGAACAAGTTAATGCTATACTGGCGTATTCTATGCGTTTGCAACCACAAGAATTTGCATTAAGATGAAGAGAATAATGATATAAGTAGCATACGTGTCATGAATTCACAAACTCATAGCAATAGATAGTATCTCATACGGCTTCCATAACCCCAACAGAGAAGTTTAGCTACTCATGAGTGCAACGAAACACACAATAGCAATTATCATCATACCAAAATAATCTCACGATAAGTATAGGGGTAAGAATGGTGTGAATTCCTTGCTGAGTAACGTTTCTCTTGTTGTGGAAATTAAGAATTGAATAGATGAATAGAAGAAGAATAAAAAGTAGAATTAATGGAAGAATTAGAGGTAATAGTGAATGATCAAAATCTCTAGCAAAATAGGGTATTTATAACACCCATATCCTATTCATACTAAGCTAATGCATTACTTAACCCAATCCTACTAGGTTACTGCATCATTATCCTAATCCTAATAAGTTACTGCTAGTCCCCAAAGTCTTTAGAATTGCTGTTTTTGCCCGGAAAATATTTTCCATGTGTCGCTTTTGGTCCTTGGCGTCCAAGCTTTCCCTTCCTTCTTTCGTGAAGCTTCCTTTGGCATCAAGTTATCCATAAAATGCTGAAATCTGCATCATTTATACCTGAAAACTTGCTAATCACGTTTAGCTCAATTACAGGAAAAAGGACTAAAAGTGCATGAATTATATATTTTGTCATCAAACTTAGCTAGAATATGGGTAAAATATAGTACTTTAGGCGTGTAAATTCGCCTATCATCAATAGCCGCTCAGGCCATCACAAGGGACACATTAAGGCCTTATTTTGCCTAGAATCTATGGTCAAGACCGATGGACCATCGACCCAGCAATGGACTATCGTACCCCACCGTCGCACCAAGGCAGTAAGTTCCAGTTCTTGTTCCAGTGCAATGGTCAGTCCGATGGACCGTCGACCCAACGATGGACCGTCGTACCCACCGTCGTATGTTCCATTCAGTTACTTTAAAACCCCTTTTAATGGGATTTTTGGTCTTTTACCACTCATTTATATACCTCGTTATATTCAACCAAAGCTCAGGAATTCATTATCCATCTACAACAACAAAATTAGGGTTTTCTTTCAAAGATTAATCCCTAAGAAAAAGTCCAAATCTTCTTCAAGAACTAAGAGATTCCAATCATTCAAGTTCAAGAACTTTAAGAATTTCATTACCAGGTATGCATAGTGTTCATTCATTGACTCCTTTTGTCTATGAAGCCTAACATTCTCTTTTCTAAGTTTAAGTTTATGGATTTTCTTTATGTATTTCATGTTGGGTTGTTGTTGTTCATTTTGATAATGAACAATTGAATTCTATTCCATATTTTGTGATAAATCTTAAGTGGAATTTATTATTATAGGTGTAGCTTTATGTGAATCCATGATTAAACCCTTGAATGGCGTAATTAGAGATGAATCATGATGTTTATTTGTTGTATAATGTTGTCTACATATACTATGCCAAGCATGTGTTTGATTAGATGCCTATGTGAAGGAAAAGTGCCCAACTAGTATGGTATTATGAAATACCCATTTATGTACAAGTGATGCATATCACATATTTGATGAAATACTTCAATCAATGAATTATGGATTGTGATTTTAGTTATTTGTTCAAGAAAGTCATGCTTTGTCGGTTTCTTTTAATCAAGTCCAAGGGGTACTTATACCTGAAACATTAGCTGTATGGCTAGAGCCATGTCATGTTTTCACGATACTCTCAGTCAAGCCATGATCCTTAGAGTTCAGACAGTCTTATGACTCAGGAAATCTCAATAATCTCATAAACTCATTAAGTTGTCAAGTATCAGTAGTATTTCGTCAGTCACTGGAATTTAGTAACTGAGTCCATGTTCAGATCAGTTAATCATGTTCAGTGTTAATTTAGACGGGATTAAAAATTAGCACCAAGTCAACCCAAGGATGGAAACTCACCTGCCATTAGAGGGTGTGATTCTTAGAAGAAATCCTTGTGTTCCAGAACTACATAGCCAACATAGGTTAAGACAACATACCTGCTAGTTAAGGGTATATGAGGTGGCTTAACCTACTAGCTAAGGGTTCCTACCATTCTCATTAGAGTAACCCACTAGTTGAGGGTCACTCATATATTGTCATTACCAGTGGTGCGGTATTGGCACCCTTCAAATCAGGGCACATATTGGACCCCAATTCATCTATAATATGTCATTTAGGGCATGCTGGTCAGATGGCCATTTCCCACAGTTTGATGTTACATAATTCAGGACTATCAGATACATTCAATTCAAATACAGTATAGAACTCATCTAGTTCCATCAGATTCAAGACTGTCAGATATAGTCACTCATGCTATAAGTTATCAGAACTCAGTCATTAGTCATGTTAGTTATCAGTAAACTCATGTTATCACTATTTCATATATAGTTACTATGTATACATGTATATAATCTTACGTTCATATTAGTCAAATAGCCAGTATTATTCATGTAAACCCCATGCATCCATCCTACCTCACATACATACCAATACATTTAAAGTACTGATGTATTTGCACTATGGTTCCTTATACTATAGGTTTAGAGTCACGAGCTCCAGAGCATCAGTATATTATAGTCTCAGCAGTCAAAGCTATAAGTGAGTCATCATCTTTTGAGGACATGATCATTACTTTATTATCTCATTAATTAGTTTATTAGTTGGGGACATGTTCCATCAACTCCTTATTCAGACAGTTCAGTCAGTTAGAGGCTTTTTAGAATATCATGTTGAGACAGTTATTTTAGTTGTTCTGGGTATTTCATACCTCATCCATATGTTATATATTTATCAGCTATGTTATAATTTTTAACCTTATGGCCTTTTAGTTCATTTTTCCATATTATACAATATATTATGCAGTATACAGGTACAAATATCAGTCATGGGTTAGATTGTGGTCCTTCGGGGTCATGAGCACCATGTAGAATTATGAGTACCAGATTTGGGGTATTACAAACTTAGTATCAGAGCCTAAGGTTTAGTAGAGTCCTAGGAAGCCTGGAAGCCGCATCTAGTACAGTCTTGTGCATGGGTGTGTTACGCACCACATTTATGTGAAAAAGGATATAAGATATTTAGGAATAGTTTCTCTTCTTTCAGTATTCAGGTAGAGCTAGTGAGCATAATCTTAAGTCAATTCTCAGTCTAATGCATTTAATCTCTTATTTCAGAACATGCCTCCCAAGAGAAGAACTCAGCCAGTCCAAGAAGATCCCTTGGACGAACATGTTTCTCGTGCAGAGTTCAGAGCTGTATTCACTACTCTTGTTGAGTCAGTTGTTGCTCAGAATGAGTGACCAACTATCGTTGTGGACAACCCAGTGGCTAATTCTTCTGCAGCCAGGATTTGGGACTTCACCTGAATAAATCATCCATACTTTCTCGGGTCTAAGGTAGATGGGGACCCTCAGGAATCCCTAGATCAGGTGTAGAAGGTTACAAATATCATAGGGGTTACTTGTAGTGAGAGTGATGAGATAGCTACATATCAGTTGGAGGATATTATGCATACTTGGTTCAAGTAGAGGAGGTTAGAGAGGGCAGTTTATGCAGGGTTAGTTTAGTGGGAAGAGTTTGCTTCTGCTATTCTTGATAGATTCTTTCCCCTAGAGCTTAGAAAAGCTAAGGTGCTAGAATTCATCAACCTCAAGCAGGGCAACATGATGGTGAAAGAGTATTATTTTAAGTTTACTCAATTACTCAGATATGCCCCTCATCTGGGTGTAGTTAGCAGGGCCAAGATGAGTAAGTTTGTTTCAGGGGTAAATGATAATGTGGTTAATGAGTACAGATCTGCCATGATGAATAGTAACTTGACTTTAGCTAGACTTATGAATCATGCTCAGTAGATAGAGGAGCAGAAGATTAAGATTAGGGAGAAGAAGAGTAAGAGAGCAAGGACAACTAGTTTTAACTTTTCTCAGCCTATATCAAAAGGAGGAAACCGTTCTTAGTTTTATCCTAAGTCCTGAGTTTGATCTCTTTCTTCAGCTAGTGCTCCTGTACCTAAGTTCAGAGATAGAGCACCATTCTCTAAGTCTCAGGGCATGTTAGCAGTGCCTGCACCTATCCCGTTTGTTAGACTTGTGGCAAGATCCATCAGGGTACTTACAGAGCTGGTAGTGATACCTGTTTTGGGTATGGCAAGCCAGGCCACTAAGTTAGAGATTATCCATAGTCAGGTCCACAGGGTGAACAGAACCGCTCCTCATCTCAATCTGGTAGCCTGACTCAGTAGGGTCCCACCTCCATTGCTACTACTCGGCAATGCCCAAATAGACTTTATGCTCTCCAATCCTGGAAAGATTAGGAAAATTCTCCTGATGTGGTTATTGGTACATTAAAGATCTTTCATGTTCATGTTTATGCTTTGCTAGATCAAGGTTTTTCTTTGTATTTTGTTAATCCCTACATAGCAGTTTATTTCAGAGTTAGTCCCAAAATTCTAGCAGAGCCTTTTTTAGTTTCTACCCCAGTGATAACGCTCAATCTACAGCTCTCGTAGGAGTGTAAAGCGGTCGTTAGCAAATATAGAACCCAACTGGGTTGGGTATCGATCCCACAGGGAATAGCTTGGTCAACAAGTAAGCAACGATTACTAGACTTTTAGTGCAAGTCTCATAAAAAGGGGGGAATTGTAATGTGTAACAAAAATATTAAAGTAAAAACTGAAAATAGCAACGTAAAAAGAAAGAATGTTTAGTAGGTTGTAAAACAATGAGAATTGAAGAGTTGGGGTTATGTCCACCTTCTGAGTTATATGTCTCTATTGGCTATGAGTGTGTTAAATTCCAACATGCATGTGCTTATAGAGAATTGTATTCGATGGTAAACCAAGGCGTCTTTCGACCTATTCGAGGATTATTTCACTTTAACTCTTTCGAGCTTAAAGCGTGTCTAACGGTACGAATTCTCCAAGAGGTTAATCCAGTTACGGCACTAACTTTTTAATAGGGGATGGGACCCTACTACCTTGACATTATCTCTTTTCCAGACAGATAACCTTTCTTTCGAACAAGTTAAATGTTATACTGGCGTATTCTTGCGTTTGCAACCACAAAGAACTTAGATTAAGATGAAGAGAGTAATGATATAAGTAGCATACATGTCACGAACTCACAAACTCATAGTAATAGATAGTATCTCATTCGGCTTCCATAACCCCAACAGAGAATTTTAGTTACCCATGAGTGCGAAGGAAATCACAATAGACATTGTTATTATACCACAATAAAGATTTCGTGTAGTAATGGTGTGGTAGGCGTTAGGCGTGATTTCTTGCAAGTAACGTTTCTCTTGTTGCGGAAATTAAGAATAGATGAATAGATGAATAGAAGAAGAATAAAAAGTAGAATTAATGGAAAGATTAAAAGAGTTGTAAGGTAAGATGGAAGTTATTGTTAAGTAGAATGTCTTAAAAATCTCTAGCAAAATAGTGTATTTATAATACCCATATCCTATTCCTACTAAGATAATGAAATACTTAACCAAATCCTTCTAAGCTAATGAAATACTTAACCCAATTGTACTAGGTTAATGTATTATTATACTAATCCTAATAAATTACTGCTAGTCCCCAAAGTCTTCAGAATTGCTGTTTTTGCCCGGGACAGATTTTCCATGCGCCACTTTTGGTCCTTGGCGTCCAAGACTCCCTTTTCTCCTTTCGTGAAGCTTTCTTTGGTGTCAAGTTATCCATAAAATGCTGAATTCTGCATCATTTATACCTGAAACTTTGCTAATCATGTTCGTTAGCTCACTTACAGGAAAAAAGACTAAAAGTGCATGAAATGTATAATTTGTTCTCAAAACTAGGCTAAAATATGGGTAAAATATAGCACTATAGGCGTGTAAATTCGCCTATCATCAACACCCCACACTTAAAGCTTTGTTCGTCCTCGAACAAAATATCATGTCCCTCTAAGCATTAACTTAAGGTTTCACAGCAACAACACAAAATATTCGTCAAGACAAGCACAACAATTACCAACAAAGAGTAGTTTTCCAATCAGTAGTAGAAACAATTCAACCTCCAACATAAACTCGTGATGGTGGTCAACTCATACTCAAAAGTTAAGGTACAAAGAATCATACAAAACTACCAAAAACTCATCAACCGTGTGTGTCTCACAATATCTTACCCATAATCACTCACAAGTATAGCATCTTTTTCAAACATGGGTATAAAAGTATCCTTGCTCTCGCTCTCAAAAAGAATTCATATGTAGCAACTGATGACCATAGGCTTGCCCTTAGTGTAATGCTCCACTAAATGTCAGAATGCTAGGCTTAGAATCAAGTAGGTGTTTTGATGGTTGTAATGTAGGCTAAGGGACGGGTAGGACTATTTTGGCCAGAAATAGTGACTATGTTCCTAAGCGCTTTAATACATCACATTGTATCATTAACACTTTTCTTTCAAACAACCTTTCTACTTCTTTTATTCTTCCACCCTTTTTCTCCTCTTTTGTTTTTCAATTTTAAGCAACTTTTCAGCTTTCCTTTCCTTTTTCTTTTCATAATATACCTCTTATGATAGCACTTTCTTTTTCATAACAAATTCAAGCACCAATACATTCTAAAGCATCATACTCACCCAATTTCCTCTTATTTTGTCACATGACTTTATACTTTAAAGCACTTAGGAATTTGGATCAAATTATGGTCTTGAAAAAAAATGGATTAGGCTTACATATGAGGTTTTTCAAAGAAAATAGGCTTTAAAGGCTCAAAAGGGTTTAACTAGGATGGTGTCCATGGGTAGGTAAAAATGAAGGTAAATAATCATAGGTTGCCAAAGAAATGCCTAAATCATCTCCTAAACTTGCATTCTTTATTTTCGCTTTGCACACATACCAGGCAAGTTCTAGCATCGGCCACAAGCATAGAATATACTATTATCTCACACACACAAGGCACATGGTCGACTTTATTGGGAGTATTATAGACTCTTGCCCCAATAGATGAAGGAATTGAACCACACAATATCACATAGTGAGTCACAATTAGAGCCTAAACGTCTCAATAGTCATGATGTTAGCACAAACTCTTGCTATAATCTCATGCTGCCTATTAGAATGATTTTATATGAAGCTAAGTAAGAAAAATTTTACTACTAAAAAAATTGAAAAAAAAACAAAAAAACCAATTTCGAAAAACAACAAACTAAGCAAACAAACATAAATAAATGCAAATGCGGATAGAGAAGTAAGCATGCAAATACCACCATCCCACACTTAAACGGGACACTGCCCTCAGTGGAAAATAAATACAAAGAACCTGGTCAGTCGGACTCCTCCTCTATGTCGGAGGTCATACCCCCTTCGTCGGAATCATCATAGGAGTCGTCGTCATCAGAATTCTCCTCCACGTCAGAGTCTGGCATGCGTCGATCATCATCGGTCGGCACATCATCATCAAGAGGTTCCTCAAAATATGTACCTACTCCACACATCTCCCTCGCATGCATATTCATTGGATAGTCATGGTCCAGCTGTTGGAGCTCTACAGCAGTTGGAACACGACCTCCGCTCATCATGGCAAACCGTGTCATGCCATAAAGATGACAGAAGAAACTCTCATCTCGAGCATGTCTCTCCGCAGTAGTAAGTTTGACGCCATGTGTTGTTTCAGCATCTTTGACCTTTGTGAGGTCAATCTTCTTCAGTTTATGTGGGAGTTTGTGATCAGCTGGTTCCTCTTCGATGTCCTCCTTCCGCAAGATTGCTGTCAACAGGTTGCCAAAGGTGAAGTGGGACCGCTTGTGTAGTTTGGCCTTCCGCATTGTAGAACGAATGATTTCCCCAATGTTGATAGGGACATTCATCATCAATGCATAGACCAAACACACTCTATCTCTTGTTATTTTGGTGTACTGGGTCCCAGGAATAAGGCAAGAGTTGACAATACGCAAACATATTCTTGCTTCCCTATTCAAAGGAGCATAGGGGAAGGTGTTGTGTCTTCCGGTGTCTTTATGTCTGCTCTACCTTTCCATGGATCTACTTCCACATAGTGTGTGTCGCATTGCTCTATAAGGAGGTCTGCTGTACAACTCTTTGAATGGTGCTGGATCGACTGAAGGTAAGCCAAGAAAGGAGTTGATCAAATCCGCATTGAGTTGTTGAACTTGGCCCCGAATCTTGACTTCGCTGCCTGTGATTTTCGGCGACCAGTTGGGATAAAATTCTCGTGTCAAATCAAGATTGCATTCTCCCATGTTGTGGAAGATGAAATGCAGATTTAGTGCCATGATTTTTGCCAACATGCGCGGCTCCTTCTTCGCTAGGCTGTCCTTGTTGATCAAGTCGACATGAACGTATTTTCCTTCCTTGTTGTTCCTATACCATTCCTTGGCTTCCTCCTCAAGAACCCATTTTATTCCAAACATGCGGCGTGGTAATTGCATTGAGGATGATTCTCCTTGGTCCTTGCGACCTCTTTTCTTGCCCTTTTGGGAAGTGGTAGCCTTATCTTGTCTTGCTTTGGGTGCCATTGTACCTAAGATTTAAACAATGTTCATGTTAGAATCCTCTCGATAGATACAATCTATAAACAAGCAATTGGGGTACCACCCCACACTTAAGTTGTTGGCACAAACTAGTGAAGTGAAAGTGGTCGATTACTTAGACTTCATCGACATACGTTATAGGTGCTATATTCCAACAATAAAATCAGAGCAGTCACACTTCTTGTAATCTTGGCAATACGTTCATGTTGGATATATCAAGACTAATACATAGGGATTGAATCAAGGTATCGTATCTAACAATAATCACAACCTCCTATGTCGGTAGGCAACCATAAGTCTTATCCCGATGAACGGGATCTTCTAACATGTAGGTATTCAAGTGACAAGGTTATGCAATGTTCATGACTATAGCGATTCCGCAATTAGTATAACAATGCATCAAAATCAAATTCAAGTCGGAAATAGTTTAAGATCATCCTAACGTATATGTTCACTCACATGGTTTTGTATCAGCAATTCAAACACATTAACATCACCAATATTTCTTCAAGATGTAGCAATTCATAATAGACATAGCAACTTAGTACATACGAAAAATAGATGAAGAATAAAAGAGTACTTACGTGATTGAAGCCTTTGGAGATGTTCTTGTGAAGTGGGAGAGCAAAAAGAAAAATTTTGAGATGTTTTGGAGAGTATGTGCGGCGCCTAGGTCAAGTTTCCAATGTGTTTATGTTTCAAGACTAAGTCCCCTTTATATAGGGAAATAATGGGTCGGGGTTTGACCCATTTAAAATCGGTTTTGGAGACAAAAAGTGACCATAGGCGGCGCCTTTAGCTTTTCCTATGCATGGTATAGGCGGCGCCTAATGCAAAGCATTTGCTAGCATAGGCGGCGCCTAGTGCAATGCCTTTAGTGACCATAGGCGGCGCCTTTAGCATGGCATATGAGATTCTGAGACCAAATGTTTTAGCATAGGCCGCGCCTATGCTATAGTATACTTGAGCATGGGTGGCGCCTATGCCTTTGCACACTAGATTCCGAGACCTTAGGCTATAGTATAGGCGTTGCCTTGTTCGTGGCCTAGTTTTACCTAGGCCTAGCCTTGCTCGATGCCTATTTTGGCATGAGCAATGCTCAATCCATAGCCTTATGCATCTTAATTCGAAACCTACCACCTTTACCATGCAATACATCCAAATCGTCATTTGAAACCAATCTCCTTGTTGAATACCTCTTGCACCTACATTTGCTCAAAACCAATGAAAACGATTAGTACGATGGGTTGCCTCCCACCAAGCGCCTTAGTTTTGGTCGTGGCACGACTCTTATTTTTGGATTTTCATTTGTCAAAAGCAAAACAAGTACTAGAACGAAAGAAAGAAAAACGATAAACGATAAATAATAAATGATAAACGATGGGTTGCCTCCCATCTAGCGCCTTAATTATTGTCGTGGCTCCACATAGTTACCTCGAGTACTTAGACTTCGTCGAGATAAGTGATGGCCATATAATTCATCGAGTCAAGAGGACCGATATAAGGTTTAACACGTTGACCATTCACTTTGAAGACAACACCATTATTGTCTTCCAATTCAACTACTCCAAACGAGTTGACTTGGATAATTTTGTATGGACCAGACCACTTAGACTTTAACTTACCTGGGAATAGCTTCAATCTAGAGTTGAAGAGAAGTACCATATCATCCTTTTGGAAGTTTCGTCGAACAATCCGCTGATCATGATACTTTTTTATCCGCTCCTTGTATAGGTCTGACATTTCATATGCATGGAGACGGAACTCATCTAATTCGTTCAGCTGCTCCAACCTCAGATTCATCGCATCATCCCAATTCAAATTCAATTGCTTCAACGCCCACAATGCCTTATGTTCGAGCTCAATGGGTAAATGACAAGCCTTCCCATAAACTAGTTGATAATGGGACATGCCGATGGGTGTTTTGAATGCAGTACTATACGCCCATAGTGCATCATCTAGCTTCCGAGACCAATCCTTCCTATTAGCATTTATCGTCTTCGCAAGGATTTGCTTGATCTCCCTATTGGAAACCTCTACTTGTCCACTCATTTGTGGGTGATAAGGCATGGCTACCTTATGTTGCTTGACACCATACTTGATCAACACAGATTTGAATAGCTTGTTGCAAAAGTGAGATCCTCCATCACTTATGATAGTACGTGGTACTCCAAAGCAAGAGAAGATATTCCTCTTCAAAAATGCTACAACACGCTTTCCCTCATTGTCGGCCAATGCTACAACTTCAACCCATTTTGAGACATAATCTACAGCAACTAAGATGTACTTCATTCCAAACGAATTCACGAATGGACCCATGAAATAAATGCCCCACACATCAAAGAGTTCTACCTCAAGAATTTTCGACATGGGCATCTCATGGTGTTTCAAAATAGCAACTTGTCTTTGGCATTGGTCGCATCATCTAACAAAGTCGTAGGCATCTCTAAATATCAAAGGCCAATAATATCCACTTTGCAATACTTTTCTTGCCGTCCAATTGCCTGCGTGATGTCCTCCAACTTGGGAAGTGTGCCATGCTTCCAATATAGTAGGCACCTCTACATGGGATATACATCGTCGAATAATACCATCCGCACATCGTCGAAACAAATATGGCTCATCCCAATAGTAGTGTTGTACGTCATGCATAAACTTTCTCTTTTGATGGTATGATAAATTGGCAGGTATTACATTACTCACCACAAAATTTGCAAAGTCGGCATACCATGGTAACTTTTCTGTTATCGTCGCTAGGATCTCCTCATCAGGGAATGCATCATCAATCTTGATATCAGGCTGCGCCACATGCTCCTTCTCGAGT
The DNA here is from genome assembly GCA_030864225.1 of Capsicum baccatum var. pendulum. Lineage (NCBI taxonomy): Eukaryota > Viridiplantae > Streptophyta > Magnoliopsida > Solanales > Solanaceae > Capsicum > Capsicum baccatum. The sequence goes on from CM061556.1 coordinate 229,942,427, forward strand.
TTAGATAGATGGTCGGCCACTTGGTTCTCGCAACCTCTTCTATCTTTAACTTCGAAATCAAACTCTTGCAGCAGTAATACCCATCGAATTGATCTTGGTTTTGCATCCTTCTTTGTCATTAGATACCTAAGAGCTGCATGGTCTGTATGAACGATCACCTTAGTACCCAATAGATAGGCACGGAACTTCTCAAACGCATACACAACCGCTAGGAGCTCTTGTTCTGTCACGGTGTAGTTCCTTTGGGCTTCATATAGGACCTTACTCGCATAGTAGATAGGATGAAATAATTTATCCTTTCTCTGACCAAGCACTGCTCCAACGGCTACACCACTAGCATCACGCATGACTTTGAACGGGAGAGACCAATCTGGTGCTACCATGATAGGGGCTTCAATGAGTTTTCCTTTGAGGCATTCGAATGCCTTTAAGCAATCTTCATTAAAGTCAAACTTTGCATCTTTCTCCAAGAGTTTGCACAATGGACTAGCAATTTTGGAGAAGTCTTTGATGAACCGACGATAGAAACCTGCATGGCTGAGAAAACTACGAGCTCCCTTCACCGAAATTGGAGGCGGTAGCTTCTCAATGACTTCGATTTTCTCTCGATCAACCTTAATTCCTCTTTCGGAGATTTTGTGCCCAAGAACGATTCCTTCTTTTACCATGAAATGACACTTCTCCCAATTCAGCACTAGGTTGAATTCTACACATCTTTGCAACGCTTTACTTAGGTTTGCCAAGAACGCTTCAAAAGTCTCACCAACAACTGAAAAATCGTCCATAAATACCTCCAAAGTGTATTCAACCATATCAGAAAAAATTGACATCATACAACGTTGAAAGGTGGCTGGTGCGTTACATAGCACGAATGGCATACGTTTGAAGGCAAACGTACCATATGGGCATGTAAACGTTGTCTTCTCTTGGTCTTCGAGTGCAATACAAATCTGATTATAGACTGAATAACCGTCTAAGAAGCAAAACCATCCTTTCCCCGCTAATTGATCTAGCATTTGGTCCATAAATGGCATTGGAAAGTGATCTTTGAGTGTCCAAGAATTCAACTTTCGGTAGTCCATGCATACTCTCCATCCAGTGACGGGTCTGAGTGGAATAAGCTCATTCTTCGCATTCGCGACCACCGTCTTGCCTTCATTCTTGGGAACACATTGTACCGGGTTTACCTATGTACTATCAGAGATTGGATACACAACCCCCGCGTCTAAGCACTTGATAATTTCTTTCTTCACCACTTCTTGTATAGGTGGGTTTAGACGTCTTTTATGCTCAATGGTGGGTGTGCAATTCTCTCCAAGCTAAATTTTATGTGTACAAATCCCAAGTGGAATATCAATAATATCCGCAATGGTCCATCCAATGGCTCTAATATACTTCCGTAGAATAGAAATGAGAGCTGCCACTTGTTGCTCACCCAAATCTGCTGCAACAATGACTGGAAGTGTGTTTCCGCTTCCTAGGAATGCATACTTTAAATGTCTTGACAGCTTCTTCAATTCTAATGTGGGTGGCTCTTCAATAGATGACTTAGCTGGTGGTGTGGGTCGATTCTTGAGATCAAGGTACAACTTCTTGGGAGCATAGCGATATGTCCCTAATCCTGATAGTGCACCAATAACTTCTTCATAATTTTCAGCATCCTCATTCTCTCCATTCATGAGCACAACCGCCAAAGGGTCATCCATAATTTGCTCTTCTTCAAGTAATTCTTTCTCATCATCAAAGAAAAGATCAGCCACCAAAAATACACTCAGATCTTTGGGTTTCTTCATTGATTTGCAAACATCAAAGTGAACTACTTCGTTATTTATTCGGAACGAAAGCTCATTAGCTTTTAAATCAATAAGCACGCTTCCCGTAGCAAGGAAAGGACGCCCTAAGATTATGGGAACTTCTGAGTCTGCCTCACAATAAAAAATAACGAAGTCTGCTGGAAAGATAAATGAAGAAACCTTTACCAAGACATCACATAGAATACCAACAGGTCGTTTTACCGACCTATCCGCCATTACGAGCCTCATGTTGGTTGGAGTAGGATCACCCAACCTCAACTTCTTATAGATAGATAATGGCATCAAATTGATGCTGGCTCCTAAGTCGCATAATGCTTTGGCAAAATTCAAAGATCCAACGGTGCAAGGAATAGTGAAAGCGCTAGGGTCAGACTTCTTCTGAACTATTGATCGGGTAGCGATTGCGCTGCAGTGATGAACATCATCTTTCAACTCATAACTTGCTGCCCGCTTCTTTGTCAAAAGATCCTTCATAAATTTCGCATACCCAGGCATTTGTTCAAGTGCCTCCACCAATGGAACATTAATGGTCAGCTGCTTTAACATAGTCATGAATTTGCTGAACTTCGTGTCATCCGCCACCTTCTTCAATCTTCGAGGGAAAGGTGGTGGTGGGTATGGAATTGTTCTCTCCACGGCTTTCTTCTCCTCTTTCTTCCATTTTTTAGCTTTTTCAGGTTGCAAATTGTTGGGGTTGACGTCGTTGACGATAGGATTAGTTGTAGCGGCATCTTCTCCTTTCGCCTTATCATCAATGTCCACTACTTCGTCAACCACTTGCTTGCTTTTTGCTGAAGTTTCCAGCACCTTACCACTTCGGGTAGTGATGGACATGCATGACACATCATTCCTTGGGTTTTGCACAGTATCGCTAGGTAAAGTGCCAGCCTTGCTTTGATTGAGTGCTACTGAAAGTTGGCTCAATTGTTGCTCTATTTGCTTGATTGAAGTAGAATGAGAGTCAACTATTTGTTTCATAGAGGAAAAATCATTTACTACCTCTGTTACTCCCGCGTTTGTTGCTTCCACTCCTTTCAATATTTTAGCCATCATGTCTTCCATACCTCCAGAACTAGATGTGGTGACGTCACGTCTTCCAGGGGGAACATACAAACCACTCTTTTCATTCTTGTTCTTCCAACTACCTTGGTCCTTGTTTCCAGATTTATCATAATAGTTCCGACCTTGGTTTCCTTGGGTATTACCTCGGAAACCCCCCTGATTGTTCAAGTAGTTGGCCTCTTCTTCTGAATCAGATTCGTCTCTTCCTTTTGACGCAATATCTTTCACTTTTTCGGTCTTTCCTGATAATAAATGCTTTGTAAGAAGATCCACTTGTGTTTTCATGTGTGCCATATCTTGATCACGTTCTACTTCTCTTCTTCTTTGGTCTGCAGCCATGCCAATAGATAAAGTGGGTCTTGCTACCTCAGAATCCCTGGTATGTCAAACTCTACTTTACTTCGTCATACGATCTAGAATATTGCTTGCTTGACCAAAGGTGAGGTCCATAAAAGATCCTCCAGCCGCATTATCCACCGCTGGTTTAGTTATTGAATTCAAGGCTCTGTATAATATCTCCATTAGGTGAACATTAGTCATGTGATAGTTTGGGCATCTCGCTAGCTTTGTCTTGAACCTCTCCCATGTTTCATGAAGGGCTTCAGTTGGAAGCTGACGAAAGTTGCTGATTTCATCTCTCAATTGTGCTCTTTTGGATGGCGGAAAGAATCTTTCTAGGAAAGCATCTCTAAATTGCCTCCAATTTGTAATCGAATCAGGAGTCATCCCATTCAGCCATAGAGTTGCCTCTCCAGACAGAGACAATGAAAATAGACGTAATCGAATTGCGTTCTGACCAACACCAGGATTGTCGAACGACTTGCATGTAGAAATAAAGTTGATGAGATACATATTCGGATCATCGCCTGCTAGTCCACCAAATAATCCCTTGAGTTGCAATAACTGAATCATGGTGCTTGTGATGTTGAACTTGGCTCCGGGCGCTAATGGTAGAGGAATTATGGCTCCAGTGGCTCCGGCTCCATCAAGATCATCATCATCATCGTCAAAAGCTGGTTGCATGGGTTGGCGATCATACCTAAACCGAGCTTGATGACCTCTTCTGTTGGCAGGTGTTGTGATTTCAGCATCATGCCTTGGTTTTAGTAATTCATCATCACCTAAATCCTCATCGTCAGGATTTGTTGCTCGCCCAGGGTTATCAATGTTTTGTTGGTGTACTTGGGCGGCGGTAAGAGCATCTAATCTCGCTTGTTCTTGTTGAGAAGCCATCCTTTCGATTTTGTGTTGTGCCTCCGTTCTGCCAATAGGTTGTGGTTCAGGATTGATAGGTAATACCGGTTGACCAGAACTTAGAGTATGGGGCATGCACTGAATAAAAACCTGCAGTAAAAAAAACAAAAACTAAAAGTAAAAGTACGAGAATCTTTGACCAAAGGGTCTAGTAATTATCACAAACTTAAATGACACTCGTATTCCCCGGCAACGGTGCCAATGTTTGATAAAGCTCAATCTACAGCTCTCGTAGGAGTGTAAAGCGGTCGTTAGCAAATATAGAACCCAACTGGGTTGGGTATCGATCTCACAGGGAATAGCTTGGTCAACAAGTAAGCAACGATTACTAGACTTTTAGTGCAAGTCTCGTAAAAAGGGGGGAATTGTAATGTGTAACCAAAATATTAAAGTAAAAACTGAAAATAGCAATGTAAAAAGAAAGAATGTTTAGTAGATTGTAAAACAATGAGAATTGAAGTGTTGGGGTTATGTCCACCTTCTGAGTTATATGTCTCTATTGGCTATGAGTGTGCTAAATTCTGACATGCATGTGCTTATAGAGAATTGTATTTGATGGTAAATCCAGGCGTCTTTCGACCTATTCGAGGATTATTTCACTTTAACTCTTTCGAGCTTAAAGCGTGTCTAACGGTACGAATTCTCCAAGAGGTTAATCCAGTTACGGCACTAACTTTTTAATAGGGGATAGGACCCTACTACCTTGACATTATCTCTTTTCCAGACAGATAACCTTTCTTTCGAACAAGTTAAATGTTATACTGGCGTATTCTTGCGTTTGCAACCATAAAGAATTTAGATTAAGATGAAGAGAATAATGATATAAGCAGCATACGTGTCACGAACTCACAAACTCATAGTAATAGATAGTATCTCATTCGGCTTCCATAACCCCAACAGAGAAGTTTAGTTACTGATGATAGGCGAATTTACACGCCTATATCAATATATTTTGCCCATATTTTAGCCTAGTTTTGAGAACAAACTATATATTTCATGCACTTTTAGTCCTTTTTCCTGTAAATGAGCTAACGAACATGATTAGAAAATTTTCAGGTATAAATGATGCAAAATACAGCATTTTATGGCTTACTTGACGCGAAAGAAAGCTCACGAACGAAGGAGAAGGAAGTGGGATGCCTAAAGGACCAAAACTGCTGCATGGAAAATCTGTCCCGGGCTAAAACAACATTTCTGAAGACTTTGGAGACTTACAGACACAAAGCTGAATTTTGACAATGATACATTAACCTAGTACAATTGGGTTAAGTATTTCATTAGTTTATTTGGATTTGGATAATGTTACATTAACCTAGTACAATTGGGTTAAGTATTTCATTTGTTTAGTAGGATTTGGTTAGATATTTCATTAGCTTAGTAGGATTAGGATATGGTTATTATAAATATCCTATCATGCTAGAGATTTTTAATTAACTCCTCCCTTAGTGGAGAGAAGTAATTCAATCCCTACCACAATACATTCTTCCATCCCTCTCTTCTTCCACCACAACAATTCTACAAATCTTCTAATCTTTCCATTAATTCTATTTTTCTTCTTCTATTCATCTATTCAATTCTTAATTTTCGCAACAAGAGAAACGTTACTTTGCTAAGGAAACACGCCTAACGCCTATCACTTGATCTACACGCCATTACTCAATATTGTGATATAATAACAATGTCAATCGTGATCTCTTTCGCATTCATGGGTAACTAAACCTCTCTGTTAGGGTTATGGAAGCCGAATGAGATACACTCTATTGCTGTGAGTTTGTGAGTTCGTGACACGTATATTGCTTATATCATTATTCTGTTCATCTTAATCCACATTCTTTGCGGTTGGAAACGCAAGAATACGCCAGTCTAACATTTAACTTGTTCGAGAGAAAGGTTATTTGTCTGGATAAGAGATAATGTCAAGGTAGTAGGACACCCTTTCCTATTAAAAAGCTAGTGCCGTAACTGGACTAACCTCTTGGAGAATTCGTACCGTTAGACACGCTTTAAGCTCGAGAGAGTTAAAGTGAAATAGTCCTTGTTGAGGTCGAGAGACTCTTGGATTTACCATCAACTACAATTCTCTATAAGCAATTGCATGTCAAAACTCTACACACTCATAGCCAATAGAGATGTATACCTCAGAAGGTGGACATAACCCCAACGCTTCAATTCTCATTGTTGTCAACCTACATAACAATCTCTCTCATTTTACTTTGCTATTTTCAGCTTTTATGTTATTGTTTTGGTTACACATTACAATCCCCCCTTTTTTACGAGACTTTCACCGAAAGTCTAGTAACCGTTGCTTACTTGTTGACCAAGATATTCCCTGTGGGATCGATACCCAACCCAGGTTGGGTTCTATATTTGCTAACGACCGCTTTACACTCCCACGAGAGCTGTAGATTGAGCGTTATCAAAAATTGGCGCCGTTGTCGGGGAATACGAGTGTCAATCAAGTTCGTGATAATTACTAGACCCTTTGGTCAAAGATTCTCGTACTTTTACTTTTAGTTTTTGTTTTTGTTTCTTGCAGGTTTTTACTTTAGTGCATGCCCCATACTAGAAGTTCTGGTCAACCGTTATTACCAATCAATCCTGAACCACAACGAATTAGAAGAATGGAAGCACAAGCTGAAATCGACAGGATGGCTGCTCAACACGAGCAAGCAAGATTAGCTGCTCAAGTCCAACAACAAAACATTGATAATCTTGGGCGAGCCACAAATCCTGACGATGAGGATTTAGGTGACGACGAGTTGATAAACCCAAGGCATGTTGCTGAAACTACAACACCTGCCAACAGAAGAGGTCGACAAGCGCGGTATAGGTATGATCGCCAACCCATGCAACCAGCTTTCGACCATGATGATGATGATCTTGATGGTGCCGGAGCCACTAGAGCAATAATTCTACCACCATTAGCGCCCGGAGCCAAGTTCAACATCACAAGCACCATGATTCAGTTATTGCAACTCAAGGGATTATTTGGTGGACTAGCAGGCGATGATACGAATATGCATCTCATCAACTTTATTTCTACATGCAAGTCCTTTGACAATCCTGGTGTTGGTCAGAATGCTATTCGATTACGTCTATTTCCATTGTCTCTGTCTGGGGAGGCAACACTATGGTTGAATGGGCTGAATCCTGATTCAATTACTAAGTAGAGGCAATTGAGAGACGCTTTCCTAGAAAGATTCTTTCCGCCATCCAAAAGGGCTCAATTGAGAGATGAAATCAGTAACTTTCGTCAGCTTCCCTCTGAAGCTCTTCATGAAACATGGGAGAGGTTCAAGACAAAGCTAGCAAGATGCCCAAACCATCACATGACTAATGTTCACCTCATGGAGATCTTGTATAGATCTTTGAATTCAATAACTAAACCAGTTGTGGACAACGCAGCTGGAGGTTCTTTCATGGACCTCACCTTTGGTCAAGAAAGAAATATGCTAGATCGTATGACGAAACAAAGTAGAGCTTGGCATACCAGGGATTCTGAGGTAGCAAGCCCCACTTTATCTATTGGCATGACTGCAGACCAACGAAGAAGAGAAGAAGAACGTGATCAAGATATGGCGCACATGAAAACCCAAATGGATCTTCTTACAAAGCATCTATTAGGGAAGACTGAAAAAGTAAAAGCGATTGCGTCAAAAGGAAGAGACGAATCTGATTCAGAAGAGGAGGCCAACTACTTGAACAATCAGGGGGGTTTCCGAGGGAATACCCAAGGAAACCAAGGTCGGAACAATTATGATAAATCTGGAAACAAAGACCAAGGTAGTTGGAAGAACAAGAATGAAAAGAGTGGTTTGTACGTTCCCCCTGGCAGACGTGATACCACCATATCTAATTCTGGAAGTATGGAAGACATGATGGCTAAATTATTAAAAGGAGTGGAAGCAACGAGCGTTGGAGTTACGGAGGTAATTAATGATTTGTCCACCATGAAACAATTAGTAGATTCACATTCCACTTCAATTAGACAACTAGAGCAGCAATTCAGTCAACTTTCAGCAGCACTCAACCAAAGAAAGGCCGGCACTTTACCTAGCGATACTGTGCAAAACCCAAGGAATGATGGGTCATGCATGGCCATCACTACCAGAAGTGGTAAGGTGCTGGAAACTCCAGAAAAAGGCAAGCATGTGATTGACGAAGTTGCGGACATGGATGACAATGCAAAAGGAGAAGATGCCGCAGCTACTACCCCTGACGTCAACAATGCCACATCCAGCACTGTACAGCCTGAAAAATTGGGAAAACGGAAGCAAGAGGAGAAGAAACCACGGAGATAACACTTCCATACCCACCACCACCTTTTCCCCAAAGATTGAAGAAGGTGGCAGATGACACAAAGTTCAGCAAATTCATGACTATGCTCAAGCAGTTGACCATTAATGTTCCATTGGTGGAGGCACTTGAACAAATGCCTGGATATGCGAAGTTTATGAAAGACCTGTTGACAAAGAAGCGGGCAGAAAGTTATGACTTGGCGGATAATGTTCATCATTGTAGTGCAATCGCTGCAAGATCGTTAGTTCAAAAGAAGGCAGATCCTGGAGCTTTCACTATTCCTTGCACAATTGGATCGTTGGATTTTGCCAAGGCATTGTGCGATCTAGGTGCTAGCATCAATTTGATGCCTCTATCCATCTACAAGAAGTTGGGGCTAGGCGATCCGACACCAACCAATATGAGGCTCGTGATGGCTGATAGGTCGGTAAAATGACCTGTGGGTATCTTAAATGATGTGTTGGTGAAAGTTTCTTCATTCATCTTTCCTGCAGACTTCGTTATTCTGGATTGTAAGGAGGATTATGAAGTTCCCATCATCTTGGGACGTCCCTTCCTTGCAACTGGAAGTGTGCTTATTGACATGAAAGATAATGAGCTTCAATTTCGAATTAATGACGAAGTGGTACGGTTTGATATATGCAAGACAATGAAGCAGCCCAGCGACATGAATGAGTTATCTGTAGCTGATGTTCATCATGAGGTTACGAAAGCATTATCTATAGAGAAACAGCCTACTGTTGAACCATTGTCTGCTGCGCCACTGAATGTTGAGCATGAGGACAATGAAGAACTTATGGGTGATCTAACAGAAATAGAGCCGTATACTTCTAAGCAACCGGAATGTGATCTCAATAATCAACCAACAGCGAAGACTTCCATTGACGAGCCACCAATGCTAGAAACGCAAGAGCTCCCCGATTATCTAAGGTATGTGTTCTTGGAAAGTAGAAATATACTTCCGGAGAGAGCAGATGATTTAAGTGAACAGCACGTAGAAGCTCTCATCTCTGCTCTGAAGAGATACAAGAGAGCTATGGGTTGGACTATTGATGATATAATTGGTGACTCTCCGGAGAAACGTAGGAGCCAGCTCGAAAAAGATCGCATGCCCACAGGTAAGCCTCATTGTCGTGTAAATCCTTTCAGAAAACGATCCATCACTTATCTCGACGAAGTCTAAGTACTCGAGATAACTATGTCGAGCCACGACAATAAATAAGGCGCTAGATGGGAGGCAAACCATCGTTTTATCGTTTTATCGTTTATCATTTTTTCATTTATTGTTTATTGTTTTGTCTTTCTTTCATTCTAGTACTTGTTTTGTTTTTGATAAATGAAAAATCCAAAAATAAGAGTCGTGCCACGACCAAAACTAAGGAGCTTGGTGGGAGGCAACCCATCGTACTAATCATTTTCAGTTGTTTTGAGCAAATATAGGTGCAAGAAGTATTCAACAAGGAGATTGATTTCAATTGACGATTTGGACGCATTGTATGGTAAAGTTGGTAAGTTAGGAATGGTGATGCACAAGGCTATGGATTGAGCATTTCTCACACCAAAATAGTCTTCGAGGAAGGCTAGGCCTTGGTAAAACCAGGCCACGAATGATGCACAACCTATCCTATAGCCTAAGGTCTCGGAATCTAGTGTGCTATACACTATGCGCCGCCTATTCCTAGGTATGCTTTTGACTATGCGCCGCCTATGCTATGGCATTTGGTCTCAGTATCTCATATGCCATAGACTATACGGCGCATATGTCTACAAATGCCATAGACTATGCGGCGCATATGTCCCATTATGCTATAGACAATGCGCCGCATATGTCATTGATATGCCGAGCATTATGCGCCGCATATGTGGTATTTTTGTCTCCAAAACCGATTGTAAATGGGTCAAAACCCAACCCATTCTCTTCCTATATAAAGGGGACTTAGTTTTACAACACAACCATACTAAAAATTGACCTAAGGGCGCCGTACATCCATCCAAATCATCTCAAAATTTCTCTTTTTGCTCTTCCAATTCACAAGAACATCTCCAAAGGCTTGAATCACGTAAGTAATCTTTTATTCTTCATCTATTTCTAGTAAGTACTACATTCCTATGCCTATTATGAATTGCTACATCTTCAAAGATCATTGGTGATGTTAATGTGTTTGGATTGTTGATACAAAATCATGTGAGTGAACATGTACGTAGGAAAATCTTGACTTGTTTCCAACTTGAAATTGGTTTTAATAGCATTGTTATACTATTTGCGGAATTACTATGGCTATGAATAGTGCATAAGATTGTTGTTTGGATACTTACATGTTAGACTATCCCGACCATCTGGATAAGACTTATAGTGCCTACCAACATAAGAGGTTGTGATTGTTGTAAGAATAACTATTCCATGTGGTAACCCCTATGTAGTAGTGTTGCTATATCTACCATGAAAGTAGTCCAATGGCTGCAAGCAATTGATGCATTGCTGATTTTATTGTCGGAATACAATCCTAAAACGTATGTCGACGAAATCTGAGTAATCGACCACTTTCGCTTCACTGATTTGTGTTAACAAAACTAAGTGTGGGGTGGTACCCCTACTGCTTATGTATAGATTGTATGTATTGATATTGTGCTACCATTAACACTATTTCAAGTCTCAGGTATAATGGCACCTAAAGAGAGACAAGGGAAGGAGAAGGCTACCACTTCCCAAAAGTGCAAGAAAAGAGGCCGCAAGGAGCAAGGAGAACCCTCCCCGCTGCAAACAGCTTGACTCATGCTTGGAATTAAGTGGGATACTTATGAGGAACTTCTAAGGATGACGACTCTGATGATGATTCCAATGCAAGGGGTATGACCCCAGACATAGAGGATAAGTCCGACCAACCAGGTTCCTCGTATTTATTTTCCACTGAGGACAGTGTCCCGACTAAGTGTAGGGTGGTGGTATTGCATGCTATACTTCGCTATTCACATCTATGTTTGTTTTCTTTTGTTTCATTTTTGTTTCGTATTGTTTTTTTTAGTAGTTAAATTTTTTTTTTTAGCTTCGCATGAAATTATTTTGATAGGCAGCATGAGATTATAACAAGAGTATGTGCTACAATTGTGACTATTGAAACGTTTAGGCTCTAGTTGTGACTCATTATGTGATATTGTGTGGTTCAATTCCTTCACTTGTTGGGTCGAGAGTCTATATTACTTCCAATCAAGTCGACCATGTGCCTTGTGTGTGTGAGATTAATAGTATCTTCTATGTATGTGGCTGATGCTAGAACTTGCCTGGTATGTATGCAAAGCGAAAATAAGGAGTGTAAGTTAGGATATGATTTAGGCATTTCTTTGGCAACCTATATTTGTTTACCTTCAGTTTTACCTACCCATGGACATCATCCCTAGTTAAACCCTTTTGATCCTTTAGCCTATTTCTTTGACAACCTTGTATGTAAGCCTAATCCATTTTTTCAAGACCGTAATTTGTTCCAAATTCCTAAGTGCTTTAAATTAAAAAAAGTCATGTGACAACATAAGAGGAAATTGGGTAAGTATGATGCTTTAAATTGTAAATGGTGCTTGAATGTGTTATGGAAAAGAAAGTGCTATCATAAGAGGTATGTTGTGAAAAGAAAAAGGAAAAGAAAGCTGAAAAGTGAGTTGTTCTTAAAATTGAAAAACAAAAGAGGAGAACAAGGGTGGTAGAATAAAAAAAAGAAGAAAGGTTGAGAGAAAAAAGTGTCAATGATACAAAGTGATGTATTAAAGTGCTTAGGAACTTAGTCACTATTTCTGGCCAAAATAGTCCTACCCGTCCCTTAGCCTACATTACAACCATCAAAAGACCTATTTGATCCTAATCTTAACATTCTGACATTTAGTGGAGTACTACACTAAGGGCAAGCCTATGGTCATCAGTTGCTACATATGAATTCTTTGTGAGAGCGAGAGCAAGGATATTGTTGATACCCATGTTTGAAAAATATGCTATACTTGTGAGTGATTATGGGTAATATATTGTGAGACACACATGGTTGATGAGTTTTGGTTAGTTATATATGATTCCTTGTACCTTAACGTTTGCATGCGAGTTGACCACCATCACGAGTCTATGCTAGAGGTTAAACTGTTTCTACTAATGATCGGAAAACTACTCTTTGTTGATAATTTTTGTGCTTGTCTTGAAGAATGTTTTGTGTTGTTGCTGTAAAAACCTTAAGTCGACGTTTAGAAGGACATGATATGTTGTTCGAGGACGAACAAAGCTGTAAGTGTGGGGTGTTGATGATAAGCGAATTTACACGCCTATATCAATATATTTTGCCCATATTTTAGCCTAGTTTTGAGAACAAACTATATATTTCATGCACTTTTAGTCCTTTTTCCTGTAAATGAGCTAACGAACATGATTAGAAAAGTTTCAGGTATAAATGATGCAAAATACAACATTTTATGGCTTACTTGATGCAAAAGGAAGCTCACGAACGAAGGAGAAGGAAGTGGGACGCCTAAAGGACCAAAACTGCTTGCATGGAAAATCTGTCCCGGGCTAAAACAGCAGTTCTGAAGACTTTGGGGACTTACAGACACAAAGCTGAATTTTGACAATGATACATTAACCTAGTACAATTGGGTTAAGTATTTTATTAGTTTATTTGGATTTGGATAATGTTACATTAACCTAGTACAATTGGGTTAAGTATTTCATTTGTTTAGTAGGATTTGGTTAGATATTTCATTAGCTTAGTAGGATTGGGATATGGGTATTATAAATACCCTATCATGCTAGAGATTTTTAATTAACTCCTCCCTTAGTGGAGAGAAGTAATTCAATCCCTCACCACAATACATTCTTCCATCCCTCTTTTCTTCCACCACAACAATTCTACAACTCTTTTAATCTTTCCATTAATTCTATTTTTCTTCTTCTATTCATCTATTCAATTCTTAATTTTCGCAACAAGAGAAACGTTACTTTGCTAAGGAAACACGCCTAACGCCTATCACTTGATCTACACGCCATTACTCAATATTGTGATATAATAACAATGTCAATCGTGATCTCCTTCGCATTCATGGGTAACTAAACCTCTCTGTTGGGGTTATGGAAGCCGAATGAGATACTCTCTATTGCTGTGAGTTTGTGAGTTCGTGACACGTATATTGCTTATATCACTATTCTCTTCATCTTAATCCACATTATTTGCGATTGCAAACGCAAGAATACACCAGTCTAACATTTAACTTGTTCGAGAGAAAGGTTATTTGTCTGGAAAAGAGATAATGTCAAGGTAGTAGGACACCCTTTCCTATTAAAAAGCTAGTGCCGTAACTGGACTAACCTCTTGGAGAATTCGTACCGTTAGACACGCTTTAAGCTCGAGAGAGTTAAAGTGAAATAGTCCTTGTTGAGGTCGAGAAACGCTTGGATTTACCATCGACTACAATTCTCTATAAGCAATTGCATGTCAAAACTCTACACACTCATAGCCAATAGAGACGTATACCTTAGAAGGTGGACATAACCCCAACGCTTCAATTCTCATTGTTGTCAACCTACGTAACAATCTCTCTCTTTTTACTTTGCTATTTTCAGCTTTTACATTATTATATTGGTTACACATTACAATCCCCCCTTTTTTACGAGACTTGCACCAAAAGTCTAGTAACCGTTGCTTACTTGTTGACCAAGCTATTCCCTGTGGGATCGATACCCAACCCAGGTTGGGTTCTATATTTGCTAACGACCTCTTTACACTCCCATTAGAGCTGTAGATTGAGCGTTATCAGTTACCCATGAGTGCGAAGGAAATCGCAATAGACATTGTTATTATACCACAATAAAGATTTCGTGTAGTAATGGTGTGGTAGGCGTTAGGCGTGATTTCTTGCAAGTAACGTTTCTCTTGTTGCGGAAATTAAGAATAGATGAATAGATGAATATATGAATAGAAGAAGGATAAAAAGTAGAATTAATGGAAAGATTAGAAGAGTTGTAAGGTAAGATGGAAGTTATTGTTAAGTAGAATGTCTTAAAAATCTCTAGCAAAATAGGGTATTTATAATACCCATATCCTATTCGTACTAAGCCAATGAAATACTTAACCAAATCCTACTAAGCTAATGAAATACTTAACCCAATTGTACTAGGTTAATGTATTATTATCCTAATCCTAATAAATTATTGCTAGTCCCCAAAGTCTTCAGAATTGCTATTTTTGCCCGGGACAGATTTTCCATGCGCCACTTTTGGTCCTTGGCGTCCAAGACTCCCTTTTCTCCTTTCGTGAAGCTTTCTTTGGCGTCAAGTTATCCATAAAATGCTGAATTCTGCATCATTTATACCTGAAACTTTGCTAATCATGTTCGTTAGCTCACTTACAGGAAAAAGGACTAAAAGTGCATGAAATATGTAATTTGTTCTCAAAACTAGGCTAAAATATGGGTAAAATATAGCACTATAGGCGTGTAAATTCGCCTATCATCACCCAGTGGGTAAAACTATCATAGCTCAGTGGGTATACAGGAACTGCCCGGTTATGATATATCAAAAAGTCACTTCAGCAGACTTATTCAAATTAGAGATGACTTATTTTGATGTCATTCTTTGCATAGATTGGCTTCATTCCTGCTATGCCACAGTCAACTACAGAAATAGAATAGTTCAATTTTAGTTTTCTAGAGAACCTGTCCTAGAGTGGAAGGGTGGTGTATCCTCTTTCAGAGGTCATCTTGTTTCCTACCTTTGAGAACAGAAAATGATATCTAAAGAATGCGTCTATCATTTTGTTCGAGTTAAGGATGCCAATTCCAAAACTCCCAGTCTTGAATCAGTCGCAGTAGTGAATAAATATTTAGGTGTATTTCTCGGAGATCTTTCGAGAATTCCTCTCGAAAGGGAAATAGACTTTGACATTGATCTTCTTCTAGATACTCAGCCTATATCTATTCCTCCATATTGAATGGCACAAGCAGAACTCAGAGAATTGAAAGAACAGTGGAAGGATCTCTTAGTTAAGGGATTCATCAGGCCCAGTGTGTCCCCGTGGGGTGCACCAGTTTTATTCATACCCAAGAAATATGGTTCTCTCAAAATATGTATTGAGTACCTCCAACTCAATAAAGTCACAGTAAGGGACAAGTATTTTCTTCCCATAATCGATGACTTATTTGACCAACTTAAGGGTGCCAGTTATTTCTCTAAGATAGACCTCAGATCCAAATATCATTAGTTCTGATTCAAAGAATGTGAGATTCTGAAAACAGATTTTTCGTACTCAGTATGGTCACTTTGAATTCCTAGTCATATATTTTTGTCTCACCAATGCCTAATAGCTTTCATGGACTTGATGAACCGTATGTTAAAGTAGTACTTGGACATGTTCGTCATAGTCTTCATAGTTGATATTCTGGTCTATTCCTGCAGTGAGCGAGATCATGTAGAATATCTCAGAACAGATCTTCAGACTCTTAGAGATCATCATCTATTCACCAAATTCAGTAAGTGAAAATTTTTACTAAGGTCAGTTGCATTCCTTGGCCATATCATTTTTGGAGATGGCATTAGTGTAGATCCTCAAAAGACCGAAGCAGTAAGAAAATGGCCTCGCCCTATCTCACTATCAAATATTAGGAGTTTCTTGGGTTTAGCTGGCTATTATAGATGTTTTTTTGAGGGATTTTCTTCTATTGCATCCCCTATGCCCAGATTGACTTAGAAGAAAGTCAAGTTTTAGTGGTCAGATACTTGTGAGTAGAGTTTTTAGGAGATGAAGACTCAACTCACCTTATCTCCAGTTCTAGCTCTTCCAGATGGTTCTGATAGGTTCGTAGTGTATTGTGATGCATCCAAAGTAGGTTTGGGTTGTGTCCTCTTGTAGTATGGTAAGGTCATAGCCTACACCTCAAGATAGCTTAAACCCTATGAGAAGAATTATCCTACTCATGACCGTGAGTTAGCCATTATAGTATTTGCCTTAAAGATTTGAATGCATTATCTATACGGTGTTCACACAGAAGTGTTCACAGATCATAAGAGCCTTCAATATACCTTTTCTTAGAAAAATCTCAATCTTCGCCAGAGAAGGTGGTTAGAGCTCTTGAAAGACTACAACATGAGTGTCCTTTATCATCTAGGCAAGGCCAACGTAGTGGCCGATGCTCTCAGTAGACTGTCTATGGGTAGTGTTGGTCATGTCGAGAATAGTAAGAAGAAGTTATCCTAGGAAGTCCATCAGCTTTCCTAACTAGGCGTTTGCTTAATCGATACAAAGGAGGGTGATATATGGGTTTAGAGTAGTTCAGAATCATCTCTAGTTTCCGAGGTGAAATAAAAGCAAGATAGGGATCCTAGCCTTGTCATGATAAAAGAGTCAGTCAAGGATCAAAAAGTAGAGGTTTTTCCCAAGGGGGAGATGGTGTTCTGCATTGTCAGGGTCATATGGGTGTTCCATCTATAGATGACTTAAGGTAGAGAATTCTTGAAGAAGATCATGGTGCACTCTACTCTATTCATCCGAGGGCCACAAAGATGTACTGTGATTTGTGGAAAATCTATTGGTGGAGTGGGATGAAGAGAGACGTTGTAGTGTTTGTGGCTAAGTGCTCTATATGTCAACAGGTTAAGATAGAGCATCAGAAGCCTAGTGGGTCCATGCAGGAGTTCAGTATTCCTACTTGGAAGTGGGATGAATTTAACATGGACTTTGTGATGGGTTTGCCTTGATCTCGTCATCACCATGATTTGATTTAGGTCATCGTAGACAGCATAACCAAATTAGCTTATTTCCTTCTAGTTCATACCTCTTATTCAGCCGATGATTATGCCAAACTCAACATCAGAGAGTTGGTTAGATTGCACGGTGTTTCGTTATCTATTATCTCAAATAGAGGTAACCAATTCACCTCTTATTTCTGAAAAGAATTCCAAAAGGGTATTGGTACCCAAGTTCATCTCAGTACAATCTTTCATCCTCAGACAGATGGTCAAGCAGAAAGGACCATTTAGATATTAGAAGATATGTTGTGAGAGTGTACAATTGATTTCAAGGAAATTTGGGATGACCACTTGCCTTTGATTGAATTTGCATCCAACAAAAACAATCATTCTAGTATTCATATGGCTCCATTCGAAGCTCTCTACGGTAGGAGATATAGATATGCAATTGGTTGGTTCAAACTTAGTGAGGCTTCAGTCATAGGGCCTGACTTGGTATTAGACGCCTTAGAGAACGTCCAGTTGATCAGAGAATGACTTCGGGCTGCTCAGAGCTGATAGAAGTCTTATGCAGATATTCGTGAAAAGGATCTTGAGTTCGATATCGATGATCTTGTTTATCTAAAGATCTCTCCCCTGAAGGGAGTGAAGAGGTTTGGCAAGAAGTGAAAGCTCAGTCCCCGATATGTCGGTCCCTTCAAGATTATAAGTCTCTTTGGCAAGGTATCTTATGAGCTCGAATTGCCTTTAGATCTAGCTTCAGTTCATCCAGTCTTCCATGTCTCCTTGCTCAAGAAGTACATAGGTAACCCAATAATTGTAGTCCTTATTCACAGCATTGATATTCCGAATAGCCTCTCTTATGAAGAGATTCCAGTCGAGATCCTGGACTATCAGACTCGTAGATTGAGGAAAAAAGAAGTCCCTCTAGTTAAGGTTCCTTGGAGAAATCAGTTCGTCGAGGGAGATACTTAGGAAGCAGAAGCAGATATGTGTACCAATTATCCTCACCTCTTCTCCGCCAACTCAGATCAAGCTTAAGGTAATAGTTCTCCTTAATCTTACTAATTTTCATGTTTAGTGTTCTTCAAAAACTTAGTTCCAAGTACCGTTGCATATTCAGTCATGCATTCATGTATCAGCTCAGTTATATAATTTTGCATCAGACATGCATTCTCACTGTGAGAAACGTAGTTAATCAGAACACCCAGTCATGCATTCATGAATCATTTACACATGCATCAGATATGCATGTTCAGTATGATATATTCAGTTATCAGTCATGTCAATCATGAAATCATGTTCCAACAAGTCATGTTCAGTATGTACACGTCAGTTTATATTCTTTCCCCCTCACTCAATCTCATTCGAGGATGAATGTTCTCAAGAGGGAGGTATTGTAATGCTCCATACTTTTTCCTATCTTGAAATTGTCTCAAGAATGTTAGAAACTTTCTTTGAAAGATGAATCCACTTTAATACATGTGGTATTTTTAAGATTTTCACTTTTTTATCATGTGGAAAATTGAATTAGCTTTTCAATGATACAATTTAATCTAAATCCGGTATCGAAGTGAAAAGTTATGGACGTTTTACCGAGAGTTGTCAGAATCAACAAGGTGCGATGACCAGGTTAACGGACCGTCGATCTAGCAACAGATCATTCCCTTGACCATCGTATCAAAGGTAGTGAGGCAACCTTCAGAATAAGGAACGACGGATAGGTTAGCGGACCATCGAACTTGCAACGGATCATTGCCCAAACTGTCTCTACTTAGGCAGTGAGTCTTTTTCTTGGTCCACAAGCGATGGTCAAAATGTCTAACTGCCTAAGGCAGTAAAACCACCAAGGTGTGATGGTGAGGCCGATGGACCATCGCCCATGACCGTCGCAGCGAGGCAATATGACTACCTTCTGCCTTGGATCAATGGCCCTGGCTAACGAACCGTCGGACGAGTGATGGACCATCGCTCAGGCTGTTGCAGGGAAAATAGTGAGGCCCTATTCTGCCTAGAAGCGACGTTCAAGACCGACGGTCCTTCGACCCAGCGATGGACCATCGCACCCCACCATCGCACCAAGGCAGTAAGTTCTAGTTCTTGTTCTAATGCGACGGTCAGTCCGATGGACCGTCGACCCAGCGATGGACTATCGCACCCACCATCGCATATTCCATTTAGTTATTTTAAGGCCATTTTAAAGGGGATTTTTCATCTTTTACCACCTGTTTATACACCTAGTTATATTTGACTAAAGCTCAGACATTCATTAACCATCTACAATAACAAAATTAGGGTTTTCGCTTTAAGATTAATCCCCAAGAATAAAATACAAATCTTCTTCAAGAACTAAGAGATTCCAATCCTTCAAGTTCAAGAACTTCAAGAATTTCATTACCAGGTATGCATAGTATTCATTCATGGACTCCTTTCGTCCATGAAGCCAAAGATTCTCTTTTCTAAGTTTAAGTTTATGGATTTTCTTTATGAATTTCATGTTGGGTTGCTGTTGTTCATGTTGATAATGACCAATTGAATTCTATTCCATGTTTTAGTTTTAGTGCTGATGCATTTGCGCTACGGTGCTTTATACCATAGGTTCAGAGACACGAGCTCCAGAGCATCAGTAGATTCCATTCTCAGCATTCAGAGATAGAAGTGAGTCCTTATCTTTTGAGGACATGATCCTTACTTATTATCTCATTAATTAGTTTATTATTTGGAGTTATTTGGGGACATGTCCCATCACCTCCTTATTCAGAAAGTTCAATCAATTAGAGGCTTTTTGGACTATTATGTTTAGACAGTTATTTTAGTTGTTCTTGGTATTTCATACCCTATCCAGATGTTATATCTTTTACAGTTATGTTATAGTTTTGAACCTTATAGCCTTTTAGTTCATGTTTCCACATAATATAGTATATTATGCAGTATACAGGTACAAATATCAATCAAGGGTTAGCTTGCCATACTTCGGGGTCAGGATCACTGTGTAGCATTCCAGGTACATATAACAACTCGATTTTCTATAACCAGAACATCACACGGTACTCATGATCCCGAAGGACCATAAGCTAACCCTCTTCTGATATCTGTACCCGAGTACTGCATAATATATTGAAATAAATGTGGAACTTACCATAAGGTTCAAATACTAAGACAACTGAAAACTGAATACTTATACAACTGTCTATAAACTCTAGAGTAAAAGCCTCTATACTGTCTGAACTGTGGACTTAAAGGAACATGTCTCAAACTAACTCCAACTACTTAAAACTGAACTAAAATAATAAGATAATCAAATTATCCTCGAGTGATGAGGTCTTACTACTAACTCTGGATGCTGGCACCTGAAATGCTACTAACTCCCTGGATCTCGTGCTTCGAAACCTATGGTGTAAATGACAGCACCATAGCACAAAATACATTAGTACTTTTAATGTACTAAGTATGCAAGTGAGGTAGGCGACTATGCAAGGGTTTATATGCATGAACAATACTTGACTAAATAATATGTATAGCTGGACCAACATACATGGAAACTTTGTAACTGCTGAATATGAACATGACTTTATGAGAACGCATGAATGAATGCATAATTGTAATAGAAACTATCATAACTTTAGAAACTAATTTTGAATAATGAGTCACTGAAATTTGAATCTACTGATACTGATAACTGAGGCTTTGATACCCAAGTTTCTGATCTTATTGATAACTAACTTTTTGAATGTACTGATACTAGAATACTAAATAAATGAGTATACTGATAACTTATATCAACATATCTAACAGGTTATCTCTGAATCTATTGGTAATGATACTTGATTAAATGGATCTGAGATCAGCCTATATATTAGTGAATCTTTGAATATATGAATAATAATACTTGATTAATTGGATCTGAGATCGGTCTATCTAGCAGTGGCTCTTTGAATATACAAATAATAATACTTGATTAACTGGATCTGAGATCGGCCTATCTAGACGCGAATCTCCAAAATTTATATACTTGATGGCCTGTATCTAATAGCCTTGAATTCTATACATTGAACTGAGCTCTTTCTTAAAGACTGAACCTAATTTTGAAATTGAGACCGTGAGAAGTAGTCATCTAACTGACATGCCCTAAAAAACCAAATATTACATGAATTGGGGTCTAATCTGTAACCCCAATTGAAAGTGTGTCAATACCGCACCACTGGTAAAGATAACTTTACATTACCCTCATCTATCAGGTACTCAAACGAGAATGGTGGGCCCCTCATCTAACTGGTTAAGCCCTTTTATCTACCCTCAACTATCAGGTATGATGTCTAAACCTACGATGGTAACGTAGTTCTGGAGTGCAAGGATTTCTTCTAATAATTAGACCCTCTACTAGTAGGTGAGTTCCCATCCTCGAGCTTACTCGGTGCTGAATCCTACTCCCAACTAAAAATTCTAAACTGATTCTTAACTGAACTTACACTGATCTGAATCCTGTTACTGAGTATATTACTGAGCTAATTTGATTGAGTTCTCTTGGTTTCGTTATCTAACACAATAATACATAATATCTAATAACTGGCTAAATTCTACTAAGTTTTGTTAGCTCACCGAGTTTACTGAATTCTATAACTGAATACTTAAATAGTACAGAGATCTGAAGTGGACTAGATTGATACTTGATATTTTAAGTTTCTTAATCTGAATATTATACTGAGACTAATTTTCTGAATCTACTGAGTTTTCCTGAGTTCTGTAATTGATTGAAACTTACTGATCATGGCTTGACTGAGATTATCTTGAAACTGACTCAGGTCTAGACAAACAAGCTAATTTTGGGTATAAATACCCCAGGACTCGATAGCGTAATTAAATACAGTAAAAAAATACTTGCGTAAGATAACAACAGTCCATTACTCTCAACAAAAAAATCAATATGACACTCTTTCAAGTACTTGGAAGTCATAAACCTAAATCATGATCAAGAATGCATAATATGATTCAAACACTCGGAAATATTAAATATAAAGGTGTGTAAGGATTCATACTAATGCCTCATAGTTGATTTAATAAGGAATGCAAATGGATATGATGTTCTGCAATACCCCAGGAAATTTTTCGTTGAAATTTTGTGCGTAAACGTATTGGGTTCTATCTTCTAGAATGAATTATAAATTTTTTCGTGAAGAATGTCTTAGATTATGATCCACCATTGTGTAGAGTATCGAATAAGCTTTCCAATAATTTGTGGATCATCCAAAACTGACACCCGAGCGACGAGTTATGAACTTTCCAATCGAACCGTGAATAGTAGTGAACAGTAAAATGTACAGGAAAAAGTACTGAGGCCTGGCGTATTTTTTCTCCAACTTTAAATGATTATAACTCCTTGTACATAATCATCTAGGTGATATACTATCTATCAACAGAAATCTCTACGAGTCCTCTTTCCAATGAAATTGGTTTCACCCAATTTGTCTATCAGAACAAAAAGTTATGGTCGATCAACTTCAGCCTATCAAAAGAAATTTTTTTGGTCAACTTCAATTGATCGTAACTCCTCGTACACAATGATCTGGGTGAGATACTATATATCAACAGAAAGATATGAGAGTTATCTTTCTAATAAAATTGGTTTCATCCAATTTTGATATCGGAGTAAAATGTTATGGTTGATCTACTTTAGACTATCAAAATAGTCCACCAAAGGACAGATTCAAGAATTATTTGATTTTTAGGGGAGTTTTGGACATTCCCCCTCACCCAAAGTCCATCCAAACCCTATATTAAAGCCTATTAGAAGCATTATATGTTATATTTCATCAAATTCCCTCAAAAAGAAAACCCTAAGCTCCTACATCCAACTTCGAGAACCTCCAAAGTTCATCATTAATTATGCAAATTTATTCAAGATTACAAGTTCTTAGTTCAAGAACTTCAAGAACCTCCAATGTTCACCATTAATTCTACAAATTTATTCAAGATTCTAAGTTCCTAGTTCAAGAACTCCAAGAACCATCATTCAAAGGCACGATTAACATCGCAAAAATGAGTATCGATCAAAAGTTCATCATTCAAGGTATGTGGAATTATTCAGCAACAACTCTCTTTCGTTCTTGTTCCCAAAAGAATTTTCTTAACAAAGGCATGAATTTTATTTGACTTTTACTAATTTGAAGCATGAACCCATATCTTATGATGATTATTATGAAATCTTGATGTTTATGATTTTGAAATATGAATTTACATGTGTGGAGATGTAAAACATGAATCTTGAACGATATTTATCATGATTTTGATATTTGGGTCGTGAATCCCTCTTGGAAATTTTGTTTTTTTGAGAAAGTATGTGTTATAAGCACGTTGATGTTGAATATTTAAGATATTTTGAATGATTTGACCTTTTGGTCTAAATGTAGTTGTTTTGAACTTGAGTGTGAACGAAATCCACAACGTGGTTGATTTTGATAGATGTGAAGCATGCTGGCTTCCGATATATATTTATATATTACTAAAATTCTTTTGTTATGAATTGTCTTTGAAATGATCTGAGCTAAATCTAGGAGAAATATTTAGCACCGAGTGGGAGGTATAAAGCGACCTTACTTCCTTAGAACTACGTGCCTCCATAGGAGTGAGCCTGAGGCTGATTTATATAGTGATCACTAGTTTGTGTGGACTTGATATCGATAGACCTACTTCGATGGCAAGGATAGGATGACTCTCCCCAATGTGGGTTGTACATTGGACTCCATATAGCTCACATGGTTTATGTCGGTTATAGGATCTCCCAGTGTGTGTGTGTTTCCTTGTGTCTATGGTGAATGGTGAAGTGATTTGAAAGTGGAATTGTGAAAGTTATTCTTTCGAAAGATTTAAATGATATTTACATTATGAGAATTGATATTCTTGATGAACTTAAAGTGAATGAAAAATTATATGATGACTCACATGTGTTATTGTACTTATTTCATCCTTTCATGATTATGATGATTTTCTTCGGGCTATGTGAGTCTTTCATATATCCTGCATATTTCTTATAAATATTTATGATGATGATGTTTACAAAACTGCATACACCCCCATATACTCAATTTCTTTCCATGGTACTGACTTACATCGTAGGATGTGGGCTGTATTTTCTCAGAATATAGGTTTAGGTGCTCAGTTCCAGGTTAGACAGTGATTCTTCGGGCATGCTGTTCTACATCCTCTGTTGTTGTGAGTCCTCATGTTCTAAGGACGTGTTGTCTGATATTGGTTTCACAGAATTATTTACATTTGATAACTGAGTATGAGTAAGTTGGTGCATGCCTCAATGGCTTTCTCATTTTCTTGATTTTCTTAGAGGCTTGTCAAACTAGTATAGATGTTGGGAGTTGACTAATAAGTCATATTTTTTTATCTTTTTGAAATTCCTTTATTCTTGGATGATGATTACTTTGTTGATATTTGAGGGTTATTTTTAAAAACCCTATTGATTCGTGTTGAACTAAATGAAAATGGGTCAAAGGGTTAGCTTGGGACTACTCATAGCTTTAAGCATCGTGTGATGCTCCGGGACCCATTTTTTGGGCGTCACTAACTTGGTATCAAGCCTAAGGCTTTAAGGTGTCCTAGGGAGTCTGACAAGTCGTGTTAAGTAGAGTCTTGATCATCGGTGTGTAGCGCGTCATATCTATGAGCAAGTGGCTACAAGACGTTTTAGAAAAAAGTATGATTCTTTCTTTCAAAAGTCTATCGTGCTTAAAGTGTCTCTCTCTGCTATTGATTCATGCTCTCCTCTTTCAGAAATATTCCTCCACATTGAGTGAGAAGAAATAATGATGCTATGATAATTCTGTGTTATCCAAGAGTCATTTTATCTTTTGCCTCAAAGCTAGAAAGCTTATTTCCAAGGGGTGTATTTACCATTTGGTTAGAGTTAAAGACACTAAGTCTGAGACTCCAACTCTCTAGTCTGTTAACGTGGTCAATGAGTTTTCTGATGTCCTTTAGGATAATCTCCCAGGGATACCTCCTGATAGAGAGATAGAGTTCGGGATTGATCTTCTTTTCGATACTTAGCCCATTTCTATTTCTCCTTACCATATGGCCCCTGCAGAACTTAAGGAGTTGAAAGAGCAACTCAAAGATCTACTAGATAAGGGTTTCATATGGCCCAGTATTTCTCCTTGGGGTGCTCCTATGTTGTTCGTGAGAAACAAAGATGACTCTTTGCATATGTGCATTGATTACCGCCAACTGAATAAAGTCACCATAAAAAATAAGTACCCCCTTCCGAGAATAGATGATTTGTCTGACCAATTTCAAGGTGCAAGTTATTTTTCAAAGATAGACCTTCGTTCCGGCTATCATCAACTAAAATTTAGGGACTGTGACATCCCAAAAACTGCTTTTTGAACTCGTTATGGCCATTTTGGGTTTCTTGTTATGTCTTTTGGGTTAACTAATGCCCCAACAGCTTTCATGGACCTCATGAATCAAGTGTTCAGACCATATCTAGATATGTTTATCATAGTGTTCACTGATGATATACTGGTGTACTCCTGTAGTGAGGAGGAACATTCTGATCATCTCCAAACTGTCTTCAAAACCCTTACAGATCACAAGTTGTTTGCCAAGTTAAATAAGTGTGAGTTTTGGCTAAGGTTAGTTGCTTTTCTGGGTCATATGATTTCTTCCGAGGGTATTAGAGTTGATCTCCAAAAGATCGAAGTTGTTAGAAATTGGCCTAGACCTATTTCTCTGACTTAAATCCAAAGTTTCTTGGGTTTAACTGGCTATTACTACCATTTTATTGAAGGTTTCTCCTCTATAGAGTCTCCTATGACTCGGTTGACCCAAAAGAAAGTGAAGTTCTTGTGGTTCGAATCTTGTGAGAAGAGTTTTCAGGAGTTGAAGACTCGACTCACTTCAGCCCCTGTTTTGACTTTGCCTGATGGTGTTGATGGTTTTGTTGTGTACTGTGATGCTTCGAGAGTTGGGTTGGGTTGCGTATTGATACAGAAGGGTAAGGTGATAGCTTATGCTTCTAGACAGTTGAAACCCCTTGAGAAAAAAATTACCCCACCCATTTTACCAAGGCCTAGCCTTTCTCGATGCCTATTTTGGCGTGAGAAATGCTCAATCCATAGCCTTATGCATCACCATTCCTAACTTACCAACTTTACCATACAATGCATCCAAATCGTCTATTGAAATCTATCTCCTCGTTGAATACTTCTTGCACCTATATTTGCTCAAAACAACTGAAAATGATTAGTACGATGGGTTGCCTCCCACCAAGCGCCTTAGTTTTGGTCGTGGCACGACTCTTATTTTTGGATTTTTCATTTATCAAAAACAAAACAAGTATAAAAATGATAAAACGATAAAACGATGAAATGATAAAACAATAAAACGATGGGTTGCCTCCCATTTAGCGCCTTATTTATTGTAGTGGCTCGACATAGTAATCTCGAGTACTTAGACTTCGTCGAGATAAGTGATGGATCATTTTCTGAAAGGATTTAGACGACAATGAGGCTTACCTGTGGGCATGCGATCTTTTTCGAGATGGCTCTTACATTTTCCCGGAGAATCTCCAATTATATCATCAATAGTCCAACCCATAGCTCTCTTGTATCTCTTCAGAGCAGAGATGAGAGCTTCTACGTGCTGTTCACTTAAATCATCTGTACTCTCCGGAAGTATATTTCTACTTTCCAAGAACACATACCTTAGATAATCGGGAAGCTCTTGCGATTCTAGCATTGGTGGCTCGTTAAAGGGAATCTTCGCTTTTGGTTGATTCTTGAGATCACAATCTGGTTGCTTAGGAGTATAAGGCTCTATTTCTGTTAGAGCACTCATAAGTTCTTCATAACCTTCATTATATTCATGCTCAACTTTCAGTGGCACAACAGACAATGGCTCAACAGTAGGCTGTTTCTCTATAGATAGTGCTTTCGTATCCTCATGATGAACATCAGCTACAGATAACTCATTCATATCGCTGGGCTGCTTCATTGCTTTGCATATATCAAACCGTACCACTTCGTCATTAATTCGAAACAAGATCTCATTATCTTTCATGTCAATAAGCACATTTCCAGTTGCAAGGAAGGGAAGTCCCAAGATTATGGGAACTTCAGAATCCTCCTTACAATCCATAATAACAAAGTCTGCAGGAAAAATGAATGAAGAAACTTTCACCAACACATCATTCAAGATACCCACAGGTCGTTTTACCGACCTATCAGCCATCACGAGCCTCATATTGGTTGGTGTCGGATCGCCTAGCCCCAACTTCTTGTAGATGGATAGTGGCATCAAATTGATGCTAGCACCTAAATCACACAATGCCTTGGAAAAATCCAACGATCCAATTGTGCAAGGAATAGTGAAAGCTCCAGGATTTGCCTTCTTTTGAACTAACGACCTTGTAGCGATTGCACTACAATGATGAACATTATCCGCCAACTCATAACTTGCTGCCCGCTTCTTTGTCAATAGGTCCTTCATAAACTTCGTATATCTAGGCATTTGTTCAAGTGCCTCCACCAATGGAACATTAATGGTCAGCTGCTTGGGCATAGTCATAAATTTGCTGAACTTAGTGTCATCCGCCATATTCTTCAATCTTTGGGGAAAAGGTGGTGGTGGGTATGGAAGTGTTCTCTCCGCGGTTTTCTTCTCCTCTTGCTTCCGTTTTCCCAATTTTTCAGGCTGCAAAGTGCTGGATGTGGCGTTGTTGACGTCAGGAGTAGTAGCTGCGGCATCTTCTCCTTTTGCGTTGTTATCCATGTCCGCAACTTCGTCAATCACTTGCTTGCCTTTTTCTGGAGTTTCCAGCACCTTACCACTTCTGGTAGTGATGGCCATGCATGACCCATCATTCCTTGGGTTTTGCACAGTATCGCTAGGTAAAGTGCCGGCCTTTCTTTGGTTGAGTGCTGCTGAAAGTTGACTGAATTGCTGCTCTAGTTGTCTAATTGAAGTGGAATGTGAATCTACTAATTGTTTCATGGCGGACAAATCATTAATTACCTCCATAACTCCCGCTCTCGTTGCTTCCACTCCTTTCAATAATTTAGCCATCATGTCTTCCATACTTCCAGAACTAGATATGGTGGTATCACGTCTGCCAGGGGGAACGTACAAACCACTCTTTTCATTCTTTTTCTTCCAACTACCTTGGTCTTTGTTTCCAGATTTATCATAATAGTTCCGACCTTCGTTTCCTTGGGTATTCCCTCGGAAACCCCCCTGATTGTTCAAGTAGTTGGCCTCCTCTTCCGAATCAGATTCGTCTCTTCCTTTTGACGCAATCGCTTTCACTTTTTCAGTCTTCCCTAATATATGCTTTGTAAGAAGATCCATTTGGGTTTTCATGTGCGCCATATCTTGATCACGTTCTTCTTCTCTTCTTCGTTGGTCTGCAGTCATGCCGATAGATAAAGTAGGGCTTGCTACCTCAGAATACCTGGTATGCCAAGCTCTACTTTGTTTTGTCATACGATCTAGCATATTGCTTGCTTGACCAAAGGTGAGGTCCATAAAAGAACCTCCAGCTGCATTATCCACCACTGGTTTAGTTATTGAATTCAAGGCTCTATACAAGATCTCCATTAGGTGAACATTAGTCATGTGATGGTTTGGGCATCTCGCTAGCTTTGTCTTGAACCTCTCCCATGTTTCATGAAGAGCTTCAGAGGGAAGTTGTCGAAAATTTATGATCTCATCTCTCAACTGTGCTCTTTTGGATGGCGGAAAGAATCTTTCTAGGAAAGCATCTTTCAATTGCCTCCAATTAGTAATAGAATCAGGAGTCAACCCATTCAACCATAGAGTTTCCTCCCCAGACAGAGACAATGGAAATAAACGTAATCGAATAGCATTCTGACCAACACCAGGATTGTCAAAAGACTTGCATGTAGAAATAAAGTTGATGAGATGCATATTCGGATCATCGCCTGCTAGTCCACCAAATAATCCCTTGATTTGCAATAACTGAATCATGGTGCTTGTGATGTTGAACTTGGCTCCGGGCGCTAATGGTGGTGGAATTATGGCCCCAGTGGCTCCGGTACCATCAAGATCATCATCATCATCATCATCGTCGAAAGCTGGCTGCATAGGTTGGCGATCATACCTAAAGATTGTCTCCAGCGATGAATCATTAATGGACTGTCAAGTTGCTGCAGGATCAGTTACAGCAAGCGAATTGCTCAGCATTCGATCATGCACTGGCTATTAATACCTAACCATATTCATACATCATTAACTCAGTCACATCATCATCAATCTCATCAAATAATATTATACATGATAATCATTAACACTGTCTCTCTTGAGCACCCTACTCCATTGATTAACTCTCAAATCATTCCAATAAATAATACAGAAATCTAAGTATACAAATAACCAAAACCAAATCAAAAAAAATAAAAAAAAAGCACAAATCGAAATCATCATCATAACATGAGAACACCCCAATTTTAAACATAATGAAACGAAGAACAAGTGGAGAACTGTAATCAGTTGAGATTGGTAATAACGGTTGACCAGAACTTCTAGTATGGGGCATGCACTAAAGTAAAAACCTGCAGTAAACAAAAACAAAAACTAAAAGTAAAAGTACGAGAATCTTTGACCAAAGGGTCTACTAATTATCACGAACTTGATTGACACTCGTATTCCCCGGCAACGGCGCCAATTTTTGATAACGCTCAATCTACAGCTCTCGCAGGAGTGTAAAGCGGTCGTTAGCAAATATAGAACCCAACCTGGGTTGGGTGTCGATCCCACAGGGAATAGCTTGGCCAACAAGTAAGCAAAATTACTAAACTTTTGGTGCAAGTCTCGTAAAAGGGGGGATTGTAATGTGTAACGAAAACAATAAAGTGAAAGCTGAAAATAGCAAAGTAAAAAGAGAACGATTGTTACGTAAGTTGTAAACAATGAGAATTGAAGCGTTGGGGTTATGTCCACCTTCTGAGGTATACGTCTCTATTGGCTATGAGTGTGTAGAATTCTGACATGCAACTGCTTATAGAGAATTGTAATCGATGGTAAATCCAAGCATCTCTCGACCTCAACAAGGACTATTTCACTTTAACTCTCTCGAGCTTAAAGCGTGTCTAACGGTACGAATTCTCCAAGAGGTTAGTCCAGTTACGACACTAGCTTTTTAATAGGAAAGGGTGTCCTACTACCTTGACATTATCTCTTTTCCAGACAAATAACCTTTCTCTCGAACAAGTTAAATGTTAGACTGGCGTATTCTTGCGTTTGCAACCGCAAAGAATGTGGATTAAGATGAAGAGAATAATGATATAAGCAATATACGTGTCTCGAACTCACAAACTCACAGCAATAGATAGTAACTCATTCGGCTTCCATAACCCTAACAGAGAGGTTTAGTTACCCATGAATGCGAAGGAGATCACGATTGACATTGTTATAATATCACAATATTGAGTAATGGCGTGTAGATCAAGTGATAGGCGTGTGGCGTGTTTCCTTGGCTTGGTAACGATTCTCTTGTTGTGGAATTTAAGAATAGAAGAAGAATAGAATTAATGTAAAGATTAGAAGAGTTGTAATTGAGAAGTAGAATGTGTGTCTCCACTAAGGGAGGACTTAATTTAAAAATCTCTAGCATGATAGGGTATTTATAATACCCATACCCTACTTCTACTAAGCTAATGAAATAAATAACCAAATCCTACTAGGCTAATGTAATACTTAACCCAAGTGTACTAGGTTAATGTAACATTATGATAATCCAAATAAACTAATGAAATACATAACCCAATTGTACTAGGTTAATGTATCATTGTCCAAATCCAGCTATGTGTCTGTAAGTCCCCAAAGTCTTCAGAAATGCTGTTTTAGCCCGGGACAGATTTTCCATGCAGCAGCTTTGGTCCTTTAGGCGTCCCACTTCCTTCTCCTTCGTTTGTGAGCTTTCTTTTGCGTCAAGTAAGCCATAAAATGCTGTATTTTGCATCATTTATACCTGAAACTTTTCTAATCATGTTCGTTAGCTCATTTACAGGAAAAAGGACTAAAAGTGCATGAAATATATAATTTGTTCTCAAAACTAGGCTAAAATATGGGCAAAATATATTTATATAGGCGTGTAAATTCGCCTATCATCACCATCCAGGCAAGGCTAATATTGTGGCGGATGCCCTAAGTAGAGTGTCCATGGGTAGTGTTTTTCATGTGGTACAAGGTAAGAAAGAGTTGGCTAGTGATGTACATCGTTTGGCTAGATTGGGGGTTAGGTTGTTTGACTCTACTGAAGGTAGTATAGGGGTTCAAAGTAGTTTCGAATCGTCCTTGGTTTCAGAAATGAAGGAAAAACAAAACTTAGATGCTAGTTTGGTCAGACTTAAGAAGTCAGTCAAGGACCAAAAAGTAGAGGTTTTCTCCCAAAGAGGAGATAGTGCGTTGAGATTGCAGGGTAGATTGTGTGTCCCAAATGTTGATGATCTGAGATAGAGTATTATGGCTGAAGTGCATGGGGCGCGATATTCTATTCATCCTGGTGCCACCAAGATGTACCAAGACTTGCGGGAAATCTATTAGTGAAGTGGCATGGAGTAAGATATAGCAGCATTTCTTGCTTAGTGTGCAACATGCCAACAGGTTAAGGTTGAACACCAAAGACCTGATGGTATGATGCATGAGTTTAGTATTCCCACCTGGAAGTGGGAAGAGATAAATATGGACTTCGTGATTGGTTTACCTCCTTCCCGACGCCATCATGATTCCATTTGGGTTGTGGTTGATTAGTTTACTAAGTCTACTCATTTCTTGCCTGTTCATACTTCATATACTGCTGAGGATTACACTAGATTGTATATCCGAGAGCTAGTTAGACTGCATGGAGTTCCCTTATCTATCATTTTGGATAGGGGTACTCAATTCAACTTCGCAATTTTGGAAATCTTTTTAGAAGGGTCTTGGTACACAAGTGCTTTTGAGTTCTGCTTTTCATCCGCAGAATGATAGTCAGGATGAGCGGACCATCCAGACCTTAGAGGATATGTTGAGAGCTTGTACACTTGACTTTAAGGGATGTTGGGATGATCACTTACCGTTGATAGAGTTTGCTTACAATAACAGTTTCCACCCTAGTATTGGCATGGCTCTGTTTGAAGCCTTATATGGGAGGAAGTGTAGATCACCCATAGGTTGGTTCGAGGTGGGTGAAGCGGCTGTGAGTGGTCCTGATTCAGTATTTAAGGCTATGGAAAAAGTTAAGTTGATTAGGGAAAGGTTGAAAACTACGCAGAGTCGTCAGAAGTCATATGCGGATGTTAGAAGGAGAGACCTTAAGTTTGAAGTTGGTGACCTAGTGTATCTGAAAATTTCACCCATGAGGGGGGTGAAGAGATTCGAAAAGAAGGGGAAGCTTAGTCCCCGTTACGTTGGTCCTTGCAAAATTTTTAGCCATTTTGGTAAGGTAGCTTATGAGGTCGAGTTTCCTTCCGAGTTGTCCTCTATTCATCCAATATTCCATGTCTCCATGCTTAGAAAGCATATTAGCGATGCTGTGGTAGTGGTGGATTCCTCTCTGAGTGCAGACATTCAAGAAAATCTTTCTTTTGATGAGATTCCTATTGAGATTCTTGATTTCAGTGTCTAAATACTAAGGAAGAAAGAAGTTCCCTTGGTCAAGGTGTTGTGGCGAAACCAATCTGTTGAGCGTGCAACTTGGGAAGCTGAGGCAGATATGCGATCCAAGAACCCGCACCTATTTTCCGCGAACTCCGATCAAGCCGAAGGTACCGTTCTTTCCTAAATCATGCACTTTTGATAAAAGTTGCAGCGGTTCAGCTATCATTAATTATGTGTTCAGCTGTAGTTTCTTGAATTTATGCATTCTATGTTGCATTCGGAGTGAGAAACGATCTGGTGATGAGTCTAATGAATGGTTTCATCTGTATTCTCTATTCCCTATGTAATCATGGCATGTATAGCATCATTCGAGAATGAATGTTTCCAAGGGGGGATGATGTACTACCCCGGGAAATTTTTCGTTGAAATTTTTTGCGTAAACGTGTTAGGTTCTATCTTCTAGAATGAATTATAATTTTTTTGGTGTGGAATGTCTTATATTATTACCCACCATTGCGTAGAGTATCGAATAAGCTTTCCAGCGATATGTGGATCATCCAAAACGGACACCCGAGCGACGAGTTATGAACATTCCGATTGAACTATGAATAGTAGTAAACAGTAAAACATGCAGGAAAAAGTACTGAGGCCTGGCCTATTTTTGCTCCAACATTAAATGATCATAACTCATTGTACATAATGATCTGTCTGTTCTACTATATATCAACGGAAATCTGTGCAAGTCCTCTTTCCAATGAAATTGGTTTCATCAAATTTTTCTATTGGAACAAAAAGTTATGGTCGATCTACTTTAGCCTACAAAAAGTGAATTTTTGGGTCAAATTGAAACGATCATATTTCCTTGTACACAATGATATGAATGATATACTATATATCAATGGAAAGATATGAGAGTCCTCTTTCTAATGATATTGGTTTCATCCAATTTGGATATCGGAGTAAAACGTTATGGTTGATCTACTTTAGACTATCAAAACAGTCCACCAAAGGATAGATTCGAGAATTATTTGATTTTTAGGGGCGTTTTGGTCATTCCCCCTCACCCAAAATCCATCTAAACCCTATATTAAAGCCTATTAGAAGAATTATATGTTATATTTCAGCAAATTCCCTCAAAAATAAAACCCTAAGCTCCTACATCCAACTTCAAGAACCTCCAAAGCTCACCATTAATTATGCAAATTTATTCAAGATTCCAAGTTCCTAGTTCAAGAACTTCAAGAACCTTCAAAGTTCACCATTAATTCTGCAAATTTATTCAAGATTCCATGTTCCTAGTTCAATAACTCCAAGAACCATCATTCAAAGACACGATTAACATCTCAAAAACGAGTATCAATCTAAAGTTCATCATGCAAGGTATGTGGGGTTTTTCAACAACAACTGTCTTTCGTTCTTGTTCCCAAAAGTAATTTTCTTTACAAAGGCATGATTTTTATTTGACTTTTATAAATTTGAATCATGAACCCATATCCTATGATGATTATTAAGAAATCTTGATGTTTATGATTTAGAAAGATGAATTTACATGTGTGGAGATATAAAGCATGAATCTTGAACGATATTTATCATGACTTTGATATTTGGGTCGTGAATCCCCATTGAAATTTTTTTTTATAGAAAGTGTGTGTTATAAGCACGTTGATTATGAATATTTGAGAGATTTGGAATGATTTTACCTTTTAGTCTTAATGGAGTTGTTTTGAACTCGAGTGTGAAAGAAATCCACAACGTGGTTGATTTTGATAGATGGGAAGAATGATGGCTCCCGATGTATATTTATATATTACTGAAATTGTTTTGTTGTGGATTGTCTTTGAAATGATCTGAGCTATGTCCGGGAGAAATCTTTTGCACCGAGTGGGAGGTATAAAGGGACCTTACTTCCCTAGAACTACATGCCCCCATAGGATTGAGCCTGAGGCTGATTTATATAGCGATCACTAGTTTGTGTGGATTTGATATCGATAATCCTTCTCCGATGGAAAGGATAGGACGACTCTCCATAAAGTGGGTTGTATGTTGGACTCCATGTAGCTCATATGGTTTATGTCGGTTATAGGATCTCCCAGTGTGTGTGTGTTTCCTTGTGTCTACGGTGAATGGTGAATTGATTTGAAAGTGAAATTGTGAAAGTTATTCTTTTGAAAGATTTAAATGATATTTACATTATGAGAATTGATATTCTTGATGAAATGAAAGTGATTGACAAATTATATGATGACTCACATATGTTATTGTACTTATTTCATCCTCTCATGATTATGATGATTTTCTTCGGGCTATGTGAGTCTTTATATATCCTGCATATTTCTTATAAATATTTATGATGATGATGTTTATAAAACTGCATACACCCCCATATACTCGGTTCCTTTCCATGGTACTGACCCATATCTTTGGATGCGGGCTGCATTTTCTCGGAATGTAGGTTCAGGTGCTCAGTTCTAGGTTAGACAGAGATTCTTCGGGCACGCTGTTCTACATCCTCTGTCGTGGTGAGTCCTCATATTTCGAGGACGTGATATCTGATGTTGGTTTCACGAAATTATTTACATTTTATAACTGAGTATGAGTCTATTGGGGCATGTCTCAATGGCTCACTGGTTTTATTGATTTTGGTAGAGGCTTGTCAGACTAGTATAGATGTTGGGAGTTGACTAATAAGTCATATTTTGTTATCTTTCTGAAATTCCTTTATTCTTGGATGATGATTACTCTGTTGATATTTGAGGGTTATTTATGGAAACCCCATTGATTCATTTTGAACTGAATGAAAATGGCTCAAAGGGTTAGCTTGGGGCTACTCTTAGCCTTAAGCACCGTGTGACGCTCCGAGACCCATTTTTCGGGCGTTACATTTTCACACAACATACCATAACTCATTTACTAGAGATTTTCAACCACACTTGGCATGAATTTATACATAGCTTTGAAATTTCTTGTCAACATATTATATTGACTCTATTTTCTTCAATTAAGCATTTTATCAAACACTTGGATGGCATAAATTAATACACATACTTATATGATATAATTTCTCTTGCTTAATTCACATAAACTATTCATCAAATACTTGGTAGAGATAATATTTAATCATAATGCAAATCAATACTTGACTATCACAATTCCAACATCAAGTTCACCATCTCAAGGCTCTAATATGAATTCACATAATACTACATGCATAATAATTATTTATTTCACATAAATCGTGCAAGTAGTAATGGGTTATAAATCCGACCAATAATATCATCATGAATATACTTAAATCCACTCTAAGATTCTTCATCCAACTTGTTGTTACATAAATCATACCACAAATAATTAATTTTCATGAATCTTGAGGTAAATCATGGAATTAAACTCAATCTTACATCATAATTAATGTCTAACTTAGATCTAATATAAAATCTATGAAATCAACTAATCTTGAAAGACTTATCACAAACATCATGGCATTCCAATAACACATTCATTGTTCAATAATAGCATGGACATTCCATAAACAACTACAATGCAAAACAATAGCATGGAAATCATGTTGAACATAATGATAGATCATGGACTTGTCATTTAGGTTCCATTTAGTCATAAAAAAATGATTTCTAATCTCTTAGGCATTTTAACAAACACTTTTCATGCACATCTTGGCATTGGTAAAATCATAAAATTTTGCATAATGAACAACCAAATTTTTTTCATGTTTCAAACTCATGATATCATAGATTCATAAAAAAATGCATAAAGATTCCAACTTGGGAATCATTCAACACCACAACTCAATCCAATTTCACAAGTTTCCATTCACATAATATCATAGTATCATGAACATCATATAAAGATTCTAACTTGGGCGTCGTATAACAACAATCACACAAACATAATCAACCATCAACATGAACATAATTATACCACAACAATAATAATAAAATCACAATTTATTATTCAAAATTTGATTCTTGATCTCCATGGATGAAAGGAATCCATGGATGAACACTACGCATACCTTAATTCTTAATTCTACGAAGATTTACAGAGAGATTCTTGAATTTCTTGAACTTTGGGTTGAACCCCTTTATGTTGTTCTTGAGAGAATTGATCAAAATGAGTATATTTTGGATGAAATGAAGTTTAATTCCGTGTTTGGGGTATATATAGGGGTGGAGGATGACCAAAATACCCATAAGAAAAAAGAAAAAGACGCAACTGACCGTCTGTTGACAATTTTGATATGCTGAGTTAAATTGGGTATAAATTTTTATTTCGATGTTCAAATTGGATGAATCCAATTGCATTGGAAATAAGACTCAAGATATTTATTTTGATATATAACAGATCTCCCAGTTCATTATATACAAGAATTTATGATCGTTACAAGTTGACCCTGAAATGCTGAAAATTGGGCGCCTCACTAGCGCCTTTCGCTGCTAGTTTGGCACACCAAACGTGCCCTTACATTACTCCAAAAATTCCAAAACTCACCCGGGATGTACTACAACTTTTACCATCGCAACGAAACTTGAAAATGGAAAAAAAATGTCAGGAAGATCGTCAAATAAATACCCGAAGATTGGAAGTCTTAATGAGAAAATTTCAACACTTAGCCAAAATTTTGAGTGCTAAGCTTCTCTTGAAAAGATTAAAAGGCTTTAACGACTCAAAAAACTCACAGGATATTACAGTACTAGATTTAGGGTGTAACAGAGCAATACTATCCATAGTCAGTCTAGTGATAGCGTCGGCCACGAAGTTGGCCTTGCCCGGATGATAAAGGACACTCATGTCATAATCTTTCAAGAGCTCTAACCACCTTCTCTGATGAAGACTGAGATCTTTCTAAGAAAATACATACTGACGGCTCTTATGATCTGTGAACACATCTACATGAACACCATATAGATAATGCCTCAAAATCTTCAACGAAAAAACTACGACTGCTAACTTGAGATCATGAGTAGGATAATTCTTCTAATGGGGTTTAAGATGTCTGGATACTATGCTGGATAAGGACACAACCCAAACCTACTCTGGATACATCACAATACATAATAAAATCATCTGAACCATTTAAAAGAGCTAAGACTGGAGCTGAGGTGAGTCGAGTCTTCAACTCTTTAAAACTATTCTCGCAAGGATCTGACCACTGAAACTTGACTTTCATCTGAGTCAATCAGGACATAGGGGATGTAATATAAGAAAATACCTCAACAAACCATCTGTAATATCCAGACAAACCCAAAAAAATCTTAA
Organism: Capsicum baccatum var. pendulum; assembly: GCA_030864225.1. Classification (NCBI taxonomy): domain Eukaryota; kingdom Viridiplantae; phylum Streptophyta; class Magnoliopsida; order Solanales; family Solanaceae; genus Capsicum; species Capsicum baccatum. Next base: position 229,980,440 of record CM061556.1, read on the forward strand.
TGTCTAATGGAGAGACAGGTCTGTTCCAGTTTCTGACTACTTCGGTCATTTAAGGATCTACTCTAATTTCATCATCGGAAATGATATGACCAAGGAATGCCATTGACTTAGCTAAAATTTGTACTTACTGAATTTGGCGAACAACTGATGATCTTTGAGAGTTTGAAGTATGATTCTAAGATGGTCTGCATGATCACACTCACTGTGTGAATAGACCAAAATATCATCTATGAAGACTATGACGAACATGTCCAAGTACTGCTTGAACACATAGTTCATCAAGTCCATGAAAGCTGCTAGGGAATTAGTAAGACCAAAGGACATAACCAGAAACTTAAAGTGACCATACCGAGTACGAAAAGCTATTTTTGGAATGTTACATTCTCTGACTCTAAGCTAATGATAGCTAGATCTGAGGTCTATCTTAGAGAAATATCTAGCACCTTGACGTTGGTCAAATAAGTCATCAATTCTAGGAAGAGGACAGTTATTCTTGACCGTGACTTTATTGAGTTTACAGTAATCAATACACATTTTAAGAGAACCGTCTTTCTTGCACACGAATAAAAGTGGTGCACCCCACGGGCACACGCTGGTCCTGATGAATCCCTTATCTAAGAGATCCTTCAATTTCTCTTTCAATTGTATGAGTTCTGCAGGTGCCATTTTTTTATGGAAAAATAGATATAGGCTTAGTATTTGGAAAAAGATCAATACCAAAGTCTATTTCCCTTTTGGGAGGAATTCCTGGAAGATCTTCGGGAAAGACATCTAAATAGTCATTCACTATTGGGACTAATTCAAGACTGGGAGTTTTAGAACTAGTGTCCTTAATTCGAACAAAATGATAGACACATGCTTTTGATATTATTTTCCATGCCCAAAGTTAGGAAATAAGCTGACCTCTAAAAGCGAATACACTACTCTTCTACTCTAGGATGGGTTCATTTAGAAACTGAAATTGAACTATTCTATTTCTACAGTAAATTATGGAATAGTAGAAATGAAATCAATCCATGCTGAGAATGACATCAAAATCAGTCATCTCTAATTTGACTAAGTCTGCTAAAGTGACTTTTTAAAATATCATAACCGAGCAGTTCTTGTATACTCGCTGGGCTATGATGGTTTTACCCACTGGGGTAGATACTAAAAAGGCTTCTACTAGAATTTTGGTACTTACTTCAAAATCAACTACTATATAGGGAGTAACAAAAGATAAAGAAACTACTGGATCTATCAAAGCGTAAACATGCACATGAAAGATTTATAATGTACCAGTAACCAGATTAGGAGAATTTTTCTGATCTTGCCGGTATTGGAGAGAATAAATTTGATTTGGACATTGCCCACTAGTAGCGCTGGATGTGGCACCTTGCTGGTTTGGGCAACCGAACTGAGATGAGTAACAGTTTTACTGACTCTGAGGACATGTCTGAGGAGAGTCTCTGAATCTGTAGTCTGTCTTGCCAGATCCAAAATAAATACCACTACTATCTTTGTAAATACCCTGATTATGCTTGCCACAAGTCTGACAAAGAGGATAGGTGTGGGCATTGCTAACACTGCCATGAGACTTAGAGCCTGGAGCTCTATCTCTATTACCATCCCTGAACTTAGGAGTTGCAGAACTAGCTGTAGAAGAAACTTGAACTACTTACTTAGGACAAAACTGAGAACGGTTTCCTCCTTCTGATTTAGGTTGAGAAAAGTTAAAACTACCTGTCCTTGGTCTCTTATTCTGCTTTTCCCTCATCTTAATCTTTTGCTCTTCTAAGCATGGATCATAAGCCTGGCTATGTTCATATCACTATTCAATATCACGGAACTGCACTCATTGGCCACACTATGATTCACTCAAGAGACAAACTTACTCATCTTAGCCCTGCTATCTCCAACCAAATGAGAAGCATATCTGGATAATTAAGTAAAATTAAGAGAATAGTCTTTCACCATCATGTTTCCTTGCTTGAGGTTGATAAATTCTAACACTTTAGCTTCTCTCAGCTCTAGGGGAAAGAATCTATCTAAGAATGCAGTAGCAAACTTCTCCCACTCAATAGGCCCTACATCTACAGCCCTCTCTGACTTTCACTATTTGAACCAAGTGTGAGCAACATCCTGTAACTGATATACAGCTAGCTCTACACTCTCACTAGAAGTAACCCCCATGATATTCGTAAACTTCAAAACTTGATTAAGAAATTCCTGACAGTCCTCGTCTGTCTTAGACCCGAAAAAGGATGGAGAATTTATTCAGGTAATGTCCCAAATATTGGCTACAGTTAAATTGGCCACTGGGTTGGCCGGAACGATAGCTGGTGGTTCATTCTAAGCAGAGACTGACTGAGCAAGAGTAGTGAATACAGCTCTGAACTCTGTATGAGAAACATGTTCGCCCAAAGGATCTTCAAGCTAAGGGGCTGGCTGATTCTCATTTCTTCTTTTTAGAGGCATGTTATGTAGAAGAAAGGGAGAAATGGATTAGACTGAGAGATTGACTTGAAACTATGCTCCCGGGAATGACATGAATACTGAAAGAAGGAAACTGCTCCTCAAACATCTTATAGCCTCCTGCACATAAATGTGGCGCGCAATACACCCATGTACAAGACTCTACTAGATGCGGCTTTCAGGCTACCTAGGATACTATTGAAATTTGGCCTCTAATATAAAGTTTGTAATGCCCCGAATCTGGTACCTGGAATTCTACACGATGCTCATTATCCCAAATGACCACAAGCTAACCCATGACTGATATTTGTACTTGTATGCTGCACAATATATTATATAATGCAAAAACATGAACTGAAAGGCCACAAGGTTCAACACTAAGATATAATATCTAATAAAAATCTAACATCTGGGTGGGGTATGAAATACCCAAAATAACTGAAATAAACTGTCTGAAACATACTATAGTCTGAAAAGCCTCTAAATAATGATTGAACTGTCATAATAAAGAGTTGATGCGACATGTCCCCAACTAAATCCAACTAATAAATAAATTAATGAGGTAATAAAGTAATGATCATGTCCTTGAAAGATTACGACTCACTACTAACTCTGACTATTGAGACTGGAATCTACTGATGCTCTGGAGCTCGTGTCTCTAAACCTATGGTATAAGACACCATAGTGCAAATGTGTCAGTACTTTGAATGTATTGGTATGCATGTGAGGTAGGCTGAATGCATGGGGTTCATATGCATGAACAATACTGATTGAAGGACTAATATGAACGTGAGAATGCATGCATGAATATATAATAACTATAAATGAGATCGTGATACCATGATTTACTAATAACTAACATGATTGGTAACTGAGTTTTGATGATTGATATAAGTGGTAACATGAGAGACTATATGTGACACTCCTAAATCTGATGGAACTAGCTGAGTTTCGTACTGTTCTTAGTTGACTATATCTGAAAGTCCTTAATTAAGTAGAACTATCTAAGTTCTATTACTGAGACTGAATGACTGTATCTGATAGTCCTGATTTCTATTGCTGAAACTATGGGAAGTAGTTATCTAACCGACATGCCCCTAATATTCCATTATAGTTGAGTTGGGGTCCAATCTATAACCCCATTTGGTAGGGTGTAAATACCGCTCCACTGGTATGGATAATTTGTGAGTAACACTCATATAATAGGTAACTCTAGTGATAATGGCGGGAACACTCATTAACAGGTTAAGCCACCTCATCTGCCCTTATATAACATGCTATAATGTCTCAACCTATAGTGGCTACGTAGTTCTAGAATGTGAGGATTGCTTCTAAGAATCACACCCTCATATAATAGCTGGGTTCCCATCCCGGGGTTCGCTTGGTGCTAATTTCTACTCCTATCTGATAGACACTAAACATGATTAGCTGAACTGATAAGACTGAGTTAACTGAGTTCCATTAACTGATGGAATACTACTGAGATTACTGAACTAAGGTTTCTAAGATTACTGAGTTTACTGAGTTTTTCTGAGTGACATGACTGACTAAATTTCTATGAACATGGCTCGACTGAGAGTATCTTGAAAACAGGACACTGGCTCTAGATACACAACTAATTGTCAGTTACAAGTACCCCTAGGACTCGATGGAAAGTAACTGATAAAGCATGACTTTCTTGAATACATGACCAACATCATAATCCATAATTCATTAATTGAGGTATTTCATCAAACATGTAATATGCACAAACTTGTACATATATGAGGATTACATAATATCATACTAGTTGGGCATTTTTCCTTTACATAGGAATTTAATCAAACATATGGTAAGCATGGTATATGTAGATAGCATTATACAACAAATAAATATCATAATTCAACTCTAATTTCATCATACAAGGGTTTAATCATAGGTTCACATGAATCTACACCTATACTAATCAATTTCACATAAAATTGATCACCCAACATCGATTAGAATTCAATTGGTCATTATCAACATGAATAAAAGAAAAACCCACTATGAAATTCATAAAAAAATCCATACACTTGTACTTTGAAAAGAGATTCTTGGGCTTAATGGACGAAACGAGTCCATGAATGAACACTATGTATACCTGGTAGTGAGTTTCTTGAAGTTCTTGAAATTGAAAAATTTGAATCTCTTAGTTCTTGAAGAAGATTTGGATTTTATTTCTTAAGGATTGCTCTTAGGGATAAAACCCTAATTTTTGATGTTGTGGAAGAATAATGAATTCCTGGATCCTTGGTCGGATATTACTAGGTATATAAAAGGATGGTAAAAGAAAAAAAAAGCCCCTTTAAAAATGACTTAAAAATAACTGAACAGAATGTGTGATGGTGGGTGTGATGGTGGGTGTGATGGTCTGGCACTGGCTCCATGGTCAGTCGTTTCGACCGTCGTACATGGACCAGGAAAAGAACTCATTGCCTAAGTAGCGATGGCTTGGGCGACGGTCCATCACAAGTTCGATGTTCTGTCAACCTATCCATCACACCTTATCTAGAAAGTTACCTCACTACCTTGGTTGCGACGGTCAAGGAGATGGTCCGTAGCTAGATGGACGGTCCGTCAACCTAGTCGTCGCACCTGCGATATTCTAACAGCTCTTGGTAAAACATCCATAATTTTTTATTCCGATACCGGATTAACACAAAATTGGTATCGTTAGAAAGATAATTCAATTTTCCACATGATAAAAAATTAAAAATCCTAAAAATTCTATGTGTACAAAAGTGGATTCATCTTTCAAAGAAAGCTTCTAACATTCTTGGGACAACTTCAAGTTAGGAAAAAGTACGGGGTAATACAGGGGTATTACAATATCCATTACATACACTAAAAAGGTTATGTAACATACACCACTATTTTTCTTATGAATTATAACATTCATAAAACTCATTTCATATAAATGTGACATATAGGAAATTTCATCTCTATTAATTTTATATTAATTCAGTGGATTGAGAACTAAAAAACATTAATTAATTATGAAATGAGTATATTAATGGGCTTCAATGAAATTTATTAAAATAATTCATAAATATCATATTAAGTACCATTTTCATACACTAAAAATAGTTACACAAATACATCATTTGTATGTAAGATCTAATTTCATAAATTGAGACCCTAAAATTTGAAAATTATTTAAATCATGGCTTAATAACAAAAAATAATACATCAATACTAGATTGTATACAATTTTCACTAATTAAAAATATATTATTAACATATGTACCACCCATATTTTTGAACTAGAATTCGAACCATCATTCTTATGTGTACAAACTCAAACCCAATGATTTCTATAAAATTATAAGTTTCATGATCATTTACCTAGTATTAAAGTGATTTTGATGAGAATAATATTCATAGGAAATACTTAGAAAAAAATTTAGTTCGAGACTTTTGTTATCAACTGAATTTTGCCACTCGATCCTTCAAGGTTTGAATTTAAACATTTGTAACTTCTGTAATATATGGAATTTTGAATCTTAAGACCCACCAAATGAAAGATAATGAGTCATTTTTTCAACGTTTATGATTTTTCCTTAATCCGATGCCTGAGAAAAAAATTATGAGCATTTTTGTGAGCGAACTACTGAGGATCCATGATAAGGGTGTATCACGCCCTCTGTGCTCTGTGATAAGAGCATGGCACACCCTGTATGCTCCATGTTAAGGGTATGTCACACCCATGTTCCCAGAGATGCTAAAACATACATTTCTCTTTATTTTTTCAAGGGCAAACTAGTCATTTACGTCCTAAATCATCTTATGATTAAAACTAACGTGATTTTCCTCATTTCATAATCCAAATACATAACTCCTCTCCTTCCAAATTCTCAAGAACACCAAATAAGAATTCTTCACTAAAATTCAAGCTCTCAAAGCCTCAAATTCAAGTTCTTCTTAATTTTTTCTCACCAATTTCATCATCAAGGGTATGGAAAATGAATTCAAGTGTTCATATCGATTTCAAGCTAGGGTTCAATCTTCAAAGTTAAGGATTAAAGTTTTTTCCTGAATTTCTTCCATCAAAAAGACATGTTGGACAATCCCTATTTTAATTAGTATATTAATGAATCAATTTAGTAGATATTCATGTATTTTTGAATGATTAATTGACTAGGCTTGAGGATTTTGTTAATTTGTTAACACTTGCAATGTTTTTCCCTCCTTTTATATGGTTTATTCATGTTTTCACTGATGGATTGTGAACTGGATTTGTGCATATTGATAATGGTAGAATTTGGTATTTTGAGTTTCATAAAGTTGATGAACATGGTAATGACATGAACCTCAACCCACATTTTAATCTTGGATTTAAATATGGATTCAACATAACTTAAATTATCTTTGAAGTATTGCATTACATTAAATGGAAAAGGAATAAAAAGGTTTGGAACGACCTTAGGGGATATAGTTTTAAAACCAAAATTTGGAGTCTAATTTGTTATGGTTGACATAATTAAAATAGCTTGCAAGTGTAGTGATATGGCGATATCAATTAGGAAAATGCCATAAATAAAAAATCTATGGCTAGTATTTGTGTTATACGTAAAACTATTTTTATTTGGGATTAAACATAATTGTGCATCTCACCGAGAAGGTGTAGTATCGAGGGGACCGACACTGGAATCACGTTGACCAATATTGGGAGGCCTTGTCCTGAAGTATGGATGATCACTATGTTTGCTTTATAAAATTTATTTTTGGGAGGCTAATTGACTATTGGTGGTTGTAGCCTATTTCCATGGTACATGTGGCTATCATGGAGTGCCACTTCTGGAAGGGAAAGTCGGACCCATATAGCTCGTGGGTTCCTTTAGGTCATATGAGCTACACTGTTCAGGATTAAATTTCTAAAAGGTCATGTTTCATGTCCCTTGCTGTTATCCCGTCTTCCCATAGATATGTATAATTATTGTGCATTTGATTTATGACTGATTTTAGTAAATGCATATATTTTATCCCTTTCATTAGATTGCATAACAATATTCATCTTACTGACCATCCCTGGATACTACATCATTTCATGATGTTGGTTTCGAGGGCGTTTTTGAGATCCTATGTAGTGTTGGTATTTTGATATCCTAGTCAGTCAATTTTGAAGTGGCGAGCCCTCCATTATTCGGAAGACCTGTTCTATTTCTTAGTTTTCATTTATTACTCTAGTAACTTTGGATTTCTTTTGTTATAGTCAAGGGCATGCCCCGACTTAGTTGGCATTCTTTAGATTAAAGGCTTCTATGGACATTGTTAGGATATTAACGTGGATTTGGGTTTACACTTTCAGACTTTCATGCGACTTACATATTTCTCTTATTATCTTGGTTGGTTATCACTGTTGACTATTACTATTATGCTCTTGAAGTAAGGCTAGGGGTCATCTCAGACCTTGGTTGATTTGAGATGCCTATCACGGCTAGGCCTCGATTTGGATCGCGATAATATATAATATTTATTTCCATTAGTTTTCATACGGTAATTCTAACACTAAATTTATTGTAAATTCAAAATTCATGAATGATAAATTAAAGATATTTCACTATAATCTACAATTACCGATAAATTGGATAGGTAGGAAGGAAAGAGAAGAAAAATATTTATTTTTCTTTTTAAAAATCGAATAAAAATAAAATTAAAAAGGAAAAAACATGCTCATAAGGTTCCATAAATTTAGCCATAATGAAATGGATATATAAAAAATCAACTTGAGAAGAAGAGAAAGAAAGGTTAATCTTCCAAGGGCTTCACAAAAAGAAGAGGGGGTATGGGACGACCCACCTCAACGTGAGTCAAACGCTGGACTTCATTCTAGATCACATGGTTTATTTCGGTTGTAAGAATCTCCCACAGACTATGACTCACATCAGTTTTCACTTATTGTTTTTACCCCATATACTCAATATATTCCAAAAGTACTAACCATATATATTTCTGTGTGGCTACATTATTTTATAATGTAGATTCTGGTATTCATCCTCAACAGTACGAATAAGCCAAATTCACCACCTCTTACATCCTGTCGGTTGGTGAGTCCTCATGTTTCGAGGGCCAAGTCTATGATTACATTCAGATGTTCAGTTATTTATTAAGTTTAGACTTTATTCTTCTAGTTTGGGTAAGTTGGGGTTTGTGTAAGTGGCTCTTCAATAGAATTTGACGTTTGTCACGACTAGTCAGTTGATTTGCTTTTCCTTCAGATTCTCAAGAGTTTTGAATTATGTTTAGTTTCCAGAGTTTTATTGAGATTGTTCATTAATTTAAACCTAGATTGTAAATTTCAATTTTTGCTCATATTTTAAGTATATTATTCATGGTTCGGTGCTGAGTAGATATCATGGGTTAGCTTTGGGGCTCTTGGAAGTCCTAAGTACTATGTGTCGTCGAGGGGGTAGCCTCGGGTCTTTACATTATTAGTACGTCATATGTTACCCAATGAGCATCATGTAGAATTCAAAATGTCTCAACTCATAGTTTTGGGCACGTATGTTGCACGTGTATAATTCGATGTTAGTTAGTGCAAACTTCTTTAAAAATTAAAAGATACATCTATCCTTCATCTTACCCACTAAACCTCTAGGGAGGTACAAAATCGATATAATAAATATTGTTATATTTTTCCATCTCCAACTTTATTTTATTTTAAAGGTAAACAATCAATTCTTTTTCTTTCACAAGGTAAAAGAATTAAAGGCTTTACTTTTGTATCTCATTTCTGATTTGCAAGGTTATGGAAAGGAGAACCTTAGTCCTAGCCCTTAAAATGTTGCACTGTGCTGGCCTTATTCTCCTTGACAAAGATCTATCTGTGCGAAGATAAAAAGAAAGATCTAGGAAAGTAACATAAAAGAATAAATTTAAATTTTCTTTAGGACTGTGAGATACACAGATGAGGAGTACACATCAAACAATCATTGGGATTCCCAAAAATGATAGCTGAACTAATTTGAATGAAGTGACACAGACGAATAGAATAATTTTTTCTGATTGATTACAATGTTGATATGCTACATTAGTATATACAAAGCTACTCAAACATCTATTCTCCAAGAGAGTGATCGGTAAACTAGATAATCTATGAACTACTATTTTCAAGAGGAAAAAATACGTATAATATTTACTTTACAAACAATAAATTTGGTTAACCTTTAAGATCATCAGTCACTAACAAGAAAACATCTTCTATTTCATTGAATTTTTATAACAACAAAAGAGTAATATCATAAGTAGGATTTGAAGATGATGGAGCCTACATAGTTTTACTTTGTGAAAATCAAAAAGGTCCAAGGAGCTAGAGTGGAGTGTACTTAACTAAAGTTATCACTATTATATTATTCTTATTTATAAGTTGTAAGAAGTCGACAAAACTTAAAGACCACATATTTGAATGATCGAAACTACAAATAACTTAAAATAAGTCAATTTTAGTGAGTGACTCACAGTCCAATATACACTATTACCTAAAAATCAAGGCACATAATCAATACGTGTTTGTCTTTTTCTATAAAAAAATTCTAAATTCTAAAAATAATTAAAATTTAGAATCATCCATTGAAAAATTCATTCATTTTGATAATTAATCTTAACTTTTATATCGTAAAAAATGAACGTCACATGACAAAAACAAAGACTATCAACGAGTGATCAAGAGGTGAACTTTCTCAAGATTAAATCAATATATTTAAGTAATGTTTGAAATTCTTTGCAGTCATACACATCACTTCTATTCATTTATTTTGTGAGTTGCAATTTATTTTTTATAAAATTTATTGCCAATGTCTACATATATTTCTTAATTTTTTAAAAAGTAATTGAGCCAAATTAGTCATTTAATTGAATACGCAAAATACACGTGCAACACACGTACACTAATGTAGTATATAGAAGTAAAGGAGCATAATATCCTCCACCTATATATATAGTGATGTTACTAGCTATTATCGCAAAATTTTCTCTGGATTTAGGGGGGAGTAAAAAAGGTATAGATATTTAATAGGGTTTGACCATAGATTCTACATATCGTTTCACTTTATCTATATAATTTTTATGGTTAAATAGGTCCTTAATAATTTGTTATGTTGATTAATTTTTTATTGAGATTGTTATTTATTCTTAGATCTTGTTGCTGTTGTACTATTTTTGCAGAATGGCACGGCTAAGAGCCGACGTATCTAGTAACGTTAGATTTAAGCGGCCAACTACGTCTTCTCTCAAATAATCGTAAGCTTTGTTCACTTTTTAATTTTTATGTAAATGAGTTGTATTGATTTTTTTGATTATTGATAATTTTAATTATTAAATTAATGATTTTTAAGGGTAACAAAAATAATTAGCAACAAAAACCCCTGCTTATTTGTTTAGTCCTCTACTTTTAACCTAGGGGATTTTACCAATTATGAATACATTATCCAAGGCATTTGCTTTCAACCCAAATAAGTATTCGCTTCTAGTGGATGACAAAAGTCATAGTGTAACTTAACCATTACTCATATGTATGTAATGTATGTATTAATTTAAGAACATTACAAGTTAGTGAGCATCTCGAATATTCCAAAGTGGTGGAATCAAGTTTTCACTGAGGGATTCAAAATATCACAATGATTTTAAAATATGAAGAAGTAATCACAGAAAGAAGACAAAAGGGGCTTAACATGTGGCAAATAAATGGAAGGTACATTAGTCCATCTTCTACTTTGTTTTCTTAAAAAGGTAAGAAAACACTTCTTTTTCTTTCACAAGGAAAAAAAATTAAGCTCGACATGTTAGTGTCTTATTTCTCATTTGGAATATTTTTGAAATTAAAGATGTTTTCTTCAATATTTTAAATAGGGAATCTGCCAAAGTCACCATTTTCAAAATCCATGTATACATCATTGCTGTCGTCCCCATTACTTTATTATATTTATCTTCTCCTTAATCGTTTGTAGTTGCACAACAAAATTCTCATGTTTTAGGTGCTCTCACTCCGAACCAATTGGTGAGATTACTACATAATTTTAGACATCGTGGAGAGGTCATGTATCAACTCATCAAGATCATATATATACATTTTATGTACGTGTTGGTTTATGAACATGCACTCGTTATATATTTTTATCTTGTGCTTGGTTGTTATTTGGTGAGTGAGACAAAGAGACAAGAAAGTTTATGGATCACTGATTTTCTTATATGCTATTTTACAATGAAAATTAGATTTCACATTAAATGATATTTTTCCAGAAAAAAGTATATAATATCTGATGATATGATTATCTTTCTCTTTTCATATACTATTACATATGTCATATATACCCAAAATGTGCATGATGTCGAATTTTACATAACCTTAAGTGGATCTTTTATTTGGAAATTATTTTGGGCACACAAGTTGCACGTGTATATAGAATTGATGATGCTAATTTATGCAAAGTTCTTTAAAACTTAGAAGTTGCATTTGTCCATCTCCTAATCCACCCTTGGGGTCCATAATGCTTTACTATAAATATAGCTAGATCTATCAATCTCGTACTCCCTTTTCTTTTAATGTGAACAAACATCTCTTTTTCTTTCCGTAGGAAAAATAATTTAGCGCTTTATTTTAGTGTCTCATTTTTCATTTGAAATGTTTTTTTTAAATGAAAGATTTTTTTCTCTAAGAATTTCAATAGAGACAAAAGGCAAGGATTTTCTCTCGTGCTAGTTTCAGTACATCCATTTGTCATGTAATTTTTTTTGTACTTGATGGTTGGTTAATGGGTGAGATACAAAGGCAAGAAATTTCAATGATGATTGATTTTCTTTCATGCTATTTTTGAATGGCCATTAAATTTCACATTGAATTAATTTTTTCCTTCGATTTTTACAGAAATTCTAATGATTTGATTAGTTATGTTCTAGTATACATCCTTTTTTATATACTGTTAAATATGTTATATGTACCCAATATAGTACTAATGTAGAATTTACCTTTGAAAGTTGAACGGCAAGCACCAGCTCCTCCGACGATAAAGGGGTTTATCACACAATAGTAGGAGACAGAAATTAGTGTTTGGATGAGACAATGGATGCATCCTCAGGGCAACATGAAAGAGTTAGAGAAGAGGAGAGGGCTGAGGAGCAGATAAAGGAAATCCTGTTTTTCAGGGTCATGTTTTAGTATACCTGAACCCGTTCACTTTGGGCCATATTTAGTTGTAAATAATTTTTCCTTTTAGGATTTTCCTTGGGTTCACTTTGAGTCCATGAAGACTTTATTAATACTAAAAAGGACCCCTGGTCCATAATTTTCTTGAAAAAAAAACACAACCTCAACTCAACCTTACTAATTATAGACACGGATATTGCACGTGGATAATTCGATGCTCATTAGTTCAAACATCTAAAAAAATTAGAAGTTAAATTTTTGATATTGGGTCTTTATTCTATATCATACATATTTTCATGATTGGCCGAGCAAATAAGTTTGAAATTATGAAAAGTCTGAATGACATGGCAAAAGCACAAGGAAAAGTAGAGAAGCATTTAAGGGAAAGAAAACATGAGATGATGAAACCAACCTTGAAAAGCTTAATTACTTCAAGCAGCAATCAAAAAGACACTCAAGTTATATCCTCCGACTCCTTTGCTGTCCCCGCGAGAATCCCGGGAGGAAATATAGGTAGATGGATTCATTATACCATTGAAAAGTAAAGTCCTAGTTAACATGTGGGCAATTGAAAGAGATTCCGAGAGTTGAAAAAATTCTGAATCTTTCATACCAGAGAGATTTGAATACAATTCTATTGAGTTTGCTTCAATTTGTGTGAAAAGAAGAATATTTCCAGGAATAAAATCTGGTTTAGCTCTTATCACTCTTCCATAAGCCCATTTTCCTCTATAATTTTTATTGGAAACTTCCTGAAGAAATTAATGCAAGTACTTTGGACATGACCAAGGCAAATCGAATATATTCTAGAAAAGTGAATGAGCTTTACTTGATTGCTACTCTTTATGTATCTCCTCTCCCTTAATTTTTGTTTAGTATTGCATGCACTACTTGTTCTAGTGTGCACAAGCATTGAATAAGTAAAGTTGTACATACTTGTATAGTTTGTTTTATCACACTATGATGAGTAATGTAATATATAAATGGAAGGTTGGATATATTGACAAACATTTAAATTTGTCAGTATATATTAGTCAGACATTAGAATTAATATATATTCTAATTGAGTACCTAGATATCAGATAAAAATATTTTCTCTTAGACATTTGGGCCTTAAATTTTGATAAAGTTGAGCGTGTGTTCTCAATTGTCTCATATATAGGGAAGTTAACCTATTAAAATCTATTACTTCTTTTAATTAAACACATCAGCCTCAATAAGTTGTAAAACTCATGCTTGTTTCAATTGATTCAGGTCGTAATTCGAGTCTCTAAAAATAAAATATATTTCAAATCTAAGGGGCTGGTAAATTTCTTTCACTTTTGTTATAAATATTTTATTCATAAACTGATCTTAGGTGTATTTATACACCAAGTGTGATTATGTATGCGTGTTTAGCTAAGTTTTGAGGATAACTTGATGTTCTTAATGAAGTATACAGTGCGTATTTGTATGCTAAGTTACATGTTGAGAGTGTTTACATTAAATTTCAAATAATTCAAGAGTCATAATAATCAAATAGAGTTCAAGCAAGAAAACTAGCTAGGCTAGCGTACTCTATATTTATTTAGTGTAGTTTAATGAGCTCTATTAGGTTGTATGGGTTAATGTTTGTTATGAAATATTTTAGGAGACCATTGTAGGAGCTATGAAAGCTAAATAGCACCTACAAATATTCCCCAAGAAGTGGGAAAATAAGGAGAAGGTAGAAGAGAACGTAAATTGGATGAACCCTCTCCCTGAAAAAAGTTTTCAAGAGTTGAAGGATAGATTGACATTACCACCGCCGTTAGCTTTGTTAGATGGATTAGACAAAACTTTTTGCATGCTATGATGCCAATAGAATTAGGTTAGGTTGTGTTTCAATGCAAAATGGAAGAGAATATCTTATGCCACCTGACAACTTAGAGATCATGAGAAGAATTATCCGACTCATGATTTGAAATTAACAGCTGTGTGTTTTCCTGTAAAATTTGGAGACATTATTTATATGTGGTTCATGTGAATATTCACTGATCCTAAGAGTCTTACATACGTGTTCACGTAGAAGGATTTAAATCTTCATCAGAGTAGGTGGTTGGAATTGCTAAAGGATATGACATGAATGTGGTAAGGAAAATGTGGTAGCTAATGCTTTGAGTAGATTATCTATGGGTAGCATAGCCCCTGTGGAATAGGACAAGAAGAACTTGGACAAAGAGGTGCATATATTAGATTGATTGGAAGTGTGTTTTCATGACACAGATGTTGGTGTGTAATGGTTCAGAGACATCCTTACTAGTTGAATTAAAAGAGAAATAGCATAATGATCCTATACTTAACTAGTTAATGAATGCAGTTCATCAGCAAAAGGTTGGAGTTTTCTCAAAAAGGGAGATTGAGTCCTTTACTATCAGGTTTGTTTATTTGTTCCCAATGTCGATAGGTTGCGAGAATGGATATTAGTGGAAGCTCATAGTTCTAAATATTTGATTCAACCAAGTACCATCAAAATGTACCGCGATCTGTAGATAGTTTATTGGTGGAATGGTATGAAGAGAGACATAGCAGGGTTTGTGGTTAGGTTTCAAGTTGTCAGTAAGTGAAAGTTGAACATTAAAGACCAGGAGATATGCTTCAGGATATTAGAATCTCTACTTGGAAGTAGGAGGTCATTATATGGATTTTACTAAGGGACTTCCTTGTACCAGATATTAGTATGATTTATTTTGGTCATCATGGATCGAATGACCAAGTCAACCTATTTTTTACATTAGAACATCAGATACGACTGAAGATTATGCTATGTTATATGATCACGAGTCAGAACGACTCCATAGGATTCCTTTATCCATTGTTTCAGCCCGAGGTACTAAGTTTACTTCTCAATTTCACCAACCATTTCAGAAAGTCTTGGTACAAAGGTGAAGCTTAGTATCACTTTCCACCCAACAAAAATGGTCAGTTGTCATGACCCAAACCGATTCCCTAGAAGGAATGGCATCCTAAACCTCAAAGGCCTGAGAGACCCCTTAGCATACTATTACAGGCATAATTCATACATAAATCATAGTGCGGAAGATATAACAGTGTTCAATGGGAACTTATAATCCAAAAGTGTCAACAAGATATGACAATACAATACTTCAAATATCAAATACGAAGCCTCTATTGAAAAACTAGTCAATATATATTGGGACAAGGCCCCTGGCAGGACCATAAGATAACTGAACTAACATAAGAATAGAATGCGTTCCAAAAGAAAGGAAGTCTCACAAACTATGGAGTTCATAAAGAAATCTACTGCTGAGCTAGACCATGGAAATCTGCCACACAAGCTACATTATGAGAAATGTAGTTGCCACGAAGGATAGTCAATACCTAAAATGTATTGGTTCGCAGAAATAATAAAAAATAGCATGTATTATATATAAAATAGTAGAGATCATTAAGAAAAGCAATTCGACATTATAGACATCAAAAACACATGGGCATAATTCAAGAACTTCAAATCATTCTTGTAAGTTATGACTCAACTCTTTGTCAAAATTCTAGGCTAGATGATACACCCTAAAAATCGTAGTAACCATAGGATATATGGGTCTGCCATTCGCTTTTCGGCTAATCCCCCAACCCCATGTTTTCCAAAAGGGGATGGAGTGCTCATAATCTGTTATGACATAGCCATCGAAATTGTAAAATTCATAATCCCGTATTGGTAAAACACAGTTTTAGGTGTTGAGTTATCTAAACTCGCACCTTCTTCGGGTAACCATCTAGCTCTCTTAGAGCCCATTTTTAGTTCTTGAAAATCATGCTTTATGCTTATTAAAAAATTCATTTCCTATTCCATTAGGAGCATATCATAATAGGTATCATCATACCCATACATGCAAGTCATTCATATCATACCACATCATATCCATGGCCCTTCTTACTTAAAAGCATACCAATGACTTCTCAAAAAATTTAAACATCATGGGAGAGTTCTTATTTCAAAAGTATGTGCAAACTTATGAAAACACACTCTCTTTTCATGAATCAAACATACAATGGCAAATTAGATCATTAATCACATGCAGTTTCTTCATTAGAAAACCATATCATTTAGAATAGAAATCACCTCTATGAAAAACAAGAGAAACAACGATCCATAACAAGTGAAGAGGAATTTAAACTCAAGAATTATCTTCATTCGTAAAAATAACTCCAACATTACTTATACATAAATCTCATGATAAAAAGGTGGCTTATAATTCTTTCTCTCAAACGCAATTGACAACATGCTAAGACCATAAATTTTATCATGGGGAGGGAAATTTCATAATTCATATTCATGAATCAGTTTTCAACTCAAATCATGTATGCAAAAGATTATAAATCAAGCTTATGAAAAAACCCTATGAAAAATACATACTTTCATCAAATTAGGTTCATGATGCACGCTCTTAAAACAATTTCTCAAAACTTATTACATATACATACATATATAACTTTAAAGCTTGTTAAAATCATAAAAGTTATGCCCATGAGATTTAGGATAGCTCCACGTACCTTAAGTTTCTTGATTTGGGAAGAAATCTTTAATATTTCGGACTTGAATGGTGAATTTGTGAAAGGAACCCTATTCTTTTGTTTTCTTGAATATTGTTGAACATGGAAGTTTGAATTCTTTGATTTCTTGAGGAAAAGGGTTTGGATTTTGTTCTTGGGGAGGAGGAGCGTTTTTTTGCTTAAGAGGGATTTGGAGAAGATGGGAAAATAATACCTTAATAGATGTTCCAACTTGTGTTATGAGCGATTGGGTTGAGGGGAAAAGACCCAATTACGCCTCGATTATTTAAATTTGAAACTGGGCGTAATATCCTTACCTTGATGTATTCTTATCATGTTAGTACATTTCACTCACCATGATGCGGTTTACGTGACAAAGGAAATTACACTGTGATGCGGCCCTATCATGCCGACTTACTGGTTTCTTGATCCAAACATGTCCCAAACACCGTCCAAAAAAAGTTAAACTCCCCCGAGACATACTACCTACTTCCCTAAACATGAATTAATCAAAAACCAATGACTCAGGGTCGGAAAGACCAAAATAAAAATCCTTAAAGTTTAGGAGTCTTTAAATTTGCTACATCCCCGGCACATGGTGAAATTTTCAGGCCTTAAATCCCATATGCATGAAACAAAGAGTTGAATCAAGCAAAGAATAATACGAGGTGTTACATTATATTTCCCTTGGGATCATTCATCCCCAAATGATGGGTAGGATCTTGTTAAAGCTCTAAATGTATGGAATAAAGAATGTAACTTCTCATTGAGAACTGTCTATCAGCATAACACATATAAGAATAAACATCAAAGGTCATCTTCGCATCACCAAGTGAATTATGTTAGAACAAATCGTAAGACAATGAGACCAAGGTCGTACAAGGGATAAAAGACCCAAAGCTCCTCATCCCAAGTAAGTAAATCTAAACAATTAATATTTTTGTCTAGGTCCATGTCACAGACCTTATTGTAGGACATAGACTCGACATTGCGGGTCTATTGCAGAGGCTTACTACCTCCGTGACCCAAAACTTCCCCGAACCCCATTCAAAAATTCTGAAACTCTTCCAAATTACCCTTCTTACGTCCCCGAACACTGTTTGAGTCAAAAACTGATGGTTCACATATGATATGGTTAAGAATTTAATGATGTAAGATTTGAGGGTCTTATACTAATTGCCTTTAACTATCACAATACTTCACAACTATGAATTTAGCTACAATACCACAATTCACCATTTCAATCTTACAACTTCCCATCAATACACATTGACATAATAGTCATAATGTAGCTATGTATTGCTTCTATGTTTAAGCCTAATTTGAAGTTAAAAGATGCTACCTTAAACTATGGGTCTCTATACGTAACATTCATCCATGAATACTACTCCATCCTGTCATCGTACTGAAATAACATCATGCCTTCACCAAGAGTACTAGCCACATAATAAAATGGTTTGTGTTTTCATCAATAACAACGTTCAAGCCTATCTTTACTACACCCACTTTATGGACCTCTTTACTAAAACCATCAACTTAAATCACTTTCACAAATATTTCACCACATATCCCCTTCCTAGATATTTCACATAATGAAAGTTCATTTTATTTTTCCCTTTTCTCCTATAACCTTAGCTAGAGTAACCATACAAAAACTTTCACAGTTTCTAAAGAAATACTATGCTTCTATAATTACTATCATGCTATCATAAGGAGGTTCATGGAGAGACTATAGCACACATATCAAGAATGAATGTAACACTATTCAATTACAATTTATATTTGTTTTGATCTACCAAATGTGGGACATGAGATAAAGATATGATACAATAGGAACAAAATGCTTCATAGATCAAATGTCTAGATAAAAAATAGAGAGCCATTTGGGCATTAACACAATAGACTATGAGTTCTTGGGACTGGCCACAGTGAGAATTATGAGCACATATATCATGAGTTATACAACATAATGTCTGGATTTATATATTCAAGGAATATGACAAGGATTGTTGCTGAAAGATATTGCTTCTCATTTTTCCAAGCTGAGGTAGTCATGGGTTTGCATAAACTTTATCAATTTTGCTAATCCCAACATAAAAAATGATAATATATAGAAAGCATAGTTCGATAGAACTAAGCATGATATGAGACATAGATTTATGGATCATGAACATCATAACATAGAGCTTGAATACTTGAAAGATTGGATTACTGAGACATCAGTGCTTCTAGTTTGACGGTTGGAACATGAAATGAGTTACATATAGAACTTGACCCTTAACATAGGCATGACTTGAATGTAAAAAGATTTATTGGAATGTCCTCATTGAATTGACGTAGGAGGAGTTTGATTGAATAGGAATAGATTTATCATGATCCATCCCAAAAACATATCACCACAAGAAAAATCGGGAACTACCTTAATTCATCATCTCCCCCTTATTTCAAAGTCACAACCTTAACTTGGGGACAGTTTATAACACCCCAATTCGCTGAACCAGAATGCTACACGGTGCTCATAACCCTGAGGGACGACAAGCTAACCCATGACTGATATCTGTACCTGTATACTACAAATCATGATATAATAATGCAGAATACATAGAACTGTAAGGCCATAAGGTTTAACGGAATACAATCATATGGGTGAAAATACCCAAAACAACTCAATCTGAATGTAAATCTAAACATAAATCTGAAATCCTCTAAACTATCTGAATAAGGAGTTGAAGGTACATGTCTCCAACTAACTCCATAAAACTAAACTGAAGAAACAAATAATAAATCAAATCATATTGTTCTCAAATAATTGTGGACTCACTGTGTCTCTGCGACTGGAATGCTACCGCTACGACTGGGTTGGATCTCATGTCTCGGTACCTATGGTGTAACATGAAAAGAAAGCACCATAGCATAAATACGTCAGTACAACTGAAGTACTGAGTATATGAGGAAGGTAGGCTAAACATAAAGGGCTTCATGCATGAACAACACTAACTGACCAATATGAACTTGGGAGTGCAAGCACATATATATAGAAACTGGGACCATGAATATATGATAGAAGGACCTGTAAGCTAATATATGGTTTAATGATAACTGTCATGACTGATACTAAAACTGATAACATGGACGAATGTATTTGACAGTCCTGTATATACTGAAATCTGAAGAACGCCCTGAGTTTTTTTACTGAGACTGATAATGAAACTGTGGGAAGTAGTGTTTAACTGACATGACCCATGTATGCCATTATGGCTAAGCTGGGGTCCAATATCTGCCCCGACTGGAGGGGTATCAATACCATGCCATGGGTTAGGACAGCCTGTGAGTGAGCCATATCTGGTGGGTACTCAATGAGAATGTTGGGAACCCAAAATTGATAGGTTAAGCCACATCATCAACCCTAATATAACAGGTTAAGATGTCTCAACCTACGCTGGCTACATAGTTTTTGAACACAAGGATGACTACTAATAATCACACCCTAAACTGGTGGGTGAGTTCCCATCCTTGGGTTCACTCGGTGCTAACCTCTACTCCCATCTGGAGGGACTCAACATGAATAACTGACTATGCATGACTTAATCTTACTGAATTCCATTGACTAGCAGAATGTTACTGATATCTGACAACTGACTAAGATCATGAGGTTTTCCTGAGTCACATGATTGACTAAAGTCTATGGAATCATAGCTTGAGTTCGGATATCGTGAAACATGACATGGATCTAGGCACACAACTATAGTTTTTGAGTACAAGTACCCTTAAGACTCGATAGAAGGAAACTGACACACATGACTGACTTGATCATAAGAGTAGAGTCCATAATTTATAATATCATAAGTAGGGATCTCATACTAAGCATGGTTATCAACAATGTATTGCATGGAAAGGATTTCATATCACATGGTAGTACTTGCACAATCTTAATATCATGTTAATTGCATAATCATTTTGGCAACATATACCAATAGCATGGAAGTTCATGTAGATTGCATGGATATCATACATCTTGTTCATAAGTAGGATTTGCAAGTAAAAATAGCATAATCTCATAAAAATAGTTCATGAGTATTCCAACAACATTTACAAGGCACATTATCAACATAGAAGTCATTGGAACATAAGGGCATATCATGAATTCTTCACTTAGTCACAAGTTAGCTAAATTACATGATTTCTAGTTTCTTGGGCATTTTATCAAACACTTTACATGAACATCCTAAGCATGGGTGAAATCATCAAATTATACATCATGAACAACCAAATTTACATGTTTCCAACTCATATGATATCATAAAATTCAGAGAAACATATAAATATTCCATCTTGGGAATTACCCAATATCAACAACATGATCATCAACACCCAACAATATAGAAATCATACTTTATAATGAAAAAGAGGATTATAAGTCTTAAACATCTACTGTTCTAGTTGCTGGGCATGGGTCATAAGTCTAGCTAAGGTCATATCACCGATCAAAATTACAGACCTACACTCATTTACCACGCTATCATTGACCCCTAAAATGAACATTCTAATCTTAGCTCTATTGTCTGCAACCACATGAGGAACATACCTGGCTAGCTTAGTAAATCTGAGAGAATACTCCCTAACCATTATATTCCCCTGCCTGAGGATGATGAACTCTAGAACTTTTGCTTCCCTCAGCTCTTTGGGAAATAATCTATCTAAGAAGGCTGTAAAAAATTCCTCCCACTCGATAGGGCCTGTATTATGTAACCTCTAAGACTTCCACTGTTTCTACCAATCATGAGCAACATCCAGTTACTCGTAGGTGGCTAACTCAGCACTCTTAATAGAAGTAACACCCATGATGTCAATGACCTTCTGGACTTGGTTAATGAACTCCTAAGGGTTCTCATCAAGCTTAGACCCATGGAAAGATGGAGGGTTCATTCGGGTAAAGTCCCGAACCCTAGCTACTTTGGGATTGGCCGAAATGACTGGTGGCCATTCATTCAGTGCAGTCATGGACTGAGAAAGTGTGGTAAATGCGTCTCTAAACTTCGCATTGGAAACATGTTCACCCAAAGGATCTTCGGGCCGAGGAGCTAGCTAGTTTATACTCTTTGGGGCCATGGTCTGTAATAACAGAAGAATGGATTAGACTGAGAGTTTAACTTGTGATTATGCTTACTAGCATGACATGAATAATGAAGAAAGGGTACTGTTCCTAAAACATCTTATAGCCTCCCGCACATAAATGTGGCACGCGACACACCTATGTACAAGACTCTACTAGATGCGGCTTTCAAACTTCCTATGACTCTATTGAACCTTAGGCTCTGATACCAAGTTTGTAACACCCTGATTCGCTAAACTGGAATGCTACATAGTGCTCATGACCCCGAGGTACCACAATCTAACCCATGACTGATATCTGTACCTATATACTGCAAATCATGATATAATAATATGGAATACATAGAATTGTAAGGCCATAAGTCTCAACTAAATACAATCATGTGGGTGAAAATACCTAAAACAACTTAATCTGAACGTAAATCTGAAAGCCTCTAAACTATCAAAATAAGGAGTTGAAGGAACATGTCTCCAACTGACTCTGTAAAACTAAATTGAATAAATGAATCAAATCATATTGTCCTCGAATCAATGAGGACTCACTGTGTCTCTGCGATTGGAATGCTACCGGTACTGCTGGGCTGGAGCTCGTGTCTCAGAACCTATGGTGTAACATGAAAAGAAATAACCATAGCGCAAATGCGCCACTACAACTAGAGTACTAGGTATACGAGGAAGGTAGGCTGAACATAAAGGGTTTCATGCATGAACAACACTGAATGACTAATATGAACATAGGAGTGCAAACACAGATATATAGAAACTGGGATCGTGAATACGTGATAGCATGACCTGTAAGCTAATACATTGTTTACTGATAATTGTCATGACTGATACTCAAACTGATAACATGGACGACTGTATCTGACAGTCCTGTATATACTGATATCTGAAGAATGCCCTGAGTTCTTTTACTGATACTAATATTACAACTATGGGAAGTAGTGTTTAACCGACATGCCCCATATATGCTTTCATGGATAAGCTGGGGTTCAATCTCTGCCTCGACTGGAGGGGTGTCAATACCGTGCCATGGGTAAGGATAGCCTGTGAGTGACCCTTATCTGGCAGGTACTCAATGTGAATGGTGGGAACCTTAAATTGACGGGTTAAGCCACCTCATCAACCCTAATCTGACGGGTTAAGATGTCTCAATGTACACTGGCTACGTAGTTCTGGAACACAAGGATGACTACTAAGAATCACACCCTGAACTGGCAGGTGAGTTTCCATCCCTAGGTTCACTCGGTGCTAACCCTTACATCTATTTGGAAGGACTCAACATGAATAACTGACTGTGTATGACTTAATCTTATTAAATTCTGTTAACTAGCAGAATGTTACTGATATCTTATAACTGACTAAGATCATGAGGTTTTCCTGAGTCATATGACTGACTGAAGTCTATGTAATTACAGCTTGAGTTCGGATATCATGAAACATGACATGGATCTAGGCACATAGCTATAGTTTTCGGGTACAAGTACCCCTAGGACTCGATCGAAGGAAACTGACACACATGACTGACTTGATCATAAGAGTAGAGTCTATAATTTATAATATCATTAGTAGGGATCTCATACTAAGCATGGTTATCAACAATGTATTGCATGGAAAGGATTTCATATCACATGGAAGTACTTGCACAATCTTAATATCATGTTCATTGTAAATTCATATTGGCAACACATACCAATAGCATGGAAGTTTATGTGGATTGCATGGTTATGATACATCTTGTTCATAAGTAGGATTTTCAAGTAAACATAGAATAATCTCATAAGAATTGTTCATGAGTATTCCAAAAACATTTAGAAGGCATATTATCAACATAGAAGTCATTGGAACGTAAGGGCATATCATGAATCCTTCACTTAGTCACAATTTAGCTATATTGCATGATTTCTAGTTTCTTAGGAATTTTAACAAACACCTTACATGCACATCTTAAGCATAGGTGAGATCATCAAATTATACGTCATGAATAACCAAATTTACATTTTTCAAACTCATATGATATCATGAAATTCAAAGAAACATATAAAGATTCCATCTTGGGAACCACCCAATATCAACAACATGATCATCAATACCCAACAATATAGAAATCATACTTTATAATGAAAAAGAGGGTTTTGAGCTTTATGGATGAAAGTGATCCATAAATCAACTCACGCATACCTTAGAAGGAAGATTCTTGATGATTGATGGAGGAATTTCCTTGAAATCAAATCTTCAAGCTTAGTTACGCAACCCTAGTTCTTTTTCTCTTTTAGTGCTCTTGGATGATGAACTTTGAGATGATAATAAGGTTATAATATGATTAGAATCTATATATTTCGTAGCGTTAAGTTTAGGGACGTGTAAAGAGTGTTAAAAGACTTAATTACCCTTAAACAAACTCAAAACGAAGTGTTTTTGGCACCTGAAACTGACTTAGGCGGCGCCCAAGTGATTTCCTAAGATAGGTTGGGCGGTGCCTAACCAATCGCCTATGCTTGGGTTGGGCGGCGCCTAACCAATAGCCTATGCTTACTGCTCTCACGAAAATAGGTATAACTTTTCGCTCGGGTATTGGATTAAGGCAAAATTTGTATCGTTGGAAAGCTAATTCAATTCTCTACAATTTGGTGGGTCTAAATCAGACAAAAATCCACATTAACATCGATTTATACTCGTTCAAAGATGTCCCTTTCAAAATCGAACACTAAAACTTGATGGATTCAAAGACTCTTAGCTTGTATTCCCTTAAGTGACTCATATGAACATGCTTAATGCATCATAAGCTATCCTTTCACTAGGATATTCATTGTAAGTCATGTACTCAAGTATGAATCACAGGATAGGATATTTCATATGTAGGAATACTTATTCACTTCTTAGCTTAGAAATATTCGGGGTATTACACATATCCCCTCATCAAATCTATAACAACAACTCTCAACCCGATGAGGGTATTAGTATAAACATGAACACAAGCTTTCCTCAATAATTTTAACACAAGGACACTAAATTCTCCTATGACATACCCTTCATGGATACAAGTCATAACTTCCTCCAGCCCCCCCAGTGTCATCAACTTATAGCTAACATTATCATGGGCATGGACATCCATGCTTCTGACCACTTAACACTCCATCTTCAACTCCTTAGAATACTAGCATTACACCTCTAATCACATAACTTATAACTTAACAAAATTAGTAAAACTATACCTAAGGCGCATATTTTCTACCTATATTTCCTCAATTCAACTCTATAAAACACCATACAACAACTTTCCTGACTTCTCCATACCACAAAATTCAAGAACATGAGCTAGGTTCACATGACACTTACATACATAAAACCTTATCTAATAACATGATACCTGGGGTTCAACTTATCCTTTTGTACTTACTCCCTGACCCACTTAACGACTCAACGACAATTCATTGTTTTAACCTAGTCCTTATGTGTATATATATCACAATTATCCACTCAAATTTCATAAGTTATCAACCTAGGATCCTTCACACATCACATCAATCCTACTAATTCATTCCCATAAAATACGCCTTATTAATCTTAAGATATTATGCATACCAACACAATCCACCTATAAAGTTCAAGATTATAGTCTAGCATCAATCGTATACCACTGATAAAGAATGCCACATATTATACTAGTCCATCAAATTGGGAAATTACCCCAAATACCTCATTTCACTTAACTACTACCTACAATGACATCCTCTCCATGACATTACTACTACACCTCATAATCAACTACATACCTTTTCACATGTAGTACTAGTTTACAATTACAAGAGAAAAGAAAAGCAAGGGGGCGGGGGTAAAGTCACATAATGAGGGTAGTCGATCTTAATCTTATAATATAACCCATTACGATCTTATCAACATATTATATTTTGTCACATTAAATCTACTTACCCATGCATACATTCCCACTATCTTCAAATTCTATATACACCAATGAGTCTCTAC
The DNA here is from genome assembly GCA_030864225.1 of Capsicum baccatum var. pendulum. Classification (NCBI taxonomy): domain Eukaryota; kingdom Viridiplantae; phylum Streptophyta; class Magnoliopsida; order Solanales; family Solanaceae; genus Capsicum; species Capsicum baccatum. The sequence continues at coordinate 230,006,688 of CM061556.1, forward strand.
CCATAACTTATTGACTAATCTACCCTTTTCATTCACAGCCTATAAATGATTTTTATAACCACCAGAACTATCCACTCTGGGATCCTTCCCTATTTTGAATACAAAAAAATCATAGCCAATCACTTCTGTCACATAGTACTATATAATATACAAATTTGCAACAATATTAGCCAATCACCACAAAAGAGAAAACCACCCCTCAGTCAAGGGTTATACAATTAAAACTACTTATTCATGTAAAAGTCACCCCTACTCTGACTTCTAGGCTTATGAATTCATATAAATAGGTTCAAGATCATCTTACAAGAAATAGGTTATGACACCTTAACATATACTACTACTCGGGGGGAAATATTGTTCCCACATTCTGTCACTTATCTCTACCCTTAAGCATGACAACTGCAATAAGGTTTTTTAAAGTAATTGAATACACTTCGTACCTTAGGATGAAACACATGATTGATATAGATAGGAATATACACTAAAATCAACAAACTTTGAATAACTAACGAACTCTTCTAAAGTCCTTATGTTATTTCATAACTTCATAGATAACTCAATCAGAAAGGACCACGTTATTAGAAATCTAAACTCTAGAATTAGTGTCATCTCAACAATGAGGCATGGACCAAAAAATTAGAGCAAGGAAAGTATTTGGATAACTTTCCTATGGATGATGCTATAGCATTTACTAGAGTATGAAAGAATGGGAAACAACTCTGAAATGCCCAGTAGCCTCCTAATTATAAGTGTGGTGCATAACACATCCATAACAAAGAATATACTAGACACGTCTTCGTAGACACTCTGGGACCATAAACCATGCTCTGATACGAAGCTTGTGAAGTCCTGAGAGACCACATATCATATTAGCAAAATCATAATCCATACATAAATCAAAATATGGAAGATATAACAATGTTTAATGAAAACTTAAAATCCAAAATTTTGTCAACAAGATATGATAATACAACACTTCAAGTACTGTCTACGAAGCCTCTAATGAAAATCTAGTCAATCTAGACTGAGATAAGGCCCCCGGTAGGACCATAAGACCACTAAACTAACATAAGAATAGCATGTCTTTCGAAGAAAGGGAGGTTCATCAACTCTGGAGTTCAGGAAGAAATCTACTACTGAGCTTGACCATGGAAATCTACCTCAAATCATAAATTATGAGACAATGTAGCCTCCACGAAGGACATTTAATACCTGGAATGTATTGGTACACCGAACAAACCAAAAATATTATCTATTCCATTTAAAATAGTTGAAAGTATTAAGAAAAATAATTTAACATAATAGATATCAAAAACACATTGGCATAATTCAAGAGCTTCAAAACATTATTGTAAGTCATGACTCACCTCTTTGTCTTACTTCTAAGCTAGATGATACACTCTACAAATCGTAGTACCCATGGGCTATATGGGTCTGCCATTGGATAGTCAGCCAAGCCCCTAACCCATGTTTTCCACAAGGGGGTAGAGATATGATAATCTGATATGCCACTGGGCCATCACCAGATTATAAATTTCATAATTCATATTCATAAATCACTTTTCGAACTCAAATCAAGTATGCACAAGATTATAAATCAACCATATGGAAAAACCCCATGAAGAATACATATTTTCATTAAATTGGGTTCACGATGCATGCTCTTAAAACAAATTCTTAAAAATCATTATATATACATACATATATAACTTTAAAGATTGTTAAAATCATAAAAATTATGCCCATGAGATTAAGGATAGCCCCACGTACCTTAAGCTTCTTGTTTTGTGAAGGAAGCTTGAATCTTTGGGACTTCAATGATGAATTTGTGAAAGAAACCCTATTCTTGATGTTTTCTTGAAGATTCTTTAACTTAGAAGTTTGAATTCTTGGATTTCTTGGGGAAAATGTTTTGAATTTTATTCTTGGGGAGGTGGAGGATTTTTTTTCTTGGGAGGGATTTGGAGAAGATGAGAAAATAATGCCCTAATAGATATTAAAATTGTGTTATGAAGGATTGGGTTGAGGGGGAAAAAACCAAATTATCCCACAGTTATTTAAATTCAAAAAAGGGCATAATATGCTTACTGCGATGTGGCCTTATAATGGTAGCACATTGCACTTCTGACAATGTAGTATACATGAGTAATGGAGTTACATAATGATTCCGCCCTATCGCACTGACTTACTAGTTTCATGATGTATACATATTGCAAACCCCAACCAAAGATTCTAAAACTCCCCCGAGATGTACTACCTACTTCCTTGAACATGAATTAACTCAAAAATTAACATCTCGAGGTCAATAAGACCAAAATAAAAATCCTCAAAGTTTAGGATTCTTGATATGGCTAATTCCCCAATACTTAGTGAAATTTTTAGGCATTGAACCCTTTGTGCATGCAAATAAGAGTAGAATCAAGCCAAGAATAATATGGGGTGTTGGACCAGGTTGAGCATACTGTACAACATGCTATATAAACTCTAGAAGACATATTGAGAGTTTGTGTAATTTCCTTCAAAGGAAATTGGTATGATCATGTAACCTTGATTGAATTTGCTTATAATAACAACTGTCATGCTAGTATTTAGATGGATCCATTTGAAGCTTTACATGGAAGTAGGCGTAGATCACCTATAGGGTGGTTTGAATTTAGTGTAGCTGCCTTGATTAGAACATATTCTATTCTCGATGCCATAGAGAAGTTTCAATTTATTCATAAGAGGTTGAAAACTTCTCAAAGTCATCAAAAATCATATGCGGATGTGAGGAGAAGATAATTAACATTTCCTATGTGTGATTGGATATTTTTGAAGGTATCACCTATGAAGGAAGTGATGAGGTTTGGAAGGAAAGGAAAGATCAGTCTTTGGTACATTGTTCCATATAAAATCTTAAGGTGTATTGGAGAAGTAGCGTATAAGTTAGATATCCTATAAGAATTAGTCATTGTTCATCCAGTTTTTCATGTGCCTATAATGAAGAAATGTATTAGAGACCCATCCTTGGTAAGTGCCCATAGAAAGTATTGGAGTGAAAGATAGTTTGTCCCATGAGGAGATCCCAGTTAAAATTCTTGACCAAAAAGTTTGAAGGTTAAGGAATAAAGAATTGGTTTTAGTGAAAGTCCTATGGAGGAATCAATTAGTTGAGGGAGCAACGTCGAAAGCTATAACACCCCATATTTATGGCCTAGAATTTGAACTGTCATTCCTATGCGTATAGACTCGAACCCAATGATTCTATGTTAATATGAGTATGATGATTAAATTTAACATGTGGTAACATCTTTGGAGGTCGAATGAGATCATAAAAATATTCTAACTCAAAGAGGAGTTGAGAACTTTTCTACCGATAGATTTTTAGCAGGCATCTTTATTTGGGTCAAGATTCAATGAATATTACTTCCAGAATATAACGAGTTATGAGGCCTACCATATTTCAAATGAATGAACTGAAAGTCTTCTTTCGAAGGCATCTGGTTTCAGTGTAATCTGATATTGGAGTAGACAGTTGTGATCATTTTTACCTCAGAGTGTATGTCTAAGAAAAGTTGATGACTTGAGTTAATAACCTTTCAACTAAGTCACGAGCAGTCAACATAGTCATCAGCCCTAACCAAAAACACCTTAAATCACTTAGAAAAGGTGACAACTAGGTTGATAAGACCTCACCTAAGTGGTAAGTGATCAACTAAGTCATCAGCCTTAACCAGAAAGTGTCCAAGTCCATCAAAAGGGTGATGAATAGGTTAATAAGTCATCAACAAGGTTACAACCAATCACCTAAGTCATCAACTAAAAATTCCTATAATTTTCGTTCAGTTTCGTTTGGGGTATTTTTGTCTTTTCCTCACCTCAAACACTACCCCCATGATTCAAAATACACTTTAAACTTTATTTTCTCATTTTATGTCAGTTTCTCATCGCTTATTCTCCTATCCACTCTCAAAAGCAAAATAAGTTAGGGTTTCTTTAAAAATTCATACCTTCAAGTCTTAGATTCTAGATATCTCAAAGTTTGTTCTTCAAAAAAGGTATGTGCAACTATTCTAAGTCTCATGGGCATAAGTTTCATATTTTTTAAGGTTTAAAGTATATATGCATGTATGTATTATGGGTTTTAAGATTTGTTTGGAGAGAATACCTTATGAACCCCATTTTATGATGAAATCTTTTAATTACTAGGGGGTTCTCTATAAAACTTGTGTTATAATAATGTGTAAATGAGTATAGAGTTTGGAAAAGTGATTTATGAGCATGATTTAAGAAATTCCCTCTCTCTTATGCCTTATCACGTTATGGGGTGTTCAAATGCAATATTAAACTCTTGAATTTAAATATTTTACTATCATTAATTGATTTACATTGTTTTATGATATAATGAGTAGGATTTTTATTTGATTTATATAAATTCTCATTGTGTTAAATGGTTGATGATAAACTGCATGTGATTTTATAATGAAAGAATTGACCACCATGTGTTAAAGTCTTGAAAAGAGAGTGTCTTTGCATACGTTTCAAATGCTTTTGAAAATAAGAATGCTCATGGGATTTGATAAATCATTTAGTAGTCATCTTTCTTATTTTTAATGATATGGGTTATGATTTTGATATGATATAATGTCTTGCAAGTCTAGGTATGACGATACCTATTGTGAAGTACCCTTGACATAAAAGTTAATGAATATTTTGAGCATAAAGCATGGTTTTAAAGAACTAAAATTAGGCTCAAAGAGAGTTAGATGGTTACCCGAAGAAGACATTTGATTGTAAGGGCTCGTTGTTGGAAACTAAGTTTTGCTAATTTGGGAGACATGATTGGCAATAACCAATGTATACTTGCTGCTGAGGCACTGGTATACTAGAATTGTATGTAGGACCCCAATCCTTGCGGTAAACTGGGATTAGGAGGCTTGGCTGCAGATTTAAGGGAGGATTCCATATAGACCATAGGATTATAGAAATTTAGGGTGTACCATCTAGCTTTAAAGTAAAGCAAAGAGTTGAGTTTATGATTACAAGAGGGAGTTTTGAAGCTTTTGATTATGATCATATGCTTATATATATATATATATATATTATGTTAAATTATTTTTACAATGCTCTCAACTATGTTTTCTGAATATATGTTATTTTTGGGTTAGTTTTAAAGACAATACTCTCCAAGTATTGACTCCTTTATATTTCAGGTTCTGCTATATAGTCCTACGGTCCATCACATCAGTAGAACAATTGGGTATGACAGAGTTGGTGAGCCATCCATCTTTCAGAAGGCAATTTATTTATGTGTTGATTCTTTTAATTTATGGTCCAGCCGGGGGTCTTGTCCTTATTTAGAAAGTTAGTTCTTAGTAGAGGCTTCATACGCGGGATTTTGAGTATTGTATTGTTACAACTTCATTAACACGTGTTGGATTATAAGTTTTCATTGAGTTTAATTATATCTTTCACACTTTGATTTATGTATGGATTATTCTTATGATGATATGCTTAGAAGTCTCTTAAACCTTCATGGTTTGAGAAGCCCATCACAGCCAGGGCCTTCGCTTGGGTCATGACATGCTTAATATCATAGTACTGTTCATGGTTCCAGGGTGTCTACAATTTCGTGTCTACTAAAATCTTGCTTATGGGTGTGTTATTCACCACACTTACAATCAGGAGGCTACCAGGCATTAGGAGATGTTTTCTATTCTTTCATACTCTAGTTCGTGCTACAGTGTTGTCCATTTGAAAGATATCCAAATTCTTTCCTTTATCTAAATTTATAGGCCATACCTCATTGTTGAGGTAATATATATTCTAAAGTATAGATTCTTAATAATGTAGTCCTTTCTGATTGAGTTATCCATAAAACTCATGAAATAGCTCAAACACTTGAGAGAAGTCCATCAGTGCATCAAGTGTATTGATTCAAGTGTATACCTTTATATATGTAAATCATGTGTTTAAGCCATAGGTAAGAAGTGTATTAGTCCCTTTTCAAAAGCTTTGGTGCAGATGTCATGCTTAAGGGTAATGGTATATAGAAAAATATTTGAACAATATTCCATCTGAGTAGCAGTATAAATCAAAGTGTCAAAATCTATGAGTAGTGATATGGTCCCAAAGTTATCGGTATGAAGTCATCAGCATAGAAGTTAGAGTGAGGGTAACTCTTGAGTGAACAAGGTAGCAATGGCTATGTCACAATTAAGTAGAGGGTGGTATGACCTTTTATGGTGATTGGCTAAAGTTGTAGCATAATTTATAGATTTATAGTATTTAGAATAGGATATGATTAGTTATGATGATTATAACTTTGTTGAAAGTTGGAAATAACTCATTATGCAAACATAGTGTAGTAGAAAAATTAATCTTAGGTTATGACTAAAAGGGGTAGATTGTCTTGTAATTTATAATGTTGCATTCAATTGGGAAATGTTAAAAGGTGGGACTCATTGATAGTTATTGAATTTTGAAGGTGTGTAGATGTATGCATGGGTAAGTATATAAGATGTGAGATAGTAGAATATGGTAACAGATTATAATAGGTTATAGTATAAGGGAAGGGTCTACTATTCTTATTATGATACTTTACCCCACCACCCCTTGATTTTTTCTCTAGTAGTTTTAAACTAGCACTCTATGTGAGAGGGCGTGTAGTAAATATTAAGGTATAGTACTAAAGTCGTGGAGAAAAATGTGCTTGTTTGTTGTAGTTAAAAGAAGTAAAGAATTTAAGTTGATTTCTCTATTTAGGGAACTAGTATATTATACGAGATGTTTCATTGGTTGTACATGATTGGTGCAAGACACTAGGTATGGACTTTAGATATGAATTGTAGATATAAAAATGTTAACTCGGGGGTAGTTAAAAAACATGTGGAAAACTTTAGTTAAGAAAATTGTGATATATACACAAGAGGATTAGTGTTAAAACAATGAATTGCGGCTGAGTCACTAGGTGGATAAGAGTGTTGGGTTTATAAGAATATGTTGAACCACAGGTATCTTGTTGTCAGATGAGGTTCTAAGTGTATAAGTGTCATGCGTGCCTTGTCATATTCTTGAATTTCTTAATATAGAGAAGGCTAGAGATCTGCTATATGGTGTTATTTAGAGCTAAATTATGGAAAATATAGATCAATAATGTGAGCTCTTGGTCTATCTTTAAAAACTTTGTTAAGTTGTGAGGATATGCAATTAGAGGTGTAATACTAGTATACTGATGTGCTTGTAGATTTAATAAGAAGCTATGTCATCAAGTCTAGGAACGTGAGATTTGGGAAAAGAGCGAGATCATGAACTAAGGCAGATCCTAAATTTGCTCATGGTGGTAAGTTTTAGGGAAGATCCATGATAACTCTATTCTTACTCTAGAAAAATTCTCCTACTTTGGATCAAGAGAACATTCTACCAATGTCTTATGTATTCAAATCATGTCTATGCCTAAGGTCTGAGTTCTCTATGCAAATATTCCTATGATCCAACCCTTGAACCAGAAGCACTAACGTATCTCAGCGATCCAAGATTTCAAGTACTCAAGCTCTATGTTATGATTGCTCGTGATCCATATATCCAGGCCTCATATCAAGCTTAGTTCTAAGAAACTATGCTTCTATAGGTACCGATTCATTTTATGTTGGGTCTAGCCCAGAGATATAAGGTTTATCAAACTTATGGTCATTCTCAACTCTTAAATTAAGAAGATTTAGCTTTGAGAAACAATGTATGTCTTAACCCTTGAATATATGAATTTTGGCTTCATGCTATACAACTCATGATGTATGCACTCACGTTTATCATTGTGTCCAGTTAGAAGAACTTACTCTAAATTATGTTTATTCTAGGACAACCCTTTACGTATGATCTAGGTGGTTTCTATGAGGTATTTCATGCCTATTGCACCGTATCTCACTCCCATCCCTGGTGCTTGTACTCTAGTCCCTCAATGGCCTTCCTTATATTGGAATGATAGTGATAATAGCAATAGAGTAATGTTTCAGATATTGGAGTGGATGTTTTTTATGGTTAAAATTTTGTGTGTGGCTAATAAAGTCAAGGTTATAGGTGAAGATGGAAGAGGGGATGGACTTTTGTTATGTGAAATAGTTAGGAAAGGGATATGTGGCGAATATCTTTGTGTGAAAGATTAAAGTTGCTGGTTTTTTTGGGGAGATCTATAAAAAGAGTGTAGTAGATATAGACTTGAATGTTGTGATTGATAGATACAAAAACTAATGTGCTATGTGGTTAGTACTCCTCGATTTAAGACATAATAGTTGTCTGATTATTATTATAAGGTGAAATAATATTCTTAAAGGGTTGTAGAGTATAGAGTCCCATTTTTTAAGCTAGAACCTTTTTACTCCAGGTTAGGAAGTGATTAATGAAAGGATTGACCACGATGTATTAAAGCCATGAAAAAAGAGTGTGTTTGCATAGGTTTCATATGCTTTTACAAATAAGAACTCTCATGTGATTTGATAAATCGTTTGGTTTTCATTTTTATGATTTTGAATGAAAAGGGATATGGTTTTGATATGGCATGCAAGTATAGGTATAACGATACCTATTATGAAATTCCCTTTACATGAAAGTGAATGAATATTTTTAGCATAAATCATGGTTTTAAAGAACTAAAATTGGGCTAAAAGAGAGAGGTGGTTACCTGAAGAAGGCATTTAAGTGTAAGGGGTCATTCCTGGAAACCGAGTTTTGACGATTTGGGAGACATGATCGGCAATAGCCAATGTATACTTGCCCCTTATGAAGCATTGATATAATAGAATAGTATGTAGGCCCCTAATCCTTACGACAAACTTGGATTAGGGGGATTGACCATCGAGATAAGAGCAGATTCCGTATAACACATGGGATTTTAGAAATGTAGGGTGTACCATCTAGCTCATAAGTAAAACAAAGAGTCGAGTTTATGATTGCAAGAAGCTGTTTTGGAAGCTTTTGATTATGGCCATGCATTTTTATATAAAGATTATGCTAAATTATTTTCACAATGCTCTCAATTATGTTATACGAAATATATATTATTTTTGGGTTAGTTCTATATGCTAATATTCTCAAAGTATTGACCTCCCCCCCTCATATTTTAGGTTCTATAGAATAGTCTCAAGGAGCACATCAGTAGAACATTTGGGTATGGCAGATTTTATGAGGAACCTATACTTCAGAAGATAATTTATTCATATGTTGACTCTTTCAGTTTATGGTCAAGTCGGAGGCCTTGTCCCAGCCTAGACAGTTAGTTATCAGTAGAGGCTTCATAGGTGGGATTTTGAGTATCATATTGTTACAACTTCTTTGACACATGCTGGATTATAAGTTTCCATTAACTTTCATTATATCTTCCGCACATTGATTTATGTATAGATTATGCTTATGATGATATGCTAAGGGGTCTTTCGGGCCTTAGATCAGGTCGTGACAGAAGCATAGATAGACAGGATGAATTAATATCCCCATCTATTTTCTCCTAACATAGAGACAGGTTGAGTAAAGAGATCCTTTCTAATCTATTCTCCTCACTGACATCCTTATTCATACTAGTTTAACTTATGAACCTCATGTGTAGTCAGTTATTTCAGTTCTATGCTTGTTCATGGGGTGAGTAGTTTCAGTTGCAGAGCAAAATAAGCTTCAGATCTCAGTCTAACACCCAGATAGATCTTTTTCTCATACCAAACTTTATTTGAGGACGAATGATGCCAAGAGGGAGAAAATGTTAAGCCCCATAAATTCAATGATTTAATTTTGATATCTCCCATGAATTTAAGGTAATTTTTACATTGAATAATAATAAGTAATATTAAGGGGACCATTAGGAAGGGTTTCAAAATTATTGGAACAAGTTTTGTGATATTTTTGGACTCCAAGGTGGTGAGAGTCTGCTATTAGAGTGTGCCATGGACGTAAGTCACACCCTAAACATGAAAACCAGTGGCCTAGTGCAATAAGAGCATGCCACGCCTGTTGGTTGCAGCATTAAGGATGTTCTACGTCCTTGACATAGCGCGATAATGGAGTGCCACGCCAACGGTCGTGGCAACGCAAATATTTCATTTTCTCTTCATTTTTTGGGTAATTTGATATTTTATGTCCTAATTAATCCTACAACTCGTAATAAATGAGTTTATCCCCCATAAGTCAAAATACACCATTCATCTTTTCCCAAGCTCTCAAGAATACTCAAGAAGGGTTTTCTTCGCCAAAATTCATACTCTCAAGGCTCTAATTTAATTTTTCCTCGAGAAATTCACTAAGCTCAGGTATGTGGGGTTTGCATAAGATTAAATTTCATCCTTATGCTTGAAAACTCAGTTTTACATGGAATTTACGAATATTAAGATTATGGTTCATACCCATGTTCATGCTTTTAAAATTATGATATTTTTCTATTATTTAAAGTTTATTGAGCATATGAATACATATTTACTCATGTTTTTACTCACATATTTGAAATTATGAATTGAGTTTTTGTATTTTGAAATAAAGCTCTACGAGTTGGTAAATATACATGAATTATAACATGATTTATTCATTTTACAAGCAATTTAGACTTGATATTTCAAATTACAGTTTATCGCAACATGATAAATATTTTAGTATTGATCTTATGATCTTAGAAAAGATATGGAATTCTCACAGTTATTCATGAGCATAATTTAGTAACAGAGGTATAATTGGGTTTCAGATTTATAAATCTATATACATAATTTAAGTTGAATTTCATATACTATGGGCACTAGTATGTTTTGGAAGTAGTATTTAGCACCGAGTGAATGTGGGTTCAACTACCCTAATTTTTAAAAACTACGTGCCACCATAAGTTAAATAGGTCCTCGCCAGATTGTATCTCCCTTTCCCAAATAGGCTACATATAGTGATCACTCCAGTTCAGGTTCTATATTGATGGTAAGGTATAGGAAGAACTCCCTCAACATGAGTCAGGTGTTGGAATCCATGCTAGATCACATGGTTTATATTTGTTGTAAGAATCTCTTATAGAAAAGATGATTTCATAATGTAAGTGTAACGACTCACTAATTTTACTAGTTTTGTGCTTTGCTATTTAAGATTTACAATTTTCAATTTACCCACAAGTAAGGTGAGTTTGTGTTAACTTAGAATACATGTTTTGACATTATAATTTACATTAATTTTAACTTATTGCATTCACCCCTATATACTCTGTACATTCTAGAAGTACTGACCACATATATTTCTGTGGGGACACATTTTTTAATAATATCGATTCTGGTGTTCATCCTCAGCCATGCGAATAGCCACAATCACCACTTCTTATATCTCGTTAGTTGGTAGTCCTCATATTTTGAAGGTCAAGTCTTTGATTACTTTCATATGCTCAACTATTTATTAAGTTTAGACTTTATACTTTCAGTTTAGGTCAGCTAGGGTCTGTCCAAGTAGTTCTTCGGTAATATTAGAGGCTTGTCACGACTAGTCAGTTAATTTAGTTTTCCTTCAAATTCTCAAGAGTTTTAGATGTTGTGTAGATTACCGAGTTTTATGGAGATTGTTCATCAATTTAAACCTAGATTATAAATTTTAGTTCTGCTCATGTTTTAAGCATATTGTTCAAGGTTCGGTGCGGAGTAGATATTATGGGTTATCTTTAAGGATCTTTGCAGTCGTAAGCACTATGAGTCATCTAGGGGGTATCCTCAGGTCTTTACACTATTAGTAAGTCATATATTACCAAAAATGAGCATCATGTAGACTTCAACATGTCCCAACTCAGTCTTTTAGTAAAAAAAAAAACTTATTTTGGGTACGTATGTTGCACGTGTACAATCCAATATTAATTAGTGGGAACTTCATTAAAAATTAGAAGATACATCAATCCTTCTCCTAACCCACTATAGGGGTCCAAAAGCGCTATTACAAGTATAGTTATAATTTTTCATATCCAACTTCAATTTATTTTAAAGGTAAACAGGCAATTCTTTTTCTTTCACAAGGTAAAAGAATTAAATGCTTCACTTTTGTGTGTCATTTCTCATTTAGAAGGTTTAGGAAAGGAGAGACTTAGTTCTAGCCCTTAAAATGTTACGCTGTGATGGCATTATTCTCCATTGACAAAGATCTATCCGTGTGAAGCCAACCTATGTGTAGAAACAAAAATGCAAGAAAGGAAATGAAAGAAAAAATTTAAATTTTCTTTAGGAGTTTGAGCAACGCAGACGAGGAGTACGCAATTGAACAATTGCTTAGGTTCCCAAAAATAATATCTGAACTAATTTGAATGAAGTGACATAGACAAGTATAATAATTTTATCTGATTGACTAAAATATTGATATGATACATTAGTATGTAAAAATCAACTCAAACAGATATTCTCTGAGAGAGTGACTGGAAAACTAAATATTATATGAACTAATATATTTCAAGAGAAAAAAATACATATAATATTTACTTTGCAAGCAATAAATTTGGTTGACCTTTAAGATCATCATTCACTAACAAGAAATGCTTTTTTTTCATTGAATTTTTATAACATAAGTATAATATTATAAGTAGGATTTGAAGTGGATGGAGTCTACACAATTTTACTTTGTGAAAATTGAAAAGATCCTAGGAGCTAGAGTGGAGTGTACTTAACTAAATTTATGACTATTATATTTTACTTATTTATAACTTGTAAGAACTCGACAAAAATTAAAGACCACATATTTGAATGACCGAAACTAAAAATACCCCAAGATAAGTGAATTCTAGCGAGTGATATAGTCCAATATATACGATTACCTAAAAATCAAGTCACATAATCAATACATGTTCGTCTTTTTGTATCAAAAAACTCTAAATTCTAAGAATAATTAAAATTTAGAATTGTCCATTGACAAATTCATTCATATTCATAGTTAATCTTAATTTTTGTTGTCTTAAAAATGAACGTCATATGAAAAAGTCAAAGACTCTATCAATAAGTGATCAAGAGGTGAACTTTCTCAGGATCAAAATAATATATTTAAATAATTTGTTATATTCGTGGCAATCATACACATCATAGGGAGGTAAAAAATTTTACGTTCTGAAATCACGACAAAATCTAAGAAAGACGAATCAAAAGAATATTAAAAAAATACACTCATAATTTTAATAAGATAAAATAACTTCTATTCTTTATTTTGTGATTTACAGTTTATTTTTGTGATAATTTTTTTTGTCAATGTCTACATATATATCTTAATTTTTTTACAAAAATATTGTGCCAAATTATTCATTTAATTGAATACGCAAAATAACATGCAACACACGTACACTAATCTACTATATAAAGTAAAGGAGCATACAATCCTCCACCTATATATATATAGTGATGTTACTAGGTATTATCGTAACATTTTCTCCGGCGTTACAAGGGAGTTAAAAAGGTATAGATATTTAATAGGGTTTGGCCATAGATTCTACATATCTTTTCACTTTATCTGTATAATTTTTATGGTTAAAAAATCCTTAGTAATTTGTTATGTTGTTTAACTTTTTTTATAGAGATTTTTATTTATACTAAGATCTTGTTGTTGTTGTGCTATTTTTGCAGCATGGTGCGATTGAGAGACAATGTATCTGATAAAGTTAGATTCCAGTGGCCAACTACATCTTCCCTTAAAGAATCATAAGTTCTATTTACTTTTTTATTTTTATGTAAATGAGTTCTTTTGATTCTTTAAAATCTTTATAATTTTAATTAGTAAATTGGAGATTTTTAGGGTCACAAAAAATTAGCAACAAAATCCCTGCTTTTTTGATTTAGTCCTACGCTTTTAAGCAAGGGTATTTTACCAATTAAGAATGCACTATCCAAGGTTTTTGCTTTCATCCCAACTAAGTATTCTCTTAAAGTGGATTGAAAAAATCAAAATTTAACATAACCACTACTTATATGTATGTATTAATTTAAGAACATTAAATGTTTGTGAGCATCTCAAATATTCCAAAGTGATAGAACCGAATTTTCACTAAGGGATTCAAAATATCACAAAAAAATTTAAAATATGAAGAACAAAACACAGAAGGAAGACAGAAGGGTCTTAACAAGAAGCAAATAAATGGAAGATACATTTGTCAAACTTATTCTTTATTTTCTTTAAAAGGTAAGAAAACAAATCTTTTTCTTTCACTAGGAAAAAAATTAAACGCTTCATGTTAGTGTTTTCTTTCTCATTTGAAAAGTTTTTGAAATGAAAGATGATTTCGTCAATATTTTAAAAGGAGAATTTGTTCGAGTCACCATTTTCAGAATGCACGACTTCATTGTCGTCATTCCCATTACTGTGTTATATTTATCTCCTCCTTCATCTGTTGTGGTTACACACCAAAATCCTCATGATTTAGGTGCTCTCACACCAATCCAGTTAGTGCTATTGCTCCATAATTTTAATCTTCGTGAAGAGGTCATGTATCAACTCATCAAGATCATATATAAGCATTTTATTAACGTGTTGGTTTATGTATATACACTCGTTATATATATATTTATTTATTTATCTTGTGCTTGGTGGTCGTTTGGTAGGTGAGATACGGAGACAAGAAGGATTATTGATTACTGATTTTCTTATATACTATTTAAGAATGATAATTAGATTTCATATTGAATGATGTATTTCCAATAATTTCTATATAATATCTAATGATATGATTAGGTTTCTCTTTTTATATATTATTACATAAGTCCAACATACCAAAAATGTGCATTATGTTGAATTCAACATGACCTTAACTCGATCTTTTATTTGAAACTCATTATGGGCATACGAGTTGCACGTGCATATATAATTAATGATGCAAATTTGTGCAAACTTCCTTAAAAATTAGAAGTTGGATTTGTCCATCTCCTAATTCACCCTTGGGGTCCATAAGGCGATACCATAAATATTGTTACATCTGTCCATCTCCTACTTCCTTTTCTTTTAAAGGTGAGCAAAAATCTCTTTTTTTAGTAGGAAAAATAATTTAACTCTTTATTTTAGTGTCTCATTTCTCATTTGAAATGTTTTTTTAAATGAAAGGTTTTTTCTCTAAGGACTTCAATTATTTTTCCTACATTGAATGATATATTTCCAATAGTTTATATATAATATCTGATGAGATGATTATTTTTCTCTTTTTATATACTATTATATATGTCAAATATACCCAAAATATGAATAATGTTAAATTCAACATGACCTTAACTCGATCTTTTATTTGAAACTCATTTTTGGCACACGGATTGCACGTGTATATATAATTGATGATGCTAACTTGTTCAAACTTCTTTAAAAATTAATAGTTGCATTTGTCCTCTCTTAATCAACCCTTGGGTCCAGAAGGCGATACTATAAATATAGCTACATTTCTGTATCTCCGACTTCCTTTTCTTTTAAAGGTGAGCAAACATCTCTTTCTCTTTCAGTAGGAAAAATAATTTAACACTTCATTTTAGTGTCTCGTTTCTCATTTGAAATATTTTGTTGAAATGAAAGATTTTTTAACTAAGGACTTCAATACAGACAAAAGGCAAGGATTTTCTCTCGTTCTAGCTTCAATACATCCATTTGTTATGTAATATTTTTTGTATTTGGTGGTTGTTCAATGGGTGAAATACAAAGGCAAGAAAGTTCAATGATGAATGAATTTTTTTCATGCTATTTTAAAATGGCCATTAAATTTCATATTGTATTAATTTTAGCCAACGATTTGTACAAAAACTCTAATGATTTGATCAGTTCTCTTTCAATATACATCCTTTTTTATATACAGTTAGATTAGATATGTCATATGTACCCAAAATAGTACTAATCTAGAATTTTCCCTTGAAAGCCGAACAACAAACACCAGATCCGACGATAATAAAGAAGATTTATCACACAATAGGAGTAGTCGGAGATACACATCCTCAGGGCAGCATAAAAGAGTTAGAGAAGCGGAGAGCACTAAGGAGCGGATTAGGAAACGTTATTTTTCAAGGTCTTTTTTTTCTATACCTGAACCCAATCACTTTTGAGCCGGATTTAGTTGTAAATAATTTTTGCTTTTAGTTTTATTCTCGGGTTCTCTTTGAGCCCATGAAGATCTTTTTAATAAATAAATAAAAAGGACAGCCAGTCCATAATTTTCTTGAAATAAATCACGACCTCAACTCTACCTTACTAGTTATAGACACGGATGTTGCACGAGCATAATTCTATGCTCATTAGTCCAAAATTCCTAAAGAATTAGAAGTTAAAATTTTTTATATCAGATTTTTATGGTATCTCGTACACATTTCCATGATTGGCAAAGAAAATAAGTTTGAAATGATGAAAAGTCTAAATGACATGGCAAAAGTACAAGATGAAGTTGCGAAGCTTTTAAGGGAAAGAAAATATGTAATAATGAAACTAACCTTGAAAAGCCTAATTACCTCAAGTCAGTGATCAAAGAGACACCCAAGCTACATCCTTCGACTTTTTTTTTAGTCTCGCGAGAATTCAGGGAGGAAATACAGATAGATGGATTCACTATACCGTTGAAAAGTAAAGTTTTGGTTAATGTGTGGACAGTTGGAAAAGATCCCAAGAGTTGAGAAAATTCTAAATCTTTCATACCAGAGAGATATGAAAACAATTCTATTGAGTTTACATCAATTTGTTCCGTTTGGTGCGGGAAGATGAATTTGTCTAGGAATACAATCAGTTTTATCTCTTATACCTCTGCCATAAGCCCATTTGCCTCTACAATTTTGATTGAAACTTGCCGAAGGAATTAATGCAAGTAATTTAGACATTACTGATGAAAATGGAATATCTACTAAAAGAGAGAATGATCTTCACTTGATTGCTACTCCTTATGTATCTCCTCTCCATTAATTTTTGTTTAGTATTGCTTGCACTACTTGTTGTAGTACGCACAAGCAATGAATAAGTTAAGTAGTACATACTTGTATCGTTTGTTTTATCGTACCATGATGAGTAATGTAATAAATAAATGGATGTTGGATATATTCACAACCATTTAAATTTGTCAGTATATATTAGTCCCATATTCGAATAAAGTACATTCTAATTTTGATAAGCTTTAGCGCGTCTTGTCAAGTGTCTCATATGTAGGTAAGTTAACCTGTTAAAATATGTTACTTCTTTTAATTAAATAAATCATCCTCAATAAGTTGTAAAAAATCATGCTCGTTTCAATTGATACAGGTCGTAATTTGAGTATCTGAAAATGAAATATATTGTAAATTTAAGGGGCTGGTAAATTTTTTTCACTCTTGTTAGGAATATTTTATTCATAAACTAATCTTAGGAGTATTTATATACCAAGTGTCGTTATCTACACGTGTTTTGCTAAGTTTTGAGGATACCATGACGTTCTTAATGAAGTATAAAGTGTGTATTTATATACTAAGTTACATGTTTAGAATGTTTAAGGTACATTTTAAATAATTCAATAGTCAAAATAATCAAATAGAGTTCATATAAGAAAAGTAGTTAGGCTATCCTCTGCTATACTTGTTCTAGTGTACTTTGATTAGCTCTATTGTGTTGTATGGATTAATGTTTGTTATGAGATGTTGTAGGAGACCATTGTATGAGGTATGGAAGATAAATAAATCCTACAAATATGACATGAGAAGTGGGAAAACAATGAACAGGCAGACGAGGAGAAGGGAATGATAATTAGACGAACCCTCACCCTGAGAAATGTTTTCAAGAGTTGGATAGATTGACTTAAATAGGGCTTTTAGCTTTGTAGATTGCTTAGACGAAACTTATTGGGTACTATGATGCCAGCAGAATTGGTTTATGTTGTATATTTATGCAAAATGGAAGAGAATAGCTTATGGCACTAGAAAACATAAATGTCATGAGAAGAATTACCTCTCACGATTTGAAATTAACAACTATTCTATTTGCCTTGAAAAATTGGAGATACTATTTATATGGAGAGCATGTGAATACTTTAACTGATCATAAGAGTCTCTGTTACGTGTTCAAACAAAAGGAGTTATATCTTTATTATAGAAAGTGGTTAGAATTTCTAAATGATTATGATATGAATGTGTTTTACCATCCGGGTAAAGCAAATATGGTCGCTGATGCTTTGAGTAGATTATCTCTAGGTCGTGTAGCCCAAGTGGAAATGGATAATAAGGACTTTACCATAAAGGTGAATATATTAGATTGATTGGAAGTGTGTTTGCATGACCCGGATGATAGTGGTGTAATAGTTCAGAGGAAGCCTTTGTACCTGAAGTGAAAGAGAAATAATGTAATAATCCTATTCTTAGCCAGTTAATGGATACAGTTCTTTAGCAAAAGGTTGAAGTTTCACTCAAGGGGGGATGGAGACCTTTTATGTTCGCTTATGTGTTCCCAATATTGATGGGTTCATAGAAAGGATATTAGTGGAAGCTCAAAGTTTGTAACACCTCAGGTTTTTATCCTTGAAATATTTTTAGTTTTGGGCTTACTGTCTAGGGTACAACTTTGGTAACGATTCGTGAAGACTCTATACGAGTCATAAAGTTTCATGCATAGCCAAACCACTATAGCTTCCCTAAGTTTCTGTCTTGATCATGGTTTGTTCCTAACGTATCCTGAGGTTTCATAACGAGTCCTGGTGTGCAAGTTATAGGCAATCTAGTATAAGTGCCCAAAGCTACCATTGTGATGATGACAGGACTCTACGAGTTGTAAGGTTTGGTCATAAGTCGTAGGGTGTGACTCGTGACCAAACCAATTAAGGGTGCAAAAGAGTCTGCCCAGATTAAGATTCCAAGCTAAGAATTGTATTGTCATGATCCAAAAGGCCATGAGTGGTGCCCATACAAATCTTATTGAGAGAGAATCATCTACAACGAACCATTACTCAATCACTTAGCAAAGATTGAAACGATATTATCATAAAACCAACTTAATAACAATAATCTAGAGATAATCATTATCAATACAAAAAGAAACAAACTACTCACCAAAATTCCTTGGACCTGAAAGTCATCGTATAAGAACTCCTAACAAAGATCATTTCTAAAAGACATATCTAAAAATAACGTAAATAAGGAATGTTTCATTGCCCGAAAGATGGACAAGAATAAATAGGATGGCCCATGGCAGCCTGGAGGTGGAGTGCTCACCGTTGGATCAATATCTGCAATCAAAAGGTGAGGTTGTGTCTGATCCTTTGGAATACTTTCTGCACTCAACTAAAGAAGAGATCGAATATTGTAGTATCAGTACATACCACTATGTACCGGTTGATATCATACGCCAACTCAATTTAATAACATGTACACAACATAAAACAAATAACCAGTAGACATGCATCATCACATAAGAAATACTCAATGAATCAACAATACAACAATAATAGGTTTGATAGTGCCCACAAACAAGCCACATAACCATCAATAGTACCAACCATACTATAAACATCCACAGAATCAATACAAATATGTACACACATGCTATAGGTCTTATTTTTGCCCAAATAGTCATTACCTGTAGGGAATAGTTTTTTTTTAATGTGTCGTACCAGTGTGGTACCCGATCATCAATAACAAGTAATATCAATATCATATCCGTACCGGTGTTGTATCTGATCCTCCATAAAAAAGTAATATCAATATCTTATCCTCCATATACAAATAATATATATGCATATTCATACCGGTGTGACATCCAATACTCCATAAACAAATAATATCAATACACATATCCGTACTAATGTGGTACTCGATCCTTCATAAATAAGTAATATCAATGTGCATATTTGTACCGACGTGGTACCCTATCCTTCATAAACAAGTAATATGAATATGCATATCTATGCAAGCGTGGTACCAGATCCTCCATGAAAAATAAATATCAATATACATATCCGCACCGGTGTGGTACCCAATCCACCATAAATAAGAAATATCAGTATACATAACTGTACCGGCATGGTACCTGATCAACCATAATCAAGTAATATCAATATAATATTTACAATACCTCAACATGCAATACGATGTATCAAGTTTACAAGTACACTTAAAGTCATAAGATAATTCCATCAAATAATTTTTCAATAATTATTTATACACTCCTCAATAATCCAAACATATCAATTTCAAGCATGTCCGAAGACCAATCAACAAGTATCCAATTTAGGAGGATACACATAATTAAATTTAGTCTAAACTCAACTTTAACCATAACCTACCTCAATCGAAGAATCCAAATATAAGCTAATTTGTAAGGGTATTGCCCTTCCATAAAGCTTCCAAATGATCAAAATCTGTTCAAATATATAATCTACATATGAGTACGAATCTACTGACACTCATTTACAATTTCTTACTCTAAAAATTCTAGACCGACAATTTAATTTCTCTAAGTCTCAAAATCGAAAGCAACATGAAATAATTTATAGATCCTTCATTTCGTAATAAGTAACATGCAAATTCCACATTTATGCCAATGATTGGCACATCATTCCTAACATTAACCAAGTAAAAAAGTGTACGTTATTTTATTCACTAAAGCCAATAATTTATTATCATATGTCACTTCTAGTGACCCAAATTATAATCAATAATCAAATTTAACCAATTAAATTCACTAGCCATATGATCTTCCCTTGCCCAAAGCTATTTGAACAGTTATAAATGCTATCCCATTGGTGGAATCAAATACTCTATACCATAGTATACTAATATTTATATAAATTATAACATGCATGCTACTATTAACCATTACCTGGCTACGCTGTGAGAAACAATGGGAAAAACTGCAAGCTTCGTACCCCTCTTCTACTCACTTTACGATTTTATTGCTATGTTTATTGTAATCCCTACTCATTTTTAATAATTCTTATAATTTTCACATAATTAAAGTAATTGTGGATTTGACCCATTAAATAATTAAAAATTAAGTATCTAACATTCCCAAAACTTCACATAGATCCTCGAAATTTATTTAAAATTTCATAAAAATAATTTAAATATGTAGGTTGACTAAAACTTATGTTCCAATTTTATTGGAATCACTAAAACACTAATTCGGGGTCATCTTAATCGAACTTGACCATTATCAAGCTTAAATTTATTAAAACTCAATAATCCGATTAATGACTCAAATTAATTCGGAACACGTCAAGAATTGATATTATCTGCCTCCCCATATATCATAATTCACGTATATATACTATGGAGAAAACTAAAATAGGAAAGATGAGAAACTTTCACAAATAAATAAGGGGTCATTACATCAGATACCAATTAAACAACCGTTCATCCATGAACGGAAAAATAAGAGACAAGAAGGGAAAACAAGGAATTGCCTGAATCAGTAAAAAGATGTAAATTCTTGCTATACATGTCTGCTTTGACCTCCCAAGTGACGTCCTCAATAGGACGATTCTTCCACTGGACCTTCATATATACAATCTCCTTTGTCCTCAACTTACGGACGTCTCTATCAAGAATAGCAATAGGTTCCTCTTCATAAAAGAGGTTTTCATCTAACAAGACTGAATCCCAACGAATTGTATGGTTACCATCACCATGAAACTTCTTTAACATAGATATATGAAACACAGGGTGAACTCCCGACAAACTCAAAGGCAATGCCAATATATAGGCCACCAACCCCACACGGTGAAAAATCTCAAATGGCCCAATATATCTAGGACTAAGCTTACCTTTCTTTAAAAAATGCATGACACTCTTCATGGGTGAAATTTAAAGCAAACCTTGCTCACCCTCCATAAAGTACATATCTCTAAATTTTCGATTCACATATTCCTTTTGCTACTTTATGCCACTATAAGATTCTCCAAGATGAACCTAACCTTCTCCACTGATTCTTTCAATAAATCAGTACCCCATGATCTCACCTCAAAGACATCGAACCACCCAATAGGAGATTTACATCTTCTCTAATACAAAGCCTCAAATGGTTCCATATCGATACTTAAATGATAACTGTTATTATATGCAAACTCAGCCAAAGGTAGAAACTAATCCCACTGACCTCCAAAATCCATCACACATGTACGAAACATATCTTCCAATACCTGAATCATGTGCTCGAACTTCCCATTGGTCTGAGGGTGAAAGGCGGTACTATGGTCCAACCTAGTACCCAACTCCTCATGCAACTTCTTCCAATAGATAAAGGTAAATTGAGTACCACTATCAGAGATCATAGAAATTGGATCCACATTCAACCGAACAATCTATTTAAGAGAAATCTCAACCAACCTTTTTGCATTATAAATCACCTGAACTGAAATGAAATATGCTAACTTTGTCATCCTATCGACAATAACCCATATAGAATCATAGTTTCACAAAGGATTAGGAAGACCAATAATAAAATCATTAACTATCCTCTGCCATTTTGATTAAGGAATGGTCATCCTCTGAAGAGTACTACTAGACTTCTGATGCTTGTTCTTTATCTACTGGAAACTTTGGCACTTAGCAACTAGATCAAATATGTCATGATGCATCCGATTCCACCAATAATGTTACATCAAATAAAGATACATCTTAGTCGCTCCAGGATGTATAAAATACTTCAAACAATGAGCCTTAGCTAGAATAGTGGGAATTAAATCATCAACACGAGGTACACAAACTCTCTCCTTAATCCCCAAAACACAATCACCATAATGAATGGCCTCTTTGAGCTCACCCAGCAAAACCTTACCACAAATCTTACTCAACTTAGCAGCCTCAAATTGAGTAGCCTTGATTTGCTCAAGAAATGTGCATCTTGCTTCAATGCTAGATAGAATTCCTCCTTCCTTAGTTAGCTTAACCCGAATAAACTTATTATCTAGAGTATGAATCTCTCTAGACAATGGACACCTGCTAGCATTCAAATAAGCCAAACTATACATACTTGTTGACATCCTGCTCAATGCTTCAGCGACCACATTAGCCTTCCCTATTTGATAGAGAATGGTGATATCATAATCTTTAATCACCTCCATCTATCAATGCTATCTCAATATCAAATATCTCTGTGTGAATACATACTGTAAAGTACAGTGATCAGTGAACATTTCGCAACAACACCATACAAGTAATGCCTTCATATCTTATGAACAAAATTCAAAGCAGCTAACTCCAAATTATGATTGGGATAATTCTTATAATTGGGCTTTAATTCCCTTAAAGAAGAAACAATAATATTCCTTTCCTGCATTAACACCACACCTAAACCAAAATGTGAGGTATCACAGTAAATAATAAAATATTTATACTCTACTGGCAAGGCAAGAATAGGAGCGGTAGTCAATAAGGTCTTGAGCTTTTGAAAGTCCTCCTCAAACTTATCAGACCAAATAAAAGGTAAATCATTTTGAGTCCACCGTGTCATAAGAGTAGCAATAGAAGTAAAGCCCTTCACGAACCTGCAGTATTGGCTTGCTAAGACAACAAAGCTACAACCTCTATCACTGAAGTAGGCCTAGCCCAATTCTTAAAAACTTCGATACCATTACCCCTTCCTTAGAAACCACACATCCCAAAAAGGAGACAGAAGACAACCAGAAATCACACTTAGAAAACTTGGCATAAAGTTTTTTCTCTTTTAACAAACCCAAAACAAATCCTTAAATAATTCTCATGCTTCTTTTTAATCTTAGAATAAACTAGTATATCATCAATAAAGACAATCAAGAAATAATCCAAGTAGGGTTAAATTATTCCATCCTACAAACTCATAAAAGCATCAAGGGCATTAGTTAGCCCAAAAGACGTCACAAAAATACATAGTGCTGATACATGATTCCAAAAGCAGTCTTAGGGATATCGTCAGGCCAAATCTTAAGATGATGATACCCAGACCTCAAATCAATCTTAGAAAATATAGATGCACCCTACAACTGGTGAAATTAATCCTTGATATGGGGCAAAGGATACTTATTACAAATTGTAACTTTCATCAAATGCCAGTAGTCTATACACATACAAAGACTACCATCCCTTTTCTTTACAAACAAGAAAGGAGCACCCTATGGAGAGACACTCAAACGGATAAAACCCTTACTCAACAAATCCTTCTACTAAGACTTTATCTCTCCTAACTCAGCTGGAGCCATCCTATAGGGAGAAATAAAAATAGGATGAGTACCTAGCTCTAGATCAATATAGAAATCAATGTCACAATTTGGTGGTATACATGACAAATCTGTAGGGAAAACCTCGTTGATCACACACCAAAGAGATTGATTCAATAGATAGGACCTCTATAGAAATGCCCCCAAAGATGTGTTAGGAAGACCAAACAACCTCTCATAATTAACTATTTTGCACATAGAAGGAAAACAAGTTTTATTGGAGCAGGACGATAATCACCCTCCCACTCAAGTGTATTCATTCTCGACATAGCTACAATCATTGTCTTAGCATAAAAATCTAATATAGCATGATACATAGACAACAAACTCATAGCCAAAATTTTGTCAAAATCTATCATGTCTTAAATAACTAAATTTGTCCAAGTTTATACCCATAAGCATAACAAAACAAAAATGATAAACCCTATTAACGATGATAGAATCACCAATAGGAGTAGACACATAAATCAAAAAGTCAAGCAAATCTCACACCATGTCCAATCCCATTGCAAAATTAGTAGATACGTATAAAAAAGTAGAGACAGGATCAAATACTACAGTGTCCATCTGGTCAAAGACAAGAATAGTACTTGTAATAACAACGTCTGATACCTCTGCTTTGGTCTTGCCTAAAAAGGCATAAATATGGGCCCTACCACTTGTATGAATGTCACTCCTGCCAAGCTTAGAACCACCTCAATAGGGATGATTAGTACCTCTACCTACCTAATGACCACCACGACCACCCCGTGGATGACTTTGACCATTACCACCGCTTCCCTTACCTATTGTAGCTAAAGCTCTAGGAGCCTGTTGTTGGCTAGACTACCCAAACTACCTCACATTAGGACAAAACCTCTAGATATGAACAACTCTTCTACAATTATAATATAAATGATCTAAGGTAGGCTGTTGAGTTGACAAAGATGTAGTGAGGTAACAACAAATGTCTAAAATGGATGGATAACTCTTAAAGGACCACTAACAGACACATTCATCACTTATTGAATGAGGTGGGTAGGGTATCCCTGTGAACTCTGACCTCTCGAATAAGAACCACTAAAACTGCCTCCTCTATGGGCCTTCTTTTCTGTTGCCTTGACATAACCCTTTTGCCTTACACCCTCAACTTTCATGACAAAATCAACTATCTCCAAGAAAGACCTACCTAAAGATATGTTCTAAAGAGTAAAAATATGGAGACTTGTATTCAAATACTTCAAAAAAAGATGGATCCTCTCCTTCTCAGTTTTTAGCAAATCAGATGCATATTGAGACAATGAATAGAATTTAGACTCATAGGACAAAACTGATATATTCCCGTGCTTAAGATTAGTACACTCATCCCTTTTTCTATCTCTCCAAGTATGAGGCATACGCTATACTAAAAAAATATAGTAAAACTGAGTCCAAGTTAATGTAAGCAAACCTACATCCCTGCACTCTACATAAGATCTCCACCAAATCTTAGCATCCCCCTAAAACATAAAAGTAACTGGCTCTACACCATACCTCTAAAATACACCCATCTTAAAGCCTCTCATGATAGTCAATAATAAAATCGTAGGCATCCTCAGACTTGATTCCATGAAAAATAAGAGGCTTCATCTTGATAAATTTACTGAACAACTCATGCTTATCTTCGGTCATCACCGGACCCATTATCTATCTTCGAAAAACATCTGACTCTAACACTTATTACATACGAGGAGCTACAATATTATCTTACTATAGCCCCAGATATTGGACTACGGGTGCTGCAGATATAGTCTGTACTCCTACCAAACCCCTCATAAATCTTAGAACCTACTAAATGATAGTAGAAGACATCTTAATCGGAGTTGCACCTCCCTGACCTGGGGCAACCCCATTATTAATTGGAAATCATTCATTCTGTACTACCATAGCTCCATCCTATGCTACCTTAGGAAAATCCTTATATGGGGTAGGATATTCTGGCCTCTCCCTAGTACCTCATAGCTTGAGCAGTGCCACTGGCGGGCGCTGCTCTCCTTTCTCTGCCTCGTCCTCCTCTTGACTTGCCTCTACCTTGAACTACAACCTCAGCAACCAAATCAGGAACCTCAAATCTTACCCCATTCTTGTATGTTCTTACTATTTATGAGAAAAGAGTGAAAGAAGTCAAATACGAATTGAAATTGTCAAATACAAATTGAAATAAAGTTATAGAAGGTAAGAAAGAAGAATTAGAATTTTCCAATTGCCCTGTAGCCTCTCAAAGAAAAGTATAATCATCTATATTCTATTCTGCAAGACTCTACTAAAATGTTCTTGTACGATGAGATCGATGAACCTAGGGGTTAAATACAAACTTTGTCATGCCCCAAAAGGCCACGAGTAGCACCCATACCAATCTTTATGTGGGAGAACCATCTAAACTAAACCATTATCCAAGCACTTAGTCATGATTTAAATGATACTATCATTAAAAACTAACTTAATCACAATAATCTAGAGATAATCATTATTGATGCAAAAATCAACAAACTACTTACTGAAATACCCAAGACCCGAAAGTCATCATATAAGAACTCCTAATAAAGATCACGTCTAAAAGTGATATCAAAAAACAAAGTAAATAAAAAATGTTTCATTGCCCGAAAGATGGACAAAAACAAATAGGATGAACCATTACAGCCTGGAGATGGAGTGCTCACTCTTGGATCAAACTCTACTATCAAACTCTAGAGGTGAGGTCATGTCTGAGCCTCTGGAACACTTTCTGCACTCAAAAGAAAAAAGAGTACAGAGTGGTATCAGTACAAATCATTATGTACTGGTAGGTATCATAGGTCATCTCAATTTAATAACATGCACACAACATAAATTAAATAACAATTAGATAGGCATATCACATAACAAATACTCAATGAATAACCAATACAACAATAACAGGTCAAATGGTGCTCACAAACAAACCACATAACCATCAAGAGTAATAACCATATTGTAAACATCCATAGAATCAACACAATTATGTAGACACATGCTATGAAACTTATTTTATCCTAAATAGTCATGACCTGCAGGGAACAATCTATGTTCTTGTACCGTACCAGTGTGGAACCAGCCCGATCATTAATAACAAGTAATATCGAAATCATATTGGTACCAAAATCGTGCTCCATCCTCCATAAAAAAGGAAAATCAATATACATATCCGTACTGGTATGGTACCTGATCCTTCTAAACAAGTAATATCAATATTCATATACATACTGGCGTGGTACCCGATCCTCCATAAATAAATAATTTCAATAGACATCCATACCGGCATGGTACCTGATCCTCCATAACTAAATAATATCAATATGCATATCCGTACCGGCGTGGTACCCGATCTTCTATGAAAAAGTAATATCAATATACATTCCAAACCGGTGTGGTACCCAATCCACCATAAATAAGATATATCAGTATACATATTTGTACCGGTGTAGTACCTGGTCCACCATAAACAAGTAATATCAATATCAAATTTACACTACCTCACAACATACAATATGATGTACAATGTTTACAAATACACTTAAAGTCATAAGACAATACCATTAAGTAAATTTTCAATAATTATTTATACACCTCTCAACAATCCAAACATCATCAATTTCAAGCATGTCCAAATACCAATCAACAATTATCTAATTGAGGAGCATACACACAATTAAAGCAAGTCTAAAATCCAATTTAGCCATAACCTACCTCAACCGAAGAGTCCAAGAACAAGCTAATTTGTAAGGGTCTTGCCCTTCCATAAAGCTTTCAAATGATCGAAAACTGTTCAAATATATAATCTACATAAGTGTACGAATCTAATGTCACTCGTGTACAATTTCTTGTTCTAAAAACTCTAGACCGACAATTCAATTTTGTTAAGCCTAAGAATAAAAAAAATGGGAAATAATTAATAGATCCTTCATTTTATAATTACTAACATGCAGATTCCATCTTTATGCCAATGATTGGGAAATCATTCCTCAACATTAATAAAGAAAAAACTGTACGTATTTTATTCACTAAAGCCAATAATTTATTATCATATCCTAATCATTATTTTGTCCCCTAAATGAAATAATGAACAATTTGTAACATATTCATTGTTCATCGCTGGTCACTTTTAGTGAAAAAATTTATAATTTGAAACCAAATTTAACCAATTAAATTCACTAGCCATTGGACATTCCCTTGCTCAAATCTATCTGCACTGTTATATATTTTATCCCATTAGTGGAATCAAATATTCCATGCTACTATTAACCATTGCCTGGCTACACCACAAGAAACAATGGAAAAAACTACATGCTTCGTGCCCCTCTTCTCCTCACTTTATGATTTTATTACTATGTATATTTTAAACCTTACCTATTTTAAATCTTTCTAATAATTTTCACATAAGTAAATAAATTGTGGTTTTGATCCATTAACTAATTAAAAATTAATTATCTAACTTATCCGGAACTTCGCATAGATCCTCAAAATTTATTTGAAATTCCCTAAAAAATAATTTAAATATTCAAGTTGACTAAAAAGTATGTTTCAATTCTATTGAAATCACTAAAACACAAATTCGAGGTCATCTCAGTTGAACTTGTCCTTTACCAAGCTTAAATTTATTAAAACTCAATAATCCAATTAATGAAAAATCACTTCTGAACACCTTAAGAATTGATATTATCTGCACCCCAACTTTGTAAGTGATAATTCACGTATACAGACTAAGGAGAGAGATAAAACAAGAAAGATGGGAAAATTTTAAAAACGAGTGAGGTGGACATTACATCAGATACCAATTAAACAATTGTTTGTTCCTGAATAGGAGAACAAGCGACAATAAGGTGAAATAGAGAATCACCTGAATCAGAAAAAAGATGTGAATACTTTCTATGCATGTCTGCTTCGGTCTCCTAAGTGGCTTCCTCAATAGGGAAACTCCTCCATTGAATGTTCACAGATACAATCTCCTTAGACCTCAACTTATGTACGTCTCTATCAAGAATTGCAATAGGTCCCTCTTCATAAGATAGGTTTCATCTAAAAATACCAAATCCTAATAAATTATATATTTACTATCTCCGTGAAACTTTTTTAACATAGATACATAAAACACAGGGTGAACTCTTGACAAACTCAGAGACAATGCAAACCCATAGCCACCGGCCCCACTCACCGAAGAATCTCAGACAACCCAATATATCTTGGGCTATGCTTACCTTGCTTCCCAAAATGCATGACACCATTCATGGGTGAAAATTTGAACAACACTAGCTCACCCTCCATAATGTTCATATATCTAACTTTTCGATCAGTATATTTCTTTTGACTTCTTTAAGACGCTATAATGTAATGACCTGAGTCTACACGTTGTATGTAACACAGTGCTTACAACCTCTGAGGATCACAAGCTAACATAAGTTCATGGAACTCATAAAAGATCTTAACTTAAAACCCATACAATAACACAAACATGATCATAATTCAATTCATAACATGTGAATCATAATTCAAGTTTTGGAAAGAGTACTTGAACTCCAAGGGTGGAAATAAACCCAAGGATGAACACCTAACATACCTGAGTGACGGAATTCGTGAAGATTGTTGGGGATTTCTTTGAACTTGACCTTGAGCTTGATTAATAAGGATTTCTTACTGATAGGATTTTGTGAAGTAGTGAGTGAATTTTCCCTTAGAGAGGCTTGATCTCATGTTAAGGCTGAATAATGTAAGGGGAAAATAACCCATTTGCCCTCACAAACCTAGATAAAAAGTACTGGATGGGGTCCCCACCGCATCGCGACCCCTGATTAGGTCAAGCTGCCCTTGCAATGGAACCCCTGCTCGGGTCAAGCAACACTCACAGTGCGACTCTAAGCTTAGGTCAACTGGACCTCACATCGCGGCCCTATGATGACCCCTTGCTAATTTGGATATCCAAACTTACCCTTACACTAATCCAAAATATTTGAAACTCGCTTAAGATGACCTACAAGTGACCCTGATCATGAATCAACTTGAAATTTGACATACTAAGGTCAGAAAGATCGAAAATAAGATCATCTAATTTCAAAGGCTAAAAATAAATTATATGTCTTAACACTTAGCTGAAATTTTCTAAGTCTGGAACCATTTTTGACATGCTATATAGGATTGAAATGACTAGGATTTTAGGGGATCTTACATATAAGCTTCTCTTAGATGAACCTATCATTTTCTACTGAGTCTCTCAATAGATCAATACCCCACAGCCCCAGCTAAAAGACATCAAACCACTCAATGGGACATCTACACCTCTACCTATACAAAGCCTCAAATGGTGCCATATTGATACTCGAATGATAACTTTTATTAAAAGCAAACTTAGGCAAAAGTAGAAGCTTATCCTAATTACCTCCAAAATCCATTACACATCCACAGAGCATATCTTCAATACCTGAATTATTTGCTTGAATTTCCCATCTATCTTAGGGTAAAAAACTACACTAAGGTCCAACCTAGTACCCAAATTCTCATACATCTTCATCCAAAAGATAGAGGTTAATTGATATAACATCTCAAATCTGCACACCAAATGTCACACGATGCTGATAAACTCAAAAGACCACAAGCTAACCCATGACTGGTACCTGCTGCAATCACTAAATAATAATAACTTAGTATTAATACAGAAATTAGGTTGAATTTACCATAAGGTTATAACAAAAATTAAATACTAAATACTGATAAATAAATAATAAAAACTGAACAACTGTCTGAAATAATTTAGTCTGAAGAGCCTTTAACTTAACTATCTGAATATAGAGTTGATAGGACAAGCTCCCAACTAACTTCAACTATTAAAGTACTAATAACTAAAATAATACTCTATCCTCGAACTATGAGGACTCACCACTAAATCTATTGCTAATAATATAGACTGCTAGGTATGATCAGGAGCTCGTACGTTGAACCTATGATATAAGACATCATAGAGAAAAAGAAAGGTATGCGTCAGTACTTTGAATATTCTGGTATGCTTAGTGAGGTAAGGCTGAATGCAGGGGTTCATATGCATGAACAATAACTGACTAAGAAATCAAGAATATAATGGAGTGCGAGTACATGTATATCTGAAACTGTTCTAAAATACTGATTATGCAATGCTATACACATAACTATGTATACTATAACTGAGATCACATTTAACTCTGGATAATGAGTTCTGAAAATTGAATGACTAATATCTAAGTTTACTGATACTATATTACTATTAACTAAGAGACTATTTTTGATAGTCCTGATTCTGTAGAACTGAACTGAGTTCTTAACTGTGTTGAGGATCTATATCTGACAGTCCTAGTTTTGATACTGAAATGAGGTTTTATACTGAGTGTTAAACTAAAACTGTAGGAGTGTTCATCTAACCAACATAACCCAATTATGAACTGAGTTTGGGTTCAACCTGTGACCCTAGTTGGAAGTGTGTTAGCACCTTGCCAAGGGCTACTAACAATGGGTATGAGTTAACTCTCTTTGGTAGGAAGCCCTTTCATCAACCCTCGCTAGTAGGAAAACTCGTACGAGATGTATAAACCCTAGACAAGAAGAAAAATATCTCAAACTACGCTGGCTATGTTGTTCTGTAATGCATGGACTGCTACTTAAAGTCAAACCTTTTTTACTAGCAAGAATGCCCTCATCCCTGGGTTCACTTAGTGCTTATTCCTAATCCCAAATCAATAGACACTGAACTTATTTATAGACTATAACAGGCTTGACTGAACTATTACTGATTATTATCTAACTCAATTGAACTAAGTTCTTTTACTGACTAAGTATATTGAGTTCTATTATTGACTGAGTACTATTGTATGTGATATCACTAAGACTATCCTGAAGCTACTGTAAATCAAGGTTGCAACTATATTGTTGGGTATTAGATACCCCTAGGACTCAATAGCGTCGATAGTAAAAACATAACACAATAATGAAAACATGATAACTAGTAACTTTGTCACAACTCATTCATTGGGGCATTTTAGCAAACATTTGCAGGCATGAACTTGTACACATACTATTATGCCATGATTCACTATTCAACTCTCATGAACATTATATTAAACACTTGGGGGCATAGTTTATGCACATAATACTAGTCAACATTCAAACATCATGATCATAATTCCAAGCTCACAAATTTCAAGGGTTTCCAATATGAAACTACATAAAACTACACACATGCTATTTAATTCACATGAATATTTGTAATTCATCATGCATTAGAACCCAAATAAAATCATAATCATGAATAAAATTTAACTCAACATGGAATTCATGAAAGTGACCATCTTAAAATTTTAAAATAGGTTCTTAAACTCCAAGGGTGGAAGGAAACCCTTGGATGAACACCTAACATATCTTGGTAAGTAAATTCGTGATGATTGATGGTGTGTTCTTGAAGATTGGTCTTGAAATTTTAATGACCTAGGGTTTGTTCTTGAGTAAATTTGAGAGAGAATGAGAGATTTTGCATTTAGAGTAAGTTAATCTCGTGTTTTTGAGGCTAATTAATGATGGGAAAATGATCCAAATACCTCTCAGGACACGGAGTTTTAATGACTAAAAACATACCCAGTGATACAGTGACTAACTCGCTGAATCAATGGAATAAATGCGATGACCAACACGATGCATCAAGATCCAATCAACCCACTGTTTTAGTTAGTTTAATATGATTCAAACGAGGTCTAAAAAATATGAAACTCACTCGAAGTAAACTATTGACTCACCTGATCATGATGCAATCCAAGGATCGACATTTTAAGGTCATAAGGGTCATAAAATAAGATCGCCAAATTATGAAGGCTAAAATAATTCTAGGTGTTCAAGTTTTAATGGACTGAGTTAAGCTTAGAATTTTTGCGAGGTCTTACAATTGAGTACCCTTATCTGAGATAATACAAATTGGTCCCCATGCTACCGAATAATCTTCTTTAGATAAATATTGGCCAACCTTTATACCCTATAAATCACCTGATATGGATGAAATGTGCAGACTTAGTCAACTAATAAAAAATAACCCATATACAATCATACATTCCCAAAGTCTTGGGAAGAAAAATAACAAAATCTATAACTATCATCTCCCATTTTGATTCAGGAATGGACATCTATAATACCCTGAACCTTCCTTAAGTCAAATCTAGTCTCCAGAAGATTTATTGATGACTTCCTAAATGATTAATGTTTAAATCAGATAGAATTTCCCCAATTTTGAATTTTTACTATTTGAAAAATTGAATTAGCTTTTTAAAGATACCAATTTAGTCCAAATCCGGTATCTTAGTAAAAATTTATGGACATTTTACAGTGAACCATCGGATCTGCTGAGAAGCAATGGTTAGGACCGACAGACCATCGAGCTAGCAACGGACCATTTCCCAAGCCGACACGACTAAGGCAGTGAACCAATCTTCTTGCCAAGTACGATGGTTAGGACTAATGGATCATTTCCAAAACCATCGCAGATGAGGCAGAAAGTTCATGTTCTTGCCAAGTACGACGGGATAGACCAACTGACCATCATTCCAGCGATGGACCATCGGCCAAACTGTCGCCACTTTCGTTCAAAAATTTTAAGTGATTTTAAAAGGCTATTTAGGTTTTTTTCCATCCGTTTTAACCCCTAGTTATACCAGAACAGAGTTCATAACTTCATTATTCATCCATAATACCAGATTAGGCTTTCTCTCAAAGATCAATCCCCAAGAACAAGAAACCCTAGGTGTTTAATTCCCAGTCAAGAATTTAAGCTTTCCTCCATCAATCTTCAAGAAATCATCCACCCAGGTATGTTTAATGTTGATTCATGCGTTCCTTTCACCCATGAAGCTCAAGAATCCTATATTAAAATCATCAATTGTGAAACCCATGTTGTGGATTGATTATAATCATGTTTATGTTGTTGTGCAACTTCCAAGTTGGAAGCTTTAATATGTTTTCATGAAATTTGTTAATGTATGAATTGAAATTGATGAAATTGAGTTAAATAAAGGAACTTAATGTATTAAGTTGATGTTCATACTTAATACTTAAGTTATGCATCCTAGATGTTTGATAAAAGGCCTAAGAGAGTATGATTTATGCTTATTAACTCAATAGGCCCTAAATGATGAATCTCTGATTTATCCTTATGTTTCAAAATAACTCTCATGCTATTGTGATAGGTTGAAATTATTTGATGGAATGCCCATGAGACTAGAATTGTGTAACCGTGTTATATTTGAATGCATTCCTATTCATGTACAGGAGTATGACAACCAAGTACTTCATGAAACTCCCAAGTGATTGTATTATGAATTATTGATTATGGTCATGTGTAAGTGTCATGTCTTGTTAGTTTCATGCTATCGAGTCTTGGGGGATACTTGTACCCAACAATTTAGTTGTGTGCCTTGATCCAGTGTCATTTTTATGATAATCTCAGTCAAGCCATAATCAGTAGAATTCAGTTAGTTACATGGCTTGAGAAAACTCAGTAAATTTAGTATTAGTTTAGAAATATCAGTAATCTCAGTAATCTCTGTCAGTTATCAGATCTCAGCAATATTATGTCAGTCAATGAAATTCAGTGAACTTAGTCCAGCTCAGTCCAGTATATTCAGTTTAGTGTCTATTTAGATGGGAGTAAGATTCAGCACCAAGTGAGCCCAAAGATGGGAACTCACCTTTGAGTAGAGGGTGTGATTCTTAGAAACAATCCTTGCACTCTACAACTACGTAGCCAGTATAAGTTGAGACATCAAACCTTGTAGATAAGGGTAGAAGAGGTGGCTTAACCTGTTAGATGAGGGTCCCACATTTCTGATTAGAGTACCTATTAGATGAGGGTCACTCACAGCTTGTCCTTACTAGAGGCGAAGTATTGATGCCCTTCCAATTGGGGTTACATATTAGAGCCAACTCAGCTATAATATCATATTAGGGGCATATCGGTTAAAGGACTACTCCCCACAATTATAGTTTCAGTCTCAGTGTAAGTAATAGAACTCAGATAGTTCTACAGAATATAGACTATCAGATACAAATACCTAGTACAGTACAAAACTCAGATAATTCCATAAGAATATAGACTGTCAGATATAGTCACTCTATATCAGATACATTATTTATCAGTAACTAAGGTTATCAGTATTTTGACTTAGTAGTTAGTATTATCATGAATTCTGTTACAGTTACTTATTCATGTATGTATTCTCATGTTCATGTTATATAGCCAGTTATTATTGTTCATGCATATGAGCCCTTTGCATTCAGCCTACCTCACAAGTATATCGGTACATTTAATCGTGTTGACACATTTGAACTATGGTGTTTTATACAATAGGTTCATAATTATGAGCTCTAAAACATCAGTAGCATTCCAATTTTAGTAGTAAGAGTCAGTAGTGAGTCCTCATAATTCAAGGATGTTATGATTTGATTACTTTACTTCTATAGTACTTAGTTTATTTCAGTAGTCGGAGTTAGTTGGGGATATTTCCCATCAACTCCTTATTCATGTAGTACAGTGTGAGAGGCTTTCAGACTATAGTATGTTTAGACAGTTATTTCAATTATTTTGGTATTGATATACCATATTTTCAGATGTTGTGTTTTATCAGATATTTGAATCTTATGGTCTTTCAGCCTTTTATTCTGCATTTATATAGTATATTATACAGTGATCAGGTACAGATATCAGTCATGGGTTAGCTTGTAGTCCTTCAGGGTTACAAGAACCGTGTAGCATTCAAGGAACTAGATTCGGGGCATTATAACATCCTCTTAAGAGTACCACCAAGCTTCTGATGCTTGTACTTTATATGATGCAACTCTGGACTTTAACAACCAAATTAATTATGTCATGCTTCATCCGACCCCTCCAGTAATACTACCTCAAATCACGATACATTTAGTCTCTCCAGGATGTATAGAATACTTTGATCAATGACCTTCAACTAGAATAGTAGGAATCAAATCATCAACATGAGGCACACAAATTCACTACATAATCTGCAACACACTGTCACTATAAAGAATGTCCTCTTTGGCCTCACCCTACAAAACCTTATCACAATTCTTGCTTAATTTAGCATCCTCAAATTGTTTAGCCTAGATTTCATCAAGAAATGTGCACCTTGACTCAATGCTAGGTAAAATTGTTCCTTTCTCAGTCACCTCAAGTTGAATAAACTTGTTAGCTAGAGTCTGAATCTCTCTAACCAAAAGACGCTTGTTAGTATTCAAATAAGCGAAACTACCCATACTTGTTGACTTCCTGCTCAATGCATCAATGACCATATTAGTCTTACCCGAATGGTAGACCATAGTTATATCATAATATTTAATTAACTCCATCCATCTACACTATCTTAAATTTAAATGCCTCTGCGTGAATACATACTATAAAATATGGTGATCAGTGAACATTTCACAACAAACCCTATACAAGTAATGCCTCTATATCTTAAGAGCAAAAACCAAAGCAGCTAAATCCAAATCAAAAGTGGTATAATTCTTCTCAATAGGCGTCTATTGCCTTGAAACATAAGAAATAACATTCCTCTCCTACATTAACACGACACCTAAACTAGAACATGAGGAATCACAATAAATAATACAATCCCTACCCTCTACCAGCAAAAAAAGAATAGGAACAGTAGTGAAAAAGGTCTTGAGATTTTAAAAGCACTCCTTACACTCATCAGACTAGATAAAAGGTACATCTCTCTGAGTCAACCACGTCATTAGAGTAGTAACAGAAGCAAACCCCTTTATGAACCTGCGGTAATAACTTGATAAGCCCAAAAAGCTATGAATCTTTATCAATGAAGTAGGCCTAGCCCAATTCTTAACAACTTCAATCTTCTACGGGTATACCAATGCCCCTTCTTTCAAAACCACATGCCCCAAAAAGGATTTAGAAGCCAACCAAAACTCATACATAGAAAACTTTGCAGAAAGTTTTTTCTCTTTTAACAAACCCAAAACAATGCTTAAGTGATTCTCATGCTCTTCTTTACTCTTAAAATAAACTAGTATATCATTAATAAGGAGAATCATAGAAGAATCCAAGAAATGTGTAAATATTCCATTAATCAAACTCATAAAAGAATCTTAGGATTATTCAGCCCAAAAGACATCACAAGAAACTCATAGTACCCATACCTAGTTAAAAGGCAGTCTTAGGAATATCGTTAGGCCGATTCTTAAGATGATAATACCTAGACCTCAAATCAATCTTCGAAAATATTGATGATCCCTGCAATTGGTCAAATAAATCATCGATAAGGGGAAAAGGATACTTATTATGGATTATAACTTTGATCAACTACCAGTTGTATATACACAAATGAAGACTACCATCCTTATTCTTCACAAACAATATAGGATCACCTCGTGGAGAGACACTCAAATGGATAAATCCCTTACTTAACAAATCCTGTAATTGAGCCTTTAGCTCTCTCAACTCAGTTTGAGCCATCCGATAGGGAGAATAGAATTAGGATTAATACATGGATCTAGATCAATACTAAAATTAATATGATGGTTTGGTCACATACCAGGAATATCTACAAGAAAACCCACTTGGAACTCACACACCATATAACTGACTCAATAGATAGAACCTCTGCAGAACCTCTCCCAATTAACCTCTTTGCATGTACAAAAAAAAATAAGTATCATTAGAGAAAGACTATAATCATCCTCTTAGTCAAGTCTATCCATTCCCAACATAGCCGCAGTTAATGTCTTAGCATAACAATCTACTATACCATAATACGGAGGCAACCAACTCATACCCAAAATTATATTAAAATTTACCATATCTAGAATCACTAAATCTGCCTAAGTTTGATTCCAAAAACATAATAGAAAAAGAACAATAAACCCTATTAGTAATAACAGAATCACCAACAAGAGTTGACATAAGAATCAAAAAGTCATGCAAAACACACACCATGTCCAATCCCATAAAAAAATTAGTAGATACATATGAAAAAGTAGAGCTAGGATGAAATAATATAGTGGCCATCCTGTAATAAACAAGAATATTACCAATAATAATAGTGTTTGATGCCTCTACCCTAAGCCTTCCTTGAAAGGCAAGTATATGGCCTACCACAAGTTTGAACACCACCCTTGCCAAGCTGAGAATGACATATTTGTAATGCCCTAATTTTCTAAACTGAAATGCTACACGGTGCTTATGACCCCAAGGGACCACAAGCTAAGCCATGACTGATATCTGTACCTATATACTGCAATTAATGGCATAATAATGTGGAAAACTTATACAATAGGCCATAAGGATCAACTGAAATAATATAACATCCACATGGGTGAAAAATACCTAAAACAACTGAAAACTAAATCTAAAGTTGAATTTGAGCATAAATCCAAAAGCCTCTAAGTACTGACTGAAATAAGAAGTTGAAGGAACTTGTCTCCAACTAACTCCATAAACTGATAACTGGCTAAAATAATAATGAATAAATCAAAACATATAATCCTCGAATGAAGAGGACTCACTGAATCTCTGTGACTGGAAATGCTATGGCTACTACAGATCTAGAGCTCGTGTCTCTGAACCTATGGTGTAATATTAAAAGAAAGCACCATAGCACAAATGCATCAGTACGAGGGATGTACTGAGTATACGAGTGAGGTAGGCTAAATAGAATCAGGGTTTGCATGTATGAACAATGCTAACTGACTGACTGATATGAACGTAAGAGTGCAAACATATATACATAGTAACTAAGATCGTGAGTACATGGAAGCTAAATCTGTATGCTAATACATGGATGGAACTGTAGTTCTGATAACATAAGTGACTGTATCTAATAGTCCCAAATCTGGTAGAACTCCCTGAGTACCGTGCAATAACTGAATTTGACCGTATCTAACAGTACTGGTATAGTAATATCTAAAGAATTGTCTGAGTTCTTTACTGAGATTGATACTAAAACTATGGGAGGTAGTTTATTAACTGACATTCCCCATGTGTATGATTACGGCTAAGCTGGGATCCAATCTCTGCCCCGACTGGAGGGGTTTCAATACTACACTACTTGTAAGGATAGTTGTGACTGACCCTTATCTGGCAGGTACGTAAAGTGAGAACGGTGGGACCCTAAACTGATAGGTTAAGCCAACTCATCAACCCTAATCTAACAGGCTAAGATGTCTCAACCTATGCTGGCTACGTAGTTCTGGAACACAAGGATGACTATTCAGAATCACACCCTAAAATTGGTAGGTGAGTCCCCATCTTTGGGTTCACTCAGTGCTAACTTCTACTCTCATCTGAAGAGACTAAACATGATTCAACTGACTATACATGGAAAGATTAATTGACTTCTGCTAATTGAAAAATTACTACTATTATCTGAGAGTTAACTAAGATCATGAGATTTCTGAGGTTTCCTGACTCACATGACTGACTGAGTTCTATAGATTATAGGTTGACTGAGATTATCGTGACAACATGACATGGCACTAGGCAAAAACCTATATTTTTTGGGTACGAATACCCCCAAGACTCGATAGAAGGAAACTGACACACATGACATGACTTGATCACATGATTTGAGTCCACAATTTATAATATCATAATTAGGGGTATCATATTTTATATAGTTATTCAACATCTTAAATATTGTAGGGAATGCATGGATATATTTTGTGTACATATTGTATATCTCCATTATCTTGCATGCTTCATACCACCACAATAGCAACACATGAAAAGCATGGAATTCATATTGAAGTATATAGCTAGCATGAACGTGTCATTTAGACATCATTGAACCATACAAAAATGAATTTCTAGCATCCTAAGCATTTTATCAAACACTTTTCATACAATCTTTAAGGCATAGTTGGGTTTCATACTTGCACCATATTAAACGACCTAAAGTTCATGGTTTTCAATTAACAAACATATATATTCCATGAAAACACCTTTAGACATCACATTGAAACTTAAACAACGATCATCAACATGTACATACTCATATCACCATAAAAAGTTTACAAAATAATATTCAAAACATGGTTCTTGAGCTCTATGAACGGATTGGATCAATAGATAAACACTACACATACCTTAGTGATTGAATCTTGAAAGAGATCTAATGTTTCTGAAGATTCTTGAAGGATTCCTTAGGCTTGCTCTTGAGGAGATGGTCTTGAGAAAAAACCCTAATCTTATTGTTTAGAGTGTAAGAGAGGGTTTTTAAGATGCTTAACTGAAGGAAAATTGGGAAAATTATGACTCTTTAGGGTTATAAGTCATGGAAGGTAAAGGAAAAGATCAACATACCCTTAAGAAATAAATTTCTAGTTTCTGAAAATCACAGATGACGACTTGTTTGAAAAGGCATAAAAATATGGTAAGCCATAAAAAATGTTGTCACATAGGAGCTGGAATTGATGGTTTGTTCCTAAGTCTGATGACATTCGTGGTAGGGCATGACAAATGTAGTAAGCTACCTTGCATGTCGTCACACAGGAGCTGGATTCTGCCTAAGGCTGATGACCTTCATGATAGGGCATCACAAATGTGGTAGGCTACCATAAATGTTATCACTTAGGAGCTGGTTTCTTCCTAAGGCTGATGACCTTCGTGGTAGGGCGTCACAAATATGGTAAGCTACTACGAATGTCGTCAACTAGGAGCTGGTTTCTGCCTAAGGCTGATGACCTTCGTGGTAGGGATTCACAAGTGTGGTAAGCTACCACGAATGTTGTCAATTAGGAGCTAGTTTCTTCCTAACGTGGACGACCTTCGTGATAGGGCATCACTAATGTGGTAAGCTACCACAAATGACGTCACACATTTTCCAGCCTAACATGCTGGAGTAAAATAGGAATAACTCTTTTCTCCGATATCAGATTTAGGTGAAATTGGTATCGTTGGAAAGATAATTCAATTATATATCTATTTCTAGGTCATGAGCTCAAAAATTCCAAGTATAATGATATATATGCTCGTTTGAAGTTGACTATCTCAATATCCTTCTCTAGAATTCAATCGGTAAGGAATGTTTTGATTCGTCTGATAGTTGGGAGTTATTTGAAGAGTTAATTTATATATAACCTACTCATAAAACTATAAAATAACCATGACGTACT
Organism: Capsicum baccatum var. pendulum; assembly: GCA_030864225.1. Taxonomy (NCBI): domain Eukaryota; kingdom Viridiplantae; phylum Streptophyta; class Magnoliopsida; order Solanales; family Solanaceae; genus Capsicum; species Capsicum baccatum. Next base: position 230,047,966 of record CM061556.1, read on the forward strand.
ATGCATGATCTTGGTACATGGATGTAATATTGGTCTGGATTTTTTGGGGTATTACAATATCTCCCCCTAGGAAACATTCGTCCTCGAATGATCACTGCTTGAGAGTGGAGAAAAGATAAAATTACGCATACACTGATCATGCTCAACTGGTACATGATTTTAGGACTGAATTGAATTCTAAACTGAATATATCCCAACTAAACATGCATATCTGATGCATGACTGATAAGCTGAACTCATGAATGCATTATAAGCTATGCACTTATAATTGATACCAATTTTATACTGGAATTTTGAACATGTAACTAAATAAGCTTAATGAAAATGGTTAACTCGTGCTAACCCTAAATTAGCAGAGAAAAGATGAGGGTACTTGGTTTGCATGTCTGCTTCTTCTTCCCAAGTAGCTCCCTCCATGGACTGATTCCTTCAAAGAACCTTGACTAGAGGGACTTCTTTGTTCCTCAACGTATGAGTCTGATAGTTGAGGATTTTGAATGGAATCTCTTCATAAGAGAGGCTATTCTGAATGTTAACTCTCTGAATAGGGACTACAACTGCTGGGTAACCTATGCACTTCTTGAGCAAAGAGACATCGAAGACTGAATGAACTGAGGATAGATCTGAAGGCAATTCAAGCTCATAGGCTACCTTGCCGAAGCGACTGAGAATCCCGAAGGGAACAATAAATTAGGGATTGAGCTTTCCCTTCTTACCTAATCTCTTCACTCCCTTCATAGGAGAGATATTGAGATTGACATAGTCATCGACCTTGAATTTGAGATCTTTTCTACGAACACTGCATAAGACTTCCGTTGGCTCTGAGCAACCCAAAGTCTTTCTTTGATCAACTGAAATTTCTCTAAGGCATCGAATACTAAGTCAAGCCCTAACATTATGTTATCATTAACTTTGAACCAACCAATCAGATAGCTATATCACCTACTATAGAGAGCTTTGAATTGAGCCATCTGAATGTTGGAGTAATAGTTGTTGTTGTATGAAAACTCAATGAAATGAAAGTGATCATTACATCTTCCCTTGAAATCAATTGCACACGCCCTTAGCATATCTTTTGGAGGCTGATGGTCCTTTCTGCTTGACCATCTGTCTGAGGATAAAATGCTGTACCGAGATGAACTTGGGTGCCAAGACCCTTTTGGACTACTTTCCAGAAGTAAGAGGTGAACTGGGTACCTCTTTCTGAGATGTTAGATAGTGGAACACCGTAAAATATGACCCACTCCCTTATATAGATTTTGCCATAATCCTCGCTTAAGTTAGAGGTACGAACTAAAAGGAAATGTGCTGACTTTGCCATTCTGTCTATAATGACCCAAACTGAATCATACTGACGACATGTTCTAGGCAAACCCGTCACGAATTCCATGTTCACTTCTTCCCAATTCCAAGTAGGAATTGTGAACTCTTGCATGGAACTACTAGGCTTCTGATGCTCTATCTTAACCTGCTGACATGTAGAGCACTTAGCCACAAACTCCGCAACGTCCCTCTTCATCCCACTCCACCAATAGATCTCCCGTAAGTCTAGGTAAATCTTAGTGGCCCCTGAAAAAATAGAGTATCATGCACCATGCGCTTTTGTAAGAATTTAATGCCTCAAGTCATCTACACCGGGAACACACAGACGACTCTGATAGAGAATAGAAACATCTCCCCCGGGAGAAAACCTCTACTTCCTACCTCTGAACTGACTCTTTTAGCTTGACATAGCTAGGATCCCTGTCTTGCTTCTCTTTCACCTCGGAAACTAGAGATGACTCTGAACTACTCTGAACACATACCCCACTCTTTGAAGAATTGGCTAAGCAAACGCCTAGTCTGGAAAGCTGATTAATCTCCTAAGCTAATTTCTTCTTACGATCCTCAACATGGGAAACACTACCCGTGGACAGTCTACTGAGTGCGTCGGCCACTACATTAGCCTTGCTAGGTTGATAAAGGAAACTCATGTCACAATCCTTCAAGAGCTCTAACCACCTTCTTTGATGAAGATTGAGATCTTTTTGGGAAAATACATATTGAAGGCTCTTATGATCTGTGAAGACATCTACATGAACACCGTATAGATAATGCCTCTATATCCGTAAGGGAAAGACAACTGCTGCTAACTCAAGATCATGAGTAGGATAATTTTACTCAGGAGGATTTAACTGTCTAGAGGCGTAGGCTATGACTCTACCATGCTGCATGAGGACACAACCTAAAACTACTCTGGATGCATCAAAATATACTATAAATCCACCGGAACCATCGGGAAGTGCTAAAACTGGAGCTGAGGTGAGTCAAGTCTTCAGCTCCTGAAAACTCTTCTCACAAGGTTCTGACCACTGAAACTTAAAATTTTTCTAAGTCAATCTAGACATAGGAGATGCAATAGAAAAAATCCCTCGACAAACCATTGATAATATCCAGCCAAACCCAAGAAAGTCCTAATATCTGATGGAGAGACAAGGCGAGGCCAGTTTCTTACCATTCTTTTTTTCTGAGGATCTACTCTAATTCCATTATCGAAAAGAACATGGCCAAGGAATGCTACTGCTCTTAGCCAAAATTCGCACTTACTGAACTTGGTGAACAACTGGTGATCCCTGAAAGACTGAATAACAATTATGAGATTGTCTAAATGATCACGCTCTGTGCGAGAATAGACAAGAATATCATCTGTGAAGACTATGATGAATGTTTCTAAGTATTGCTTGAACACATGGTTCATCATGTCCATGAAAGCTCTAGTGGCGTTGGTAAGACCATAGGACATGACTAGAAATTCAAAGTGACCATACCGAGTATAAAAAGTTGTCTTTGGTACGTCACATTCTCTAACTCTAAGCTTATGATAGCCTGATCTAAGTTCTATCTTTGAGAAATAACTGGCACCCTTAAGTTGTCAAAAAAGTTGTCTATCCTAGGCAGCCGATACCTATTACTGACCGTGACTTTGTTGAGCTAACGATAATCAATACATATTCTGAGAGAACCATCTTTCTTCCACACGAATAAGACTGGCGCACCCCATGGGGATACAATGGGCCTGATGAATCACTTATCTAAGAGATCCTTTAACTGATCTTTCAGTTCCTTGAGTTCTACTGGTGCCATTATGTATTGCGGAATAGAAATAGGATGAGTATTTGGGAGAAGGTCTGAGCCAAAGTCTATTTCCCTTTCATGAGAAATGCCTGGAATATCTTCGGGAAAGTCATCTAAATATTCATTAACCATTGAGAATGATTCAAGACTTGGAGATTCGGAACTGGAATCCTTAACATGCACGAGATGATACACACACCACTTAGAAATCATTTTCCTTGCCCAAAGGTAGGAAATAAGCTGACCCCTGAAGTACAAAGAGCTATACTTTCACTCTAGGACGGGCTCATTCATGAACTGAAACTGAACTATCCTATTTCTACAGTCGACTATGGAATAGCAGGAATGAAGCCAATCCATGCCGAGAATTACATCAAAAACAGTCATCTCTAACTCGACTAAATCTGCTGACATAGATTTCTAAAATATCATAACCAGGAAATTCCTGTATACCCGCAGAGCTATGATGATTTTACCCACTGGGTAGAGACTAAAAAGGGCTCTGCTAAAATTTTGGGACTGTTTCAAAAATTGCCTGCTATGTATGGAGTGAAAAAAAGATAAAGATGCACCTGGGTCTAGCAAAGCATAAACATGAACATGGAAAATCTGTAATGTACCAGTAACAACATCAGGAGAATTTTCCTGATCCTATCAGGTCCGAAGAGCATAGGTTCTATTTGGGTGTTGCCCACTAGAAGCACTAGAAGTGGGACCCTTCAGGTTCGAGCGACCGGACTGGGCTGTGGAACGATTCTGCTGACCCTAAGGGACTGGATGAGGACACTCCCTAATCCTGTGGCCTAGATTACCGTAACAAAAATAGACATCACTACCGGCTCTGCAAATACCCTTGTGGTTCATACCACAAGTTTGATAAAGAGGGTTTGTTCAAGCACTGCTAAAACTACCCTGAGATTTAGAGCGTGGTGCTCTGTCTCTATTGTCATCCCTGAACTTTAACACTGGGTCACTAGCAAAGGAAGGGGCTGGAACTGCTGACTTAGTAAAAAACTGCAAACAAATTCCTTCTTCTGATTTGGGCTGAGCTAAACTGAAACTGCTTGTTCTCGCTCTCTTCTTCTGCCTCTTCCTAGTCTTAACCTTCTTCACCTCTATCTCTTGAGCGTTGGTCATGAGCCTGGCTAAAGTCATATCGATGTTCAACCCTGATACAAACTTGCTCATCTTAGCCCTATTGTCTGCAACCACATGAGGGGCATATCTAGCTAGCTGAGTAAATCTAAGAGAATACTCTCTAACTGTCATATTTCCCTGCCTGAGATTGATGAACTCAAGAACTTTGGCCTCTCTCAGCTTATGGGGAAAGAATCTGTCTAAGAAAACCATGAAAAATTCCTCCTACTCAACAGGACCTGCATCCTCTGACCTTTTTGCTAACCACTACTTGTACCAAGTGTGACTGACATCCTGCAATTGGTATACAACTAACTTGGCACTCTGAGAAGAAGCGACTCCCATGATACAAATGACCTTCTGGACTTGGTCAAGGAATTCCAAAGGATCCTCATCTGGCTTAGACCCAAAGAAGGATGGAGGGTTCATTCGGGTGAAGTCCCGAATCCTAGCTATTGCTGAATTGGACACTAGGTTGGCCGTAATGACTGTGGGTCATTCATTCTAGGCAGCTACAGACTGAGCAAGAGCAGTAAATATGGTCCTGAACTCCGCATGAGAAACATGTTCGCCCAAAGGATCTTTGGGTTGAGGAGCTAGCTGATTTCTTCTCTTTGGAGGTATGTTTCTGAAATAAGAGAATAGCAAATTAGACATAGAGACTAACTTGAAATTATGCTTACTAGCATGACATGAATACTGAAGAAAGGGAACTATTCCGAAAACATCTCATAGCATCCTGTATATAAATGTGGTGCATAACACACCCGTGTACAAGACTCTACTAGATGCTGCTTTAAGACTTCCTAGGACTCTATTGAACCTTAGGCTTTGATACCCACTTTGTAATACCCCAATTTTCTGAACTAGAACACTACTTGGTGCTTATGACCCTGAGGGACCACAAGCTAACTCATGACTGATATCTATACTTGTATACTGCAATTAGTAACATAATAATGCAGAAAACATACATAATAGGCCATAAGGTTCAACTTAAATAATATAACATCCATATGGGAGAAAAATACCCAAAACAACTGAAAACTGAATCTGAAAGCTAAATCTGAGTATAAATCTAAAAGCGTCTAAGTACTATCTGAAATAAGAAGTTGAAGGAACATGTCTCCAACTAACTCTGTAAACTGATAACTGGCTAAAATAATAATGAATAAATCCAATCATATTATCCTCAAATGAAGTGGACCCACTGAATCTCCACGACTGGAAATGTTACGACTATTGCCGATCTAAAGCTCGTGTCTCTTAACCTATGGTGTAACATAAAAAAAAAGAACCATAGCATAAATGCGTCAGCACGAGGGGATGTACTGAGTATACAAGTGAGGTAGGTTAAAAATAAATAGGGTTTGCATTCATGAAAAATGCTAACTGACTGGCTGATATAAACGTAATAGTGCAAACATACATACATAGTAAATAAGATCGTGAGTACATGGTAGCTAAATCTGTATGATAATACAAGGCTGGAATTGTAGTTCTAATAACATGAGCGACTGTGTCTGACAGTCCCGAATCTAGTAGAACTCTCCGAGTTCCGTGCTATAACTGAATTTAACCGTATCTAACAGTCCTGGTATACTGATATCTGAAGAATTATTTGAGTTCTTTACTGAGATATATACTAAAATTTTGGGAGGTAGTTTTTTAAATGAAATGACCTATGTATACCAGTACGGCTAATCTGGGGTTCAATCTCGGCCCCGACTGGAGAGTTGTCAATACTGTGCCACTGGTAAGGACAGTTGTAAGTGACCCTTATCTGGCAGGTACTTAAAGTGAGAATGGTGGGACCCCAAAATGATAGGTTAACCCACATCATCAACCCTAACCTGATAGGCTAAGATGTCTCAACCAATGCTGACTACGTAGTTATGGAACCTAAGGATTACTGCTAAGAATCACACCCTAAAACTAGTAGGTGAGTCCCCATCCTTGGGTCCACTCGGTTCTAACTTCTACTCATATTTGAAGAGAATAAACATGATTCAACTGACTGTACATGGACAGATTAACTAACTTCCATTGACTAACGGAGTAATACTATTATCTGAGAGTTAACTGAGATCATGAGATCTCTGAGGTTTCCTGAGTCACATGACTGACTAAATAGTATAAATTATAGCTTGACTGAGATTATCATGATAACATGAAATGGATCTAGGAACACAACTATATTTTTTGGGCGCGAATACCCCCAGGACTCGATAGAAGGAAACTGACACACATGGCATGACTTGATCACAAGATTTGAGTCCACAATTCATAATATCATAAGTAGGGGGTATCATATTTCATATAGTAATTCAATATCTTAAACATTGAAGGGAATGCATGGATATATTTCATGTACATATTGTACATCTCCATTATCTTGCATGCTTCATACCACCACAATAGCAACACATGAAAAACGTGTAATTCATATTGAAGTATATAGCTAACATGAACGTGTCAATTAGATATCATAGAACCATACAAACATGAATTTTTAGCATTGTAAGCATTTTATCAAACACCTTTCATACATTCTTTAAGGTATATGTGGGCTTCATACTTGCACCATATTAAACCACCTAAAGTTCATGGTTTTCAATTAACATATATATTCCATGAAAACACCTTTAGACATCACATTGAAACTTAAACAACGATCGTCAACATGTACATACTCATATCACCACAAAACGTTTACAAAATAATATTTAAAACATGGTTCTTAAGCTCTATGAACAGATTGGATCCATAGATGAACACAACGCATACCTTAGTGATTTAATCTTGAAAGAGATCTAATGTTTTTGAAGGTTCTTGAAGAATTCCTTAGGCTTGGTTTTGAGGAGATGATCGTGAGAGAAAACCCTATTCTTGTGGTTGAGAGTGTAAGAAAGGGTTATTAAGATGCTTAACTGAATAAAAATGGAAAAAATTATGCCACTTTAGGGTTATAAGTCTTTGAAGGTGAATGAAAAGACCAAAATACCCTTATGAAATAAATTCCAAGTTGCTGAAAATCATAATTGATGACATCTATGACAAGGCATCAAAAAAATGGTAAGCCATCAAAAATGTCGTCACACAGGAGCTGGAATTGAGGGTTTCTACCTAAGTCTGACGACCTTCATGGTAGGGCGTAACAAATGTGGTAAGCTATAACGAATGTCGTCACGTAAGAACTAGATTCTGCCTATGGCTGACGACCTTCATGATAGGGCATCACAAATATAGTAAGCTACCACGAATGTCGTCACTTAAGATCTAGTTTCCGCCTAAGGATGATGACCTTCGTTGTAGGGCGTCACAAATGTAGTAAGCTACCATGAGTGTCGTCACTTAGGAGCTGGTTTTTTCCTAAGGCTGACGACCTTCGTGGTAGGGCATCACAAGTGTGGTAAGCTACCACGAATGTCATCAATTAGGATCTGATTTCTTCCTAAGGCTGACGACCTTCGTGATAGGGCATCATAAATATAGTAAGATACAACGAATGTCGTCACACTGTTTCCATCCTGACTTGCTGAAGTAAAATAGGAATAACTCTTTACTCCGATATCTGATTTTGGTGAAATTTGTATCTTTGGAAATCTAATTTAATTATATATCTGTTGATAGGCCGTGAGCTCAAAAATTCCAAGTATAATGATAGATATGCTCGTTTGAAGTTGAGTATACCAATATCCTTCTCAAGAATTTAATTGGTAAGGAATGTTTTGATTCGTCTGATAGTTGGGATTTATCAAAAGCCTTAATATACATCTAACCTACTTACAAAACTGTAAAAGAACCCTGATGTACTATGTATGATATTGGCTTGGATTTTTGGGGTATTACATCATTTGGGCTTATTACAACCTCTACCTACCTAATGACCACCAAAACCACCTTGTGGATGACTTCTATCATTACCACCACTTCCACTACCTATTGGAAATAGAGCTTTAGGAGCCTGCTATTGTCTAGACTAACCAAACCACCTTACATTATAACAAAACCTCCTGATGTGACCAATTTTGTTTCACTCATAAGATTAATGATCTAAGGTAGGTCGCTGAGTTAACAAAGATGAAGCTAGGTAACCACCAAAGTCTAAAAACGGATACCTTACTCTTGAAGGACCAACAATAAACACCTACATCACTGAAATAATAGTGCGGGTGGTGTATCCTTGTGAACTCTGACCTCTTAAATAAGAACCACAAAAAAAGCTTCCCCTGTGGGCCTTTTTTTCTGCTACCTTGGCATAACTCTCTTTCCCTTCGCCCTCAACTTTCTTAACAAAAGCAACAATTCTCCTAGAAAGATCTACCTGAAGATGTCATCTGAAGAGCAGATATTTAGAGACCTCTATTCAAAATCTGAAGAGCAGAAATTTAGAGACCTCTATTCAAACCCTTCACGGAAAGATGTATCCTCTCCTCCTCAATTTTCAGTAAATCAGATGCATATCGAGACAATGAATGGAATTTTACCTCTTTGGCCGCAACTGACATGTTCCCCAACTTTAAATTAGTAAACTCATCACTTTTTCTTTCTCTCAAAGTACGAGGCATATGCTTTTTTAGAAAAACATAGTAAAACTAAGTCCAAGTCAAGGCAGGAAAACCTACATCCCTACACTCTGCATAAGTTGCTATCCACCACATCTTAGCATCCCCCTAAAGCTTAAAAGTAACCATCTCTACACCATACCTCTCAACTACACTCATATTATGAAGCCTCTCATGATAGTCAACAATAAACTCATAGGAGTCCTTTGACTCGGTTTAATAAAAATAGGAGGCTTCATCTTGATAAACTTACAAAACAACTCATGCTTATCTCCGGTCATCACCACCCACTATGTGTCTTGGAAAAACATCTAACCCTAGAACTTTCTCCTTCCAAGAAGCTACAATAGTAGTATGCTGCAGCCCCAGATATTAGATTGCGGGTGATGCAGACATAGTCCTTGCTCCTTCCAAACCACTCATAAAACTTAAAACCTACTGAATCACATTAGAAGACATCTGAATAGGAGTTGCACTTTCCTAAACTGGTGCAATCCCATTATAAACCGGTACTTGTTCATTCTATACTGGAATAGCACTATCCTTTGCTACCTAAGGAATATTGTTAGGTAGGGGTGAAGACTTTGGTTTTACCTAAAAGGTATTGTGGCCAGAGCTTTGCCCCTTGCAGGAGCTGCTTTCCTTCCTCCGCATTGTGCTCCTCTTGCTTGGCCTCTACCCTAAACTATAGCCTCAGCAGTTGGTTCAGGCAGCTCTAGTCTTGCCCTATTCTTTCATATTCTTACCATCATAGATAAAATAGTGAAATAAGTAAGATACCAATTGGAATTGCCAGGTATGAATTGAAATTAAGTAATAGCGCGTAAGGAACAAGAATTTGAATTTTCCCATTGCCTTGTCGCCTCTCGAAAAAAAGCACAATAGTCTCTTTACCATTCCATATGACTCTTCCAGACATGTTCTTCTATAATGAGATCGATAAACCTATGGATCTGATACCAACTTTGTCATGACCCAAAGGTCCATGAGTGGCACCCATACTAATCTTTCTGTGGGAGAACCATCTAAATCGAACCATTACCTAATCACTTAGTCGAGATTTAAATGATATTATCATAAAAGCAACTTCATAACTATATTGTAGAGCTAATCATTATCAATGCAAAAATCAGCAAACTACTCACTAAAATTCCCAAGACCCGAAAGTCATCATACAAAAACTCCTAAGAAAGATCATATCTAAAAGTTATATCCAAAGATAAAGTAATCAAAGAATGTTTCATTGCATGAATGATAGACAAGAGAAAATATAGGATGACCCATGGTAGCATGGAGACAGATTGATCACCCTTGGATCAAGATTTACCATCAAACTCTAGAGGTGATGCCATGTCTGAGCCTCTGGAACACTTTATGCGCTTATTAATGGAAAAGTATTGGGTAGCATCAGTATAAACCACTATGTACTGGTGGGTATCATAGGCCAACTCAATTTAATAACATGTAAATAATATAAATCAAATAACAAGTAGGCATACATCATCACATAAAAAAATACTCAATGAATTAACAATACAACAATAACTAGTCTAATAGTGCTATAAAACAAGCCACATAACTATCAAGAGTATCAATTGTACTGTAAACATCCATACAATCAACACAAATATGTACACACATGCAATAGGACTTATTTTTTCCCAAATAGTCATAAAATACAAGGAATAATCTATGTTTATGTACCATACTAGCGTGGTACCCGATCCTTCATAAATAATTAATATAAATATCTATATTCGTACTAGCGTGGTACCCAATCCTCCATAAAAAGTAGTAATATAAATATGAATATCCGTACCGTCGTGGTATCCAATCCTCCATAAACAAGTAATATCAATATATTTGTAACACCCCAAAAATGGATCCCAAGATGTCACACGATATTCTAGACTATGATTAGTCTCAAGCTAACACTTTAGGCCTTCTACTAATGTTGTAAGTCATAATACTGGAATCTAAGAATGCAAAACAATAATGAACTACTAAATACTGTATGAACTAAATTAGAATTAACTAAGCATAATGTCTGAAAGTGTTTAACTAGAAAATCCGAATAACCAACATTGTAAGTATGAAATGTATCTAATAGTCTTACAAGCCTCTAACACTTCTAACTAGAGAGTCACTGGGACAGGACCCAGCTGACTTGAACTGACTGAAAATAACTGAATAAACTACTTTGAAAATAAGGAAATCTAATTAACTGGGTCCCCAAACTATGAGGACTCACAAACTTTTGTGATGTATATGGAGATGTTTACGGTCAATCATGCTGCTGGAATTGAGTACCTGAACCTACATTATTAAACAATGTAAAATATAGACATATATGTGGATCAACACTTTTGGAATGTACTGAGTATATTGGAGTGAATACATAAGTAAAACAGTGATAGAATGTATATCTTTCTCATAAACAATACATTCTAAGTTTAAATGGATCACCTCGGCTTGAGTAATTGAAAGCTAAAATCATAGATCATGAATGATAAAATATGCTATATGAATACTGTGAGCCACCACACTTAGTTCTAAGTTTGTACTTGTAATCTATTTTCAAATCATGCATGCTAAGTGTAAGAATTACCAACTTTTATCATATGAAAACTAAAAGCTAAAGTTCTGTAAGTATTTTCTTAAGTAGGACCATATCTGATTAAATTTGTGAGCCTTTACACTTAGTTTTCTAAAAGTTATTCTATTATTCTATTTTGAAGACTTATATTTAAGGAGGTTCTTCTATCATAGTGTCCAATGTCTAGTTCCCGTAAGGAAAAACCTCACATTGGGGAGAGGTGTCATACTATAAACAAGGAGTATAACCTGAGCTATGTGATCACAATATATATCTATCATCCATATACATGGGAATAAGCTGAATCTATACATACGTTGGATTGTAGATCTGTGGCATGTGAACTAGGACACATACCTCTTTTACTTTATATGCTCATTCTTTAGGAAATCTACTTTAATACTAACATAAGGAATTACAATGAAAATCAATTATGAATTTGTTTACTTTAAACTCTAATGAAACTAACTGTGTGGGTTCCATATCTTAGCTGAGGATCAAAAGATCAAATCTTGTTCAAAATCTGAATATAAACTAGTCTTAGGCCGCTTAAACTCATAATCTTCTTGAAATATCAATATTATACTTAGGGCATAAAACCCATGATTTAAACTCATATCAAATTATCACAAAGTTCATGCTCAATAATAAAATCTTGAAATTCTTTAATAATTCTAGTCAACATAATGAAATTCAATTCTCAATCCATAAAATCATGCCACACACATGAAGATGTTAAAGGAAACATGCAACTCAACATTTAAATAGCTTGTAACATCAACACCTTTGAACAATGATAATTGTGTATGAACCCTAAACTGAAATTCATATAATTTCATAAAAAATTCAACTCTAAAACTAGTTTTGGGCACAAGGATGAAAAGAGTATCCTTGTTCATAACCCTCCAAACCTTATTCGATTATATGAATGCAAAATCTTTAACTTTGAATTCCTAACGATGCTCTTGAAGCTTCTTCATGAAGTTCTTAAACCCGAAAACTTGAATGCTTTGTTATCCTGTAGAAGGAATGGTGAAATTTTTGATTTATTGGGCTGAAGGTTGAAGCTTTAGGGTTTTCTTGGAGAGAAATCTGGTGAATAAAGAACGTAGTATGCTTACAATTAGGTGAAATAGTTTGTTTTAACGAATTAGGGCGAGGGTAATTGAATTAAAGGAACTTTTGAAATTTAAAATCATGACTGGAGTCTTATTTTTCACCTCGCCGCGATGCGGCACTATCACGTTGGGTCACTAAAATGGACGAGTGCAAATTTGCACTCTATCATGAGGCGGTACTATTTTGTTGCATCACTAGAAATGGACAAGTCCAAATTTGTACTTTACAGCAATGTGACACTATCAGATTGGATCATTGGTAATGGATGAGTGAGAATTTGTACTTCACCATGACGCGTTACCTATTGCACCGCAATTTTTGAAGCCACTGCCTTACATGAAAAATGCCATAACTTCTCACCTGGGTATCAGATTAAGGCAAAATTAGTAATGTTGGAAAGCTGACTCAATTATATACAATTTGGTGTGTCTTGAGTAGGAAAATTCTATATAGATTAAGATTTATACACTTTCAAAGTTGACCCTTGTAGAATCGAACACCAACCTTTGGATGAATCTAAGGTTCTTGGCTATAAATTATTTCTATGAACATTATTCACCTACTAAACACTTCACACACTAGGAGCTTAACTGAACTAGGAAAAGTAAGGGGTATTAAAATTAGGAAAATTCACCCTCGAATGATACTAGTTAAGTTGAGGATACTAAGGAACTAAGACTATATACTGGCATGCACAACTAGAAACAGAACTGCATGACTTTTTCTAAAACATAATGAGCGACTAAACTAATTTACGAATGCATGAAACACATGAAGATAATCACATGGATGAAACTGAAACTAGAAAAGAAATGATTTAAGGAAGACTGTTACCTTAGACTGAATCTGAGTTTGTAGAGAAGAGGTAAGGATACTTGTTGTTTTCTATGTTTGCTTCTGCTTCCCAAGTGGCACCCTCAACAGACTAATTCCGCCAAAGAACTTTTACCAAAGGAACTTCTTTGTTCCTTAGTCTATGAATTTGGTGATCGAGAATCTCTACTAGAAGCTCTTCATATAAAAGGCTATTCTGAATACCAATGCTTTCTAGAGGGACTAGAACAGATGAATCATCAATACACTTCTTCAATAAGGAAACATGGAACACTACTTGAATTGATAACAAGTATACAGGTAGCTCAAGCTCATATGCTACCTTCCCCACAAAATTCAATATCCTGTAGAGACCTACATATCAGGGAATAAGCTTCCCCTCTTTGCCAAATATGTTCACCCACTTAATGGGTGAAACCTTCAATAAACTATGTCATCAACTTTAAACTCAAGATCTCTCTTCCTTACGTCTGCATAAGATTTTGGATGACTCTGAGCTTCCGTCAATCTTGCTCGAACAGATTGGACTTTCTCCATGACTTCAAACACCATATTTGGCCCAATCAAAGCAACCTTACCCACTTTAAACCAATCGACTGGTGACCTATATCTTCTCCCATAAAGAGCCTCGAATGGGGTCATCTGAATACTAGTGTAGTAAATGTTATTATAGACAAACTCGATCAATGGCAAGTGGTCATCAAAACTTTCCTTGAAGTCAAGAGGACATGCCCTCAACATATCCTTTAGTGTCTGAATGGTCTTCTCTGCTAGACCATCTTTCTAACGGTGCAAATCCACAATGAGATTAATTTGGGTACCAAGACCCTTCTAAAATGCTTTCAAAAATTAAGAGTTAAATTGAGTACCCCTATTTGAAATGATGGACAAGGGAACCCCATAAAATTGGAGCAACTCTCTAATATACATCTTAGAAAAATCTTATGTTTTGTAGGACATGTGAACTGGAAAAAAGAGGGTTGATTTGGTCAACTTGTGTACAATAACCCAAATCAAATCATGCTAACGACAAAAATGGGGTAATCCTGTCATAAAATCCATATTTACCTCTTCCCACTTCTAAGTGTGGATACTAAACTCCTGCAACATGCCACCAGGTCTTTGGTACTCTACCTTAACCTGTTGGAAAGTAGCACACTTGGCCACAAATTCTATGATATCTTTCTTTATTCCACTCCACCAATAGACTTCCTACAAATCGCAGTACATGTTGGTGGCTCCTGGGTGAATAGAGTAATGCATAGCATGCGCTTCTTCCATAATCTACTACCTCAAATCGTCAACATATGACACACACAATCTACTCTGGTATCTCAACACACTATCTCCCTCTTGGGAGAAAACCTCAATATTTTGGTCTTTCACTTTCAAAACTAGAGGAGATTTTGAACTACTCTGAACCCAAATATTCCCCTTACCTAAATCAATGAACATCACACCCAATATATCTAAACGGTGAACTTCTCAAACCAATTCCCTCATATCATTCTCCACATGCACAAGACTACCCTTGGACAGTCTACTTAAGGCGTTTGCTAATACATTGTCTTTGCTCAGATGATATAGCAAACTCAAGTCATAATTCTTCAACAATTCTAACCACCTTCTGTGATGAAGATTTAAATCCCTCTGAGTAAACATATATTGCAAGCTTTTGTGTTCCATGAATACATCAACATGCACCCCATAAAGATACTGCCTCTAGATTTTAAATAAAAATACAACAACAGCTAGCACAAGATCATGGGTAGGGTGGTTCTTTTAGTGAGGCTTAAGCCGTGTAGAGGCATAGGTTATAACCTGACTTCTCTACATCAAAACACAACCTAGACCAACTCTAGATGTATCACAATAGACAACAAGTCCATTTGTACACTCAGGTAGCGCTAAAACTAGGGTTGAAGTAAGTCGATCCTTCAACTCTTAAAAACACTTTTAATAGGAATCTGACCACTGAAACTTAACATTCTTTTGCATCAATCTAGAAATGGGGGACACAATAGATAAAAATCCTTCAACAAAATATCTGTAATGGCCAACTAAGCCCAAGAAACTCTTGATGTCTGATAGAGAGATGGGTCTACGCAAGGTTGTCACTACTTCACTCTTTTGGGGATCAACTCTAATGTTGTCACAGGAAATAATATGGCCGATGAAAGCTACTGATCTGAGCCAAAATTTACACTTAATGAATTTGGCGAACATCTGATGATCTGTAATAGTTTGCAATAAAATTCTAAGATGGTCTACCTGGTCATCCTCACTACAAGAATAGATAAGAATATCATCAATAATTACTATGACAAACATGTCCAAATAATATTTAAACACTCTAATCATAAAGTCCATAAAGACTACTGGTAATTTGTAAGCCCAAAAGATAAGACTAGAAACTCAAAATGTCCATAACTGGTTCTGAAAGCTGTCTTTAGAATACCACATTCCCTTACTCTAAGATGATAATAGCCAGATCTAAGGTATATCTTGGAGAAGTAACTTGCACCTTGGAGTTGGTTGAATAAGTCATCAATCCTAGAAAAAGGATGTTTGTTTTTGATTGTGACTTTATTCAATTGATGGTAGTCGATACACATTTAGAGAGAACCATCTTTCTTACACATGAATAAGATGGGAGCGCACCATAGAGAGACATTGGGTCTTATGAAACCTTTATCTAAGAGGTATTTAAGCTACTCTTTTAAATCCTTAAGCTTAGCTAAAGCTATATGATAAGAAGGAATAGAGATGGGTTGAGTATCCAGAAGACGGTCAATACTGAATTCTATTTCCCTATTCGGAGGTACACCTGACAAATCTTAGAGAAAAACTTTAGGAAACTCATTGACTACCCAGACTAACTGAACTATTGGAGCCTCAAACTTAGTGTCTTTGACACGAACTAGATGATAGATGCACCCTTTTGATATCAACTTTCTGTCTTTAAGATAAGATATTAAATGACTCTTGGGAGATACTAAATTACCTTCCCACACACAGGTTTTCTTGTTAAGAAACTAAAACTTCACTACTCTAGATTGAAAATCCATAGATGAATAATAGGAATAGATCCAATACATACAAAGAATAATGTTAAAATTGACCATGTCAAACTCTATCAGGTTTGCTAGTATAAAACTGACTCTCCTATTGGGGTTGAAACTAAGAAGGGCTTAGGGAGTTTCTCAAGACTTGACCCAAAATTTACTGCAACTAACGGGGTCACATAAGAGAAATTTGACCTAGGGTCCAATAGTTCATAAACGTTAAGATGAAAGACACGAAGCATATCAGTAACAATATCTAGCGAACTCTCTTGCTCCTGACGGGACAGTAAAGCATAGAACCGATTCTTGTACTGACCTCCACTAGTACTGGATGATGTACTTTGAGGAGGGACTGGGCGGCCAAGAGGCCCTGGTGCACTAGTAGGTTGAGTCTGGGGATGAATATTCCTGCTTCCCTGCTTAGCATGCGGATGCTCTTAGATTCCATAACCAAACTTACCACATCTGTAATAACCTTTTTGTCCCAACAAGCACTCACCAAGATGATTTTTTCCATACTTAGTACATGAAAGATAGTTGGGTTTTCTATCCATATTACTCTGAGACCTGGCCATAGAAGTTCTACCCTACTGCTCCTACATAGTTCTAGGTGTGGGATTACAGGCTAAAAATGTCGCTGGCATAGATGAGTGACCCTAATACTATGAACGACATCCCCCTCCTGACCTTGTTTGGCCATGGGCAAACCACCCAGTTCTAGCCTTCTAATTTCCCCTCTTCTTACTTTTAACTTTTCTGCCTTAATTGGTTGAGCATGAATTATAAGCCTTGCAAGATCCATAACTCTAATAAGCATGGAAGTCTTGCACTCTTAGACCACCAAACTAGACACTATAGTAACAAACTTACTCATACCCGACCTAGGGTCAGCTATTGTGTCAGGTGAATACTTAGACAATTGATTGAACTTAAGGTAGTACTGGTTCACTAACGTCCATCCCTGCCTCTAGTTCACGAACTCCTCTACCTTAGCTTTTCTCAACTCATGCGGAAATAGCCTTTCTAGAAACACATCCTAAAATGCATGACAACTCATATGAGATGCATTCTTACCTTTACCATTCTTCCACATTACCAATCAATCATATACCACATCCTTTAGCCTATAAGAGGCCAACTCCACACTCTCCTCCTTAGTAAAATTCATAATTTGGGTGTTCTTTTTCACCTCATCTAAGCACAAATATGGGTCCTCACCTACCTTTGACAAAAAAAACACAGGCGGATTCATTCTTATGTAGTCATGAATTATGGCTGCAGCTAAATCACCATTTAGCTAAAGTGGGACTATATCCTAATGGTTTCCCAAAATATTGGCAACCACAGCTTAGGCCAACACCTGAAATTCAGCATGAGATACATTCTTATTTAGAAGGTCAGCAGGGTAGGGTGGCTGGTTATCATTTCTGCATGGATTAGTTTGGCAAGGAGGCATATTCTATCCCATAAGAATATTAGTTAAAATCAGATAGAGACACTATATACGCGATAGATCATGAAAGAAAAGAATGATTTCCTATATCATCCCAAAGCCTCTTGCTCATAAATGTGGCGTGCTTTACACCAATGATCAAGACTCTACGTAACGTGGCTTATCTGACTACCTAGGACTCTTTAAACCTTATGCACTAATATCAAGTTTGTAATGCCCCAAAAATGGGTCCTGAGATGTCACACGGTGCTCAAGACTATGATTAGTCTCAAGCTAACCCTTTAGTCCTTCTACTAAAGTTGTAACTCATAATACAGGAATCTGAGCATGCAAAAAAATTATTAACTACTAAATTACTATTTGAACTAAACTATAATTAACTGAGTATAATTTCTGAAAGTGTTTAACAAGAAAATCTAAATAACCAACACTATAAGTCTGAAATGTACCTAATAGTTTGACAAGCCTCTAACACTACTAACTAGAGAGTCGCTGGGACATCCCCCCAACTGACTCAAACTGACTAAAAATAACAAAGTAAACTATTTTTAAAAGATGGAAATCTAATTAACTAGGTCCCCAAACTATGAGGACTCACCAACTATTGAGATATAGATAGAGATGCTCATGGTCAATCACACTACTTGAACTGAGCACCTGAACCTACATTATTAAACAATTCAGCACATAGACATATATGTGGATCAGTAATTTTGGAATTACTGGGCATATGAGGGTGAATGCATAAGATAAACAGTGATGGAATGTATATCTTTCTCATAAACAATCATTTTAAGTGCTTGTGACTTCTATTTCCTGCTGTTTCTTTATTATTGTCGTTGTGTATTTTTTTTTAGAGTTATGGTCGTGGGAATTGATGGTAGGATAGGGTCATGTCCGAGAGGTTAGGAAGTGTTTACAATAGATAAAAGACTCAATAAACTTTAAATAGAATAAGAGGGAACAATTTTTGACATTTGAGAGAGGGTTTGCGGTGAGGGGCCGAAGCAAACCCCGAGGTCTATGGTGCAGGGCTAAACCATACCTCAAGATCTACAATGTGGTGCCATAATGTACCTATTCAAGTGGCCATTTACATCTCCTCCGCAGCGTGAGGCCTTTATGGGGTGCTCATTCCATAATGCAAAGACAATTTTTTTCACGTTTAAACCACCCTAACCTCTCCAACTCAAATGGACATGATTAATCATCGATATAAGGGTCCAAATAGCTCACTTTATTTATTATTTGAGTGATCTAATGTCTAGGAAATTAGATTATCGTCCTTGCGATCATTCATTTCAAAATGATGACTCGGAACACATCAAGAATGATTTAAAGCATTACATGAAATAAATGAGTAAGAGAAAATCAATACCTTCTATATCATAATTCACGAATTCAATGACTGATAGGTATCTTGAACGCATATCATTCTCCAACTCCCAAGTAGCATCCTCAACTTTCGAACTTTATGATCTAGTATAGATATGTGCTCTTGCTCATATGATAAAGAATCCTTCACAACAATCTCCTCAACAGGAAATACAAGCAAATAATCTACAATACACTTCTTAAGCATTGACACATGAAATATAGGATGAGCGGAAGCTAAAATTACGGGCAAATCTAACTTATAAGAAATACCACCAACCTTTTTCATAATCTCGTAAGGACCTCTATATTGAGGACTGAGCTTTCCTTTCTTCCAAAATCCCGTGACTCCCTTCATATGGGAGACCATTAGAAAAACCCAATGATTAACTTCAAATTCTAATTCCCTTTTTCAAACATCGACGTAGGACTTCTAATGACTTTGAGCGGTCTTAATTCTCTCTCTAATTACTTTAACTTTCTCTATCTCTTGATAAACAAGTTCAGGTCCAAATAAATAGGTTGCACCTACCTCTTACATACCAATTGGTGACCTACATATTCTTTCATAAAGATCCTCAAAAGGAGCCATTTGAATTCTAGAGTGATAGCTACTGTTATAGGAAAATTCTATATAAGGAAAGTAATCCACCCAAATACCATTAAAGTCAATCATGCAAGACCTTAACATATATTCTAAACTAAGAATGGTACGTTTCTCTTATCCATTTGTTTGAGGGTAGAGGGCGGTGCTAAGGTTTACTCAGTTACCCAAATAGAGTCCTATTAATTTTGAGATCACCAAAGCATAATAACAAAGTCCATGTTATTCATATCCCATTTCGATACAAGAAAAGCAATGTGCTACGAGGTACCAACTGGCATCAAATGCTCCACCTTAACTTGTTGACAATTCAAACACTTAGCCACAAAGTTAGAAACATCTCTTTTCATGTTATTCCACCAATAAACTTCCTTGAGATCATGATACATTTTAGTGGATCTAGGGTGAACAACATACCTAGAAGTATGAGCCCCATCCAGAATCCTTTCTCACAACCGATCCACATCTGGCATACATAATCTACCTCGGTGTCTCAAAATACAATCACCTCCAATTTTAAACACCATAACCTTTTGTTGACCAATATCTTCCTTGATCTAGATCAATATGAAATCTCTGGACTACTTTTCCTTAACTTCAGCACACAGAGATGACTTAGCTACTTCTTGGACGAATGAACCTCCATCCTCAAAGTCTAGGAGTCGAACTCCCAGATTAGCAAGCCGATAAATATACTTGGCCAAATTTCTCTTGCACCCCTAAACATGAGAAAGACTGCCAATAAATAACTTTCTAAGAGCATCAAAAACAACATTAGCTTAAACAGGGTGATAGTGCAGGCTCATGTCATGATCCTTCAATAATTCCAACCACTACCTTTGCCAAAGATTCAACTTCTTCTGGGTGAATACATACTATAGACTCTTATGATAAGTAAAGATGTCAACATTTACCCCATAAAGATAATGATGCCAAATATTTAGTGCAAATACCATGGCTGCCAACTCTAAAATATGGGTAGGATACTTTTTCTCATAGACCTTTAACTGCCTGGATTCATAATCCACCACCTTACCATACTGCATAAGCACACACCCAAGTACTTCTTAGGATGCATAAAAAATATACCAGAAAAACTTTTGTGCCTTCAGAAAGGGTCAACATTAGTGAAATAGTCAACTTGTCTTTCAATTTCTCAAAACTATTCTCACAAGGGTCAGGCAACAAAATTTTTTCCATTTTTTGAGTCAATCTGTTAAGTGGGGCAGATATGGATGAAAAACTCTTCACAAACCACCGATAGTGCCCTACCAAACCCAAGAAGCTCTGAATATTGGTTGTATTTTTTTGTCTGGGCGATGTCCTTACTACCTCAACCTTTTGGCGATCAACCGTAATTCCCTCACTAGAAATAATATTCCCTAGAAATGCTATTGTACTAAGCTTTGGTATACAACTCATGGTCTATAAGAGTCTGATGGATCATTTAGAGGTGATTTTCATGATCCTCCTCACTCTTAGAGTAAATCAAAATGTCATCAATGAACACTATGACAAATAGGTCTAAGAACTAACAAAACACCATATTTATGTGATCCATAAATATTACAAGGGCATTAGCGAGTCCGAAGGACATGATCGAGAATTCATAGTGACCATATCAGGTTTAAAAATCTATTAGGTGATACAAGAATTACAAAGATAACACGAAACACACTTCAAAATCAGTCCACAAGATCAAATATCCGAGGACGTTTTTAAAGACCACACTAGGATTCAACAAACGACAACAAGAACACAATGTATTAATGCATTTATCACCTAAAATAGCTAACAACAAACTATGTTAACAAAAATAGGATGAAGAACAACAATAATTGAACAAGAACAACAAGTCACGGATTTGAATTATAATAACACAAACAAACGATTACAACATAAACAAAATGGATATATAGTTAGACCTTGGTTGGTATAATTTAAGAATCCAAAAATATGGTAATCTTGGACTCTTAACACTACACACAACGGTTAACCTAAATCCTACATTGACACAAGAGTAACTTTACCTCCTCTAAACACCAACGTCTCAAGCCAACATTGCAACACAAGTGATATCCATACTTGTTGCCCTTATTTCCGTGTAGTGGTTATTTCAAGCCATACAACAAAAGGTATTTCATGTTCCAAGACTTACATCAATGAAAAACTAATGAGAAAGAGACCTAAAATGTTCTATTTATATTCTATTATAAGATAAGGCAAAATGAGAATAATGTCCTTAAAGGGTGAGGTAGCGATGGAGTGCATTTGGACCCAATGAAGTGACCAAAATACCCTTAATGAAGAGGACCAAATCCTGACCCATTAATTGTTGTCACAAACCGTGAGTCCTCAAGTCTTCGATGCTCCAAGCAATCTTCCACATACGGCCTTGCTTGCGCTCAAAACGGGTCTTCCTTGCATATTCTTGTGCCCTCGGGGTGACCAAGTCTTGAGTCTTTAAATGATGACCTCCAGGCATGTCTTGAAAAATTAAGGTGGCCATTTGACTTGTATCATCCTTCCCTTCTTGAAAAGGATTCGACCTTGAATCAAAACCTTGTAAGAACAAAGGGAAGACAAACAAGCACCACATCCTTATGACATGAGGGTTAGAGTTTGTACAATAAACAACATCAACATGCCATGGAGATACACACTTGAGATATAACCACACGTCCTTTGTTATAATCACGAGGGACTTAGAAAAAAATTACAAAGGAGTTGGTGAAAGGAATCACCATCAAGGGGTGGTGTCCTAATTAAAAGTAAAGTCCACCTAACACATATAACAATATCACTCAAACAAGTGGACCGACCAACAACTATCAATCCTTCACACCCTGAGAAGTTACCGGGATCGAATGAGAGATATAACCAAGGGCTTAGGTCTCGGCCACTCTCACTTTTCCCTAGGGTGTCATCCTCAAAATTAAGCAAGCCCTCTTGATCACTATTGAAAATACCATGAACTAAAAGAGGGTTGAGAAAGGTGTTCCATAAGTCAACTTCAAATAAAGGGTTTCCATGCATGCACTTACTACTAGTTTCAAAATTACCACTAGGAATATGCCCAACATATGAAACACATAAAGACTAAGTAGATGTAATTTCTGAGCACATATCACCTTCTCTTTCACAAGATTTTTCATCATATACGTACAAACCATCAAGGGAAGCCAAAGGACCACAATCAAAATCATCTTCACAAAGACAATCACAACTTGGGTTTTCTAAATATTCAAGAAAATCAAGATCATCTACGCTCAGTTGATCATTTTGGTCACGCTCACTAGTTGTTGGAAATTGACATACCAACATAGACTCACCTTATTATCACAAGGGTCAAATAGTATGTGAATACTCTCGTCACTTGGTAATAAAACCTTAGTCAAGTTGTAAGTGCTAGCACTAGATGGACACAAATTATGCTTGCTATCACCAGATGGACACAAATCATTCTCACGAGGAGAATCAATTTGTCATCTAAAGGATCAACTAGTGCTTGTATAACTACAACAATAGTTTGGTCCTTATGTGACCTAACAATATCAAGAGTATCACAAAATGAAGACTCATGTACTCCTACGCTAGGTAAAACCGCAACTACGTTCATACGAGTGTAGGGGATAACATTTTTTCCTCGTAGCTCACATGAGCTATGGTCTTCATGTTGACGTGTGTCCAAGTAGCGCACTTGCTCCCTTGGAACTCCCATATGATCCAACCTTTCATTTATCACTTCCCATTGATGGGTAATGCCTTCAAGTTTAGCCAAAATAGCACTTACAACCACGGGTTCCATCATAATTGCACCTAAAAAATAGGAAAAGAACAAGTCTACAAAATAAAACACAAGTTAGTTTAAAACAACTTCACCACGCTCTCACACACTTAATCGTTTCACACTTGGATTCACAAGTGTTGCAAGTCGGCTTGTAGTTCGTGATGAGTCGAGGGTGAGTCTACTCCTTGGTCGAAATGGATTCTTTGTTTTAAGACTCAAGAAAATAATGTCCGAACATGAACCAAGAAATTCTATGATTCAAAAATAAGAAAATCAGAAAATAATGCTAACACGAACAAACGGGCACAAAAACTAACTAACAAGCTAGTAGGAGATTACTAGGTCATCAACTAGTGTTCAAACCAACAAACAAAACTAAGAAACAATAAAATAAAACTAAGAAATCTAAAAGTTGGACTCAAAATATTGCGTGAACAGTAATTTAGTGATGTGGCAGTCCACTAGTGGCCTCGGTTTTGTCATTATTTTACTCTCCAATTTGAAGTCTTGACCAATCTACAATTTGGAAATGGTGGATTTGGTTAATGGAGGGAAATTTTGTCTTGGAGCTTCATTTTCAAGTTCAAACCAAGACTTGACCTTCTTGGTACTTTATCTTTGAAACAAGGTCCTTAAATCAAGGAAAGTAGGTGAAAAGTGGTTGTCAAGTGTTTTGAGTGATGTGATCAAGTCTTTCACCAACAAGTACTACAACTTGTTCTTTCACCTTTTGTGGATATAATGTTCACTTTTTGTTTTAACAAAAGATGAAAAGGGTGAAGAACAACAAGAACACAATAACAACACCACCACCAACAACAATATTCTCCAAGAACAACAACAAATTCCAACGCCCAACTCCATAACAACAAGGTCTTCAACACGGTCAAGGCTTAGAATGACAACAACATCAAATCAGCCACACATTGTTCACATTAACAACATCAACAAGTTCAAGTTCAAGCTTAGATTTGGACATTTTTTAGTGTTGGTGAGAAACAAACCAACACTAGAAACAGTCTAAACAATAAAAGACTACAAGATCTAATCACAAAGAAACATGTCTCATCCAAGAAAACAACAAGAACATCAACTTTCTCTTCCAAGAACAACAAGAACGGGCAGATTACTCTTTTTCTGGATTTCTTTTCAGTTTTTCAACTCTTTTTTTTAGTTTTTGATCAACTCTCAAACCCAAGATTGATCTTGTTAGAAAAAAAATCAAAGATGACTCTGACACCAAATGATACAATAATTACAAGGACAACACAAAATACACTTCAAAATCACTCCACAAGATCAAATATCTAAGGACTCTTTTGAAGACTACACTCGGATTTAACAAACAACAACAAGAACACAATGTATTGAGGTGTTTATCACCTAAAAATAGCTAACAACAAACTATGTTAAAAACAAAAGGATGAAGAACAATAACAATGGAACAAGAACAACAATTCACGAATTTGAATTACTAGAACGCAAATAAATGGTTACAACATAAACAAAATGGATAGATAGTTAGACCTTGGTTGGTATAATCTTAAGAATAAAAGAATATGGTAATCATGGACTCTTCACACTACACACAATGGTTAACCTAACTCCTACATGGACACAAGATTAACTTTACCTCCTCCAAACACCAATGTCTCAAGCCAACATTACAATACAAGTGATATCCACACTTGTTGCCCTCATTTCAGTGTGGTGGCTATTTCAAGCCCTACAACTAAAGGTGTTTCATGTTCCAAGTCTTACATCAATGAAAAAAAATAAGAAAAGGCCTAAAATGTTCTATTTATATTTTATTACAAGACAAGGAAAAATGACAATAATGCCCTTAAAGGGTGGGGTGGCCATGAAGTGAATTTGGATCCAATGAAGTGACCAAAATACCCTTAATAAATATGACCAAATCATGACCCATTAAGTGTTGTCCCAAACCGTGAGTCCGCAAGTCTTCGAAGCTCCAAGCAATCTTCTACACACGGCCTTGCTTGTGCTTAAAATGGGTTTTTCTTACAAATTCTTGTGCCCTCGAGGTGACCAAGTATTGATCCTTTAAATGATGACCTCCAAGCATGTCTTCAAAAATTAAGGTGGCCATTTGACTTTTATCATTAGCGAATGTCATCCTCCCTAACCTTTAATTGATGATAATTCGAACAAAGGTCTATCTTAGAGAAATATTTATCACTCCAAAGTTGGTCAAAAAGATCATTGATTCTGGGAAAAAGGTATTTATTCTTAACTATAACTTTTTTCAAAAAATTATTCACATGGAGAGAGCCATCTTTCTTATGCACAAAGAGTGCAAGAGCACACAGGGGTAAATATTTGCATTGATAAAGCCTTTTTCGAGAAGGTCCTTTAACTGCACTTTCAACTCTTTTAATTAAATATGAGCCATCATATATGGCATAAGGGAAATTGGTTGGGTGTCTGGCAACAGGTCAATGAAAAATCTATCTCCCTATCCGGGGGTATCCGAGGAAAATCATTAGGAAAAACTTCAGGGAATTCATTAACTATTGGAATAGATTGGAGGGAAGGACTCTCAATGCAGGAAATTTTGACTCGAACAAGATGCTATAAATAACCTTTGGATATAATTTTATGATCTATGAGATAATATATGAACTTCTCTATAGGTGCAAGAGAATACCCTTCCTACTCTATTACTGGATTATTAGGAAAACAGAAGGTGACATTTCTAGTTCTATAGTCTAATGTAGCATAAAATGAATGGAGCCAATCCATCCCTGGAATAGCATCAAAATCAACCATGTGAAGTTAAATAAGATCATCCATAGTATCCCAATGGAAAATAGATACCACACAATTTCTATAAAATCTTCTAGCAATGATATAGCCATAAATAAGAGCAAAAATAGTAATTGCCACAATGACGGAGTTGTCTGTACAGTTGAGACATACTTTTCTGAGGATGAGTGCCCTGAAATGGTATCCCACTACTAGATTGGATATTTTCAAACCACTGATCCACTAGAGTTTGGGCATCAGGGCACTAGCTGATGACTGAGCATTTCCCTAAAATTTCTTATCAGACCACTGCTTGCCCTATTTGCCACCCTCCGACTGAAATTCTGATCAACCGACCTTACTTTCTTAGATTGTCTCTTTTCATTCCCAACCTATTTTTCTTCTCTTTCTCCACTTACTACATATACACTAGTAACCTAGAGATATCTAAGTCATTATTCAGCATGTCCCCCTTACTTTCTAATACTAAATATTCAAAGAGACCAGATGAAAACTTTCTCATGTGAGCCCTCATATTGGATACTAACTCTGGGGCATAGAAAGATAGCTGAGAGAATTTCAATGGATATTATTTGACACTCATCTTCCCCTATTTCAAATTAACAAATACTTCAGCTTTAGCTTTATGATCTACGAATGCCTCTAAGTACTCCTCCGAACAACAAGTTCAGCATTATCATGTCTCAGTTCTTCCCACTTATCGTATCACCGGTAATTCACATCCTTTAGTTGATAAGAGGCAAACTCTACTACCTTAGGATCACTGGTATGGAAAACTCTAAATATCTTCTTTATCTCATCTATGAATCCTTAGGGATCCTACCCAACCTTGGTACCCATAAAGATGGGTTTGTTTGGACACATAAACTATCCAACCTGAGTGATTTTCGAAGAACCAGGCACAGAACTCATATCTCAATGAAGAGACTAAGAATCCACAATCTAAGCAATCATATGGATATACTAGCAAAACTCAGGATTTGAGACCTCTCTCTGTGGGTACTATGTATGATTAACATCAGATCAAGGGTATGGGATCTATAATGGGTCTGCATCCCATGAGTATGGCGTACATCTATAATATTTGCCCTAGTAGAAATAGAGCTCCCGGTGGAGATGTCCATAATATTGGATCTATGGGGAGGCATGATCTGAAATATGGAAAGTCGTGAGTTAGGAAATATTCAGACCCTATAGCATGAACTATAATATGAAGAAAAGGGAAAATATTCCTAAATGCCTTGTAGCTTCCTCCTTATAAGTGTGACATGCTACACTCTCATAAAAAGGACTCTACTCTACACAACGTTGTAAAATCCTTGGAACCTTCAACCATGCACTGATACCAGGATTTTCAAACCTCAAGTTGGGCCTACAGAGGTTTGAGAACCCCTCAGCACATGATCATAAGCATAATCCATAATAAGTACATATGCGGAAAATAAATTGAAACATGGAGAGAGTCTATAATTGTACTTAATAATTAAGACATTAACCCATGAAAAAAAACCCAAATCTTGTCAAAACTATTTACGAAGCCTGTAATGAAATATTAGTCTATTTAAGCTCGGACAAGGCCCCCGACTGAACCATAATACTAACTAAAACTAACATATAAATAGAATGCCTTCTAAAGTAAGGGAGGCTAACTAACTCTAAATATCTTAGGTAATCTACTGCTAAGGAAAACCATGGGACGGTGCCAAAAAACCAATATTATAGGGGTAAATACTTGGAGAGTATTGGTATGAAGAACGAACCAAAAATAACATATGTTTCACGTAAAATACTCAAGAGCATCATGAAAAGAATTTAGCATAATGTGTTGATAAATAAATATGTGCATAATTCAAGAGATTCAAAACATTCTTGTATATCATGGACTCAACTCTTTGCTTTACATCTGAGTTAGATGGTACACCCTACAATACTGATTACCCACAGTCTATATTGATCTGCCCTTAACTCAGCAGCTAAGCATCCAACCCAAGTTTGCTGTAACAATTAGAGTTTACATAAGTTGGTACACCCTCTTTCAGGTACTGTGGCATCACCCGTACATGATGTCCTAATTATCCTGCTTTCAAGATAATACCCATATCAGCAAAACACGATTTCCATCAATGAGCCCTTTTACTTAAATGCCTTCATCGAGTGACCATCTCTCTTTACGACAAATTTTAACCTCTTAAAACCATGATTCATTCTCAAAATATTCATTTCTTTCATCTTAAGGTCACTTCATAATAGGTACCACTATACCTAGACTTGCAACAAATATTATGTAATATCATATCATAGCACTTTTCATTCAAAATCATGTTAATGACAATCAAAATATTTAAACATCACATTAGAGTTCTTATTTCAAAAGCATATGAAAACTTATGCAAAACACTCTCTTTTCATGTCTTAAATAAATGGTAGCCAATTCTTTCATTGATTATATGCAATTTCTTCATTAGGACACAACAACCTTTAGAATTAGAAGTACCTCCTCAAAAACATGCAAAATAACATTGAATAATAGTTAAAAAGGCATTTAAAACTCAAGATTTATCATCATTCATAAAAAACCCCAACACCAGTCACACATAAATCTCATGATAAAAAAAGGGGACTTATAGTTCATGCTCCCAATCCTATTTCACAATTTATAAAATATTAAGATAATAAAGTTCATCATGCTTCCAAATCAACTTCAAAATCCATAGGTGATAGTGAGAATTTAAACTCAATCTTTTAAATTATTCTTTTGAAAAACCCATAACATGTTAATACAATAAATTTCATCATGCAAGGGAGAAATTGAAAATCATGCTCTTATATCAATTTTCGAAACTCATAACATATGAACACATGACTATAACTCAAGTTCATGAAAACCCCCTATAAAAAGTACATAATTTCACAAAAAATAATTTCGTGATGCATGATCTTCAAACGGTTTTCAAAACTCATTACACATACATACATATACATTATTAAAACATGATCTGAACATTCAACTTAAACCCGTGAGATTTAGCATAGTCCCACATACCTTGAAATCAAAGAGAACGTAGAGAAATTTGACCCTTGGAGATTAAAATCCTCAAACCCTAGGTAGTTTCTTCTTCCTTACTTAAGAAATGATAATTAGGGATTTTTGAGAGGTAAAATAATGTTATTAAGATCCTTTATTCATTAAAAAGGGTTAGAAATGGTTTAGGATTTATAAAAAACCTCAATACCCTTAAAATAAAATAAAACAAAATAATTTTTGATGTCCGAGAGAGGGTCTACGGTGTAGAGCCAAAGAAAACCCTGAGGTTTATGGTGCAGGGCCAAATAATACCCCAATGTCCATGGCATGAGGCCATAGAGGACCTATTCCAATGGTCTTTGGCATACCCTCTACGTGCAGGGCCATCACTGGGTACCCATTCGGCAATGAGAACCTATTTTTTTAAGTTTAAACCACCCCAACTACTTCAAATCAACTTAGCATGATTAAATGTCGATATAGGGGTCCTAAGATCTCACTTTATTCATTAATAAAGTGATCAAAAATCTGGGACATTACAGATCCCAAGAGGGAGAAAATTTAACCCCATAAGTTTGATGATTTTATTCTGATAGCTCCCCCAAATTTTAAGGAGATTTTTAAGTTGCATAAGTTTAAGTAATATTAAGGATACCATTAGGAAGAGTTTCACAATTTTTAGAATGTTTTTTGGGTTATTTTAGAACTCTGAGGCAGTGAGGGTCTGCAATTAGAGTGTGCCACAGAGGTAAGGCACACCCTGAATGTGAAAGCCAGTGACCTGATGAAATACGAACATACCAAACTTGTTGGTTGTTGTATTAAGGGTGTGCCATATCCTTGACTTGACATGATAAGGGCATGCCATGCTAGTGCTTAGGGCGGGGCAAAATTTTATTTTTTCCTTAGTTTTTAGGGTAATTTGGTCTTTTACATCCTAATTAATCCTAGGACTAGTAATAAATGTTTTTTATCCTCCCATAAGTCAAAATACACCTTTCATCTCTTCCCAAGCTATTAAGAATACTCAAGAAGGGATTTATTCTAGAAAATTCATACTCTCAAGGCTCCAATTCAATTTTCCCTCGAGAAGTTCACTAAGCTCAAGCATGTGGAATATTAACAACATTACCTTTCATCCTTATACTTGAAAACACAATTTTACTTGGACTTTACAGATTTTAAGATTAGGGTTCACACCCATTTCATGCTTTTGAAATTATGATGGTTTCTAATGATATAAAAGTTTATTCGGTATAAGAATTCATATTTACTCATGTTTTTACTCATATGTTTGATACTATGAAGGAAGTTTTAGTATTTTGACATGAAGTTGTATGTGTTGGTAAATATACATGATTTATAGCATAATTCAGTTAGTTTACAAGAAATTCAGACTTTCTGTTTCAAATTACAGTTTATTACACATGATTAAGATTTTAGCTTTGATCTTATGATCTCAGATAATATTTAAAATTCACAAAGCTATTCATGAGCATAATGTAGCAACAAAAGCATAATTTGTTTTAAATTTATAAACCTATATGCTTAATTTAAGGTGAATTTCTTATACTATGTGCATTAGTATATTTTGGAAGAAGTATTTAACACAGAATGGATGTGGGTTCAGCTACCTGAATTTCTAAAAACTACGTGCCACCATAGTTTAAAAAGGTCCTCGCCAGTGGGTGTCTCCCTTTCCCAAATAGACTCACTTTAGTGATTACTCTAGTTCAGCTTCTATGTCAATGACAGGACATGTGACAACCCCCCTCAACGTGGGTCAGACATTGCATTTCATGCTATATCACATGTTTTATGTCGGTTGGAAGAATCTACAACAAAAAAGATGATTTCATAAAGTATGTATAATAACTCACTAATTTTACCAGTTTAATGCTTTGCTATTAATGCTTTACAGTATTTCAGTTTATACACAAACATGATAAGTCTGTGTTAATTATCATACATGTTTCAAGAACATCAATTTTCACTTATTGCATTCACCCCCATATATTTTGTTCATTCCAAAAGTACTGATCACATATATTTCTGTGGGGCTACATTATTTCATAATCAGCACCTCCTACATCTCTTAAGCTGGTGAGTCCTCATGTTCCGAGGGTCAAGTCTATGCTTACTTTTAGATGTTCATCGATTTATTAATTTTAGACTTTATACTTTCAGTTTGGATAACCTAGGGTCTTTCCAAATGGCTTTTTCAGTAGAATTAAAGTCTTGTCACTTATAGCTAGTTGATTCACTTTTCTTAAGATTTTCAAAAGTTCTAGATGATGTTTCATTTCTAGAGTGTTAGTGAGGTTTTTTTTATTTGAACTTATATTATAATTTCAGTTTCTGTTCATGTTTTAAGTATATTATTCATGGTTCAGTGCTGTGTAGATATCATGAGTTAGGTTTAGGGCTACATGTAGTCCTAAGCAGTGTGTGTCATCCTGGGGGTAGCATCAGGTCCTTACACTATTAGCATCATATAGAATTCAACATGTCTCAACTATGTCTTTTACTAAAAAACTAGTTTTGGAGACGCATGTCGCACGTGTATAATTCAATGTTTATTAGTGTAAACTACTTTAAAAATAAGAATATACATTTGTCCTTCTCCTAACCCACTACGGGGGTCCAAAAGCAATACTATAAATATACTTATATTTTTCCATCTCTAACTTTATTTTATTTTAAAGGAAAACACTCAATTCTTTTTCTTTCACAAGGTAAAAGAGTTAAATGCTTCACTTTTGTGTCTTATTTCTCATTTGAAAAGTTTCGGAAAGGAGAACCTTAGACCTAGCCCTTAAAATGCTGCATCGTGATGTCACTATTCTGCCTTAACAAAGATCTATTTGTGCGAAGCCAACCTTGAACAAAAAGAAAGATGCAGAAAAGGAAAATGAAAGAGGAAAATCAAATTTTCTTTAGGACTGTGAGATACATAGACGAGGAGTACGCAGTCGAACAATCGCTGGAGTTCCCAAAAATGATAGTTTAACTAATTTGAATATGGTGACGTAGACCAGTATAATAATTATATCTAATTGACCTCAATTTTGATATGCTACATTAGTATACTCAACACAACTCGAACAGTTATTCCCTAACAGAGTGATCAGAAAACTAGATAATCTATGAACCACTATATTCCAAGAGAAAAAAATACATATAATATTTACTTTGCAAACAATAAATTTTGTCAACCTTTAAGATCATCGGTCACTAACAAGAAAATATTTTTTAATTAAATTTGTATAACAACATAAGTAGGATTTGAGGAGGATGGAGTCTACACAGTTTTACATTGTGAAAATCAAAAAGGTCGGAGGAGCTAGATGATAACACTCAAACTACAGCTCTCGTAAGAGTGTAAGCGGTCGTTGTCAAATATAGAACCCAACTGGGTTGGGTGTCGAATCCCACAGGGAATACTTGGTCACTAAGTAAGCAACGATTATTAGACTTTTGATGAAAGTTCAGCGAATAAAGGGGGGATTTTATGCGTGCAAATGATGTAAAAAAAATAGTAGAGTAAAAAAGGAAAATAGAAGAGTAAAACGGAGTACTTGGTAGGTTTTAATCAATGAGAATTGAGAGTTAGGGTTATGTCCACCTTATGAGTTATACGTATCTATTGACTATGAGTTATGTGGAATTCAGACATGCATGCGCTTATAGAGAATCTATTCTATTGTAAATCCAGGCGTCTTTCGACCATCAAGGACTATTTCACTTTAACTCTTTCAAGCTTAAAGCGTATCTAATGGTACAAATTCTCCAAGAGGTTAATGCAGTTATGGCACAACATTTAAACAGGGGTTGGTGCCCTATTTACTTGACATTCTCTCTTTTCCAGACATGTAACTTTTCTTTCGAACAAGTTAATGCTATACTGGCGTATTCTATATGTTTGCAACCACAAGAATTTATATTAAGATGAAGAGAAGAATGATATAAGCAGCATACGTGTCAACAATTCACAAACTCATAGCAATAGATAGTATCTCATAAGGCTTCCATAACCCTAATAGAGGAGTTTAGCTACTCTCGAGTGCAACGGAGATTGCAATAGATATCATCATCATATCAAAACTAGAATGATCTCACGTTGGGAATGAGATTGGCGTTCAAGGAGATTGATGATTTTCCCTTCTGTAGTCGTTCCCAAGTATGTAGTAGCATGTTTCTCTCTGTTAGACTTACAGAATCTGTAAACTAAAAGTGTTGAATGAATAGAAGAGAAATAATGTCTTAAAACGAATTGATGAAGAAGGGAAAGAATAGAAAGGGGGATGAGAAGAGAATGCTGAAAAGTTTCAGTAAAATAGGGTTTATATAACATCCATATCCTAGTCCTATTGAAATAGGGTTTTTATCCTTGTCCTAGTCCTACTGGGTTACTGCATACTTGTCCTAATCCTACTAAGTTACTGTTGATCCCCCAAATCTTTAGAAATGTTGTTTTTGCCCGGGACAAGTTCTCCATGCATAACTCTTAGTCCATAGGCTTCCAAAAGCTGTCTTCCTTCTTACGTGAATTTTCCTTTGGCGTTCAACAGTCCACAAAATGCTGAAATCTTCATCATTTATACCTGAAAACTTGCTAATCACGTTGGTTAGCTCACTTACAGGAAAAAGGACTAAAAGTGCAGGAATTATATATTTTGTCCTTAAAACTTAGCTAAAATATGGGTGAATTAAGGTGCTTTGGGAGTGTAAATATGCCTAACATCAACAACCCACACTTAAAGCTTTGTGCGTCCTCGAACAAAATATCATGTCCATATAAAAATCTACTTAGGGTTTCACAGTAACAGCAAAATATTCATCAAGACAGGCACGACAATCATTAACAAAGAGTAGTTTTCTGATCACTACTAAAAACAATTTAACCTCTAACATAGACTCGTGATGATGGTTACTTCGGATCCAAAAGTTAAGGCACAAAGAATCATACAAAACTACGCAAAACTCATCAACCATGTGTATCTCACAATATATCACCCATAATCACTCACAAGTATTTCATTTTATGAAATATGGGTATAAGATTTTCCTTGCTCTCACTCTCACAAAGAATTCATATGTTGCAACTGATGACCATAGGCTTGCCCTTAGTGTAATGCTCTACTAATATCAGAATGCTAAGCTTAGGATCAAATAGGTCTTTTACAGGTTGTAATATAGGCTAAGGGACGGGTAGGACTATTTTGGCCAGAAATAGTGACTATGTTCCTAAGCGCTTTGATACATCACATTATGCTGTTAACACTCTCTTTAAAACAACCTTTCTACCTTTCTTTCATCTACCACCCCTTTTCACCTATTTTGTTATTCAATGATAAACACAAAGATCTTTTTATCTTTTTCTTTTTTCTTTTTATAACATACCTCTATGATAGCCACTCTTTTCTTATAAAAAATTCAAGTACCCATTTACTTTAAGGCACTACTCTCACCCAATTTCCTCTTATTTTGTCACATGACTTTACAATTTTAAAGCACTTAGGAATTTGGATCAAATTATGGTCTTGAAAAAAATGGATTGGGCTTACAGATGAGGCTATCAAAGAAAATAGGCTTAAGGCTCAAAGGGGTTGACTAGGATAATGTCCACGGGTAGGTAAAACGAAGGTAAACAATCACAGGTTGCCAAAGAAATGCCTAAATCATCTTCTAAACTTACACTCTTTATTTTGCTTTACACGCACACCGGGAAAGTTCTAGCATCAGTCACCAACACAGAATATACTATTGCCTCACACACACAAGGCACATGGTCGATTTTATTAGGAGTAGTATAGACTCTTGACCCAACAGATGAAGGAATTGAACCACACACTTATCACATAATGAGTCACATTTAGAGCCTAAATGTCTCAATAGTAATGATTTTATCACAGACTCTTGTCACAATACCATGCTGCCTATCACAACAATTTTATGCTAAGTTTTCAAAAAAAAAAAATTTTTAAAAAAAATTGACTACTAAACAAATAAACATAAATAAGAAAATGCAGATAAGGAAGTATATCATACAAATACCAGCACTCCACACATAGACGGGACACACTGCCCTCAGTAGAAAATAAATAAGAAAAACCTGGTTAGTCGGACTCCTCCTCTATGTCTGGGGTCATACCCCCTTCATCGAAATAATCATCAGAGTCATCGTTGTCAGAGTTATCCTCCACGTTGGAGTCTGGCATTCAGCGATCATCATCAATTGGCACATCGTCATCCAGAGGGTCCTCAAAAAATACACCTACTCCACACATCGCCCTCGCATGCTCATTCATTGCGTAGTCATAATCCAACTGTTGGAGCTCTTCAGCAGTTGGAACACGACCTCCGCTAATCATGGTAAATCGAGTCATGCCATAAAGATGGCGAAAGAAACTTTCATCCCGAGCATGACGTTCTGCAGTGGTAAGGTTAACTCCATGCATAGTTTCAGCATCTTTAACCTTTGTGAGGTCAACCTTCTTCGGGTTGTGCGGAAGCTTATGATCAGCCGGCTCCTCTTCGATGTCCTCCTTCCTCAATATTGCAGTCAAAAGATTGCCAAAGCTGAAGTGGGACCTCTTATGTAGCCTTGCCTTACGCATTGAAGATTGAATGATTGCCCCAATGTTGATGGGGACGTTTGTCATCAATGCGTACACCAAACACACTCTGTCTCGTGTAATCTTTGTATATTGAGTCCCTGGAATCAGGCAAGAGTTGACTATTCACAACCATATTCGAGCTTCCCTATTCAAGAAAGCGTAAGGGAAGGTATTGTGCCGACCGGTGTCCTTGTGTCTGCTCCATCATGCCATTGATCTTGTTCCACACAGTGTGTGTCTGATTGCCCTGTACGGAGGTCTGTTATATAGCTCTTTGAGTGATGATGTATCAACAGATGGCAAACCCAGAAAAGAGTTGAAGAACTACGCATTTAGTCGTAGGACTTGGCCCCGAATCTTTACTTCACTCCCTTTAGTTTTCGGTGACCAGTTGGCATAGAATTCTCGTGTTAAATCGAGAATTCATTCTCCCATATCTCGGAAGATGAAATCAAGATGTAAAGCCATTATCTTAGCCAATATGCGGGGTTCTTTCTTTGCTAGGCTTTCCTTGTGTATCAACTCCACATGAACATATTTTTTCTCTTTATTGTTCCTATACCACTCCTTTCCTTCCTCCTTGAGGACCCATTTGATTCCGAACATGTGGCGAGGTATTTGTAGCGAGGAGGATTCACCTTGCTCTTTTCGTCCCCTTTTCTGGCCTTTTTGTGAGGTGGTCGCTTTATCCTTTCCTTCTAGTGCTTTTAGTGCCATTTTAATTGGTTGATGGCCTCGGAATATGTTCTTGCAAAGTTAAAAGAGAAAAAAGGAAAATTTTTGAGAGAATTTGGAGAGGTAGGCGGTGCCTAGGTTGAAGTTGCAATGCAATTTTGTGTTAAGACTAAGGTTTTATTTATAGGACAAGCTTGGGTCGGGTTTTGACCCATTTGGAATCGGATTTGGAGACCAAAAGTGACCATAGGCGGCGCTTAATGCTTTGCCTATGCTTGGCATAAGAGGCGCCTTTTGCAAAGCATTGTTAAGCATAGGCGGCGCCTATGCTATGGCATTGTTAGGCATAGGCGGCACCTATGCCATGGCATACTAGATTCAGAGACAAAAGGCCTTTGCATAGGCGGCGCCTATGCTATGGCATTGTTGAGCGTAGGCAGCGCCTATGCCATGGCATTGTAGAATCCAAGAGCTTAGGCCATAGAATTGGCCTTGCCTTGTTCGTGGCCTAGATTTACATAGTCCTTGCCTTGTTCTTTGCCTATATTTTCATAGGCAATTCCTAACCCATAGCCTTTTGCTTCTTCATTCCTAACTTACCACCTTCAACATGCAATACTTCCAAATCAAAATTTGAAACCAATCTCCTCCTTTACACCTTTTGCACCTACATTTACTCAAAAACAACAAAAATGATTAGAACGATGGGTTGCCTCCCATCAAGCGCCTTAGTTTTGGTCGTGGCTCGACAAAATCCTAGTAAAACAAAAACAACAAAAACAATTAAAAATGATGGGTTGCCTCCCATCAAGCGCTTGATTTATTGTCGCGGCACGACATAGCTATCTCGATTACTTAGACTTCATCGAGATAGATGGTGGATCATTTTCTAAATGGATTCAGACGATAATGAGGCTTACTTGTAGGCATATAATCTTCTTTGAGATGACCCTTGTGTATACATATCCCAGGCGGGATACCAATTATATCATCAATAGTCCAACCCATAGCTCTCTTGTATCTCTTCAGAGTAGAGATGAGAGTCTCTACGTGCTGTTCACTTAAATCATCCGCCACACTCACAGGAAGTGTATTTCCACTTCCCAAGAATGCATACCTTAGATAATTGGGGAGCTCTTTCGATTCTAGCACTGGGGGCTCTCCAATGGAAGTCTTTTCTGTTGGTGACGGTTGATTATTAAGATCAAGGTACGGCTGCTTAGGAGTATGAGAATAGGACCCTATTTCTGTTAGAGAACACATAGTTTCTTTATATTCTTGAGCCTCCTCACGCTCAAACTTCAGCAGCTCATCAGATAGTGACTCATCAGTAAGCTGCTTATCTACAGATAATTCTTTGTCATCCTTATAATTAACTTCTGCTATAGAGAACGCATCCATATCTTCGGGCTGCTTCATTGCTTTGCATACATCAAAACGGACCACTTCATCATTCAACCAAAATAAAAGCTCATTAGCTCTCATGTCAATAAGCACACTTCCAGTTGCGAGGAAAGGGCGTCCCAAGATTATGGGAGCTTCAGAATCCACCTCACAATCCAGAATAACAAAGTTTGCAGGAAAAATAAAGGAAGAAACCTTCACCAACACATCATTCAGGATACCCACAGGTCGTTTTACTGACCTATCTGCCATCACGAGCCGCATATTGGTTGGTGTAGGGTCACCCAACCCCAACTTCCTGTACACGGATAGCGGCATAAAATTGATGCTAGCTCCCAAATCGCATAATGCCTTGGAAAAATCCAAAGATCCAATCATGCAAGGAATAGTGAAAGCACCAGGATCTGCCTTCTTTTGTACTAAGGACCTTGTGGCAATTGCACTGCAATGATGAATATTATCTGCCGGCTCATAGCTTACTGCCCGCTTCTTTGTTAAAAGGTCCTTCATGAATTTAGCTTACCCAGGCATCTGTTCCAGCGCCTCCACTAAAGGAACATTAATAGTCAGCTACTTCAACATCGTCATGAATTTACTGAACTTTGTATCATCCGCCTTCTTCTTCATTCTCTGCGGAAAAGGTGGTGGTGGAAGGGGAATCATTTTCTCCACCACTTTCTTTTTATCATGCTTCCGATTATCAGCCTTTTCAGGTGTGTCATTAGCCTTTTGGTTCAATCTCTGAGGAAAAGATGGGGGTGGAAAAGGAATAGTTTTCTCATAAACGCGCTCCTTCTGATTTTCAGCTTCTACAGAATCATCACAATTTGCGTCAATAACAATCTCCTCTATATCATCAACCACCTGCTTTCCTTTAGATGAATTATCTAACACCTTACCGCTCCTGGTAGTAATAGCCCTGCATGATCCATCATTCCTTGGATTTTGCACAGTGTCACTAAGTAAAGTGCCAGCTTTTCTTTGGTTGATTGTCGCTGATAGTTGATTCAATTGTTGCTCCAGCTGTTTTATTGCAGTAGAATGCGAGTCAACCAATTGTTTCATGGAGGACAAATCATTTATTACCTTAGTTACTCCCGTGCTGGTTGCCTCCACTCCTTTCAACAGCTTAGCCATCATATCTTCCATGGACATATTTCCAGAACCAGATTCAGCGACGTCACGTCTTCCAGGAGGAACATACAAACCACTCCTGTCAGTCTTGTTCTTCCAACTACCTTGATCACGGTCCTTGTTTCCCGATTTATCATAATAGTTATGACCTTGGTTTCCTTGGGCATAGCCTCGGAAACCCCCCTGATTATTCAAGTAGTTAGCTTCTTCTTCAGAATCGGATTCACCTCTTGCCTGTGACACAACAGCTTTGACTTTTTCGGTCTTCCCTAATAATAAGTGCTTGGTAAGAAGATCCATCTGTGTTTTTATATGCGCCATATCTAGATCACGTTTCTCCTCTCTTCGCCTTTGTTCTGCAATCATGCCAATAGACATAGTAGAGCTTGCAACCTCAGAATCCCTGGTACGCCAAGCTTTACTTTGCTTTGTCATACGATCTAACATATCACTTGCCTGAATAAAAGTAAGGTCCATGAATGACCCTCCTGCAATATTATCAACCACTGGCTTAGTCACTGAATTCAAAGATCTGTATAATATTGATTATAGGCGAATTTACACGCCTATAGCACTAGATTTTGCCCATATTTTAGCCAAGTTTTGAGAACAAATTATATAATTCATGCACTTTTAGTCCTTTTTCCTGTAAGTGAGCTAACGAACATGATTAGCAAGTTTTCAGGTATAAATGATGCAGATTTAAGCATTTTATGGATAACTTGACGCCAAAGAAAGCTTCACGAAAGGAGGAAAACAAAGCTTGGGCGCCAAGGACCAAAAGTGGCACATGGAAAATCTATCCCGGGCAAAAACAACAATTCTGAAGACTTTGGGGACTAGCAGTAACCTATTAGGATTAGGATAATAATGCAGTAATTTATTAGGATTAGGATAATGATACATTAACCTAGTAGGATTGGGTTAAGTAATTTATTAGCTTAGTAGGAATAGGATATGGGTATTATAAATACCCTATTTTGCTAGAGATTTTTATTCATTCCGCCATTCCACACAATTCCTCCATTCCATCAATTCCCATCCATCCACCATCCATCCATCCATCAAAACAATTCTCTTTATTAATTCATTGTTGACATTATTTTTCATCTATTCAATTCTTATTTTCCACAACAAGAGAAACGTTACTTTGCAAGGGAGTTCACGCCTAAACGCCTACCACACTTTACTACACGAGATCTTTAATGTGGTATAATAACAATGTCGATTGTGATTTCCTTCGCACTCATGGGTAACTAAACTTCTCTGTTGGGGTTATGGAAGCCATATGAGCTACTATCTATTGCTATGAATTTGTGAATTCATGACAAGTGTGTTGCTTATATCATTATTCTCTTCATCTTAATGCAAATTCTTGTGGCTGCAGATGCATAGAATAACGCCAGTATAGCATTAACTTGTTCGAAAGAAAAGTTATATGTCTGGAAAAGAGATAATGTCAAGGTAGTAAGGTCCCATCCCCTATTAAAAAGTTAGTGCTGTAACTGGATTAACCTCTTGGAGAATTTGTACCGTTAGATACACTTTAAGCTCGAAAGAAAAGTTATATGTCTGGAAAAGAGATAATGTCAAGGTAGTAAGGTCCCATCCCCTATTAAAAAGTTAGTGCTGTAACTGGATTAACCTCTTGGAGAATTTGTACCGTTAGATACGCTTTAAGCTCGAAAGAGTTAAAGTGAAATAGTCCTTGTTTAGGTCGAAAGACGCTTGGATTTACCATCGAATACAATTCTCTATAAGCACATGCATGTCTGAATTCCGCACAACTCATAGCCAATAGAGACGTATAACTCAGAAGGTGGACATAACCCCAACTCCTCAATTCTCATTGATTTA
Organism: Capsicum baccatum var. pendulum; assembly: GCA_030864225.1. Lineage (NCBI taxonomy): Eukaryota > Viridiplantae > Streptophyta > Magnoliopsida > Solanales > Solanaceae > Capsicum > Capsicum baccatum. Next base: position 230,089,122 of record CM061556.1, read on the forward strand.
CATCTTACCAAACATTCTTTCTTTTTACTTTTCTATTTTCAGTTTTTACTTTAATATTTATGTTACATTACTTGCACTACAAAACTCCCCCCTTTATTACGAGATTTGCACTAAAAGTTTAGTAATCTTTGCTTACTTGTTGACCAAGCTATTCCCTGTGGGATCGATACCCAGCCCAGTTGGGTTATATATTTGACAACGACCGCTTTACACTCCTAAAAGAGCTGTAGATTGAGCGTTATCAAAAATTGGCGTCGTTGCCGGGGAATACAAGTGTCAATTAAGTTTGTGATAATTACTAGACCCTTTGGTCAAATATTCTCGTACTTTTACTTTTGGTTGTTGTTTTTGTTTTATTCAGGTTTGCTCAGTGCATCAATGGATACACAACGTGAAATTGAAAGGATGGCTGCTTAAGTGCATCAACAGAATATTGATAATCCATGTCGGGCAACAAATCCTGATGATGAGGACCTGGGCGATGAGGAGCTACTAAACCCACGGCATACTGCTGAGATGGCGTCACCCATGCAGAGAAGAGATCATCAATCTAGGTTTAGGCCTGAACGCCGAGCTATGCAAATACCGTTCGATGATGATGATGATGATCTGGACGAAGCTGGTGCCACAGGAGCCATTATTCTTCCACCATTAGTGCCCGGAGCCAAGTTCAACATCACTAGCACCATGATTCAGCTTTTGCAACTCAAGGGATTATTTGGTGGACTAGCAGGCGATGATCCGAATATACATCTGATCAATTTTCTCTCAACATGCAAGTCATTCGACAATCCAGGCATTGGAAAGAATGCAATTCGGCTGCGCTTATTTCCATTGTCTCTATCTGGGGAGGCAACTCTATGGTTCCGTCATCCAAGAAAGCACAATTGAGAGATGAGATCAGCAATTTTCGACAGCTTCCAAATGAAGCTCTCCACGAAACATGGGAGAGGTTCAAGACGGAGCTTATGTGGTGCCCAAACCATCATATGACCAATGTCCACTTGATGGAGATATTATATAGAGCTTTGAATTCGGTGACTAAGCCAGTGGTAGTTAATGCAGTAGGTGGATCATTTATGGACCTCACCTTTGGTCAGGCAAGCAATATGCTAGATCGAATGACAAAGCAAAGTAGAGCTTGGCATACCAGGGATTCTGAGGTAGCAAGCTCTACTGTATCTTTTGGCATGACTGCAGAGCAGAGGCGAAGACAATAGGATCGTGACCAAGACATGGCTCACATGAAAATGCCGATGGATCTTCTTACAAAGCATCTATTATCAGGGAAGACCGAAAAAGTTAAAGCTGTTGCATCAAAAGGAAGAGAGAAATCCAATTCCGAGAAAGAAGCCAACAACTTGAACAATCAGGGGGGTTTCCGAGGCAATGCCCAAGGAAACCAAGGTCGGAACTATTATGATAATTCAGGATATAAGGACCGTGATCAAGGTAGTTGGAAGGATAAGACTGACAGGAGTGGTTTGTATGTTCCTCCTGGAAGACGTGACGCCGCTACATCTGGTTCTGGAAATATGTCAATGGAAGATATGATGGCTAAACTATTGAAAGGAGTAGAGGCAACTAACACGGGAGTGAATGATGTAAAGAACGACTTGTCCTCAATGAAGCAATTGGTTGACTCGCATTCCACTTCAATAAAACAGCTGGAGCAACAATTGTGTCAATTATCTGCGACATTCAATCAAAGAAAGGCTGGCACTTTACCTAGCAACACTATGCAAAATCCAAGGAACGATGGATCATGCATGGCTATTACTACCAGGAGTGGTAAGGTGCTGGAAAATTCATCCCAAAGCAAGCAAGTGGCCGAAAATAAAGAAGATGAGGATGCCATAGAAAATGACCAAGACGTCCATAACTTCACCCCTAGTGGTTTGCAGCCTGAAAAGACCAAAATTCGAAAGCAAAAGGAGAAGAAAGCCGTGGAGAAAACAATTCCATATCCACCACCACCTTTTCCTCAAAGATTGAAGAAGATTGTGGATGATACAAAGTTCAGCAAATTCATGAAGATGTTAAAGCAGCTGACCATTAACGTTCCGTTGGTAGAGGCACTAGAGCAAATGCCTGGGTATGCAAAATTCATGGAGGACCTTTTAACAAAGAAGCAGGTGGTAAGCTATGAGCCAGCAGATAATGTTCACCATTGCAGTGCAATCGCTACAAGATCGCTAGTTCAGAAAAAGGCCGACCCTGGTGCCTTCACTATTCCTTGCACTGTTGGCTATTTGAACTTTGCCAAGGCATTGTGCGATCTGGGTGCTAGCATTAATTTTATGCCACTATCCGTCTACAGGAAGTTGGGGTTAGGCGATCCGACACCAACCAATATGAGGCTTGTGATGGCTGATAGGTCGGTAAAACGACTTGTGGATATCTTGAATGATGTGTTGGTGAAGGTTTCTTCTTTCATCTTTCCTGCAGACTTCGTTATTCTGGATTGTGAGGTGGATTCTGAAGTTCCCATAATGTTGGGACGTCCTTTCCTCGCAACTGAAAGTGTGCTTATTGACATGAAAGCTAATGAGCTTTTATTTCGGTTGAATGACGAAGTGGTCCGTTTTGATATATACAAAGCAATGAAGCAGCCCAGCGATATGAATGTGTTCTCTGTAGCCGATGTTCATTATGAGGATAAGAAAGTATTATCTGTAGCGAAACAGCTTACTACTAAGCCATTGTCTGCTGCGCCACTGAATGTTGAGCATGAGGATGATGAAGATTATGAAGAAACTATGTGTGCTCTAACAGAAATAGGGTCCTATTCTCATACTCCTAAACAGCCGGACCTTGATCTCAAGAATCAACCATCACCAACAACGAAGACTTCCATTGAAGAGCCACCAATGCTAGAATTGAAAGAGCTCCCCGATTACCTAAGGTATACGTTCTTGGGATATGGAAATACACTTCCGGAGAGTGTTGTGGATGATTTAAGTGAACAGCATGTAGAGGCTCTCATCGCTGCTCTGATGAGGTACAAGAGAGCTATGGGTAGGAAGATTGATGATATAAATGCTATCTCTTCTGAGGTATGTATGCACAAGAGTCATATCGAAGAAGATTGCATGCCTACAAGTAAGTATCAGCGTCGTCTGAATCCATTCATAAAATGATGCCCCATCTATCTCGATGAAGACTAAGTAATCGAGATAGCTATGTCGTGCCGCGATAATAAATCAAGCGCTTGGTGGGAGGCAACCCATCATTTTTAAATGTTTTTAATTGTTTTTGTTTTCTTAGGATTTTGTCGAGCCACGACCAAAACTAAGGCGCTTGATGGGAGGCAACCCATCGTTCTAATCGTTTTTGTTGTTTTTGAGTGACTGTAGGTACAAGAGGTGTAAAACGAGGAGGTCGATTTCAACTTTTGATTTGGACGTATTGCATGTTAAAGGTGGTAAGTTAGGAATAAAGAAGCAAAAGGCTATGGATTGAGAATTGCTCATGAAAATATAGGCATCGAACACGGCTAGGCCTAGGTAAAACTAGGCCACGAACAAGGCAAGGCCCATACTATGGCCTAAGGTCTCGGAATCTAGTGTGCCATAGCATAGGCGCCGCCCATGCTCAAGTATACCATAGCATAGGCGCCGCCTATGCTAAATCCTTTTGTCTCTGAATCCCATATGCCATTCTAAAGGCGCCGCCTATGGTCACTAAAGGCTTTGCAATAGGCGCCGCCTATGCCAAGCTTAGGCAAAGCTAAAGGCGCCGCCTATAGCCACGTTTTGTCTCCAAAACCGATTTTAAATAGGTCAAAACCCGACCCAACCTTTTTCTACAAATAGGAGACTTAGTCTTGAATCAAGAATACATTGAAAACCAACCTTAAGCGTCGCCCTTAGTCTCCAAATCGTCTAAAACATTTTCCTCTTGATCTTTTACCTTGCTAGAACATAATCCAAAGTCATCAACCAAGTAAGTACTTCTTTGTTCTTCATTTATATTCCGTAAGTACTACACTACTACGTATATTATGAATTGCTAAATCTTGAAGTAATATTGGTGATTTGAATATGATTGAATTGTTGTGACACAACTAAGTGAGTAAACGAATACGTAAGGATGATCTTAACTTGTTCCCAACTTGAATTTGATTTTGATGCATTGTCATACTTTCTCGGAATTGACATGGTCACTAAAATTGCATAATCTTGTCACTTGCATACTTACATGTTGGAATGACTTGTTCATCGAGATAAGAATTATGGTTGACTACCAATAAGTGAGGTTGTGATTAGTTCTAGATGCTATACCTTGATTCAATCTCTATGTAGTAGTCTTGATATATCAAACATGAAAGTATTGCTAAGAATACAAGAAGTATGACTGCAATGATTTTATTGTTGGAATATAGCACCTAAAACGTATGCCGATGAAGTCTGAGTAATCGACCACTTTCACTTCACTAGTCTGCACCAACAAAATAAGTGTGGGGTGGTGCCCCTACTGCTTGTTTATAGATTGTATCCATCGAGATGATGCTAACATGAACATTGTTGTAGTCTCAGGTACAATGGCACCCAAAGCAAGACAAGGCAAATATAAGGCAACCACTTCCCAAAAAGGCAAGAAAAGAGGACGAAAAGAGCAAACTGAATCCTCCTCGCTACAAATACCTCAAACGCACTTTTGGATAAAGTGGGGTACAATTTGAGGAAACTCTAAGGATGACGACTCTGATGATGATTCCGACGAAAGGGGTATGACCCGCGACATAGAGGAGGAGTCCGACTGACCAGGTTCTTCTTATTTATTTTCCACTGAGGGCAGTGAGTCCTGTCTAAGTGTGGGGTGCGGGTATTTGCATGCTATACTTCTCTATCCGCATTTGCATCTATCTATGTTTTTTTTTTTTTAGTAGTTAATTGTTTTTAGTCGTAAAATATAATTTTTTTTACTTAACTTCGCATGAAATTATTCTAATAGGCAGCATGAGATTATGACAAGAGTTTGAGATAAAATCATGACTATTGGGACGTTTAGGCTCTAATTGTGACTCACTATGTGATACTGTGTAGTTCAATTCCTTCATCTGTTGGGTCAAGAGTCTATGCTACTCCCAATAAAGTCGACCATGTGCCTTGTGTGTGTGAGGATATAGTGTATTCTGTGTTTGTGGCTGATGCTAGAACTTGCCTGGTATGTATGTAAAGCAAAAATGAAGAGTGCAAGTCTAGGAGATGATTTAGGCATTTCTTTGGCAACCTATATTTGTTTACCTTCTTTTTACCTACCCGTGGACATTATCATAGATAACCGCTTTTGAGCCTTTAGCCTATTTTCTTTGACAACCTCATATGTAAGCCTAATCTATTTTTTTCAAAACCATAATTTGATCCAAATTCCTAAGTGCTTTAAAGTGTAAAGTCATGAGACAAAATAAGAGGAAATTGGGTGAGTATGATGCTTTAGAATGTAATGGTGCTTGAATTTGTTATGAAAAAGAAGTGCTATCATAAGAGGTATGTTATGAAAAGAAAAAGGAAAGAAAAAAATAAAACTGAAAAAGTTAGTTTTGTTCAAAATTGAAAAACAAAAGAGGAGAAAAAGGGTGGTAGAATAAAAGAAAGTAGAAAGGTTGTTTGAAGAAAAGTGTTAATAATACAATGTGATGTATTAAAAATCTTAGGAACATAGTCACGGCCAAAATAGTCCTACCCGTCCCTTAGCCTACATTACAACCATCAAAAGACCTATTTGATCCTAAGCTTAGCATTCTGATATTTAGTGGAGCATTACACTAAGGGCAAGCCTATGGTCATCAGTTGAAGCATATGAATTCATTGTGAGAGTGAGAGCAAGGATACTCTTATACCCATGTTCGAAATATATACTATACTTGTGAGTGATTATGGGTAATATATGGTGAGACACGCATGGTTGATGAGTTTTGGGTAGTTGTGTATGATTCTTTGTGCCTTAACTTTGGAATATGAGTTGGCCACCATCGCGAGTCTATGCTATAGGTTAAATTGTTTCTACTAATGATCGGAAAACTATTCTTTATTGATAATTGTTGTGCTTGTCTTGACGAATATTTTGTGTTGATACTGTGAAACCCTAAGTTGATGTGTAGAGGGACATGATATTTTGTTCGAGGACGAACAAAGCTTCAAGTGTGGGGTGTTGATGATAGGCGAATTTACACGCCTATAGCACTAGATTTTGCCCATATTTTAGCCAAGTTTTGAGAACAAATTATATATTTTATGCACTTTTAATCCTTTTTCCTGTAAGTGAGCTAACGAACATGATTAGCAAGTTTTCAGGGATAAATGATGCAGATTTCAGCATTTTATGGATAACTTGACGCCAAAGAAAGCTTCACGAAAGGAGGAAAACAAAGCTTGGGCGCCAAGGACCAAAAGTGGCACATGGAAAATCTGTCCCGGGCAAAAACAACAATTCTGAAGACTTTGGGGACTAGCAGTAACCTATTAGGATTAGGATAATAATGCAGTAATTTATTAGGATTAGCATAATGATACATTAACCTAGTAGGATTGGGTTAAGTAATTTATTAGCTTAGTAGGAACAGGATATGGGTATTATAAATACCCTATTTTGCTAGAGATTTTTATTCATTCCACCATTCCACACAATTCCCCCATTCCATCAATTCTCATCCACCCACCATCTATCCATCCATCAAAACAATTCTCTTTATTAATTCATTGTTGACATTATTTTTCATCTATTCAATTCTTATTTTCCACAACAAGAGAAACGTTACTTTGTAAAGTAGTTCACGCCTAAACGCCTACCACATTTTACTACACGAGATCTTTATTGTGGTATAATAACAATGTCGATTGTGATTTCCTTCGCACTCATGGGTAACTAAACTTCTCTGTTGGGGTTATGGAAGCCATATGAGCGACTATAAATTGCTATGAATTTGTGAATTCGTGACAAGTGTGTTGCTTATATCATTATTCTCTTCATCTTAATGAAAATTCTTGTGGCTGCAAACGCATAGAATAACAACAGTATAGCATTAACTTGTTCGAAAGAAAAGTTATATGTCTGGAAAAGAGATAATGTCAAAGTAATAGGGTCCCATCCCCTATTAAAACGTTAGTGTCGTAACTGGATTAACCTCTTGGAGAATTTGTACCGTTAGATACGCTTTAAGCTCGAAAGAGTTAAAGTGAAATAGTCCTTGTTTAGGTAGAAAGACACTTGGATTTACCATCGAATACAATTCTCTATAATCACATGCATGTCTGAATTCCGCACAACTCATAGCCAATAGAGACGTATAACTCAGAAGGTGGACATAACCCCAACTCCTCAATTCTCATTGATTTACATCTTACCAAACATTCTTTCTTTTTACTTTGCTATTTTCAGTTTTTACTTTAATATTTTGGTTACATTACTTGCACTACAAAACTCCCCCCTTTATTACGAGATTTGCACTAAAAGTCTAGTGATCTTTGCTTACTTGTTGACCAAGCTATTCCCTGTGGGATCGATACCCAACCCAGTTGGGTTATATATTTGACAACGACCGCTTTACACTCCTAAAAGAGCTGTAGATTGAGCGTTATCAAATATCTCCATCAAGTGGAAATTGGTCATATGATGGTTTGGGCACCGCATAAGCTTCGTCTTGAACCTCTCCCATGTTTCGTGGAGAGCTTCAGTTGGAAGCTGTCAAAAGTTGCTGATTTCATCTCTCAATTGTACTCTCTTAGATGGCGGAAAGAATCTTTCTAGGAAAGCATCTTTCAATTGCCTCCAATTAGTGATAGAACCAGGAGTCATCCCGTTCAACCATTGAGTTGCCTCCCCAGATAGAGACAATGGAAATAAGCGCAGCCGAATTGCATTCTGCCCAATGCCTGGATTGTCGAATGACTTGCATGTAGAGATAAAGTTGATCAGATGCATATTCGGATCATCACCTGCAAGTCCACCAAATAAGCCCTTTAGCTGCAACAACTGAATCATGGTGCTGGTGATATTAAATTTGGCTCCAGGTGCCAAGGGCGGAGGAATAATAGCTCCTGTGGCACCAGCTCCTTCCAGGTCGTCATCATCATCATCGAAAGGTATCTGTATTGTGCGGCGTTCAGGCCTAAATCTGGCTTGACGATCTCTTCTGTTTGCAGGTGTCGCCACCTCAGCATCACGCCTAGGGTTTAGTAGCTCGTCATCACCTAGGTCCTCATCGTCAGGATTTGTCGCCCGCCCAGGGTTATCAATATTCTGTTCATGTACTTGGTCAGCGGCCAACGCAGCTAGTCTAGCCTGCTCCTTTTGAGTAGCTCTTCTCTCAATATCACGTTGTGCATCCATCCTTCCAATAAGTTGCGGTTCAGGGTTTATAGGTAATAATGGTTGTCCCGAACTTCGAGTATTTGGCATGCACTGAACAAAAAACCTGTAGAAAAAAAAAACAACAACTAAAAGTAAAGTACGAGAATCTTTGACCAAAGGGTCTAGTAATTATCACAAACTTAGTTGACAACCATATTCTCCGGCAACGGCGCCAATTTTTGATAACGCTCAAACTACAGCTCTCGTAAGAGTGTAAGCGGTCGTTGTCAGATATAGAACCCAACTGGGTTGGGTGTCAAATCACACAAGGAATACTTGGTCACTAAGTAAGCAACGATTATTAGACTTTGGATAAAAGTTCTGCGAATAAAGGGGGGATTTTGTGCGTGCAAATGATGTAAACAAAATAGTAGAGTAAAAACGGAAAATAGAAGAGTAAAACGGAGTACTTGCTAGGTTTTAATCAATGAGAATTGATAGTTAGGGTTATGTCCACCTTATGAGTTATATGTATCTATTGACTATGAGTTATGCGGAATTCAGACATGCATGCGCTTATAGAGAATCGTATTCTATGGTAAATCCAGGCGTCTTTCGACCATCAAAGACTATTTTACTTTAACTCTTTCGAGCTTAAAGCATATCTAATGGTACAGATTATCCAAGAGGTTAATGCAGTTATGGCACGAACTTTTAAACAGGGTTTGGTGCCCTATTTACTTGACATTCTCTTTTTTCCAGACATGTAACTTTTCTTTCGAACAAGTTAATGCTATACTGGCGTATTATATATGTTTGCAACCACAAGAATTTATATTAAGATGAAGAGAAGAATGATATAGGCAACATACATGTCAAGAATTCACAAACTCATAGCAATAGATAGTATCTCATAAGGCTTCCATAACCCTAACAGAGGAGTTTAGCTACTCATGAGTGCAATGGAGATCGCAATAGATATCATCATCATATCAAAACTAGAATGATCTCACATTGGGAATGAGATTGGCGTTCAAGGAGATTAATGATTTGCCCTTCTGTAGCCGTTCCCAAGTATGTAGTAGCGTGTTTCTCTCTGTTAGACTTACAGAATCTGTAAACTAAAAGTGTTGAATGAATAGAAGAGAAATAATGTCTGAAAACGAATTGATGAAGAAGGGAAAGAATAGAAAGGGGGGTGAGAAGAGAATGCTGAAAAGTTTTAACAAAATAGGGTTTATATAACATCCATATCCTAGTCCTATTGAAATAGCGCTTTTATCCTTGTCCTAGTCCTACTGGGTTACTCCATACTTGTCCTAATCCTACTAAGTTACTGTTGATCCCCCAAGTCTTTAGAAATGTTGTTTTTGCCCGGGACAAGTTCTCCATGCATCACTTTTAGTCCATAGGCTTCCAAAAGTTGTCTTCCTTCTTACGTGAATTTTCCTTTGGCATTCAACAGTCCACAAAATGCTGAAATCTTCATCATTTATACCTGAAAACTTGCTAATCACGTTGGTTAGCTCACTTACAGCAAAAAGGACTAAAAGTGCAGGAATTATATATTTTGTCCTTAAAACTTTGCTAAAATATGGGTGAATTAAGGTGTTATAGGAGTGTAAATACGCCTAACATCACTAGAGTGGAGTGTACATAACTAAAGTTATGACTATTATATTATGCTTATTTACAAGTTGTAAGAATTTGACAAAAATGCAGACCACATACTTGAATGACCGAAACAAAAAACACCCCTAAATAAGCGAATTCTAGCGAGTAACTCATACTTCAATATACACGATTACCTAAAAATCAAGGAATACAATCAATAAATGTTTGTATTTTTATATCCAAAAATTTTAAATTCAAAGAATTATTAAAATTTAGGATCAGAATTTGACAAATTCACTAGTATTCATAATGAATCTTAATTTTTATTTATTCTAAAATGAACACCATGTGAAAACTGTAAAGACTCGGTCAATAAGTGATCAAGAGGTGAACTTTATCGAGATCAACTCAATATGTTTAAGTAATTTTCGATATCTTGGCAATCATACAGATCATAGGGAGGTTCGAAATTCGACGTTTTGAGATCACTACAAAATCTAAGAAAGACGAATAAAAAGAATACTACAAAATTACATTCGTAATTTTGATAAGATAATCACTTGTATTCATTTATTTTGTGATTTGCAGCTTATTTTTGATAAAATTTATTGCCAATGTCCACGTATATATTAAAAAAAATTTTAAAAAAATTGAGCCAAATTATTCATTTATTTGAATATGCAAAATACATGTGCAACACACATACCCTAATCTAGTATATAGAAGTAAAGGAGAATACAATCCTCCAACTATATATATAGTGATGTTACTAGGTATTATCACATCATTTTCTTTAATGTTACACGGGAGTAAAAAAGGTATAGATATTAAATAGGATTTGACCATAGATTTTACATATCTTTTCACTTTATTTGTATAAATATTGTGGTTAAACAGATCCTTAGTAATTTGTTATGTTGATTATTTTTTTATTGAAATTATTATTTATTCATTGATTTTGTTGTTTTTGTACTAGTTTACAGAATGGCATGATTGAGAGCCGATGTATCTGGTAACGTTAGATTGAAGAGGCCAACTACATCTTCCCTTAGAGAATCGTAAACTCTGTTCACTTTTTTATTTTTATGCAAATGAGTGTTTTTGGTCTTTTTAATTCTTGATCATTTTAATTAGCTAATTAGTGATTTTTAGGGTTACAAAGAAAATTATCCACGAAACCCTGCTTATTTGGTTTAGTCCTATACTTTTAACCAAGGGAATTTTACCAATTATGAATGCACTATCAAAGGCTTTTGCTTTTATCCCAACTAAGTATTTTCTTCAAGTGAATGACAAAAATCATAAAGCAACTTAACCACTACTTATATGTATATAATGTATGTATTAAGTTAAGAGCATAACAATTTTGTGAGCATCTCAAACATTCTAAAGTGGTGCAACTGGATTTTCACTAAGGGATTCAAAATATCACAAAGAATTTTAAAACATGAAGAAGTAAACACAAAAAGAAGATAGAAGGGGCTTAACATGTAGCAAATAAATGGAAGGTACATTTGTCCATCTTCCACTTTATTTTCTTTAAAAGGTAAAAAAAAATCTTTTCTTTCCCTAGGAAAAAAATTAAACGCTTCATGTTAGTGTGTTCGTTCTCATTTGGAAAGTTTTTTAAATCAAAGATTTTTCTTCGATATTTTAAATGGAGAATCTACTAATGACACCATTTTCAAAATCCACGCAGACTTCATTGTTTGCGTCCCCATTACTGTGTTATATTTATATTCTCCTTAATCTCCTCTGGTTACACGACAAAATCCTCATGATTTAGTTGCTCCAACGCCAAATCAGTTGGTGCTATTACTCCATGATTTTAATCTTCTTGAAGATTTAATGCATCAACTCATCAAGATAATATATATACATTTTATGTACGTTTTGTATTCTGTATATACACTTGTTATATATTTTTAGCTAGTGCTTAATGGTTGTTTGATGGGTGAGATACAGAGACAATAATGTTTACTGATCACTGCTTTTCTTATATGTTATTTTACAATGACAATTATATTTTAATATATTCGTACCAGCTTTAATATAATATCCGATAATATGATTATCTTTCTCTTTTTATATATATTACATATGTCATATATATACCCAAAATATGAATGATTTCGAATTCAACATGAGCTTAATTCAATCTTTTATTTGAAACTCATTTTTGGTAGACTAGTTGCACATGTATGTATAATTGATGATGCTAATTTGTTCAAACTTCTTTAAAAATTAGAAGTTGCATTTGTCCATCTCCTAATCCACCCTTGGGGTCCATAAGGCAATAATATAAATATAGCTAGGCAAGGATTTTCTCTTGTGCAAATTTCAGTACATCCATTTGTTATGTAATTTTTTTTCATACTTGGTGGTTGTTCAATGAGTGAGATAGTAAGGCAAGAAAGTTCAATGATGACTAATTTTCTTTCATGATATTTTTCAATGGCCATTAAATTTCACATTGAATTAATTTTTCCCAATAAAATTATTTGATTAGTTCTCTTTTAATATACATCCTTTTTAAAATACTATTTGATATGTCATATCTACCCAAAATAGTACTAATGTAGAATTAACCTTTGAAAGTTGAACAACAAACACCATCTCCTCCAACTATAAACAAAGTTTATCACACAATAGGAGGATATGGAGATTAGCATTTGTAAGATACAACATCCTTAGGGAAGGATGAAAGAGTTAGAGAAGAGGAGAGGACTGGTGAGTTGATTAGGAAACCCTATTTTTCAGGGTCTTGTTTTAGTATACCTGAACCCGGTCACTTTTGGGCCAGATTTAGTTGTAAATATTTTTTTGCTTTTAGGCTTTTCTTGGGTTCACTTTGAGTCCATGAACACTTTATTAATAAATAAATAAAAAGGACCCCTTGTCTATAATTTTCTTGAAAAAATACATAACCTCAACTCGACCTTTCTACTTTTAGATACGGAGATTGCACGTGCTTAATTTGATGCTTATTAGTTCAAACTCGGTAAGAAATTAGAAGTTAAATTTTTGATACTGGGTCTTTATGGTATCTCATGCACATGTCCACGATTGTCCGAGAAAATAAATTTGAAATATTGAAAAGTCTGAATGATATAGAAAAAGCTCAAGATGAAGTGAAGAAGTCTTTAAAGGAAAGAAAACATCTGATGATGAAACTAACCTTGAAAAGCTTAATTACCTTAACTCAGTGATTAAAGATACACTCAAGTTAAATCTTCCGACTGCTTTGTCGGTCCCGTGAGAATCGAGGGAGAAAATACAGATAGAAGGAATTACTATACCATTGAAAAGTAAAGTCTTGATTAATGTATGGGCAATTGGAAGAGATTTCCTGAGTTGAGACAATTTTGAATCTTTCATACTAGAGAGATTTGAAAACAATTCTATTGAGTTTACATCAATTTCTTCTGTTTAGCGTGGGAAGAAGAATTTGTCCAGGAAAATAGTCTAGTTTAGCTCTTATCACCCTGCCATCAGTCCATTTTTCTCTACAATTTTGTTTAAAAACTTCCCAAAGGAATTAAAGCAAAAAATTTGGACATGACTGAGAAAAATGGAATATCTTCTATACGACAGAATGATCTTTACTTAATTGCTACTCCTAGTATCTCATCTCCATTAATTTTGGTTTAGTAATGCTTGCACTACTTGTTCTAGTGTGCACAAGCATTGAACAAGTTAAGTAGTACATGCTTGTATAGTTTGTTTTATTATACCATGATGAGTAATGTAATAAATAAATGGGAGGTTAGGTATAATGATAACCATTTAAATCTATCAGTATATATTAGTCCCACATTCAAATAAAAGTACATTCTAATTGAGTACCAAGATATTTGATAAAAATGTTATCTCTTAGACTTTTTGGTCTTAAATTTTGATAAGCTTTAGCGCGTTTTCTCAAGTGTCTCATATATGGTTAAGTTAAAATGTTAAATATGTTAGTTCTTTTGATTAAACACATCAGCCTTAATAAGTTGTAAATATTCATGCCCATGTCAATTGATACGGGTCATAATTTGAGTATCTCAAAATGAAATATATTGCAAATTTAATGGGTTGGTAAATGTCTTTCACTCTTGTTAGAAATATTTTATTCATAAACTGATCTTAGATATATTTATACACCAAGTATCATTATCTACGTAGATATAGCTAAGTTTTTAGGATAATCAATGTTCTTAGTAAAGTATAAAGTGTGTTGGTGTTCTAAGTAACATGTTGAGAGTGTTTAAGGTGCACTTCAAATAATTCACGAGTCTAAATTATCAAATAGAGTTCAAACAAAAAAATTAGTTAGGCTAGCCTACGCTATACTTGTTCTAGTGTACTTTGATGAGATCTATTATGTCGTATGGATTAATGTTTGTTATGAGATGTTGTAGGATATTATTGGAGGATATATGGAATCTAAATAAAGCCTAAAAATATTCCATAAGAAGTGAGAAAACAAGAAATAGGAAGGCGTGAAGAAGAGAAAGAGAATTGGATGAACCCTCACCCTGATGAAAGTTTTAAGAGTAGAAGGATAGGTTGACTTCAACACGGATGTTAGCTTTTCTAGATTGGTTAGATAAAAATTTTTTGTGTATTATGATTCTACCATAATTGGGCTAGGTTGTGTTTTGATGTAAAATAGAAGAGAATAGCTTATGCCACCAGACAACTTAAAAGTCATGAGCAGAATTACCCGACTCACATTTTGAAATTAACAGTTTTTGTGTTTTCCTTGAAAATTTAGAGACACTATTTCTATGAGGTGTATGTGAATATATTTACTAATCATATATTATTATGAATGTGCTCTACCATCCGAGTAAGGCAAATGTGGTAGTTGATGCTTTATGTAGATTGTCTATGGGTAGTGTAGCACAGTGGAAAAAGAGAATAAGGACTTTTTCATGGAGGTTCATAGATTAGATTGATTTGAAGTGTTTTTTCATGACAAGGATGATGGTGGTGTAATGGTTGAGAGATATCCTTAGTAGTTGAAGTGAAAGATAAATAATGTAATGATCATATACTTAGTTAGTTAGTGGATGCAGTTCGTTAGAAAAAGGTTGATGTTTTCTCCTAAGGGGGAATGGAATCTTTCACTATTAGGTTCTCTTATTTGTTCCCATTGTGTATGGGCTGAGAGAAATTATATTAGAGAAAGCTCATACTTTGTAACACCCCAGGTTTTTATCCCTATAAATTTTTAGGTTTTGGTCTCACTTCCCAGGGTATGACTTTGGTAACGAATTGTGAAGACTCTATACAAGTTTTATAGTGGCATCCATATCCAAACCAATATAGGTTCCCTAAGTTTCTGTCCAGATCATGGTTTGTACTAAATGAGTTTTAGGGTCTCATTATGAGTTGTGGTATGCAAGTCACTGACAATCCAATATAACTGCCCAAAGCCATTGTTATGATGATGAATGGACTCTACAAGTCATAAGGTCTAGTCATGAGTCTTAGGGTGTGACTCATGAAGAAACTAGTGAAGAGTGCCAAAGAGTATACCGAGACTAAGATTCCAGGCTAAGACTCATATCCAGTTTTCATGACCCGTAACGACTGGGCGTCCTTTTCTGCACTTGTAAGTGTGGGCATTCTTTTCATTTTCCTATTTCCCCAATTAAAACCCATGACCATTAAACAGCTAAAAAGGGTTATTTCATCACTTTAAAAATCATAAAATACTCTCTCAAATTTCCGCATGTCAAGAACTGCTAAGGTTTCTCAAGGGTTGATCATCTAGGGTTCTAAAATTGGTTTCTTCTCCATAATCATGATATTTAAGGCATGTATCTCTTCTCCTAAACTTGTTTTGATAAAATCATGTTTTTAGAATTGTTATTCATGTGATTAATTGATAGTTTTGAGATTGGGTTAAGGGACTTCAAATGTTATTGATGGAATTTCTTTTCCCATGGCTTTTATGAATTATTCATACTTCGAAATGATAATTTTGAAATCATTAGGTGCATTATCGTGGTAAATTAGAATGAGGTTCGTGGATTCTATTGAATAAATGGATTGGAATTAAAAATTAATAATAACCTCAACCCAACTTATGAAATTGGATTCACAACATGAGTATATTCATACTGTAATCACTTTGGGAACAATCACACTGCATAAAAGGCTAATGGAACATATATGGTTTTAAATTAAACCTTGAGGGTAGAGGATTCCCCCAATTTAATGGATTATTAACATTGAACCTTGGGGGTCGTGGATTCCCCCATATGGATGAATGATTGGAGCTTGTAAGGTCATGGATTCTCCAAAGTGATGATAACTGGAATGGCATATTGATAATCGCTTGCAAGCGTAATTGATATGCTAATGCCAACAGGTTATGCCTTAATGGATGAATATTGGTTGAATGAATGGGAATGTGTAAATGATTTAATTGGGCTTAATGAGGGTTGTGTAGCTGAGACATGAAAGTAGAGGTCCGGATGGACTAATAACGGAAGCCATAGTTGTCGATGTGAGGATTGGTCTTGATGACTGTGTTCTTATATCACACTTTATATATTTGTATCTAGGATTGGTAAAGGGTTGTGGATTTCTCAACCTTCCTTAATACCCTAATTCATGCGGCTAATACTTACTAAGACCCTTTCTGCAGTGTGAGAGCTGGACCCATATACTTGTGGATATAGATGACGGTATGAGCTACACAGTCTAGGTTAATATTTTGATGATAGGCGAATTTACACGCCTATAGTGCTATATTTTACCCATATCTTAGCCAAGTTTTAAGGACAAAATATATAATTCATGCACTTTTAGTCCTTTTTCCTGTAAGTGAGCTAACAAACATGATTAGCATATTTTCAGGTATAAATGATGCAGCTTTCAGCATTTTATGGATAACTTGACACCAAAGAAAGCTTCACAAAATAAGGAAGGGAAATCTTGGACGCCTAGGACCAAAAGTGGCGCATGGAAAATCTGTCCCGGGCAAAAACAACAATTCTAAAGACTTTAGGGACTAGCAGTAACTTAGTAGGATTAGGATAATGATACATTAACCTAGTAGGATTGGGTTAAGTAATGCATTAAGATTAGTAGGAATAGGATATGGGTGTTATAAATACCCTATTTTTCTAGAGATTTTTATTCATTCCTCCCAATTCCCCCATTCCATCAATTCCCATCCATCCACCATCCATCCATCCATCAAAACAATTCTATTTATTAATTCATTGTTGACATTATTTTTCTTCTATTCGACTTTTAATTTTACAACAAGAGAATCGCTATTTTGTAAGGAATTCACGCCTAACGCCACACCACACCATACTACACGTGAGATCTTTTATTGTGGTATAATGATAATGTCTATTGTGATTTCCATCGCACTCATGAGTAGCTAAACCTCTCTGTTGGGGTTATGAAAGCCTTATGAGATACTATCTATTGCTATGAGTTTGTGAATTCGTGACACGTGTGTTGCTTATATCATTATTCTCTTCATCTTAATGCAAATTCTTGTGGCTGCAGACGCATAGAATAACGCCAGTATAGCATTAACTTGTTCGAAAGAAAAGTTATATGTCTGGAAAAGAGATAATGTCAAGGTAATAGGGTCCCATCCCCTATTAAAAAGTTAGTGCCGTAACTGGATTAACCTCTTGGAGAATTTGTACCGTTAGATACGCTTTAAGCTCGAAAGAGTTAAAGTGAAATAGTCCTTGTTGAGGTCGAAAAACGCTTGGATTTACCATCGAATACAATTCTCTATAAGCACATACATGTCTGAATTCTGCATAACTCATAACCAATAGAGACGTACAACTCATAAGGTGGACATACCCCCAACTTCTCAATTCTCATTGTTTTACATCTTACCAAACATTCTTACTTTTTACTTTGCTATTTTCCGTTTTTACCTTATTACTTTGGTTACATTACTTGCAGGACAAAACTCCCCCCTTTTTATGAGACTTGCACTAAAAGTCTAGTAATCTTTTCTTACTTGTTGACCAAGCTATTCCATGTGGGATCGATACCCAACCCAGTTGGGTTCTGTATTTGACTACGACCGCTTTACACTCCTACAAGAGCTGTAGATTGAGCATTATAAAAAATTGGCGCCGTTGCCGGGGAATACGAGTGTCAATTAAGTTTGTGATAATTACTAGACCCTTTGGTCAAAGATTCTCGTACTTTTACTTTTAGTTTTTGTTTTTGTTTTCTGCAGGTTTTTATTCAGTGCATTCCCCATACTCGAAGTTCTGGTCAACCTTTATTACCTATAAATCCTGAACAACAACGTATTGGTAGAATGGAGGCACAACACGAAATTGAAAGGATGGCTGCTCAACAGGAACAGGCGAGACTTTCTGCTCTAGAAGCCTCTCAAGTGCATCAACAGAATATTGATAACCCTGGGCGAGCAATAAATCCTGACGACGAGGACCTAGGTAATGACGAGTTACTAAACCCTAGGCATGCTGCTGAGATCGCAACACCTGCCAATAGAAGAGATCGTCAAGCTAGGTTTAGGCCTGAATGCCGAGTTATGCAACCAACTTTCGACGATGATGATGATGATCTTGATGGAGCCGGAGCCACAGGAGCCATAATTCCTCCACCATTAGTGCCCGGAGCCATGTTCAACATTATGAGCACCATGATTTAGTTATTGCAACTAAAAGGATTATTCGGTGGACTAGCAGGCGATGATCCGAATATGCATCTCATCAACTTTATTTCTACATGCAAGTCGTTTGACAATCCTAGCGTTGGACAGAATGCAATTCGGTTACGTCTATTTCCATTGTCTCTGTCTGGGGAGGCAACTCTATGGTTGAATGGGCTGACTCCTGATTCTATTACAAATTGGAGGCAATTGAAAGATGCTTTCCTAGAAAGATTCTTTCCACCATCCAAAAGAGCACAATTGAGAGATGAAATCAGCAACTTTTAGCAGCTTCCAACCGAAGCTCTTCATGAAACATGGGAGAGGTTCAAGACGAAGCTAATGCGTTGCCCAAACCACCATATGACCAATGTTCACCTAATGGAGATACTATACAGAGCCTTGAATTCAATAACTAAACCAGTGGTGGATAATGCGGCTGGAGGATCATTTATGGACCTCACCTTTGGGAAGGCAAGCAATATGCTTGATCGGATGATGAAGCAAAGTAGAGCTTGGCATACCAGGGATTCTGAGGTAGCAAGCCCTACTATATCTATTGGCATGACTGCTGAACAAAGGAGAAAAGAAGAAGAACGTGATCAAGATATGGCGATATGGCGCACATGAAAACACAAGTGGATCTTCTTACAAAGCATCTATTATCAGGGAAGACCGAAAAAGTCAAAGCTGTTGCGTTAAAAGGAAGAGACGAATCTGATTCGGAAGAAGAGGCCAACTACTTAAACAATCAGGGGGGTTTCCAAGGTAATACCCAAGGAAACCAAGGTCGGAACTATTATGATAATTCTGGAAACAAAGACCAAGGTATTTGGAAGAACAATAATGACAAGAGTTGTTTATACGTTCCCCCAGGAAGACGTGACACCACCACATCTGGTTTTGGAAATATGGAAGATATGATCGCTAAACTGTTGAAAGGAGTGGAAGCAACCAGCACGGGAGTAACGGAGGTAATAAATGATTTGTCATCAATGAAGCAATTGGTTGACTCACATTCCACTTCAATCAAGCAAATAGAGCAGCAATTGAGTCAACTTTCAGCAGCACTCAATCAAAGAAAGGCTTGCACCTTACCTAGCGACACTGTGCAAAATCCAAGGAATGACGGATCATGCATGGCTATTACTACCCGAAGTGGTAAGGTGCTGGAATCTTCATCAAAAGGCAAGAAAGTGGTTGACGAAGTAGCGGACATAGTTGATAACGCAAAAGGTGAAGAATCCGCAGAAGCTGGCCACGACATCCATGACGTCAACCCCAGCGGTTTGCAGCCTGAAACTACCAAAATTCGGAAGCAAGAGGAGAAAAAAGCCATGGAGAAAACAATTACATACCCACCACCACCTTTTCCTCAAAGATTGAAGAAAGTGGCAGATGATATGAATTTCAGCAAATTCATGACTATGTTAAAGCAGCTGACCATTAATGTTCCATTGATGGAGGCACTTGAACAAATGCCTGGGTATGCGAAATTTATGATGGATCTTTTGACAAAGAAGCGGGCAGCAAGCTATGAGTTGAAAGATAATGTTCATCACTACAGCGTAATCGCTACCCGATCACTAGTTCAGAAGAAGGCTGACCCCGGTTCTTTCACTATTCCTTGCACGGTTGGATCTATGAATTTTACTAAGGCATTGTGCGATCTGGGTGCTAGCATCAATTTGATGCCACTATCTATCTACAAGAAGTTGGGGTTAGGCGATCCAACACCAACCAATATGAGGCTCGTAATGGCTGATAGGTCGGTAAAACGACCTGTGGGTATCTTGAATGATGTGTTGGTGAAGGTTTCTTCATTCATCTTTCCTGCAGACTTTGTTATTCTGGATTGTGAGGCAGACTCTGAAGTTCCCATAATCTTGGGACGCCCTTTCCTTGCAACAGGAAGTGTGCTTATTGACATGAGAGCTAATGAGCTTTTATTTCAGTTGAATGATGAAGTGGTCCATTTTGATATATGCAAAGCAATGAAGCAGCCCAGCGATATTAATGTGTTCTCTGTAGCTGATGTTCATTATGAGGATAAGAAAGCATTATCTGTAGCAAAACAACTTACTGTTGAGCCATTGTCTGCTGCGCTACTGAATGTTGAGCATAAGGATGATGAAGATTATGAAGAAACTACGAGTGCTCTAATAGAAATAGGGTCCTATTCTGATACCCCTAAACAGCCGGACCTTGATCTTAAGAATCAACCGTCACCAACAGTAAAGACTTCCATTGAAGAGCCACCAATGCTAGAATCGAAAGAGCTCCCCGATTATCTAAGGTATGTATTCTTGGAAAGTGGAAATATACTTCCGGTAAGTATGGCGGATGATTTAAGTGAACAGCACGTAGAGGCTCTCATCTCTGCTCTGAAGAGATACAAGAGAGCCATGGCTTGGACTATTGATGATATAATTGATATCCCTCCCGGGATAGGCATGCACAAGGGTCATCTCGAAGAAGATTGCATGCCTATAAGTAAGCCTCATTGTCGTCTGAATCCATTCAGAAAACTATCCACCATCTATCTTGATGAAGTCTAAGTAATCGAGATAGTTATGTCGTGCCGCGACAATAAATCAAGAGATTGGTGGGAGGCAACCCATCGTTTTTCCTTTTTTTTCTTTCTTTCGTTCTACTAATTGTTTGCTTTTGATAAATAAAAATCCAAAAAGAAGAGTCGTGCCACGACCAAAACTAAGGCGCTTGGTGGGAGGCAACCCATCGTTTTAATCGTTTTTGTTGTTTTTGAGTGAATGTAGGTGCAAGAGGTATAACGGAGGAGATTGGTTTCAAATTTTGATTTGGAAGTATTTCATGTTGAAGGTGGTAAGTTAGGAATGAAGAAGAAAAAGGCTATGGATTGAGCATTGCTCATGAAAATATAGGCATCGAACAAGGCTAGGCCTAGGTAAAACTAGGCCACGAACAAGGCAAGGCCTATACTATGGCCTAAAGTGTCGGAATCTAGTGTGCCATAGCATAGGCGCCGCCCATGCCCAAGTATTCCATAGCATAGGGGCCGCCTATGCTAATGCCTTTTGTCTCTGAATCTCATATGCCATGCTAAAGGTGCCGCCTATGCCTAGGAATGCCATGGCATAGGCGCCGCCTATGCTCAACAATGCTTTGCAAAAGGCGCCGCCTATGCCAAGCATAGGCAAAGCAAAAGGCGCCGCCTATGGTCACTTTTGGTCTCCAAATCCGATTTTAAATGGGTCAAAACCCGACCCAAGCTTGTCCTATAAGAAAGAGACTTAGTCTTAGACCAAAAACACATTGAAAACCTAGCATAAGCGCCGCCTACCTCTCCAAATCCTGTCAAAAAAAATTTCCTTTTGCTCTTTTACTTTTCAAGAAGATCATCCCAGGTCATCAACCAAGTAAATACTACTTTGTACTTCATTTATATTCCGTAAGTACTACACTACTACGCATATTATGAATTGCTAAATCTTGAAGTAGTATTGGTTATTTGAATATGATTGAATTGTTGTGACACAACTAAGTGAGTAAACGAATACATAAGGATGATCTTAACTTGTTTCCAACTTGTATTTGATTTTGATGCACTGTCATACTTTTGCAGAATTGACATGGTCAAGAAAATTGAATAATCTTGTCATTAGAAAGTTTACATGTTGGAATGATTTGTTCATCGAGATGACAATCAAGATTGACTATCAACATATGAGGTTGTGATTATTTCTAGATGCTATAACTTGATTAAATCTCTATGTAGTAGTCGTGATATATCAAACATGAAAGTATTGACAAGATTTCAAGAAGTATGACTGCACTGATTATATTGTTGAAATATAGCGCCTAAAACGTATATCGATGAAGTCTGAGTAATCGACAACTTTCACTTCACTAGTATGTGCCAACAAATTAAGTGTGGGGTGGTGCCACTATTGTCTGTTTGTTGATTGAATCTTCCGAGATAAAGCTAACATGACTCTATTGAGATCTCAGGTACAATGGCACCAAAAGACAAGAAAAGCAACCACTTCACAAAAAGGCCAGAAAAGGGGAAGGAAAGAGCAAGCTGAATCCTCCGTGCTACAAATACCTCGACGCACTCTTGGAATCAAGTGGGTACTTATGAGGAACTTCTGAGGATGACGACTCTGATGATGATTCCGACAGAGGGGGTATGACCCCAGACATAGAGGAGGAGTCCGACTAACCAGGTTCTTCTTATTTATTATTTTCCACTGAGGGCAGTGTGTCCCGTCTAAGTGTGGGGTGCTGGTAGTTGCATACTATACTTCTCTATCTACATTTGCATTTATGTTTGTTTTGATTTTCTTTTTAGTAGTTAATTTTTTTTATTAGTTAATTTTTTTTTTCTTTTTCTTCTTAACTTAACTTCGTATGAAATTATTCTAATAGGCACCATGAGATTATGACAAGAGTTTGTGCTAAAATCATGACTATTGAGACGTTTAGGCTCTAATTGTTACTCACTATGTGATATTGTGTGGTTCAATTCCTTCATCTGTTGGGTCAAGAGTCTATGCTACTCCCAATAAAGTCGACCATGTGCCTTGTGTATGTGAGGCTATAGTGTATTCTGTGTTTGTGGCTGATGCTAGAACTTGCCTGGTATGTAAGTAAAGCGAAAATAAGGAGTGCAAGTTTAGGAGATGATTTAGGAATTTCTTTGGCAACCCATGATTGTGTACCTTCTTTTTACCTACCCATGGACATTATCCTAGTTAACCCCTTTGAGCCTTTAGCCTATTTTCTTTGACAACCTCATATGTAAGCCTAATCCATTTTTTCAAGCCCATAATTTGATCCAAATTCCTAAGTGCTTTAAAATTGTAAAGTAATGTGACAAAATAAGAGGAAATTAAATGAGTGTGATGCCTTAGAATGTATTGGTGCTTGAATTTGTTATGAAAAATAATTGCTATCATAAGAGGTGTGTTATGAAAAGAAAAAGGAAAAGAAAAATAAAAAGTTAATTCTGTTCAAAATTGAAAAACAAATGTGGAAAAAAGGGGTGGTAGAATAAAAGAAAGTAGAAAGGTTGTTTGAAATAAAAGTATTAATGGCATAATGTGATGTATTAAAGCGCTTAGGAACATAGTCACTATTTCTGGCCAGAATAGTCCCACCCGTCCCTTAGCCTACATTACAACCTGTAAAAGACCTATTTCATCCTAAGCTTAGCATTCTGACAATTAGTGGAGCATTACACTAAGGGCAAGCCTATGGTCATCAGTTGCAGCATATGAATTCTTTGTGAGAGCGAGGTCAAGGATACCCTTCTACCCATGTTTCGACAAATATACTATGCTTGTGAGTGATTATGGGTAAAATATTGCGAGACACACATGGTTGATGAGTTTTGGGTAGTCGTGTATGATTCTTTGTGCCTTAACTTTTGAATATGAGTTGACCACCATCACGAGTCTATGTTGGAGGTTGAATTGTTTCTACTAATGATCAAAAAACTACTCTCTGTTGATAATTGTTGTGCTTGTCTTGATGAATATTTTGTGTTGTTACTGTGAAACCCTAAGTTGATATTTAGATGGACATGATAGTTTGTTCGAGGACGAACAAAGATTTAAGTGTGGGGTGTTGATGATAGGCGAATTTACACGCCTATAGTGCTATATTTACCCATATTTTAGCCAAGTTTTGAGGACAAAATATATAATTCATGCACTTTTAGTCCTTTTTCCTGTAAGTGAGCTAACGAACATGATTAGCAAGTTTTTAGGTATAAATGATGCAGATTTCAGCATTTTATGGATAACTTAATGCCAAAGAAAGATTCACGAAAGAAGGAAGGGAAATCTTGGACGCCTAGGACCAAAAGTGGCGCATGGAAAATCTGTCCCGGGCAAAAACAGCAATTCCAAAGACTTTGGGGACTAGCTGTAACTTAGTAGGATTAGGATAATGATACATTAACCTAGTAGGATTGGGTTAAGTAATGCATTAACCTTAGTAGGAATAGGATATGGGTGTTATAAATACCCTATTTTTCTAGAGATTTTTATTCATTCCTCACAATTACCCCATTCCATCAATTCCCATCCATCCACTATCCATCCATCCATCAAAACAATTCTCTTTATTAATTCATTGTTGACATTATTTTTCATCTATTCGACTTTTAATTTTACAACAAGAGAATCGTTATTTTGCAAGGAATTCATGCCTAACGCCACACCACACCATACTACACGTGAGATCTTTTATTGTGGTATAATGATAATGTCTATTGTGATTTCCATCACACTCATGAGTAGCTAAACCTCTCTGTTGGGGTTATGGAAGCCTTATGAGATACTATCTATTGCTATGAGTTTGTGAATTCGTGACACGTGTGTTGCTTATATCATTATTCTCTTCATCTTAATGCAAATTCTTGTGGCTGCAGACGCATAGAATAACGCCAGTATAGCATTAACTTGATCGAAAGAAAAGTTATATGTCTGAAAAAGAGATAATGTCAAGGTAATAGGGTCCCATCCTCTATTAAAAAGTTAGTGTCGTAACTGGATTAACCTCTTGGAGAATTTATACCGTTAGATACGCTTTATGCTCGAAAGAGTTAAAGTGAAATAGTCCGTGTTGAGGTCGAAAGACGCTTGGATTTACCATCGAATACAATTCTCTATAAGCACATACATGTCTGAATTCCGCATAACTCATAGCCAATAGAGACGTACAACTCATAAGGTGGACATACCCCCAACTTCTCAATTCTCATTGTTTTACATCTTACCAAACATTCTTACCTTTTACTTTGCTATTTTCCGTTTTTACCTTATTACTTTGGTTACATTACTTGCACGACAAAACTCCCCCTTTTTACGAGACTTGCACTAAAAGTCTAGTAATCTTTGCTTACTTGTTGACCAAGCTATTCCCTATGGGATCGATACCCAACCCAGTTGGGTTCTATATTTGACTACGACCACTTTACACTCCTACGAGAGCTGTAGATTAAGCGTTATCATATTTTAACTCTCATGCTAAACCATGTTTCCTATTACATTATATTATATATATATATATATGTATATCATTTTGCGCATATGGTTTTGGACTAAATTGATCATGGCATTACTTTATCCCTTCCTTGAGTACATGCTAGTGCTCACCCCGCTAATCATTTTGGACGCTGTACCCCCATGCTATGTAGGGTCTAGAGAAATTTTTATTTCCTTGCACAATGATTGGTGATTATGGTTTGTTCATTGGTTTTTATTTAAATGGTGATCTTCCATTCTTCAAAACTCCTATCATTTTAAGGCATTGTTTCATTTAATTTTAGACTGCCTTTTTGGTTATGGTTGGGGGCATGTCCTGACTTAGGTTGATGTTTAGTTTTCTCAGAGGTCTTTGTGGACTACGGGATGTGGGTGGATTTGGTATTATGGATTTTTAGACCCTTTTCCATTTATTTATTGATCTTGTTATATGTTTGGAACTCAACTCTATCTTGTTATATATTTGAAACTCCTCCGCTTCTACTTATATTGTGTTATGATTGGCTAGGTTAATGGGGTGGTCTCTATTCCTGGGTGTACTTGAGATACCCAACACTACTAGGCCCTAGTTTGGATCATGATAAGCTTAGTATTAGAGCCTAGGTTCATGGTCATTGGGTGTCCAAAGTCATCTCAACTAGAGTCTCTTTTATAGGTATGTTGTGACACCCCATACATTGCATGTACTTTCCTTATTTATATGTAACTTGCTATTTCCTTGTGGTATAGGTAATGGATGAGATTTTTTATGCAAGTATTAATGGTGTACATGAAATTATAGATTCTACCCGTACATTTTTATAAGACACAATCAAGTTAACATCGATACAACTATTTAAACTTGGGACTTTAAGCTAGTATTTTGATCCAAATTTTAAAGTGACCACGTGTGTACAAGTCAAAGGTTAGATTAAAGGAATTAGGAGCTGGAAATGGAATGAAATATTGAGGTGCTTGCTTGACTTAATTAAGCTAGTGAGTCGCCTACTTAAGCTTTTTGGACCAAATTAATGGACCCATGGCTGTGGACTAGATTTGGGCCTAAACTAATGTACTCATTTGGGCCAAATTGAATAAAAGTGAAATAAAATGGAGAAATGGCCCAACACTTAAATATGCCAAAAGCCCAAATTAATTGAGGCTAAAATAAGAATTTAAGAAAGTAGTTGCATCACCTACTTTGAAATTTTGAGCGGCTTGACCCCTTAAGTAGGTACATCACCTACTTGACTAATTTATGGATAGAAATTAGGACGATAATAAGGGCTCAATATAAGATCAATATAGATGGCCATTTTTCTCATTTTAACTACATATTCCCTTTTCAATTTCAGCTTTCTCCCTTTGAAGAAACCCTCATCTTTGAAAGATAAGGTAAGTTAAAACATTCGAGTTTTAGCTTAATTATCTGATGGAAGATTACAAAACCATGATATAGGTGTCAAATTATAATACATGGCAGAATATCGAACAACTTCTTGCTCACTTTTTCTTTGTTATTAAGATATCTCTTTTCTTCTTTGATTTAAAATGTGAAGGAAAGTGAAAGTATAAGTTCTTGAGGACTTCAAAATTTAAGTATATGTTGCAGAATTAAAATAAGGTGACTTCTCCATTTTGTTCTCCTTATATTTGAATTTGAGAGAGAATTATGAATGGGTTGTTATTCAGAACTCAAGAGATGATGAGTTCAATAAGTGATTGCTACAATAAAAGTGATTAGGGACTATTTTATGGACTGTGTTGTGTGTATATGTTATGGGATGCCAGGTTGATGTTGGAGAAATAAGTGATTAGTTTGTTATGAAATATAAAAGAAAGGTGTGGCGGTACACCACCGAACTAATTATTGCATTTGTTTACTGCCTAATATGTAATGCATATTGTTTGGAATGTGTAATGATGCCGAGGTGGTTTTGGTGAACCTTATAAGGACATGCATGGTATGCGGGTGTAATTGAGAGAGAAAAGGGTTAAAATAACACCCTTAATTGACAGATTAAGAACTTACTGCCCTGTTACTATTTATGTGAAGTTAAATAGCCCAAACGTGTCAGTTGGTTGCTAATATTAGTTTTTCAATATTTCATATTTTAGATAAGTAATCTGAAAGGCGGGAAGTCACGTTTGGTTAGTTTCGGAGTTATATAATGTAACGCCCCGTAAAAGTCATGCATGTATTAGACTGTAATTTCTGAGCTTTAGACTTAAGTTTTAAATTCTTCTAAGTGTTGAAATGACTTAGACCCATTCTTAGCTGGCAACCTTCGGGATACAACTTCTCGACCTTCATTTTTGGATTTTTTTGTTGCGTTACGATGGGGCAAGGTTGTAGTACATCTCGGAGAACATTCAGAATTTTTGGACGAGACTAAGGCCTCGTTTGGATTTTGATCCAGTGGCAGCGCGCGATTAGCCCGCGCCGCCTGCTGGATCGCGCCCGGCCAAAATGTTCAGTCCATCTGGATTTTTAATGGCATTTCCGTAAATGAGTATTTATGTATAAGATGTTTTAACATCATTGTTTTGGTTTTTTGACCATCTCCAAAGCGATTTGTCAGTTTATATACATATATAAATGAATGTGTTTCCATTTTGAATACATGAACTTGCTAAAGACATTTGACCACCAGGTGTTTGATGAAATTTCTTCATGAATTGAACTTTAAGTTTCGGAATATGAAATCCTTTACATTAGTTACATGTTTTGGTGGTCTAAACTATGTTTTGAATGAAAGATCTTGCTTAGTACATTATGGCTCAGAAAAATCATGACTTGCAATGTCTTGGTATGACGATACCAATTCAGACTAACGCCATATCAGACTCAGACTAACAGACATTTCAGACTTTCATGATTTTAGACATTCAGAATGTTGCATGTACAGAAAAGGTTAAAAATGCACATACAGAGATGTTAGGTGGTTCCCCGAAGAGGGATTGAGTTCAACCGACTCATTGCCTAAAACCATGGTTTGCCAACCCGGGTATACTATTATGCGCTGACTTAAATGTCCTGTGGCGTATCAGACTCAGACACTCCAACCCTTGCGGCACACTTGGGTTGGGGGCTTCCCCGCCAAGTCAATGACGGATTCCATACAGCCCGTGGAATATCAGGCTTGCAGGGGAATACCACCTAACTCAGAAGTAAAACACAGATCTTGATTTGAAATGAACAGGCAGGTTACATATTTTCAGAAAGTGCCCATGTATATTTCGGAAACAGTTTTATACATGATGTCTTGATGAAAATTTTTTTTCACTTAATATATATATATATATATGTTCCGTTATACTATTTTTGGATTGCTTCGTGTGCCAGTACTTTTGTGCTGACCCCCCCCTCTTCCAGTTCCTGAGGCACAGTCTAGAGGTCCAGCTACTCAGTAGACATTCTCAGATTTGCAGACTTGATCTCACAGTGGTGAGCCTTCTATTATTCGGAAGGCCTAATTATGTCAGACATTATCTTATTTATTATGTTTTCGGTTTACTGGGGGCCTTGTCCCAGTTTCTTTTCAGACAGATGTTTGTGTTCTTAGTAGAGATTTCGCAGACTGATGTCAGATAGTATTATTCAGAAACGTTGCAGAACTTGACCATGTATTCCGTACTCAGTTTCAATTCCTTATTTTATTATGATTACGAATGTTGTGCATGAGAACCAGCTAGAGAATGGGTGTTCCGAGCCTTCATGGTTCGGGATGCTCGTCACGGCTAGGGCCTAGGCTCGGGTCGTGACATATAATCAGGTATGTAAGGCATACTCTATTTTGAACTCTTTGGCATGAAATTGGACATTTGGTCCATCAACTAAACTTCCCAAGGTTATCCTATACAAAATGATATATAATGGCAACGTATTATATCCCATGTAGTCAATGTCCTTGTTCCCTCTCTCTAACATGTTAAAGCACCTCAATACATGCTTATTATTAAACCTGCACGTCTATTTTCACTAGAGAATTTCAGCAGTTCTGCGTTTACTCAAATAAGATCCACGTGTTACTTTCTGCTCCAAAACAATTCATTTGTGTGCAACAATTACCTACCTCATTGTTATTGCATTAAGTGCCCATTTAAATGTCTCTTATTGGTAGATTACTATTTTAAGGTACCATAATGTTATGACTACCAAAGTAACAAACTCAAAGGTTATACAAACTAAGTAATGCAGACTTGTGAAAGGAGTGGCAGCTCAGGGGCATAAGCCTAGAATGGTCCGATCACGATACCTTTATTGTGGGTGGAAGCTTAGGGTCATAAGCCTAGCATGGGCCGATTCCAATGTTCTTATGTGGGTGGCAACTCAGTGGCGTAAGCGTAGCATGGGCTAATCCCGATTTGTCTATTTTCCATTGATCAGTTGGTCATTTTTATGACTTACAAGGATTATGAAGTAAGAAAGGTCAAATGAAGAAAGGAATGTAATGAAACTAATTTTAAAAATATATAAAGGTGGTCTACTAGCACTATTTATTCATTGGTATCTGATTTCTATTGAGCTCGTGTATCATGTGTTGTTACATTCAGCCTTATATATTCAGTACATATTATCGTACTGAAGTCCCTCATGGGGGACCTGTATTTTATGCTACAGGCATAGGTTCTACAGCTAATACACCTCGCTAGTAGAAGCACAGGCTATTCAGTGACTATTGTTGAGCTCCAGGTTGATTTAGGCCTTTTCGAGTTTGTTCCATATATTTTGGTATTGTATAGTAGTCAGGAGTAGGGCAGGGATTTGTCCCGACTCTAACTAAGTCTATGTATCTTTTAGAAGCTTTGTAGACTAATGTAATGTTAAACATTGTAGTGTCTTATCTTTTAGATGTGGTGGCCCCAACGGCCAAGTCTTGTATATATAATTTCGTGCTTGCCAATGTAGATATTCTCATAGATGAATAATATCATGTTTTTCAGAACCTTTGGTTGTCATAGTTACATGCATGAGAAGTACAAGTTTATGGATTGGTTCTCTCGGGCCTTTATAGCTACGGGTGCTTGTCTGCCCCAATAGGATTTGAGGAATGACAAAGGTGGTATCAGAGTAGGTCGTCCTAGGGAGTCTACAAAGTCGTGTCTACATAGAGTCTTGCTTAAGGGTGTGTTGTGAACCACATCTATAAACAAGACGCTATGGGAATTTATGGGTTTTTTTTTTTTTTTCACATCTTAGATCGTGCAATAGAGCCCAAGTCGTAGGTGAAGTCATATTTAACCACTAAACCTGTTTATTCCTATCATTATTGTAAAGATGCCAGTTACAAGAAGGAGTAAGAATACAGGTAAGCGAGTTGACGTGGCTACCGGAGAAAGGACCAACAAGTCACCACCTAGACAAGCTAATCAAAGTGAGTCTCAAGCTGAGTTTGTATCACAACCTTATTCTACTCCTCCATCTCTACAAGAACTAAGGAGGAGAAAAACCGCATTCTTAGAACCACCTATTAATGCTACTGACTAAGATCTAGGGAATGCGGTATAATTATTGGCTCGTATAGTTGCTGTAAAAGCTCAAGGACAAGCCATTCCAACCACAGGTTCTAGTGGTGCAGATAGGACAGCTAGCCTACGAATGCAAGATTTTCTTAAGTTGGATCCTCCCAGATTCACCGGATCAGATATTAATAAAGACCCACAGGACTTTATTGATCAAATCCAAAAGGATCTAAATGTCATGCATATATCCGGTAAAGAGATGGTTGAGCTAGCAGCATATAGAGTCAAAGGAGAGGCTATATTTTGGTATGAAGGCTAGAAATGATCTAGGGGTATCGATGCACCTTCAGCTACTTGGAAAGAGTTTAAAGAGGAATTTTTTTACCATTACCCTCCATTTGATATTTGAGAAGCATGTGTGGATCAGTTCCTAAATCTTCGCCAAGGGAATATGAGTGTTATGACTTACATGCTCATACTTTAGGAAATCGATCATAAAATAGCTTAAGGGTTTGTAGAAAGAAAAACAGGTATGCTTCTCTTTCTTTAAATCATAATCAGGATAAACAAATGTGGATTTCATATCTTATCTTAAGATCAAAAGATCAATCTTTGCTTTAAATCATGATATAAAATTTGTCAATGGTGATTAAGATTATAATCTTGTTGTAAACTCAATACTTCAACCTACGGCTTAAAGTTAATGCTTTAAATTCATAAAAGAAACTTCATGCTGAATAATCACATTAAAATCTTTCAGCAATATCAAGTCAAGATGATGAAATCAAAATCACAATATAAATCTTAAAAATAAAACATGAATATAGTCAATTCTAGATGTACTTAAAGCTTTCAATATCAATTTAATAAAATACTTCAAGAAAATAGCAATTTGGGTATGAACCCTAATCCAAAAAAAATAAATTAAATCTTAAAACCATGCACTTTGGGAACAAAGGTGAAAGGGTATCCTTGTTCCTAACCCCCATATGCCTTAATTGAATGGATTCTTGAAGAAATCTTGTATTTAGAACTTAAATACTTGTGTTCTTGGGAAAAAAACATGAATTATTGCTCTTGTGAAAAGGGAGGGTTTATACGTGAGTAGTTTTGAGGAAGTTGGGAAAATAATGCCCCTTTTTGTCCTATAAATCGTGTTTGGACGGCTGGGATTGAGGGAAAAGGACCAAACTACCCCTTGG
Source organism: Capsicum baccatum var. pendulum (assembly GCA_030864225.1). Lineage (NCBI taxonomy): Eukaryota > Viridiplantae > Streptophyta > Magnoliopsida > Solanales > Solanaceae > Capsicum > Capsicum baccatum. Next base: position 230,121,374 of record CM061556.1, read on the forward strand.
ACTCTTCATTGCATGGAAATAACTTTCGTGGCCCAAACCCCAGTGTAGGAAAATTACCCTTGCAACGCAACCCCTAAAAAGGTGGAATAGCCCTCACGGTGCGACCCCCAGTCCAGGGGAATTTCCCTCGCAACGCGGCCCCTAAAAAGGTGGAATAGCCCTCGCGGCTTGAGGCTATCGCAACCCCTTACCGTTACTCATGTAAATGGTCATAACATTTTGCTCGGGTATCGGATTAATGCAAAATTAGTATCTTTGGAAATATAACTCAATTACCTATCATTGGTGGGAATTGAGCAGAAAATTTCCACCTTTGTCAAAAGTTATGAACGTTCAAAGTTGACCTTTGTAGAATCTAATACTAAAATTTGGATGAATCAAAGGCTCTTTGTTCAACCTTGATCTATATGATTACTATGAAAATTTTTCACCCAATAAGAAATCCTCACAGTAGGATAATGATCATGACACATGCATTTAAAATACAAATCATTGAATTAAATTTTACACACACAGGAATGATGGTTCGATTTCTAGCTCAAAAATGTGGGGTGTTACATTATCCCTCCTTGGAATCATTCATACTCAAATTATGGATAGGAACTTGTTGAATCATTAGAAGTATGGAATAATGTACACATGACATGTCTTGCAATAAAGGATATAGCTGAGCTAAAATATTATAACTTTTTGAAACTAATTTTTTAGTTGACTTGACTTTGTTTACTGTAAGGAGTTGATTCATACTGAGTGTTTAGAACTTATTTGAAATGAAATGTTCACGATAGGAACTTAAATATAGAACTGGGAATTAATAGGTGATGAAATAAAATTTCAACAGTTACTAAGGATGGAATAAGGTATGTAACTTCTTAATAGGAGTTGTTCCTCAACCAAACACATATAGGAATCAAAAGAAAGGGCTTCATGGCATCGCCAAGTACATTATGTAAGAACGAATCATGAGATAACAAGATCAAGGTGGTATAATGGGTATCACAATGTCTGAGCTAGAATACTTGGAAAACAGAGATCATGCACTGAACACTTATGTACTGAGTCACGACTGAATTAGCCGAATCTGAAACATGATGCTTGGACTAAACTAAATTCATAACTTGCATGGAAGTGAATGAATTACCTCATGGAAGAGACATAATCAAGAAACTTTGGATAGTTAGACTAGATGGAAAGATGGAAAATCATAGGAGATTATCTGTCTGATTGCAAATTTGAATAGCTGGCTATACAGACTAAATCATATTGAAAGCTTATACTCAACTGGTGTATTTCTTCAACACTTTTTCAAAGAAGTTCTAATAACATTAGGCTGCAATGAATTCTTGGGCATGATCTGATTAAGGAATCTTAATATGGCTATAACTCTATAACATGGAATATAGGCCTATGAAATATAAGCTAAGATAGAATTACTAAGCCTTAGGTAATGCAACTGCTAACTTTAAAGATCAGCCATATGTAATGACTTGAGAAGACCACTTAGTCATCATATGATGCTTACGATCCCTAAGGTAACATAAGCTATCCCATCACTGAGATATGTTCTGAGCACTGAATAATAATATTCTAATTAAAGTAGAAAAATAGGCTGAAATTCCATAAGGTTCAAAATATCTAAAATACTGATAATGAATAATAACATCTGAATCTGAAATACTGTTTGAATCTAGTCTGAAAAGCCTCTAACTGAAATTATCTCAAAGTGGAGTTGAAAGGATAATCCCACAACTAAATCCATCTACTAAAATACTGCTAAGATGAAGTACTAAAATAAATGTGTATCCTTTCTAGATGAGGACTCACTACTAAATCTGCTACTGTTGACTAAATCTGGCTAAGCACGGTCAGGAACTTGAGCATCCAAACCTATGATATAAAACATCATAAGAAAGAAACGGGTATGCGATTAGTACGTTGAAATGTAATGGTATGCTAAGTGAGGTAAGGCTGAATGAATGGGTTTATATGCATGAACAATAACTAATGAATGATATGCAAGAGCGGGGTTAGCATACATGGAGGATCTGTAACTACTGAACATACTATGCATATTGTGACTCAGTATACTAGAACTAAATCTAATAACTGATAACTGAATATACTGATAATTTGAGATCAATGATAATCTAAATTATTGATAACTGAGTGACTGTATCTGATAATCCTAATTTGGTAAAATAGAACTGAGTTCTATTCTGAAGACTTAGACCGAAATTGAAACTATAGGAGGTAATCATCTAACCGACATGCCCCAATCTAAACTAATAGAGGTATAATTTGTAACTCCAATTGGAAGGGTGTAAGTATCGTGCCAAGGGTAAAGACAAGTTGAAGAGTCACCCTCTACTGGCAGGTTCCCTAAATGAGAATGGTGGTAGCCTCTACTGGTAGGTAGAGCACCTCATCAACCCTCAATTGAAAGGTTTGATGTCTCAACCTCGATGGCTACGTAGTTCTGGAATGCAAGAATTTCTTCTAAGGATCACACCCTCCGCTGGAAGGTGAGCCCCCATTCTTGGGTTTACACGGTGCTGAATCCTACTCTTAACTGAAAGACACGGAATTTATTTAACTGGTCTGAACAGGATTAATACTAGATAATTGAGTTTTCTTAAGTTCTGTGACTGACTGAGTTCTACTAAGTTATGTAACTGATTGATAGTACTACTGATTGTGACATGACTGATACTATTCGGTAACTGATACTGGCTCTAGGTACACAGCTAAATTGTCGGGTATTAAATACCTCCAGGTCTCGATAGCATGAAAATTAAAGCAAAGCATAATCTTGAATAACATAACAATGTTTACTTGGTCATAATTCATTCAAAGAGACATTCTATCAAACACTTGTAATGCATTAACTTGTACATGTATGGAGAATACATGTTAGCATGCTATAATGGCATTATTTCATTCTAATAGACAATTTATCAAACACATGGGAAGCATGCTTGGTTTATTAACTCATAAAACACATCGTATTATTATAGTTTCCACAATCAACTTGCAAAGGGAAGGGTTTATCATGAATATCATGTAATTAAACACATACTAGGATCAATTTTTGGAACTTGTAATCTAAATCATGGATTAAAACTTAAACAACATCATGAACACGAATTAAATCTAATGCAAACATGAAAATCATAATTCATAGATCTTGCATTATGAAGAAAGACTCTTAGGCTCAATAGAAGGTAAGGATCCATGGATGAACAACTAACATACCTTAATTCATGAGATTCTTTGAGTTCTCGGAGAGATTCTTGCGATTGACCTTGATTCTTGAGATCTAGGGTTTGTTTTCATGAGAGAGAACTACCTTTTGATTTCGGGGAAAAGACATCTAGGTAGAATAAAATCATGAAAAAGACAATTTTAACCCTATACGCAACTTTAATTTTTCGTTAATTTTTCCCGATCTGGACCCCTGATGCGATGTGGCGCCATCGCTCTGTGTCACTAGAAAATTGCATGGTGGTGCGATATGGTACAATCACATTGCCACTTTGGTTGAAAACTGGAAGTACACCGCAACGAGGTGTAATCGCGTTGCTACTGGAAATTTACAATTGTGAACTAGGTCTATGGCGCGATGCGCAAATATCACGGAGCAACACTGGAAATTGACAATTTCTATTTGAACACACTTCGCGATGTGCTACTGTCCTGAATGATAGTGTTTAATGACAGAAACTTAAAATCGCCATAACTTCTTACCCGGTCATCGGATTTAGGCGAATTTTATATCGATGGAAAGCTAATTGAATTTCCTACTAAATGTAAAGTCAAAATCTTGAAAATTCCACATGTATAAAAGTACATTCATCTTTAAAGAAAGTCTTTGACATTTTTCAAATGAATTTAAGCTAGGTTAAAGTAAGGGGTGTTATACCATACTTCTAAAATACTCTCTTAACTATAATTTTCCCCTAAAATACCATGCTCATTTGATTCTATTTATAATCCTTACATGGGTAAATATAACTACTCTATCCAAAGTCTGAGTTGAGCTGCATACTCTTGCTATGTTCAAGCCTAACTCAAAGTTACAAAGTGCAATACAGAATACCATAATACTAGTATAAACCATGAATTCAATTCTCCATGCGTTTCTACATCTCTCATTTCAAGGATAATTCTTGTTACCACTTTAACAACCAAATTCAACCTCTTACGAGGAATTCACAAGCACACAATACACACCTCTACATATACACCAACATGACATTCAATCGTATCATTATAACCACACATGAACTTCTAGGAAAATAATCCACCAAAGCAACTTTGTCCTTTTCTCTAGACCTCTATTCATAACACCCTTCTTGCATTATTCTTAAAAAAAATAGACATGGAATTCTCAGCGAACTTTGACATATACCAAAAGTTTTTCCTCAATCTTCCTTCACACTTATAGCCTTAGATAAAACGAGCATACAAAAATATTTTCCCAATAAGAAACATTTATTCTCTCCCATCTAAACAATTGTTCATCACCACTATCATCCCTACCTTAGATTAAAACCAATCTTCTAAACTTATGGATCTATTTCATATCCCTAGGACTGAGCCATAATTTCTTCACTCTAATGTTCAACAAAAAATGCTCAACTCATGTGAATGAACTATATTTAAAACACACTAAATTCATTCTTAGACAATCCCTTCATATATAACATCCTTAACTTTCCGTATTTTTAATAATCTCCATCATAGACTAACACTCCTCCCCCCCCCCCCCCGGCAAACATACCTACCTCATTAAACACATAATTTGTAACATATTTCTAAACTTATATTTTTCCCTAAACTAGGAGAATTAGAATAATACCAAAAGACTCAATATTATCTATGCATAACATCTTAACTTAGCTATCAATAACACCATATACTACATAACTAGCCTTCTTACCATTTAGAACCTCAAGAGTACTACTACCCACACAACCTTCAATAATCTTATAAAATAATGCAACTCCGATATCACCTTGGTTACACATCTAAATTTTACCTACAACATAATTCTTAATTATGATTAAATGAAATTAAAGTCTTGTATATACTATTCAAGCCTAGTAGATCACTTCCACATAACTAGAATCACTAACCAAACAATCATTATTTCCACCTTGATGATCATCCATTGTTCAAACTTAGTGTCTAGTGCTAGGCATGATTAACAACAAAACCTCACATACTATTCTCGCTCGAAATCTATAAAATAAAACACAAAGAAACAATAGTCCACTAGAACCTCATAACAACAATAATCGACCATAATTTTATGGCCTATCTTATTATAATCCATTACCACATCCTCCTTATAAACATTACTACTATTTACCAATATATACACTTAAATTACATTCATATCTCTTTAAATTTCAACTAAACTGCCTTTTATTTGCAACCTCATGGGAAGCCTAAATTAAAAATATTCAACCACCAAATATTTTTATTAGTAACCTACACTTATCTAACGTGATAAATACTATCAATAACTTCTTTCCTACTTTAAAAAAACAATAGTTCATACTAACTAATAACTCTTTCTCTACCTCTTACCATAGAACTTGTACCACTTTCGTTACCTCTAATAAAACACACAAGGACATATAACCTCACTACTAAGTCGATTATATGTAAAAGTTCATCTATATACATTCGATCAATTGTCGTTACTACCTTTTTTGTCACTACACTTCTAAACCCATAACACCAACCATAATAAGGTTCTACTACTTATGAATCATAACACTCAAGGTCATAATATCTCTCGAATGAAAACTCTATTTAGAAATCTAGGTTTATACTACCTCCTCTCATAAGCACTATCTGAATTAAAGGGGTTAATGAGGAATCTAAATACACAACATATTCTATCTTAAATACATAACTAATATGGATGAGGACAAAAGCTTTAAACTTAAGGGACTTATAACACACTAGCAAGCTCCTCTCAAGCCCCTTATATGAATTCTTAAGTTATTGATAGTATATTTGAGAGCATCATCTTGGGAGAAATTAGAATCTGGTATTCATGTCATCTAGAAAAGTCATAGATAGATAATTAAGGAGTAACACTTGAATCGATAGAAGTTTCTTAAAAAAAATGTACTGTATGATCTAGAGTATGAAAGAAAGGAGACATTTCTTAAATTCCTTGAAACCTCTCAAAGAAAAGTACAAACGTCTTCATACTATTCTGCAAGACACTACTAGACAAGGCTTCATTGACACCCTAGGACACTTGAACTTTGTGCTCTGATATAAAATTTGTAATGGCCTGAGACTACCCCTTGTACATCACATGGTTCATAGAACAGCAAGCGATCCTAATCTAACCTATGATATTTGTATAGCTCGTGAGCAACAAAATATGTTACATAAATCTAAAAGAAATAATTAGAAGATATGTATTTGCTAAATATTTTCAGTACATATTAGTTAAAAAATTTACACTTTGGTTATAAAAAATAAAACTAAAAGTAAATACTGGAAGCTACACAATGTTTGATTATGATGTTTGGGCTACAACAGGTAGCTACATTGTGAGATAATTTAGCACAAAGACATATATGTGGGTCAATACTTTTGGAATGTATTATGTATGTGGGAGTGAGTACATAAGTAAAACAATAATTGAATATTCATATAAAATTTTAAATAATGCATGCTAAGTGTAAATTACACACCTTAAGCTTGAATAAAATAAAGACTGCAAAATCCTAAACATGAGTAATAAAGCATAAGTATAAACTTTGTGATCCATAACACTTAGTTATAAGAAGTTTAATTTTATTCTTACTTAGGGAGGTTCTTCTAACCGACATAAACCATGCGAGCTATCATGGAGTCCAACGTCTTACCCACGTTGGGGACAGCTATTCTACCCTTTCTATTGGAATAGAACCTTAACTTAGTGATTGCTGAACTTAAACCATATTGGTACTTAAACCTACGGTCGGTCATAGTTTCTAGGAATTAAGGATATGCTCATCCACATTCACTGTTGTTGCTAAATACTACTTCTATATTACTTATATGCTCATAGTTTAGGAAATCTACCTTAAAATAGAAAAAGGGTTTATAGAATGAAAAACAGTTATGCTTCTCTATTTTAAATAATAATTATGATGAACAAATATGGATTCCATATCTTATTTTAAGTTTAAAAGATTAATCTTTGCTTTAAATCATGATATAAAACTTGTCAATGAATCTTAAGAGCATAATCTTTTTATAAACTCAATACTTCAACTTAGGTTTTAAAATTCATGATTTAAATTAAAGGAAATTCATAAAAAACTTCATTCTCAATAATCACATTAAAATCTTTCAACAACATTGATTCAAGATGATAAAATCGAAATCTCAATATGAATCTTACAAGTAAAATATGAATATAGACAATTCTTCATGTACTTAAAGCTTTAAATATCATGGTCATAACATGCTTCAAGAATATAGCAATTTGTGAATGAACCCTAATCCAAAACAAGTAAATTAAACCTTAAAACCATCACTTTGGGCACAAGGAAGAAAGGGTACCCTTGTTCATAAACCACACATACCTTAATTGAACAGATACTTAAAGAAATCTTGTATTTATAACTTAAATCCTTGTGTTTTGACATGATTTGTTTTGAGGAAGATGAGAAAATAATGCCCCTTTTTGTGCAATAAATCGTGTTTGGACGGCTGGGGTTGAGGGGAACGGACCAAACTTCCTTTTTACCTCTTTTTCCCATGGAAATAACCCTCATGATGAGACCCCCATTCCAGGTTAATTTCCCTCATGATGTGACCCCTAGAAAGGTAGATCAAACCTTACGGTGTAAGGCTATGCGACCCCTTACTATTACTCCCATAAATCATCATAATATTTTGCTTGGGTATCTGATTTAGGCAAAATTGGTATTGTTGGAAATCTAACTCAATTATATATCATTTGGTGGGTATTGAGATGAAATATTGTAACTTTGTCAACAGTTATATGCATTAAAAGTTGACCCTTCTAGAATCGAATACCAAAATTTGGCCGAATCAAAGGCTCTTAGTTCAACCTTGCTCGATGTGATTCCCATGAACATTTTTAACCTAATAAGAACTCCTCAAACTAAGATACTGATCATGAAACATATATTTGAAATAAAAATAATGGGGTTAGAGTTTACACACTTAGGAACGACAGTTTTATTTTTAGCTTGAAAATATGGGGTGTTACATTGGGAGTCTTCTCGGATAATAAGGTAATGAAATTGAAAGTCAGGAGCCCGCCTAGAGAATAGGGTGAAGAGATTGAACATAAAAAAGGTGAATAAATTATAATTCACAAGCCCATATTATGTATAGATTGAAGAAATCAAAAGTCAACGAGGTGGAAAAATTGTAAGTTGGGAGCCCATATGGAGAATAGGGTGAAGATTTTCAAATTCGAGCTAAAAGTTTAGAAGTTCCACATAAAAGAATATGATAAATGATTGATTTCATCTCCAACACCAAATTTTACATGAAGAATAATCTATTTGAACATTCTGTTCAAAGAAAACCGAATACGTTATCACTTGAGAAAGCATTGAAGACTCAAGACAAAAATCAAGAGATATTTCATAAATAGAACTTTTGTAATTTCATTTATCTCGATAACTTGTAATTTTTATTTTTAATGTAATAATAGAGCAGAGGTATGAAACCTCGATAGGACCTTACTCGATTCTCCAACTCGGTTTAACCCCTCTCTTTTAAAATTTTTGAACTACATATGACTTGATCGCCGCATAACATTGGATAGATAGGATGCAAAAAATCAAGACTCAATTGCACTCTTTCCTTGTGTTTATTTCTTTTAAATAATGGTCGCGATAAAAGTCTATCTCATTATCTACTTCTTTGTCAAAAAAAACTTTGTGTTTGCTTCAAAAGAGGAGCATGATGTAGACACGTAATTTTGTCCCTTCAAAACTCAACTTTTACCTTTTTATTCTGACCATACTATGTACCTCACCCTCAGGTGATGATCCCTCCACTATAAACAAAGTAACAAATTCTAAACAAAATAATAACATCCTACCCTAGCTAACTTGGACACCTCACCACCCCCTCTAAGCCCATGTCCCTACCCTTACCCCCTTTCACTTTTTCCCTTCCCATTTAAAAACACATTGTAATGCCCCAAAAATACACCATAGACACCACATGAGGCTAATAACTACTATTGATCCCGAGCTAACCCATGAACTGGCATACTATTAAGCAACTAAATTATAATACATTAAATAAAAAGTTCTGCTGTGCGGAAACATAACCATACTGAAAATATAAAAAATATGTAACTGATAAAGTTTTACAACCTGATAAATCTGGAGAAAGAAGCTAAAATTACATTCCTGACTCTGACTGACATCTATGAAACCTATACTATAGTGACTATAGATAGCTGGGATGCGACTCCAACTACCACTAATCAATACATCTGAGTAATAAAGTAAAGTACATGAACAACATCTAACTGAAGTCCCCGAAGTAGGAGAACTCATCACCTGCTGGCTGGAATCTGATTGTGATATGTGGGCTACAACTGGTACCTATATTATGAAATAATGTAACCACAAAGACGTATATGTAGATCAGTACCTATAGAGTACACTGAGTAAGTAGGGGTGAATGTAATAAGTAAAAATGATTATAAATATATACATATATATATATATATGAAATCTTAAAGAATGCGTGCTAAGTGTAAGTAGACTCACCAAAAGGATGGAACAAACTGAAAGCTAAAAAAATCTAAAAACATAAGTAACAACATAATTCAGAAGGTGAATCACTACATTTAGTTTTCTTAAACTCATTACTTTTGTCGATTAAGTAGAACTGAAGCTGGGATATGGTAAAACAGGAATACTATATGAATATTGGGTTTACAACTGTGTGATGGAAACAAACATAACTCGAGTATCTGAATAAACGATTATACTGAGCACGAATGCATAATCATACAAAATATAATATAGCATATGCTAAGCTTATCTGATTAACTGAATGACTGATAGCTAAATACTGGTTATGTAAGACTAGGTTGTACTTAGGCTGTATAACTGGACTAAAATTTTGGAGTACTATGCATATGAGGTAAGGACTAACTGAACAACATAAGATAACTCAACATGAATTCATGAAAACTATATTATCTAAGAATGCAATACTTAGTGTATATCTGTTATGGTACTGAGATAATCTGTAATCTGAAGGACTAAAAGCCATAAAATTTAGTATATAAAAATCTGTAAACTTAGTTGAGGAAACCTTGACTGAAAACATAATGAATACTGACTGAGAAAATGAACTCCATGATAGATCACATGGTTTATGTTGGTTACATAATAACTCCCAGTGCCTCATGAATTTGAAATTGATTGGGGATTCATCTTGAAATTGATTGAACATGATATGGGAATTTCATTAAACATGTGGAAAGAATGAATTTGAAACATGAAAATGTTGTCATGAATTTAGGATCAATCATGGAATTCACTTGAATAAAGAATTGGAAACTAAAATTCATGGCATTGAGAATTCAACATCTTGCATGGAATCACACATTGACTGAATTGAATTAAAAACACTATGAAATCATGAAACTAAATATTTCTTGAACATTCAAAACTCCATAATAAGAATAAAATTTCATTGTTTAATTGAAAAGAGGTTTTTTTTTGGCTCCATGGGTGAAAGTGGACCCGTGAATGAACTCCCACATACCTTAAATGGATTAATCAGATGTAGAAGCTTGAACTTTGAATTCCTAATGATGTTCTTGAAGTTCTTGAATTAGGAAGCTTGGGTCTTGAGGGCGATAGGGTTTTCTTTGAGAGAAAGGGATAAATAATAATGTATCCAATGCTTTTAGGGGCTGAAATTAAGTGTTATGGACAGAATTGGGTAACTGGAATTGACCAAAGTGACCCTAGACCCTTTAGGAAATGAAGCTGCGTGTGAAATAGCTTTGTATTATGTTGGCTATCGCATCAGGGACAACAACGTGTAACATCACAATCACGTCGGCTTACTGCCTCTCACAAAAAAAGTCATAACTTCTCGCTCGGGTATCGGATTAAGGCAAAATTGGTATCATTGGAAAGCTAATTCAATTATCTACCATTTGGTTGGTCTTGATCTGAAAAATTCTACATATATAAATAGTTATAAATGTTCAAGTTATACCCCTGTAGAATCGAATACCAAACTTTGTACGAATCAAAGGCTCTTAGCTAAACTTTGGTCTAAGTGATTCTTATGAACATTTTTCACCTCAAAAGAAAATAAACACGAGGATAAATATCATGAAGATTATATTCATATGAGAATCATTTGGATTACAGATTATACATGTAGGAACAACAGTTCAAAGAATAGCCCCAAAATGCGGGGTATTACATTATCTCCCCTTGAGAATATTCATCCCCGAATAAGACTTGTTAGACTGAGTGTACTAAGGCAACTAAGATTATATTCTAAACATGCATGAACGAAAAGATAAATGCATAACAGATTCTGAAACATGATACAGGAATCGAATATCATGGACTGAACTGATTTCTTAAATACATTCAATGACATGAGAATGATTATAAGGTTGAGATGGAAATGAGTGAGCTAACTGATGAGTAACCATTAATTTAAGATGGATATTGTTTCATGAACAAAAGATAAAAGGTTAAGGAAAATAATACTCGGTGTATTACATCTCGCCCTTGGGATACTTCGTCCCCCAAATGATACTGACTTGACTGAATACTAAGGAAAGACTAGGATAATTCATGGGAAACTTATGGTCTGAATCATGACTGAATATCTGGAATCTAAAACTGATGTATAAGCATAAACTGAGCTAAATTCAAAATTTTCACGGACGTGAAGTACCTCATGAATAGGAATAATGGAAAACCATAGGAACTTGTCTGTTTGACTGCTAGACTAAATTGTTGGCTATAAGGACTGAATTATACTTAAAGGTTATACTCAACTATATATTCCACTTGTACACCAACATGACATTCAAGTCTATCTTCATAATCACACATGAACTTGTAAGAAAATAACCCCAAAAGCATCTTTATCATATTCTCTAAACCTCAATTCTTAAAACTTTCATGCGCTATACCAAGAAAACACACTTCAATTTTGACTAATAATGGCATAAGAAGAGGTCACTGAAGGGTTAGAACATGAGGAACTAAAACATGAAGGGATGTTGTGCATAACTTGACACTTTACTAAGGCTTGAGGAATAGAGTATCACTATTAAAGATTCATCAAAAAGATCTAAATTTAGGATATACATGATATAATCTAAATTTTACTGAGTGTAGCATGATTATCCAGAATTTAACATACTTTAAAGCATAAGTACATGAGTAATGAGTATCATCACATGAGTTTAGAGTTCATAATTTCATGGAACATTATTCTTACTGCTGAGTGGACTAGAACTCCTCATACTAGAAACGTGTACATGATTTTTATGAAAAGTCCATGAATATGAGCTATGATCATGGAGCTGACATGTATGGCATTAGTACATATTATGATTACTGAAATAAAACATTGAAATAAGAATGGGTTAGGAATCATCCTCCCTAACTAATGTTTTATAACACACTGGCATCACTATTAGAATCTGAGATCCTAACTTGGTTACTTATTCTATCATCTCCCTCTTAGCTTCATGCCATCATTCTAAGTTTGTGGACCCCTTTAATAACTCTAAACTGAACTACAGCTACTTTACTCTAGAGCCCGGCATATATCAATACACATAATTACTAAAATCACCCAGAAAGCCTACACATGAAAGTGTAGAATTCGCCGCTAGTACAGCCTTCTGATATACAACTTTAAACTTTGTATAGCCCATAACTTAGCTGGTAAGAACATTACATACTACATTACTAGCTTCATGCACACTTAGCAACTAAAGGATACTATCTAAGAGCACCTACACCATCATACTTAACTTAAATTTTTTGTAATACCCGTGCTTATTCCTAGCTAGAAATCATCCCAAGAATGCTAGTACTTTCTTTGAAATACAAATCTATTTTTTTACCTATGGTATTTTTCAGATTTCTAGTTTCTATCACATGGAAAATTGAGTTAGCTTTATAATAATACCAATTTTGTCCAAATCTCACACCAGAAGAGGAAGTTATGGAAGTTTTACTCAGAACTAACCGAGACGCCCATGTGTGACATCCAAGTTGACAGACCGCCAAACAAGTGACAGACCACCACATTGACTGTCACAGCCAAGGCAGTTGGGCCACGTTCTGGATAAGGATTGATGGATGAGTTGATAGACCGTCAAATTTTTTACGGACTATCATCCAGGCCATCAACTCTTATCAGGTGAACCCCATTTTTGGTCCACGTATAACGGTCAAAATAATGGACTATCAAGTTCCTGACGAACCCTCAGTCGGGTCGTCACACGCCACGTTCAGTTTACTTCCAGGCCATTTCAATAGGGGTATTTTTGTCACTTACCACTCGCCTATATATACCCAGATTAGTTCGAATTTAGATATTTTTACTCTTTATTTTTTCACAAACAAAAACTAAGGTTTCTCTCAAAATTTAATCTCCAAGAACAAGACCCAATCTTCTTCTAAAATCAAAGGATTTCAAATCCTTCAAGTTCAAAAACATCAAGAACCTTGAGTCAGGTATGCGCAGTCTTCATCTATTAATCCATTTCGTTCATAGAGCTCAAGAACCATGTTTTAAATATTATTTTGTGATTGTCTTTTTGTGATATGAACATGTACATGTTAATGATTGTTGGTTAAGTTTTGAGATGATATCTAAAGGTGTTTTCATAAAGTATATGTGTTTGTTAGTTGAAACCCATGATCCTTTTATGGTTTAATATGGTGAAATTTATGAACACACTCAAGCTAAAAGAATGCTTGCAAAGTGTTTTATAATATACCTAGACGATAGAATTTATGTTCCATGATTTAATTGTGCTTAAATGACAAGTCCATGCTCTATGCTTTACGATTTCCCATGAATTCCATGTGAGTGATATGCGTTGTTGTTGTGATATGGATTGACCATGATATCAAAGCTATGCAAGTATATACATGTATGAATTTTCCTTCCATGTATAAGATTTTGAGAACTATGCTTCGTATGAAATCCCCTACTCATGATATGTTAAATTGTGGACTTTACACTTATGATCAAGTCAATCATGTGTGTCAGTTTCCTTCCATTGAGTCCTGGGGGTACTTGTACCCAAAAAAAAAAATAGTTGTGTACCTAGATCCATGTCATGTCATCACGATAATCTCGCTCAAGCCATGATCTATAGAACTCAGTCGGGCATGTGACTCAGGAAACCTCAGAAATGTTATGATCTCAGTTAATTCTCAAAGAGTAGCACTAATCCATTAGTCAATAGAAGTCAGTAACTCAGTCCATGTATCGTCAGTTAAATCACGTTCAGTCTCTTCAGATAGGAGAGAAGTTAGCACTGAGTGAACCAAAAGGATAGGAACACACCTGTCAGTTTAGGGTGTGATTCTTAGTAATCATCCTTATGTTCCAGAACTACGTAGCCAGCGTAGGTTGATATATCTTAACCTATTATAGTAGGGTAGATGAGGTGGATTAATCCTTCAATTTAGGGTTCCCACCATTCTTATTTTGAGTACCTTCCAGATAAGGGTCACTCACTGCTATCCTTACCAGTGGCGCGGTATTGACACCCTTCCAGTTGGGGTAGAGATTGGACCCTAACTTAGCTATATGTATTATTGGGGCATGTAGGTCAAACAACTACCTCCCACAGTTTTAGTCCCAGTCTTAGTAAAAGCACTCAGATAGTTCTTTAGATTTTAGTATGTCAAGACTGTCAGATATAGTCAATTCAGTTACAGAATGAAACACAGATAGTTCCAGTAGATTCAGGACTATCAGACACAATCATCTATGTTATTAGAATTTTTGTATTGGTCATGCTAGATATCAGTAGATCATGTATTAGTGTCCAAATCTAGATATTACAAAATCATGATCTCAGTTACTACGTATGCATGTTTCTACTCTTACGTTCATATAAGTTAGTCAGTTAGCATTGTTCATGCATGTGAACCCTTTCTTCATTTAGCCTACCTCTCTCATATACTCAGTACTCCCATTTGTACTAACGCATTTATGTTATGGTGCTTTTTTTATGTTACACCATAGGTTCACAAATACAAGCTCCAGATCAACAGTAGCAGCAATATTCTAGTAGCGGAGTTGTAGTGAGTCCTCATCCATTCGAGGAGAATATTATTTATTTTATTTATTATTTTAGTTCAATTTTGCTAGATGGTGTTTGTTTGAGTCATGGTCCTTCAACTCCTTATTCAGACAGTATTTAGAGACTTTCAGATTAAGCTCAGATTTGATTCATATTTTAGTTGTTTTAGGTATTCGTTACCCTATATGAATGTTATTATTTGTCAAATATTCTATGCAGTTGAACCTTATGGCTTATTGTTTATATTTTCCACATTATTATATCATATATTGTAGTGTACAGGTACAGATATCTATCATAGGTTAGCTTTTGGTCCTTCAAGGTCATAAGCACTATGTAGCACTCTGGTTCAAAAAATTTGGGTGTTACAAACTTAGTATCAGATCCTAAGGTTCAATGGAGTCTTAGGAAATTTGAAAGCATATCTAGTAGAGTCTTGTGCATGGGTGTGTTGCGTGCCATATTTATGTGTAGGAGGCTATAAGATGTTATAGGAACAGTTTCCTTTCTTTTAGTATTCATATCGTGCTAGTGAGCATAATCTCAAGTTAAACTCTCAGTCTAATCTGTTCTTCTCTTATTTTAGAATATGCCTCCAAAGAAAAAAAACCAGCCAATTCCTCAGCCCAAAGATCCTTTGTGAGAACATATTTCCCATGCAGAGTTTAGGGCCACATTCACCACACTTGCTCAATATGTGGCTTCCCAAAATGAATGACCACCAGTTATTTCAGCCAATCCAGTGGCCAAATTAGACATAACTAGGATTCGAGACTTCACCCAAATGAACTCTCCATCTTTCTTTGGGTCTAAGTCTGGTAAAAACCCTTATGAATTCATTGACCAGGTCCAGAAGGTCATAGAGATCATAGGAGTTACTTCTTTTCAAAGTGCCAATCTTGCCACATACCAATTACAACATGTTTCTCGCACTTGGTACAAATAGTAGAAGTTTGAGAGGTTAGAGGATGCAGGTCCTATAAAGTGGGAGGAATTCGTCATGACTTTCTTAGACAGATTCTTTCCCCAAGAGATGAGGGAGGCAAAATTTCTAGAGTTCATCAACGTCAGTAAGGGAAATTTGATAGTTTAGAAGTATTCTCTCAGATTTGCTCAGCTAGCCAAATATTCCCATTATGTGGTTTCATACAACAGGGCTAAGATAAGCAAGTTCATGTCAGGAGTGAATGATAGCATGGTAAATGAGTGTAGGTCTACGATGCTAAATAATGATATAACTTTAGCCAGGCTCATAAATCATGCTAAACAAATAGAGGACTAGAAGATTAGGACTCGAGAGAGGCAGAACAAGAGAGAAAGGTGAAGCAGTTTTAGTTTTGCTCAACCAAAATCAGAAGGAGGAAACCTTTCCCAGTTTCATCCTAAGCTAGCAATTCCAACTCCTTTCTCCATCAGTGCCCCAATGCTAAAATTCATATATGGCAACAGAGATCGAGCACCAGGATCAAAATCTCAGGGTAGTGTCAGCAGTGCCCAAACTAATCCCATGTGTCAGACATGTGGTAAGAACCACAAGCGTACCTATAGAGCTGGTAGTGATTTTTATTTCGGTTTTGTCAAGCCAGGATAAAGGATTAGAGAGTGTCTGTAGTCAAGTCTATAGGGTCAGTAGAATTGCTCCACAACCAAGTTTGGTTGCCCAAATAAGCAAGGTGCCACTTTCAGTACTACTAGTAGGCAACACCCAAATAGACTCTATGCTCTTCAAAGCTGACTGGATCAAAAAAATTCTCCTGATGTCGTTATTGGTACGTTATAAATTTTCTATATTCATGTTTATTCTTTGCTAGATTCAAATGTATCCTTGTCTTTTATTACTCCTTATACAGCAGATCATTTTCAAATCAGTCTCAAAATTTTAGCAGAGCCCTTTTCAGTATCTACCCCAGTGGGTAAAACCATCATTACTCGGTTAGTATACAGGAACTACTCAATTTTGATATTTAAGAGAGCCACGTCAATAAATTTAGTTGAGTTAGAGATGATTGATTTTTATCTCATTATTAGCATGGATTGGCTTTATTCCTATTATGCCACAGTCGACTACAGAACCAGGGTAGTTCAATTTCAATTCCCGAATGAGCCTGTCCTAGAGTGGAAGGGTAGTAATTCATTATTCAGGGGTCAGCTTATTTCCTACCTTCAGGCAAGGAAAATTATTTCTAAGGGGTGTGTATATCACATGCATATTAAAGATTCCAGTTTTAAATATGCTAGTCTTGAATCAGTCCCAATTGTAAATGAGTATTTAGACGTGTTTCTTGAAGATATTTGAGGCATTCCTCCCAAAAGGGAAATAGAATTTAGCATTGATCTTCTTACAGATAGTCAACCTATTTCTATTCTGCCATACAGAATGGCACTAGCAGAACTCAAGGAATGGAAAGATCAGTTGTAGGATCTCATACATAAGGGATTCATTAGGCCTAGTGTATCCCCATGGGGTGCACCAGTCTTATTCATGTGCAAGAAAGATGGTTCTCTCAGTATTTGTATTGATTACAGTCAAATCATCCAAGTTTGGGTCAAGAACAAGTATCCTCTTGCTAGAATAGATAACTTGTTTGACCAACTTTAGGGTGTCAGTTATTACTCCAAAATATACCTCAGATCAGGCTACCATCAGATCAGAGTTAGAGAATGTGACATCCTGAAGACAGCTTTCCATCCTCGGTATGGTCACTTAAAGTTTCTAGTTATGTCTTTTGGTCTTACCAATGCCCCAGTCGCTTTTATGGACCTGATGAACTATGTTTTCAAGCACTACTTGGACATGTTCATCATAGTATTCATAGATGATATCCTGGTCTATTCCTACACAGAGTGTGATAATTCAGACCATATCAGGATTGTTCTTCAGACTCTCAGAGATCACTAGCTATTCGCCAAATTCAGTAAGTGCAATTTTTGTCTAAGCTCAGTAGAATTACTTGGTCATATTATTTATGATAATGGTATTATAGTAGATCCTTAGAAGACCAAAGCGGTAATAACCTGGCCTCGTCCTATCTCTCCATCAGATATCAAAACTTTCTTGGGATTGACTGGCTATTACAAATAGTTTGTCAAGGGATTTTCTTCTATTGCATCCCCATTTCAAGATCGACTAATAAAGATACAAAGTTTCAGTGGTTAGATCCTTGTGAGAAGAGTTTTCAAGAGTTGAAGAATCGACTCACCTCAGCTCCAGTTCTAGCTTTTACAGATGATTCAGATGGATTTGTGATATATTGTGATGTGTCCAGAGTGGGTTTCGGTTGTTTCCTCATGAAGCATGGTAAGGTCATAGCCTATGCTTCCAGACAGTTAAAGCCCCATAAGAATAATTATCCCACTCATGATCTTGAGTTAGCAGCCGTAGTATTTGCCTGAATGATTTGGAGGCATTATCTATATGGAGTTCATGTAGATATCTTCACAGATTATAAGAGTCTCCAGTATGTCCTTCCTTAGAAAGACCTTAATCTTCATCAGATGAGGTGGTTAGAGATTTTGAAAGATTATGACATGAGTGTCCTTTACCATCCGGGCAAGGCCAACATTGTCGCCAATGCTCTCAGTAGACTCTGCATGGGTAGTGTTTCTCATGTAAAGGAAAGCAAGAAGAAGATAGCTCAGGAAATCCGTCAGCTCCCCAGACTAGGTGTTCGCTTAGTCGATTCTTTGGAGGGTGGTGTATATGTTCCGAGTAGTTCAGAGTCATCTCTAGTTTTCAAGGTGAAAGAAAAGAAATACATGGATCCTAGTTTTTTCAAGATAAAAGAGTCAGTTTTGAATCAGAGAGTAAAAGTTTTCTCCCAAGAGGGAGATGGGGTTCTTCATTTTCAGGGTCGTCTGTGCGTTCCAGGCGTAGATGACTTAAAGCAGCGGATTCTTGTAGAAATGCATGTTGTGCTATACTCTATTCATCCACGGGCCACTAAGATGTACCGCAGCCTGCGGGAAATCTATTGGTGGAGTCGGATGATGAGAGATGTTGTAGAGTTTGTGGCTAAGTACTCTACATGTCAACAAGTTAAGATAGAGCATCAGAATCCTAGTAGACCCATTCAGGAGTTCACCATTCCTTCTTAGAAGTGGGAAGAAGTGAACATGGAATTCGTGATGGGTTTGCCTCAAACTCATCATTAGCACGATTCGGTTTGGGTTATTGTAGACAAGATGACCAAGTCCGCTTATTTCCTTCTAGTTCATACCTCTTATTCAGTCGAGGATTATTCCAAACTCTATATCAGGGAGTTGGTTAGATTACACAGTGTTCCATTGTCTATTATTTTAGACAGAGGTACCCAGTCATTTCTTACTTCTGGAAAACATTCCAAAAGGGTCTTGGAACCCAAGTCCATCTCATTACAACCTTTCATCCTCAGACAGATGGTCATGCAGAAAGGACTATTCAGACTCTTGAAGATATGCTAAGGGCATATGCAATTGATTTTAAGGGAAGTTGGGATGACCATTTTCCTTTGATTGAGTTTGCATACTACAATAGCTATCAATCTAGTATTAAAATTTATCCATTCGAAGCTCGAGATCTCCAATTGGTTGGTTTGAACTTAGTGAGGCCTCAGTCATAGGTCCTGACTTGGTTTTCGATGCCTTAGAGAATGTTTAGTTGATCATAGAGAGACTTCGGGTTTCTCAGAGCCGACAAAAGTCTTATACTGATGTTCGTAGAAAGGATCTCAAGTTCGAGGTTGAAGTCTATGTCTATCTAAAGATCTTTCCCATGAAGGTAGTGAAGACGTTCAAAAAGAAAGGAAAAATCAGTCCCCGTTATGTCTGTCCCTTCAGGATTCTCAATCGTTTAGGTGAGGTAGCTTATAAGCTCAAATTACCTACAGATTTAGACTTAGTTCATCCGGTCTTCCATGTATCCTTGCTGAAGAAGTGCATAGGTGACCTAGTAGTTGTAGCCCCTATTCAGAGCGTTAATGTTCAGAACAGTCTCTCTTATGAATAGATTCCAGTCAAAATCTTAGACTATCAGACTCGTCGATTGAGGAATAAAGAGGTCCCTCTAGTTAAGGTTCTTTTCCGAAATCAGTCCATCGAGGCAGCTACTTGGGAACCAGAAGCAGATATGCGTACCAAGTATCCTTACCTCTTTTCTGCCAATTCATATCAAGCTAAAGGTAATAGTTCTTCCTAAGCTTATTCAATTTCATATTCATGTTCCTATTATAACCGTGGTATCTACTACCATTTCATACTTTGTCATGCATTCATGTATCAGTTCAGTCATAAAATCATGTATCAGTTATGCATTCTTGTCTTAAAAAACTTCGTTTATCAGAACACTCAGTTAGCCATTCATTAGATGTGCATAAGTTTAGTATATTTAGCATGGCAGTGATGAAGTCGTTTCTCAGTCACTCATGTTCAGTTCATGTTCATTTAATATTTTCCCTCTTAGTTAGTCTCATTCGAGGATGAATATTCTCAAGGGGGAGATATTGTAATACCCGTGCTTATTCCTAGCTAGAAATCATCCCAAGAATGCTAGTACTTTCTTTGAAATACAAATCTATTTTTTTACCTATGGTATTTTTCAGATTTCTAGTTTCTATCACATGGAAAATTGAGTTAGCTTTATAATAATACCAATTTTGTCCAAATCTCACACCAGAAGAGGAAGTTATGGAAGTTTTACTCAGAACTAACCGAGACGCCCATGTGTGACATCCAAGTTGACAGACCGCCAAACAAGTGACAGACCACCACATTGACTGTCACAGCCAAGGCAGTTGGGCCACGTTCTGGATAAGGATTGATGGATGAGTTGATAGACCGTCAAATTTTTTACGGACTATCATCCAGGCCATCAACTCTTATCAGGTGAACCCCATTTTTGGTCCACGTATAACGGTCAAAATAATGGACTATCAAGTTCCTGACGAACCCTCAGTCGGGTCGTCACACGCCACGTTCAGTTTACTTCCAGGCCATTTCAATAGGGGTATTTTTGTCACTTACCACTCGCCTATATATACCCAGATTAGTCCTAATTCAGCCATTTTTTCTAATTATTATTTCACATACAAAAACTAGGATTTCTCTCTAAATTTAATCTCCAAAAACAAGACCCAATCTTCATCAAAATTCAAAGGATTTCAAATCCTTCAAGTTCAAAAACATCAAGAACCTTGAGTTAGGTATGCATAGTTTTAATCTATGGATCCATTTCGTTCATAGAGCTCAAGAGACAACTTTTAAATATAATTTTGTGATTGTCTTGTTATGATATGAGCATGTACATGCTGATACTTATTGGTTAAGTTTCAAGATGATATTTAAAGGTGTTTTCATAAAGTATATGTGCTTGTTAGTTGAAACCCATGATCTTTATGTGGTTTAATATGCTGAAATTCATGAACATACTCAGGCTAAAAGAATGCATGGATAGTGTTTGATAAGATGCCTAGATAATAGAATTCATGTACCATGATTTAATAGTTCTTAAATGACAAGTCCACGTTCTATGATTTACGATTTCCCATGAATTCCATGTGAGTGATATGCGTTTTTGTTGTGATATGGATTGACCATGATATCGAAGCTATGAAAGTATATATATATTGTATGAATTTACCTTCCATGTATAAGATGTTAAGAACTATGCTTAGTGTGAAATCCCCTACTCATGATATGGTAAATTGTGGACTCTACTCTAATGATCAAGTTAGTCATGTGTGTCAGTTTCCTTCCATTAAGTCCTGGGGGTACTTGTACCCAAAAAATATAGTTGTGTACCGAGATCTATGTCATGTTATCACGATAATCTCACTCAAGCCATGATCTATTGAACTCAGTCGGGCATGTGACTCAGGAAACCTTAGAAATCTCATGATCAAAGTTAATTCTCAAATAGTAGCACTAATCCGTCAGTCAATGGAAGTCAGTTACTCAGTCCATGTACCGTCAGTTAAATCACGTTTAGTCTCTTTAGATGGGAGTAGTAGTTAGCACAGAGTAAACCCAAGGATGGGAACTCACCTGTCAGCTTAGGGTGTGATTCTTAGTAATCATCCTTGTATTCCAGAACTACGTAGCCAGCATAGGTTGAGACACAAGTGACCCCAAGCTAATGCTTCTACTGGCATAACTCATAAGATACTAAGTAAGATAAATCTGGACAAAGTAAGCGGAAGATACGTCTTCTCTGAATCTGATCAATACAAAAGTGAATTCACATCATTACAACTCTGCTTTTACAAAGAAATTGAGATAAATACAATGACTCTACTAACTGTCTATGAAGCCTCTACTATTACTGACTATAAATAGCTAGGACGCGACCCAAACTATCACTAATCAATATATAAGAACAATAAAGAAAGACAATATATAATGACATCTAACTTAAAGACCTGAAGTAGGAGGACATATCATCTGCTGGCTAAAATCTGCAACTATCTGAGTCTGATATGCATACTAAAACTTGTACATACATTATGAGACAATGTTGCACATAGACGTATATATGGATCAGTACTTTGAAGATGTACTGAGTATATGGGGGTGCAATGCCTCTATAAAATAATATCTCAATATTATCACAGTTTATAAAATTATGCATGCTAACATAAATGACTCACATAGCTTGTATAATAGCTAAAATATAAATCTCAAAAATCATGAATAGTGAAACATTAAGTATAAATCTCGTCAGTCATTTCACTTCATTCTAAATCTTCATTCTTTCTTTGTTCTAAAACTTGTGGTATAGATAATGTCTTAAAAATACATCTTTCCGAACATACACTTTAACATCATGAAAACTAAGAACTTCTTAGAAAATTTAAAGATTTTGACACTTGAGAACCTTAGAAATCTTGGAATCATAGCTTTTGAAAGACATATACGTTTATCTTAGATAGAGGGGGGAACTACTTTGGGAGTTTCTCTTAACCGATATAAACCATGTGAGCTACATGGAGTCCAACGTATTACCCACATTGAGGAGAGCTATACTATCCTTTCCATCGGATAGAACCTTAACTTTTCAGTTCATTAGTGACCACTATATCAGCCTCAGTCTCACATCCTGGGGGGGCATGTAGTTCTAGGAAAGTACCACACTTCACGTTCGGTGCTAAATATTACTCTCGGACTTAGCTCAGAACTTTAAAGAAAATTCAAAATAAACAATTCAACAATTTTCATCGGGAGCCAATATGGTTCCCCTTTATCATAATTCAATCAAATGTGGATTTCTTTTCTTACTTGGGTTCAAAAAACAACTCTTTCCTGAAATCTTGATAGACTCATCATCAAAGCTTTAAAGATCTCATAATAATGGATACTTCTTGCAATTCTTTAGAAGTCCTCAATAACTCATTCTCAAAATAAAAATCTTTAAATAGGGGTTAATGACCCATATATCAAACTCATATTAAAATACCAAAAGATTCATGCATGATAATGTAAATATTGATGAATTAACTCAAAATTTGAAAATTTCAGCAATAAGCATGAAAATATAAACATAATGATGTAATATCATAGCAAAACGTCATACTCAATATAATTCTTGAAAATACTTCAACAATGTCAAAATATAGAAATCAAGAATCACAATATAATACTTAAACTCACTTGAAAAAATCTGGAAAATCATATTACTTGCATAAATATGTGAAATTAGTCATACAATTACACTTCTAAATCATTGGGAACCTTATAAACTTGTAACTAACAACCATGGGTATAAACCCCAACTAGAATTTCATGGAAAATAATAAAAAATTCAGTAATTTATAATCTAAAAAAAGTTTCAGGCACAAGAACAAAAGGGTGTTCTTGTTCAAACCCCACATACCTTGAAATTTAAACTTTGAATGAACTCTTAACTTCAGATTGCTATTCTTGAGATTAATGGGTGCTTCTCATATCCCTAGGAATGGGGAATCCAAATCTTGAAAAATTATTAATAACCTACCGCTGAATCTTTGGATATTTGGATTTTTAGGTTGAAACCCTAATGAATGTTCTTAGTGATTTTGAGGAAAAGTAAACTTATTTTGCTATTATGGAAGTTTAATCCCATCTTATAGCTGGATAGGGGTTGGAAAATACCACTTTTGCCTTAAAAATGAGGAGACAGAACCTGAAAATTATTAGCGTACGATAAAGCGTGCGTCACACGCTTATCGCCTGGTGCTACTGCCTCAGCCACTAAAATGGCCATAACTTTTCGCTCGGGTATCGGAATTTTGTGAAATTTGTATCATTGGTAATTTAATTCAATTATCTACAATTCAGTAGGTCTTGGGATGAAAAAATCCTTGTAAATTAATATATATACACATTTGAAGTATACCCTTATAGAATTGAATGTTAAACATTAGACAAATCAATTAATCTTAGCTCAACTTTGTTCTAGGGCATTGCTAGTAACATTTTTCACCTCTAAACTAATACATAGACTAGGATGATGATAATGAAACTTATATTCACGTGAGAATCACTTGGATTAGATCTTAGTCTCATAGAAAAGACGGTTAGAATTCCAGCACGAAAATATGGGTTATTACATTATCTCCCCCTTGGGAACAATCGTCCTCGAATGTGGATAATTAAGATGAAACACAGAGGAATCTAAGTCTTTAATCTATCATGTATAACTGATATAAACTGAATCCCTGAATCTCAAGCATAATGTGCCACTGAATTGATCTGCAAGTGCATGAATTCTCATGAAAATTGCTATATGGCTAAGATCGATACGAGAGTGTCAACTTATGAGTAACCATTACTTTGCGCTGGATCTGATCTTCTGAGAAAAAGATGAGAGGTTTATGACATGAAAACTCAGGGTATTGCAACATCCACCTCTTGGTATTATTCAGCCCTGAATGATAATGATTTGATTTAATAATCAGGAAAAGACTGAGATGATACGTATAATACTTACAGACTGAATCATAGTTGATGCTTACACCTAAATAAAGTATTTCTTCAATGCCTTTCTAAGAAATTTCTAATGCAATTAGGGAGTAAAGAACTTTGGGCATGATCTGAATAAGGAATTACAACATTGCTACCCCTCTATGGCCTAGAACATAGACCCATAAATCATAAGATAGGGTAGAATTTCTAGGCCATAAGAAATGCTAATTCTTACTTTCAAGTTTAGCAACATTTCTCAAATGCTTCCTTGACTATGCTATTCCCCTCAAATATCACACTCATTTGATTCAACTTATAATTCTCACATGGCCACTGATAAATCTTTCTGCAAGGTCTAAAATAAACTAAGTCCTCTCACCCAGGTCAAGCTTAAATCTAAATCACAAGATACAACATGCCAAGCCACAATACTAGTCTAAACCACAAGGTTCAATGTTCCATATTTTTTTAGAGTTCACACCCTAAGCATAACATGCCTTACCACTTCAATGACTAACTCAAAACACTTACTATTGATTCACTAGCAGATATTTCATCCGTCCACTTACACCCAACATAACTTTCAAGCCTATCATCAAAAAACATATGAACTTTAAGGTAAAACTGGACAAAGGCATACTTCACATATTCTCTAGACCTTTATCAACAATAATTTTCTTGCACTATTCTTAAGAACATACACACAATCTCTAACTAACCATGACATGTATCAAAGTTTTGGCCTCAATCTTACTTCACAATTTAGCCTTAGATAGAAAAGAATAAATAATCTTTCTTAATAAGGGTCATCAACTCTTTCTTATCTAAACCATTGCTTATCCAATATCATCGATACTATCTTAACATAGGAAGAGGTCACCGAAGGGATAACACATAAGAACCTGAAGCACGAAAGGCTACAATACATAACTTTAACACTTATCCTAGGCCTGAGTAATAAAATATTAAAGGCATCGATTTAATAAAGAAATCTAAGCTGAGGACATACACGATAGAATGAGAAATTCACTAGTATCGTGAGTTCTAAAACTGATCATACTCTGAAACATAAGTTCATACTTATCATGAGCTATTCAATCATAATACTGGAGTCCATACATTTTTTTTAAAGGGATAACTCAAATCATTGAGTGAAACTATTACTTACTTACTAAAAGTTATGCTTGAAATTAAATACACATGAAGTATATAAACATTGTCCCTTAGATAGTTAAAATATAAGCTGGATAAACAAGGGAGCATGCTGTGGAGAGTGCGTCGTATGCTATGGAGCACTAGAATAGAACGTGCACCGCATGCTCTATCCCATGCTACTAGGGGTGGACTGGAGCATGTGTCGAACTCTAATCGCATGATGTCACTATTTTGAATTCCAAACATGCCCTAAACAGATTCCAAAAATTCCAAAACTCACCCAAGATATACGATTGACTCCCCCAATCCTGAATCAACTTTAAAATCAACTTTCAGAGGTCAGTAAGGTCATGAACAAAATCCTTAAAGTTTGAAGGTTTTGGAAAAGACTAAGTCTTTGCACTTAGCTGAAAATTTCTAAGTTTTAGGAACTATTTTGTCATGCAATAAGGAACTGAAAAGAGCTAGAATATTAGAGGGTC
The DNA here is from genome assembly GCA_030864225.1 of Capsicum baccatum var. pendulum. NCBI lineage: Eukaryota > Viridiplantae > Streptophyta > Magnoliopsida > Solanales > Solanaceae > Capsicum > Capsicum baccatum. The sequence goes on from CM061556.1 coordinate 230,148,263, forward strand.
TTATAATATATCCCCCATAGATTTAAATCCATCTTCTAAACTTATAGATCTATCTCACATTCCTAGGAGTGAGTCCGAATATCATTGCTCTAACAATCCACACTTAAATACTACACTCGCATGCATAAGCTATACTTCATAAGTTTTAACTAAACCTTCTCTTGCAATCTCAGGAAAGCCTAAATAAACAATAGTCATCCACCAAGTACTTCCATCAAAACCTATACTTTTCTAGCACAGTAACTCTTTTCTTACCTCAAGCAAACAACAATTCACCTTAACTATTAATCACTTTCTCTAACTTTCACTAAATTGACAAAGAAGGGTATATCACTTCATTACTAATTCAATCATAAGAGAAAATTCAGCTATACATATCCAATAAATCGCCCTTACCACCTTTTTGTCACTACACTTCTAAAACAATAGTTTAAACTAACACAAGAACAACAAGATAGTCAACAAGTTTCTAGTGAATCGAAATAGGCCTTACACGGCTTCAGTAAACTTTGGTTTTGTGTTTTGAATAAGAAAATGAGATAAATAACAAAGCAACTATACTAGTGAATCTAAAGAGCCCCATAGGTCTTCACGAGACTTTGATTTTGTTTTTTGAACAAGAAAATTAGATGTATAACAGAGCAACTATGCAAGTGAATCGAAAGATCCCCACATGGCTTTACTAGACTTTGAGTTTCAAAAACACCATAATGACAAGATTACATATTATAAGGTATAGAAATTTGGCACACAATATTCAATGATATAATCATACACATCTTACTCTGTCTTAACTAAATGACTCATAAGAAAGAGGGCATAACTTTAAATTTGAGGGACTTATAATACACTAGAAGGCTCCTCTCAAACCGCTTTATGAAACTTTTAAAACTTCTTGCTAGCAAGTCTGAGAGCATTATCAGGGGAGGAAATTAGAACTTCCCGATCATGTTAACTCAAGAACAATACATAGATAGAGAAGTATAGATTATCATTATGGATTCTGAGGAGGTATCTGAAAGCACATTTGACTTGGGCTTAGTGCATGATTTTTACAAACATAATAAAGCACTTCAATCTTCGGAACTCACAAGCACTGATGGGATACTTTCTAGCTCTCTTATAATCCCATAACTATTTGTGCAGACTATTTGAGAAAGCTTTAGCAGTAAGGATTTGAGCTGGACTATTTCTGATACCTTGGAAATAAGACAAAAATGGCTCAAATAGAGCAAGATGAGAATCTGTATGAGTTTCTTAGAGACCATTTCTATAGCACAATCTAAGACTTAAAAGAATAGAAATATTTCCTAAATGCCTTATAGCCTTTTAAAGAAAAGTACAGACATCTTTGTACCATTCCGCAAGACTCTGCTAGACACGGCTTCAAAGAAACCATAGAACACTTGAACTCTGTGCTCTGATACCACGTTTGTAATGCCCCGAAATTGGGTCCCGAGAGGTCACATGATGCCTAGGGTCACAAGTAACCCCAAGATAACCCTCGTACTAGCATAACTCATAAGCAACTGAATAAGATAGATAAATCTGAACAAAGTAAGTGAAAGATACATCTTTTCTAAATTTGATCAATACCAAAGTGAATTCACATGATTACAACTCTGCTTTTACAAAGAAACTGAGATAAATACAATGACTCTAATGACTGTCTATGAAGCCTCTACTAATACTGACTATAGATAGCTATGACGCGACCGCAACTATCACTAATCAATATATAAGAATAAGAAAGAAAGAAAATATATAATGACATCTAACTTAAATCCCTGAAGTATGAGGACATATCATCAACTGGCTGAAATCTGCAACTGTCTGAGTCTGATGTGCATACTAAAACTTGTACCTACATTATGAGATAATATAGCATATAGACGTATATATGGATCAGTACATTGAGGATGTACTGAGTATATGGGGGTGTAATGCATATATATAATAATATCTCAATATCATCACAGTTTATAAAACTATGCATGCTGACATAAGTGACTCACATAGCTTGAATAATACCTGAAATATAAATCTCATAAATCATGAATAATGAAATATTTAGTATAAATCTCATGAGTCATTTCACTTTGTTCTAAATCTTCTTTCTTTCTTTGTTCTCAAACTTGTGGTATAAATAACGTCTTTAAAATACATCTTTTCGAACATACACTTTAACCTCATGAAAACTAAGAACTTCTTTGAAAACTTAAAGATTTTAACACCTGAGAACCTTAGAAATCTTGGAATCATAGCTTTCGAAAAATGTATACCTTTATCTTAGATAGAGTGGGGGACTACTTTGGGAGTTTCTCTTAACTGACATAAACCATGTGAGCTACATGGAGTCCAACATCTTACCCACGTTGGGGAGGGCTGTCCTATCCTTTCCATCGGATGGAACCTTAACTTTTCAGTTCATTAGTAATCACTATATCAGCCTCAGGCTCATATCCTATGGGGGAACGCAGTTCTAGGGAAGTGCCACACTTCTTGCTCGGTCCTAAATACTACTCCCAGACTTAGCTTAGAACGTTAAAGAAAATCCACAATAGACAATTCAACAATTTGTATCAGGAGCCAATATGGTACCCCTTTATCATAAATCAATCAAATGTGGATTTATTTTCTTACTTAGGTTCAAAAAAATAAATCTTTCCTGAAATCTTGATAGACTCATCATCAAAGCTTTAAAGATCTCATAATAATGGAAATATAAACATACTTCTTGCAGTTGTTTAGAAGTCCTCAATAACTCATTCTCAAAATAAGAATCTTTAAATAGGGGTGGGTTAATGACCCATATATCAAACTCATATTAAAATACCAAAATATCCATGCTTGATAATGTAAATATTTATGAATCAAGTCAAAATCTAAAAATTTCAGCAATAAGCATAAAAATATAAACCTACTCATGTAATATCATAGCAAAACATCATATTGAAAATACTTCAACAATGTCAAAATATAGAAATCAAGAATCACAATATAATGCTTAAACTCACTTGAAAAAATCTGAAAAATCACATTACCTGGATAAATATGTGAAATTAGTCATACAATTACACTTCTAAATCATTGGGAACCTTATAAGCTTGTAATTAAAACCATGGGTATAAACCCCAGCTAAAATTTCAACGAAAATAATCAAAAATTCAGTAATTTATAATCTAACATAAGTTTTGGGCACAAGAATGAAAGGGTGTTCTTGTTCAAACCCCACATACCTTGAAATTTAAGCTTTGGATGAACTCTTAACTTCGGATTGCTATTCTAGAGATTAATTGGTGCTTCTCATAGTCCTCGAAATGGGGAATGAGAATCTTGAAAAATTATCAAAAACCTATGTTTTAATCTTGAGATATTTGGATTTTTAAGTTGAAACCCTAATGATTGTTCTTGGTGATTTTGAGAGAAAGTAAACTTATTTTGGTGTTATGAGAGTTTAAACCCGTGTTATAGCTGGATAGGGTTTGGAAAATACTACTTTTGCCCTTAAAAATGTGGAAATAGAACATAAAAATTATAAGTGCGTGATAGAGCGTGTGTCTCACGCTTATCATATGGTGCTACTACCTCAGCCACTAAAATGGACATAATTTTTCGCTCGGGTATCAAATTTTTACCAAATTGGTATCGTTGGAAAGATAATTCAATTATATACAATTTGATAGGTCTTGTAATGAATAATTCAATTTATATTAAGAGACATATACATTTGAAGTAGACCCTTGTAGAATCGAATGTCATACTTTGGACGAATCAATTGATCTTAGCTCAACTTTGTTCTAGGGAATCGCTATGAACATTTTTCACCTCTAAACTACTCCATAGACTAGGATGATGATAATGAAACTTATATCCATGTGAGAATAACTTGGATTAGAGCTTATATGCATAGAAACATCGGTTAAAATTCTAGCACAAAAATATGGGGTATTATATTCTTGCCCGGTTATCGGATCCGGGTGAATTTTATATCATTGGAAAGCTAATTCATTTTTCTACGCAATGGAAGGCTCTAGACTGAAAAATAATTAGTGTTTCAAAAAATTTATATATGAATACTCATGTATTGGGACTTAAATTACGGTAAGGAAATATGGGGTATTACATTTATACATTTCATAGTGCCATATTAATCGATAGACTCCAAAGAGCAATCGTGGTCACACCACGGGACCAAGGTATCCCTAACTACTTCCCCACGATCAACAGAATTTCTTAATTGAAATCTCTGTTCGTGGACCAGTTTTGAAAAGTCAAATATAATTTTGAAAAAATATTTTTGAAGGTGATTTGGCACACCATATTTATACCAAGTGGAGACTATGAGTTGAAATGTAAAAAAACTTTTTCAAAATAACTTTTTATTTTTAGTCACTTTAAAAATAAAACATTTTTCAAACTATAAAATTAAATCTTTTTTTGTTGGAAAAAGGGGTGTGGCAGAAGCAACACCTTGATGGCTATAAATGTCATATTTTTTCCTCGGTACATATATAAAATTTTGAATTAAAAAACATTCCTCATTCTTGAAAAACTCTAGTGTGAATTACTACCATTGAGTACATTCATAGTTTGATAAAGTTTGTGTTGGGATTTACCTTAGTTTCCTAGTTTGCCTTATTTTCTACCATAATTAGAATTATGAAAAAAGGTTTTCTTGTTGTAAAAGATATCTTTCCTATTTGGTTTGCTATTAGTTTTATTAAAAAGGATTTTGTAGCTCTATAATTACAAGATCTCTATTCTTAAACCATAAAACCATATCATCAACAATGTAGTCTTAAGAGTTCTGTTTAGGGGGAGATTTTATTTCTCATTAATTTTTATATTTTTTAATATTAGGTTTTATATGTAAGACAATTTGACAAATAATAAATAATATTATGCTTTTTAGTTTAGTTTTGCATCGTTTGAATCATCATCCTCATGGTTTACAAACAATTATCTTTCGCATGACGCCCTCTCGATTACGAACCCAATAGTTTGAGGTACTAATATTTTGTCAAAGTGATTCATTTTATCCTGAGATGATAGAATCCATAACTTCGAATACTTGAGGGAAACTATTTCCTTAAGGACACACCATGAATTCGATGGAATTGAATCTTTCAATTTTCATCTCTTTCTAAACATTTCCTTTTCCTATTATCCAAAAAATCAAAAAAATAGTTTGAACTTCATTTTTTGGTTTTTGATAAGTTGGGTTGAACTTATTGTTAAAAGTGCAAAGTTGTGAATACAGATTTACAACTTTGTTTGATTGTTCATATGCTAGTTTGAACATGTGTTTTGAATATCTTGTTGTAAAATACAGATTTTACTAAACTCAAAACACAACATATATACATATACATATATATATTGCAGACGTGTTAGATTTTGTGTGTTCATTTATTATGAATTCTTGTCAACTACCTGATGGTCGTTCGGTTGGTGAGATATATAGGAAAAATATTCATCCTTCATAGATTTTCTTTCAATCAATTTTTGAATGGCTATTAGATTTCCCATTGAATGAACTTTTACCACTCTCCATAGTCAGAACATCTACCACCATTGCTTCCTCTACGCTGGCTACAGTCCTAAATAAAGTGTCCAAACTCACAACACTTAAAACAATCGTTTCCTTCTCCACCACTGCCCCCATCATAACAATTACCTCCTTCCTTACCATCGTTACCTCCTACCTAATCACTGTAGCCATAACCTTTAACACCATAATGGTTTTTTCCACCTTAACCACTACCACCATCACTATAACAACGGTTACCACCACCTCCTCTAATGATATAGTTTCTTATATAATTAGAAATTTAGTAAGCAGTTTGTATAGGATCTTCAATGGTATGATTAATATTCTATTTCTATATGCAATGAAATATATCATATGTTCCCAAATGGTATTGAGGTAGAGCTCAACATGATATCAATTCAACCTTTTATGTAAATCTAATCTCGAACACATTCACTGCACGTGTATATAATTCGACGCTAATTAGTTCAAACTTCTCTAAAAATTATTTTTTCATCTCCTAACCTACCCTGGGGACCAAATGATGACACGATAAATGTAGTTACATTTGTCAATATCCTACTTCATTTTATTCTAAAGGCAAACAAATAACTCTTTATCTTTCACTAGGAAAAAATGCTTCATTTTAAAGTCTCCTTTCACATATTTGAAAGGTTTTTGAAAGGGAATATTTTTCTTATGAATTTATTGGAGTTACCATTTTTTAAATCCACATTGACATCATCAGCATCATCTCGATCGTCACACAATATTTCTTATTTTCCTCCTCCTATAGTTACACAACAGAATCCTTCGACCTCGTCTCAATCATCATGCAATATTTCTTCTTTTCCTCCTTCTCCTATAGTTACACAACAGAATCTTCTTGGCTTAGGTTCGCTTACTTCAAACAATTTGGTGCTATTACTCCATGATGCTAATCTTCATAAAAATGAAATGTATCAACTCTAACACATTCATAACGAATGGATATATAGAAATTAACACGTACACAAAATATAAAATATTTTTTTACATATTAATTTCTGTTTATCCATTTAGTTTTGAATTTTTTTACTTGTATTTGATGGCGATGGGTGGGATATAGAGGCTAGAAGTCTCTTTAATCCTTGATTTTCTATCATGCTATCTTTGAATAGCCATTAGATTTCTCATTGAATAAACTTTTCTTAGTGATTTGTATAGAATCTCTAGTGATATTATTTCTTGACTCTTTTTATATAGAATTATTATGTCATATGTACCCAAAAATGAGCATCGGTAGAATTCAACATGTCTCAACTCAATCTTTTACTAAAAAGCTAGTTTTGGACACGTGTATAATTTGATGATAATAAATGCAAACTTCTTTAAAAGTTAGAAGTTACATTTGTCTTTCTCTTAAGACACTTCAGGGATCCAAAAGTGATAATCTAAACATAGCATTTTTTTCTTTCTCCAACTTCATCTTATTTTAAAAGTAACCAAACAACTCTTTTTTTTCCACAAGGTAAAATAGATAAATGCTTGACTTTTGTTTCTCATATCTCATTTGGGAGATCTTGGAAAGGAGAACCTTAGTCTTATACCTTAAAATGTTGCATTGTGAGGCACTAATCTCCCTTAACAAAGATATATTTGTGTGAAGCCAATCTATTCATAGAAGGAAAGATTCAAAAAAGAAAAATGAAAGAATAAATTTAGATTATCTTTAGGAGTGTGAGATATGCAGAAAAGAAAAATAAAAGATGCAGTCGAACGATCGTTGGGGTTTCCATAAATGATAGATGAAATAATTTAAAGGACAGCTCCAAACACACATTTAAGTCAAAATCAATATTAGGTGCCAGTTATCTAAAAAATAAAGACTGAAGTGTAAGCTCATAAAACACAACAAAGGGGTCGTTAGACTGTAGGTTGTGCAAAAGAAGAGCTAATAAATCAGAATTAAGAAAAAAATAAGAGGTGAAAGAGATTGTTACACATGTATAATTAGACGCTAATTAGTTCAAGCTTCTTTAAAAATTATTGTTAAGATGCAAAGGAACTAACGTTTGCAGTTGCATTGGTACGTTGATCAAGTTGTTAATGTTTAATTTATTGTTACTGTTTAAGTTGTTGTTACTGTTTTATTGCTTCTATTGGTCAGTTAGGTGTAGTAGTTAGTAGTGAGTCGAGTAGTTAGTATTTAATCAAGCATTAGGAAAGTTCTAGAAGGTCGTGTGATCATCATGTGGGTGAGTCTATAAACATCAACCCTACAATTCTCATTGTAACTGACCCTCTCATTCAATAAGATTCAATTTTACTTTCTTCTTCTCAAGTGAAGCTCCAACTATGTAGACTTTGTGTGTGAATTAAGCGATGTGTTAGTTGTAGTTTAACATGGTATCAAAGCACTCGATCATGGATGCTTAGAAGAGTGAATCGATTGTCTTATTATTCCAATTGTTATAGCATTTTTACTATTTTGTGAGCTAAAGAGAGAGTTTAGATCTCTATCTTCTGAGTTGAGAATTTAGAGTTTATTCTGAGTTTTCTGAGTGACGTTTAAGGGAAACTTTAGATCTCTGTCTTGTGAGTTGAAATTACAGAGTTTTCTAAGCTTTTTTGTGTGAAGTTTAGTAGTACTTTGTGAAGTAACAACAGCACCAAAGCTAGATCCTAGATATTCTATGTTTCTGGGATCTTCAGATGTGATTAGAGTTGTATTAATCCCAATTAAACTAGTTGACTCGGAGAACTGTAGAATCAGGAGAAGATCAATGAAGATCGCATTATTGGGGAAAAGGAAATATGGTTTTTTGATTGGGACATATAACAAATATGCATATATAGAGGAATTACACAAGCAGTGGGAGACTTGCAATGTAGTGGTGTTATCATAGTTGATGAGTTCAGTCAGTTTTGAATTACTGAATGGTATTATGTATGCAACAAATGCATTTGAAGTATGGAAAGATATCAAGGAAAGGTTTGACAAAGTGAATCACATAAGACTCTAACAGTTACACAAAGAGATTAATAATCTTCATCAAGGTTCTACTTAGTTTCTACAGGAAGAACTTATGGAGTGAATAAGATGTTGTTATCCCATCTTCATCCGATAACTATCCCAAATCCAAGGATTATGTTGACTATTTATATCAATTAAGGTTGATCCAGTTATTTAGTAGACCTAATAATTCATATGATCAGGCTAAGAGGAAGATATTAATGAAGGGAGTTACAGCTACTCTAAGCCAGGCATATGCAATGATAGTGAAGAATGAGATTTAATAACTTTCTTGTGTTGCAACCATTAGTGATAAGGCTGAACCTATAGATATGCAAGTGCATAAGAATGCTATAGAAACTGGCTATGGAAATCAAATTCAAAGGTAAAATGTATGACTACTTCACTTTACTAGACATATAAGAGAAACCTATTATAAGTTGATAAGATATCCTCTTAGAAGCATAAAAAAGGGAAATTTTAGTGGTAACTTCAGAGGATCATATCAATCCTTCCATAACAATCATGATCATGGAAGGTATGGTGGATATGGACATTAGATTGCAAGTCAGCCTAATAATCCTTTTTAAGCTCACAATCTCATTGGAAACCATTCAAGTATAGATACAAGCTCAGGAGTTCCATCCAATAGTCAAGAGAGTAAAGACATCAATAGTGTTTACTATCCGAGGGAAATGGTTTCTCAAATAAAGAATATAGCAGATCATGGCATTTTTTAACAAAGATATATAGGATTCCAAGCAAGCTACTTGTCAGGTATAGTTACTTGCTTATCATCACAAAATGTCACACATGAGTGGATAGTTCAATTTGGTGCCACACACCATGTTATAGCTCATAGAGGAATATTTTCACATTGTCATAGGATAGTGCATACAGAAAGAGATACGGCGAATTAACCTACTGAAGCTAAAGAAGATATATCTCATGTTGGGGAAGAATAGTGATACGATACAAATTTGGTACATATCAAAAACAAGTCAAAAATAGTCCACAAACAAAGAGAAATCCAAGAGCTCAACAAACACCGAATCTTGGTTTCAACAACATCAAAAAACAAGGTGTAAATGACACCAAAAGAACTAACAACAACAAGAGATAAGCAACAATAATGAAAGGAACAACACTACAATAACAATAATCCAATGGTTACAAGATTACAAGAACAACAAGAACCAAACGGTTCACTAAACTACACAACTAGTACATGATATGTAAAGATAGGAAGTGAGACATACACTATTACAAGGTTAACATCCGAAATATGTATTAAATCTAAGGACCCCTAATACTTACAATAGCAACACCACACACTTACGTGACACAAGAGGGATTCCACTTCTCAAGAACAAATGTTTCCAAGCAATACACAATCACAAGTGAATCCATACTTGTTCATGTCCTAGTTTAGGCCTAGAGACCTTCTCTCTCAAGAGATGTGTTCTTTCAAAAATATCCAAAAAAACTAATGAACTAAAATCTTATATTGTTCTCTTTATAGTACTTTACAAAGAAAAATATAAAATGATAAAAAATACCCATTAATGACCAAGTAGGCAAATAGGCACCCATGGAGTGTTTTTAGGGCCGGTTTGGAGACCTTTTTTAACACTTTAACTCGTACACCTACGAGTTTACATCAAAAATACTAAAAAACGTTCATCTTCATAATCGTTCTTGTATCATCCTCTCCATCTTGACAGGAATTTGACCTTAAATTCATGGCACTAGCCAAATAAAAATGGCTCTAGTCCACAAAATAAGAAGAAATCGAGAACACAACAATTTCAAGTCTCGGCCAACGTCTTCATTTGTACCTTGGCTTCCTATCCATCTTGAGATTTGCCTTCAATCTCATCCGGCTCAATTGAGTTTAGCCAAGAAGTTTCACTACAAAACAACAAATGGGTTAGTTTTAAAAGAAAGGTCCTCACACTCTCTTTATTTCTTTATTCTTGGATTCCTCACACTTAATCTCACAAGTGTTGTACGCTTTCTTGTAAGGTGTTAAGAGGTGAATTCCAATGTTTATAATGACTCCAAAATAAAAAAAAACACAACGAACGGTGTCAAACCAACTCACAATCTAGTAGTGGTTACTAGCTTGTAAGTTAGTATTGGAATCAACAAAAGAAACAACAAAATGAAACTAGAAGATCAAATTTGAGCTTAAAATTTATCGTGTGAACAGTAATTGGTGACGTGTCACACCCTAATTGATCACGAGTCCACACAAGTTTTAATCACTATTCTTGGAATTTTTAGGCCTTATTTGGAATGGAAGACAATTAGTATTTAGAGGGGAAAACACAAGTCTTGTAACTCTTTTCAAATTCAACTCAAAAAGGTGAGATTAGACTTGTACTATTTGCTACAAAACAAGGCTCCTAGAAACAAGGAAAGTGGTTGAAAAAGTTGTTGTCAAGTCAAGAGTGATGTGAGCTAGTCCTTTCACCAACAAGTCTTCCAACATTGTCTTCACCTTTTCTAGATCTATTAACTACTTTAAGTTGGTCAAGATAAGAGAAGTGATGAAGAACAACAAGAACACAACAAATTTTCAAGAACAACAATAACAACACGTTCAACCCCCACTCCAATCTCCACAACAAGTGCACAAATTTAAGTCTAGGTCTTTGTTTACAACACAACTTTAACATGTTTTTAAGATCAAATATAGATCTAGATACCTTTAGTGTTAGTGAATCAAGAAACAACAATAACAACAAAAAAATCCTAGACCTAGACTCAGAAAATTTTTGCCAAGACTACAACAAGAACACTGCAAGTTTCTCGACCATGAACAAGAATAAAAATAAGAACGAGAACAAAAATACTTCTTTCTCTTTTATTTTTTGATTTTTCTAGCAAGCCCAAGATTTATTTTTTTGGAAAAAAATCAACCACAATCTTTGATACCAAATGATACGATAAAAATTTGGTACGTCTCATAAACAAGCCAAAAATAGTCCACAAACAAAGGGAAACCCAAGAGCTTAACAAATACCAAACCTCAGTTCTAACAACATCAAGAAACAAGGTGTAAATGACACCAAAAGCACTACCAATAAAAAGAGATAAATAACAATAACGAGAGGAACAAAACTACAATAACAAGATGAACAACAATAAAGCTAGTGAATCGAAATAGGCCACACACGGCTTCACTAGACTTCAACATTTAAAAAAAATGACAAGATGATAGAGATTACAAGATTAAAATAACAACAACAAGATAAACAAAGTGGAAGCAACTATAGTGAATCAAAAATGGCCCCACACGATTTCACTATGTTACCACACAAACAACAAGATTACAAATTGAAGATATTAACTTGATATAAAATATACAAGAATCTAAGAACCCAAACAACATGAAAGGACCCTAAGACTATAGAATATTATTACCAATATCTTACTTGGACCAAGAGGTACTCAATGACCTCAAGATCCTAGTTTCTAGCCAAGATTCAACTCAAGTGTCACTCCAATTAGGAATTTCAATTTTGAGCTTCTCCAATGGAAGAGATAAGTTAAAAATATTACAAGTCTTATGTTCTCAAAATATCATGAATGATACAAGAAGCACAAGGGAAACAAAAAACAAATACCAAATAAGTCCACAAGTTTGAAGAACCGAGGATCCCTTTGATGACACTCTCAAATTCACTACAACAACAATGAAAACACAATAATAACAAGATATTGAAGGTGTAAATACACAAAAACAGAAACAATATAGTGAGATGGACAACAATAACAAGATAGGAAAAACACACGGTTTTACTAACAAGAGATAGAAACGGTTACAAGAACACAAACTACTACAAGATTACAATAAAAGTAAAGGGATAGTTAGATAAACTTAATGAAGGTATAATCTTAAGAACCCAAGAGTATATTCAACTCTTAGAAACTTAACACTACATACAACGTTCACCTATCTCTTACGAAGATACAAGGTCGGAATCCACCTCCCAAGCATCACGTTTCCAAGCCATAAGATCCACAAGAGTGATTCCACACCCTCTATGCCTAATTTTAGTTTTGGTGCCTCAAGGAGAGAGGACTTGTGTTTCTTTGTGTTTCAATACTTACAACATCATGAATAATATAAGTCTAAAAGCCCTATAATGTTCCAATTATACTAGGTTACAAATAAAATTTCAAATGTCCAAAATGCCCATTGAAGAGCTAGGCTCCCTTCAAGTGTATTTAGGGACTGTCTTGTTGTGTTACAAGGCTCCTATTTACACTCCAAGTGTGATATTAGGGATTGTTTAGTGTTTTTTAAGTCCTTCACTCGCACACTTCAAGCCCCAGGTTCATTACATTCTCACATGCATCCATCTTCGTGGTCGTACTTGTATCATCCTCTCCTCCTTAAAAAGGATTCGACCTCGAATATATTTCTTAAAAAATCAAAGAGAGACAAACAAGAACACTTCTTCATGGCATGAGGGTTAGGATTAGAAAACATAAACAATAATGGTATGAACTCAAAACACTCAAACAGCCCACACCCAAAAAAAAAACTAGGACCCTTTGAGTTCAAGTTTCAGCCAACAACAAATCTTGACATGCCAAGGTGGTTCACATTTGACATATAACCAAGAGTTCTTAGTGTTAAACATTATGAAGCCACTGAAAAATTCATCAAGGACTTGGATATGATAAGCACCCAAAATAAATGCACCTAAGCTGAGAGTAAATCTTCCCTACCCTATGATAGCACCAGAATCAAATGGGAAGAGTAGCCATAGACACGGGTCTAAGAAAAACACCTATTTACCATAGTATTTACCACAACCACACGGCCTACTCTCTATATTAGAATACATATCATCACAAATAAAGAGAGAGTAGATAAAGGTGGCACTCAATTCTACTTCTACTATGGTGTCCTCATAAAATCCACACAAAGTAGAAGAAGAAAAAGTTTCTAAGACCACACATTCTTACCCTTAAGAGTACTCTCATCTTCCAAGAAGCGATTTCCATCGTTAGGAGGAATGTTCTCACACCATAGTTGGTAAGCATATATTCTATAGCTTCCATGGCAAGCTATACCATTATTTTTACCACTAGGTCTATTAGGAGTGTTTAAACTATCTTTAAAAAAGACATTGTACCTAAAGAGTGAATGATCTAACCCGCGGAGAAATTTGGAACTTTCACTCTCTAAGGAATCATTGTCAAGTACCAAAGATATGTCAACAACACGATTAACCCTATGAACCAAGAAAATATTAGAATCCTTACAACAACATAGGCTCATGGGTTCACTACTTTTTTCTTGACCAACATTTTTAAATTCTTCACTCACTTGGGACTCATTAATTACATCACACATATTCTTAAGTGGTGGGCAAGTTTTATACATAAGTTGGTCAACACAATTTTCATACGACGATGTACTTTCATTCAACACAATTGCTTCAACACTAGGTGGACACAAATCGATCTTACTAGAAGAGTCAATTTGGTCATCTATAGGATCAAATAGTTTATCCACTCGCACAACATTTACATTATTTACAAGTGGTAAGAAATCAATAAACTCATGCGTAGGTAAGATACTACTCACACTCAATGGATTATTAGTCACACATTCATCATCCACATGTACCAAAGTGTTAGAGATAGCTATTTTACATTGATGTTCATGAGTATGTTCATCTTTACCTTGGTATGAAAGTCCTTCACAAGTTTGCACAGGAACTTCTTTCGGGAAGATCTCACCGCAAGGTGGTTGGCCCTTAGATTTTGGATTTGTTGGAATAAGGGTGGATTCCAATTGGCGTAGCCTTTCAACATGCCATTTCATATATTCAATATAATTAGTGATGCGGTCAAATGTGGCATTGAGATTGGTGGCAAATATGGTACCTAAAAGAAAAGATAATAACGAACAACAAAATAAATAAACATGTTATCTAAAAAATGCCTCACCACACTCTCACTCTCAATTTTTACCTCACAGTTAGTTTCACAAGTGTTGAAAGCCGGCTTGTACTTTGTAAGTGATTGATGGAGGAGTCCACCTTGGTTCAATATAGATTTTCATTAGAGTTGACTAAAAGAAAATTTGCTTACGGACTTGAACCAACAAGATACAATGAATTAACAAAAGAGAAAAGCACACAAAGAACGTTAACATGAACAAACGGACACAAAACTAATTTACAATCTAGTAAGAGTTTACTATCTTGTTAATTAGCATTCAAACCAATCAAACAAAACTACGGAACAATAAAAAGAAACTATTAAAATCTGAAATTTGAGCCAAAATTATTGCATGAACAGTAATAATGACGATATGGAAACACGTAATTGGTTGCAGTTTCTAACAATTTTTGGTGTCCAATATCAAGTCTTGGTCAATTTACAATTTAGGAATTGGTGGAATTTGTTTTAAGGAGGGAAATTAAAAAAAGTCTTGGAGCCTTTTCAAGACATTGATTGTCTTGCACATCTCCATATAACATGGACCCTTGTTTTATGGAAAGTTGTTTGAAAGTGGTTGAGATGTGATTGACTATTTCGTGAGTGATGGTAAGTCTTTCAAGACTAACGAAGCTACACTCCTTTTTCCTTCACCTTTATAGATCTAATGTTCACTTTATATTAAAAAGCTATGAAGTTTGTAAAGAACTTCAAGAACAACATCAACAATCACCAAGAACAACCAACAACAATCTCCAAAAATACCATAATTTTCACATGGCTAACTTCCAATTTTCACAATACAATATCTTCAACACTAGACCAAGACAACTACAATTTCAACAAAATGGTTCTTAGGACACCAATGAACAACAATATCACGTGGACAACCTTATAACAACAACAAGATGAAGACCACAAGGCCAAAATAGTCCACCAAAACAATGTTTCAACAACAATTCGGCCAAGCTCTATGTTCATGAAAACAACTCAAACAATGTAAGCTCAAAATTAGATTTAGACTCAAGAGTGTTAGAGATGAAGAAATTGAACACTATAAAAAAACAAGCAAAAATCTCGTCCAAGACACAACAATAACACAATTTCGGCCAAGAACACAAAATGGATAGATTTGCTTCTTTTTCATTTTTCAGTTTTCTAACACTTTTTTTTTTGAATTTTCTATCAAGAAAGCCAAAGATTGATCTTGTAGGAAAAAGACATGCTTTGATACCAAATGATACAAGAAGAACAAGGGAAACACAAATAAATACCAAATTAGTCCACAAGTTTGAAGAACCGAGGACCCCTTTGATGACCACTCTCGGATTCACAACAACAACAATGAAAATACAATAACAACAAGTTATTGAAGGTGTAAATACACCAAAACAGAAACAATATGGAGAGATGGACAACAATATAAAGATAGTAACAACACACAGTTTTAGTAATAGGAGATAGAAATGGTTACAAGAACACAAACTACTAAAAGATTACTGTAAAAGTAAAGGGATAGTTAGATAGACTTAATGAAGGTATAATGTTAAGAACCTAAGAGAATATTCAACTCTTGGACCATTAATAATACACACAATGTTCACCTATCTCTTACAAAGACACAAGGTCAGAATCCACCTCCCAAGCATCACGTTTCCAAGCCATTAGATCAAGAAGAGTGATTCCACACTCTCTATGCCTAATTTTGGTTTTGGTGGACTTGTATTTATTTATGTTTCAAGACTTAAAACATCATGAATAATCTAAGTCTAAAAGCCCTACAATATTCTATGTATACTAGGTTACAAATAAAATATAAAATGTTCAAAATGCCCTTTTAAGAGTTAGGATCCCTTCAAGTGTATTTAGGGGCTGCCTTGTTATGTTCCAAGGCTCCTCTTTACACTCCAAGTGTGAGATTAGGGTCATTTTTGTGTGTTTTAAGTCCTTCACTCACACACTTTGAGCCGTAGGTTCATTACATTCTCACATCCATCCATCTTAGTAGTCGTACTTGTATCACGCTGGTCCTTAAGGATAAAGTTCTAAAAGATGTGTTATTCTCCCTAACTTTAAGTTTAACTTGATGCTAGTATCCAAGGTGACTAAATAGCTTTCATGCTTTTTTGCATTCTATCCTATGTTCTGTATATTTCAGGACCTTCATAATAGCAAGGTGAAGGGGATTGTTAAAGAGAAAGGAGGATTTATCATCCTTAAGTACGTCTATGGATTATAATGGTTGAATGAAGGTAATGCCCATCAAAAGATGGTTGTGTAAGTAGATATGCAGGACTGCAGTCTATGGCATAGTAAGTTTGGACACCCTTTTTCTGAAGTATTGAAGTCACTTATTCTGTTAAGAAACAGTAAAGACTTAGAGCTATTAAATAAGTTTCATATTTGTCCATTAGCTAAAAAGACTAGACTAGCATTTCGTAATAGTGATTCTAGAGCTGTAAAATGCTTTGATGTCTTATATATGGATCTTTAGGGGCCTTATAAAGTTTCAACATTTGATAAAAAAAATTATTTCCTGACTATTTTATATGATCATAGCAGATATACCAGGATTTATTTGTTGCAATATAAGTCTAAATGTATTGTGGCTATTGAAAACTTCTTGAATATGATTCAAAATGAGTTAGGTGCTCAGATAAAGGTTCTTAGATCAGATAATGGAACAAAATTTCTTAATTCTTATTGTAGAGAGTTGTTTCAGTCTCTAGGAGTACTACATCAAAGTAGTTGACCTTACACACCACGGCAAAATGGTGTAGTTGAGAAAAAAGCATAGATAAATATTAAATATTTCTAGAGAAGTTTGATTTCAATCTTAAATGCCTATTTGGTTCAGGGGATTAATTCTAAAAGTTGCAGTGTATCTTATTAATAGATTGTCTTCTTTATCTATTAAAGGTAAAAGTAATTATGAGATGTTGTTTTGCAATGTTACATCCTTAACACATTTGAGAGTTATTGGTTGCAAGTGCTATACTATAGTAATCCCAAAGGGTGATAAATTTTCAGAGAGGGAAAACACTGCGGTGTTGATGGGATACTTTGTCTCTCAAAAGGGACATTTGTTGATAGATGTTCTTAATAACAAGACATTAGTTACCACGGATGTTATGTTTCAAGAAGATTCATTTACCTTTGTAGACAAGCCAACTTCAAACTCACCTATAGATCTTCTCATGCTAAGTACTAGTTATGATACATATGAGGATGCATATGCAGATCCTCAAGAATCATCAAATTTGTTTGATTAAATTTGTGAACCACTAGATAAATATGGATTCCACTCATATAGTCAAGCCAGTACATCAGTTGAGAATCTTTCTACCTCATTAGATGTTGATGCATCATCTTTATTAGTTGCGGTAGTGTCCTTAATAAGTTTCTCGAGAGTGTCTAAACATCCGGCTTGGCTGATGGATTGCACCTTATCGGGAAAACGAAAAGGGACTAGATACTCTTTAACAAATTACTTATCCTATGCCAATACTACTCCTAGTTACCGGTATTTTGTGTCCAATTTTTCAGCATTAGTTGAACATCATTCTTACACTCCATCTATTCAAGATGAGTGGTGGATTGAAGATATGAAACAAAAGGTCTAATATCTTAAAGATAACCACACTTGGGAGGTTGTTGATGTGCCTCTGGACAAAAATGTCATAAGATCAAGATAGGTGTACAGTATTAAATAAAAAGCTAATGGGGGAGTGGAAAGGTTTAAGGCAATGCTGGTAGCGAAGGAGTATATTCAATAAGAAGGATTGGATTACCATGACACTTTTTCTCTTATTGCTAAGATGGTTACTGTTAGGTGTGTCGTTCCATTGACACTCTCCAAAGAGTGGTGCATGTATCAAATAGATGACTATAATGCATTCCTACAAGGTGATCTAAATAAAGAAATTTGTTTAGAAATGACAGATGGTTTTAAAGTAGAAGGACAACACAATATCTGTAGATTAGTTAAGTCATTGTATGAGCTTAAAAAGCCTCAAGACAATGGAATATAAAACTTAATGCAACCCTGCTTTATGTAGGCTTTACTCAGAGTACCTATGGTAACTCACTGTTTACATTGAAAAAGGCTGAAGGGATGGTCTTGCTACTAGTGTATGTGGAAGATACTCTTAATTCTGGTGATAATGTTATGATAAATTGTAATACCCGACAAGATCCTAGATGAGTTTCCAGCAATTCGTCCCATGTTTAGGAATCCTAAAGTCATTTAATTAGCACTAAGTACAAGTGACAAGGGCATTTTAACACTTCAAGATTTCTAACATTTTATGTTTGACCTTTCCATGTTCAAAACATTGATTTATGAGTTGAAATATGTTTAGGGATATTAAAAGGGTCATTTGGGAGATTTTTGAAATTTCAAAAGTGGTTTGGGGTGTTTTTGGAACACAAAGGCAGAAATCCCTCGTGATTTTAACATGTCACTGAGGATAGTCTCTGTGAGACGCCGAGTGTCATGGAGGATAGCCTCTCTAATACATAGCATGTAATGGAGGTTGTCCTCTGTGATAGCCTTTGTGGCACTAAGGCTGTATGATTTTAAGCTAATTTCTTAAAGTTAAAGAAGGCATTTTGGTATTTTTCACTCTTCTCTAAATGCCTAGTTCATGACATAAAACTCAAGAGGGGCATTATTTTTCCCATTTATCATCACTTAACAGCGTATAATCATCCCCCATTATCAATAATACAAATTGAAAGCTTCTTCCAAGAATTCAACCATTCAAGGTCCCAATTTCAAATTTTCTTCACAAATTCAAGCCAACTCAGGTATATGGAATATTCATCACAGGGATTTCTTCCACCCATTGAGTCCCAAGAACCCTTTTGTCAAGTATAAATCCTTTTCCCTATTTCATGAAATATCAATGTTAAGTATGAAATTACTCAAATTATTTTTAATAGTTTTCAATAAAAACCATGACTTTGAGTTTCCCCATGTGAATTATACTCATGCATGTTTCATATTCTCAGTCACCCACATCATGTTAAGTTGATACCATGTCAATTTCTCAAGTTATGAAATAAACCATGTGATCATGCTGTTCTCATATGTTTAACATATTCACATACTCATAATCATGAATTTCATCAGTTTAGTAAAATATACTATATTTTGGGGTTTACGATCATGGATTCTCTTACAATATTTTAAATAATGTTATTGTATTTAAAGTATTATTCAGTTTTGGAGGGTTATGAACACTCGATACCTATATGTTTACACCTGTTTCAGATTGTCAAGTTTCAAGCCAGTCATATCATGATTTTATCATCATATTTAGATTATCATATTCATGTTGAGCGATTATCAGTTGTAAGTCCAGTTAACTTAAATTAATACCAGTATCATTTCATTTGGGAGTAGGATTTAGCATCGAGCAAAACTAGATATGAAGGCTCACCCGTCAGTAGAGGACAGAGACCTTTAGTAGCAGTCCCTAAATTCTAGAACTGCATAGCCAATGTAGGTTATGAGATGTCACCCGTTAGTGGAGGATTGATACTAGTCACCTATCAGTAGATAACTGATACCATAGTCCTTCAGGACATCAACCTTATGGATCCATATCGTCAAACATGTGTTATTACTCATGGCAAGATACTAATACTCTTCCAACAGGGGTTACAGGTAGGACCCTAATTAGCTCAGACTAGAACATGTTCATTACATGATACCTCCCACAGTCTCAGTTTAGTATTTAGAGTATGTCAGCTTAGGTTTGCATTACAAAGTATACAGATACCAATTATTCAGTTTATCAGTTATTCAGATAGTCAAATATCAGTTATTCAGTTATTCATATTATTTCAGTACATGTTTATGCTTGGTATTGCGTTCATTTTAAATGTTCATTCACTCATGTCCAATATCCAAAATGTATTTCAGTTATTCCTTATCTTACATACTAGTAAATTTAAAGTACTGACTGTATACACTCTTTTGCGCTATATTTATTTCACATTATTGGTTCGGATATTAGTATCACTCAGCAGAAGTTGTGGTGCTTCCTCATCCATCGAGGATAGGCATCTATAGTTATTTTTAGTATTTCATTTATTTAAGTCAATTGGAGTTAGTTGGAGGCTTATCCCATTAACTTCTCAGATCTTAGAGGCTTTTAGATAGTCAGATATTTAGAAAGTCAAATTTGTTTTTAGTTTTATCATCAGTTTAAGACATGTTAAGTATTATTTTAGTAGTACATCTTAACAATATTTGATCAATTTAACTTCCACATATGATTTTGTAGTATTATTTTATTTAATGCACACAACAGGTAAAGAATCATGGGTTGCCTTTGGGTCACTTGTGACCTTAAGCATTATTTTATGACTAATGGATAGTCTTGGGTCGTGTAAAACTTTGTATCAAAGCCTAAGGACTTAAAGTGTCCTAGGGTATCTAAAATTTGCATTAAGTAGAGTCTTATGCATGGGTGTGAAATGTGCCATACTTATGGGTGTAAGGCTACATGATATTTTAGAAATATTTCCCTTCTTTCAGTATTCATGTCGTGCGAAAGAGCGTGAGCTCTATTGAATTCATTTTCTAACTCATCATTCATTCATTTTCAGAAAATGACACCCAAAAGAAATAACAAAGGAGGAATGAGGATCCTCCTGTACCATCACCTGTTATGGAATACCCTCTAAATGAAATACTTTCCCATGCCAAATTCAAGAACAGTATTACTATTTTGTGCCATACTATGGTTGCTCAAAATAACTAGTAGGATGTTATCCTAGCCAATCTCTGTTTTAGTATGGCAGTATCTAGGATGCGAGACTTTACTTAGATAAATCCTGTATTATTTTATGGATGTAATTCTGAGGAGGATCCATAGAAGTTTTTTGATGGTGTGCAGAAAGTGACAGATATCATGGGTGTTAATTCTAGTGAGAGTGTTAGTTTATCTGCTTACCTATTGAAAGGAGTGGCACATACTTGATTCCAGCAATAGAAGGAGGACATATGTGTTGAGGTAGGACTATAGACTGGGAAGAGTTTTCTATAGCCTTCTTAGATAGGTTTTTCCCACTCGAGTTGAGGGAGGCCAAAGTGCAAGACTTTATAAATATGAAGAAGGGTAACATGAGTGTGAAGGAGTACTCACTCAAGTTTACCTAGTTGATGAGGTATGCTGCGACTATGGTGGCTGATTCTAGGGCTAAAATGAGTAAGTTTGTGTCTAGCGGTTCAAAGGATGTGGTTAACGAGTAAAAAATAGCTATGTTGGTTATAGAGATGGACCTTTATATATTTATGGTCTATGTGCAGCAGATTGGGGATAGAAACTCAAAGAAACAAAAAGAGAAAATAAGAAGGATAAAACCTGTAGCTTCAACTTAGTATAGCAAAGGTCTGATGGTGGGAATCTTTCTCAGTTCTGCCAAAAATTTTCAACTCCATCCCCATGTTCAGCTAGTGTGCCAATGCATAAGTTCAGGCTGGACAATAAGGATAGAGTTCTAGGCTCTAATTCCCATGGTAGCATAAATAGTGGCTGTACCAATTTTCTTTGCAAGAGATATGGTATGAACCATTAGGGAGAATTTCGGGGAGGTAGTGATACGTATTTTGGATGTGGCAAGCTATGCCATAGCGATTGCCTTGAAGGGAAAGGATTTTCAACAACAGGGTTAGTCTAACCTTTTCTTAGCTCTAGCAAGTCGTCTATATCAATAGGGCGACAAATTCAGTGCCACCAGTAGGCAGCATCATAACCGAATTTATGCTCTCCAGACTCGACAAGATCAGGAGAGTTCTCTTGATATGGTTATGGGTACGTTACAAGTATTTTGTCTTTATGTTTATGCAATGTTAGACCCTGGAGCTTCACTTTCTTTTGTGACATTCTATATAGTAGTAGACTTTGGAGTCAGTCCCAAAATCCTAGCAGAACCCTTCTTAGTGTTTACCTGTAACACCCCGATTCGCTGAACCGGAATGCTACACGGTGCTCATGACCTTAAGGGACTACAAGCTAACCCATGACTGATATCTGTAATTGTATACTTCAAATCATGATATAATAATGCGGAATACATAAAACTGTAAGGCCATAAGGTTCAACTGGATAAAACCATGTGGGTGAAAATACCCAAAACAACTCAATCTGAACGTAAATCTGAACATAAATCTGAAAGCCTCTAAACTATATGAATAAGGAGTTGAAGGAACATGTCTTCAACTAACTCTGTAAAACTAAACTGAAGAAATAAATAAATGAATCAAATCATATTATCCTCGAATCAATTAGGACACACTGTGTCTCTGCGACTAGAATGCTACTGCTACTGCTGGGCTGGAGCTCGTGTCTCGGAACCTATGGTGTAACATGAAAAGTAAGCACCATAGCGCAAATGCGTCAGTACAACTGGAGTACTGAGTATACGAGGAAGGTAGGTTGAACATAAAGGGTTTTATGCATGAACAACACTGACTGACTAATATGATCGTGGGAGTGCAAAAACACATATATAGAAATTGGGACCGTGAATAAGTGATAGCATGACCTGTAAGCTAATACATGGTTTATTGATAACTGTCATGACTGATACTGAAACTGATAACATGGATGACTGCATCTGACAGTCCTGTATATACTGAAATCTGAAGAACGCCCTGAGTTCTTTTACTGAGACTAATACTGAAACTGTGGGAAGTAGTGTTTAACTGACATGCCCCATGTATACCGTTATGGCTAGCTGGGGTCCAATATCTGCCCTGACTGAAGGGGTTTCAATACTGTGCCGCAGGTAAGGATAGCCTGTGAGTGACCCTTATCTGGTGGGTACTCAATGAGAATGGTGGGAACCCTAAACTGAAGGGTTAAGCAACCTCATCAACCCTAATCAGACGAGTTAAGATGTCTCAACCTACACTAGCTATGTAGTTCTAGAACACAGGGATTGCTACTAAGAATCACACCCTGAACTGGCGGGTAAGTTCCCATCCTTGGGTTCACTCGGTGCTAACCTCTACTCCCATCTGGAGGGACTAGACATGAATAACTGACTGTCCATGACTTAATCTTACTGAATTTCATTGACTGATGGAATGTTACTGATATCTGACAACTGACTAAGATTATGAGGTTTTCCTGAGTCACATGACTGACTGAAGTCTATGGAATCATAGCTTGAGTTCAGATATCATGAAACATGACATGGATCTAGACACAGCTATAGTTTTCGGGTACAAGTACCCCCAGGACTCGATGGAAGGAAATTGACACACATGACTGACTTGATCATAAGAGTAGAGTCCATAATTTATAATATCATAAGTAGGGATCTCATACTAAGCATGGTTATCAACAATGTATTGCATGGAAAGGATTTCATATCACATGGAAGTACTTTCACAATCTAAATATCATGTTCATTGCATAATCATATTGGCAACACATACCAATAGCATGGAAGTTCATGTGGATTTCATGGTTATTCTACATCTTGTTCATAAGTAGGATTTGCAAGTAAACGTAGCATAATCTCATAAGAATAGTTCATGAGTATTCCAACAACATTTACAAGGCACATTAACAACATAGAAGTCATTGGAACGTAAGGGCATATCATGAATCCTTCACTTAGTCACAATATAGCTATATTGCATGATTTCTAGGTCCTTAGGCATTTTATCAAACACCTTACATGCACATCTTAAGAATAGGTGAAATCATCAAATTATACATCATGAACAACCAAATTTACATGTTTCCAACTCATATGATATCATGAATTCATAGAAACATATAAAGATTCCATCTTGGGAATCACCCAATATCAACAACATGATCATCAACACCCAACAATATAGAAATCATACTTTATAATGAAAAAGAGGAAAACAAACAAGCATCAACATGGGTATGATCATATCACCACAATAAACCAAGCTTTTTTATTTTAAAGATTTATTCTTGAACTCTACGGACGAAAGGAATTCGTGGATTAATGCTACGGATACCTTAGAAGGAAGATTCTTGATGATTGACGGAGGAATTTCCTTGAAATCGGATCTTCAAGCTTAATTATGCAACCCTAGTTGTTTTTCTCCTTTAGTGCTCTTGGATGAAGAGCTTTGAGATGAAAATATGGTTTCAATATGTTTAGAAGCTATATATTTCATAGGGTTAAGTTTAGGAACGTGTAAGGAATATTTAAAGTCTTAATTACCTTTAAAATAACTCAAAACAGAGTGTTTTTAACACCTGGAATTGACTTAGGCAGTGCCCAAGTGATGTCCTATGCTTGGGCTGGGCGGTGCCTAACCAATCACCTATGCTTGGTTTGGGCGGCGCCTAACCAATCGCCTATGCTTGGGTTGGGCGGCGCCTAACCAATCGCCTATGCTTACTATCTCTCACGAAAATAGGCATAACTTTTTGCTCAGGTATTTGATTAAAGTAAAATTGGTATCGTTGGAAATATAATTCGATTATCTACAATTTGGTGGGTCTAAATCAGACAAAATATCACATTAACATAAAGTTATACTCGTTCAAAGATGACCCTTGCAAAATCAAACAATAAAACTTGATGTATTCAAGAACTCTTAGCTTGTATTACCTTAAGTGACTCATATGAACATTCTTAATGCATCATAAGCTACCCTATCACTAGGATATTCTTTGTAAGTCATGTACTCAAGTATGAATCACAGGATAGGAGATTTCATACGTAGGAATACTTATTCACTTCCTAGCTTAGAAATATGTGGGGTATTACAATATCTCTCCCTTGGGAACATTCGTCCTCTAATGAGAATTTACTAAGAAGGGATACAAAACAATAGAACCTGAACTGAACATGAAGAACTGGAACTTGATCTCATGATAGACATGCAAAACATACTGAACTCGTGCATATCTAAAGCATGGGTAACAGATACATGAATGCATGACTGAGTATAAAATGGTTAATAAGTACCAATTTTATACTAGAAACATGAACATAAAACTAAATAAGATTAGGGAGAACTATTACCTTGAGCTTGATCTGAATTGGCGGGGAAGAGGTGAGGATACTTGGTACGCATATCTGCATCTACTTCCCATGTAGTTCCCTCATGAGACTGATTTTGCCAAAGAACCTTGACTAGAGGGACTTCTTTGTTCCTCAATCTATGAGTATGATAATCTAAGATTTTGACTGGAATCTCTTTATAAGAGAGGCTATTCTGAATATCGATGCTCTGAATAGGGACAACAACTGTTGGGTCACCTATGCATTTCTTTAGCAAAGAGACATGGAAGACTAGATAGACTGAGGCTAGATCTGAAGGAAACTTAAGCTCATAAGCTACCTTATCGAAGCGACAAAAAATTCTGAAGGGACCGACATATCGGGAACTAAGTTTCCCTTTCTTGCCAAACCTCTTCACTCCTTTCATGGGAGAGATCTTAATATAGACATATTCATTGACCTCGAACTCGAGATCCTTTCTATGAACATCTGCAGAGGACTTCTATCAGCTCTGAGCAGCCTGGAGTCTCTCTCTGATCAACTAAACTTTCTCTAAGGCATCGAATACTAAGTCAGGACCTATGATTGAGGCCTCACTAACTTCAAACCAACCAATAAGAGATCTACATCTCCTACCATAGAGAGCATCGAATGGGGCCATCTAAATACTAGAATGATAGATATTGTTGTATGCAAACTCAATCAAAGGCAAATGGTTGTCCTAACTTTCCTTGATGTCAATTGCACACGCCCTTAGCATATCTTCAAGAGTCTGAATCGTCCTCTCTACTTGACCATCTGTCTCAGGATAAAACGCTGTGATGAGATGGACTTGGGTATTGAGACCCTTTTGGAATGCTTTCCAAAAGTGAGAATTGAACTGGGTACCTCTGTCTGAGATGATAGATAGTGGAACACCATGTAATCTGACTAACTCCCTGATATAGAGTTTGTCATAATCCTCGTTAGAATAAGAAGTACGAACAGGAAGGAAATAAGCTGAATTGGTCATCCTATATATAATGACCCAGACTGAATCATGTTGATGATGAGTTCTAGGAAAACTCGTCACAAAGTCCATGTTAACTTCTTCCCACTTCCAAGTAGGAATGGTGAACTCTTGTGTGGAACCACTAGGTTTCTAATGCTCTATTTTAACCTGCTGACATGTAGAGAACTTAGCCATAAACTCTGCAATATCTCTCTTCATCCCACTCCACCAATAGATCTCCCGCATGTCGCGGTACATCTTAGTGGCCCCTGGATGAATAAAGTATCGGGCACTATGCGCTTCTGCAAGTATTCGCTACCTCAATTCATCTACACCTGGAACACATAGACGACCCTGACAACGAAGAACACCATCTCCCCCTTGGGAGAAAACCTCGACTTTCTGATTCTGAACTAACTCTCTGAGCTTCACAAGGATAGGATCCCTGTCTTGCTGCTCTATCACCTCAGAAACTAGAGATGACTCTGAACTACTATGAATACATACACCACCCTCTGAAGAATCGATGAAGCGAACGCCTAGTCTGGGAAGCTAATGGATCTCCTGAGCCATCTTTTTCTTACCATCCTCAACATGAGAAATACTACCCATGGAGAGTCAACTGAGAGCGTCGGCCATAACATTGGCCTTGCCCGGATGATAAAGAACGTTTATGTCGTAATCCTTCGAGAGCTCTAACCAGCTTCTCTGGCGAAGATTGAGATATTTCTGGGAAAAGACACACTGGAGGCTTTTATAGTCTGTGAATACATCTACATGAACTCCATAGAGATAATGCCTCCAAATCTTCAAGGTAAAAACTACCGCTGCTAACTCAAGATCATGAGTAGGATAATTCTTCTCATATGGCTTTAACTATCTGGAGACGTAGGCTATGACCTTACCATGCTTCAGGAGGACATAACCTAAAACCACTCTAGATGCATCACAATAGACTACAAAACTATCTGAACCATCTGGAATAGCGAGAACTAGAGCAGAGGTGAGTCGAGTCTTCAACTCTTGAAACCTCTTCTCGCATAAATCTGACCACTGAAACTTAATCTTCTTCTGAGTCAATCTAGACATGGGAGATACAATAGGAGAAAATCCCTTGACAAACCAACTGTAATAGCCATCCAAACCTAAGAAACTCCTAATATCTGATAGAGATACAGGTATGGGCCAGTTTCTTACTACTTTAGTTTTTTGAGGATCCACTCTAATGCCATCACTGGAAACAATATAGACAAGGAATTCTATTGATCTTAGCCAAAATTTTCACTTGCTGAACTTAGCAAATAACTGGTGATCCCTAAGAGTCTAAAGAACGATCCTGAGATGGTCTGCATGATCACGCTCTGTGCGAGAATAGACCAGAATATCATCTATGAATACTATGACAAACATGTCCAAGTACTGCTTGAACACACGATTCATAAAATCCATAAACGCTGCTGGGGCATTGGTAAGACCAAATGACATGACTTAAAATTTGAAGTGACCATACCGAGTATAAAAAGTTGTCTTCAGAATGTCACATTCTCTAACTCTGAGCTGATGATAGCCTGATCTGAGGTCTATCTTGGAGAATTCACTGGAAAACTAAAGTTTGTCAAATAGATCATCAATCCTGGGAAGAGAATATTTGTTCTTGACCATGACCTTATTGAGTTGATGATAACCAATACACATCCTAAGAGAACCGTCTTTCTTACGCACGAATAATACTAGCGTACCCCATGGGGAAATGCTGGGTCTGATGAATCCCTTATCTAAGAGATCCTTCAATTGATCTTTCAGTTTCTTGAGTTCTGCTGGTGCCATTTTGTATGTCATAATAGAAATAGGTTGAGTATCCGGAAGAAGGTCTATGCCGAAGTCAATTTCCCATTCAGGAGGAATTCCTGGAAGATCTTTGGGAAAGATATTTGAGTATTCATTAACAATAGTGATTGTTTCGAGGTTGGGAGATTCAGAACTGGAATCTTTAACATGCACGAGATGATACACACACAATCATTTTCCTTGCTCGAAGGTAGGAAACAAGTTGACCCTTGAATGCTGAAATGCTACCCTTCCACTCTAGGATGGCTCATTTGGTAACTGAAACTGAACTATCCTATTTCTGCAGTCGACTGTGGCATAGAAGAAATGAACTCAATCCATGCCTAGAATGACATCAAAATTAGTCATCTCTAACTCCACTAAATCTGCTGACATGGATTTGTCAGAAATCATAACCGGGCGGTTCCTGTATACTCGTCGGGCTATGATGGATTTACCCACTAGGGTAGAGACTGAGAAGTGCTTTACTAGGACTTTAGGACTGATTTCAAAATCGCCTGCTATGTATGGAGTAACAAAATACAAAGATGCACCTGGGTCTAGCAAAGCATAAACATAAACATGGAAAATCTATAACATACTAGTAACGATCAGGAGAATTTTCCTAATCCTGCTGGGACTGAAGAGCATAGAGTCTGTTTGGGCATTGCCCACTGGTAGCACTGGAAATGGCACCCTGCTGGTTCGGGCGATTGGATTGAGCCGTAGCATGATTTTGCTAACCCTGAAGACTTGACTTCTGAAACTTCCTAATCCTGTGGCCTGGCTTGCCATAACCAAAATCGACATCACTACCAGCTCTGCAAATGCCCTTATGGTTCTTACCACAAGTCTGACAAAGGGGATTCGTTTGGGCACTGCTAACACTGCCCTGAGATTTAGAGCCTAGCGCTTTATTTCTATTGCCATCTCTGAACTTCGGCACTGGAGCGCTGGCAAAGGAAGAAGCTAGAATGGCTGACTTAGAGCAAAACTGTGAACGGTTTTCTCCATCTGACTTGGGGTAAGCAAAGTTGAAATTACCTGACCTTGCTCTCTTGTTCTGCCTCTCCCTAGTCTTACTTCTGCTCTTCTACTTGATAGGCATGGGCATGAGTCTTGCTAAAGTCATATCACCGATCAACATCACCGACCTATACTCACTTACCAAGTTATCATTGACCCCTAACACGAACTTGCTCATCTTAGCTCTATTGTCTGCAACCACATAAGAAGCATACTTGGCTAGCTGAGTAAATCAGAGAGAATACTCCCTAACCACCACATTCCCCTGCCTGAGGTTGATATACTCAAGAACTTTAGCTTTCCTCAGTTCTTGGGGAAAGAATCTGTCTAAGAAGGTTGTGACAAATTCCTCCCACTCGATAGGGCCTGTATCATCTAACCTCTTAGACTTCCACTGTTTGTACCAATCATGAGCAACATACTATAATTGGTAAGCAGCTAACTCAGCACTCTCAATAAAAGTAACACCCATGATGTCAATGACCTTCTGGACTTGGTCAATGAACTCCTGAGGGTCCTCATCAGACTTAGACCCATGGAAAGATGGACGGTTCATCCGGGTGAGGTCCCGAACCCTAGCTGATTTGGGAGTCGCCACTAGATTGGTCGAAATGACTGGTGGCCATTCATTCTGTCTAGCCATGAACTGAGCAAGTGTGGTAAATGCGGCTCTAAACTCTTCATGGAAAACATGTTCGCCCAAAGGATCTTCGGGCTGAGGAGCTGGCTGGTTTCTTCTCTTTAGGACCATGGTCTGGAATAAGAGAAGAATGTATTAGACTGAGAGTTTAACTTGTGATTATGCTCACTAGCATGACATGAATAATGAAGAAAGGGAACTATTCCTAAAACATATTAGAGCCTCCCACACATAAATCTGGCGTGCAACATACCCATGTATAAGACTCTACTAGATGCAGCTTTCAGACTTCCTAGGACTCTATTGAACTTGTCTTTGATACCAAGTTTTTAACACCCCAATTCGCTAAACCGGAATGCCACACGGTGCTCATGACCCCGAGGGACCACAAGCTAACCCATGACTGATATCTGTACCTGTATAACTATAAATAATGATATAATAATGTGGATTACATAGAACAGTAAGGCCATAAGGTTCAACTGAATAAAACTATGTAGGTAAAAATACCCAAAACAACTCAATCTGAACGTAAATCTGAACATAAATCTGAAAGCCTCTAAACTATCTAAATAAGGATTTGAAGGAACATGTCTTTAACTAACTCCATAAAACTGAACTGAAGAAATAAATAAATAAATCAAATCATATTGTCCTAGAATCAAGGAGGACACACAGTGTCTCTGTGACTGGAATGCTACTGCTACTGCTGGGCTGGAGCTCATGTCTCAGAACCTATGATGTAACATGAAAAGACAGCACCATAGCGCAAATGTGTCACTATAACTGGAGTACTGAGTATACGAGGAAGGTAGGCTGAACATAAAGGGTTTCATACATGAACAAAACTGACTGACTAATATGAGCGTAGGAGTGCAAACACACATATATAGAAACTGGGACCATGAATACGTGATAGCATGACCTGCAAGCTAATACATGGTTTACTGATAACTGTCATGACTGATACTAAAACTGATAACATGGATGACTATATCTAACAGTCCTGTATTTACTGAAATCTAAAGAACGCCCTGAGTTCTTTTACTGAGACTAATACTGAAACTGTGGGAAGTAGTGTTTAACCGACATGCCCCATGTATGCCATTATGGCTAAGCTGGGGTCCAATCTCTACCCTGATTGAAGGGGTGTCAATACCGTGCCAAGTGATCGCCTATGATTGGGTTAGACGGCACCTAACCAATCGCCTATGCTTTTGTTGGGCGGTGTCTAACCAATCGCCTATGCTTGGGTTGGGCGGCGCCTAACCAATTGCCTATGCTTACTGTCTCTCACAAAAATGGGCATAACTTTTCTCTCGGGTATTGGATTAAGGCAAAATTGGTATCGTTGGAAAGCTAATTCAATCTACAATTTGGTGGGGTCTAAATCAGCCAAAATACCACATTAACATCGAGTTGTACTTATTCAAAGATGACCCTTGCAAAATCGAACACTAAAACTTGATGGATTCAAAAACTCTTAGCTTGTATTACCTTAAGTGACTCATATGAACATGCTTAATTAATCATAAGCTATCCTATCACTATGATATTCATTGTAATTCATGTACTCAAGTATGAATTACAGGATAGGAGATTTCATACGTAGGAATGCTTATTCACTTCCTAGCTTAGAAACATGCGAGGTATTACACTACCCCATTGGATAGTTCTATTATAGCCAGACGAGTATACAAAATTTCCTGGTCACAGTTACTCAAAAAGTCACTTTAGTAGATCTTGTGGAGTTATGGGTAACATATTTTGATGTTAGTTATAGCATGGTTTGGATCCACTCGTTCTATGTCTCAGTTTATTGTAGAAATAGAATAGTCCAGTTTTAGTTTCCCAATGATCCAGTGATAGAATGGAAGGGTAGTACCACAGTGCCTATAGGTCGATTTTTCTCCTACCTTAAGTGTAATAATCCAAAAATACATCCTGGTCACCATACGGTGCTTACTGTCCCGAAGGACCACAAGCTAACACATGATAGTCATAACTGTTGCGAGCACTGAGTAAAATCTGATAAAAAAGAACATATGTGGAATTTAACTGAAAAATGCCATATAGTTTTAAATCATAGTTCTAATAATATATGTAAAGAAATACTGATAAAATGGCTAATAATAACAACTGAAAACTAACTGACTATCTGTACTAGTCTAAAAGCCTTTAAATTGACTAAATATGGAGTTGGTGGGACAAGCTCCCAACTAACTCCAGCTGAATAAGTAACTAAACTGCTAACATAATTGAATATAAGATAACTCATCCTAGATGGATGAGGACTCACCACTACTGTTGTTGCTGATGCACTGGGAAGTCTTAGTATGATTGGGAATTCAAGTGTCTTAACATATGATATAAGAAATCATAGTGGAAAAAACATGTATGCAATCAGTACTTTTAATGTACAAGTATGAGAGATGAGGTTAGCCTATTATGTATGGTTTATATGCATAAATAATAGCTGACTGAATAAATAGCATGGGATAACTAAACATGCAAAAATAACTGGCTGAATAATATGAGAGAACTAAGTAAATATGCATGAAGTGAAGACCAATTGGATAGCATGAGATTACTGAATATGAATTTGTGAAAGCTATAAAATCTGAGAATGCATGACCAAGAAAAAAACATAATTCTGAAATAGTTTGTAAACTGAAATACTAAAATACTGATAACTAAATAACTGATATTTGTAAGCTATGGTCAAACAAAACTGAAACTGAATTGAGTTCTGAACTGAAATACTGAATATTAAAATTGTTACTATGGGAGTTATCATCTAACAGACATGCGCCAGTCTGAACTGATCGAGGTCCAACTTGTGACCATAGTTTGAAGGGTACTAATATCGTGCCATAGGTACTAACAATATTTGTGGAGTCAGTCCTAACTAACGGGTGACACCTGAGATCAGTCCTAACTAGTGGGTGATCCCTGAGAGTGTCTGTCCTAACTAATGGGTGACATCTCATAACCTACGCTGGCTACATAGTTCTGGAAGCTATGGATTCCTTCAAAGGAGCCAGTCCTAACTAATGGGTGATCCCCCATCCCTAGGCTCGTTCAGTGCTAAATCTTACTCCCAACTGAAAGGACACTGGAACTGATTATTACTGGACTGACTTAACTGAACTCACACTAATCGTGAAGGCCAACTGAATAATATTGTTGTGACACTACTAGTCTATTCTAAAACTACTGTAGACCTAAGTAAGCAGTTAGATTTTGGGTATTAGATACCCCCAGGACTCGATAGCATAAATACCAACACATAGCACTATCTTGAAAGTATAATAGCTAGTCATCTAGTCACAATTCAATAATTGAGGCATTTTATCAACACTTGCAAGACATGAACTTGTACATAGGTGGGAACACATGCTAATATGTCATGATTTCACTCTACAATTCACATGCACAATCTATCAAACACTTGGGGAGAATGACTATTTCACATAATAATAATCACATATAAACATCATGGCTACCACATTCAACTTGCAAATCTCAGGGGTTTTAACATGAGAATTCACTTAATTCAACAAATTTGCTAATTGGTTTACATGAAACATGGGGTAAATCTTGAATTGAAACCCATACAACAATACATACATAAACACAATCTAATTTAAATATGTAAATCATGAATCTAAAAATATGTATTTTTAAAAAGGGTTCTTGAACTCCAAAGGTGAAAGAAAACCCAAGGATGAACACCTAACATACCTTAAGGCTTTGATCTTGAAAGAGAATTGAAATTTCTTGAACATTCATGGATTGAGAATTACAATTTCTTGGTTCTCTTGAAGAAGAGCTTGAATATTTTTCTTGGGAGATGATCTTGAGAAGAAATCCTAATTTTCTTGTTCTTGAGAGTGGAGATGATTAAGAGTAGTTTTAAAACATGTTTATGATGTCTAGGTACATGTTTTTGATGATTTAAGCCGTGGCAGGTAAAGGAAAGACCAAAATACCCCTCCAAATTTGAATAGGCTTTGCTAAATTTTAAGGGTGATGACCTTGTATGGTAAGTCATCAACCAAGTGATAACCTATCACACCAAGTCCTCACTCAGAAGTTATTTTATGAGTTGCTGGCCTTGGGTGATGACTTGGGCTGATAGGCAATCACTTTGGTAGTGGACTGTCTACTCAGTTAGTCACTTGGAAGCTGAAAATAATGGCTCACTGGTTTGGGGTGACGACTTGGCAGATAGATTGTCACTTAGGTGATGGACTATCAACTCAGGTTTTCACTTTGTTGATAGACAAACATGCTGAAGTAAAAAGAGTATAACTTTTTTCTCCGATTTTGGATTAAGGTGAAACCAAATGCATTGGAAAGAAGATTCAAAGATATTTCATTATATATAAGGTAGGACATGTAATTCATTATTTAAAAATAGTAATATTTATTTAATGTTGACATAAGCTAAAACGTTCACTAAAACCTAATCTAATAGAAGCATTTTCAACACGTCTTTGAGTTAGGAGATTTTTATGACCTTGACTAATATAATAGGATATTTCCACACTATAGAATTGATTATCACACATATATTGATATAGAATCATTAGGTCCAAGTCTGTACGCATAGGAACAATGATTTGAATTCTAGCTCAAAGATATAGGGTGTTACAATATGTCTCCCCTGTAAACATTCATCCTCGAATGAGGCTGGATAAGCTGAGAACACTGAGGAATTGAGGTTACATGTTGAATATACATGCTATAAACATGATTACATAACTTAGTTTGGGAATGACACCCGAATTGAATTGACCTCATAAATACATGCACTGAAATGAGAATGATTATAAGGATGAGATAGAAACGAGAGAGTCAACTTATAAGTAAACACTGCCTTAGGCTAGATCTAGTTTCGTGAAGGAAAGTTTATAGGTTAAGGATAAGAAAACTCGGCGTATTATAGAATCTCCCCCTTGGGATAGTTTGTCCCCCGAATAGACTGAGATGATTTATTGGACACTTATGAACTGAATCATGACTGAATATCTAGAAACTAAAAATGATGCATGAACTGAACGGAGGTAATGACTTTCTTGGTCTCAAAGGAATTTCCTCCTGAATAGGAGAGATAAAAACCATAGGAACTTGTCTGCCTGACTGCTAAACTGAATTACTGGCTATAGAAACTAACTCATACTGAAAGCATATACTTAACTAGAGTATTTATTTGACACTATTTCTATGAAGTTCTAATGAATTTAAGGAGAAAAGAATCTTGGGCATGGTCTGAATAAGACATCTGGACAAGAAATCACAACATTACTAAAATTTGATAATATGGAATATAGGCCTATGAAACATCTTCTAGGATAGATCTACTAAGACTTATGCACTGCAAATACTAACATTCAAGATTAGACCTATTCCTCAAATACTCTCTCAACTTTACCTTCCACCTTAATATTGTACTTCACCTGAGACTACTAAAAATATTCACATGGGCACTGTTTACTTTATCTACTAGGGTCTGAGCTAGACTGAATTCTCTCACTCTATTCAAGCCTACTCAAATAGAATTATGAGTTCTCATCTGTAATACTAGTCTAAATCCTGATTAGACTGTAATACTAGTCTAAATCATGAGTTCAACATACCCTGTATTTTCACAACTTCTCATCTCATGAATAATTCTTATTTCCCCTTCAATAACTGAATACAACATCTTACTAGCCATTAACAAATGCATAATGCATTTATCCACTTACACACCAACATGACATTAAATCCTAGCTTCATAACTACAGCCTCGAGTAAAACAAGCATGCAACAATATTTCCATAACATGAAACATTTACTCTCTCCCATCTAAAAAAATTACTCATCATTACCATTATTCCATAGGGAGAGGTAGCAAATTAGAAAATGAGGACTTGAAGTATGATAGAATTACTTCAATACTTAACTGAGGTCTGAGGAATAAGGTATCAATGACATGGATTAATTAAAGAGGTCTGACCTGAGGATATACATGACACAAATCTGAATTTTGCTGATCATTAAAAGTGTAGCATGAGTAATGGGAACTGAGTATTCTGTAAAACATGAATACATGAGTCATTAGCTGTATGACCCGAGTTTGGAGTTTCTAAATTTGTGGAACATGATTTGGACCACAGGGTGAACTCAAACTCCTTATACTAGGAACTGGAGGCGTACACGAGTTTCTATTAAGTGTACGACTACGAGCTATGATCATAGGGTGGACATATAAGGCATAAGTAAGTAACTTGATAACAAAAATACAAAACTTTGTACTGAGGTAAGGATGGGTTGGGAATAATCCTCTCCTGCTACTTTTCTACACATACTGACATTACTACTAAAATTTGAAAGCCTGACTTGATTACTTGTTTTGTCATCTCCCCCTTAGATTATTTCTATCATTATAAGTCTGTACACCACTTAATCAACATCTATAAACTGAACTGAAACTGCCTTAATTTAGAATCTAGGGTATAATAATGCATATAATAACTAAACTTACCATGAAAGACTGGACCTGAAAGTGTAAAACCATACTGTTGATACTTCCTTCTAAAATATAACTCTTAACTTTCTATATCCGTAAATACATCATCTAACAACTTAAGAACTAACTATCTTAGAATTTCCCACTCCTATATCTATTAGCTCAACCTTCAAAGATTCAAACTTAGATTCTAAAACATAACAGAAATATCCGCAAATCTTTAATAGCCATACTACTTTCATTATAAACTTTAAATGTCACATCTCTAAACTTATATTTTCCCCACACCATGAGAATTACCACTACACCTTAATCAATAACACATATAACTTTAAATTACCAGACTTAAATTCTTGCATACAGTATTTTAAGCCTGCTAATTCATATTTCACACAACTATCCCATAAAGGCAAAATTTACTAAATTCAGATAACACTATCCCCGCTCTACTACTGCTAAACTCCTTGGTTCATGCTTCTAACTCTAGATCATATGTTATCAAAGTAGTCTGAGAAGGGATCAAAACGTACATCTAAGTTTGGCTTAGTGCACGATCTTCATGTACATGGATGAACACTTTCAAAGTGTAGAACATAAGGGAACAGATACGATCTTTTTAATCCCGCATGCAATCCCATAACTTTCTGTGGAGATTGTCTAAAAAATCTCTATTTATAGTGATTTAAGGTAGATTGAATCTGTTACCTTGAAAACAAGGTAGGCCTGGTATGAATAGAGAAAAAATGATAATAACTTTCTTAAAGGACCTTTCTATAAAATGATCTGAGACATAAAAGAAAGGAAACTTTTCCTAAAACATCGTGTATCCTCTTGTCCATAAGTGTGGTGTGCTTCACACACATGCACAAGACTCTACTGGATGTAGCTTTCAGACTTCCTAAGACACTTTAAAATCTTAGGCTCTGATACCAAGTTTGTAATGACCCGTAGATACACCTTGGTCTCCACATGGTGCTTACAGACTCGAAGGAGCAAAAGCTAACCCATGATACTAGTACTTGCTGTAAGCATTAGGTAAAATGTGATAGCAAAAGATCATATGCGGAATTTAACTGAAAAATGCCATAAGGTTTTAAATCATAGTTTTGATAATTTTGTAAAACAATACTGATAAAATAGTTGATAATAACAACCAAAAATTGATAGTCTGTCTATACTAGTTTGAAACCCTCTAAACTGACTGAATGTGGAGTTGATCGGACAAGCCCCTAACTAACTCTAGCTGACTAAGTAACAGAACTTCCTGCATAACTAAATATAAGATAAGTCATCCTTAATGGATGTGGACTCACCACTACTGTTCTACTGATGCACTGGGAAGTTTTAGTACAATTGCAAATTTGAGTGTCCGAACCTATGATATTAGATATCATAGTGCAAGAAATAGGTATGCGATTAGTACTTTAAATATACTAGTATGAGAGCTGAGTTTAAGTTGTTATGCATGGTTTATGTGCATGAATAATAGCTAACTGAAAAAATAGCATGGGATAACTGAACATGTAATAATAACTGGTTGAATAATATGAGATAACTGAGTAAACATGCATGAAGTAAAGACTGACTGGCTAGCATGAGATTACTGAATAAAAATGTGTGAAAGCTGTAAAATCTAAGAATGAATAACCAAGCAAATAACATGATTTTGAAATAGTTTGTAAACTTAAATACTAAAATACTGATAACTGATAACTAATATCTTTATTCTATGGTCAATAAGAACTAACAATGGACTGAGTTCTTAACTAAAATACTGAATACTAAAACTATAACTGTGGGAGTTATCATCTAACCGACATACCCAAGTCTGAACTGATCGGGGTCAAGCCTATGACCTAGTTGGGAGGGTACTAATACCGTGCCATTAGTGCTAAAAATGGTTGTGGAGTTATCCCTAACTAATGGGTGAACCCTAAGATTAGTCCTAACTAGCGGGTGATACCTGAGAATGTCAATCCTAAGTAACGGGTGACATCACATAACCTACGTTGGCTACATAGTTTTGGAACTTAGGAATTGCTTCTAAGGACCCAATCCTAATTAATGGGTGATCCCTCATCTGTAGGCTTGCTCAGTGCTGAATCCTACTCTCAACTAAAAGGACACTAGAACTGATCATTATTGGACTGACTTAACTGAACTCACAGTAATCGTAAAGGCTAACTAAATACTATTGTTGTAACACTACTGATTCTATTCTATTACTACTATGGCTCTATGTAAATAGTTAGATTTCAGGGATATTAGATAGCCCCAGGACTCGATAGCATAAATAGAAAAATATAGCACAATCTAGAAAGCATAATGACTCATCACTTAGTCACAATTCAATCATTGAGTCTTTTTATCAAACACCTGCAAGGCATGAACTTGTACATGGGTGGTAACACATGCTAACATGTCATGATTTTAGTATTAAATTTACATGGACATTCTATCAAACACTTGGGGAGCGTGACTATTTTACATATTAATAATC
Organism: Capsicum baccatum var. pendulum; assembly: GCA_030864225.1. Classification (NCBI taxonomy): domain Eukaryota; kingdom Viridiplantae; phylum Streptophyta; class Magnoliopsida; order Solanales; family Solanaceae; genus Capsicum; species Capsicum baccatum. Next base: position 230,187,275 of record CM061556.1, read on the forward strand.
ACATATAAACATCATGGCTACTATATTCAACTTACAAATCTCGGGGGTTTTAACATGAGAATTCACCTAATTCAACATACATGCTGATTGGTTTACATGAAACATGGGGTAAATCTTGAATTAAAACCCATACAACAATACATACATGAACACAGTCTAATTCAAATATGTAAATCATGAATCTGAAAATATATATTTTGAAAAAGGGTTCTTGAAGTCCGAGGGTGAAATAAAAATTAATGATGAACTCCTAACATACCTTAAGGCTTTGATATTGGAAGAGAATTGGCATTTCTTGAACATTCTTGGATTGGTAATTATAATTTCTTGGTCCTCTTGAAGAAGCACTTGAATCTTTCTCTTGGGAGATGATCTTAAGAGGAAATCCTAATTTTCTTGTTCTTGAGAGTGGAGAGGATTAAGAATAGTTTTAAAACATGTTTGTGATGGCTAAGTACATGATTTTGATGATTTAAGTCATGAGAGGTAAGGGAAAAGACCAAAATACCCCTCTGAATTTGAATGGGATTTGCTGAATTTTAAGGGTGATGACCTTGGTCGGTAAGTCATCAACTAAGTGATAATATATCATACCAAGTCGTCTCTGAGAATCTTATTTTATGAGTTGCTAGTCTTGGGTGGTGACTTGGGTCGATAGGTCATCACATTGGTGATGGACTATCTACTCAGGTAGTCATTTGGAAGTTGAAAATAATGTCTTACTAGTTTGGGGTGACGACTTGGCTGATAGGTCGTAACTTAGGTGATGGCCTATCAACTCAGGTTGTCACTTTGTTGATAAAAAAACATGCTGAAGTAAAAAGAGTAACTATTTTATCTGATATCAGATTAAGGTGAAAACAAATGCGTTGGAAAGAAGATTCAAAGATCTTTCATTAAATATAATGTAGGACATGTAATTCATTATGTACAAGGAGTAATAGTCATTTAAAGTTTACCCAAGATGAAAAGTTCACTAAAACATAATCAATTGAAGTGTTTTTAACTCATCTTTGAGTTAGTAGATTTTTATGACCTTGATTAATATAATAGGATATTTACACACTATAAAATTGATCATCAAACATATATAGACATAGAATCATTAGATTCAAGTCTTTACACATAGGAACAATGATTTGAATTCTAATAAAAAATATAGGGTGTTACAATAAGACAATAAAGATTTCCAAGGGATGTATTTACCATCTCATTTGAGTCAAGGACTCAAATTCTAAAACTCTAAGTGTTGACTTAGTTCCTATAATGAATGAGTTTGCATAAGTATTCCCTATATATCTTCTTGAAGTTTCTCTAGAGAGGGACATTTACTTCGGAATAGATCTCCTTCCAGATATCGAGCCTATCTCAATTCCACCTTACAGAATAACTCTAGATAAGTATAAGGAATTGAAGGATCAGCCAAAAGACCTCCTAGATTAGGGTTTTTTTAGGCCTAGTGTTTCTTTATGGGGTGGCCCTGTTCTCTTCGTATGCAAGAAAGATGGTTCCCTCAAAATATACATTGTCTACCATCAGTTGAACAAAGTCATAATAAAGAATAAGTATCCTCTCTCCAGGATTGATGACTTGTTCGACCAGCTTCAGGGTGCAAGTTATTTCTCTAAGATAGACCTCAGATCTGGCTATAATTAGCTTAGAGTCAGGGAATGTAACATCCCAAAGATAGCCTTCAGAACTCAATATGGTCATTTAAAATTTCTAGTCATGTCTTTTGGACTAACGAATACTCCTATAGCTTTTCTGACTTGATGAACATGATGTTAAAGCAGTACTTGAACATGTTGTTCATAGTATTCATATGACATCCTTATCTATTCTTGTAGTGAAGGTGATCATGCAGATTATTTGAGAATTGTAATGCAAAACTTTAAGAATCATCAGTTATTTGCTAAGTTTAACAAGTACAAATTATTGTTAAGATTAGTAGCTTTCCTTGGTCATATTATTTTTGGTGATGGCATTTGAGTTGACCCTTAAAAGAACAAAGTAGTGAGAAACTGGCCTCAACCTATCTCTTCATCAGATATTAAGAGTCTCTTGGGTTTATCTAGTAAATACAAATGGTTTTTTGAAGGATTTTCTTCTATTACTTTTCCCATGTCTCGACTGACTCAGAAGAAAGTCTAATTTTAGTGGTCAGCTTCCTGAAAGAAGAGTTTTCATGAGTTGAAGACTCAACTCACTTCCACTACAGTACTGACTCTACCAGAGTGTTCTGATGGGTTTGTAGTCTATTGTGATACTTCTAGAGTGGGTCTTGTTTGTGCATTAATGCAACAAGGTAAGGTCATATCATATGCCTCTAGATAGCTTAAACACTATGATAAGAATTACCCAACTCATGATCTTGAGTTGGCAGTAGTTATCCTTGGATTAACAATTTGGAGGCATTACTTTTACGAGGTTAATGTTTATGTTGTAATACCCCGTATTATCCTTAGTTCAATTCAGCTCCTAGTGAATACATAAAAATCTTAGAACCTTAAAATTTTACTAAGTGATGGAGACGTAGTCATATATTTAACTCCTTAACTTTACAAAATTTTAATTTGACCTTCTAGGCTCTGAGATGATGATTTTTTAATTTATTCATGTTCAGGAGTGTAAGTATCATGTCTCGAGAAAGTTTTGGAATTTTCAAATGTGGTTTGAAGCGTGTTTTGATTGTAATTCCAGTGGCTAACCGCTATTGCACTGCGTCGCGGTGAAGTGTGCAAAATTGCACTCATCCTTTTTCCAGTGAAGCATCGCGATAGCACCGCATCGCACCAAGGTGAAAATTTAAACTCTTCTATTTCCAATGTCTCAATGCGATAAGCAAACGTCATACCAAGCCCCTAAATTGCACTCATCCTTTGAATGAAAAATTCTGGTAACTCAATGCGATTCCACCACATCGTGGTGAAGGTTTATTACCCATGTTATTGATCCATAATTTGAAGTTCATGTGTCATTACCTTTATCCTTGTGTGTGAAGTGCTTATGAGGTTAATAATGTTCCTAGAAATCACTTAGAGCCAAGTTGAGCTAAGAACCTTAGATTCGTCCAAAGTTTGGGGTTTGATTATACAAGGGTCATTTTGAAAGTGTATAACTTTTAATGTATGTAAAATTTTCCATATAAATACCCCCCCCCCCCAAATTATAGATACTTGAATTATCTTTCTAATGATACCAATTTCGCCTTAATCAGATATCCGATCAAATATTTATAACATTTTTTGTGTGAGGCAATAAGCTACTGCGATGGTACCGCATTGCGGTAAGGTACAAACTCGCGATCCAGTCACGAATTTAAATGTCTAATGGGAAGTTAAGTCTTTTCCCATTAATACAAGTCGTATATGCAAGAGTTAAGATGTCATTTAGGATATTATTTGCCCATTCTCCTTCACTTTTCTCTCCAAGAAACCCTAATTTAATTCCAAGAACATCAAATTCAATTCTCCTCTTCAAGAACCATCAAGAATCAAGTTTTCCAATTCAACAAATCTTTTAATATTTTATTTTTTTCATAAAGATTTAAAATTTTAAGGTATGTGGGAGTTGATCCATGAAAACCCTTTTCTTTTTATTAAAGAATGAATTTTTTATTATTATGGTATTTTGTATGTTCAAGAAAGGTTGAATTTCAAATTTCATGGTGTTTTTAATTCAACTCAGCCCATGTATGATTCCATGCAAGAGTTTAAATTGCTCATTCTATGAATTTAAGTTTCCCATGCTTTCTTCAAGTAAATTCCATGATAGATCCTAAATTCATGATGTTTAGCAATATTCGCATGTTTTAAATTCATTCCTTTCACATGTTTGATAAAATTCTCATATCATGTTCAATCAATTTCAAAATGAATCCCCAAGCTATAAATTTTGCCATGCAACTCTATTGTTCCCTCATGTTTATGACATTCTTACATTCAAGCTATGATCTTTACATGTTTCGATGATACACCCATGTCCTAGTTCAAACAAATTTTATGTAAATTCTGAAATTCATGATATTAGTTATGCAATCATGATATGCTCCCATGTTTGAGATATTTCCATGTTAAAGTTCATGATCCCATGTGTTTGATAAAATGTCTAAATTTTGGATTTCCAATAATAATTCCCTATTGTGTGTTTTAAAGATTTCATAAGTCCTCATTGTTATTGCTATTGAGTCTTGAGGGTTATGAATACCCAAAATTTAGCAGTTTACATAGTTTTCAATATCTTCATAATAGTTTCAGAATAAATCATGAGCCTTGTCATTTAGGTAGTATCATGTTCAGTTAAACTCAGTCAAGTTTCAGTTTTAGTATCAGTTTATACGTTAATAATTACCTCAGAATTCATATGCACTGTTATTTTTAGAATACTATGACCTGAGCTTATCAGTTATTAGATATCACTGCATGCACCAATTATTAATCCATGTCAGTTTAGTTGGGAGTAGAATTTAGCACCGAGCGAACCTAGGGATGGGTGCCACCCCTCCCAGTTGAGGGTGTGACTCTTAGTAGCAATCTCTGTGTTCCAGAACTACGTAGCTAGTGTAGGTTTAAGATGTTAACCCGCCAGTTGAGGGTTGACATATATCCCACCAGAGCACCTGCCAGTAGAGGGTGACTCTTTAGTCCTTTGGGACATCATTTTAGTCGATCCACAGAGCCAGCGTTAGTACCCATGGCACGATACTGACATTCTTCCAACTCAAGTTACAGGATATACCCCAATTAGTTTAGAGCAAGGCATTCTAGTTAGATGATACCTACCACAGTAGCAGTATAGTATTCAGTGTCTCTTCAGTTCAGGTTTACCTAACTAAGTGTACAGACTTTCGGATATTCTGTCTAATAGTTTTTAGTCTTTTAGATTATCTCAGTACCATGATAGATATACACTTAGTCTTGCATTCTCAGATATTATAGTTTTCACGCATTCGAGCTCAGTTATCTCATGTTGTTTTGATAGTCCTTACCTCATAAGCATAGTACTCCACAATTTTAGCCCAGCTATTCAGACTAACTATAGTTCAGTCTTACATGATCAGTATTTTGTCATTAGCTATTCAGTTTCTGAATATCAGCAATCCATATTCATATATCAGCTACTCAATATATAAGTTCATGTATATATGTTTTACCATATCCTAACTTCAGTTCTAGTTATATCATAAAAGTATAGTTTTACAAAAACTACGTGTAGATATTTACCAGCTTACCGAATTATGTTTGTTGCTCATGTTTTTAAGATATTTCAGCTTTCAGTTTATTTGAACCTTTTGGTGAGTTTACTTACACTTAGCATACATGTTTTAAGATTCATATAAAGCAGTTTTACTTGTTACATTAACCCCTGCATACTCAGTACATTCCAAAAGTATTGATCCACATATATGTCTGTGTGGCTACATTGTTTCATAATGCAGGTACCATTTGTATCCCGCACATCATGATCAAACAGTTGCAGTTTCCATCTAGCAAGTCATAAGTTCTCTTGTTTTAGGAACTCCAGAAAGTTTTAGTTCATGTGCAGTTCATTTATTTTTCATGTGTATTGATTAGAGGTAATTGGAGGCATGTCCTAGCTACTTATAGTCAGTATAGTAGAGGCTTCATAGATGTCAGTCCGAGTCAGTCATGTCATTTTAGTTCTCTCCTCAATTTCTATCAGATTATAAAGTATATCAGTAATATAATTTCTCTTAGATTTTATCATGATTATATTTCCACATAGCAGAACAATTATTTATTGTTTTATAATTCAATTACTTAATAGTTTACCAGTTCATGGTTTAGCTTAGGATCACTTGTGGTGTCAAGCACCTTGTGGCATCCAGGGTATACTCTCGGGGCATTGCAGATGTGTTCACAGATCATCAGATTTTATAGTATGTCTTCACTCAAAAAGATCTAAATTTTTGTCAGAGATAGTGGCTTGAATTGCTGAAAGATTATGATGTGACTATGTTGTATCACCCTAGTAAGGCTAATTTAGTAGTCAATGATCTTAGTAAAATTTCTATGGGAAGTGTTTGGGATATTGAAGAGGATAAGAAGAAGTTAGTCCATTAGGTTCATCGTCTTGGTAGATTAGGTGTTCGGTTGGTTGATTCAGTCGAAGGTAGTACATAGGTTCAGAATGGTTTGGAATCTTCATTGGTGCCCGAAGTGAAAAATAAAGAAAGATAGAGATCCTACTTTGGTTAGGTTGAAGAAGATGGTTCTAGATCAGAAGGTTAAGGTTTTATCCTAAGGGGAGATAGTGTGCATTATTGTCAGGGAAGGTTATGTGTCCCGAGTATGGATGGTTTGAGATAGAAAATATTAGAAGAGGTGCACGGTGCACGATATTCTATTTACCCAAGAGCCACTAAGATGTACTATGATTTGTGGGAAATCTATTGGTGGAATGGCATGAAGAAAGATATTGCAAAATTTCTAGCTAAGTATTTGAATTGTCAGCAGGTTAAGGTTTAACACCAAAGGCCTAGTGGTATGCTTTAGGAGTTCAGCATTGATAACGCTCAAATTACACGTCAATTTAGTGCAAGGCAGTCATCGTCAATATATTTACCTAACTTTGGAGTCGGGGTCGAATCCACAGGGAACAATGTGAGTAGAAATTAAACTAATTTGAAACTAAAGTTATAAGTTGAATTCAAACAAATGATACGAAAACATAAAATGGGGGTTTCCAATAACCAAACAAATGTTAAGGTTTTAACTTGCTTCAGAACTTAAAACTAAAATTTCAATAGTTCAAATTTGTGATAGAGAGGAACTAGGGTTGTGATCACTATGATTATTAATCCCGATTAAATAATAACTGTAGTACTGGGTTCTCATGACTTGTGGGAAATACCAAATTATTAGATTCGATAGTCCATCTAAGTGTTTCTCAACCTGCCCTGATGTTGAACTTTCTAATTCTCCCGAACTTAGGAAATCATTCTATTCATACTAATTTTATCTTAAGTTGATCAATATTATTATAGAATTAATCATCAGATGAGAGCTTAACCTTCCCAAATCCTTGTTGATAATTTGCTACCTTTAGTTTATTTCTCAGTTCGAGCAAATCAACATAAGGTGAGATTTCTTATTTGCAACCAATAAATAACAATCATAATAAATGAATTATCAAGATATCACCACAATCACTCAAACCCTTACCAACTATTAAACCCATGGAGGAATAATCATAGATTCCACAACCCTAGTTGTGGGTTTTAGGTCCACATGAGAAAGAAAGAGATAGCAACAATTATAATAATCATTCAAAGTAATTAAACTTACAAAATATGAAGTCTGAAGTTGATTCTCTTCTAAGCTCAAGAGAAAATTCCCACAACCAAATCAAAGAGTTAAAAATTGAATTCTAAGTTTTTAGCCCCAAAAAAAGGTATCTCCTTTGGAATAAGCTCCAGCCATTTCAAGATGATCCAAATGATGAATGAAACCCTAAAAGATGATATTTATATACTTCAGACTAATTATATCTCACAACTTTTTTCTTAGACAGATGACATCGTGAGTGATAGTTTATCAAGAGTCTAACGACTTATCAGAAATGTCGTCAACTCCTTTTCTCTTTTGACAATCTCTGCCTTAGGTTGATGATTGAGGCGTGATGGCTTATCATACCTTTGACGACTTATCACGGATGTCGTCACATCTTAACTTTAATTTCTCAAGAACTGCCCAAGCCTGACGGCTTATCACAACTCTAATGGCCTATCACAGGTTGTCTTCACTTCTTCTAGCTGAATCTCATTCTCTGTCTAAGGCTGATAATGAGTATGATAACTTATCAGGGAGTTGACGACTTATCAGACAAGTCATCAACTACACTTTTCTTCTTATTTTGCTCAAAATTCAACTTTTTTATCTCAGTTGTTGTTGGTTTTCTTTCATCTTGACTTTTCCTGTAATAACAAAGAGAAACCAATCAAAAATGATAAAAGTTGCTTAAGACTTTGCAATTATTCTCAGTTAAAAGCCTCAAATATTTTAGCATCTACTTAAACATCAACACCCTCAACTTAAAACAATTGTTTGTACTCAAGAAACAAAAACACAACCAAGAGGATATTTTCGGCAGTCAACCATCCATATTATCTGAAAACATCTTCACCATCTTCAAGGTCAATTAATTTAAAAACAACTATGTATATTGTTGAAGAAAAACAATGGACACACAGGAATCAAGATATGGCATCAATTGAGCAACAACAAACATACATGTACCAATATTGTGCTATCCAAACAAGTTAGCAACTAGGAACGTAACTAGTGTGCCCTCACTACAAAGAAGTGCCACTCCACTTATATCAGACATCACATATGTAACCATGGGGATAGTAAAAAAATGCTCACTCTCATAATGAAGTTCCAATCAATATATGTCAAATACCATAGGCTTGCCCTTATTTTTATTACCAAGATTTTCAGACAGGTCAGCTAGGATCACGATAGTTCTTCTCTTTGGCTTGTAATATAGTCTAGGGGCTGGTATGATACTCGATCATATTTAAAGTGACTAAGCCTTCTGGGGTCTGACTTATTAATCTTTTTCTATTCTTCTCTTTTCTTGATCACACATATTCAGGATGGGTACGATCTTTTCTACAATAACTTCTTTTTTTCACAAATTCTCGTTTCTTGTTCTCTTCCACCACACCCAGCTTTTTATTCTTTTCTTTTATTCTACCTTTCTTCATACTCATTTTACATCACGCACCCCTATGATATCCACCCTCAACTTAGGCCATTTGCCTAAGTCAAGGTGCACAGTGTCCTATGAGAACTAGGGCCAAAATAAATTCATTATAATATAAATGAGATGGTGATAGGTGTCATAAAAAAATAGGCTATTCAGGCTCAAAATAGGGATCAAGGGATATTATGAATACAGGAAAGATCATTTAGTCTAAAAGTGGACTAATCTCAGAACGGCCTATGATCCTTCCCAACTCCTATCCTACAACCAAGGCAAGACTAACTGGGCAAGTTCTGGATTCAACATACAAAGGAAACTAATTAAGATCTCACACGCACATAGCACACAAGTATATCACAAGTTACTATTTATCCAATTCATGCAATTGTTTAGCAATGTTTATCATGTCACTAGTACTAATGCCATAATAAGATGCATAGTGGTCACACATAAATGCATATCACAGTTATAAAATAGACCTTTGGAGAGGTGTTCAAAAATTAACAAAAATGTGTTCACCTCCTAAGGTACATGTATTTCTCCTAGTCAACTATATGATTTTACAACAAATCACAATACGCCAAAACATGCCAGCTCTACTAGAAACAAGACTCTGGGAAAAGATTCACGGCAACAAAAATACCAAGAGGACATCAACACACACAAGTAGCTTCACCATCAACATAAAATCATGTAATGTCCCTAATGTGTCAAACCAAAATAAGGGAGTTAGAAAATACCTGTGGCACCATAGGTGCGAAGATCTGATGTCAACCACATAATATGAATACAAACAACAAAATACCTTGGGTTGCCTCCCATGCAGTGCCTAATTTAATGTCACGGAACGACTAGGTTATCTTGACTACTCAGAATTCATCAAGATACCTTGAAAGAGCTTCATCCTTTATCCCTCCACTTAGACAATTTGAATCATCGACCCATCTTTCAATCTTCATATCATTTAGGTGTATTGGGAAAATATGAGGGCATGATAAGAAAAGTTCTATCACGCCACTTCGAAGACTTGAACCGCATGCCCAACTTTACATTGAACTTTTGTGTGGGCTCATTTGGAAATGGTGAAAATCTTAAAAAGTCACTAAATAGAGATCAATCTTTAAGCTTCTTGTCCTTCAAGATTGGGGTTGTATGATACCCTTTCAGAAAGGCAAACTCCAAAAATGTAGGAATTTTCCTCCTCATTTTCAAAATTCATCATTTAATTGGGTTATTCGACTTTCATCACATCCACCATTCTAGTGAGGTCTTCTCCCTAATTTTAGAGTTGCATCCTTCTCGACCTCTTCACCCTGAATTGGGATAGAGTCTTTATTAGAGAATTTCTTGGTTTTTCTCTTGACTTTAGCACCATGTCCTCAATCTTAGATTTATCTCTCATGGTTGCTTTGGTTGGTTGGGAAATCACTAAGGGTTTCTCAACATCAATATAGGGTTCTTGATTTTCATCTTTACACTCTTCTATTATTTTAAATGATTCCACAGATAAGATATTATCTAAACATAATATAGAAGAATGCTTTGAATTATTAACCTATATATTCATCTCATAATGAATGATTGTCTTCATGTCTTGATCCATATAAAATACGATCTCATACATTTCTTTTTGGAGATCAAACATTAGTTGAAACATAGCTTCAATGCCACTCTTTTAGGTGCTTCGTTCTTTATTTTCTTGACCATAAGGCCTATCAAAGTCATAAGAAAAACTAGAATTTGAGTTACTGCAATAGGGGGAGGGGGAATTTGGGCAATTACTCCAATGTCTATCTTGACCACCACATAAAGTACAATCATACTTCCGAAAGGATGGAGATGGTGCATACATCTCTCTCCGGGGATCATATCTACAACCATTCCAAAAGTGAGATCCATCACAATATGGACATGTATTATCAATATATGATTTCAAACCACCAAGCTCATATTCATTCCACGATGCCACAGTAATAAATAAACTAAAATAAAAATCTACCTAACACAAGAAATAAAAGAAAACTAAAAATTATTATTTACATGTTTGCATTCAAAAAAGTATGCTAAAATTTCAAACCAACTCAATACGTCAAATTATTCCCCAGCAGCGGCACCATTTTTGATAACACTCAATTTACACGTCAATTTAGTGCAAAGCGGTCATCATCAATATATTTACCCAACTATGGATTCGGGGTAGAATCCATAGGGAACAATGTAAGTGGAGATTAAACTCATTTGAAACTAAAGCTATAATTTGAATTCAAAAAAATGATACAAAAGATAAAATGGGGGTTTTCAATGATCAAACAAATGTTAGGGTTGTAACTTGCTTCAGAATTCAAAACTAAAATTTCAATAGTTCAAATCAGTGATAGAAAGGAACTAGGGTTGTGATCACTATAATTATTAATCCCCATTAAATAATAACTATAGTATTGGGTTCTCTTGACTTGTGGGAAATACCAAATTAATAGTTTCGACAGTCCATCCAAGTATATCTCAACCAGCCTAGATGTTGAACACCCTAATTCTCTCAAACATAGAAAATCATCGTATCATACTGATTTTATCTCAAGTTGATCAATCTTGTTACAACGTTAATCATTGGATGGGAGATTAACCTTCCCAAATACTTATTGATAATTTGCTACCTTTAGTTTATTTTTCAGTTCGAGAAAATCAACATAAGGCGGGATTTATTATTTGCAACCAATAAATAACAATCATAACAAAGAAATTATCAAGATGTCCCCACAATCACTCAAACCCTAACCAACTATTAAATCCATGGGGGAATAAGCATAAATCCCACAATGTTGGTTGTGGGATTTAGTTCCACATAAGAAAGAAAGAGATAGCAACAATTATAATCATCATTCAAAGTAATTAAACTTAAAAAATATGAATTTTGAAGTTGATTCTCCTCTAAGTTCAATAGAAAATTTCCACAACCAAATCAAAGAGTTGAAAATTAAATTCTATGTTTTAGCCCCAAAAAGAGGTGTCTTCTTTGGAATAAGTTTCAGCCATTTATAGATGACCCAGATGATGAATGAAATCCAAAAATATTCTATTTATATAGTTCAGACTAATTATGGAAACAAAATCACAGATCATAGTTATTTTCTTAGACAGATGACGTCGTGGGTAACGGCTTATCAAGAGTTAGATGACTTATCAGGAATGTCGTCATCTCCTCTTCAATTTTGAAAATCTGTGCCTTAGGTTGAATATGATGCATGACGGCTTATCATACCTTTGATGACTTATCACGGATGTTGTCACATCTTTACTTTAATTTCTCAAGCACTGCCCAAGCCTGACGACGAGCCTGACGGTTTATCACAATTGTATTGGCCTATATAATAGGTTGTTGTCACTTCTTCCAGCTGAATCTCATTCTCTTTCTAAGGATAATGATGGGTATGATAACTTATCAAGGAGTTGATGACTTATCAGACAAGTCGTCAACTACATTTTCCTTCTTATTTTAATCAAAATTCTACTCTTTTATCTCAGTTGTTGGTTTTCTTTCATCTTGACTTTTCCTGTAATAACAAAGGGAAAACAATCCAAAATGACAAAAGTTGCTTAAGACTTTGCAATTATTCTCAGTTAAAAGTCTCAAATGTGTTAGCATCTTTTCATACATAAAGCATCCCTACATAGAAGTGGGAAGTGGTGAACATGGATTTTGTGACAGGGTTACCTGGTATGCATCATCAGCATGATTCGAATTTTCTTATTGTAGATTGTATAACCAAGTCATCCCATTTCTTTCCTATTTATACTTCGTATTCAGCTAAGGATTATGCTAAACTCTATCTAAAAGAGCTGATAAAGGTGCATGGGACTCCATTGACCATTATTTTAGATAGTGGTACTCAATTTAACTCCCATTTTTAAAGGCTTTTTAGAAGGATCTTAGTATCCAAGTTCATCTCACTACAGATTTTCATCCTCAGATAGATGATTAGGCATAGTAGACCATTTAGAGGTAATAAAATAAGTTGAGGGCTTGTGGGATGGCCACTTACCTTTGGATTGATTTTGCCTACAACAAAAGCTATCACTCTAGTATTCAGATGGCTCTATTTCAAGTTCTCTATGTAAGGAGGTATAGATCCCCTATTGGTTGGTTCGAAGTTATTGGATCTATTTTGATAGGGCCAGATTCAATGTATGAGTTAATGGGAAAATTTCAGTTAATTCGAGAAAGGTTGAAGATAGCCCAGAGCCGATAGAAATTCTATGCTAATGTTTGAAGAAGAGATCTTGAGTTTAAGATTAGTGATTGGTTTATTTGAAAATTTCACCCATGAAGGGGTGAAGAGGTTTGGCAAGAAGGGGAAGCTCAGTCCTCGCTATATTGGCCCATATAGGATTTTAAGCCATTTTGGGAAGGTAGCTTATGAGTTGGAGTTTCCTGCATATTTGGCATCAGTTCATCCGGTGTTTTGTGTTTCTTTACTAAGTAAATGCATTGGTGACCCAGTTTTTTTTGTTCCTTGATAGAGTGTAGGCATGAAATATAGCCTTTTCTATGAAGAAGTCCCAATTGAGATCCTTGATGGTCAAATTTCTAGGCTAAGGAATAAAAAGTTCCCTTGTTTAAGGTTCTATGGAGAAATCAATCCGTTAAGGGAGCTACTTGGGAAGCAGAAGTAAATATACAAACCAAGTATCCCCATATTTTCTCTAAGAATTCAGATTAAACTTGAGGTAATAGTTTTATCTAAATTGATTCTCTTATTTTCTATCTTATCTATCCAACTATCCTCATATCATAGCATGCATTCATGGATTCAGTTCATCCCATGCATCATGTTTCAAATTCTGTTACTTAATCATGATTCAGCTCATAACTATTTAGTGCATGATTTAATTTTTCTTAATATCTCAGTTTAGATAGTTTTATTCAGGGACAAATGATCCTAAAGGGGAGATATTGTAATACCCCGCAAGATTCTAGATGAGTTTCCAGCTATTCATCCCATGTTTAGAAGTCCCAAAGCCATTTAATTCATACTGAGTACAAGTGACATGGCTATGTTAAGACCTTAATATTTTGAACATTCTATTTTTGGCCTTTTCATGTTTGAAACATTGATTTGTGAGTTAAAATATGTTTAGAGATGATAAAAAGGTCATCCAGAAGAGTTTTGCAATTTCCAGAAAAAAGGTTTGGGGTATTTTTGGACCACTGAGGCAGTAAGCCTCCGTGATTTCAGCGTGTCATGAAGGATAGTCTCTACAATATGTTGTGTGCCATAGAGGATAGAATTTGTGATACATAGCATGTCACGGAGGTTGGCCTTTGTGATAGCCTCCATGGAATAGAAGCTGTGTAATTTTAGGCAGATTTCTTAAAGTTAAAGAGGGTATTTTGGTGTTTTTTCCCTCTTCCCAAAATTCCAAGTTCATGACTTAAAAACCCAAGAGGGGAATTATTTGCCCCATTAATCATCAATTAACAACGTATAATCATATCCCATTCTCAAGAACACAAAATTAAAAGTTTTTTCCAAGAATTCAACCATTCAAGGTCCCAATTCTAACTTTTCTTCATGCATTCAACCAACTCGGGTATATGGGATAATCATCAAAGGGATTCCACCCATTGAGTCCAAAGAACCCTTTTGTTTTTCAAGTATAAATCCTTTTCCCTATTTCATGAAATTTCAATGGTAAGTATGAAATCACTCAAATTATTCTTAATAGTTTTGAATAAAAACTATGAGTTTGTGTTTCCCCATGTGAATTATATTCTTACATGCTTTATAATCTCAGTCACACATATCATGTTCAGTTGATCCCATGTCAATTTCTCAAGTACTGAAATAAATCATGTGATCATATTGTTCTCATAAGTTTAACATATTCTCGTACTCATAATCATTAATTTCATTAGTTTAGTGAAATACACTATATTTTGGGTTTTACAAATCCTAAATTCCCTTACAGTGTTTTAAATGATGTTATTGTATTTAGAGTATTATTCAGTGCTGAAGGTGTAGGAACACTCGGTACCTATATGTTTACACGTGTTTGAAATTTTAACGTTTCAAGTCAGTCAGATCATAATTTTATCATCATATTCATGTAGAGAAATTATCAATTGTGAGTCCAGTAAACTTAAATTAGTACTAGTGTCAGTTCAGTTAGGAGTAGGATTTAGCACCGAGAGAACCTAGGGATGAAATCTTAACTGTTCGTAGAGTATGGAGACCTTTAGTAGCAGTCCCTAAATTCTAGAACTACATAGCCAGCGTAGGTTATGAGATGTCACCCTTCATTAGAGGACTGACACTCTTTTAGGGGTCACCCATTAGTACAGGACTAATACCCTAGTCCTTCAGGACATCAGCCTTATAGGTCCACATCGTTAGATATGTGTTAGTACCTGTGGCAAGGTACTGACACCCTTTTAATTGGGGTTACATGTTTGACCCCAATTAGCTCAGTGTAAAACCCCGAGATCCCATCCCGAGATGTCACACGGTGCTTGTAACCTAGAAGGACCATAAGCTAACCCTTTACTGATATCTGTACCTGTATACTGCATAATATCTGGAGTAAATGCAGAAACTAGCCATAAGGTTCAACACATCTATAAATACTCAAAATATAAAACCGAATACTATATAATACATCCGTCTGAAAAGCCTCTAATCTGACAGAACTGTGGAGTTGATGGGACAGGTCCCCAACTAACTTCATCAACTGAAAGTAAATAAGATTTTGATTACAATAATAGAAAACTAAAACACATCCTCAAAATAAGAGGACTCACTCTTACTGCTGCTGACTGGAACTGATCTGCTGATGATACTCTAGGTCCTGTACCTCTAAACCTATGGTATGAGACATTATAGTGTAAATGCGTCAGCACAAAATATACCGAGTATGTACACAGGGTAAGGCTAAATGCAAGGGCTCATATAGGCAAAATATGTATAACCTAAATGATCATAAGAATACTGCACGAAAACAAGCACACATACAAGAATGCATAAATCATACTCATCATTATCACAACTGTAGAGACTTGACCGTGGATACCTCTTTACTACGAACTAAACTCACTACCATCACCGAGATACTATATCACTGACTCATCTTCTACTGATAACTGAAGATCTGAGTATACTTATATCAACAACTGAGTTCTAAGCTTACCGCTTTCAACCGATAGAATTAGAGATTCAACTTTTCTAACGGATAACTTCGGAAGATTTATCAATGATAAGAAAATAGGATTATATCCGAATATGACAACAAGAATACTCAACAAATTCTGAGAAGGAGGCCAAGCCTATCTGATGGGAGATCTTTAAATATGATAATAAGAATATTCAACATAATCTGAGACTGAGATCAAGCCTCTCTGATGGGAGATCTTTAAATATGATAGTAAGCATCTGTATATGAGGCCAAGCCTATCTGATGGGATGGTTCATGAATCAATGAAACTATATGATTTCCTTACTGAGATAGACGACTGTACCACACAGTCTTGACTTTTGAAAATTAATACTGAAACTGCAATTGTGGGAAGTAGTCACTTAACTGACATGACCCTCGCAGGAAGTTGACCTGAGGTAATATAATAGTCAACCTCTCTGACGGTGACAACCTCTACTGGCAGGGACTCTTGTATCCTGCAATGGCTACACAGTTCTGGAGTTCAAGGATTGCTACTAACGACTCCGGCCTCTCTCTCTGATAGGAGGAATCGCCATTCCTTCCCTCACTCGGTGCTAGTTTCTACTCCCAACTGAAAAAATCTCACTGAATCCTTAGAATGAATACAATAAAGGTGAATCTGTTTACATGATCATATTTCTCAAATGATCTATCTGAAATATGCTGAGATCACTTGGTTCCGTATCTGACAGAAATAATATTGAATCACGATATCTAATTGACGATACATAGCTTGATTAGATTATTTGAGTCATTTTTTAGATTAGAATTGAACCACTTGAGTTCCATTAGGACTGGGCTAAGTACAGGTCTGAGGCTAGATTACTAGCGATACAGAGATTATAGAGATAACTGAGATTGCTGAGCTTTATTAAGCTTCGCACTTTTCTGACGATACAGAGTTCTATAGTTCACTGAGTTCTGAAAATCATGACTAGGTTGGAATTATCGAGAAACTGACGCGGGCTCTAGACAACAGCTCTATTTTTGGGTATAAATACCCCCAGGACTCGATAACATAGAAGTAAAGCATCATCATTCATTCAAGCATCTCAAGCATTTATTCATAATTACCATCATTCAGGCATATTCACAAGAAACTCAGAAATCATGCCATATATTGAATTTCATAATCATTAGAACATCACCTCAAGCCTCCAAGGATTCACAAACATCTACTCATCATCACAACTACTAAGGGGTCACTCTATGCGTTTCGGAATCATAACATACTTTCCCCTTCACAAACCTTACGGGATCGCATCTATCATTTAGGAAATATAAACCTCTATTCACCATCATGATTACCAAAGGATCACTCCCAACATTTAGGGGGTCATCAATATCAATTCATCGTCATAAACTACCTTAAGGAAGACATTCTATTAAATTATACCCCATATAACAAAGTCTTTCATCAAGTACTTCACACTTATATAGGTCTCGAAATAGATCTAGATATCACAATATTTTGGGAAAACTTCACACTATCATGTCATTACTCTCTTGCTAACCACTTTCATGTATCAAAACTTAAAATAAATCAAAGAGCACTCACTTAGGATGTATACCGCTATTTCGTCTCAACTTACTCACTACGGTCTTTCGACAACCGCTAGACAAGTCCGGTTCTACACTTTCTTGGGATTCTATATTATTCATATGGCTCATTCAGCTCATTGAGGCATTTTATCAAACACTAGGTATGCATGGACTAGCCCACAACTTTGGGTTTCCCTTTTAACATACTACAATGCCCATCTATGCTTTACCTCAGCCTTTCATCCAACCTATGGGTGCATACTCTACTTATTCAACCATCTATACACCCTAATGTCATGAACACCTCACATAGACACCTACTTCAAAAGGGATCATCGCAACATCACATAAATTCTACATACTAGGGTCAAAGACCATAAATCTTGCAAACAGTCATGAATCCAAACTCAAAAACATAAGTAACATCAACTTCAACTCATACAAATCATGTAATATCACAAAACATAAAATTCTTAAGTACAAAAAAAGGGTACTTGAGCTTCTTGGATAAAAGGAACCCAAGAATCAATATCTACATACCTGGGAATTTCTTTTCTTGAAGGCTCTTGAAAGGAGTTATTGATTTATCTAGATCCTTCGTGATCTCTCTTAAATTTTATGAAAGGAGAAGAGAGTATTTTGATTTTTAAAACCCTAATTTTTGGGTGGAAGAGAGAAAAATAAAGTTAAAGGCCCTTGGCCCGGTATTTATAGAGATGGAGGAGGATGTGGAAAAGACCAAAATACCCCTTTAAAATTTGTCTAAAAAATTATGATCGGGGTCTGTGATGGTCGAACTGATGGTCTGTCATAGGGACTGACGGTCCACCAAGTCGTCCATCACTCAAGTGCCAAAATTGGGATGTTCTGCCTCGAAGTGACGGTCGAAGTGACGGTCCATCAGAAATTTGATAGTCCACCAGATCGTCCGTCACTCGGGGTCCAGGAATAGGACATTATGCCTTAGTCTGATGGGCCCCTTAATGGTCCACCAATAACTTGGCGGTCCGTCAGATCGACCCTCAAACCTGCGATTCCAACAACACTCAGTAAAACGACCATAACTTCTTCGTTCGATGTTGGATTTTGATGAAATTGGTATCGATGGAAAGATTTTTCAGTGATATACATGACTAAAAGTATAAATTAGGGAAATTACACATGATTCAAAGTGTTTCATACTTGGGAAGATACTTCTAAAACCTTTAGACTCAGATTTTCCGCTTTGTTGGATACGCTCTAAGGGACAGACTAGAAGAGAACTTTTCGGGGTATTACACTCAGATTAAGGAATATTGGTTACATGACATCTCCTACAGTATTAGTTCAGTATTTAGAGTATGTTAGCTCAGGTTTGCATTATCAAGTGTACAAATATAGTTATTCAGTTATTCAGTTTATCTGTTTTCAGTTATTCATATATCAGTTATTCATTATTTCAATACATATTTATGTGTGGCTTTGCATTTATTTTACATGTTCATGAACTCATTTTTAGTATCCCTATGTATTTTAGTTAGTCCTTATCTCACACACCAAAACATTCAAAGTATTGAATGCATACTCTTTTTTGCTCTATATTGATTTCACTTTATAGGTTCGGATACTCAGTTTTCCAACAACCCTTAGTAAGTTTAGTATTAATCAGCAGCAGTTGTAGTAAGTCCTCATCTGTTGAGGACAAGTATCTACATTTATTTTCAGTATTTTCTTCATTTTAGATCATTGGAATTAGTTGAGGACTTGTCCCATTAACTCCTCAGGTCTTAGAGGCTTTCAGATATTTAGACAGTCAGATCTATTTTATGTTTTATAATAAGTTCCAGACATGTTATGTATTATTTTAGAAGTACATCTTAACAGTATTTGATCAGTTTAACTTCCGCATATGATGTTTTAGTAGTATTCTATTCAGTGCTTATAGTAGGTACCAAAACATGGGTTAGTTTGTGGTCACTTGTGGACTTAAGAACCGTGTTACGACTAAAGGGTAGCTTTGGTTCATGACATAAATGATGAAATAATAATACTACATCAGCAATTCAAGCTTAAGGATATAAGAGAGCTTAAATATAATCTGGGCATTGAAGTGTAAGATCCTTAAATAGTGTTATATTAAGACAGAGAGAGAACATTTTGGAACTTATTGCTGACACAGGGCTTGCTGGTGCCAGGCCAGCTCCTACTCCACAAGGGACTAATGTTATACTGACTTTAGTTGAGGTGGATAAGGGAGCAGGTGTTATAGGAGATATTGTTCTCAAAGATGTTACCTCTTAACAATGGTTGATTAGAATGCTAACCGGACAATATATTAGTTATGTTGTGCAAACTCTGAGTCAGTTCATGCAGCAATCTAAAAGGTCCCATACAAAAGTAACAAACAGGTTAGTAAGATACTTAAAAGGAACTATAGGCCAAGGAGTTTGGCTCAAGGCTCAACTTACTGCAAAACTTGTATGTTGGTGTAATTCTGGTTGGGTTGCATTTCCAAATACAAGGAGGTCTATTATTGGTTATTTATATCATTTTGGCATTTCATTAATATCCTGTAAATCTAAGAAGCACCAGACAGTATCTAGGAGTTCAGCTAAAGCAGAATATTGGATCATGATTTCAGCTTGATAGAAATCACTTGGTTGGAAAGTTTGTTTTTAGAGTTAAAAGTACCCATAAGACCTATTACAGTATATAGTGATAGCAAGTCAGTTATTCAACTTGCATCTAATCCTATTTTTCATGAAAGGAAACAACAAATTGAGATTGACTATCACTTCATCAGAGACAATTTCAAAGAAGGGTTGGTGCAGCCTATGTATGCTCCAACAAACCATCAAGTTGTAGATATTCTCACTAAGAGTTTGAGTCAAGACCAACACTTGCACTTCTTATGCAAGCTTGGTGTGCTTAATATTTTGCACTCTGCAGCTTGAGGGGGGGTGTTAAGATGCAAAGGAACTAACTGTTATAGTTGCACTGTTACATTGATCAAGTTGTTACTGTTTAAGTTGTTGTTACTGTTTTATTGATTTTATTGGTTTGTTAGCTGAAGTAGTTAGTAGTCCGTCGAGTAGTTGGTAGTTAATTAAGTTGTTAGGAAGGTTCTATAAGGTCATGTGATCATCATGTGAGTGAGTATAAATGTCTACCCTATTATTCTCATTGTAACTAACCTTATCACTCAATAAGATTCAGTTTTCCTTTCTTCTTCTCGAGTGAAGCTCCAACTATGTAGACTTTTGTGTGTGAAGTGAGTGATGTGTTTACTATAGTTTAACAATTATTTTTCCATCTTTAACCCACCCAGGGGACCAAGTGATGACATTATAAATATAGTTACATTGTCCATCTCTGACTTCGTTTTATTTAAGGGTAAAAATATAAATCTTTATCTTTCACTAGGAAAAATAATTAAACTCTTCATGTTAAAGTCGTCTTTCACATATTTGGAAGGTTTTTGAAAGTGACTATTTTTTCTTTAAGAATTTTTAATAAGGAATTTACCGGAGTCACCTTTTTTTAAAATTGACATTGCCATCAATGACATCGTCTCAATCGTTATGCAATATTTCTTCTCTTCCTCCTAGTTATACAATAAAATCGTCTTGACTTAGGTGTTCTTACTCCAAACAAATTGGTGTTGTTACTCCAATATGCTAATCTTTGTAAAGAGGCCATGTATCAAATCGTCAAGTTTTGTAACACATTCATAACGAACGGATATATAGAAATTAACACGTAAACAAAATATATAAATTTTGTGTACATGTTAGTTTCCGTATATCTATTCAGCTATAAATTTTTTTTACTTGTATTTGTTGGTGATGGGTGAGATATAGAGGTAAGAAATCTTATTAATCACTGATTTTCTTTTGTGCTATTTTTGAACGGACATTAGATTTCTCATTGAATGAACTTTTTTTAGTGATTTGTTTAGAATCTCTAATAATATGATTAATTGCCTCTTTTCATATAGTATTAGTATGTCATATGTACCGAACATGAGCATAGTGTAGAATTCAGCATGTCTCAACTCAGTCTTTTTACTAAAAAACTAGTTTTGGGCACGTATGTTGCACATGTATAATTTGATGATAATCAGTGAAACCTCTTTAGAAACTAGAAGTTACATTTGCCCTTCTCCTAACCTACTTCGGGGGTCCAAAAGCGATACTATAAATATACTTATATTTTTCTATCTCCAACTTCATTTTGTCTTAAAGATAAGCAAACAACTATTTTTCTTTCACAAGGTTAAAGAACTAAATACTTCACTTTTGTGCCTCCATTTCTCATTTTACGGTCTTAGCCCTTAAAATGCTGCATTGTGGTGGCACTAATCTCCCGTGATAAAGATCTATCTATGCGAAGCCAACCTATGATAGAAATAAAGATCCAGAAAAAGAAAATGAAAGAAGAAATTTAAATTTTCTTTGTGAGTGTGAGATAGGAAGACGAGGAGAAAGAAGAAATTCAAATTTTCTTTGTGAGTGTGAGATAGGCAGACGAGGAGCATGCAACCGAACAATCGCTAAGAAATCCAGAAATGATACTTGAATTAATTTGAAGGATTGCTCCAAACTCGGAGCTAACATTTAAGTGAAAAATCAACATTAGGTCCCAATTATCCAAAAACCACAGACTGAAGCTGAAGTTCATAACACACAACAAAGGATTCGTTAGACTGTAGCTTGTACGAAAGAATAAGCAAATCAATCAGAATTAAGAAAGAAAGGAGAGGTGAAAGAGATATTTAGAATCAACATAGGTCTAGTCTCGGGTAGGGGTGTCAAACGGGCCGGGTCAGCCCGGCCCGACCCAGCCCGACTAGCTAAACCGGCCCGGTTTGACCCAGCCCAGTAAGCCCTAGGGCTTTAGGGTTTCGGGTCCCGGGCCGGTTTTTTTTTTAAATGGGCCCGGTTAACCCGGCCCAGACCAAGCCCGGTCCAGGCCCGCCGGTTAACCGGCCCGGCCCGGCCCGGTAAAAAAATATATATATTTTTTGGGCCAAACTAGTCGTTGGCCCAACGGCTATATTACCGTTTTTGGGTCCAAACGGCTAGTTTGGGCCCATTTAATTTTAAAAAAAAAAACTTTAAAAAATATTTTTTAATCCCCAAAATAAATCTATAAATACCCTACAACTTCAAATCATTTTTCACACAATTTTTCACTCTCTCAAATCTCATTCTCTCTCAAATCTCAATTCTCAAATATTCAATATATTTAATTTCTTAAAGTGTTCACTTTAATTTTTCAATTTTTCGTTTACAAAGTACGAGCGGAAGTTTCTAAAGTCTCCCTCTTCGGATACTTCCAAAATTTGGTATTGTCATTCCATCTCTTACGTTTAATTTTTATTTATTGTATTAATTGTTTAATATTTAATTTTATTATATTTGTGTATTTTGAATATTTTTAGTTTAATTTAATTTATATTATGGATAAATTAAAAAACCTCGCTGCTAAAGGTGTTAAAAAAATTTATCCCGGAAGCGGTAGTGGTAGTAAAAAGCGAATTACTAGCGGTAGAGGTAGTTCAAGTAATAGATATACCCGTGTGACTTCGCCTCCGGTACCGCTTGGTACACCTTTTGAGGAAGAAATAGGTGTAGGTGCTCACGATACGGATTATGTAGAAGCTCAGGAAAATTACGGTATAGATGAAGAAAATGAAGTAGATGCAGTTAATTTAGACGAAGATGATGAAAATATTGCTGAAACACCCACAGTAGGAGATGCTAACGTTAGATCTGAATCTGTTAATCTCTCTTTCCGTCCTCCCAGTGCCCCAAAACCTCGTAAAAGAACTAGTATTCCATGGCAATTTTTTGAACGTATATCAGATATTGAGGTGCAGTGCAATATTTGTCAACAAATATATAAGCATAGAAGTGGAGGTAAGCAAGGGGGTACGGGTACGTTAATGAGACATATAGCTGAAGATCACAAAAGAGAGTTAAATATTGCAAAAGGTGGTGGGGATGTTGGTGGGTCAATGCAAACTAGAATGGACCCAACAACCGGTCAAGTAGCGAAAAAGTATAATAAATTGAGGGACAGGGAAGAAATAGCTAAAATGGTAGCTGTGGGTTGTTTGCCTTTTAGTTTTCCTTCTTCTGATGCTTTTATTCGTTATATACAAGCAATTTATAATCCTATGTTTAATGGTATTCCTAGAACTACTTGTCGGTCTGATATTTTTAGACTCCATTCACAATATTATTTTTATTTATCAACATTCTTAAAAAATATTCAATGTAGATTGTCCCTAACTTCTGATCTTGGTCGTGCTATAAATAAAAATGATTATTTAACCGTTACTTGTCATTGGATGGATAGTAATTTCGTGATGCAAAAACGTATTCTTGTTTTTTTATATGATGAAGATCGTAAACATACTAGACAATTTATTGTTGATTCTATTGTTAAAATTGCCGGATATTATGGTATAGAAAATAAAATTTTATGTATTGCTTTTGATAATGCTTCTAACAACAAGACTGCTATAACAAAAATAAAATCTACGCTATCTCCGCCCTTCCCTGAAATTTTTCATATTAAGTGTGCATGTCATATATATAATTTAATTGTAAAAGATGGTCTTGACTTTTTTGAGCTTTATATTGAAAAAATTCGTCTTGCCGTTGGTTTTATTCAAGGAAATAATCGTAGATCGAGAATTAAAGAATTTAAAGTTAAATGTCAAGAAAATGGACTTACACCGATTTTGATGCCTGAGGAAGTTGATACTAGATGGAATTCTACGTATGAATTTTTAAAAACTTGTTATAAATATAGAATTCCTATTACACTAGCTTTTAACCAACATTGTGGTTCATTTGCTGATTCTGTTGATTGCATGCTACATAATTCTGATTGGGTTGTAATTAATGATCTTGTTAAGTTTTTAGAAAAATTTTATGTAGCTACGATTGAATTTTCCGGTGCTTACTATCCTACTGTTTGTAATATTTTGGCATATATAGCCGATATTTCTGGTTTGCTCCAACAATATAAAAATAAAGAAGGTTATAAAGAAGCTGTTGGCGCTATGTTTATGAAATTTAAAAAATATTTTTTTCCGATTCCCCCTATTTACTTGGTTGGTGCTATGCTAAATCCGTGCATGAAATATAATCATATGTGTCACTTCAGTACTCTTATTTATGCTAACTTAGAAATAAATATTAACCATGATTCTGAACAAGTACAACCTGATTTGTGGACGGCTACGGCTGATGCAAAGGATTATATAGAAAAATTATATAATCACTATGCTGATTTATTTGATTCAACCGTACCTACAAATATCAGTCCAACTGTCGCTCCTCATCTTCCCGAGGAGCCATCATCTTCTAAAAGGCCGGCACATAGTGGTTTTCCTGATTCGTTTTATGATTTAACTTGTTGGAACAGTGTGGATGAGAGAGCTTACACATCAACTTATCGGGAAGAGCTTAAATATTATCTGCGGACGGCACCAGAAGATCGTAGACGACGGATCAACACGCTGGATTGGTGGAGGAATAATGAATCACAATATCCTGTACTTTCAAGATTAGCCAGAGATATCTTGAATGTTCCAATGTCAACCGTTGCATCAGAGAGCGCCTTCAGTCAGGGACGACAGCAGCTTGGAGACAACCGACACTCATTGGGAAGCAACGCAATGAATGTTTTAGTTTGCCTCAGAGATTGGATTAGAGCAGAAAGAAGAAACCAAGGAATGGAACTGGAGCCGAGCGACGACCTCAAACTTGAAGAAATTATGACTTCACGGGAGAACTCAGCAGAATCAAGTCCAATGCATGGTTTTGCCCCCGTTGACTTCGACTATCCTATGCAAGTTCCTATTAATATTAACATGAATGAGTTGGAAAAAATGATGCATAATTTATAGATTTTTCATTCATGTAAATTATAAATTTTGAATCATTTTGCAATCAACAAAATTCCACAAATTCATTCACTCCTTAGTCGTTGTTTTTTATTTATTTTTATTTAACGATTTAAAATTTTAAATTGAATTTCTAGTTTTATACTTTAAATTAAAAACTTACTTCTAATATATTATTAATTTACTACCAAATATTATTAATTTATTATATTAAGTAGCATATGTTTTGTATATTTGTGCATATATATCTTCTATAGAAGTGTATATTTAACGTATACATGTGTATAAGTTTTATAAATTAGTATATAAGTATATCTATATATATTGTAATGTATATATAATGTAGTATATTTTATAATTAGTAGTATATATACATTGAATGGTGCGTATACACGTGTATATATCTTCTATAGAAATGTATATTTAATGTATACATGTGTATATGTTTTATAAATTAGTATATAAGTATACAAATATATATTGCAATGTATATACATTATAGTATATTGCATTTAAAGTATTACATATACATAGAATAGAGTGTATATATGTGAATGGATCTTCTATAGACGTGTATGTTTAACGTATACACGTATATATATTTTATTTAAAGTAGTACATATATATTGAATGGTGCATATATATGTGTATATATCTTCTAAATTAGTATATATTTAACGTATACATGTGTATATGCTTTATAAATTAGTGTATATATATATATTATACTATTATAGCATATGTTATAGTCATATATAATTATATATTGAATGGTACGTATATATGTGTAATTGTTTATACTTTATATATTTTTTAAAAAATATATATTGTATATTGGAGTGTATATAGTGTATATTGGAGTGTATATAGTGTATATTGGATTTTTTATTTATTTTTTAAACGGGTTTGATCGGTTTTTAACCGGGTTTGACCGGGTTTGACCGGATTTTAGTGGGTTTGACCGGATTGGGTTAAGTGGGCCGATTTCGGCTGAGTTTTAATTTTTTTACTGTTCGGTCCGGCCCGGTTAATGCCAAACCCGGCCCGTAACCGGCCCGTAACCCGGGTAGAATGGGAGGGCCAGTTCCGGGTTGACCCGGCCCGGCCCGTTAGACACCTTTAGTCTCGGGTACAATACAATAGTAAATGTTATTTGCTTCATAAGAATAAGAACGAACTTCTATGAATTGAAAGTATTTCATGAAAATTATCTTGGTCGCCAGATATCATTGTGAAAGAATTAAGAAAATTTAATGGAGAATTTACCATAGTCACCATTTTTGAAATTCTCATCAACGTCATCGTACCCATCATCGTGCAACATTTCTACTTCTCCTTCTTTGAGCAAAACCTTCTTGACTAAGATTTTCTCACTCCAAACAAGTTGGTGTTGTTACTCCCTGATGCTAATCTTCGTGAATAGGTCATGTATCAAATCATCAAGGTCCATGACATATAAATGATTATATATATATATATATATATATATATATATATATATATATATATATATATTTTGCATACGTGTCAGATATTTCATATCCATTTTTTATGAATTCATGTCTTGTACTTGGTTATCATTTGACTATGAGATATAGAGGCAGAAAATTCATCCTTAATTAATTTTCTTTCTTTCTATTTTTGAATGGCTATTAAATTTCAAATTGAAAGAATTATTACCACCCCTATGGCGCTGGAATTCTACCACCGCCGCTGCAGCCGCCTACACCCTGGCTATAGTCCATAGCAAAGTGTCCAGGCTCACTACACTTGAAACAACCGCTTCCTCGTCCATCAATGTTGCCACCATAATCACCACCTCCTCCATTACCATTGCCACCTCCGTCGCCACCACCTCTGCCACCATAGCGACTTCCTCCACCATAACCACTGTCACCTGCACCATAACCATGGTTGCCACCACACTCCAGATGATATTATTCATTTTCTTTTTCTATGTACTATTAGAACTTTTGTCAGCAGCTTGTATAGAATCTTTGATGATATGATGAACTTTCTATTTCTATATATTATGAAATATGTAATATGTACGCAAATGGTATTGATGTAGAATTCAACATGATTTCAAACAAATATTTTATTTTAAACTAGTCTTAGACACATGCATTGCACGTATATAATTCGATGTTAATTAGTACAAATATCTTAAATAATCAGACGTTAAATTTTTCCATCTCCTAACCCAACCCGGGTGTTTAAAGGCGACATTATAAATATAGTTACATATTTTCATCTCCTGCTTCAATTTATTTTAAAGGTGAACAAACAACTTTTTTTTTCTTTCACTATGAAAAATAATTAAACACTCTTCATTATAGTGTCTCCTTTCACATTTTGGCACAGGAAGACGAATTTATCCAGGAACACAATTTGGTTTAGCTAGCTGTTATTACTCTGCAATTAGCCCATTTGCTTTACAATTTTGATTGGAAACTTCCAGAAGGAATTATTGCAAGTAATTTGGACATGACTGAGCCAAATGAAATATCTGCTAAAAGAGAGAATCATCTTTACTTGATTGCTAGTCCTTATGTCTCTCCTCTCCGTTCACCTGAAATTTTGTTTAAATACTGCTTCCACCACTTGTTCAAGTGTGCACAAGCATTGAATAAGTTAATACATGCTTGTAATAGTTTATTTTACTGCACTATGATGAGTAATGAATCAAATAAATGAAAAGTTGAATATGTTAATAGCTTCTTAATTTTGTCACTATATATTCTTTAAATATTAAAAGTAAAATATGCTCTAACTGACCATCTGAATACGTGATAAAGTATTTTCTATTTAATATTTGGGTCTAAAATTTTTTAATAAGCTTTGGCATGTGTTCTCAAGTATCTCGTTTACCTTTATTTTTTGGGGCTCACAAACCAAGCATCGTCTAGTGTGGGATGTCAAATTAATGCAAGTCACCTAATGAGTTTAGATTTCCCCCTTTTAGTTTGTCTCGTATTTCATGAGCCCTATGGTACTTTTGCTTCAGAAATATTTTTAATTAAAACAAAATATTTTTTTGAAAAAAGTAAAAATTTCATGGCCCAATGGGAATAAGTTTGCCCATTTGACTCTGAGTTCTGATACCTTATATTTAGAGTGAAATTTGTGGGTTAATCACAATGACTGTTGGATTACAATGGACTTTTATATAGTCTACCATGAAGGGGATTTTGGGAATATAATTTATACAGACTGAAAATTATTAGTTTAGATAGGCAATTCATGTGATGATTTCATATGTGATATTTAAAACTTCATTATAATGCCTATTTTTTAGTTATAAAAATTAAAATTAGCTATTCATAAAATATATCCAACTTGTTATTTTCAGTACTCAAAAGTCAAATCTAATAATCCCAGCTATAGATGACTAAATCCTAACAATTCCGATCCTTCATAGCATTTATTTGTTACATTATTTTATATTAGTTTAAGGTATGCGCAAAGCGAATAATTAAAGCTCATATCTTATTTGTCAATAAACACTATAGGAAAAACAATGAAATACAAATCACCATTTTCTATCGCTAAATTACTTGTAGCTATTTTTTTTAAAAAAAATTTTGTTAGTAATTCCAAGAACAAATTCAAGGCTGAAAATTTACCGCGGGTGATAATAATAAACAGTTTACCCTGTCAATCATCATACTATCAAAAGTTTATGTCAAAGAATATAGCCTCAGACAATTTTAATAAAAGGGTCCTAAAACCAACACAATAAGACTATATGAGTAATTAATACCACTTGGTAATCTCTTCGTCCCATATTAGTTGATCATTTTCTTTTATACGCATGTTAAGAAATCATAAATAAAAAGTAATTTTACTCATTCACCCCTTAAAAAACTTCTTGAGAACTTAACAAGCAAGTGTGAACACTTTCAAAAAGAATTAATTGCAAGGATAATATAGAAAAAAAATGAATTAATATTTTGTTAATTTAGTAAGGTGGACAATTAATATAGGACAACCATTTTTAGTAAAATTATTAACTAATATGGGATAGAGGGAGTACACAAGAGAATCCTTAAGCTAATAAATTACTCATATTTCAATACAATTGTCCTAAATTTACAACTTATTATTATTTTTTTTTTGATTTAGTTATGTTACAATTAACTTAATATTTGAAGATATGAGTTAAGACTAGATCATTTTGTTTTCCATGCCTTCCACATTTAAAGGTTTGTATGATACCCCTTCTCTCAATATATATGTTAGGGTTTTTGCCATGATTTTATTATCAAGTTTAAATTTTATAAAAGTAATATCATAATTACTTTTATTTTTTCTAAAAAAAAATATAAAAAAGTTTTTCATATTTGGCAAACCTCTTTCTTGGAGGAAAGATTTTGAAACTCTATTTTAGATTTCTCCTAATAAGTTTTATGTTTTTCATTATTAGAGTCTTGTTTAGGGAGAGATTTCTTCTAATAAGTTTTATGTTTTTCATTATTAGTTTTTCATATGTAGGTCATTTGACCGAATCATATTAATAATATGTCTTTTTAGTATATTTTTATTTTTTCATCTGAATTATCATCGTATTGATTTACAAACTATAAGCTTTCGTATGACGTATTCTCCATTTCGAATCCAACAATATTGATAAACTTCCTCGTGGCATTTGGAGGTTTAACAGTATTATTTATCATTTGCCATTTGTAAATGCGGCATTTAATTGGATCAGTCTGCTTGGATATTTTATGAAGGTTTCAAATGTTTTTCAGTGATTTCATTTTCTAATGAAGTGTATGGAGAGATACCTTTGCCCGAGCAATTATAATGCTTGCAGAACATCTCTTTTGGCGTTTCAATATTGGGAGGTATGCTTTGAGTTTATTCTAATTCCTATTCCCGAGGAATATTTAAGTTTTAGTTATTGAAAGACTACAGTGCCAGGAAATATTGGCCTTTATTGTTAACTATCAAAGATCGTCACACTATTTTTGTGGCTTTACCAAAATATAGGTTTGGAGATGGTGAACTTCTATACTGACCAATAACTTCAGAAGGGACTTTAGGGCATGCATTTAGGATGTGTAATGGACCGTTTGGATTATGGCCTCAATGTGGTATGTTGTAGTTTGGACTTGCTTTTACGAAAGATTAATCTATTCCTACCTGATAATATATCATATGTGTAATAACTTTATACAAAACTTCAAATTGTATGGAAGTAACTTTTCTCTAGCCTAGTTCTTCTCCCTTTCCTTTAAATGTCGTGATAAGTTAAATTTTAGTTGATCAAATTGCTTAGTTCTGGTAGACTCCCTATAAAGTTTAGGTGTGTCACTAAAATTTTGAATTGTCTTATCTCTTTTTTATACTTTTAGACATGTCTATAAAGTAATAGTTTCATTTGTCCATCTCCTAACCATCCCATGGGTCCAAAAGCGACGCTATAAATATAATTACACTAAGGGGCAGACCTCCATTGGTTCAAAGGGGTTCAGTTAAACATACTTCATCGAACCTTTTTTTATACATATATTAATTCTCTGTAAATCATCTATGCTAATAAAATGAACCCACTTTGTTCAATGTGTGAGTGTAGCTTGTTGATTCCGGGGGGCCTTCTTAAGCCTGCCAACAGGCCTGAGATCGAACCTCCCTGATTCATTTTTAATATTTTTATAGACATTTTTAGGTCATTATTGTTGGGTCCCAGACTTCAACATTAATTGTAGTGCTTGATTTTCTTATTTTTATTTTTGATTAACTATATTGTCAGATTTAGTGAGGAGTAGGTGGTAGTGTTTTTAAATTATTAATCCTTCAGTTTTCTTTATAAGTTGGTTTTTCAGATTGGTTTAAAATGTAAATAATTATTTAGGTTATATATTTATGGTTTATTTGTTATTGTGCTTAATTAAAATTCCTTTGTATATGAAGTTGTTATTTTTTTTCCTTCTTCCTTGATGTACAAAATTAGTTAATGTGTCTTTATTTATTTATTTATTATTTTAATAAATTATTTTCTTATTTTAATTATAATCTTTTCAAATTTCTATATTTTAATTGTTATTTATAAGATTAGACTAATAACATTTTATTATAAAGAAATGTGCTTGAAAAAATTCAACCTTATAATTAGTGTTTAAACTTGATATATCTTTTGTTAGGAAATGTTAGTTCCTCTGTTTCAATTTATGTGTTCTTATTTGTATATTATCTTTCATTATGTGGCATATTTTACTTTCTAAGGTTCAAACAAATCTATGTTTGACCGTAATTTTTTTATATATGTTTTAAATATTTTGAATAGTCAATTATTGTTTTTATAGTATTTTTTTTTACGAAGTTTTAAAATATATAAATTTTATTTTTAAAAAAATAAAGATTTCATGTCCAAATTCATCGTCAAACATACATTGTTTGAATCTACAACAACAACAACAAACCCAGTGTATTCCCACCTGGTGGGGTCTGGGGGGGTAAGATGTACGCAGTCCATACCTCTACCTCTAAAGAAGTAGAAAGGCTGTTTCCGATAGACCCCCGGCTCAAGACACAAGATACCAGGCAAATACATATTAAAGCACCGAACAAGGTTACAAGACAACATAACATAAATAACATAACATAAATAACATAAATACGGCAGCCATAAATAGAAAGAAACAGAGGAAAGCACCCAGCCTCTTACTAAAACAAGGAGCACGGAATCATAACAAGAATACTACCCCCAACAAGTAAAACCCTACACTAGCGACCCAAACTGGCCCTAGTCTTCTGCCCTAATTCGCGTCCTCCAGACCTTCCTATCTAGGGTCATGTCCTCGGTGAGCTGCAACTGCTCCATATCCCGCCTAATCACCTCACCCCAATACTTCTTCGGCCTACCCCTACCCCGCCTAAAACCATCCAACGCTAGTCTCTCACACCTACGAACTGGGGCATCCATGCCCCTCCTCTTCACGTGTCCGAACCAACGCAATCGGACTTCCCGCATCTTGCACTCCACTGGAGTCACACCAACCTTCTCCCTGATAGTCTCATTCCGAACTCTATCCCCCCTAGTCAGCCCACACATCCAGCGCAACATCCGCATCTCTGCCACCTTCATTTTTTGGATGTGGGAAGTCTTAACTGGCCAACACTCCGCTCCATACAACATGGCCGGACGGACTACCACCCTGTAAAATTTGCCTTTAAGCTTGGGCGGCACCTTCTTATCACACAACACCCCCGACGCTAGCTTCCACTTCATCCATCCCACCCCAATACGGTGCGAGACATCCTCGTTAATGTCACCGTTCCCCTGAATCACAGACCCGAGATACTTGAAACTATCCCTTTTACATACCACCTGTGATTCCAGCTTCACGACCACCTCGTCCTCCAGCCTTACGTCATTAAACTTGCATTCCAAATACTCTGTCTTGCCTCTGCTCAACCTGAACCCTTTAGACTCAAGAGTTTGTCTCCACACCTCTAATTTGTCATTCACACCCCCTCGAGTCTCATCAATCAGAACTATATCATCTGCAAAAAGCATACACCACGGCACCTCCCCTTGAATACGCCGCGTCAACATGTCCATCACCATAGCAAACAAAAAGGGGCTAAGAGTAGATCCCTGATGCACTCCCTGCAAGACGGTGAAATGCTCTGAGTCTCCTCCCGCCGTCCTCACCTGAGTTTTCGCTCCCTCATACATATCCTTAATTGCTCTGATATATGCCTGCGGGACTCCACTCACCTCCAAGCACCTCCAAAGCACCTCCCTGGGGACTTTGTCGTATGCCTTCTCCAGGTCGATAAACACCATGTGTAGGTCCTTCTTCCTTTCCCTATATTGTTCCACCAGCCTCCGTACCAGGTGAATTGCCTCCGTCGTCGAGCGGCCAGGCATAAACCCAAACTGGTTTTCCGAAATAGACACTATCCGTCTCAACCTCACCTCGACCACTCTCTCCCAGATCTTCATAGAGTGACTTAATAGCTTAATCCCCCTATAGTTATTGCAACTCTGGATGTCCCACTTATTCTTATAGAGAGGGATGATGGTACTCCACCTCCAAGCCTCGGGCATCTTTGCCGTCTTGAAGATTTCGTTGAACAATCCAGTCAACCACCTTACGCCAGCCTCTCCAATGAACTTCCAAAATTCCACCGGTATCTCATCCGGCCCCGTCGCCCTACCCCTTCGCATCCTGCGAACAACCTCTCTAACCTCTGCTACCTTAAAACGTCTACAATAACTAAAGTCCCGGCCCTTCTCTGAGAGCTCCAGTTCCCCTAACTCAATAGCTCTATCCCCTTCGTCATTCAAGAGCCTATGGAAGTACGACTGCCATCTATCCTTAACGTGGCCGTCCTCTACCAACACTCTACCGTCCTCCCCCTTAATGCACCTCACCTGGTCGAGGTCACGCCCCTTCCTCTCCCTCGCCTTAGCGAGTCTAAACAACTTTTTCTCCCCTCCTTTCCCCTGTAACCCTGCATACAAGCTCTCAAAAGCAGTCGTTTTAGCTGCCGAGACAGCTGACTTAGCCTCCTTCCTAGCTAGCTTGTACTCTTGCCTGTTCACCCGCTTCTCTTCTTCGTCCTTACTCTCAACCAACTTAGCATACGCCCCTTTCTTGATCCCCACTTTTTTCTCCACCTCTTCATTCCACCACCAATCCCCCCGATGGTGCCCGGCTCGGCCCCTAGAAACACCCAACACCTCGCTTGCCGTCTCCCTGATACACGAAGCCGCCTTATCCCACATACTATCCACGTCCCCCCTATGCTCCCACACCCCCGTTCCCGCCAACTTCTCCCCTATCTCCCACGCCTTCACTGGAGTCAGGCCACCCCACTTAATTCTAGGTCTACCCTCCTTACTCCTCCACTTTCTATTCTTCTTTATACCCAAATCCATAACCAGGAGCCTATGTTGGGTCGAAAGATTCTCACTCGGGATGACCTTACAGTCCTTACACAACACCCTATCCCCTTTCCGTAGCAACAGAAAGTCAATCTGGGTCCTGGCTAACGCGCTTCGAAAGATGATCAGATGATCAACCTTCTTCGGGAAGCCCGAGTTCACCACCACCAGCCCAAAGGACCTCGCAAACTCCAATAGAGTAGTCCCCTCTTCATTTCTATCCCCAAAACCAAAACCACCATGCACATCCCCAAAGCCTCCCGGAAACGCCCCGATGTGCCCATTGAAATCTCCTGCTACAACAATCTTCTCCGAGCTAGGCACACCTCTCACCACCTCCTCCAAAGCCTCCCAAAACCGCACCTTCTCCTCCCTCTCCGAGCCCACTTGCGGCGCATATACACTACACACATTCAGAGTGAACCCCCTGATGACCAACTTAATAGTCATCAACTTATCGTTGATCCTCTTCACCTCTACGACCTGACCTCTAAGCTCTTCGTCTACTAAGATGCCAACTCCATTCCTACGCCTCTCGCTCCCAGAATATCCCAGCTTGTAACCATCCACATCCCTAGCCTTAGTCCCTACCCACTTGGTCTCTTGGACACACGCAATATTGATCCTCCTCTTCCTAAGGATCTTCACAAGTTCTATGGACTTACCCTGAAGGGTCCCTATATTCCAAGACCCAACCCTCAGCCTACCATCACTACCCACACGCCCTCCTGCGCCACCCCCACGGCCAAACCTTGGCCTCCCTCCCACTCCCGCCCTTTCCTCCTCCCCCGCCCCCACAGCAACCCCACTCCCCAACCCCCTCGAACATGACCCTATCCGACCATTACCACCCACAGCCACTACTACGAGAAAATATACAAAAATATAAAAATATCTACGATGGTAGTAGCAAAGCAGCAGCCAGAAATACAAGGCTCACACAAAATCAAAGAGATAATCAAGAACAAACCCAAGCCAATAACCCAATCCAAAACAGTGCAGGAAACGACCACAGCAACAACATGCAACAGTTAATATCAACAAATCACACGCAAATCAAGGTAAGGGAACAATACCAGCAAAATACAAAGGCTGAAATAAAATAAAATAAAATAAAATAAAATAAATTAACAAAGGTTAGAGGTTACCGGGTGGCCGATCGACGGCCGAAGAGCGCGCTGCGGCTTCTGGAGAACCGGGCGGCGCCTGCTGGGTCTCGCCGGAGCCGGCCGATGGAGGTCTCGCCAGATCTGGAGACCGGTGGGACTGCTGGATGTCGCCGGAGCCGGCGGCCGGCGGCCGGCGGGAAGGGGTGCGCCGGAGATGGAGCCGGCTGTTGGAGGGGATCTGGGGCCGGCTGTTGGAGCTGGAGCCGGATCCGGTGCCGGCTGTTGGGGGGTCTCGCCGGAACTTGTCGGCGACGGAGGAGCCGACCCGGGGACGCGCCGGAGATGGCAATCGAAGGCGGGGGGAGCTGGAGCCGGTTGTTGGGGGGACTCACCGGAGTTTGTAAGCGGCGGCGACGGCGACGGCGACGGGAGTCGGGGGTCGGAGCCGAAGATCGGCGACGGCGACTCAGTTGGGAACCGGGGGTAGGGGGGGTAGGGGGGAAGCGAGAGAGAGGGAGGGAGAGAGGGAGAGAGGGAGAGGAAGAGAGGGAGAGAGGGAGAGAGAGAGAGAGAGAGAGGGAGGGAGAGAGCAGATAGCAGGTATCAACAAAAAAGGAAAATGTGATTGGGCAGGATGAAGAGAGTATTATTCTGTCTAATTACTTTTTCCTTTTTAAGCTTAAAACCACCTTAGAAAAATATTTTTAGAGGTATTAGGGGAATATAAGAGTGTGAGTGTGTGTGTTATTGGGGATTACCATTATGGTTCATTTTAACTTGAACCCACTTGAATAAAATCCTGAGTCCGCCACAGATTACACTTGTTCATCACTTACTTACTTTTCTTTTAAAGATAAACAGAAAATTCTTTTTTTTTTTCACTAGGAAAAAAATTTAAGTGCTTTATTTCAGTGTCTCCTTTTTAATTTGGAAGGATTCTGAAAGAAAAAAATAATTTTTTCACAATTTTAAATAAAGAATCTACCAGAATCACCATTTTTAAAATCCATATTGACGTCAGTGCTATCCTCCCCATTACCATGCAATATTTCTTCTACTTTCGTGGTTCCACAATAAATTCCTCTTGAATTAGGTACTCCCACTTCAAATCAGTTGGTGCTATTAATCCATAATGCTAATCTTAATGAAGAGATTATATATCAATTCATCAAGGTATATGACACATTTTAAATACTTTTTTATTATATATATTTACATATATATAAATTTTGTGTAAGTTTTTGTGTCTATATATCCGTTTAATATGTGATTTTGTTGGTATTTGGTGGTTGTTCGGTGGATGAGATATAGAAACAAAAAAGTTAATCGATGATTTTCTTCATGCTACTTTTAAAAGGTCATTAGTATTCACTTTGAAAGAAGTTTTGTCAGTGATTTGTATACAATCTCTAATAATATGATTGTTTTTCTAAATATACTATATTAGATACGTCATATGCGCCTAAAATAGCACAAATGTTGAATTCAATATGATGTAAACTTATTCATTTTAGTTGAAATAGTTTAGATACACATATTTCATTTGTATAATTCGATGCTAATTAGTGTAAACTACTACTTAAAAATTTAGAAGTTAAAAGTTTTTCATCTCCTAACCCACCTCAGGGGTCTAACATGTGACACTATAAATATAATTACATTTGTCCATCTTCTGCTTTGTTTTCTTTTAAAGGTAAGAAAATAATTTTTTTTCTTTCACGAGAAAAAAAATAATTGCTTTATGTTAGTGTCTTTTTTCTCAATCGGAAAGTTTTTCAAATGAAAGATGTTTCCTTTAATAATTTTAAATAGAGAATTTACCGAAGACACCATTTTAAAAATTCATGTAAACATCATTGCCATCATCCCCATTACCGTGTTATGTATCTCTTCTCCTTCTTCTCATGTGGTTACATAACAAAATCCTCTTGACTTTGGTGGCTCGTCCAAACCAGTTGGTGTATATATATATACGTACGTGTTAGTTTATGTATATATGATCATTATGTATTTTTGTCTTGTACTTGGTGGTCTTTCTGTGAGTGAGATACAGAGGAAACCAAGTTCATTGATCATTGATTTTCTTATATGCTATTTTAGAATGACAATTAGATTTCAGATTAAATGATATTTTTGCAGCGGTTTGTATATAATATCTGATGATATGATTAGCTTTCTCTTTTATATACTATTACATATATCATATGTACCCAAAATGAGCATGACATAGAATTCAACATGACCTCAACTTGATCTTTATTTAAAATTCATTTAGAACACGTTTATTGCACGTGTATATATAATTGATGATGCTAATTTGTGCAAACTTCTTTAAAAATTAGAAGTTGTATTTGTCCATCACCTAATCCACCCTTGGAATTTATAAGGTGACTGTCACGATCCGAACTAAGGCCCTGGACGCGACGGACATCCCAAACCGTGGAGGCCCGAGAGCCCTTCTCTAACTAGCAATCATATACACAGTTCATATACTGTAAGAAAAATTCAGAAAAAATATGATAAGATGGAAACATGGGCATTCTTTTACTTCAATTGAACATACGAAAATGAGTTCAAGAAATATTCAAAAGTACCTGACACTAGTCTGCGAAATCTCTAATAACTCAAAAACACTACTACATGAATAGTGGGGCAAGACCCCAGTTGGACAATAAACCAACATGAAATATCAATGTCAAATCAACAAGGCCTTTCGAAATGAGGGAGGCTCACTAACTGCAAACTTTGTACAACCCAATCTACTGCTTAACCGGACTCCGGGACTGTGCCTCTGATGTTCAAATATAGGGGGTCAATCCAATTATACTGGTACGCAGAGCAATCCAAAATAATGTACTTTTATACAATATAAGTAAGAGCAACTCATAAAACAGTTTACGTACAATACAGGAAAAAAGATGGGCATACCTAAAAGACTTTGAAACCATGACTCACTCTTTATTTTACTTCTGAGTTAGATGGTACACCCTATATTTCTACAATTCTACGGGCTAGATGGAATCTTCCCTTGACTTGGTGGCCAAGCCCCTAATCCAAGTTTTTCGCATGGATTGGGGTCCTAATCACTATTCTAGTATACCAGTGTCTCAAGGACAAGTATACGTTGGCCTTAGCCAAATCATATCACCCGAATTGACAAAACTCAGTTTTTCCTGTGATGAGCTCTTACACTCAAATGCCTTCTTCAGGTAACCATCTATCTCTCTTTAGGCCCAATTATAGTTCTTTAAAACCATGCTTCGTGTTTTCAACACATTCAAATACTTATTTTTGTAAGGGCATATCATCATCGGATATTGTCAAACCAGACATGCAAGTTATTCATATCATATCAAATCAACAACCCTTTTCATTCAAAATATATAAATGACCACCCAAAGATTTTCTCAAATTACAAGAGAGTTCTTATTACAAAACATGTGAAAACCTTCGCAAAGCTTCTCTCTTTTCAATACCTTAACATTTGGTGGTCAATTTCTTTATAACAATCCATGCATTTCTTTCAATTATCACATTGAAATTTATAAACAAGAAAACACTTGTAAAATACAAAAGTACCCTCTCTTCAATTTACAACCAAGATCAAATTCATAAACAACATTAAAACTCTTATCACATCCTTTAAATAATGCAATTTCACAACCCACAACATGTAAAGTTAAGAAGTATCATAACAAGAGAGGGAGTATAAAAATTCATTCTCTCAATTTAACTTTCAAACTCCAAACGCATACATACATATATACTAACAAAAAAATCAAACTTAAGGGAAGGCCTCAACATAAAAACCTTATTATCAAAAAGGGTTCACAATGCATAATTGTTAATGTAAATTCAAAATCCTTCATAAATACATGATTTCTCATCCTTAAAAACTTAATCAAAATAATTTCACAATGCCATGTAGTTTAGGATAAACCCCACGTACCTTAGATTACTTAGTTTGAGAAATAGGATACGAATCTTGATTTGCTTCTTAGAAATCTTGAACCTAAAGATGCATTCTTGATATTTGGGAGGGAAGTTTAGGATTTTGTTTTCAGAGGATTCTGACTAATTTTTTAGTATATTATGCCCTAATAACGTCTTAATAAGCTGATAACACGACTTGCGGTTGTAGGAAAAAGATAAGATTGCCCTTTAGAGTTAAGATTCATAACTAAAGCCCAATTTTGGAGTTCACTACTGAGAGTTATTTGTAACTCCCCAAGTCTGTACCCCAGAAACTACACGGTGCTCATAATCCCAAAGGACCACAAGCTAATCCATAATTGGTACTTGCTGCAATAACTGAATAACAATACTGTAATTATGCAGAAATTAGATGGAAATCTGCCATAAGGTTCATATGTGAAATAATTACTGAATATCAATAATGAGAACTGAATACTGATATATTTGTCTAAAATAATCTAGTCTAAAAAGCCTTTACTGTCTGAATAAGGAGCTGATGGGATAAGTACCCAACTAACTCCGACTGTTAAAGTAAACTGAGTACTGATATAACTGAAATGATAAATCTATTGTCAAACTATGAGGACTCACCACTAACTCTACATCTGATAGATTGGGCTGCTATGTGCAGTTGGGAGCCCATGCATCTAAACCTATGATATAAGATATCATAAATCAAGAGAAAAGTATGTGTCAGTACTTTGAATGTACTGGTATGCTAAGTGGGGTAGGCTGATGTGCATGGTTTTATATGTATGAACAATAACAGACTGAATTACATGAACATAACTTAATAAGAGTACATGCATGAATGCTTAAACAGTAACTGAGATCATGGTAACACTAAATATTGAGTTTTAAATCACTGGTTTGCTGATATCTGATTTTACTGATACCGTATTACTAATAACAGAGTGACTGTATCTGACAGTCCTAATTTTTGTAGAACTTAACTAAGTTATATACTGAGATTGGAAATGAAACTGAGACTGTAAGAGGTAATTATCTAACCGATATGCCCCTTCTCTAAACTAAATTGGGGTCCAACCTGCAACCCCAGTTGGAAGGGTGTTAGTATCGTGCCATGAGTAAAGACAAATACTGAGTCACCCTCATCTGGCAGATGTTTTGAATGAGAATTGTGGTACCCTCAACTGGTAGGTAAGACACCTCATCAACCCTCAACGGGCAGGTTGATGTATCAACCTACGCTGGCTACATAGTTCTGGAATACAAGGACTGCTTCAAAGGATCACACCCTCTGCTGGCAGGTAAGTCCCCATCCTTAGGTTCACTCGGTGCTGAATCCTACTCCCAACTGAAAGACACTAAACGGATGTACTGAACTGATCTAGACTGATACTGAGTTTACTGAGTTTTCCTGAGTTCTATAACTGACTGAGTTCTACTGTGTTTCATAACTGACTTAAAGTACTACTGATCTTGGAATGACTGATACTATTTTGTACTTGAGACTGGCTCTAGTTAAAAAGCTAAATTGTCGGGTATTGAATACCACCAAGAATCGATATCATAGATAACACTAAGACATGGCAATTCTAGATAATATGAAAATAGTTAACTATTCATAATCCAGTCACTAGGACATTTTGCCATATATTTTGACTTGTACATGAATGGAAATGGATGCTAGCATATCATAATTTCACTGTTCAATTCTCATGTAAATTCCATCAATCACTTACAAAGTATAACTATAAAATAGGAGCAAATTTTGAATATATAGTTCTAGCATGAATTCGTCATAACGTCACCAATGGACCACAAGACATAATTTATTCACTTAGGCATTTTGTCAAACACACGGAAGGCATAACCTTATACTTGGGCATAAACAATATGCTAATGCATCATTACTACCATAATAAATTTACACATTCAAGGGTTTAACCTGGATTCACTTGATATTACATGTATACCCTAATTTTCTGAACCAGAACGCCACACGGTACTTATGACCCCGAAGGACCACCAGCTAACCCATGACTGATATTTGTACCTGTATACTACAATATATGATATAATAATGTAGAAAATTTCAAAAATATGCCATAAGGTTCAACTGAATAAAATATCAGACAAATCATAACATCTATATGGGGTAACGAATACCCAAAACAACTGAAATCTGAATCAAATCTGAACTAAATCTGAAAGCCCCTAAATACTATCTGAACAAGGTATTGAAGGAACATGTCTCCAACTAACTTCTTCTAGCAAAACTGAGCTAAAATAATAAATGAAATAAAAAATATCGTCCTCGAATGGATGAGGACTTACTGTAACTTGCGACTGGAATGCTACTGCTACTGTTGATCTAGAGCTCGTATATGTGAACCTATGGTGTAACGTGAAAGAAAGAACCATAGCGCAAACGCGTCACTACAACTAGAAGTATTGAGTATATGAGTGTGGTAGGCTAAATGCAAAAGGGTTTACATGCAGGAACAATTCTAACTGACTGACTGATGTGAATGTAAGAGTGCAAACATGCATACATAGTAACTAGAATCATGAATATGTGATAATTAGATCTGTATACTAATACATAATTTACTGATATCTAACATGAATAATACTAGAATCATGATAACATGAGTGGCTATGTCTGATAGTCCCAAATCTGATGAAACTACCTGAGTTTTGTATTGTAACTGAATTGACTGTATCTGGCAGTCCTAGAATACTTAAATCGAAGAACTATCTAATTTTTTTCTGAGACTAAAACTGTGGGAGGTAGTTTTTTGATTGGCATGCCCCAACAACGTATATAGCTAAGTTGGGGTCCAATCTTTACCCCGACTTGAAGGAAGTCAATACTGCGCCACTGGTAAGGACAACTGTGAGTGAACCTTAGCTGGCAGGTACTCAAAATGAGAATGGTGGGAACCCTAAGCTAATGTATTAAGCCACCTCATCAACCCTAATCTGATATGTTAAGATGTCTTAACCTACACTGGTTACGTAGTTTTGGAACATAAGAATGATTACTAAGAATCACACCCTAAACTGGCAGGTGAGTTCCCATCCTTGGGTTCACTCGGTGCTAACTTCTACTCCTATCTCAAGAGACTGAACGTGATTTTAACTGGCGATACATGGACTGAGTAACTGACTTCCAATGACTGACGGAATAGTACTACTATCTGAGAATTAACTGAGATCATGATATTTCTGAGGTTTCCTGAGTCACATGCCCGACTGAGTTCTACAGCTCATGGCTTGACTGAAATTATTGGGATAACATAACATGGCTCTAGGCACATAACTATATGTTTTTGGGTACAAGTACCCCCAGGACTCGATAGAAGGAACTGACACACATGACTGACTTGATCGTAAGAGTAGAGTCCACAATTTACAATATTATAAGTAGGGAATTTAACCCTAAGCATATTATACATGGAAGGTAAATTCATACAACATGTATATACTTGCATATCTTCAATATCATGGTTAATCCATATCACAAAAACAACGCATATCACTCACACAAAAGTCATGGGAAATCGTAAAGCATAGAGCATGGGCTTGTCATTTAAGCACTATTAAATCATGGGACATGAATTCTATCATCCTGGGCATATTATCAAGCACTTTGCATGCATTTTTTTAGCTTATGTGTGTTCATAAATTTCACCATATTAAGCCACATAAGGACCATGGGTTTCAACTAAGAAACACATATACTTCATGAAAACATCTTTAGATGTCATCTTGAAACTTAAAAAACAATCATCAACATGTACATGCTCATATCACAACAAGACAATCACAAACAAAAATTTAAAACATGGTTCTCGATCTCTATGAATAAAATGGATCCATAGATGAACACTACGCATACCTGACTCAAGGTTCTTGATGTTTTTAAACTTGAAGGATTTGAAATCCTTTGATTTTTTTGAAGAAGATTGGGTCTTGTTCTTTGGAGATTAAATTTAGAGAGAAACCCTAGTTTTTGTTTGTGAAATAATAATGAGCAAAAATAGCTGAATTCGGACTTATCTGGGTATATATAGGCGAGTGGTAAGTGACCAAAATACCCCTAATAAAATGGCCTGAAAATAAACTGAACGTAGCATTTGATGACCCAACTGATGGTCCATCAGAAACTTGATGGTCCGTCATTTCGACCGTCATACGTGGACCATAAATGGGGTTCATTGGATAAGAGTTGATGGCCTGGATGACGGTCCGTCAAAAATCTAATGGTCCGTCAAATCGTCCATCAATCCTTATCCAAAATGTTGCCATACTTATTTGGCTATGATGGTCAAAGTAGCGGTCCATCACTTTTTTGGCAGTCCGTTAACTTGGACGTCGCACCTGGGCGTTTCAGTCAGTTCTGAGTAAAACATGCATAACTTCCTCATCTGGTGTCATTTTTGGACAAAATTGGTATCGTTAGAAAGTTAACTCAATTTCCGATATGATAGAAAGTAGAAATCTCAAAAATACCATGGGTACAAAAATATATTTGCATTTCAAAGAAAGTACAAACATCCTTGAGATGATTTCTAGCTAGGAATAAGCACGGGTATTACAATATCTCCCCATTGAGAGCATTCATCCTCGAATAAGACTGACTAAGAGGGAAAATAATAAATGAACATTAACCGAACATGATTGACTGAGGCATGACTTCATGAGTGATATGCTAAAAATAATGAACTAATGCATATCTGATGCATGGCTAACTGATACATAAATACGTGACTAAGTGTTCTGATGAACTGAGTTTCTCAAGACGAGAATGCATAGATAATGCATGATTTTATAACTAACTGATACATGAATGCATGACAGAGTATGAATTGGTAGTAGATACCACGTTTATAATGGGAACATGAATATGAAACTGAATAAGCTTAAGGCAAACTATTACCTTGAGCTTCATCTGAATTGGCGGAGAAGAGGTAAGGATACTTGGCACGTATATCTGCTTTGGCTTCCCAAGTAGCTCCCTCGAATGACTGATTTCTCCAAAGAATCTTAAATAGATATACCTCTTTGTTCCTCAGTCGACGAGTCTGGTAGTCTAAGATTTCGACTGGAATCTCTTCATAAGAGAGACTGTTCTGAACATCAATGCTCTGAATAGGGACTACAACTTCTGGGTCACCTACACACTTCTTGAGCAATGATACATGGAAGACCAAATAAAATGAGGTCAAATCTTAAGGCAATTCAAGCTTATACGCTACCTTTCCTAAACAACAGAGAATCATGAAGGGACCGACATAGCGGGGACTGAGTTTTCCTTTTTTGTCGAACCTCTTCACTCTCTTCATGGGAGAGATCTTGAGATAGACATAGTCATCGACCTAAAACTTGAGATACTTTCTATAAAC
Source organism: Capsicum baccatum var. pendulum (assembly GCA_030864225.1). Taxonomy (NCBI): domain Eukaryota; kingdom Viridiplantae; phylum Streptophyta; class Magnoliopsida; order Solanales; family Solanaceae; genus Capsicum; species Capsicum baccatum. Next base: position 230,232,014 of record CM061556.1, read on the forward strand.
ATTAGCATAAGACTTCTATCATCTCTGAGCAGCCTGGAGTCTCTCTCTGATGAACTAAACTTTCTCTGAGGCGTTGAAAACCAAGTCAAGACCTATGACTGAGTCCTCAGTAACTTCAAACCAACCAATTGGAGATCTACATATCCTTCCATAAAGATCTTTGAATGGATCCATTTATTAATGGAATGATAGCTATTGTTGTATACAAACTGAATCAAAGGCAAGTGGTCATCCCAACTTCCCTTGAAATTAATTGTGCACGCCCTTAGCAAATTGTCAAGTGTCTAAATAGTCCTTTCTGCTTGACCATGTCTGAGGATGAAAGCTTTACTGAGATGGACTTGGTAACAAAACCCTTTTAGAATGCTTTCCAAAAGAAAGAGGTGAACTGGGTACCTCTGTCTGAAATAATAGATAATGGAACACCATGTAATCTGACCAACTCCCTGATATAGAGTTTGGCATAATCCTCAGCTAAATAAGAGGTATTAACTGGAAGGAAATAAACTAACTTGGTCATCCTATCTATAATAACCCAAACTAAATTGTGTTGTTGACAAATTCGAGGCAAACCCATCAAGAAGTCCATGTTAGCTTCTTGCCACATCCAAGTAGGAATGGTGAACTCCTGCTTGGGCCTACTAGGCTTCTGATGCTCTATCTTAACTTGCTAACATATAGAGCACTTAGACACAAACTCTGCAATACCTCTCTTCACCCCACTCCACCAATAGATTTCTCGCAGGTTGCGGTACATCTTAATGGCCCCTAGATGAATAGATTATCACGCACCATGCACTTCTACAAGAATTTTCTACTTTAAGTCATCTACACCTGGAATGCACATACGACCCTGACAATGAATCCGTCTCCCCCTTGGGATAAAACCTCTACTCTCTACTTTTGAACTGACTCTTTTAGCTTGACAAGGCTAGGATCCCTGTCTTGCTTTTCTTCCACCTCGGAAACTAGAGATGACTCTGAACTACTCTGAACACATAAACCACCCTTCAAAGAATCAACTAAGTTAACACCTAGTCTAGCAAGCTGATGGATTTCCTGATCTATCTTTTTTTGCTATCCTCAACTTGAGAAACACTACCCATGAAGAGTCTACTGAGAGCATCGGCCATAATGTTGGCCTTGCCTGGATTGTAAAGGACACTCATGTCATAATATTTCAAAAGATCTAACTACCTTCTCTAACAAAGATTAAGATCTTTCTATGAAAAGACATACCTAGAGACTTATGATCTATGAAGACATCTACATGAACTCCGTATAGATAATGCCGCCAAATCTTCAAGGCAAACACTACGGCTGCTAACTAAAGATCATGAATAGGATAATTCTTTTTATGGGGCTTTAACTATCTGAAGGCATAGGCTATGACATTACCATGCTCCATGAGAAGACAACATAGGCCGACGCTGGATGCATAAGAATAGACTACGAAACTGTCTAAACCATCTAGAAGAGCTAGAATTGGGTCTATGGTGAGTCGAGTCTTTAACTCCTGAAAACTCTTTTTGAAAGAATCTGACCACTGAAACTTAACCTTTTTCTGAGTCAATTTGGACATAGGGGATGCAATTGAAGAAAATCCCTCAACAAACCATCTGTAATAGCTAACCAATCCTAAGAAACTCCTGATATCTGATGGAGAGATACCTTTTTGGTTTTCTGAGGATTTACTCTAATGCCATCACTGGAAATAATATGGCCACGAAATGCTACTGATCTTAGCGAAAACTCATACTTACTAAATTTGGGGAATAGCTGGTGATCTTTGAGTGTTTGAAGAACAATTCTGAGATGGTCTGAATGATCACGCTTAGTGCGGAAATAGACTAGAATATCATCTATAAATACTATGATGAACATGTCCAAGTATTGCTTGAACACCCCATTCATCAAGTTCATAAAAACAGTTGGGGCATTAGTAAGACCAAAGGACATAACTAGAAACTTGAAGTGACCATATCGAGTACAAAAAGCTATCTTTGGGATATCATATTTTCTAACTCTGAGATGATGGTAGAGTAACCTGATCTGAGGTCTATCTTGGAGAAATAACTAACACCCTAAAGTTTGTCAAATAATACAACTATTCTGGGAATAGAATACTTGTTCTTGACCGTAACTTTGTTGAGCTGATGGTAATAAATACAAATCTTGAGAGAATCATCTTTCTTGCACACGAATAAAACTGGTGCACCCCAAGGGGATGCACTGGGCCTGATGAATCCCTTATTTGAGAGATCCTTTAATTGATCTTTTAGTTCCTTGAGTTCTGCTAGTGCCATTCTGCATGGAAAAATAGAAATAGGCTGAGTATATGAAATAAGGTCAACGCCGAAGTCTATTTCCCTTTCAAGAGGAATTCTTAAAGATCTTCGGGAAAAATATCTAAATATTCGTTAACCACTGGGGCTGATTCAAATCTAGGAGATTCAGAACTGGAATCTTTAACATGCATGAGATGATAGACACACCCCTTAGAAATTATGTTTCTTGCCCGAAGGTAGGAAAAAAGCTCACTCCTGAAAGATGAAGTACTACCCTTCCATTATAGGATGGGCTCATTAGGGAACTAAAACTAAACTACCCTGGTTCTGCAGTCGACTGTGGCATAGAAGGAATGAAGCCAATCCGTGCCAAGAAGCATATTAAAATCAGTCATCTCTAACTCGACTAAATCTGCTGACATGACTTTTTGAAATATCATAATCGGGTAGTTCCTGTATACACATCGAGCTATGATGGTTTTAGGTAGAGACTGAAAAGGGCTCTATAAAATTTCAGGACTGATTCTGAAATCGCCTACTATATAAGGTGTAACAAAAGACAAAGATGCACCTGGATCTAGCAAAGCATAAACATGAACATGGAGAATATTTAGTGAACCAGCAATGACATCAGGAGAATTTTCCTGATCCTGTCAGGTCTGAAAAGAATAGAGTCTATTTGGGCGTTGCCTTCTAGTAGCACTGGAAACAGAACTCTGATGATTTGGGTGACTGGACTGGGCTGTGGTGCGATTCTGCTGACCCTGTAGGCCTAACTGCGGACACTCTAATCTTATGGCCTGGCTTGCCACAACTAAAACAAACATCTCTACCAGCTCTACAGGTACACTTGTGGTTCTCACAATAAGTCTGACACAGGGGATTAGTTTGGGCACTGCTGACACTGTCCTGAGACTTAGAGCCTGGTTTTCAATCTCTATTGCTCTCTCTAAATTTCAGTACTGGGGCACTGACGGAGGAAGGAGCTGGAATTGCTGGCTTAGGAAAAAACTATGAACGGTTTCCTTCCTCTTATTTTAGTTGAGCAAAACTAAAACTGCCTGACCTTGCTCTCTTATTTTGCCTCTCCCTAGTCCTAATCTTCTACTTCTCTAATTTTTGAGCATGAGTCATGAACCTAGCTAAAGTCATATCTCTTTTCATCATCATAGACCTATACTAATTTTTCACGCTATCATTAACCCATGAAACGAACTTGCTTATCTTAGCCTTGTTTTATGCAACCACATGATGGGCATATCTGGCTAGCTGCGTAAATCTGAGAGAATACTCCTTAACCATCATATTTCCCTGCCTGAGGTAGATGAACTCTAGAACTTGGGGAAAGAATTTGTCTAAGAAAGTTGTGAAAAATTCCTGGATGTCTCTCTTCATCCCAATCCACTGATAGATTTCCCATAAGTCGCGGTACATTTTGATGGCCCCTAGCTGAATCGAGTAGTGGGCACTATGTGCTTCTACAAGAATTTTCTACCTCAAGTCATCTACACCTAGAACACATAATCGACCCGGGTAAAGTAACATACCATCTTCTTCTAGGGAGAAAAACTCTAATTTCTAATCTCTGGCTGATTCTTTCAACTTGACAAAACTAGAATGTCTATCATGCTTTTCCTTCACCTTGGAAACCAAAGATTATTCTAAACTACTCTGCACCCATACACTACCTTCTACTGAATCGACTAAGCGGATGCCAAGTCAGGAAAGCTGATGAAATTCCTGTGCTAACTTTTTTTTATCATCTTTCACGTGAGAAACACTACCCATAGAAATCCTACTAAGAGCATCAGCCACTACATTGGCCTTACTTGGATGATATAGAATACCCATGCCGTAGTCTTTTAGAAACTCCAACCACCTTTTTGGCAGAGTTTTAGGTATTTCTAAGAGAACACATAGTGTAGGATCTTATGGTCATTGAACACATCAACTATACCCCATACAAATAGTTTCTCCAAATCTTTAAGGCAAATACCATAGGCTCTAACTCAAGATGATTAGTGAGATAGTTATTTTCATGGGGCTTAAGCTGTATAGAGGAATAGGCTATGACCTTACCTCTTTGCATTAATACACACCCTAAAGCAACTCTGGAAGCATAACAATATACCATAAATGATTCTTATCTATCTGGTAGAGTCAAAACCGAGGCTATAATGAGTTGAGTCTTCAACTCCTGAAAACTCTTCTCTTAAGAATCTGACCATTGGAATTTGTCTTTCTTCTAAGTCAATCTTGAAATAGGGGATGGAATAGATGAAAATCCATTAATAAACCATCAGTTATAGCTATCTAATCCCAAGAAACTCTTGATATCTAATGGGGAGATGGGTCTAAGCCAGTTTCTTAGTGCCTCAGTATTTTGATGATCAACTCTAATGTCATCACTATAAATGATATGACCAAGGAAAGCTACTAACCTTAGCTAAAATTCTCACTTACTAAATTTGGCGAACAACTGATGGTTTTTGAGAGTCTATCAGCCTATTCTGAGATGATCTACATGATCACGCTCATTGCGGGAGTAGACAAGAATGTCATCTATGAAGACTATGATGAACATGTCCAAGTACTTCTTGAACACACAGTTCATCTTGTCCATGAAAGTTGTTGGGGCATTGGTAAGACCAAATGACATGACTAAGAATTCGAAGTGACAATACTGAGTTTTGAAGGCTGTTTTAGAAACGTCACATTCTCTGACCCGGAGTTGATGATAGCCAGATATGAGGTTTATCTTTGAAAAGTAACTCGCACCCTAAAGCTGGTCACATAAGTCATCAATTCAGAGACCTGTGACCACATCAGGAGAATTTTCCTGATCTTATCGAGACTGAAGGGCATAGAATGATGATCAACTCTAATGTCATCACTATAAATGATATGACAAAGGAAAGCTACTAACCTTAGATAAAATTCTCACTTACTAAATTTGGCGAACAACTGATGGTTTTTGAGAGTCTATCAGCCTATTCTGAGATGATCTACATGATCACGCTCATTGCGGGAGTAGACAAGAATGTCATCTATAAAGACTATGATGAACATGTCCAAGTACTTCTTGAACACACGGTTCATCATGTCCATGAAAGTTCTTGGGGCATTGGTAAGACCAAATGACATGACTAAGAATTCGAAGTGACAATACTGAGTTTTAAAGGCTGTTTTAGAAACATCACATTCTCTGACCCTGAGTTGATGATAGCCTGATATGAGGTTTATCTTGGATAAGTAACTCGCACCCTAAAGCTGGTCACACAAGTCATCAATTCAGAGACCTGTGACCACGTCAGGAGAATTTTCCTGATCTTATCGAGGCATAGGGATTGGTCATCCTGTCTATAATAACCTAAACTAAATCGTGTTGTTGAAAAGTTTGAGGCAAACCCGTCATGAAGTCCATGTTAGCTTCTTGCCACATCCAAGTAGGAATGGTGAACTCCTGCTTGGGCCTACTAGGCTTCTGATGCTCTATCTTAACTTGCTGACAAATAGAGCACTTATTCAAAAACTCTGCAACATCTCTCTTCATCCCACTCCACCAATAGATTTCCCGCAGGTCGCGGTACATCTTAATGGCCCTTGGATGAATAGAGTATCACGCACCATGCACTTCTACAAGAATTTTTTGCTTTAAGTCATATACACCTGGAATGCACATACGACCCTGGCAATGAATAACCCCTTCTCCCCCTTGGGATAAAACCTCTACTCTCTAATTTTGAAGTGACTCTTTTAGCTTGACAAGGCTAGGATCCCTGTCTCGCTTTTCTTCCACCTCGGAAACTAGAGATAACTCTGAACTACTCTGAACACATACACCACCCTTCAAAGAATCAACAAAGCGAACACCTAGTCTAGCAAGCTGATGGATTTCCTGATCTATCTTTTTTTGCTATCCTCAACTTGAGAAACACTACCCATGAAGAGTCTACTGAGAGTGTCGGCCATAATGTTGACCTTGCCTTGATTGTAAAGGAAACTCATGTCATAATCTTTCAAAAGATCTAACTACCTTCTCTAACGAAGATTAATATCTTTCTATGAAAAGACATACCTAGAGACTCTTATGATCTGTGAAGACATCTACATGAACTCCGTATAGATAATTCCTCCAAATCTTCAAGGAAAACACTACGGCTGCTAACTAAAGATCATGAATAGGATAATTCTTTTTATGGGGCTTTAACTATCTGAAGGCATAGGCTATGACATTACCATGCTCCATGAGAAGACAACATAGGTCGACGCTGGATGCATAAGAATAGACTACGAAATCGTTTAAACCATCTGGAAGAGCTAAAATTGGGTCTAAGGTGAGTCGGGTCTTTAACTCCTGAAAACTATTTTTGAAAGAATCTGACCACTGAAACTTAACCTTTTTCTGAGTCAATCTGGACATAGGGGATTCAACAGAAGAAAATCCCTCAACAAACCATCTGTCATAGCTAGCCAATCCTAAGAAACTCCTGATATCTGATGGAGAGATACCTCTTTGGTCTTCTGAGGGTCTACTTTAATGCCATCACTGGAAATAATATGGCCACGAAATGCTATTGATCTTAGCAAAAACTCATACTTACTAAATTTGGTGAATAGCTGGTGATCTTTGAGTGTTTGAAGAACAATTCTGAGATGGTCTGAATGATCACGCTTAGTGCGGAAATAGACTAGAATATCATCTATAAATACTATGATGAACATGTCCAAGTATTGCTTGAACACCCCATTCATCAAGTTCATAAAAACAGTTGGGGCATTAGTAAGACCAAAGGACATAACTAGAAACTTGAAGTGACCATATCGAGTATGAAAAGCTATCTTTGGGATATCATATTTTCTAACTCTGAGCTGATGGTAGACTAGCCTGATCTGAGGTCTATCTTGGAGAAATAACTAACACCCTAAAGTTTGTCAAATAATACAACTATTCTGGGAATAGAATACTTGTTCTTGACCGTAACTTTGTTGAGCTGATGGTAATAAATACAAATCTTAAGAGAATCATCTTTCTTGCACACGAATAAAACTGGTGCACCCCAAGGGGATGCACTGGGCCTGATGAATCCCTTATTTGAGAGATCCTTTAACTGATCTTTTAGTTCCTTGAGTTCTGCTAGTGCCATTCTGCATGGCAAAATAGAAATAGGCTGAGTATATGGAATAAGGTCAACGCCGAAGTCTATTTCCTTTTCAAGAGGAATTCTTGAAAGATCTTCAAAAAAAATATCTAAATATTCGTTAACCATTGGGACTGATTCAAATCTAGGATATTCAGAACTGGAATCTTTAACATGTATGAGATGATACACACACCCCTTAGAAATGATGTTTCTCGCCCGATGGTAGGAAAAATGCTCACTCCTAAAAGATGAAGTAATACCCTTCCATTCTAGGATGGGCTCATTAGGGAACTAAAACTGAACTACCCTGGTTCTGCAGTCGACTGTGGCATAGCAGAAATGAAGTCAATCCGTGCCAAGAAGCATATTAAAATCAGTCATCTCTAACTCGACTAAATCTGCTGTCATAACTTTTTGAAATATTATAACCGGGCAGTTCCTGTATACTCATCGAGCTATGATGGTTTTAGGTAGAGACTGAAAAGAGCTCTACTAAACTTTTAGGACTGATTCTGAAATCGCCTACTATATAAGGAGTAACAAAAGACAAAGATGCACCTGGATCTAGCAAAGCATAAACATGAACATGGAGAATATTTAGTGAACCAGTAACGACATCAAGAGAATTTTCCTGATCCTGTCAGGTCTGGAAAGCATAGAGTCTATTTGGGCGTTGCCTACTAGTAGCACTGGAAGCAGAACTCTATTGATTTGGGTGACTGGACTGGGCTGTGGTGCGATTCTGCTGACCCTGTAGGCCTGACTGCGGACACTCTAATCTTATGGTCGGGTTTCACACAACTGAAACAAACATCTCTACCAGCTCTACAGGTACACTTGTTGTTCTCACCATAAGTCTGACACAGGGGATTAGTTTGGGCACTGCTGACCCTGCCCTGAGACTTAGAGCTAGGTTTTCAATCTCTATTTCTCTATCTAAATTTTGGTTCTGGGGCACTGGCGGAGGAAGGAGCTGGAATTGCTGGCTTAAGAAAAAACTATGAACGGTTTCCTTCCTCTTATTTTAGTTGAGCAAAACTGAAACTGCCAGACCTTTCTCTCTTATTTTGCCTCTCCCTAGTCCTAATCTTCCACTTCTCTATTTTTTAAGCATGAGTCATGAGCCTGGCTAAAGTCATATCACTTTTCATCATCATAGACCTATACTAATTTATCACGCTATCATTAACCCCTGACATGAACTTGCTCATCTTAGCCCTTTTTTATGCAACCATATGATGGACATACTGGCTAGCTGAGTAAATCTGAGAGAATACTCCTTAACCATCATATTTCCCTGCCTGAGGTAGATGAACTCTAGAACTTGGGGAAAGAATTTGTCTAAGAAAGTTGTGAAAAATTCCTGGATGTCTCTCTTCATCCCAATCCACTGATAGATTTCCCATAAGTCGCGGTATATTTTGATGGCCCCTAGCTGAATCGAGTAGTGGGCACTATGTGCTTCTACAATAATTTTCTACCTCATGTCATCTACACCTAGAACACATAATCGACCCTGGTAAAGTAACATACTATCTTCTTCTAGGGAGAAAAACTCTAATTTCTGATCTATGGCTGATTCTTTCAACTTGACTAAACTAGAATGTCTATCATGCTTTTCCTTCACCTTGGAAACCAAAGATTATTCTAAACTACTCTGCACCCATACACTACCTTCTACTGAATCGACTAAGTGGATACCAAGTCAGGAAAGCTGATGAAAGTTGTGTCATATCATCTATAGTGATGACATTAGGCTATCATCAACTCAGGGTCAGAGAATGTGACGTTTCTAAAACAGCCTTCAAAACTCAGTATTGTCACTTCGAATTCTTAGTCATGTCATTTGGTCTTACCAATGCCCCAACAACTTTCATGGACATGATGAACCGTGTGTTCAAGAAGTACTTGGACATGTTCATCATAGTCTTCATAGATGACATTCTTGTCTACTCCCGCAATGAGGGTGATCATGTAGATCATCTCAGAATAGGCTAATAGACTCTCAAAAACCATTAGTTGTTCGCCAAATTTAGTAAGTGAGAATTTTAGCTAAGGTTAGTAGCTTTCCTTGGTCATATCATTTATAGTGATGACATTAGAGTTGATCATCATAATCAGGAAAATGCCATCACTATAAATGATATGACCAAGGAAAGCTACTAACCTTAGCTAAAATTCTCACTTACTGTATTTAGCGAACAACTGATGGTTTCTGAGAGTCTATCAGCCTATTCTGAGATGATCTGCATGATTACGCTCATTGCAGGAGTAGACAAGAAGGTCATCTATGAAGACTATGATGAACATGTCCAAGTACTTCTTGAACATACGGTTTATCATGTCCATGAAAGTTGTTGGGGCATTGGTAAGATCAAATGACATGACTAAGAATTTGAAGTGACCATACTGAGTTTTGAAGGCTGTTTTAGGAATGTCACATTCTCTGACCCTGAGTTGATGATAGCCTAATATGAGGTTTATCTTGGAAAAGTAACTCGCACCCTAAAGCTGGTCACACAAGTCATCGATTTAGAGGAGTGGATACTTGTTCTTGATCGTGACTTTATTTAGCTGATGGTAGTCGATACATAATTTGAGGGAACCATCTTTCCTACATATGAATAGAATTGGTGCACAACATAGGGACACGCTAGGTCTGATGAATCCCTTATCTAAGAGATCCTTCAAATATTCTTTTAACTCCTTGAGTTCTGCTGGAGCCATTCTATATTGCGTAATAGAGTTAGGCTGAGTATTTGGAAGAAGGTCTATTCCAAAGTCAATTTCTCTTTCGAGAGGAACTTCGGGAAGATCTTTGAGAAATACATCTAGGAATTCACATGCTACTTACAATGATTCAAGATTAGGGGTTTCTAAGCTAGAGTCTTTGACTCGAACGAGATGGTAGACGCATCTCTTAGATATCATTTTTCTTGCCCTTAGGTAGGAAAGAAGCTGACCCCTAAGTGATGAACTACTACACCTCCACTCTAGGATGGGCTTTTTTGCAAACTGAAACTGGATAATTCTATTTCTGCAGTCGATTGAGTCTTAGCAGGAATGAAGCCCATTCATGCCGAAAATGAAATCAAAATCGATCATATCTAATTCAAATATGTCTGTTGAGATGACTTTCTGAGATACCATAATTGGATAGTTCCTGGGGTAGAGACTCAGAAAGGCCCTGCTAGAATTTTGAGAGTAACTCTAAGGTCAATAGCTATATAGGGAGTAATAAAGGACAAAGAAGCTCCTGGATGTAGGAAAGAATAAACATGTAAATGATAAACTCGTAATGTACCAGTGACCACATCAGGAGAATTTTCCTGATCTTATCTAGACTGAAGGGCATAGATTCTGTTTGGTTTTTACCCACTGGTGGCACTGGAAGAGGCACCCTATTGATTCAAGTGACCTGACTGGGATGGGGGATGATTATGATGACCTTGGGAACCTAACTAAGGATAGTATCTGAATTTGTGACCCATCCTACCACACTCGAAACACACATCATTGCCAGCCCTAAAGATACCCTGGTGGTTTCTGCCTAATTTTTGGCAAAGGGGATTGGTTCAGGCGCTGCTACCACTACCCTGATGCTTAGGGATTGACATCATATCTCTGTTGTGTGTCTAAATTTTGGCATTGGAGCACTGGCTAGGGATGGATCTAGAACTAAGGATTTCGGGCAGAACTGAGAATGATTCTCTCTCTAACTTAGGCTGGGTAAAGTTAAAACTACCTATCCTCGCCTTCTTATTATCCCTCTCCTTATCCCTATTCTTAGCCTCCTCTATTTTCTTAGAATGGACCATGAGCCTGGATATGTCCATCTCCTTACTCAGCATTGCAGTACTACACTCTTTGACCACACTGCTAGACACACCTAACACAAACTTACTAATCTTAACTCTGTTATCCTCTACCACATGAGGAGCATATCTGGCTAAATAAGTAAACTTAAGAGAATATTCTTTTACTATCATGTTTCCCTGCTTCAGATTTATAAATTCGAAAACCTTTGCTTTCTTCAACTCGAGTAGGAAGAACCTATCAAAAACACCAGTGGCAAACTCCTCCCATTCTATGGGCCCTGTATCTACTGCCCTCTTTACTTTCTACTTCTTGAACCATAAGTGAGTCATATTTTATAACTGATATGCAGCAATCTAAACACTCTCACTAGCTGTCATCCCCATAATATCTATAACCTTCTGCACCTGATCAAGAAATTCCTGTGGTTCCTCATCTAACTTCGACCCAGCAAATGATAGAAGGTTCATTCGAGTGAAGTTTTGAATTCTAGCTGTAGCAGTATTGGCCATTGGGTTGGCCAGAACAACAGTTGGGTGTTTATTCTGGGCTGCTACTGAATTTGCTAGAGTAGTAAATGTAGCCCTGAATTTGCATGAGAGACATGCTCCTCCAGAGGATCTGCCTGAATGGGCTGAGGTGCTGGCTGATTTCCTATTCTTCTTTTGTTCTATTTGGGAGGCATGTTCTGTAAATGGAAGAAAGAAAAGGATTAGACTGAGGTTTTTAACTTGAGCTCACACTCACTCGCACGACATGATTACTGAAAGAAGGGAAACTATTCCTAATAATGCCTTATAGCTTTTTGACCATAAGTGTGGCACGCTATACACCCATGCATAAGACTCTACTAGATGTGACTTTTAGACTTCCTAAGACTCTACTGAACCTTTGAATCTAATACCAAGTTTGTAACGCCCTGAGTCTATACCTCGGACGATACACGATGCTCATAATCTAGAAGGACCACAACCAAACCCATGACTGGTACCTGCTATAATAACTGAATAACAATACTGTAATTATATGGAAATTAGATGGAAATCTAATATAAGGTTCAAATATAAAATAAATACTGAGAACTGAATACTGATATATCTATCTGTAATACTCTAGTCTAAAAAACATCTACTTTCTGAACAAGGAGCTGATGGGACAAGTCCCCAACTAACTTCGACTGCTGAAGTAAACTGAGTATTAATATAACTGAAATGATAAATCTGTCCTCAAACTATGAGGACTCACCACTAACTCTGTTGCTGATGGATTGGGCTGCTAAGTGCGGTCGAGAGCTCGTGCATCTGAACATATGATATAAGACATCATAGCGCAAGAAAAAATATATGTCAGTACTTTGAATATACTGGTATGCTAAGTGGGGTAGGCTGATGTGCATAGGTTCATATGCAGGAACAATAATTGACTAAATAACATGAACATAACTGAATGAGAGTACATACATGAATGCTTAAACTATAACTGAGATCATGGTAACATTGAATACTGAGTTTTGAATCACTGGTTTACTGATATCTGAGTTTACTAATATTGTATTACTTATAACTGAGTGACTGTGTCTAACAGTCCTAATTTTTGTGGAATTGAACTAAGTTCTATACTAAAACTTGAACTAAAAATGAGACTGTGGAAGGTAGTCATCTAACCGACATGCCCCTTCTCGAAAGTGAATTGGAGTCCAACTTGTAACCCAGTTGGAATGGTGTCAGTACCATGCCATGGGTAAAGGCAAATGTTAAGTCAACCTCATCTAGCAGGTGCTCTGAATGAGAATGGTAGTGCCTTAATTGGCAGGTAAGACACCTTATCAACCCTCAACTGGCAGGTTGATGACTAAACCTATGCTGACTACATAGTTTGGTAATGTAAGGAATGCTTCTAAGGATCACATATTTTGCTGGCAGGTGAGACACTATCCTTAGGTTCACTCGGTGCTGAATCCTACTTCCAACTAAAAGACACTGAACTGATGTACTGAACTGAACTAGACTGATACTGAGTTTACTGATTTTTCCTGAGTTCTATAACTGACTGAGTTCTATTGAGTTTTGTAACTAACTGAGAGTACTACTAATCTTGGAATAACTGATACTATTTTGTAGCTGAGACTGGCTCTAGGTAACAAGCTAAATTGTTGGGTATTAAATACCCCCAAGACTCAATAGCACAGATAATACTAAGACATGGGAATTCTTGATAACACGACAATAGTCAACTATTCACGATGGAGTCACTGGGACATTTTTCCATATATTTGGACTTGCGTATGAATGGAAATGCATGCTAGCATATCATATTTTCACTATTCAATTCTCATGGACATTCTATCAATCACTTTCAAAGTATAGCTTTAACATGGTAGCAAATTTAGAAAATGTAGTTCTAGCATGAATACATCATAAGGTCACCAATGGACCACAATGCACAATTTATTCAGTTAGCAGTTTTTCAAATGCATGGAAGACATAAACTTATAATTGGGCATGAACAACATACTAATGCATCATGACTACCATAATAAATTTACACATTCAAGGGTTTAACATGGATTCACATGATACTACACATACATCAATTAACTATATATGAAACTTGTAATAAAACATGGATTAGAAAGACAACTAGTCATTACAATCAAACCCAACATGGAATTCATGAAATCAATACACTTGAAGTTTTTAAAATAGTTTCTTGAACTCTAAGGGTGGAAGGAACCCTTGGATGAACACTGCGCATACCTTAATTGATAACTTCGAGGAGGTTGGGGTGAATGATGAAGCTAAGGCTTGTTCTTGAGAGAATTTTGTGAAAAGAATAAGTGATTTTGCTTTTTGGGGCTTTAATCCCGTGTTATGGAGTTGTGGGGTGAGGAAAATAACCCATTTTCCCTTAAAAATGCGGAGCAAAACTGCAGAAAATATATGGGCTGGACTAGCCAGGGCGCCGCGGGCTCTAGTGCGCCGTTGTGGGCGAGGTGATGCAGTCTCCATCGCGGTCTACACCTAGCACTAGACTGAGCGACGTGCCGTGGGCTAATCACCTTGAGCTGCTATTTTTCTATTTCAAACACGCCCTTACTCTTGTCTAAAAATTCTGAAACTCACCCGAGATGTACTATTACCTTCCCCGATCATTAATCAACTTAAAAACTAACTTTCGGAGGTCGACAAGGCTGTAAATAAATTCCTCAAAGTTTGAGGGCTTTAGAAAAAAACTAAGTTCTAATACTTGGCTGAAATTTTCTAAATCTGGGGCCCCTTATCAAGCTCTAAGGGACTAAGTTACGCTTAGGATTTTTTTGGGGTCTTACGCTATTGGTGCAACTGCTATAGGCAACGCTAAGTGGTGTGATTGCGGTGACCTACTATTTTGGACAATCCCGATTTTGATATTTATCACTGAGTGGTATGGGTTTCACCACTATAGGCACCACAGAGCGATGTAAACACGACAGCTTACTACTTCACACAAAAAATGATATAACTTTTCACTTGGGTATCGGATTTAGGAGAAAATCGTATCGTTGGAAAGATGATTAAATTATATACAAATTGGTGGGTATTGAGATGAAAAATTCAAGATATATCAAAAGTTATACACGTTCAAAGTTGACATTTGTAGAATCATATATCAAACTTCGGACGAATCAAAGGTTCCTAGCTCAACTTTGCTCTAAGTGATATCTATAAACATTTTTCACCTCATAGTCACTTTACACACTAGGATTAATATCATGATACATGAATTTAAATATAAGCCATGGGGTTAGAGTTTACACATGAAAAAATTACGGTCCGATTTCTAGCTCAAAAATGCGGGGTGTTACATTTTTTCCCCCTTGGGATCGTTCATCCCCGAATGATAGGTAGGCACTTTTTGAAGCTCTAAAAGTGTAGAATAAAGAACGTAATCATGAATTGAAAATTTTTGCTCAACAGAATATGCAAAGGCAGCAAACGAGCTTCACTATAACCCTTGGTGAAATGTGTAAGCACGAAGCATGAGGTAATGTGACTTTACGTAGGGATGATATTGGACATAAGTCCTATGAATCATAATTATCACAACATAAGGCATGAGTTAATTTGGTGATAATAGGACTGATTTACATCGGTACAAGTCATGAAATAAAGTTTTCATGAGAGTTAAGAATAGAAGCATTCTTTACTGTACATGATAGAATGAATAGATTTATACTCAGATACACCACTCATCTATGACCCAAAAATAAATTACACACCTCATCATTTCCAACTTACAATTCTCCCACCACACATCTCACCACAAGAGCTTGAGTCCCACTGTATAATACTCCTATGTTGAAGCCTGACTCAGAGCAAAGAGGTGCTAGTTTAATCTATGGGACTCCATACAAGAATATTACTTCACCTTATCACTACCATGAAACACCATTGGATTTTAATTTAGGGAATACTAACCACATACTACACGGGTTGTGTTTTCATCTATCACAACATTCAAGCCTATCATTACTACACCCACTTCATTGATTTCCTCCCACTAAGACCAGCAAATTCTATCACTATCACCAAGATTTTTCAACACATATCTCCTTCCTAACTATTTCACTTAATGAAAGTTCATCTCCTTCTTTCCCCCTTCACCTATAACCTTAGCTCGAGAAATCACATAGAAAATTTCCCATTGAAGAACATCTACTCCTCCTTCTAAGTCACTACTACTCTTCCATAACAACTATCATACTATAGTTCAAATGGTCATTGAGGGACTCAAGCATATGCATCAAGAAAAGAAAGAACACTTTTCTATTATACTTTATATTTATTGCACTACACAAGGTGGGATATGAAATAAAGGTACAATACAGTAGACGCGAAGTTCTCCATATATCAAGTGCCTGGATCATAAACAGAGAACCATTCGGACATAAACTTACACAACATGAGTTCCTAGGATTAGGCACAGTGAGAAACATATGAACATATATCATGAGTGGTATAACCTGATGGCAGAACTCAAAGGGTCATTGACTGAGTCAGGGATTGCCACTTGAAGCTATTGCTTCTTGTTTTCCGAGCTGATATAGTCTTGAGTTTACATAAACTTTACCACTTTGGCTAAACATGACATAGTATGATTCATTAACATATAAAAACATAGTTCCTTAGAACCAAGCATTATTTGGGATACAGATTTATGGATCATGAACATCATAACATAAAGCTTGAATACATGAAAGATTGGGTTACTGAGATGTCATTACATCTAGTTTGGCGGTTGGATCATAAAATAAGTTGCATAGATAACTCGGATCTTGGGCATAGGCATTACTTCAATATATAATACATTAGTAGAATATCCTCCTTAAATTCAAATTAGAGGAGGTTGCTTGAATAGGAATAAATTTTTATCAGGATTCTTACCTGAAACTTGACCCCACGAAAAACTTTTGGAACTACCATACTTTATCATCTCCCCCTTATATCAAAGTCACCATCCTAGACTTGAGGACATATCATCTCATTAAATCTACACACACAACACTCAACACAATGAGGTATCACCATACACATCAATGCTAAACTCCCCTTTTTAACTATACTCTAAAGGCATTGCTTTCAAAGAACTCTACTCTTCACTTTCACTATCATCTATAGCCACCAGCCTACAACTCACAGTCTTATGAGCATACCCATCCTCACTCCTTATCACATAAAAATCCACTCTCCATTACTTAATTTTCAAATATTAGACCATTAATCATATAACTTACAACTTAATAACATTTGTAAAACTATACCAAAGTCATATATTACCTACCTATTTTTCCTCAAATCAACTCTAAAGAACACTATACAACAACTCCCTAGACTTCTCCATACTAAAGAATTCAAGAATAAAATCTAGATACGCGTGGCACTCATACCCATCACACTTTATCTAACAACATGTTACCTTCCAGTTGAACTTATTCATATAAACTCACGCTATTATACACTTAATGACTCAACTACAATTAATTATTTTAACACTAGTCCTCATGTACATAAATATGACAACTATCCACTCCTTTTTACAAAAGTTGCCAACCTAAACTATTTCACACCTTACATCAAGCCTACTAATTCATTCACACAAATCATACATCACTAATCTTAAGTTACAATCCTTTTTACCACTACCCACATCTCAAGTTTAAGCCTATAGTCTATAATCAATCATCTACCATCGGTAAAGCAAACCAAATACTATACTAGTCCATTAAGTTGGGGAATTTCACTTAACTACAACCTACAATCACATCCTCTCTATGGCATTACTACTACATCTCAAAATCTACTACATACCTTCCCACATTAATTCTACTTACCCATGCATACATTCTCACTATCAAAAAATTTCATAAACACCAATGAGTCTCTACCCATAACATATTGACTAGTTTACCCCTTTCCATTCATAACCTGTAACTGATTTCTATAACCACCATAACTATCCACTCTAGGCCCCTTCCCTAATTTGATTCAATAATAATCATAGCTAAACAATTCCTTCACAACTACCATATAATCTATAAATCTTGCTATAACATTAGCAAACCACCATAAAAGGAAAAACACCCCTCAATCAAAAGGTTATAAAACTAAAACTACTTAGTAATAGAAAAGTCACCCTCACTCTGACAGCTAACCTTGTGACTTTATGTCACCAACTTATGGACCATCTCACTACCAATGGGTAATTACACTTTAACATATACTAAAACTCAGGTGGAAATACAGTTCTAATAATCTTCTACACATCATTACCCTTATGCATGACATTTGCAACACGAATTATGAAAAAAGACTGAATACACTGCAGACCTCAAGTTGAAAAGCACAGTTTCATTAGGATAAAGGTTTACACTAGAATCAACACACCTTGAAGCACTAATGGAATCCTCTAAAGTCTTTGTACTATCTCATTACTTTATGGATAACTTAATTAGAGAAAACCATATTTTTGGGAGAGCTAGACTCTTAGACTTGTATCGCCTCGACTATGAGGCATGTCCCATGAAATTTGAACAAGGGGGGAATTTGGATACCTTTCTTATGGACGATGCTATAGCACAAACTAGATTATGAAAGAAGATGAAACAACTCCTAAATGCTCGGTAGACTCTTAATTATAAGTATGGTGTACAACACACCCATAAGAAAGACTCTACTAGACACGACTTCATAGTTACTTTGGGGCCATGAATCATTCTCTGATATCAAGTTTGTCACTACCCGAATTGAGGACCTGGCTGCGACAGACATCCCAAATTGTGGAGGCCTGAGAGCCCTTATCTAACTAGAAATCACATACATAATTCATATACTGTAAGGAAAATGTAGAAAAAACCATGATAAGATGGAAATATGGTAATTCTTTTACTTCAACTGAACATACAAAAATAAGTTCATGAAATATTCAAAAACACCTGACACTAGTCTACGAAATCTCTAACAACTCAAAAATGTTATTGTCTGAATACTGGGATAAGGCCCCCAGTCAGACCATAAACTAACATGAAATAATAATGTCAAATCAACAAAGCCTTTCCAAATAAGGGAGGCTTTCCAACTGCAAACTTTGGACAACCCAATCAACTGCTTAATGGGACCTCGGGTCTATATCTTAGATCCTCAAATATAAGGGGTCAATATAATTGTACCGGTACGCAGAGCAATCCAAAATAATGTACTTTTATACAACATAAGTAAGAATAACTCAGTAAATTGTCTACATATGATATAGGAAAACACATTGCCATACTTAAAAGACTTTGAAATATTTATTTGAAACCATGACCCACTCTTTATTTTACTTCTGAGCTAGATGGTACACTCTACATTTCTACAATCCCACGGGCTATATGGAATCCACCCTTGACTCCACGTCCAAGTCCCCAATCCAAGTTTGCTGCAAGCATTGTGTCTTAATCACTATTATAGTATACCCGTGTCTTAAGGACAAGTATACGTTGGCCTTAGCCAAATTATATCACCCCAATAGGCAAAACTCAATTTTTCCAACGATGAGCCCTTACACTCAAACGCCTTCTTCGAATAACTATCTATCTCTCTTTAGACCCAATTATAGTTCCTTAAAATTATGCTTCATGTTTTTAACAAATGCAAATACTTATTTGTTAAGGGAATATCATCACCGGGCATTGTCATACCCAGACTCACAAGTCATTCATATCATATCAAATCTAGAGCCCTTCTCATTCAAAATATTAAATGAGCACCCAAAATTTTTCTCAAATCACAAGAGAGTTCTTATTTCAAATCATGTGGAAACCTTCGTAAAGCTTTTTTGTTTTCAATACCTTAACATATGGTGGTCAATTTCTTTATGAAAATCCATGCACTTTTTTTAATTATCATATTGAATATTTAAAAACAAGAAAATAATTGTAAAATACGAAAGCACCCTATCTTCTATTCACAAACAAGATTAAGTTCATAAACAACATTAAAACTCTTATTTCATACTTTAAATAATACAATTTTATAACCCATAACATGTAAAGTCAAGAAGTATCAAAACAAGAGAGGGTGTATAAATATTCATGCTCTTAATTTAACTTTGAAACTCCAAATGCATACATACATATATACTAACAAAAAAATCAAATTTAAGGGAACTCAAGACCAAAACATTATTGTTAAAAAGGGTTCACAATGCATAATTATTAATGTAAATTTAAAATCATTCATAAATACACGATTTCTCAACCTTAAAAACTTAATCAAAATATTTTCACCATGCCCATGTAGTTTAGGAAAAATCTCATGTACCTTAGATTACTTAGTTCGAGGAATAGGACCCAAATCTTGATTTGCTTCTTGGAAATCTTGAACTTAAAGATAGATTCTTTATCTTTGGGAGGAAAGTTTAGAGTTGTGTTTTGAGAGGATTTTTTGTAACTTTTTGGTATATTATGCCATAATAACGTCTTAATAATATGCTAACACGACTTAGGGTTATAGGGAAAAGATAATATTGCCCTTCGGAGTTAAGAGTCACAACTGAAACCCAATTTTGGAGCTCACCGCTGAGCACTATTGGTGCCATCGTTATAGGAACCGCTAAGCAGTGTAATTGCGGTGACCTACTATTTTGGACAATCCCAATTTTGAGGTTTACTACTGAGCAGTATTGGTTTCACCGCTATAGGCACCACCGAGTAGTTTAATCATAGTAGCTTATTGCCTCACACAAAAAATGTTATAACTTTTCACTTGGGTATCGGATCAAGGTGAAATTGGTATCATTGGAATGATGATTCAATTATATACAATATAGTGGGTTTTGAGCTGAAAAATTCAACTTATATCAAAAGTTATACACATTCAAAGTTGATCCTTCTAGAGTCGAATATCAAACTTTGGACAAATAAAAGGTTCTTAGCTCAACTTTGCTCTAAGTAATTTCTATGAACATTTTTGGCCTCATAGTCAATTCACACACTAGGATTAAGATCGTGACACATGAATTTAAATATGAGTCATGGGATTAGAGTTTACATACGTAGAAATGATGGTCCGATTTCTAGCTCAAAAATGTGGGTTGTTATAGCTACACTATAAATATAGCTACACCTATCCATATCCTACTTACTTTTCTTTTAAAGGTGAGCAAATATCTCTTCTTCTTTCGGTAGGAAAAATAATTTAATGCTTCATTTTAGTGTATCCTTTCTCATTTGAAATGTTTGAAAGATTTTTCCTGTAAGGATTTTCGATGGAGACAAAGGCAAAGATTTTGTTTTGTGCTAGTTTCAGTATATCCATTTGTTATGTATATTTTACTTGTACTTGGTGGTTGTTCAATGGGAGAGATACAAAGGCAAAAAAGTTCCCTTATGACTGATTTTCTTTCATGCTATTTTTGAATAGCCATTAATTTATACATTGAATTAATTTTTGCCAACTATTTGTATCAAAGAGTGATAAAAATATGTTAAAATTGAGCTCAAGAGGGTAATAGGACCCTTGTGAAGTTTAAGTTTGTCGTGGAACCTTCGCTCATAGTTTGAGGAGGTAATTGATGCTTATCTCTTACAATTTTGTTGGAAACTTCTAGAAGGAATTAATGCAAATAACAATTATGAACCATCAGAACCATTATTGGTTACATTGTTTTACTGTATTCATATGAAGTAGCTTCAATAAGGCGAAGACGTCATATTGGGACAATTAGTAGGCCAACCTACACTTATATTGATTATTAGTTTTGGGCACATGCATTGCATGTTTCTGATGATAATTAGAGTAAATCTCTTAAAAATTTAGAAGTTATATTTGTCCATATCATAACCCACCCCAAGGGTCCAAAAGGTGGCACAATAAATACAGCTACATTTATCCATTTACTATTTTATTTTCTTTTGAGATAAGCTTCCAGTACCCCCGAACTAAGTTGCTACGACACACTCCAACTTCACAGGAGTCATCTCAATTTTAAAATATTTTTGTCACCCTTTTGTGCTGACATGGTGTCACGAACATAGCCAATGCCCTCGCCGCGATGGGCATCCCAAACCATCAAGGCCCGAGAGACCCCTTAACATGTAATCATAAGCATGAGTCATAGGATATAAAATGCGGAAGATAATTGAAACATAGCAAACCCATTTTCCAAACTTAATCATTCAGACATAAACTTGTAAGAAAAAGAATCCATACTGAACAGGTCTATGAAGTCTCTACTGAATTGAAAACCATAATCTGTCTTAACCAAGACAAGGCCCTTGGCTAGACCACAATACCGTAAAAGGAAATAAATCATGGAATGGATGACTTTTAACGTAAGGGAGGCTCATAAATCTCTGAAAGTCTGGAGGTAATCTACTGGTTTGTAAGATTATGAGACTGGGACTAAGAACCTAAAGTATAGGGGGTCAATACTCAAAAGTACTGATTGTCTGGGTGACGGCCCCTACTAATGGTCTAGCTGACGGACCGTCACTCCCGTGACTGACTATCACTCCAACCATCACAAAATGATCAATTTTTGGTCATTCTTCCAAAGAGAGACGGTCTAGTATGACGGTCCATCATTGGTTCAATGGTCTAACACTCTAGTCACTGCGCCTTGGAAGACATATAAATTTTGGTAAAATAGGCATAACTTCTTACTCCAATATAGGATTAAGGCAAAATCGGTGGCGCTAGAAATAGTCAAAGACCTTTCATTTAGTATATAGTAGGCAACCTAACTCATCGTATTTTAGGAGTACTAGTCGATGGAAGTTGAACCTATATGAGCATTCACTAAAACTCTACCGATGAAAAGTCCATAACTCATCTTTTAGTTAGGGGACCTCTATGACCTCAATTCACGTACAAAAAAGTTCCTACACTATATAATTGGTCACCATACTTATATTTACATAGGAGTAATTGTCTTTGGGGCCCTTACATATAGGAATGACAGTTCAAGTCCTTGTCCGAAACTGTGGGTTGTTACATTATCCCCCCCATAGGATCATTGATCCCCGAATGATAGTTCAAAACACACTAAGTATGATTTAAAGCATTACATAAACTAAAATGAATAAGATATGATCAATACCTTCCATATGATTATCCATAAATTCAAAGAGTGATGGGTACCTTGCTCGCATATCATTCTCCGACTCCTAAGTTGCTTTGTCAACTCTATGATTTTTCCACAACACTTTAACTGAAGCTATATCTTTGCTTCTCAACTTTCAAACCTGCCGATCTAGTATAGAGATGGTTTTTTCTTCATATGACAAGGAATCCATCACATCAATATCGTCAACAGGCGACATTAGTGAATGATCGCCAACATATTTCTTAAGCATTGACACATAGAATATGGGATGTACTGAAGCTAATCTTGTGGGCAACTCTAACTCATAAGCAAATACACCAACCCTTCTCATAATCTGATAAGGGCCTATATAATGAGGACTAAAGTTTGACCTTTAGAAATACCCAATCACCAACCTCAAATTCCAAATCCTTTCTTTGAGCATCGACATAGGATTTCTGGCGACTCTAAGTTATCTTATGTCATTCTCTAATTACGTTCACCTTCTCCATCGCTTTATGAACAAGGTAAAGCCCAAACAAATGAATTTCACCCACTTTATACCACCCAATTAATGACCTATACCTTCTCTCCTATAGAGCCTCAAAATGAGCTATCTGGATGCTGGAGTTATTATTATATGCAAATTTTATCAACAACAACTGATCCACCCAACTACCCTTAAAATTAATTATGCAAGAACTCAACATATCTACGAAGGTTTGAGTGGTGCACTCTTCTCCCCATCTGCCTGAGGATGAAAGGTGGTGCTAAGGTTTATTTGGGTACCTAAACTCCTCTGAAAAGACTTCCAAAACTGAGAAGATAATTAAGTACCTTGATCAGATATAATAGACACTAGAGACCATGCAAATAACCTATTTCTTTAATGTACAGCTTAGTATAATCATCTCCTAAATAATTAGTCCTCATGGGCAGAAAGTGAGCTGAATTGGTTATCCAACCTACAATCAGCCAAATAGAGTCGTATTGGCTTCAAGATCTCAGAATTCCTATAATAAAATGGATGTTGATCACCTCCCATTTCCACAAAGGCAAGGCTATCTCTTAGTAAGTTCCACCTTATCTCAAATGCTCCATCTTAACTTATTGATAGTACAAGCACTTAGCCATAAAAGTTAGCAATAAGTCAATTCATGTTATCCACCAATAAATTTCCTTCAGATCATGATACATTTAGTAGAGCCACGGTAAAAAACATACCTGGAAGTGTCAGCTTCGTTAAGGACCCTTTCTCGCAAACCATCCACATCCGACAAACATAGTCTACCTTGATACCTCAATATCCCATCACCTCTAATTTCAAAAGCCATTACCTTTTGTTGACCAATATCTTTCTTATGTGTATCAAAATGTATTCTTTGGTCTATTTTTCCTTAACCTTTACACATAGGGAATTTAGATACCTCTTGTACGATCACCTCTCCATCCTCGGAATCTAGGAGTCGAACTCCCAAATTAGCAAGCCAATGAATATCCTTCACCATATTCCTTTTTTCTTCCTTTACATGAGAAAGACTGCTTATGGAAAACCTGCTAAGGGCATCATCCACCACATTGTCCTTGCCTAGATGATATTGTAGGCTTATGTCATAATCCTTCAATAACTCCAACCACTATCTCTGCCCGAGATTTGGTTTTTTTGTGCGAAGACATGCTGCAAACTTTTCTGATCAGCAAAAATATAAACATGCACTCCATAAAGATAATGACACCACATTTTTAGTGTAAATACCACAAGAGCTAACTTTAAGTCATGGGTGGGATAGTTTTTCTCATGCACCTTTAACTGTATAGATGCATAGACCACCACCTTACTATGCTGCATAAGTACACACCCAAGTCCCACCCAGGATGAATCACAGTAATCCATGAATCCATCTATACCTTCAAGAAGGGTCAAAACTAGTGCAGTAGTCAACTTGTCCTTCAGTTTCTCAAAACTATTCTCATAAGAGTCAGACCACAAGAATTTTACCTTTTTTTTAGTCAACCTAAAAAGTGGAGCAGCTGGATGAAAATTTCTCTACAAACCTCTTTTAATACCCTGCCAAATCCAATAAGCTCCGAATATCAGTTGGAGTTGTGGGTCTGGGCCATTTTCTCATTGCCTCAACCTTTTGGGGTTCAACCTTAATTCCCTTACTAGAAACAATATGCCCCAAAAAAGCAATAGAACCATGCCAGAATTCATAGTTGAAAAACTTCGCGTACAATTCAAGATCCTTAAGAGACTATTGGATGATTTGGAGGTGATTGGCACATTCCTCCTCACTCTTAGAGTAAATTAAGATGTCATCAATGAAGACTATGACGAGCAGATTTAGAAACTAATGAAACACCCTATTTATTAGGTCTGTAAATATTGTGGGGGCATTAGTCAGCCCAAAGGGCATAAGTAAGAATTCATAATGATTGTATCGGGTTCTGAAAACGGATTTTAGAATGTTAGCCTCCTTAACCTTCAACTATAATGGCACCCCGAATGAAGGTCAATCTTAGAGAAATATTTGGCACCCTGGATTTAGTCCAAAAGATCATCGATTCTGGAGAGAAGATACTCATTCTTAACTATGACTTTGTTTAGCTGATGGTAATTTATGCATATACAAAGGGAGCTATCTTTCTTACATATGAAGAGTACTAGATCACCTCGGGGGATACACTAGGATAAATAAAGCCTTTATAAAGAAGTTCGTTTAACTATTCTTTCACCTCTTTCAATTCTACAGGAGCCATTCTATATGGAAGAATAGAAATAGGTCAGGTTTCTGGCAACAGGTCAATGCCAAAATCTATCTCCCTATCTGGTGGTATCTTAGGGAGATCATC
The DNA here is from genome assembly GCA_030864225.1 of Capsicum baccatum var. pendulum. Classification (NCBI taxonomy): domain Eukaryota; kingdom Viridiplantae; phylum Streptophyta; class Magnoliopsida; order Solanales; family Solanaceae; genus Capsicum; species Capsicum baccatum. The sequence continues at coordinate 230,257,716 of CM061556.1, forward strand.
ACGAAAGACTTCTTGGAATTCATTAACTACCAGAATAGACTGGAGGGACAGACTGTCAGTACTAGAATCTTTGACCCGAACAAGATGATACAAATAACCCTTAGATATGATTTTACGGGCTCTAAGGTAAGATATGAATTTCCCTCTTGGTGCAAGAGAGTATCCCACAAACTTTATCACTGACTAATTGGGAAAAGAGAAGGTGACATTTATGGTTCTACAGTCGAAGGTAGCATAACATAAATGGAGCCAATCCATTCTTAGAATAGCATCAAAATTAATCATGTCCAGTTCTACAAGATCATCCACAGTAACATGATGAAAAATAGACACTGCATAATCTTTATAAACATTCCTAGCCATAATGGAATCACCAAAAAGGGTAGAAAATAAAAAGGGTTTACAAATATCTTTGGGTTAAAAACTAAAACTGACTGCCATATAAGGGGTCACATAAGACAAGGTAGACCTGAGGTCAAGTAACACATATACATCATGGGAGAAAATCTGTAACATACTCGTAACAACATATAGTGAAGCCTCTGAATCGAAGAGATTATCTAATGCATACAATCGGTTACGACCACCCCAGTAGCCGAAGTAGCAACCTTAGCTAAAAGAGCTGCTGGAGTAGTTTGGGCCTTCAGACCCCCAGAGTTCCCTCTATTCATGGGATAAAATCTATGGATATGGCCTACCTAACTATAATCATAACACACATTACTCCGGAGATAGCATCTCCTTGGGTGATTCTTTCTACATGAACTATAGTGAGGGTACGATCTAGTAGGCTGAGTCACACTCTCTTGGGATTGAGTACCATGAGCTCTAGGCCTACCTCTTGACTTGGACAGCTATTCACCCAAAATCCTAGGCATAGGTGCACTCACTGAAGACTAAGAATTTCTTCAAAATTTCTTCTTAGACCATTTCTTATCCCAATTGCCACCTTGATGCTAATAGACATTCTGATCTGTAGACCTAGCTCTCTTAACCTTTATTTCCTTCTCCCTTTCCTCTATCTGCCTCTTCTTCTTATCTTTTACCTGCTATATTTGCAATGATAATCTGGAGAAATCCATATCCTTATTTAGCATTGCTTCTTTACATTCTAACACCAAATTATCTGAGAGACTGGATGCGAACTTTGTCATGTGAGCCCTCATGTTTCCCACTAACTCCGCTGCATAACAGGACAACTGGATGAACTTTAATGCATGTTCTTTGACACTCATCTTTCCTTGTTTCATGTTCATAAATTCGTCCACTTTGGATTTCCTTAGATATTGGGGAAAGAAATAATCTAGGAAGGCCTCTACAAACTTACCCCACACAGCAGGCTCAGCATTCCCACCCCTTAAATTTTCCCACTCATTGTACCACTGGTAAGATACATCCTTCTACTAATAGGCTGCCAACTCAAACCCTTCCACTTCACTAGCATGCATGACTTTAAAATTTTTCTCCATTTCATTAATAAACCCTTGGGGTCCTTCTCAACCTTTTTGCTAGTAAAGGTGGGTGGGTTTAGCCTCATAAATTTCCAACTCGAGTGAGTTCAGATGAAAAAGGCATAGAATTCACATCTCCAGACTGATGGGACTGAGAAGCAATAAGCTATGAATTCATATGGATGGATTGACGGAACTCAACTTTCGAGACTTCTCTCTAAGGAGGCTGAGTACAATTAACACCAGTCCAAGGAGCCCGGGGTGGACTAGTTTAGATAGGAAGAACTCCTGGAGTAGCAACAAATTCTGGGGTATGGGCTCTATAATAGGACCACGTCCCATGAGTAGGGCGGACATCCTCAACATGGGTATTCTTCTCATTATATTAAGGGGAGGCATGATTTGAAATATTTGAAATCATAATTTAGGGAACGTTCAGACTCTATAGCACAAACTAAAATATAAAGGAAAGTGAAACATTCCTAAATGCATAGTAGCTTCCACCATATAAGTATGGCATACTACACACCTATAAAAAAGACTCAACTCAATGTGACTTTGTAGACACCATGGAACCATAAACTATGCTCGTATACAAAGCTTGTCATGACCCGATCCGAGCCCCTAGCTGCGAGGGCATCTCGAACCATCAAGGCCCAAGAGATCCCTTAGCATATAATCATAAGCATAAGTCATAAGATATAAAATACAGAAGATAAATGAAACATAGCAACCCTATTATTCAAACTTAATCATTCAGACATAACCCATAAGAAAACCCAAATCCATACTGAACAGGTCTACAAAGTCTTTACTGAATTGAAAACCATAATCTGTCTAAACCATGACAAGGCCCCTGATTGGACCATAATACCATAAAAGAAAATAACACATGGAATGGATGTCTTCCTATGTAATGGAGGATCTCTAATCTCTAAGCATCTCAAAGTGATCTACTAGTTTACAATTATAGGATGCGCCTCAGAACCTGAAATATTGGGGGAAATACTCAAAAGTACTGATATACGGAACAATCCAAAATAAAATATTCTATGTATAACATAAGTGAGAGCATTTCATAAAATAATGTGGAATAAAGTAAATGTAAACACATGGGCATAATTTCATGAACTTTAAAACACTCACTTGCAATCATGACTCAACTCTTTATTTTACTTCTTAGCTAAATGATATATCCTACAAAACATGAATACCATGGGCTATATGGGTCCACCCTTGACTCGACGGCTAAGCCCCTAATCTGAGTTTACCGCAAGGATTGGAGTATCATGAAAAGGTATGCCTAACTTGAAAACATACCATGCTATCCCACTTGCCAAATATAACATAAAACCCAAATTGACAAACACAGTTTTGGGCTAGTAGTTATTTGAACTAAAGCCTTCTTCGAGTAACTAGCTAGCTCTCTTTAAGCTCGATTTTAGTCCTTTAAAACCATGCTTCATGCTTTTAAGACATTTGTTTCTTCCATGTTAATGACATATTTTGTTAGCTATCATCATATCTAGACTTGCAAACCATATCATGTCATTCCATAATCATAGCCCCCTTTCATCCAAAAATCATGTAGATGACCACCCCAAAAGATTCAAATATTTTAGAAGAGAGTTCTTAGTTCAAAGCACATGCAAACATATGCAAAATACTCTATTTTTAACACTTTATCATGTGGTGGACAATCCTTTCATAAAACACATGCGTTTCTCTCAGTTAATAGAGTAAACACTTATAAATAAGGAAAGTACCCTCTCAGCATGTCATAAACAATGTCACCCATAATGAAAATAAAGAATTTACTTACAAACTTGTAGTTTATGCATTTGTGTAACACTCTGTACTTTTGGACTAGAATTTAGACCGTTGTTCCTACACATATAGATCCAAACTAAGTTATTCCTTTTGTAACTGTAACACCCTATAAAAAGTCGTGCATGTGTTCCTGACCTCCGTTTCTTGATTTTTTTATTGATATACAATAGAGCAAGTCAATAGTATGTCTTGGGTGCATTTTAGGGGCATGACACACTGGTTTGAAATGCCTTTTAAATTCTCCAGTATTCCAGGCACATCTTGGGCGCATTTCTGGGGCATAACACACTGGTTTGAAATGCTCCAGCATTCTGGGTGCATTTCAAACCATAATTTTAGGGTCAACTTCAAACAATCATAACTTTCTGTATATAATAAACTGAGAGGGATAGTATAAATTAAATAAAAGATCATTGAGTCTTCCTTCCAATGCAACTGATTTTGTCTAAATCTACCAATAGAGTAAAAAATTATGCCCCATTTACTTCAGCCTGTCACCCTATTAACTGAGCGACAGCTAGGTTTTGTTTGTTTCCTTAGGGTATTTTAGTCTATTCTCCCACCCTTATCAAGCCATAAAAATGGGATTAAGCCCCCAATTGACCAAAATATGGTCATTTTCTCCAATTTCCTTAAGAACTAAACACTTAGGTCTCAACCTAAGAGTCAAGATCCCTCAAGATTCAATCGTATCTTTTTAAAAATTCTTCTAGAATCAGAATTCGTGAACTGAGGGATTCAAGTAGCAGCCAAGAATTGTACAAATAGAGTCCCGAAAGCAAGAGTTCATTAAAATTCCTAATTTAAGGTACATGGGATTCATCCTAAAACTACATGAGCTTCTTGAATCTCTTGAATATGATTTAAAGTTTATCAAGCATGAATTTATAAAGGGGTTTTATATTCTATGTTTTAAGTTATGCATTAAGAACCTTTTGATGATAGAATTATTTTGGTCTTGTGGTCTTTCCCCCATAAAATAATTTACACTCATATGTATATGTATGAAATTGAGTTTTAAAGATATATTGAGAGCATAATTATGAAGTCCCTCTCTTTTGATGAATTAGAGTTTATGATCTTATTGGGAATGATTAGAAATACATGTTTTATGATTTGAAAGTGGTTTTTTCCATATTGAAGTATTTGACATAAATGTCTTGATTATGTTTATGACTAGATTGTGGTTCTTAATTGAAGAGAGGGATTTTTACATGATTGAAAAATGTTGGGAATATATATATATATATATAACAAAAGAACTACATGATTTGTTAAAAATACATGACCACCACATATTTGTTGAAATAATAAAGAGAGAGTCTTTGCATATTTTGACATATGTTTTGAAGTATCATTTCTCTTGAGTATTGTTTAATAATATGGTGGTCCAAACTTTATGTTTTGAAAGAAGAGATAATAATATGCTATAGATGGCTCAGAGATGTGACTTGCAAGTCAATGATATGAAGATAACATATAAATGTATTCCATAATAGATTTAGAGTTTTTAGAGTTTGATTTTAGAGAATACATATTTTAAAGAGTTAAAAATTGAGTTAATGTAAGTTAGGTGGTTACCCGAAGAAAGCACTAGTTAAATGACTCTATGCTGGAAATCGTGATTTGCCGACACGCGAACTTGGTACCCTGCTATGTGATCTTGTGTACCTAGTACTTTGTCATCCCAAATCGGGACTTATGGTTTGGTGCCCTGCTTTGTGATCTTGAGCCCAACCACGACATAATGACTTGATTGGGGTTGTGGCACCCTACTGTGTGATCTTATGTGCTCTTCCCTGACTAGCACTCCTATCTTGGTGGCAACCAAGATAAGGTTGTCGGTGGAAGCTATGAAATTGTAGGGTATACCACCTAGCGCAAAAGTAAAACAAAGAGTGTCACAGAGTTCAGATGATTTTACAAAGTCCTATAAAAATGGCCATGTGATTCTTACATATGACATATTTATGAACTATTTTTTTTAAATTTCTCTCATATATGTTGAATATAAATTATTATTTTGTATTTGATCTGCGTACCAGTACAATTGTATTGACCCTCTAACTCCCAGGGTCTAAAACTCAATTCAGGAGTTCTGCTAAGCCGTAGAGTTTTTAGACAATAGTAATATGTGTAGATGGTGAGCCTTCCTATTCCAAAAGTCCGATGTCTTTCACATTATGTTATTTATTTTGGTTTAGGTCCACTGAGGGGCCTTGTCCTAATTTTAGACAGTTGTTATTTTTAGATGTAGTAGAGATTTCGCAGACTGGTTCAGATGTTGTTTAGTTGATATTGGATTTCATTCTTCGTAGTTAAAATGAATTCAGAGTATAACCATGTTACTGTAGTGATTTACAATTCCACATCTTTTATTAAATTTTATGAATATTATACATGATTACAAAATGTAGTAAAGGGTGTCTGGGCCTTCATGGTTTGGGATGCTTGTCACGGTCAGGGCCTCGGTTTGGGTTGTGACAAACTTGAATAACCCACGATACTTTTAAATGATAGATTTCATAACAAGAGATGGAATACAAAAAAATTACGCTTTCATACAACTTGTCAAAATTCATAACATTCATATACGTGAAAACAATTCAAATTTTGAGTAACAACCTCATAAATTATACTAAATTTTATCATTAAATAGATTCACAATCCATGCTCTTCAACCATGTCAAAACCCATCTCATGTGCGAAACCATATACTTTGAAAAACTTGTTTGAATGATAAATTTATGCCCATGGAGTTTAGGATAGTCCTACATACCCTTTTGATGAAAAATAATTTGAATTAGCTTGAAATCTAGCCTTGGAAGAAAACCCTAATTTTTTTCTTGTTCTTGAGAGTTGAGAGGATTATGTGCGTTTAATACTAATTAGAGATAGACTATAATGCTTATGGGATGATTTACGTCATGGAGGAGGACTTTGAGGTGAGTAAAATACTAAAATACCTCTTTAAAAACTTTATATCAGTGCAAAACGGCCCCTACTAATGGTCTGGGTGACGGACCATTACTCCCGTGACTGACCGTCACTTCAACCTTAAAAAAATGATCGATTTTTGGTCTTTTTGCCTAATGGTGATGGTCTGGTGTGACTGGAATTCACTGGTTCAACGGTCCATCACTCTGGTAGTTGCGCCTTGGTAGACAGACAACTTTTGGTAAAATAGGCATAAATTCTTACTCACCTATCGAATTAAGGCAAAATCTGTGGAATTGGAAAGAAGTATCGAAGACCTTTCATTTGGCATATAGTAGTATACCTAACTCATCATATTTTAGGAGTAATAGTTGATGGAAGTTGACCCAAGTAGGAACATTTGCTAAAACTCTACCGATGAAAAGTCCTCAACACATCTTTTAGTTAGGGGACCTCTATGACCTCAATTCACATAAAAAAAGGTTCCCACACTATATAATTGGTCAACATACTTATATTTACATAGGATTCACTGGCTTTGGGGCCCTTATGCATAGGAATGACGGTTTAAGTCCTAGTCCAAAAATGCGGGTTGTTACACATGGCACCTTTATTACATAAAATAGAGCTCACATCAATGGAGCCATGTCATCTAAAAAGATTTACAAAATATGTTACGCCTGCGAAAAAGATTGACAAAAATACACTAAAATTTAGCTCAGAAGGGTAATAAGACTCTGTGAATTTGGAGTGTGTCGTAGCAAATTTGGTCATAGTACAAGAGGGATACTAGATGCTTTACTCTTTTCTTTTAAAGGTAAACAAATATCTCCCTCTTTCACTAGGAAATAAATATTTAACGCTACATTTTAGTGTCTCCTTTCTCATTTGGAAGGTTTTTGAAAGGCAAGGTTTTTCCTCCAAAAAATTTCAATGAAGAATCTATCAAAGTCGTCATTTTTTAAATAGATGTTTCCATCATCGTTTCCATCATCGTGCAACATTTCTTCTTCTCCTTCTTTGAACAAAATCCTCTTGACTTAGGTGCGCTCATTCCAAACATGTGTGCTACTACATCATGATACTAATCTTCATGTTGAAGTCATGTATCAACTCATCAAGGTACATGACACGTTTTAAATTTCTAAAAATTCATTTGTTATGTACTTTTGTCTTGTACTTGACAATTATTCGGTAGGTGATATAAAGAAGCAAGAAAGTTCATCGATCACTTTTTTTTTTCATACAACTTTTGAATGGCCATTAGCTTTCACATTGAATGAAGTTTTGCCAGCGATTTGTATAGAATCTCTAATGATATAATCAGTTTTCACTTACTATAAATTATAAGATGTATCGTATGCACCCAAAATGATATTGATGTAGAATATTACATAAACTTAACTCAGCCTTTAAATTGAAAACTAGTTTTGGACACATGTGATACACGTGTATAATTCGATTAATTAGTTCAAACTTCTTAGAAAATTAGAAGTTACATTTGTCCATCTCCTAACCCACTTCGGGACTCCAAAAGGCGACACTATAAATATAGCTACATTGCCCATCTCCTGCTTCAATTCTTGTCATGGTAACAAACAACACTTTTTCTTTCACTGGGAAATTAAAAATTAAACCTTCATTTTATTGTCTCTTTTCTAATTGTGAAGGTTATTGAAAGGAAATATTTTTTCTCTAAGAATTTTCAATGGAAAATCTACCAGATTCACCATTTTGTAATATCTATATTGACACAATCGCCATCGTCGCCATAGTCGTACAACATTTGTTCTTCTCTTGTAGTTACACAACAAAATCCTCATGACTTAGGTATACTCACTTCAACCAAGTTGGTGGTAATCTTTCTAAAGAAGTCATCTATCAACTCATCAAGGTCTATGACACGTTTCAAAAGTTTCTAATATATATATCCCTTGCTGTCAAAGGGCAAGTTCCTTTCTTGTCTTGTCCATAAATTATCCTGTGGCAAGGTTTTACACATAGTGGTATGTTGCTTTCTTTATCTCGCTTACGCTTAGTTCGTCTAGCGCCTTTCGATTAGGGTCCCCTAGAGGTTAGGTTAGACCGCTTATATATATGTATACACACATCCTTAGATATACGTTCTGTGCACGTATTGGTTTTTGTATATCCATTTGTTATGAATTTTTTTCTTGTATTTGACGTTCGTTATGAGGATGAAATCCCGTTGATCACTGATTTCTTTCATTCTATTTTAACGATCACTAGATTTCACATTGAATGTACTTTTTTTAGCTATTTGTGTAGAATCTCTGATGATATGATTATTATTCTCTTTTTATATACTATTAGATATGTCATATGTGCCCAAAATAAGCATGAAGTAGAATTCAACATAACCTCAACTTAGTCTTTTATTACAAAATTAATTTGGACACCTGCATTGCACGTATAATTCGATGCTAATTAGTGAATATCTGTTTTTTTTAAAATAGAAATTACATTTGTCCATATCCTAACCCACTCAGAAGGTTCAAAAAGGACACTATAAATATAATTACATTTGTCCATCTCCTACTTTGGTTTCTTTTAAAGGTAAACAAACAACTCTTTTTCTTTCACTAGGAAAAAACAATTAATTGCTTCTTTTTAGTCACTCCTTTTTCATTTGGAAGGTTTCTGAAAGGAAAAATATTTTATTTCAGAATTTTAAGAATCTACCAGTCACCTTTTTTGAAATCCATATTGACAACATTGCCATCCTCCAAACTGTAGTGGAATATTTCTTCTTCTTCTCCTTTTTTCGTGATTAAATAACAAAATCCTCTTGACTTTGGTGCTCTCATGTTAGACCAGTTGATGTTGTTAACCCATGATGCAAATCTTTGAGAAGAGGTTATGTATTAACTCATGAAGGTAAGTGATATGATTTGAAGATATTTTATTATATATATTCACATATATATAATTATTTTTTTCATGTGTTTGTATCTATATATCCGTTAGATATGTGTTTTTGTCAAGTACCTGATAGTCATTTAATGGGTGAGATACAGAGGCAAGAAAGTTAATTGATGGTTTTGTTCATGCCATTAGTGTTCACTGTAAACTAACTTTTGCAGCGGATTTTGTAGAATATTTGATTAATATGATTGATTCTTTTTTCAATATACTATATCAGATGTGAAAACTAGTTTTGAGCACGTGTATTGCACGTGTATAATTCGACGCTAATTAGTGTAAACTTTTTAAAAGCTTAGAAGTTAAAAGTTTTCCATTTCCTAACTCAGCTTGGTGTCAAAGGGTGAGTTCCTTTCTTGTCTTGCCCAAAAACTTTTGTTATTCTCATTGGAGAAAGACTCTCTCGCGGTAAGGTTTTACACATTGGGCCAGCTGGTTTCTTTATCTCGCTTGCCCTTAGTCCGTCTAGCGCCTTTCAATTAGGGTTCTCACTAAAGTTTAGGTTTGACCACTTATATAAATATATATATACATACATATATATATACACACACGCACACATCCCTATATATACATTCCGTGCACGTATTAGTTTCTATATCTCCATTGGTTATGAATTTTTTTCTTGTACTTGGTGGTCATTAGGAGGATGAGATACAGAGGTAAGAAATTTCATTGATCATTGATTTATTTTATGCTATTTTTGTACAGCCACTAGATTTCACATTGAATAAACTTTTCTCAGCGTTTTTTATAGAATTTCTGATGATATGATTAGTTTTCCCTTTTTATATACTATTAGATATGTCATATGTACCCAAATAAGTATGATGTAGAATTCAACATGACCCCAACTCAATTTTTTATTAAAAATATAATTTTTGACACGTGTGTTGCACGTGTATAATTCGATGCTAATTGGTGAAAGTCTTTTTTTTTAAAAAAAAAAATTACATTTGTCCATCTCCTAATCCACTTGTAAGGTTCAAAAAAGACACTACAAATATAGTTACATTTGTCCATCTTCTACTTCGTTTTCTTTTAAAGATAAGCAGAAAACTCTTTTTCTTTCACTAAAAAAAATAATTAAATGCTTCATTTTAGTGTCTCCTTTCTCATTCGGAATATTTTGAAATGAAAGGTGTTTACTTAAAAATTTTAAATGAAGAATCTTTCAGAGTCACCATTTTTGAAATTCACATAGACATCATTGTCATCTCCCCAATTCCATGTAATATATCTCTTCTCCTTCTTCTCCGGTGGTTACACAACAAAATCCTCTTAACTTAGGTGCTTTCACCCCAAATAAGTTTGTGCTATTAGTCCATGATTCTAATCTTTGTGAATAGATTATCAACATATGAATATTCATTGCATATTTTAAATGTTTTTATTATATATTCCTATATGTTTAGATTTTGTATATGTGTTGGTCTATCTATATGCATTTATTGAAACTTAAGAAGGAGGGGGTGAATTGAAAATTTTCTATGAGTCGACTAATGGCTCCTCACAGTCGACTCACGTGCAGATCAGTACACTTCACAAAATATATTAGATTTGAAATAATTAAGCCAATAAATAATCAAAAGTAAAATAAAGACACAAAGATTTATTCTTATTCGGAACATCAATGTGTTGCCTACTTTCTGTCTCCTTGGATTTCAATGTTTCCTTAGATTGTTCACTGTCGGACTCGAGTGCAATGGTGGGAAACAAGTTTCAAAGACTTATTTTGTTCTTCAGATCTTGTGACACAGCTTCAGTTTGTGTTACAAAGTTGACTCGATCCTACTTTTTATACAACAATTGTAAACTAAAAGTTATAAAGCTTTGTGAGACTAGATTGAGACACTTTGATATTCTTTTTGAAGTTGCGTAACCATGTCTATCTTCAGTCTTCTTCTTTATAGTCTTTGGCTACTACTATTCATAAGGAAACCCAAGAGATTTCTTCTTAATCAAGGATTTGAATTGATTCCTTGATTGAGGAATGTAGCCATAAGATATGTTCATCTCAGATATGTCCATATACATCTTTTACTCACGTTCATATCATCTATATCCATGATATTTTTTCCTTTTGGTCTTGTAGTGATTGATCTAATTTGATGCAATTCTCGAGATTGAGATTCTCGTGACTAATCTGATTTGCTGCGATTCTCGAGACTGAGATTCTCCTTCCATTTGATTCATTCACTTAGATGTCATGGATCATGATTTGATGTCCTTCTATTCCTGAAGCCTATTTCCTTACTTGCTTTCTTTATCTTTCCATTATTATCAGTCTTCCAATATCTTACAAAATCCACTAATTAGTTTGTTATTATTAAAATGTAAACTTTGGAGGCTAACAATCTCCTCCTTTTTGATAATGACAAACATTAAACATCAATTAATTTCTATGTTGAGATGGTTGGCTTTCTCCCCCTGTCTTTCTATTTTAGTTGCTATAGTCGACATTCTTGTTTTGTTAGTTGACTAACTCCCCCTGTCTTTGTGCTGATGCAATCATCTTCTCTCTTTTGACATAATAAAAAAGGCCAAAGAAAATAAAAAATAAAGAAAAAACATAGAGCAGAAACCAAACATCAAAACAAAATAGATAATACGGGATATAAGAAGTTATGATAGACAGTAGCAACAAAACACGTCAGAGCAGGAGTATGTAGTGTCTTTATATAATCTAGAATATGAGAAGGGACACACCCGATTTTGAATATGATAAAAGATATCTACGTCGTTTGACTAAAAATAGGTAAGAGTGTTGTACATGTTAGAGCAGAAGTGGTCATAAGAGTTCTCAACACTCTTGGTGAAGTTGGAGTAAGAATTCTGAACGGAGATTGTAAGATCATTGCAGAAGGAAGAGGATGAGGACTTTATGGAATCAACCTGGGAGAATATTCTATTAAACAACTTTACCCCTTTCTATTTCAAACCGTCGAGATAGATTCGCACTTTGCCTATATCGGTACCAGTCCCTTTGCTCAGCTCTAGCAGCTCGGTAGTTGAATCTTTGATGTTGTCTATTCCTTCCTTAATGGTTGTGAGCCTTGTTTTTAGTTCTTTAATCTCCTTATCTGCACAGAACATAGAATTAGACATGGATTTACTTACCCTGGGTGTGTCAAGACGACTTTTGACTGAATCTTTTTATGTCGTTCTTTTTCAATTAGAACATAGCCCATGCTTGTAAATGTCTTTGATTCATAAGTGGCAAAGACTTCTTCCACTGGATGGTATCAGAGGTCAATTCCTTAGTGAATAAGAATCTGAGTGATGAGCAACCCATAGGCAAACTGGCTATAGTATCTCGAACTTTCTTTAAGTCTATTTTAGTCTCCAAAAGAATAAGGGATGACTTTCTATGTGAGTAATGTATAAACCATGTAGAATTTCCCTAATTTTGACTTTTTATCATGAGGAAAATTGAATTATCTTTCCAACGATACCCATTTTACCAAAATCCAATGTCGGAGTAAAAAGATATGGACGTTTTACAGAAAATTATTCGACCTGCCCAAGAGCGAAGGGCAGGCCGACGGATCGTCGTCCAAGCGATGGACAATCTCTCCAGCCTTCTTAACTAAGGTAGAGAACTCATTCACTGGTCTAAGGCAACGGCCATGCTGATGGACCATCGAGCTAGCGATGGACCGTCTCCCACTCCATCGCAACTAAGGCAGTATGCCACTATTCTGGCCCAAGAGCGATGTTCAGGCCGATGGACCATTGAGCTAGCGATGGACCTTTGCCTAAGCCATCATAACTAAGGCAGTAAGTACCTGTTCTTGTTCAAGTGCAACGGTAAGGTTGACAGACCATCGAGCTAGCGACGAACCATCACACGAGCCGTCGCAGATCCCGTTCAATAATTTAAAGCTATTTTTAAAAGAACTTTTTGGTCCTTTTCAACCCTCTTTAACACCTAGGTATATCAAAAGAAAGCATAGAACTTCAGATTCATCCAAAGCATCAAGAACTAGGGTTTTCTCTCAAGATTAACCCTCAAGAGAAAGACCTAATTCTTTCTCCAAGATTTAACCATAGTTGTTCCAAATTAATTTAAGATTCAAGTGCATTGACTATCGTCAGCTTAATAAGGTCACACTCAAGAATAAGTACTCTCTTCCTAGAATTGATGACCTATTTGATCAGTTACAAGGTGCAAGTTATTTCTCAAAGATAAACCTTAGATCCGGCTATCATCGGCTTAAACTAAGGGAGTATGATATTCCAAACAAAGACTATCAAACCCGTTATTGTCATTTTGTTTCTAGTCATGTATTTCAGGCTAACCAATGCTCCTGTAACTTTCATGGACCTCATGAATCGAGTATTCAAGCAGTATATGATATGTTAGTCATAGTGTTCATAGATGATATTCTTGTTTACTCCCGTAGTGAGGATGACCATGCGGATCATCTTAGAATTGTCTTGCAAAATCTTAGAGATCATAAATTGTTTGCCAAATTCGACAAGTGTGAGTTTTGGCTAAGTTCAGTAGCCTTTCTGGGTCATATTATAGAGTTAATCCCCAAAAGATAGAAGCCATGAGAAATTGGCCTAGACCTATCTCTCCGTCTGACATTAGAAGTTTCTTGGGTCAAGCTGGCTATTACCACCATTTTATTGAGGTTTTCTCATCTATTGCATCTCCTATAACCCAATTGACCAAAAAGAAAGTTAAGTTTCTTTGGTCAGATTCCTATGAGAAGAGTTTTCAGGAGTTGAAGACTCGATTCACTTCATCCCCTGTGTTGACTTTGCCTAATGGTATGGATGGTTTTGTGGTGTATTATGATGCCTCTAGAGTTGATTTGGGTTGTGTGTTGATGCAGAGAGGTAAGGTTATTGCGTATGCCTCTAGATAGTTAAATCCGCATGAAAAGAATTACCCGACCCATGATCTTGAGTTGGCTGCTGTGGTTTTTGCATTGAAAATTTTGAGACACTATCTGTATGGTGTTTATATGGATCTGTTTACTAACCACAAAATCTTGCAGTATATATTTACTTAGAGGGAGCTGAATCTTAGACAAAGAAGATGATTAGAGTTGTTAAAAGATTATGATACGAGTGTGTTGTGTCATTCGAGCAAGGCCAATGTAGTAGCAGATGCCCTTAGTAGATTTTATATGGTCAGTGTGGCACATATAGAGAAAGATAAGAAAACATTGGCTTGAGAAATACATTATTTGGTTAGATTAGGGGTTAGGTTGCTTGATTCAGCTGAAGGTTGTGTTTGGGTTAAGAGTAGTTCTGAATCTTCTTTAGTATTAAAGGTAAATGAAAAGCAAGACATGGATCCTAGTTTGGTCCAACTAAAGGATTCAGTTAAGGGCCAAAAGGTTGAAGTTTTCTCCCAAGGGGGAGATAGTGTGTTGAGATGTCAGGATAGATTGTATGTTCTTGCTGTTGATGATTTAAGGTAGAGAATTATGGCTGAGGCGCTTGGTACGCGATGTTTTATTCATCCTGGTGCTACCAAGATGCACCGCAACTTACGTAAAATCTATTCGTAGAATGGTACGAAGAAGAATTTAGCAAAGTTTGTGGCAAAGTGTACAACTTGCCAACAGATTAAGATAGAGCACCAAAGGCCTAGTGGTGCAATGCAGGAGTTTCATATCCCCACTTGGAAGTGGGATGTGGTGAATATGGATTTTATGACTGGTTTACCTCTTTCGCATCGCCGTTACGATTCTATTTGGGTTGTTGTTGATAGGTTGACTAAGTCAGCGCACTTCTTGCTGGTGCATACATCTTATATAGCTGAGGATTATGCTAGATTGTATATCCTAGATTTATTCAGGATGCATGGAGTTTCCTTGACTATTATCTCAGATAGGGGTACTCAATTTACTTCTCAGTTTTGGAGAGCTTTTCAAAAGGGTCTCGGTACCCAGGTTCTCCTTAGTTCTTCTTTTCATCCACAAATAGATGGTAAGGCTGAGAGGACCATCCAAACTCTGAAAATATGTTGAGAAAATATGCTCTTGATTTTAAAGGTAGTTGGGATGAGCTTTTTCCATTGATTGAATTTGCGTATAACAACAGTTACAACTCTAGCATCCAGATGGCCCCGTTTGAGGCTTTGTATAGGAGGATATGTAGATCACCTATAGGTTGGTTTAGTGTGGGTGAAGCTGCTTTGACTGGAATCGATGCAGTGTTTGAGGCTATGGAGAAGGTTAAGTTTATTAGAGGAAGGTACAATATAGCCTAGAGTTGTCAGAAGTCATATGCAGATCTGAGAAGAAGGGATATTGAGTTATAAATTGATGAGTTGGTATATCAAAAGATTTCACCCATTAAAGGGGTGAAAAGGTTTGGGAAAAAATGGAAGCTTAGTCCCCATTATGTTGGCCCTTATAGAACTCTAAGTCGTGTTGGAAAAGTGGCTTATGAGGTTAACTTGCCCACAAATTTGTCAGCTGTTCATCCCGTCTTTCATGTTTCAATGCTTAAAAGGTTCATAGGTGATTGCATTGTAGTAGATCTTTTAGAGAGCTTAGATATTAAGACTAGTCCTTCATATGAAGAGATTCTATTCAAGATTCTAGACCATTAGATCCACAGGCTAAGTGATGTGTGAGCTAATGCTAACACATTTGAGGCTTTTAACAAAGAATAATTGCGAAGTCTTAAGGAACTTTTGTCTTTTTTGATTGCTTTATGTTTGATTTAGCAGTAGAACCTAAGATGCTAGAGAACCAACGAGAATGGAAGCAAATGAGCTAAAATCTGAAGTAAATAAAGGTAAAGTATGGCAGACGACATTTGAGATAAGTCGTCAGCCTTGTGATAAGCAATCAGCTTCATCGTCAATAGTAGACAGGGAATTGGCCAAAGTTGAAAGATGTGACAACATTTTTTGATAGGACATCAAGGAGCTGATAAATCATCAACATTACCATCAGCCAAAGGTAGAACATGAGGGCTGAGGAAAATCCTTGACGATATTTATGATAGGTCATCAAGGATCTGATAGGGCATCACCATTTTCCGTCAACATTACGTAGCGAGTACCAAAAGCATAAAGGAAACTGACGACATTTGTGATAAGTCATCAGCCTCCTAATAGGCTATCACAAATGGCGTCACCTAATCTGAGGAATTTATGAATTTTATTATTTTGTTTTCATAATTAGGGTGAACTATTTAAAGCCTTGTTTAGGGTTTTCTCAGAGGTTCTAAACCTTGAGCTTTGAGACACGATACTTTGATATTTTCTCTCTCGAACTTCTTAGCTTAAAAAAGCCATTACTTTGAAGAGAATTTAATCATTATTTTGGGATTTTATTTGTGATTTAATCGGAGAATCTCTAGTGTCTATTCATCATGTGGTAAGTTTATCTTTCAAAGCATGAATTCATCTAGTTGCTTCGACTATTACGTCATAAGCGGCTAAATTCCTTTAACCTGAATTATAGGATCTAGGGTTAGGTCTTGATAATGTGCTGAGTGTTCAGGATTCGAAAGGTGGTAAGACTTCTTGATAATTCTGATGTTTTAATTATTGTATGTTGGTTGCAAACGATAAATAACACCTTCTTTGATTTGCTTGAGAAAGAAATCAAATATAGTGGGAACTGAATTATCAATAGGGACTTGGAAACACTAAACTTCTGTTTAATAATCAGCGTTGTAACAAGGTTGGTTAACCTGAGGTAAAATTTGGGCGGTGAATATAAATTCTCTAACTCCGAGAGGATTAGGTTATTAAATTCTTAAGTAGGTCGAGAGACATTTAGGCATAACTTTGATAAAGATAACTTGTTGTCCTACCTACCATGAGAATCGTGAACCACTAGTAGCATCTATCAAGTACCAAAATCCCTAGTGAACATAATTCTAGTTTTCCATAAACTCTTGATTACAAACTGAAACTAAGGTGACCAAAAATTATTTGCTAATCTCCAAACCCCCCCATTTTATCTTTTCGTGCCAATTGTTTGAATTCAACTTGTAGCTATAGTTTTAAATTAGTTTAATTGCCACTCACATTGTTCCCTGTGGATTTGACCCTAACTCTAAACATTGGGTAAATATATTGACGACGACCGCCTTGAACTAAATTGATGTGTAATTTTAGCGTTATCAAAAATAGCGCCCGTTGTCGGGGAACAATTTGGCTTATTGAGTTGGTTTGGAATTTTAGTTTACTTCCTTGAATTCAAACTTGTAAATATTTGTTTAGTTTATTTTTTATTTTTATTTTTTTTAATTTTTATCACACCTTTCTTGAGATGTCATCATGGATAGATGGTTTTTTCAGTGATGCGAATTCTTGTGACGATTTTTATTATTATTATGGGGGACCATATTTTGAGGCTTGCTATTTAGATTTACCTGAAAGTGCTTGGACTGGACCTTCACAATATGATGCAGATACTGTCTTACTTATTGTAACTTGGTGTTTGGTTTGTGGTCAAAGTAATCATACTGATGATACGTGTGTTGTCACGATTCAAGCAAACAAATTGATCAAATGAATTTTAGAGAATCAGGAACTACTGTGGGCAGAGCTAAATAAGTCACCACTCCCACTATGTTTACAGTGGCTAAACAAAGAAGAATATGAGGAGGACATTAGTCAATTTGAGGAGAAAACTCAAGAATCGCAACCACTCCACTGTCATCTTGATCTTAAGACTGACATTAAGAAGGTGAATAAAAGTGAGTGTGTAGTAGATAATATAAATTTTGAAGTAGAATTAGTTGGGCCACACTCGAAGTATTTTTCCATATTATGTTTAGATGATATTTTATCTGTGGAATCATCTAAAATAGTGAAAGAGTGTGAAGATGAGGAAAATGAATCCTATGTTCTTTATTTTACAATTGATAAGCAACATAAAAACATACCTGACTTGAAGGCCGAGTGGTTTACCATGCTCAATCCATTACTCGACTTCTTAATTTTTGTACCACCCCCCTATGATCGAGGTAAGAAGATGGACTCTAAGTTAGAGGTGAAATTTATATCCTCAAGGTGGAGAGATAACGGATGAAGCACCTTCAAGATATCTTAATGAATTCTGAGTAGTCAAGATAACCTAGTCGTGCCGCGACACTAATTTAGGCGCATCTTAGGAGGAAACCCAAGGTATTTTATTATTTTTATTCACATTATGTTATTGACATCAGATCTTTGCACCCATGGTGCAATAGGTATGTTTCTGACTCTCTTGTTTTGGTTTGATGCATTGGGGACAATGTATGATTATAAGTTGATGGTGGGACTACTTGTGGGTGCTGATGTCATCTTGGGGTTGTTGTTGTTGTGCCTCTTTTTTCCAGAGTCTTATTCCTAGTAGAGCCGGCATATTTAGGCGTATTGTGATTTATTGTAAAATATTATAGTTGACTAGGAGAAATATAAGTACCTTAGGCAGTTAACATATTTTTGTGATTTTTGAGCACCTCTCCAACGGGATGAGTATTTAACTGTGTGAATTACATCTAATTGTGACCACTGTGTATCTTTGTATGGCATTAGTTTTAGTAACGCAATAATCATTGCTAAACAGCTGCATGAACTGAATGAGTAGTAGCTTGTGATATACTTGTGTGCCAAGTGCATATGAGATCTTACTCAGTTCCCGTTGTATGTTGAAATCCAGAACTTGCTCGGTTAGTCTTACCTTGGTTAAAGGATAGGGGTTAGCTTACTTTTATCCTAAATAACCTTCCCTTTATGTAGAATATCCTTTGATCCCTGCTTTGATCCTGATTAGCGTATTTATTTTTATGACACCTGTAACTTTTCCAGTTTATATCATAATGAACCTGTTTTGGCCCTAGTCCTCCTTGGATACTGTGCACCTTGACTTAGAAAAATGGCCTAAGTTGAGAGTGGCTATCATAGGGGTGAGTGATATAGAATGTGTATGAAGAAAGTTAGCATAAGAAAAAGAATAAAAAGCTAGGTGTAGAGGAAAATAGCAAGAAAAAGAAAAATTGTGAAAAAGAATAAGTAATTGAGAAAAGACTGTACCCATCCTAAATGATGATCAAGAACAGAGAAGAGTGGAAAAGGATAATGAGTGAAACCCCAAAAATCTAGTGTAGTGTCAAGGAGACTTAGTCACTTTAAATACCATCGAGTATCATACCAACCCCTAGCCTACATTACAAGACTAAGAGAAGTCCTATAGTGATCCTAGCGGACCTATCTGAAGATCTGGGTAATGAAAATAAAGGCAAGCCTATGGTACTTGGCCTACACTGATTGGAACTTCATTCTGAGAGTGAGTGTTTTGATTGTCCCCATTGTTACATATGTAATTCCTGATGTGAGATGAGGAGTATTTCTTTGCTATGAGGGAACACTGGCTACATTGCTAGTTACTAACCTGTTCGGGTAATGTAATACTAGTCTATGCATGGTTGTTATAGCTGAATTGATGCCATATCTTGATCCTTGTGTGTTGAATTGAGGTTCTTCATTGTACTTAAATTGACTGACTTTGGAGATAGGTAATGTCTTTTGAGATGATATGGATGATTGACTGCCAAATGCACTTTGTATTCTCTAAGTTGTGCTGAGTTGCTTGAGGACAAACAATTGTTTTAAGTTGAGGGTGTTGATGTGTGAGCTAATGCTAACACATTTGAGGCTTTTAACTAAGAATAATTGCGAAATCTTAAGCAAACTCTATCGTTTTTGATTGCTTTATATTTGATTTTGCAGTATAAGCTAACATGCTAGAGAACCAACAAGAATGGAAGCAAATGAGCTGAAATCTGAAATAAATAAAGGTGAAGTATGGCTGACGATATTTGTGATAAGTCATCAGCCCTGTGATAAGCTATCAGCTTCATCATCAGCAGTAGACAGAGAATTGGCCTATGTTGAAAGTTGTGATGACATTTTGTGATAAGACGTCAAGAAGCTGATAAGTCAACAAGATTGCCGTTAGCCTAAGGCAGAACATGATAGTTGAGGAAAAGACTTGACGACATTTGTGATAGGTCGTCAAGGAGCTGATAGGGCATCACCGTTTGTCGTCAGCATTAGGTAGTGAGTACCAAAAACATAAGGGAAGCTGATGACATTTGTGATAAGTCACCAGCCTCCTGATAGGCTATCACAAATGGTGTCACCTAATCCACGGAATTTATGAATTTTATTATTTTTTTTCCATAGTTAGGGTGAACTATTTAAAGCCTAATCTATTTATAAATCTATTTATCAGCTTAGTTATCCGCACCCCCTACAAATGGTATCAGAGCACAGTAATTTAAAAGATATGAAAGTGATATACGTGTTAGAGTTAGTTAAAATAGCTATGTTGGAATTAGTTAAATTAGTTAAGTTAGATTTAGTTAGTGTTTCTATCTCAGTACCCATCTTTACTATCTCAGTACCCATACTGTCCACTTTCAATGAAAGAGTAGTCAGGGCGTTGAGTATCTTTTCATGTATATTTTCTTCTATCATTTCAGTTTGTGTAGCTTTGTCTTGATATGTAATCTGCAATAACATTTTTGTTAGTACTGATTACTTCTATTACAAATGTAAAATTTAATATATTTAAAACTAGTCTCCGAATCTCTTTTGTTGCAACTGAATTTTGTATTTTCTTTGTTAGCCACCAGCGTACCTGTGTATTATCTGTTCGCACAATAAATTTGTTATATACAATATATGGCTCAAATGCTAACAAACATTTATATAATGAACATAATTCTTTTCTATTTATTTCCCATTTTATTTCTGTCTCGTTGAATGTACCTGAGTAATATCTACAATGGTGTTCTATTTTTTCTGCTTCATATCTATATTTAAGTACTCCTCCGTAACTATATTCACTGGCATCTGCTTCTACTATATATGTAAATTTTCTATTTTCATCCGGAAATTGTAATTTTGGTAATTCCTTGCAAAGTAATTTTATTTTTTAAACTTCTTTTTTATCTTCTTCATTATAATTATATTCTATATCCTTTTTTAATTTTTTCTGTAGTGGTTTTAGGTTTTCTCCTAATTTTGGAATATATTCTCTTACTTGGTTTACTAATCCTAAAAATGATTGTAATTTCTTTTTTGTATCTAATTCTTCTTTTGAATTTATTATTTTTTGTACTATATGTTGTTGCATTTTTACTCCACTTTTATCTATTTGTATTCCTAAAAATTCTATCTGGTTTTTCATAATTTCGGCTTTCTTTTCGCTTAGACTTATTCCTGATTTTTCTATTATATCTGTGAACTGTTCTAATAATTTTATATGTTCTTCTTTAGTTTTTGTGTATAATAATATATCATCTATGTATACTATGCAATTAGGTAATTGTTTAAAATAATTATCCATAAAATGTTGATATCTACCTGGTGCATTTTTATATCCAAAGGGTAATACATTCCATTCGTAAAATCCTTGTGGTACCGTAAATGCGGTTAATTCTTTAGATTCTTCTTCTAACTTTAGATGGTAAAATCCTGATTTACAATCGAATTTGCTAAAATAATTATATCCTTGGATTTGTCTTATTTTTAATATCTTATTTGGTATTGGATAATTATATGTTATAGTTTTTGCATTTAAATTTCTATAATCAATAACCATTCTACTTTTTCCTCTTTTTTGTTCACTATGTTTATTTACTATAAATGCTGTACTATTATGTTTACTATTACTTTTTTGTATATATTGTTTTTCTAATAATTCATCTATATGCATTTTAAATTCTTTTAAATCGTCAAAATTATATGTTAACGGTTTTTGGGTTATTATACTGTTTTTATCTATTAATTCAATTTTTATGGTAGTTTTATGTTTTCCCCATCCTTTTAATGGATCTTCGCTATATAATTGTTCTAATTTTTTCTTAACTATTTCTATTTTATTTATTAAAAATATAGTTATTTCTGTTTTATTTATCGAAAATACTACTAATTCTATTGTATCTTCAGCAGTATTTATATTTTCTAACTTTTGTGTAATTTTTTCACTTCCTTTTATCCAATCAGTTTTCTTTCTTATTTTATTATTAACTCTTTTTGCTCTTACTTTTTTTTGACATGGTGTTGTGAACCACCAATCGTTTCTAGTTATTATATGTGGGTATAGTTTATCTAAAAATGGCATTCCTAAAAGTATATCTTTTGATGTTAATTCATAATTATAAATTTCTTCTATTGTCAATATCTTATCCCATATTTGTGCTTTTACATTCCTAGCTTTATAAGTAATTAAGCTTCCTTCATTATTAAATCCTTTAACTATTATTGATATTTTTAATTTATCCCATTTACTTTCCGGTAAGCAATTATATCTACATAAATTAGCTTCTGCTCCTGTATCTATCATAGGCGTGTAATATCTACTGTAATATCCTTCCACTACTATCTTCATTAATACATATATCTTCATTTTATGTTAAGGCTCTTCTTAAAAATAATCTTTCCCTATTATATGTTATGGCTAATTGTGTATGTTCTATATTATATGGTTTTACTTGTTCTAACC
The DNA here is from genome assembly GCA_030864225.1 of Capsicum baccatum var. pendulum. Classification (NCBI taxonomy): domain Eukaryota; kingdom Viridiplantae; phylum Streptophyta; class Magnoliopsida; order Solanales; family Solanaceae; genus Capsicum; species Capsicum baccatum. Next base: position 230,280,361 of record CM061556.1, read on the forward strand.
ATTTTATTCCTACTATTATATCTGCTTTTTGCATTTCTTCTTTTACCTCAAATTCTATTTTTATTTTTCTAATTCCTCCTATTATTATTTCTTTTTCTACTATATCTTTATTATTTATTAAACTTCTCGGTAGATCTGGGCATATATCATTATCAGTTTTTATTTCTTCATTTTTTACTAAACATTTTGCTATATAATTTTCTTCTTGTCCTGTGTTTAATAGTATTAAATATTCTTTTTCATTTATTTTTCCTGTTATGTAATATTGGTTTAAATTACTTATTGAATTTGTTTCATAACTTGTTCTTTTTGATGAGCTCGATGACTCCGGTTTTTCATTAGCTATTCTTTTCGTTGTACTTATTCTATCATTTACTATTTCTAAATCATCTTCTATATCTATGTCTCTATAGCTATAGTCATTATAATCTATTGTTTTTACAATTTGCTCAAATGAGCTATCTATTTGTATTTTATTAATCTTATTTTTCCCTGTTATTTTATGTTTTGTTGTTAATACATATAAATTTTTACATCTCGCTGTAAATATTTTACTTCCTGGGTTAATTCTATTCCTGATATCTTCCAATATAATACTAATGATTTATCTATATTTCTATCTGTTACTGCTACTGAATAATTTGCACTTATTATAAATTTAAATTTTTGGTATATTAAATTTCCTTTTACGGCAGTTATTATGCTTTTTTCTATAGGTTTTATAATTCTATCATCTGCTAAATATAATTCTATTGGTGTATCTATTCCTTCTCTAAAACATGCTTTTATTAATATTTCTGTACCTCCAAGGTGTACGTATTTTATTGGATCTCCTTTACTTTTTATATCATTTATTTCTTTATTAATTATCCTTTTTGTTACTAGTGGTATACTAGCTTTTCCTTTTGCATATCTACAGTCTATTACATGTTCTTTTTGGCATACTACATAATATTCATCTTTTTTCCTACTAAAAATATTTTTTATTGTTCGTATTTTAAATATTTTTTCTACACTTAAATCTAACTCTTTTCCTTTTATTTCATCAAATATATTACTGTCAAATATTATCTTTTGTTCTGTTCCTTCATCATTTAAATATTCTTCCTTTGTTATTATTTTTATAGCTTCTTCAGTCATTTGATTCATCTATCTCACTATCTATTTCAGTATCTGTTTCGTTTTCTGAAATTTCATATATACTATCTTCACTTTCTAATTCATAATCTATATAATCTATTTGCATATATTCTGTATTTTCTATTTTTATTTCGGATATTTGTTTATTTTTTGGATTTTTGGGTAATTTACAATCTCTAGCTAAATGTCCTAACTTTCCACAATTATAACATGTACATTCTTTTATAGATTTTTTCTTTCTATATGGTCTTTTATTTTTGTAATTTTTTACATAATATCTTTTTCTTGGTTTCTTATATTTATATTTTGATTTTTTATATTTCTTATATTTCTTATTTCTTTTTCTTTTCTTATAATATCTTTCTTCGCATCCAAATCGAGGTGCTATTTTATTTTTGCAACATGCTAAATTTCTTATTAATGTTTTTTCCATTTTTAATTCTTCTCTATATTTTTCACATAGATTTCTATACCATTGTTGTAAAAATTTTATTCTAGCTCCTAATGTATCTACTATTTTTGCTTCTTCCCAACTTTTTATTATTTTTGAACTAAATGGTTCGGGTAATTTATTAAAATATAATTTTCTTATTTCCTTACTTTCTTCTATACTATATGCTCCTTTATAATAATATTCTTTAAATGCGCAAGTATATTCATCTATATAACACATATTACATATTGTTAATTTTATCATTAAATTCCTATTTGTATATTTTTCTTCATCTTGTTCTTCTTCTAATGTTGTCATACTACCAAATTCATCTTTTATAGCTGTTTCATATTTTTTTAATAATTCTATAGGTGTTAATTTAGTTGTTGTTGATGCTGCTCCTTCCATAGGTTTATTAGCTCTTAATACTTTCTTACTATATTTAGTTAAATTTGTAAACCATAATTTTACTGATCCTATTAATGTTTTGTCTATGTATTCTGGTGCATCTGTTATGTTTATATTATTATCTAATAATTGTTTTGTCATATATCCTATCCATAATTGTATTGTTTTTTCTGTATCTATTACACAGTCTAGATCTAAAAAGTTATAATTTTTATTAACTATTTGCTTTGGTTTCCATTTGTCATATTCATTATATCTTTTAAATTTATTTTTGTAATATATAGGTTTTCTTATTTCTGTTGTTTTGGGTATTAGATTTTCATCTTCTTTTTTATCAAGAGTATTTATTTCTGTATTGGTGTTTTCTAAGTTTTCTTCATTAATTTTTTCTTGTTTTTCGTTAATTTCTAAATCTTTTATATTTGTTAATATTTCCGTATATATTTCACTATCTTCTAAATCATAATTATCTGTCTCTTCTACCTCTATATTATTTATTTCTAATTTTTCTTTAAATTGATTTATCTCGTTTATTAATTTTTGTTCTTTATCTTTTTCTTCTTTTTCTTTTTGTCTTTGTTCGTATAAATCTTTTAACATTTGTAGTTCTTTTTCTAATTCAGCAATTCTACTATTTTTAGTTTCTTCTATTTTTCGTATTTCTTCCGTAGTTTGTTGTTTAATTTTTTCTATCTATTTCTTCATTTTCTTTTTCTATTCTTACCATTGTTGTTAGTTTATCTTCTAGGTTTAATTCTTCTTTTTCTAACATTAAATATAAATGTTCTATTTTCTTATATCTTCTTCCTAGATTAGAAAATACTATTTTTATTTTTGATCCTTCGTGATTTTCATATATTTTTTCATCTATTATAAATTCTTCTTTATTCATTTTATTGTGAATAGTTCATGTTGATATATATATATATTCTAAACTATCTATTTGGGATTCTAATTTTGATATTTCATCTTTTTGTATATTTATTGAATTTTTACTAACTCCGGCAAATATATTATAATGTAATCTTTCTTTTCTTATTTTTAATTCTTTACGTTTTTCAGAGATAAATTGTTTTAATTCTTTGTATTTTTGCTCTTTATTCATTTGAATTATGTTTGTAATATTTTGGTGGATATCTAAATCTAATTTTATCATAATTAGGTGGTATATGTCTCATTCTTCTAGATTTTAAATGGATTATTAATTTTGCTTCAATACTAGATATTAACGTAATTAAATAGGCTAATCTTTGTGGATTTTCTTTTGTTTTATTTAAACTTATATATTCTGAATAATTACTAACTAAGGATTCTTTAATTTTTCTAAAAGCTTCTGTATTTTTAAATGGTCTTCTCATAATTAATTTAATAAATAACTAAATCTAACTTAACTAATTTAACTAATTCCAACATGGCTATTTTAACTAACTCTAACACGTATATTAGATGGGTACTGAGATAGAAACACTAAAGCTAAAGACTAGTGAAGATAAACTGAAGTCTATAGCTATGAATCAGCTAACTCAGCAATGCGCAGAGCTATGTCGATCGGAAGACAATAAAATTCCAGAGCTAGAAGGAGATGTTGGGATACTCCATAAAACCCATAACGTTTATCAATCTACTTCTGCAGGTACAAGCAAAGGAGTTAGAAAAAATATGAACCTAAACAAGCTATTTGACAAGTCATATACACCAAATACATCAAAAGACCCCATGTTTACACCCCCACAAGTTACCACATATCGAGATAGCCTAAATCAAGACAAAAAGACATATAACTACACAGCCCGCACATATATAGAAAATATCTACAACGTACAAACTTTCTTAAATAGCAACCCCAAAGCTACAAATATTCAAGAACCAGATACGAACTATATAACCCAGAAATTAATCGGATACAACAAGCTAATTGCCTTACCAAAAACTAAACCAAGCTTAGTTAAAACTTGCTACGAATATGGATTACTTAGTACCGTATATACCACGGACGGAACTGAGATATCCACTATACCCGAGATATATGAAGCATTTACCATATTTAAAAGAATAACCAAAGGTACTTTATTTTTTATAAAAATTTACACGGCACCAGCAGAGATATTGTTTGATGAAGTTAAAAAACCTATACAAGTAGTAAAGATAGAAATGACAAGAGATATGATTATACCATAAGATATTGATACACAGCCAGAAATACCCAGAAACGAGATACCAAAATTTTATGCGAACAAAAGAGTTATCAGACTATCTACAATTTTACAAGAGCTAGCAAATACATATTGCAATCAAAATCCTATATGGAGTTATTATTCAAGAAATCATGTATTAATATATTCGAATTCAAAAGAGCTACGGGAAACAGATATGGAAACTATTAGGCAATGGATTATGACGTTGCTTAAACCAGAGACAGAACCTATTGCCAGAGCTATTAGAGAAAAATTTATTTCAGAGGAATTATTGACCAGATATTGCAAAACTATTAGACACAAATATCCAGACCACAAGTGTTCAAAATGTAATGGAGGAGATAATGACGTCCCAGCAGTGCAACTAGAATAAAAGAAGACAAAGACGACAGCTGGAAAGATAAAGAAGAGCAATAATGGAAATACAACAGATACGACAAAAACCACGGAGACAAGTTATTTATTAAGAGTTACGTAAAGTCTTTAGAATAATTGTACCTTACTATTAATGTGAAGACTTTTTTATTAGGATTAGACTTTAGGTACTAGGCTACTATAGCCTTTAAGACTTTTTTACCTTTTTTGTTTTTTAGCTTTATGATTGATTCTTATCTTTGGACACATGTAAAATACTTAGAAAATTTTTTGTAAAGTTTCGTTCACTTATAAATAAAGAGGAACAAAGGCATTGCAAAGGCAAGCCTTCTTACATTCAAGCAAAAACTCTCTCCATCGAAAATACTTTTGCCTAATTAATTAAATATATACACTGCAATGGAAAAAGCTATGGAGCAAAAAACCTCAGAAATATCAAAACTACCGGAACAGGTATATCTATTTACGATTATGAATAGCTAAATTCATAATTCCCGACAATCATGATATGATAAAATAAATTCATATTAGTTACTTTATAGTAGAATTATTCGAAAAATAATATGTTAAGAAGTTTATTAGCAAAGTGGAAACGGAGAAAAATCCCAAGGAATTATGCCATCCTAAAGGTGAAACCAATGAGGCAAGAAGCCGTGGCGGGGAGTAACCAAAGTCGAGGCGCTGTTTAAGGGAAAAGTATCCGAATTACCATGCTAGTAGTGACCGAAGAACATGTTATTTAAGAATAATCTAGTATATAGTAATCTGAGATGACTATATTTTATTATGTATATGGTTGAAGGGAATATTTTGAAGAAAGCAATTTTATGATAATGAATGATAATATATCTGATGTTATGATAGATAAATTTAAGATACTTATTTTGTATGTACTTAGAAATATAGATGTTGCAGATATAAGAAAAATTATATTAGAAAAAACATATGGAAAAAATTATACGGATAGAATAAATTATATACCACACATACCTAACTACTCTTATAAATATTTATTATGTTAAAATTACGTAGGATTTTTAAAGATACGCAAAAAATATAGTTACTGGAAAAACAGATAAAAATAAATATAGACAAATACATGGAAAATAAAAAATATATAAAATCTCTTAATAAAAATATGCAAAAACTACTAAGTCTAAAACAAATAGCTATAAAATATCAATTTTAAAAAAAAATAGCCCATTTAGACTACCTTAGAGTTTTAATCTTATATATACTTAAAGATATTGAAATAATAGATATTAAGAAAATGATATTAGAAGAAGTAATAAACTACGAAATAGAAATGATAAATGCTACAGCACAAATATACGAAGACATTTACCCAGAAGGATATTATTCAGACCAAGATTGTGGATGTTAAAATATATTAGAAAAACTAGAGAAAACCAAGATAATCTAAATAACGAAGTTAATTATAGAAACCATATTAGAAAAATAATGGAAGATCTAAAAGAAAAGTTAATATGGATAGAAAAAACCTTAGAAAATTTAGAAAAAAGTACATGTAACAGTTTATATAATATAAAAAACTCACTACGGGAAGAACAACACAAAATAATAAATGACATAAAAAATCAAGAATTAGATATACACTATAGTACAGAAAGAATAAGTTATTACACAAAAATTTGTAACTCAGCAGTTACTACAGGATAAAATAATAAACTAAAAATTAATGAATACATCTCACAAAAAGAATAACTTATTAAAACAAAATCTAAAAAATAACCACGCACAAAAAAGAATAGATTCATCAGTTATAATAAATCTATTTATAAATCTATTTATCAGCTTAGTTATCTGCACCCCCCTACAAATGGTATCGGAGCACAGTAATTTAAAAGATATGGAAGTGATATACGTGTTAGAGTTAGTTAAAATATAGGGTTATTTTATTAAGAGTTATTTATTAAGAGTTATTTATTTTCTAACATTAGATATAAATGTTCTCCGTGATTAGGGTTTTATTAGGGGTTTCTAAACTTGAGTTTTGAGACACGATACTTTGATATTTTCTCTCTCTAACTTCTTGGATTTAAAAAGCAATTACTTTGAAGAGAATTTAATCATTATTTTGGGATTTCCTTTGTGATTTAATCAGAGAATCGCTAGTTTCTATTCATTTTTTGGTAACTTTATCTTTCAAAGCATGAATTCATCTAGTTGCTTCGATTATTACATCATGAATGGCTAAATTCCTTTAACCTAAATTATGGGATCTAGGGTTTGGTCTTGATAAGGTGCTAAGTGTTCAGGATTCTAAAGGTGGTAGGACTTCTTGATAATTCTGATGTTTTAATTATTGTCTGTTAGTTACAAACGATCGATAACACCTGCTTTGACTTGCTTGAGAAAGAAATAAAATATAATGAGAAGTGAATTATCAACAGGGACTTGGAAACACTAAACTTCCATTTAATAATCAGCGTTGTAACAAGGATAGTTAACCTGAGGTAAAATCTGGGTGGTGAATATAAATTCCCTAATTTCGAGAGGATTAGGTAATTAAATTCTTAAGTAGGTCGAGATACATTTAAGCATAACTTCGATAAAGATAATTTTTATCCAACCTACCATGAGAATCTTGAACCACTAGTAGCATCTGTCAAGTACCAAAATCCCTAGTGAACATAATTCTGGATTTCCATAAACTCTTGATTACAAACTGAAACTAAGGTGACCAAAAATTATTTGCTAATCTCCAAACCCCCGTTTTATCTTTTCGATCTAGTTGTTTGAATTCAACTTGTAGCTATAGTTTCAAATTACTTTAATTGCCACTCACATTGTTCCCTGTGGATTGAAACCCAGCTCTAAAAGTTGGGTAAATATATAACGATGACCGCCTTGCAGTAAATTTATGTGTAAGTTGAGCATTATTTCTAAGGAACAAAGAGGTTCTCTTGATCAAAGTTCTTTGGTGGAACCAGTCAGTTAAGGGCACTACTTGGGAAGTCGAAGCAGACATGTGCGGCAAGTACCCTCATCTCTTCTCCGCAAACTCAGATTTAGCAGAAGGTACTACTCTTCCTTAATTCAGTTCATTTCCTATCATGTGTATTCAGTTATGATTATCTTCTCTATGAGTTCATGCATTCTGTGAAGTACTCAAAATCTTAGAATGATATATAGTCACTTAAGACATTTATTTCTTCCATGCATCCTCTATATTCTTAGCCTAACTAGTGATATTTGAGGATGAATATTCCCAAGAGGGAGATTTTATAATATCCCAAACTTTCTTTAAGTCTAATTTAGTCTCCAAGAGATTAAGGGATGACTTCCTAAGTAAGTAATGTTTAAACCATGTAGAATTTCCCTAATTTTGAATTTTTATCATGTGGAAAATTGAAACAGCTTTCCAACGATACCTATTTTGCCAAAATCTGATGTAGGAGTAGAAAAATATGGATGTTTTATAGAGAACTATTTAAATTGTCCAGGAGCGACGGGCAGGCCGACTGACTGTCGTGGTTGTGACAGACCATTACTCCATCCTTTGTAACTGAGGCAGAGAACTGATTCACTGGCCTAGTGCGATGGTCAGGATAACGGACCATCGAGCTAGCAATGGACCATCGCCTAAGCTATCGCAACTAACGCAGTATGCCCCTGTTCGCGCCCAAGTGTGACGTTCAGACCGATAGACCATTGAGATAGCGACGAACCATTGCCCAAGCCATTATAACTAAGGCAGTAAGTACCTATTTTGGTCCAATGTGACCGTTAGGTCGACGGACCATCGAGCTACTAATGGACCATCGCACAAGCCATTGCAAATCCGGTTTAACAATTTAAAGCCATTTTTAAAAGGGATTTTTGGTATTTTTCCACCCTTTTTAACACCTTGATATATCAAAATGAAACATATAACTTCAGATTCATCCAAAGCATCAAGAACTACGGTTTTTTCTCAAGATTAACCCTCAAGTGCATGACCCAATTCCTTCTCCAAGATTTCACCATATTTGTTGCAAATTAATTTAAGATTCGAGGTTCCCAAGTCAAAAGCTTCAAGAGCCCTCACTCAAGAGTACAAAAAAGAGTCTCAAGCAAGTTTGTTCATCAAATTCATAATATAAGGTATGTGGGGTTTGAACAAGGACACTCCTTTCATCCTTGTGCCCAAAAGTTTTTTTAATTTCAAGGATATATAGTTTTACATGTTTTCTTACAGAATTTTAAGTATGGGTTTATACCCTATGTTGTTATTCTTGAGATTTAAAATGATTATACTATTTTAGAAATTGAAGTACATGAGTATGTTGAGATTATAATGTATGTTACGAAAATTTCTAGATTTTTATATGATCTACGAATCTTTGTGATATCAAGTATGATTTTGAAACGTTATAACCTAAGATTTATATATAGGTCATTAAGACCTTTGAGATTATGATTTCTGAGAACTTTTGTGCTATAAGCACCCATGAATTGATTATTTTGAGATTTTTGAGAATGTTTGACTTTGATGGTTATAATAGATTTGAAATCCACTTCTCAGAATGAGATTGCAGATTTCTTTGTTGTTGGTTTCATTGTAAACCATGAGATTATTTTAATGTAGATTTCCATAAGATGAGCGTAACTAACTAAAGGGAGTAGTATTAGCAATGAGTTGGGTAAGTTACTATGGTTTCATGCTCCAAAACTACGTGCCACCGTAGGATTGGACAAAACATTGGACTCCATGTAGCTAGCATGATGTATGTTGGTTAAGAGAACCTCTCTGCTAGTAAAAGTAATTAAATAGCTTTTGAGTATTTTTCCTAAAGTTTTGAAAGATATCCTAGTCAGTAAAGATTTTTAGATAATTAGTGTAAAGGCTACCAAGCTTATTCAAATATTATTTTGCATGAGATTTTGGTTTCCAAGTGACAGTCTTAGCTTTTAGATACAGAGGTGAGCCCTTTACTACTTAGTCTATGTGTTTTGAGAAGAGACTATAAATACAGATTTTTAGAACCAAGTGTATTGACTCAAGAGATTTATATTATACGTTTCATTATTCATAATTTATGAGATTTACATTTTTGAGTTATTCAAGCTATTTGAGTCAGTTATATCACCATGCATGATTTCTATAAATGATTGATGATATTGTTTTTTTTTAATTATTGCATACACCCCAAGATACTCAGTACATCCTTAAAGTACTGATCTGCATATATGTCTGTGTGCTATATTGTCTCATAATGTATGTTCAGGTGCTCAATATCAGCAGTGACAGTGATCTCCGAGCATCTCATCTACATCTTTATCTTTGGTGAGTCCTCATTGTCCGAGGACCTATATTTGTAGCTTTTTCCATTTTTATAGTATTTTGAGTATTACTCTCAGATCAGTTCGAGTCAGTTGGGGGTCTATCCCAATGGCTCTCTAATTTGAGTAGAAGAGGCTTTGTCAGATTAGATGATCAGTGGTGTTTTAGTCTTTTCAGTATTGTTCTATTTTGACAGTATTCCTTTTTTATTTCAATTGAAATATGATATGAAAGTACCTTTGTTTTTCTCTGTTTGTCATTAGATTAAGTTCTAAACTTAGTAGTAGGCTTAAAGGGATAGCTTGGGGCTATTTTTAGCCTTAAGCACTGTGTGACATCTCGGGATGAGATTTCAGGTTGTTACACTGGGTAAGGTATAGAGTTCAGTGAAACTCTCTATCATATATTCACGAATCCAGGTACTTTAGTTGATTTTGTATTTCTTAATCAAGTAGTAGAGAACAAACGGATCTCTGCATGTCACATTACTAAGATATCCCTTCCGAGAAATCAAGGTGGTTGCAATGATGTGGGCCAAGATTCTATTTCAAAAGCTGAGAGACAGAGCACAAAAAGAGGGGCTATTTGAGTCAGGATCTGAGATGGCCTTCTTTTCTTCGTCAAAACTAACTTCAAAATTTTCCTGCCAGGTGTTGTTCATGAATGGGACAATACCAAAAAACTTGATATTAAACATTTTCTCAATTAAAAACACATTTTGAATAATACGAGAACCTAGAATGAGGGTTTCCAACTCGCCGTTGTCAGGGAAAACACAAAGCTTTGCATAAAACCCATGGATGGGGTCTTCAAATACTTCTAATACACATAATAAAAATACCATCGACAAGTCTTGGGCTTTGAAAAAGTGGCCGATATTACAGTGGAATTCCTTTAGGTGAGAGAGATTGACGACTCGACCAGAAACAATAGAGCGATTTTTTAAGGTGAGAAATTTGTCATTGTAAGTAAGAGTTCAGAACTTACGCATGTCCTCTAGAGGAAGATATTCTAGAGAATAGGACTGTCATTTGTTAAAGGATGGCATAGGGCTAAAATAGTTCATTTTTTAGAGATAGCTGATTGGAGAGAGTGATAGGAGGATTATTCTGAGGATTTAAATAGAAGAACAGGGTCAAAGTTAGAGGAAATTTGGTTTGGCGAGGTTATCCATTTAATGATTCTTTTTCATAGTAGTGAAAAATGGGGACAGATGAGTATAAAAGGGGTAAAGAGAAAGGTGAAGAGATTGTGTTGCAAGAGAAAGTACAGAGGTCTTTAGGTTAGAGTTGGAGATGAAAGGGTGGATGAGTATTGGGAAGAGAGAGGTTACAGAGATGGTAATGATGATGGAAGATGAAAAGGTGGTACATAAAGAGGGAGAGTAGAAAGGAAGGACGGGGGTCAAAGAGTAGTCGATGGATTTGGTACCAAAAAGAAGGGTCTTTTAAAATCATCAGAGATTTGGCAAATTCTATTATACAATTTATTTAATGTTTGAGCAGATGCTAACACATTTGACACTTTTAACTGAGAATAATTGCAAAGTCTTTAGAAACTTTTGTCATTTTTGATTGTTTTCTCTTTGATATTGCAATAAAAGTCATAATGCAAAAGAACCAGCAATAATGGAAGTAAAAGAGTTGATTTCTGAGTAATTAGAAAGGGAAGTATAGCTGACGACTTGTCTGATAAGTCATCAGCCTTGTGATAAGCTATCATAGTTGGTGTCAGCCTTAGACAGAGAATGAGATTCAGCTGGAAGAAGTGACGACAACCTGTGATAGGCCGGCAAAGTTGTGATCAGACATCAAGCTCGTTGTCAGGCTTAGGCAGTGCTTGAGAGCTTGAAGTGAAGAAGCAAAAATAATTCTGATAAGTCATCACATGTTTGATAAGTCGTCAGGCTTCATCGTCAGCTGAATACAAAACTTGTTAAAATGTGAAGAAGAGCTGACGACATTCTTGATAAGGCATCTGACTCCTGATAAGATGCCAGGCATGTCGTCGTAAGTCCGAGAAAATACTATGCTCTATGATTTTGTTTTCATAATTAGGCTGAAGTATTTAAAGCATATGTTAGGGTTTTCTAATAAAAAAAATAAAAAAGAGGCGGAACATCTTAAACTTATTGGAAAGGAAAAGACACCTCTTTTTGGGGCTCAAAAAATTTAGAATTTAATTTTCAACTCTTTGATTTGGTTGTGGGAATTTTCTTTTGAACTTAGAAGAGAATTAAATTTAGACTCCATCTTTTGTAAGTTTAATTACTTTGAATGATGATTACAATTGTTGCTATCTCTTTCTTTCTAATGTGGAACTAAAAACCACAACTAGGGTTGTGGGATCTATGATTATTCCCCCATGGATTTAATAGTTGGTTAGGGTTTGAGTGATTGTGGAGACATGTTCATAATTCCTTTGTTATTATTGTTATTTATTGGTTGCAAACAATAAATCCTGTTAATTTGCTCAAACTAAGAAATAAACTAAAGGTAGCGAATTATCAACAAGGATTTGGGAAGGTTAAGTTCCAATCTAATGATTAATGTTGTAACAAGACTGATCAACTTGAGATAAAATCAGTATGAATAGAATGATTTCCTAAGTTCGAGAGAATTAGAGAGTTCAACATCTAAGTAGGTTGAGAAACACTTAAGATGGATTATCGAAATTGATATTTTGGTGTTTCCCACAAGTCACGAGAACCTAACACTACCGCTATTATTTAATGGGGATTAATAATTATAGTGATCACAACTCTAGTTTCTCTTTATCATTGATTTGAACCATTGAAATTTTAGCTTTGAGTTCTGAAGCAAGTCAAAACTTTAATTAATGTTTGATTGATAAAATCCCCCATTTTATTCTTTTCGCAACATTTGGTTAAATTCAACTTGTAGCTATTGTTTCAAATTAGTTTAATTGCAACTCACATTGTTCCTCATGGATTCGACCCCGACTCAAAAGGTGGGTAAATATATTGACGATGACCCGTTTGCACTAAATTGACAAGTAAGTTGAGCGTTATCATTATTCTTTTAGAAAACAAAATCTTTCCTTATGATAAATAAGAAAATATAATTTTTTTTTTAAAAAAATTGCAAACTGATTTTATAAGTTAACAAAATAAGATCACCATTTACTACATGCTCAAGGATAAATTGATGCTTAGTATATTTAAAATGATTCAGGTCATTCAAGTTGTTACACATTAGGGACGCAGATTCATAAGACATATTAAAATCAGTTAGTTGATGCATGATTCATTGGATTTGAATACAACAACTCCCAACAGCTATGTATTCAACTTAAGTCGTAGGCAAGTCAACTAAGGTCTTCTTCTTGTTGTTCCATGAAATTACAGTGTCAGCCATAAAACTCATTTCAAAAACTCATTTCATCAGATTAGCAAAATTATCGCACAAAGAGATGTTAGAATAATCAAGAATAGTATTATCAATGTAAAATTGCACAATCAGAAGATCTGAATCAATCTTTTGTAAGACCAGAGTTGTATCAATTTTTCTTTCTTAAAAATTTTTAGTTAGTAGGAAAGCACTCAATATCTCATGTCAGGCCTTTGGAGCTTGTTTGAGACCATAGAGTACTTTTGACAGCTTGATAACATGGTTTTGGTTACAACGGATTTTCAAATCCTGGAAGTTGTCTTACGAAAAATTCCTCATAAATAAAACCATTTAAGATAGTGCATTTGACATTCATTTGTTATGGCTTAAAACATTTGGAAGCCGCAAATGCTAATAACATTCAGATTGATTCTAACCTTGTCATGGGGGCAACGATCTCACAATACCTTCTTAGGGGGAATAGCCTTGAGCTACAGATCTAACTTTATTTCTAATGACCTTACCTTCTTTATTCAATTAGAGATACAAGGGCAATAGATGTTTGTTTTCATCCCATCATCTAGATATTTTAGGATGAAATCATTTGGAAAGCTATCATCGCGTCTTCATTTTCTTGGAACATATAGTTTCCTCATTTCTGATATAGACGTCGACTCTAAAGGGAGTATAGTCAACTTATCTTGTGATGGCTCGGAGATTATGCAAGCATTTTCTTTCGATTGTATATCACTAACCTATTCTTCATCATTACTTCATCACTTCATGGATCGAGTTTTCCTAATTTATTCTTGCCATTGTTATGGATAAAGTATCCATATCCATAAGGATTAGAGTAAATAATGTTCGGTCTATTTACTCTCCAGAGTTCATGAGGCATCCGTTTTTTAATAGGTCTTATCAGACATCTATTGATGATGTAGCCTGTTGTGCTTACTACTTCTACCCAAAAGCGATCTGGGAGATTATGTTCTAACATAATCGTCCTGTTAGTTTCCTGAAAAAACCTATTTTTTTCTCCACTAAACCATTCTTGGCATTCACGATCAGATATATGCTATTTTTGACATATTTGACTAACGATCTTTCATCTTGAATGAGATTCTAAGCCTAACATCCCACAACTAACTGATGCTGAGTTAGTTATACTGGAGGCCTTTGACCCGATATACTTAAGTAGACTCGTATGAGAAGCTGAGATTTATTGAGCTGACTCTAATCACTGAATCTGACTAGTCCTCCATCTATTTTTTAGAGTAGAAGTTTTTCTATCTTTTCGATCTTGTGTCTAGAACATCCGTTATCAATGACCCACATTCCCTTCTTAGAGCTCTTATGGACTTGTTCTTGCAAAACAAGAAAATTAATTTTGCATAGGTACCCAAGTGGCCTAGAGTCCTTGTAAGTTAGATGTGCTTCCTTTGGGCTTCCAAACTCACACACTTTTAGGCTTACGACAGGAGCTATAGAATTTGTGTTCTCTCTACCATAGATAAAATAGACAGGTCCTCGAGAGGAAAGGGATGTCTTAGCTGATTTAAATAATTCTACTGAGGAACTTGAATTATTTTTAAAGGAGTTTGATCTCATGAAACTATTATTGGGGATTTCTTAATACTATTTAATTTAATTTTTACATCGTCAAAATCTACATAAAGCAAGTCAATTTCAATTTTACATGCCTCAGTTTCTATTTGATTGCTTCTTTGTTCCTCTTTGAGTTTTTATTTAAATTGAGCTTCGTAATTCTTTTTCTCTTGAGTGAGTTTGTTATATTCATCTATAAATTTTTGAAGATCGTAGGTTATCATATCAAAATTAGATTCAAGAGTATTACAATTATGACAACTATGTAATCTTACCTCTCTAGATTCACCTGTTTCCATGAATAACACATTGGCGGCTTCTATTTATTCTTCGATTTCATCTTCATTACTCCAGGCTCTAAAATTTTGATTCTTCATAGATGCTCTTCTTCTTAATTTTTGATAGTTTTGTTTGAATTGGCAAGGACTTCAACAGTGACAACAACGATCACCGTTTTCAGTAGAGTTGTTATTTTTTACTGCTTGAGATCTTTGTTGTCTCTATCTCATGATCCGCCTTACTTCATGATTAATGAGAGTCATTCCTTCACTATTGGTATATTCCAATATATCCTCTTCTTAAGTTGGAGCAGTGTTGAAGGCTACTTGTAAAACCACGAATCTGTACCCCTGACATCACACAATACTTATGACCCCAAAGGACCACAAGCTAACCCATGATTGGTACCAGCTGTGAGAACAGAAAAAATAATGCTGAAATAATACGGAAGTTAGGCTGAAATATGATAAGGTTCATAATCTGAATACTGAAAAA
Organism: Capsicum baccatum var. pendulum; assembly: GCA_030864225.1. Taxonomy (NCBI): domain Eukaryota; kingdom Viridiplantae; phylum Streptophyta; class Magnoliopsida; order Solanales; family Solanaceae; genus Capsicum; species Capsicum baccatum. The sequence goes on from CM061556.1 coordinate 230,295,928, forward strand.
TATACCAATTGATAATAACATCTGAAAACTGAATATTGTCTAAACTAGTCTAGTCTAAAAAGCCTCTACTAAACTTTCTGAATGTTGAGTTGATGGGGCAAGCCCCCAACTAACTCTGCCTAATAAAATACGAAATCGAATCTAATATAATACTGGAATAAAAGAATATCCTTGAGTGATGAGGACTTACTACTGAATCTGCGGCTACTGACTGAAACGTTCTGAGTGAATCGTCTTTCTTACACACAAATAAGACTATTATGCCCTACGGAGAAACGTTAGGTTTGATGAACCCTTTGTATAAAATTTCCTTTAACTGTTCTTTTAATTATCTGAGTTCAAGTAGTGCCATTATGTATGGAAGAATAGGGATGGGCTAAGTGTCTGGAAAAAGGTCTATTACAAAGTCGATTTCCCTTACGGGAGGAATTCCAAGAAGATCCTCGGGAAACACATTTGATAATTCATTTGCTACTGAAACTAAATCAAGACTAGGGGTCTCTAAAATAGAGTCTTTGACTCACATAAGATGATAGACACATCCCTTGAATATCATGTTTTTTGCTCTAAGGTATGAAATCAACAGACCCTTAAGCCCTTTGGTACTACCCCACATTCATGGACTGGTTCATTTGCAAATTGAAAATGAACAATTTTTTTTCTACAGTCAAGTGAGGCATTGCATGAATGGAGTCAATCCATGCCGAGAATGACGTCGAAATTCATCATCTCAAATTCCACTAAGTCTGCTGATGTGAATTTTTGAGATATCATAACTATACAGTTCCTGTATACCATCCAAGCTATGATTGACTGGACCACTGGGTAGAGACTGCGAAAGGTTCTGTTACGAAGGTTCTGATACGATTTCTTGTCTGACTTTAGAGTTGATTGTTATGTAGTGAGTTAAAAAAGACAAAGAAGTTACTGGATCTAATAAGGCATAAATATGTAAATAGAAGATCTATAATGTACCAGTGGCCATATTAGGAGAACTATCCTTATCTTATTTGGATTGACGTACATGAAACTTATTTGGGTGTTGCCCACTGGTGGCACTGAAGGTGGCATCCTGCTGATTTGGGCGACCAAACAGAGCTGGGGGACGATTGTACTGGCCCTTTGAACATGACTGATGACAATCTCTGATTCTATGGCCTGACTTGCCACACCCAAAACATACATCACTGCCAACTCTGCAGACACCCTCATGGTTTTTGCCATATTTTTGGCAAAGAGGATTTATTCGAGCACTGCTAGCACTACCCTGACATTTAGAGACTAACGCCCTATCTTTGTTACCAGTTCTAAACATAGGTGCTGGAGCACTGGCTGAGGACGGAGCTAGAACTGAAGATTTTGGAAAAAATTAGAAACGATTACCACCTTCTAACTTAGGCTGATTGAAATTGAACAATAAATTTCCCCTCTCTCTCTCCTTATTCTTAGATTATTCTATCTACTGAGCATAGAACATTATCATGTATATGTCCATCTCCTTAATTAAAATCATAGTTCTCCACTCCTTAACCACACTCTCTGACATCCTAGACATAAACTTGCTCATCTTAGACCTATTGTCTGCTACTAGATAGGGAGCATACCTAGATAACTGTGTAATTTTGAGGGAATACTCTTTCACACTCATTTTTCCTTCCCTAATATTGATGAATTCTAACACATTGGCTTCCCTCAACTCTAAGGGAAAGAATCTATCTAGAAAAGAAGTAGCATACTCTTCCTATTCTGTGGGCTCTGCATTTGTGCACCTGTCTACCTTTCACTACTTAAACCACGTATGAGATATATCTTCTATATAATAGGAAGCTAACTTAGAACTTTCACTGAAAGTCACTCCCCTAATATTTGTAACTTTTTGCATTTGATCGAGGAATTCCTGTGGATCCTCTTCAGGCTTAAATCTTGAAAATAGAGGAGGATTAATTCGGGTGAAGTCCCGAATCCTGGATGCAACAGTATTGGCCAATGTGTTGGCCTGAACAGTAGTTGGTCATTCATTTTGGGCTGCTGCAAAATTGGCTAAAGTGGTAAATGCAGCTCTAAATTCTGCATGGGAGACATTCTCATCTGGGGGATCTGCTTGAACGAGCGAAGGTGTTGGCTGGTTTCCAGTTCTTCTTCTATTGTTATTTTTTGGAGGCATGTTCTATAAATGGAAGGAATAAATAAAATAGAATGAGAGTTTTAACTTGAGCTCATGCTCACTCCATGACATGAATACTGAAAGAAGGGTAAGTTTCCTAAAAAAACGTCTCGTAAGCTTTTGCCCATAAGTGTGGCACGCTACACATCCATGCACAAGGCTCTACTTGACGCAGATTTCAGATTCCCTAGGACTTTATTAAACCTTAGGCTCTAATACCAAGTTTTTAATGCCTCGATTCTGCACCTCGGACATCACACAGTGCTTATGACCCTAAAGGACCACAAGCTAACCCATGACTGGTACCTGCTATAAGAACTAATTAATAATATTAGAATAATGCGGAAGTTAGGCTGAAATGCCATAAGGTTCATAGTTTGAATACTGAAAAATATAGCAACTGATAATAACATCTAAAAACTGAAATGCCCAAAATACACCTCTCTTACGAGAGAGTACGCGGTCGTTGTCAAATATATAACCCAACTAGGTTGGGGTCGAATCCCATAGTAAATACTATTTTCACTTAGTATTGTGGTTATTACTAGAGTGTTGATCAAATGTTCTGAATTAAAAGGGGGTGTGATTTGTAAATTGTATCTCGCTATTTGTAACAGAAAGTTTTCTAGCCAGTGATTATTATTGCAAATAATAATTCAATGAGAGTAGACAAAATAAAGTTATGGTTACCTAGATTTTCAAGCAGTTAGGGTTGTGAATTATCTTGAATTTCCAATTAATAATTTCAAGTGCAAGATTTGTTAAATTTTATAATCTACCAATTTGTCTCTCAAATTAGATGGGTAGCCTATTCTTCAATTCTCTCAAACTTAAAGGATACATTAATTTATTCAACTATTCTCTCACGTCTGTTGATCCTGTTAAGGCATCAATCCTTAACCCAAAGGTTAAAGCCCTTAGTTTCTATGTAAACTTCTTTTTTCCCAACAAGCAATTTTCTATTCGAACAAGTGATGTTCTTGGGATCACCTTCAAAGTTTGAAACCAAGAAAGGTCATTAATGTGAAGAAGGGTTTATACAACTTCAATTAACCATGGAAATTAAGTGTTTTCACAACCCCAATCATTCATTCACATCAAGGCTCCCATAACCCTAGTTATGAGAGCTTAGCCACACATTTCAATAGAAGAAAAGAAGAAATCACTGTGTTATTCATAAATGAATTTAGAATTTACTTATAAAAATAACAAGAATTGTTCTTGAATCATCAGTAGAAATGAGAATAAAGATTGTTAGATCCATAATTCTAGGTTGAATCTCAGAGAATACTACGTTACAATAGGTTTCAAAAGATGGAAATATGATCAAAGATGACTAAATAAAACCTAAACTGGGTATTTATATTTTCCCAAGTACAGAGGATTTAAAATTCAAACTCAAAAAAGCCGCATCTAAGTTGACTGTTACGCTGGCGGCCCGTTGGAAGCCTGACTGTCCATCGCGTGGACCATCGCTAATGGTCCCAAAATGACATGTTTTGTTAAGGGTATGTCGCATGGACCGTCGCTGTCCTGATGTTCTGTCGCATGGGCCATCTCTTGATCCCTCAAATGGCATGTTCTGTTTTATCCTGACGACCAAGTTGGCGGTCCGTCGAATGATTGACGGTCCGCCACTTGAACTATCACAGAGATTACTTCTTTGCTCCCTTTCTGTTTTACTCTGACAATCACCTTGGTGGTCCTTCGCATAATTGACGGTCCACCAGTTTGACTGTCAGTGGCCTTTTCTGCTATTTTTCCAAGTTTCTCCTTCAGCTAACTCGTTAACCTGAAAACATTAAAATCCAGTATTAAATACAAAATCAGTTTCTTGAAAACATACAATTATCCCTTGAAAAAGATGTAAAATATTTCTTCAGAAGCTGGAAAATCAACACCATCGACTTAAGATAATTGCTTGTCCTCAAGCAACGCAATACCAAGTTGTATACATGAATAATACAATGATAGACAATCAACTATAGAACTATATTTCACACAACCATTCACTTGACATCTCACTCATATGGGCTCAATACATTAAGATCTACAACTGGTATTGTTTATAGTTTAGCACACACACAAACATGGGTATAATATCCCACAAAGATCAGAAAAACTAAGTGTAACTCAAGGTGCCCTCATATTCAATGAAATCTACCACTCATTATGTTTTGTGGACAAAAATCAAGACTCTCACACTCATCAAAGAAGTTACGAACATAGCCTACACACCCATAGGCTTTCCCTAATCATCTAATACTCCCTTATGGTTGATTCGTAAAGATCAAGCAGGTCTTTTTCAGGCTTGCAATGAGGCTCTGAGGTTAGGTGAGGATAAATTTTGGGAAAAGTGACTCAACATTCAGACTTATCTCTCCTTGCCCTTGAATTTTACTTACCAAGGCTACTACTTTACCAGCTAACTTACAATTCTATCATTCATTCACACTTTGCCATAACACCCTTTTTTTTTATTAAAGCAGCATCAGCCACCCTCAACTTATGTTGATGCAATCAGTAGAGGCGTACAATATCTTAGACAGATCAGGGCCAAATACTTTCTTTTATCTTTAAATTACCTTTTCAGTAAACTGCTAACATCTTGATAGTAGACACCGTCAACTTAGGTATTTTGCCTAAGTTGAGGTACACAATGTCCAATTTTGGACCAAGGCTAAAGTTCGGTGTCACCAACCTAAAGAGAGTTAATTTAGAGTTATTGGGAATGAATAAAAACTAACATAAGCACAAAAAAGGTTCCAAATGGTAAAATCTTTTTGGTGGGTCAGTTATTTAGGCTAAGTTCACTAAAGGTAAAAAGAGGCCTACTATCATATCTTATTGAATCACCCACAAAACAATATCAATAAGACCGGAAAGGTCTAGGTGTATAACCATGCAAGAACTAAAAAAATGCTCCCACACACAAGCATATGTGTTACACTTATTCTACTAACTTTGGGATTATTTACATCATATAGTCATGCACACTTTTTATCCTAATGCCATTATAGAATCACCAAAGGTTGTTCAACATATGCTAAACGACAAGAGAAAATAGTTATACAAATATGCTCATAACCTTATGCCAAAGTCATTTGTCATCCATATATACAACAAGATGCTAAAATAAAAGACACTTCATAAATAAACATTAACAAATGGATATTTACATCACAACCTAAGAAAAAGAAATGCAATCCTAAACATGCCGGTTCTACTAGATAGAACACAGGAGGAAAATAACATATGTAACAGAAAACCCTATGGTATAAGTACACCCACCCCCACATAAAATAACTGTGTTGTCATTAATGCATATAAAGATAGTAAAGAGGAGAGGAATACTTGTAAAACCTCTTATTCAGATGAGGCATTAATTAAATATAGTGAGGTGTCAGTGGCCTCACCTGTGGCAACGTCAACTCGTATGGTGGTAGGGGTACTCACAATCTCTTCCTCCAGAATTAGAGGTATCACATCTCGACTTGTTCTGAACTAGGCCCCTTGCTGGGGCAGAAGTGATAGAAACTCCTACAGTTTTATTTTTTGTCTTCTTCTTTCTTTTTTCTTTATATATCCTCAATCTTTTAATAGCTTTTCTCATATTGTAATCTTCTTTCTCTTTTGGTGTCATTACTTCTTGCCTTCTTCTTTTGGCAGCTTTTCTATTCGTACTTCTATCTGCACTTTTATCTACCTTTTTTCCTTTGTCTTTCAATGGCCTGCCCAGCAAGTCAACAATACCTTCATCATTATTGCTTATCACTAAAACCGGGTCAAAGATGGGCTGCGGTGGCTACTTACTCTTCAACTCTGCTATATCTGCATGTGCTTGTTTAAACTCCTTCTTAAACTTAGCAAGATCTAGAATGGACATCGCATCCAGCCTTTTATTGATTCTCTCTTCCATATCGTCCATCCTAATCTAAACGTTTTGAAATGGACAGATTGCCTCAGCCATAATTTGATCAACAAAAGGCTTGAATTGTGAAGCCCATGTATCTAGCTACTTTTTAAACTTCTTTTGTAGCTTATCTGACTTGGCAGAATTTTCCTGCATCAACCTATACTCCAAATAATCTGTCCCACCCATGGGTGTCATAGATTCTAATCCTACAGATGTACTCAACGACACATAATCAGGTGGAACATAAGTAGTGATTGGTAATGGCATACCTATGGAAATTTCAGTAGTATCAAGAGTTGGCACCAACTGTGTCTGGTAGGCTAGAGGTTTTTTGACTCGTATCTCAAACTTTGAGACATTTTTTGATTTCTCAATGTCCTGCCTATGTGTATCCCAAACTGCGTTATAAACTTCTCAAATCAGAGGCACATTAGATTGCCTGCATAACTTCATGATTAAACATGAGAACAGAGTGTGCTTGCCACTTTGTGTACCCTCACAAATATTTCATCGACAATTATTTGGCTAAAATCAATCTTCAACCCTGCAATCAAACTAGCCACCAACATAACTTTCTGACTATCCAAATTGGCATCACCTCCTGTTGGCATCAGCCTTAATCAAACAATGGCCTACCAGAATGTAGCCTAGAAACTAAGAAAGCATTTAGCATTGCGCTCTCATGGGTTGGTTTCACAGACGAGTTCCTATCATTAGTTAGTAGCCCAGACAAGCACAACCTTTGAGTTGATTCTGAAGTAAGACGATACTCAAGATAAGTAACCGTAGTCGATGCCTTATAGTCGGGCCTAAATAATATCTTATTGATTGTTTGAGTCGACATATCAATTTTAACTCCTTGCATCGGGACTGATTCTCTGTTTGGCAAGTCTGAGATTTTTGTACCTTTGGGACAATCTCTCTATCAGTGCCAAATAGTTTGTGAAAAACTCCCTTACTAGATTCAGTTGATATGAACTGAGAGGAGTGCTCATCTAGGCTAACTCATACTCATTAAATCGCCTCTCTAATTCTGGATTTTCGTGCACTCATTCGTCACTATTTGGTACTCTTTAGATATTGGCCTCTTGATTGGTCTACTCGTCGTCGGTTCCATTCCATCATGGAACTTGTCCTTTGATCCCTCAATTTTCCACTTGAGTGGCTCCCTCATTTGAGGGTATTTGTTCTTAACCACAGTTTTCTCCTTAGTTTCTATCTCAATATGGCCAATTTCTGCCTCAACGGTGTTGGGGATAGATGTGTTGACCCCTTTCTCATCTAGTCTTAATCTAGTACTTCTAGTGCTTCTCTCACTCTCCTCTTCAGACTAGGAGAGTATAAGGATTGCCCTGTCTTATTGTGAGTATTGAAGGTAGGTTCCTCCTCACTCCTAGTTGTCTCACCTTTTTTATGTGCTCTACCACCTACTCTCGTTAAAGGAAGCTTTCTTGCTATGTTACCTGGGAAAGGAACAGAGAATTAATTTACAATTCAAAATAAATCAAAAACAGTGAAAATGTGGCTTGACAAAAGGTCTGACGGTTCGATGCAGTGACGGTTCATCAAACTAACCGTCAGGCCTTAACCAGTGAGTAGTGTATCTTAGAGACTTATGATGGTCGTGATGATGTTCCGTCAGGTTACTGATAGTCTGCCAAGTCATCCTTCGCAGCTTATCCAGTGAACATCTTTCATGGCATCTTTGCGATGGCCAACCTGAAGGTCCGTCCCTTATCCAACGGTCCGCCAAGGTGACCAGTCCGCCAAGGTGACCGTCAACAACATTTTTCAGTTTCAGATTTCACCTTGATCTTTTGTCGAACACCTAGTGTGCATCTTCACATTTTAACTCAATAATGGTGAAAATTTTGTATTTAATCACAACTTTTCTTATTTTTAGTACATGGGTTACTCAGACTTCACCCCGAATAATTCAGACTAGAGTTCAACTTTGAAATTATAATCAGAATGAAGCAAAAACAAGAGAGAATTTTCTGTAACAACCAAAAACTTACTCTCTCCATGTTTAGAAATTCAAAGAAGAAAAATAAGGTTGTGATCATACCTTGATGGTACAGTAACTTCACCCTTTGCCTTGCAAATTCAGAATAAAATAAAACTCAGAGCCTTTTTCCAAACTTATTAACTTGTGTTGTGATGAGAGGGAGAGAAATATGATATTGTTTAAATAGGAGAGAAAAGGAAGAAAGAGAGTCCTAAAAGGGAATAACTGATCCCAGATACTATAAATATAGATGAAGTTGAACAGTTTTAGGATTTGAACAGGTAGCAATGTATGTAATCAGCTCTTCTTATCGATTTAAAAGCATTTGGGTCAGATATAGGAAATTTAAATAAGCCTTAAAATTAACCCAACCCTACCCGTACCTAGGGTTAAGGTGACGGTTGACCTGACGGTCCATCAGGTGTCCGATGATTCTCTAGGTGAATCATCAAGGCTTACCAGAAACATGCAAATCGGGCCTAGATACGACGGTTGATTCAGCGATCCGTTAGCTATCCATCAGTTTAATCAAAAAACTTCAAAATTTTTGCTTCAGTTCCATGGAGGAAGTGACGGTCCATTGGAACAACAATGATCTGCCAACTCGACCCTCAAGCCATATCTAGAATGTTCATTTTTCAACCATAGCTATAACGGTTCCAGTGGCGGTCCGTTGATCCTTTGATGTTTCGTTAGACTTTATATCACCCTTTATTAACTGTAGAGAATCCTTTCTTTCTGCATTCTCAATCCTGAACACTTCACAAACACATCAAATTGCACAAAAATAACAAGTAAACTTTAACTATGGTTACAATAATACTTTGTGGGTTGACTCCCACTATCGACTGATTTATTATCGCGGCATGACTTAGTTACCTCAACTACTCAGACTTCATCAAGATACGCAGTGGACACAAGCTTTACATAATCAGTTGGACCAACATAGGTCTTGACTCTTTGTCTATTGACCTTGAACGGTCCAGACCATCTTGATTTTAATTAGCCCCAAAAGAGCATAAGTCGAGAGTTAAATAATAACACCCAATCGCCATATTGAAAGCCTCTCTTCTAAATCCCTTGGTCATGATAGTTGTTAATTATTTATTTGTAAAGATCAGCTTTTTCGTAAGCACTAAGATGAAATTTATCCATCTCATTTAACTGACCCAACCTTAACTCAGCCGCTTCTTTCCAATTCAAGTTTAGTCGCTTAAGAGCCCACAACGCCTTATGCTCTAGTTCGAATGAAAGGTGATATTCTTTGCCGTAAACTAAATGGTATGGTGGCATTCCAATAGGTGTCTTAAAAGCATTTTGATATACCCATAAGGCATCATTGAGCTTTCTAGACCAATCTTTTCTGCTCACATTCACCATTTTAGCCAAAATCGGTTTTATCTCCCAGTTCAAAACTTCTACTTGCCCACTAGTTTGTGGCTGATATGGTGTAGCAACCTTATTCTGTTTCACATCATGTTTCAACAAAGTTGATCTAAACACTCATTTGCAAAAGTGTGATCCACCGTCACTTATGATGGTACATGGTACTCCAAAGTGAGAGAAGTTATTCTTCTTAAGGAATACAACCACTCTCTTTCCTTCATTATTGGCCAAGCAATGTCTTCAACCTATTTTAACACATAATCAACAGTGACCAATATGTATTTCAACCCATAAGATCTTACAAAGGGGCCCATGAAACCAATGCCCCATATATTGTACAACTCAACTTGTATCATTTTTGTCATCAGAATCTCATGGTGCTTTGAGATTGACCCTAGTCTTTGGCATTGGTTGCATCTCCACACAAATTCATAGGCATCCTTGAATAAGGTCGGCTAGTAATAACAACTCTATAGCACTTTCCTTATAGTACGATCACCTATATGGTGACCCCCCAACTGGAGAAGCATGAAAAGCTTCCAGGATTTAGTATGTCCACCTCTCGAATACACTATCTGATAATATTATCTGCACACCACCGAAATAAAAGTGGCCTATCCCAGAAGTAGTGTGTAACATCATGTAAGAACTTCTTCCTTTGGTGAAAAGACAGATTCTCTAGGATGACTTCACTTACCACATAATTTGCAAAGTCAGCGTACCAAGGCACACCTCTAAGTACGGAAACCCAAATCTTCTCATCCGAAAATGTATCATCAATTTTGAACTCATCCTTGGCTGCCTGATCACCTTCAAGTCAGGATAGATTATCCGCAACTTGATTTTCGCATCCTTTTCAATCTTTGACTTTGAAGTCAAACTCTTATAGAAGCAACACCCATCTGATTAACCTTGGTTTTGCATCCTTCTTTGCCAATAAATATCTCAAGGCAACGTGGTCAATATGAACCACCACCTTAGTTCCTGACAAGTAAGAACATAACTTCTCAAAAGCATAGACAACTGTGAGAAGTTCTTGCTCAATAACAGTGTGAGTCTTCTGTGCCCCATTTAATGCCTTACTCACATAGTAAATGGGGTGGAATAATTTTTCTTTCTTCTGCAAAGCACAGAAGCCAGTGCTACTCTACTTTCAACGTACATAATTTGAAAAGGCGTAGACCATCCTGGATTCATAATAATAGGGCCAGAAACAAGCTTCTCCTTAAGGCATTCGAATGCCTTCTTGCGATCCTCATCAAATACAAACTTAGCTTCCTTCTCCAACAATTTGTAAAGTGGATTTGTGATCTTAGAGAAGTCCTTGATAAATCAGCAATAGAATCCAACATGACCCAAGAAACTATGCACTCCCTTCACAGAGATGGGAGGGGGTAATTTCTCTATCACCTCTACTTTCGCTGTGTTAACTTCAATCCCTCAAGCAGAAATTTTATGACCAAGAACAATGCCTTCCTTCACTATGAAGTGGAATTTCTCCCAATTAAGCACAAGATTATATTCTTCACAACACTGTAAAGCTCTACTTACGTTTACCAAGCATAGTTCAAAAGAATAAATCACCACTAAAAAATCATCCATGAACACTTTAAAGGTTTCCTCCACCATGTCAGAAAATATAGATATCATACACAGTTGGAATATGGAAGGTGCATTACATAAGCTAAAGGGAATCCTCTTGAAAGTAAAGGTACCATATGGGCAAGTGAATGTCGTCTTCTTTTGATCCTCTAGAGTAATAGAAATTTAGTTGTAGCCCAAATACCCATCCAAGAAATAATACCAACCTCTTCCCGCCAACGGGTCAAGTATTTGATCCATGAAAGGCATTGGGAAGTGGTCCTTCAAAGTCCATGAGTTGACATTATGATAGTCCATACAAACTCTCCACCCAGTCATAGTTCTAAGGGGAATCAACTCATTTTTCTCATTTGCCACAATAGTCATGCCCCCTTTTTTGGGCACACATTGGACCGAGCTTACCCACTTACTATCGAAAATTGGGTATACAACTCCTACGTCCAGCCAATTAATGATCTCCTTCTTAACTACCTTTTGCATTGGTGGATTAAGACGACATTGGTGCTTAATGGTTGGTGTGCAATCTTTCTCAAGATGAATCTTATGAGTGCAAATACTATGAGAAACACCAATTATGTCAGCAATAGTCCATCCTATGGTATTTTTGTATCGTCTAAGCACAGAGAGAAGTGCCTCAACCTGGTGATCACCCAAATCAGCAACAATAATCACAAGCAAAGTGTTTCCATTGCCTAGAAACATGTACCACAAATATCTTGGCAACTTCTTCAATTCCAACACCGGTGGTTCTTCAATAGATGGCTTAGCTAAAGGTGTTGGTCAATTTTCCAAATATAAGTCCAGCTTCTTGGGAGCATATGAATAAGATCCCATTCCCGTCAAAGAACACACTGTCTCTTCATACTCCTCGATACCTTCACTATCAAAGTTCATCAAGACTGCAGTTAGAGTTTTCACAACAAATTTCTCCTAAATTGGAACCTCTTGCTCATCCTCATAATAAATATAAACAATGGAAAATACACTTATCTCCTTGGGTTACATCATAGATTGGCATACATCAAAGCAACTGCCTCATTATTAAGCCTGAACTGTAACTCCTTAGCCCTCAAATCAATAAGGACACTCTCGGTTATGAGAAAAGGTCTACCCAAGATTATGGGTACCTCAAAATCCAACTCGAAGTCCAAGATAACGAAATCTGCAGGAAATATAAAGTTGTCCACCTTTACTAGCACATCATACAATTTCCCTATTAGGCCAATTCACCGACCTATCTGCCATCACTAGCCACATGTTTGTGGGTGTAAAATCCCCCAAACCCAACTTATTATAAACAGCTAGTGGCATCTAGTTAATACTCGCTCCCATATCACACAAGGCCTTAGCAAAATCAAGAGATCCGATAGTAAAAGGAATAGTGAATGCTTTGGGGCTACATTCTTTTGCACCAAAGACCTTATTGAAATAGTGCCATAATAGTGAAGATTTTCCACCGGTTCGTAGCTCACTATTCTCTTCTTCATCACTAGGTATTTCATAAACTTAGTGTACCCAAGAATCTGCTCTAATGCCTTCACTAAAGGTATATTCATTATTAGGTGCTTTAGCATCCTCATCAATTTGCTAAATTTAGTATCTTCAGCTTTCTTTTTCAATCTATGAGGAAAGGGAGGAATTGGTTTTAGGAGAGTGGTAACCACAACTTCTTTCTTTTTATCTTTTTCTTTCTGTAACTTATCAACCTACTAATGGTTAGAGTGGATTTCACTACCATCCATCTTCTCAGACTCCACTAGACAACTTTCTTTATTTTACACATCCTCTTCATTCACATCTTTAGTTACAGCTCTGCCCACAGAAGGGCCCGATAATACTTTACCTCTCCGGGTGGTAATTGCCATGCAAGATCCATTATTTCAAAGATTTTGCATTGTATCACTCAACTTGGTACCGTTCTTCCTCTGGTTAAGTGCTGCCAAGAGTTGGCTCATCTGTTGCCCCAATTGCTTTATAAAAGTTGAATATGTATTCACTAACTGACTGATGGAGGATAAATCACTCTTCATCATTGTCATCCAACATTGGTTGTCTCAACTCCCTTTAATAGTTTCTCTATTATGTACTCCATGGACATCTTACCCGAACTGGTAGCAGCATCATTCCAATTTTTAGGAGGTATATACAGTTCGCTCATGTTACTCTTATTTTTCTAACTTCCTTGCTCCCTATCTGTGTAACTAGCTTTTTCGTAATAGTTTTGACCTTGATTCCCTTGGCTATTACCTCAAAAACCCCTGATTATTTAGATAGTTGGATTCCTCCTCAGAATCTGAATCAACTCTGCTCTGTGCCCCAACAAATTTCACTTTCTCAGTCTTCCCAGATAATAAATGATTGGTAAGCAGATCTATATAGATTTTTATATGAGCCATGTCTTAGTCATGTTTTTCCTCTTTTCTATGTTGTTCTTCAGTCAGTCTGCTAGACACGATAGAGCTTGATATCTCAAAATCCCAGGTATGCCAAGCTCTACTCTGTTTAGTCATCCTATCAAGCATTTCAGATGCTTCTAGAAAATTAAGATCCATAAATGCTTCTCCTACAGCATTTTCAACCACTGGTTTAGTAATAGAATTCAAGGCTCTATATAGAGTCTTCATCAAATGCACGTCGGTCATTTAATGGTTGGGACACTACATCAACTTCTTAAATCTCTCCCAAGTCTTGTGAAGAGCTTTAGACAGGAGCTGTCTGAAATTACTGATCTCATCCCTCAACTGTAACATCCTGGATGGAAGAAAGAACCTTTCTAGGAATGATCATTTTAGTTGCCTCCAGTTTGATATAGAATTAGGAGTCAACCTATTAATCCACAGTATTTCCTGCCCAGATAGAGACAATGAGAATAGATGCAGATGGATGACAGTCTACCATACTCCAAGGTTATCAAAAGACTTGAAAATTGTGATAAAATTCACTAAATTCCTATTTAGATTATCACCTAGAAGTCCACCAAATATCCCCTAAGTCAGGCCCTACTACTGCGGCCTTACCTACCTCAAACCAACCAATTAGAGATCTATATCTCCTACCATAGAGAGCCTTAAACGGATCCATCTGAATACTAGAATGATAGCTATTATTATATGCGAATTTGATCAAAGACAATTAGTCATCCCAACTACCCTTAAAATAAAAAAAGCATGCCCTTACCATATCTTTTAGAGTATGAATGGTCCTTTCAACTTGACCATCTATCTGAAGGTGGATGGCTGCACTAAGGTGTACTTAGGTACCAAGACCCTTTTGAAATTCTTTCCAAAAGTGAGAGGAAAACTAAGTACCTCTATCTGGGATGATAGATAATGGAACACTGTGAAACCTGACCAACTCCCTGAGATAGAGTTTGGCATAGTCCTCGGCTGAATAGAAAGTATGGACTAGCAAGAAATCAGCATATTTCATCAGCCTGTCTATGATAACCAAAATTGGATCATGTTGATGATGAGTATGAGGCAAACCTATCACAAAGTCCTTCTTCACTTCTTCAATTTCCATATGGGAATACTAAACTCATACATTGACCCACTAGGCTTCTGGTGATCAATCTTAACCTACTAAAATATATTGCACTTACCTACAAACTATGCAATAACTCTCTTCATCCCACTTCAATAATTGATCTCCTGTAAATTATGGTACATCTTAGTGGCCCCTAGATGAATGGAGTAATGCACATTGTGTTCCTCAACAAAAATTCATTGCCATAAGTCATCTACACCTATACATAGTCGACCCTGGCAATGCAACACACCATCTCCCCCTTGGGAGAAAACCTCTAATTTCTGATCTATGACTGACTCTTTAAACTTAACAAGACTGGGATCTCTATCTTGCTTTTCCTTTACTTTGGAAACCAGAGATGATTCGGAACTATTTTGTACCTACACACTACCTTGTGCTGAATCAACTAAGAGGACACGTAGTCGGCAAGGTGATGAACTTCCTAAACTAACATCTTCTTACCATTCTTAATATGAGAAACACTACCCATATAAAACCTACTGAGAGTATCTTCCACTATATTGGACTTGCCCGGATGATACAGGACACTCATATCATAATATTTCAACAACTCTAAATACCTTCTTTGACATAAATTCAATTTTTTTAAGAGAACACATACTACAAACTTTTGTGATCTGTGAACATATCAGCATGCACCCCATACAAATAATTCCTCCAAATTTTAAGGCAAATACTACTTCTGCTAACTCAAGATCATAGGTAGGGTAATTCTTCTCATGGGGCTTAAGAAGTCTAAAGGCATAGGCTATGACCTTACCTCTCTATATTAGGACACAACCCAAACCTACTCTGGATGTATCAGAGTACATAAAAAACCTATTTGAAACACCTGGTAACATCAAAATTTGGGTTGTAGTGAGTTGAGTCTTTAATTCCTGAAAACTCTTCTCACAAGAATCTGACCACTGAAACTGGACTTTCTTCTGAGTCAATCTAGACATAGGGGATGCAATAGATAAAAACCCTTTAACAAACCGATAGTAATAGCCAGCTAAACCTAAGAAAATCCTGATATCTGATAGAGAAATGGGTCTAGGACTATTTCTCACTGCCTCGGTCTTTTGATGATCAACTCTAATACCATCACCAAAAATAATATCACCAAGGAATGCTACTGACCTTAGCCAAAATTCACACTTACTAAATTTGGTGAATAGTTAATGGGATCTAAGAGTCTGACGTACAATTTTGAGGTGATCTGCATGATCATTCTCGCTATGGGAATAGATAAGAATGTCATCGATGAAGACTATAACAAACATGTCTAATTACTTCTTTAACACACGGTATATTAAGTCCATGAATATTGATGGGGCATTAGTGAGACGAAAGGACATGAGTATAAACTCGAAGTGACTATATCGGGTTTGAAAAGCTGTCTTCAAAATGTCACATTCTCTAACTATGAGCTGATGATAGCCTTATCTAAGGTCTACCTTAGAAAATTAACTGACGGCCTGAAGTTGGTCAAATAAGTCATCGATTCTAGGAAGTGGGTATTTATTCTTTTCAATAACTTTGTTTAACAGATGATAGTCTATACACATTATTAGTGAACTATCTTTGTTACGCATGAATAGGATTGGTGCACCCTACAGGGAAATAATGGGTCTGATGAACCCTTTGTCAAAAAGGTCCTTTAACTATTCTTTTAATTCTCTGAGTTCAACTGGTGCCATTCTATATGGTGGAATAGAGATGGGCCGAGTGCTTAGAATAAGGTCTATTCTGAAGTCGATTTTCCTTACAGGAGGATTTATAAGAAGATCTTCGGGAAACATATCTGAGAATTCATTTAATACTAAAATTGACTCAAGACTAGGGGTCTCTGAACTAAAGTCTTTGACTCTCACAAGATGATAGATACATCCCTTGGATATCATTTTTCTTTCTCAAAGGTATGTAATCAACTGACCCTTAAGTGTTGTGGTACTACCCCACCATTCAAATACTACCCCACCATTCAAAGACTGGTTTATTTGGAAACTAAAAATGAATAATGATTTTTCTACAATCAACTAAGGAATAGCATAAATGGAGCTAATCCATGCCAAGAATAATGTCAAAATCTACTATCTCTAATTTCACTAAGTCTGCTGAAGTGACTTTATGAGATATCATAATCAAAAAGTTCCTATATACTCATCGGGCTATGATTGACTGACCCACTGGGGTAGAGACTGTGAAAAGTTTTGTAAAGATTTCTTCTCTAAGTTTAAAGTTTACTGCTACGTAAGAAGTTACAAAAGAGAAAGAAACTCCTGGATCTAATAAGGAATAAATATGTAAATGGAATATGTGTAATGTACCAGTGACCACATCAGGAGAACTTTCCTAATCTTGTCTTGACTGAAGTGCATAAAACCTATTTGGGCATTGCCCATTGGTGGCACTGGTGGTGTCACTATACTGATTTGGACAGCCAGACTGAGATGGGGGTGATTATAATAACCCTACAAACTTGACTTAGGACAATCTCTGATTCTATGGCCTTGATAGCCACACTCGTAACATACATCACTACTAGCTCTGTAGATACCTTAATGGTTTCTTCCATATTTCTGGCAAAAAGTATTTGTTTGAGAGCTGCTAACACTATCCTGAGATTTAGAGCCTGGATACCTATCTTTTTTACTAGTTCTGAGCATAGGTGATGGAGCACTGGCTGAGGAAGGAGCTAGAACTGAAGATTTTACGCAAAATTAGGAACGTTACCGCATTCTGACTTATGCTGAGTAAAATTGAAGCTACCCATTCTAACTCTCTTATTTTCTCTCTCTCTTTCTCTATCTCTTTATTCCTAGCCTCTTCTATCTGCTGAGCATGGACCATTAGCCTGGATATGTCCATATCCTTAAGTAACATCACAGTTCTACACTCTTCAATCATACTCTCTGATACCCCAAACATGAACTTGCTCATCCTAAACCTATTATCTGCTACTACGTAGTAAGCATACCTGGATAATTGAGTAAACTTGGGGGAATACTATAACACCCTGATTTGCTAAACTAGAATGCTACACGGTGCTTATGACCTCGAGGGACCACAAGCTAACCCATGACTGATATTTATGCCGGTATACTGCAAATAATGATATAATAATGTGGAATACATGGCACTATAAGGCCATAAGGTTCAACTGAATACAATCATGTGGGTGAAAATACCCAAAACAACTCAATTGAACGTAAATATGAACATAAATCTGAAAGCCTCTAAACTATCTGAATAAGGAGTTGAAGGAACATGTCTCTAACTAACTCCGTAAAACTGAATTGAAGAAATAAATAAATGAACCCAATCATATTGTCCTCAAATCAATAAGGACTCACTGTGTCTCTGTGACTGGAATGCTACCTTTACTGTTGGGTTAGAGCTCATTTCTCAGAACCTCTGGTATAACATGAAAAGAAAGAACCATAGCGCAAATGCGTCAGTACAACTGGAGTACTGAGTATACGAGGAAGGTGGGCTAAACATAAAAGGTTTCATGCAGGAACAAAACTAACAAACTAATATGAACGTGGGAGTGCAAACACACATATATAGAAACTGGGACCGTGAATTCGTAATAGCATGACCTGTAAGCTAATACATGGTTTACTGATAACTGTCATGACTGATACTGAAACTGATAACATGGAAGACTATATCTAATAGTCCTGTATATACTGAAATCTGAAGAATGCCCTGAGTTCTTTTACTGAGACTATTTCTAAAACTGTGGGAAGTAGTGTTTAACCGACATGCCCCATGTATGCCATTATGGCTAAGCTGGGGTCCAATCTCTACCTCAACTGAAGGGGTGTCAATACCCTGCAACGGGTAAGGAAATCCTGTGAGTAACCCTTATCTGGTGGGTACTCAATGAGAACGGTGGGAACCCTAAACTGGCGGGTTAAGCCACCTCATCAACCCTAATCTGACGGGTTAAGATGTCTCAACCTACGCTGGCTACGTAGTTCAGGAACACAAGGATTGCTACTAAGAATCACACCCTGAACTGGCGGGTGAGTTCCCATCCTTGGGTTTACTCGGTGCTAACCTTTACTCCCATCTGGAGGGACTGTACATGAATAACCGACTGTGCATGACTTAATCTTACTGAATTTCATTGACTAGCAAAATGTTACTGATATCTAACAACTGACTAAGATCATGAGGTTTTCCTGAATCACATGACTGACTGAAGTCTATGGAATCATATCTTGGGTTAGGATATCATGAAACATGACATGGATCTAGGCACATATCTATAGTTTTCGGGTACAAGTACTCCTAAGACTCGATGGAAGGAAACTAACACACATGACTTACTTGATCATAAGAGTAGAGTCCATAATTTATAATATAATAAGTAGGGATCTCATACTAAGCATGGTTAACAACAATGTATTGCATGGAAAGGATTTCATATCACATGGAAGTACTTTCACAATATTAATATCATGTTTATTGCATAATCATATTGGCAACACATATCAATAGGATGGAAGTTCATGTGGATTGCATGGTTATCATACATCTTGTTCATAAGTAGGATTTACAAGTAAACATAGCATAATCTCATAAGAATAGTTCATGAGTATTCCAACAACATTTACAAGGAACATTAACAACATAGAAGTCATTGGAACGTAAGGGCATCTCATGAATCCTTCACTTAGTCATAATTTACCTATATTGCATGATTTCTAGTTCCTTAGGCATTTTGTCAAACACCTTACATGCACATCTTAAGAATAGGTGAATTCATCAAATTATACATCATGAACAACCAAATTTATATGTTTCCAACTCATATGATATCATGAATTCACAAAGACATATAAAGATTTCATCTTGGGAATCACCCAATATCAACAACATAATCATCAACACCCAATAATATAGAAATCATACTTTACAATGAAAAAGAGGAAAACAATCAAGCATAAACATGGTATGATCATATAACCACAATCAACCAAGTTTTTTTATTTTAAAGATTGATTCATGAACTCCACGGACGAAAGGAATCCGTGGATGAACACTACGCATACCTTAGAAGGAAAATTCTTGATGATTGATGGAGGAATTTCCTCGAAATCGGATCTTCCAGCTTAATTATGCAACCCTAGTTGTTTTTATCCTTTAGTGCTCTTGGATGATGAGCTTTGAGATGAAAATAGGGTTGTAACATGTTTAGGAGCTATATATTTCGTAGGGTTAAGTTTAGGGACGTGTAAGGAGTATTTAAAGACTTAATCACCTTCAAAATAACTCAAAACGGAGTGTTTTTGACACGTGGAATTGACTTAGATGGCACCCAGGGGATCGCCTATTCTTGGGTTGGGCGGCGCCTAACCAATCGCCTATGCTTGGGTTAGGCGGCGCCTAACTAATCGCCTATACTTACTGTCTCTCACGAAAAAGGGCATAACGTTTCACTCGGGTATTGGATTAAGACGAAATTGGTATCGTTGAAAAGCTAATTTGATTATATACAATTTGGTGGGTCTAAATAAGACATAATACCATATTAACATCGATTTATACTCGTTCAAAGATGACCCTTGCAAAATCGAACACTAAAACTTGATGGATTCAAAAACTCTTAGGTTGTATTACCTTAAGTGACTTGTATGAACATGCTTAATGCATCATAAGCTATCCTATCACTAGGATATTTATTGTAAGTCATGTACTCAAGTATGAATCATAGGATAGGAGATTTCATATGTAGGAATGCTTATTCACTTCCTAGCTTAGAAAGATGCGGGGTATTACAAATACTCTTTCACATTCATGTTTCCTTGCCAGATATTGATGAACTCTAATAACTTGGCCTCCGTCGACACTTAAGGAAAGAATCTATCTAGAAAAGCAGTAGTAGACTCTTCCCATTCTACGGGCTCTACACTGTGCCATTGTCTACCTTCTACTGCTTAAACCATGTATGAGCTACATCTTGTAGCTAATAGGCAACTAACTCAGCATTCTCACTAAAAGTCACTCCCATAATATTTATGATTTTTTACACCTAATTGAGGAACTCTTCCAGATTCTTTTCAGGCTTAGATCTTGAAAATAGAGGAGAATTTATTCAGATGAAGTCCTGAATCCTGGCTGCAGTAGTATTGGCCACTGGGTTGGCCTGAACAACAGCTACTCATTCATTCTGGACTATTATAAAATAGTCTGGAGTGGTGAACGTATCTCTAAATTTTGGATGGGAGATATCCTCGTCCAAGGGATCTGCCTTAACGGGCGGAGGTGCTGGCTTGTTTCCAATTCTTATTCCTTTGGTATTTTTGGGAGGCATGTTGCATAAATGGAAGGAATTAATAAATTAGACTATGAGTTTTAGCTTGAGCCCATGCTTACTCGCACAACATGAATACTTAAAAAAGGGAAACTTTCCTAAAAACATCTCGTATCCTCTTACCCATAAGTGTGGCGCACTACACACCCATGCACAAGACACTACTTGACATGGATTTTAGACTCCCTAGGACTCTGTTGAACCTTAGGCTCTGATACCAAGTTTGTAATGCCCAAGTTTGCACCTCGGACATCACACGGTGCTTATAACCCTGAAGGACCACAAGCTAACCCATGACTAGTACCTACTATGAGCACTAAATAATAATATTGAAATAATGTGCAAGTTAGGTTGAAATTCCATAAGGTTCATAATCTGAAGACTGAAAAAATATAGCAACTAAAAATAATATCTAAAAATTAAATATTGTCAGAACTAGTCTACTTTGAAAAGCCTCTACTAAACTATCTTAATCAGGAGTTGATGGGATAATCCCCCAACTAACTTTGACTAAAAAAATACTAAATCAAATCTACTGTAATACTAAAATAAAATAATATCCTCGATAAATGAGGACTCGCTACTGAATCTATGGTGGTTGCTGACCGAATCTGTCTAAGACCAGTCAAGAACCTAAGCATCCAAACCTATGATAAAAGATATCATAGATAAAAGAGAGAGTAAGTGTCAGTACATGGAATGTACTAGTATGGTAGATGAGGTAAGGATGAATGCAAGGGTTCATATACATGAATAGTTACTGATTGAATGATATGGGATAACTGAATAGGATTACATGGAATACTGAAACTACTGTAAATACTAAATATGCAATACTGCACATATACATATATATTGTATCTGATATTTATACTGAAACTGAGTCTGAGTTATGATAACTGATATCTGAGATTTTTTATAACTAAATTACTGATAACTGGGTGACTATTTTTGACAGTCCTGATTTTGTAGAACTGAAATTAGTTCTATGGGTTCGCTCGGTGCTGAATCCTACTCCCAACTAAATGATACTTATTACTAAACTAAACTGAACTGGACTGAGGTACACTGAGTTCTGTAACTAAGTACTACTATTCGTGACATTACTGAAAATATTCTGTAGCTATGTGATTCTAGGTATACAGCTAGATTGTGGGTATTAAATGCCCCCAGGACTCGATAGCATCAATAATAAATATGTATTAATCATGAAAGCATAGCACTAGTTTCTTGTTCACAATACATTCATTTTGACATTTTGTCAAACAGTTGAGAGGCATGAACTTGTACACGAATGGGAACACATGCAAACTTGTCTTGTTTGCACTATTCAATTAACATAGGCATTCTAACAAACACTTGGGAAGCATGATTTTTTCACATAATAATCAATATATATATATATATATATATCATGACTACTACATTCAACTTGTAAATTCAAGTATTTAACATGAGAATCACATAATTGACCACACATGCTATCTTAATTTCATGATAGTTATAATTAATCATGGATTGAAACCCAAACAACATCATGAACATGAATACAATCTAATTCAAGCATAAGAATCATAAATTCGTAAAGATGTTTTTTTAAATAGGGTTCTTGGACTCCATGGATGAAAGAAACCCATGAATGAATACCTAACATACCTGAGATATTAACTTCTTGAAGATTCTTTAAGGAATTCTTGAGATGTGCTCTTGATTCTTAAAGGCTAAGGTTTTATTAATTGAGAGAATGATATTCAATTTACGGAAAATTCAGTGAATAGTGACTTAACTAGGTTATTTAGGGGTAAACTAATGTGTTTAGACTGGTTAGGGTCATGGAAATAGACCAATTTACCCTTGTAAGGATTTAAATTTTTGCCACTAAAAATCCCAATTTTGGCCTTCACCGCGATGCGTTGGCATCACTGTGAGCCACTAGAAATTGAGCTAAAACTTTTTAAAAAGGACAATTGTAAAAATGGACTTTAGCGCGATGCGGAGGTATCGCAGATCCTCACTGGAAATTAATATATCTAAAAATGGGCATTGGCGCGACGCCGGCTTATCACGGAGCCTCACTAGAAACTGACAATTGCCATTTGGACCCTTACCGCGATGCGGTTCTTCCCACTTTGATATACTATTTTAGCAAAAACGCTATAACATCTCACCTGGGTATCGATTTTAGAAGAAATTTATATCGTTGGAAAGCTGACTGAATTCCCTACACTTTGGTAAGTCTTATATTGTAAAATTATAAGTGTATTGAATATTTTATATAGAAACTCTCATGTACTAAGAGCTAAACTGAGCTAGGAAAATATGGGAAATTACACTATTGGCTTCTTCTTTTCCTCCTTATGTTACCTATTGATATAATTTCATTAATATGCAATGAGGTTACCTCATAGTTCATCATATATGATGTTGTGAAGATCCCAATCTTCCAGAATGGAAGCCTTGGTTTCCTAAATTTTAAGGAGACTTCAGACTAGCTCCAGTGATTTAAGTTTGCATATGATCTTACTGAAACAAGCAAACATTGTTTCAATATTCTCATTCTCTTCCATTTTGAACAACTTCTATTCATTGACCAGGGCAGTAATCTTTGATTTCTTTACTTTGGTAGTTCCTTCATAGGTTACTTCCAATTTTTCCCATATTTTTTATGCAGTCTCGCAAGTTGACATCTTATAATATTCTTTGCCACTAACTACACAAGGAAGTAAACTTATAGCACATGCATTAGTTTGTATTATCGCTTGTTGTTCTTTGGTGACCTCAAAACTTACAAGGTCTTTTATGTTTGTACTTCTAGATTCTTTGACTTTGTCATTTTGCTTCACTTTGATTCCTAGAATTGGCTTTGGACCCTTCTTGATGACAATCCATTCTTGTAAGTCATTTGATTTGACAAATATTCTAAATTTATTCTTCCAATATTGTAACACCCCACATTTTTAGGCTAGACTTTGAATCATCATTCCTACGTATGTAAGATCTAATCCCATGATTTTTATGTGACTATAGGTTTCATGGTCTTTATCCTAGTGTGTGAAGTGCTTAGGAAGTAAAAATGTTCATAGAAATCACTTAGAGCAAAGTTGAGCTAAGATCCTTTGATTTGGTCAACTTTTGGTATTTGATTCTACAAGGGTTGACTTTGAAAGTGTACATATTTTATATATATGTAATTTTTCATCACAATATTGACCAAATGATAGATAATTGAGTTATCTTTCTAATAATACCAATTTTGCCTTAATTCAATACCCGAGCAAAAAGTTGTGGCCTTTTTCGTGAAAGGCAGTAAGGGTCCACGATTTCGCCA
This sequence comes from Capsicum baccatum var. pendulum, assembly GCA_030864225.1. Classification (NCBI taxonomy): domain Eukaryota; kingdom Viridiplantae; phylum Streptophyta; class Magnoliopsida; order Solanales; family Solanaceae; genus Capsicum; species Capsicum baccatum. Next base: position 230,320,191 of record CM061556.1, read on the forward strand.
CGACACACCAGTCTCAACGATATTTGGGGAGTGATGTGTTGCTCCCTTAATATGATATGGGATACGATGGAGAGCTTATTCCCCCTCTATTTCAGCTTCTTAAAGTTTAAGGGTCACTTTGTTCCTTTTTCTTTATGCCTAAATATCCAAGGCACGAATTAAAGCACCCTAAAGGGCGTTATTTGCCCATCTTCTTCAAATTTACTCTCGTAAAAACCCTCTATTTCCCAAGAACAATGATTCAAGCTTCTTCTCTCAAGAACACAAGGATTTAAGTTTTGAATTCAAGATTTTTTCACGAATCCAAGAGTTCAAGATTCAAAGTTAAGGAAATCTTCAAGAAATATCAAGAATAGGGTTTCTTTCACAGGTTCATCATTCAAGTCCAAGCTCCAAGCTTTCTTCACAATTCAAGAAACTTACGGTATGTCGTGTTATGAACAAAGGTATCCTTTTACCCTTGTTCCCAAATTGCATGATTTTAAGATTAAATTTTCTTGTATTTAATTAGGATTCATACCCAAGTTTTAACACTCTTGAATTATGTGATTATCATGAGATTTAAAGCTTTAAGTGTATCAAGAAGTGCTTATGTCTATATTTTAGGTATAAGGTTTATATTATGCCTGAGATTGCACTATATTGACTTGATATTATTGAAGTATTTCTAGATTGTTATTGAGCATGAAGTTTTGTTATTTTTTACCATGATTTAAAGCATGAATTTTATGACTTATGATGAAGTGTTGAGATTTTAATAAGATCATGCTCTTAAGTTTCATTTGGTAAGTTTATACCAAGAATAAGTTTTAGATTTCAAGAAGACTATGATCTTAAGATTATTTAATGATTTTATATGAAAATTTAAAGAAATATTGATTTTTCGACCCTAAGATAAGATATGGAATCCATACCTGTTCATTTTTATTACAGATTAAAGAAAAACAACGCTTGATTGGTTTTCATTAGAATCCCTTATTCTATTTTAAGGTGGATTTCCTAAAGTATGAACATAAAGTAATAAGGGAGTAGTATTTCGCACTGAGTTGGGTATGAGTACAGGGTCACATGCACAAAACTACGTACCACTGTAGGTTTAAGTGCCCATAGTGGATTAAGAACAGTGATCACTTAAGTTAAGGTCCTATTCCGATAGCAAGGATAGGATAGCTCTCCCTAATATGGTTAAGATGTTAGACTCTAGGATAACTCACATAGTTTATGTCGATCAGAAGAACCTCCTTAAGGAAGAATAAAAAGTAAAGCTATTAGAAACTAAATATGATGGCTCACAAAGTTTATTTAGTATGTTTTATTATTCATGGTTTATGATTTTTTAGCTTTCAATTTTATTTAAGCTCAAGGTAAGTCACTTACACTTAGCATGCATTATTTGAAAGTATATAAATATGTTAAGTTATTGTTTTACTTATGCATTCAACCCCATATAGTCAATATATTCCAGAAGTACTGGTCCTCAAATATTTCTATGTGCTACATTATCTCATAATGTAGGTACCAGTTATAGCTCACACATCATCATCAGACAGTTTGGAGCTTCTAGTTAGTAGGTGAAGAGTTCTCTTGATTCAAGGACTAGATTCAACTCTAGTTCTAGTAGCATTACTTTTTTTTATTTAGTCATATTGATTAGGGATAAGTGGGGGTCATGTCTCAGCTACCTATAGTTAGTACTAGTAGAGGCTTCATAGACAGTCAGTAGAGTTGATGTATTTAATTCCAGTTTTGTATGTATAACCAGAGTTGTAATCATTTTTATTACAGTTTTGTATTGATCATATTCAGAAAAGATTTATCTTCCACATATTTCTTTTAGAATTATGTAATATATTCAATTGGTGATGAGTCATAAAAGTATCATAGGTTAGCTTAGGATCACCTGTGGTTCTAAGCACGATGTGATGTCCAGGGGGTAGTCTTAGGGCATTACAAACTTGGTATCAAAGTAAAAAGTTCAAGTTTCCTAGGGTGTCTAAGAAGCCTTGTCTAGTAGAGTCTTGCAGAACAGTACAGAGACGTCTGTACTTTTCATCGAGAGGCTATAGGACATTTAAGAAATGTTTTCCTTCTTCATGCTATAGATTATGATGTAAAATTATTCTCTCAGAAATTTTTATCGGTTCATGTGTAACTCCATAATTCTCCATCAGTAAACTTTTGAAATAACCTGAGTACTTGATTCCAATTTTTGCTAAGATGATGTTCTCAAATTTACTATTAGTAACTTTAAAAGTCTAACAAGGTTCTTGAGAGGAGATCTCTAGTATGTTGTAAGTTTCTTAAGTTGAAAGCTTATGTCCTCATCCATATGAGGCATTCAGTTAAGACAGAACAATATATGTATTCAGATTCCTCATTAACACTTCAAGATAGATAGTGCTCGTGAGAGAAGTAGTATGAATCTAGGTTGTTAAATATAGTTTACATTTGAGGGATATTATGACATTGAGTGTTATGATTCATAAGTAGTAGAACCTTCTTATAGTTGAAAGTATGGGTTTAGAAGTATAGTGACAAGAAAGGTGGTAAAAGTTATTGAACAAAAGTCTATAGATGATCTTTTGTATATGATCAAGTTAGTATTGAGTTGATAGGTCCTTGTACATTAGTTTAGGGTATAGAATATGGTACAGGTTCCTTGGTTGAAGGTATAGAAGCAGTTATTCATGGTATTTATTTTGTTACAAAGGAAATGTTATTGATGAAAGTATTTGGTGGTTTAGTACTATGAATTTAGGCTTCTCTTGAGGTTGCAAGGAGTTTAGTTGAAACGTATAGATAGATGGGTGAATAGTAGTAATGTGTAAAGGGAGGATGTTCTAATGGGTTATAATAAGATAGGTTATACGATCATTATCAATTGTTGTTATTATGAGGTTCTAGTGTACTAGTTTTCTTGATGTTCTATTTTTAGCTTCCAAGTGAGAATAGTATATGAGGTTGGGTTGTTAATCATGTCTAGCACTAGACACTAAGTTTGAACAGTTGATGATCATCAAGGTGGAAATAATAATTGTTTGGTTAGTGATGTTGGTTATATGGAAGTGATCTAGTAGGATTGAATAGTATATGCAAGACTTTAAGTTTATTTGTTCGCAATTAAGTATTGTGGGTATGATTTAGATGTGTACCCAAGGTGATATGGGGGTTGTGTACCCAAGGTGATATGGGAAGAAGGCTAGTTATATAGTATATGGTATTCTTAAAAGCTAAGTTAAGGATTTATGGATAGGTGATGTTGAGTCTTTTGGTATGATTTTAATTCTCGTGGTTTTGGGAAGAATATAAGTTTAGAGATGTGATAATGGTAGGCTATGACGAAAAAGAGGAAGATTATGTGTTTAGTATGATAAGCATGTTATCAAGAAGTGTATAAGTATGTGATGAGTGTTGAAGTTAACGATAGTATATATTAAGGAAGTGTTCAAAGTTGAAGTTAGTATAGTTTATTGAAGCTTGGGAATATCCATGTTAAGATTAGAATCTAAGTCTGAATCTGGGATGATAGAGCTAACAAAAAGAAGAGTTGAAGTTGTAGATGTTGTGAACTCAGTGTATTATGATGCTCATGAAGATTCTAAGTTAGTAAGTGTTCAAGTTATTATATGATGACCATTAGGGATATAGAAAGTTAAGAGTTGTATCTCAGAAAAAAGTATTAGTAGTAGGTTTTACATTTTCAATTATAGTCTTTCAGGGTGAGTTTATTATTTATGTGTTTTGTTATATCTTGGACTCTAGAGTAGAATGATTGCAGTTAAGTATAACATTTATTGAAGAGATCCGCAGATTTAGAATGATGGGTTAAAGCTAAGGGGGAGATGATAGGATAAGTAACCAAGTCAGGCTTTCAGATTCTAGTAGTAATGCTAGTGAGTTTTAGAACATCAATAAGGGAGGAAGGTACCCGACCTATTCTTATCTCAGTGCAAATTATTGTACTTCAGTCATCACGATATCTACTCATGTCTTACATGTCTTCTCCATGATGATAGCTTCCGTTCATGCACTTGAATTTATGAATTCAAAACTTAGCTCATATAGTTCATGACTCATGTACTCATGTTTCACAGTATGCTCAGTTCCTAGAACTCATGGCCTCAGATAAGTGTCTAAGTTATTAATAATATTCTTTTATATTCTAGGTCCTCATATTTTAATCATTCAGTGACCTCTCTTGTGAATTGATAGTGGGGATGAATAATTATTTATAGAGGAGAGAGTAAATGTCTCATGTTATGGAATGATTGTTACGTGCTTGTTGTATCTCCTATTATAAGTGTGAAGGAGGATTTGGGTAGATTTTTTTGATGTACGTCATGGTTAGTAGGAATTTTATGTGTGTTTTCTTAGGGATGGTGCATGGAAGTTTATATTGATAGAGGTTTAGAGAACATGAGAAATATTCTTTTATGGGTCTTTGCTTAGAAATTTCTATGTGGTTATAATGATAGGCTTGAATATCATCTAGGTAAATAAGTGGATGGGTGCATTTTGTTCTAGTAAATTCTTAGTAAGAGGATTGAATTTAGTTATTGAATGGGTAAGAAGAGTTATTCAAGGGATATAAAGTTAAGAAAATGCATGGGGTGTTGAATTTATGTTTTAGACTAGTGTTATGGTGTTATGGGTAGTACTTTGTAGATTTAAGTAGGCTTGAACATAGTGAGAGAATTTAGTTTAGTGCAGACTTCAGTACATAGGGTTATTAGTGCCATGTGAAGATCATAAGTAGCCTCAAGTGAAGTGCAGTATTGACGGGGAACAAATAGTTGAGGGAGTATTTGAGGAGTATCTCTAATCTTAAAAGTGGCAGTTGTATTGCCTAAGACCTATTAATTCTACCCCAGCTTATATTTCGTAGGCCTATGTTCGATGTTACAGAGTTAGAGCTATATTAATATTCCTTACTCAGATAGCTTTTTCAGATCATGCCCTAGAATTCTTTCCTCCCTAATATTATTAGAAGTTCATGCAAATATTGTTGAAGAAATACTCTGGTTGAGTATAAGCTTTCATTATAATTCAGTCTATATAGCCAACAATCTAGTTTAGTAGTTAGACAGAAAAGTTCCTATGGTTTTCCGTCTTTCCTATTCCTGAGGTAATTCACCTCCATCTAAGTTATGAATTTAGTTTAGTCCATGCATCATCTTTCAGATTCAGCTATTTAGTCAAGACTCAATTCATAAGTGTTCAGTGCATAATCTCAATATTCCAAGTATTCTAGCTCAGTCAGTGTAATACCACTTGTATGATATCAGTCTCATTGTTTCATGATCCAGGCTTACATAAGTTATCACTTTCCAGTTCTATATGTATGATTTTATCATGAATATTACAAGTGAGTTCTAAACTCTCAACATGAATCATCTTCTTACAGTTAATAAAGTCAAGTCAGCTACATTACCAGACATGTCATGAGTACATTATTCCATCCTCATAAGACTTCAACAATTTTATATCCATCATTCGAGGATAAATGTTTCCTAGGGGAAGATAATGTAACACCCCACATGTTTGGGCTAGAATTTGAACTGTCGTTCCTACGTGTGTAAGCTCTAATCCCATAATTTAAAGCATGAATTTTAAGCCTCAAGTTTAAGTGTTGAGATTTCAAGAAGATCATGCTCATAAGTTTTATTTGGTAATTTTATACCAAGAATCGGTTTGAGATTTTAAGAAGACTATGATCTTAAGATTCTTTGATGATTTTATACCAAGATTTAAAGAAAGATTGATCTCTAGATCCCAAGCTAAGATATGGAATCCACACTTATTAATTTTTGTTACAGATTAAAGCTAAGAGAATCATAACTGGCTTTCATTACAAACCCTTATGAAACTGTAAGGTGAATTTCCGAAAGTATGAACATAAAGTAATAAGGGAGTAGATCACCCCTAGTGATTTAAGTTTGTATACAATCTTGCTGAATCAAGCAATAATTGTTTCAAAGTTCTCATTATCTTCCATTTTGAACAACTCATATTCATTGACCAGGGCAATAATCTTTGATTTCTTGACTTTGGTGGTTCCTTCATAGGTTACTTCCAATTTTTCCCATATTTCTTTTGTCGTCTCACAAGTTGACATCTTGTCATATTCTCCACCACTAACTACACAAAGAAGTAAACTTATAGCACATGTATTAGTTTGTATTACCTCTTGTTGTTCTTTGGTGACCTCAAAACTTTAAAGGTTTTTTATGATTATACTACTAGATTCTTTTTCTTTGTCCTTTTTCTTCTCTTTGAGTCCTAGAATTGGCTTTGGACCCTTCTTGATGACAATCCATTCTTGGAAGTCATTTGATTTGACAAGGATTCTAAATTTATTCTTCCAATAATGTAACATCCCACATTTTTAGGCTAGACTTTGAACCATCGTTCCTACGTATGTAAGATCTAATCCCATGATTTGTATGTGACTATAGGTGTCATGATCTGTATCCTAGTGTGTGAAGTGCTTAGGAGGTGAAAATGTTCATAGAAATCACTTAGAGAAAAGTTGAGCTAAGAGCCTTTGATTCAGCCAGGTTTTAGTATTCGATTCTACAAGGGTTGACTTTGAAAGTTTATAGATTTTATATATATGTAGTTTTTCATCTCAAGATCCACTAAATGATAGATAATTGAGTTATCTTTCTAACAATACCAATTTTGCCTTAATTCAATACCCGAGCGAAAAGTTATGGCCTTTTTCGTGAAAGGCAGTAAGGGTCTACGATTTGGCTGCGGCGCGTCGGTCTCAACGCGATTTGGGGAGCCATGTGTTTCTCTCTAAATATGATATGGGATGCGATGGAGAGCTTATTCCCCCTCTATTTCAGTTTCTTAAAGTTCAAGGGTCACTTTGTTCCTTTTTTCTCATGCCTAAACGTCCAAGGCAGGAATTAAAGCACCCTAAAAGACATTATTTGCCCATCTTATTCAAATCAACTCACGTAAAAACCCTCCCTTTCCCAAGAACAATGATTCAATCTTCTTCTCTCAAGAACACAAGGATTTAAATTTTGAATTCAAGATTTCTTCACGAATCCAAGTGTAATACCCCGTATTTTTTTGCTAGAATTCTAACCGTCGTTCCTACATGACTAAGATCTAATACAAGTGATTATCACGTGAATACAAGTTGCATGATCACTATCCTAGTCTATGGAGTAGTTTATAGGTGAAAAATGTTCATATCAAGGACCTAGAACAAACTTTAGCTAAGACTAATTGATTCATCCAAAGTTTGACATTCGATTCTACAAGGGTCAACTTCAAACGTGTATATCTCTTAATATACATGGAATTTTTCATCCCAAGAACTATAAAATTGTATATAATTGAATTATCTTTCCAACGATATCAATTTCGCAAAAACCCGATACCCGAGCAAAGAGTTATGCCCATTTTTGTTAGAGGCAGTAAGGGTTTACGATGGGCAATGCGCTGCCCAATCAAATATGTGTGATTGGGAGTGCGAGGCATACTTAAATGTCTGTCATAAGGTGTACGACGCACACCTTAAGGTCTGCCATGGGTTGTGCGCCGCATACCTCACTTCCAAGTGCCAAAAACACCCCTATATATGTCTATAACATGGGATTAAACTCCCATAATACCAAAATAAGTATACTTTCTCTCAAAATCACCAAGAACATTCATTATGGTTTCAATCTAAAAATTCAAATATCTCAAGATTCAACCATGAGTTTTCAATAATTCTTTGAGATTCAGAATCCTCATTCCGAGGGCTATAAGAAACACTCATTATTTTCACGAATAGAATCCCAAGGTCAAGATTTCATTCAAAGCTTTAAGTTTAAGGTATGTGGGATTTTTCAACAAGAACACCTTTTTGTTCTTGTGCCCAAATTGATTTTTCTTTTATTAATATACATGATTTTATATGTTTTGATATGAATTTGAAGCATGAATTTATACCCTATATGGTTTTATATGAGATTATGATACTCTCTATGTTTTGGAAGTTGAATTGAATGAGAATGATGACATTTTTGTACATAAAGCTGAATTTTCCAGATTTTAAAGTAACTTATACATATTTATGATGAAAAGCATGAATCTTGAGAAAATTTAATATGATTTTGATGTATGATACCTTGAGTCATAATTGGAATTGTACTAGGAGAAATTATCTGCTATAAGCACAATGAGATTTGAATTTCAAAGCTAATTTTCTTTACCAAGATGTACGATTATAAATCTGAAATTTTAAGTTTTAAGTGATTATTTTTGTGCTTATGTCATAAAGTATGAAACTTTGGAAGGTTTTATGGTGATATTGATGTATGGGTTTTTGGAACCCTATTTGAGATTATTATTTTGAGAAAATCATGTGTTATAAACACCTTGAGTTTAAATAATTTGAGATGATAAGGAATCTTTGACCTTTTGGTCGTAAAAAAGATTATTTTTAAAATCGAAATGAGAAAAAAAATCCAATTTTATTGATTTATTATGAAAGGGGTAGCATGACGGCTCCCGTTGTGAATTGTTGAAATATTTATTAGTGGATTTTCTTTTGAAAAGATCTCAACTAAGTCCGGGAGTAGTCTTTAACACCGAGCGGGACGTATAGAAGGATTGGTACTTCCCTAGAACTACATGCCCCCATAGGTTGTGAGCCTGAGGCTGATTTATATATAGTGATCACTAGTGAATAAAAGATTAAGGTCCTACTCCGATGGCAAGGATAGGACAGCTCTCCCCAACGTTGATTGAACGTTGGACTCCATGTATCTCACATGGTTTATGTTGGTTATGAGAGACTCCCAATGTGTGTATGTGTATTCTCCTATCTAATATGAAAAGTCTTATTCTTTTATCTGAGATGAAAACATATTTGTTTGAAAGACTGAGTTTGAGAAAGTCAGTATTTTCGAAAGATTTAATGTACATATATTCCAAAGAGAATTGTTATGAGATTTGATTGCTTTGATGATTTGGAATCGAGAAGGAAGTGAATTGAGATTTATTAGGATGACTCACATGTTTCACCCGATATAATTTACTCTCTTATGATTATGATGATTTTAATTCGAGCTAAGTGAGTCATTTATATCAGCATGCATAATTTTTATAAACTGTGATGATATTAAGATATTATTTTATATATGCATTTCACCCCCATATTCTTGGTACATTTTCGTGGTACTGACCCCCATATACCCTGTGCGTTGGGCTACATTTTCTCGTAATGTAGGTATGAGGTATAGTGTACATCTTCAGATCCAGTCAGCTCGCAGTATCCAGTCAGCAGGTGATGAGTCCTTTTGATTCAAGGGCTTGATTAGTTATACAGTTTGAGAAGTTTTGTATTTTCTTTATTCAGTCGTATTGAGTTGGGATAGTCGAGAGTCATGACCTAGCTACCTATAGTCCGTACTAGTAGAGGCTTCATAGATAGTTAGTAGAAGTTGATGTATTTCGTTTCAGTTTTGGTTGAAAAAGCATAGTTGAAATCTTGTAAATTCAGTTTTATATCTATCATATTCAGAAAAGAGTTATTTTTCGCAAATTTGCATAGATTTATACTTTTAATTCAGTTGCTTATGAGTTATGCCAGTAGAAGAGTTAGCTTGGGGTCACTTGTGACCCTAAGCACCGTGTGAAGTCTCGGGACCTAATTTCAGAGTGTTACACTAAGAGTTCAAGATTCCAAGTTAAAGAAATCTTCAAGAAATATCAAGAATAGGGTTTCTTTCACAGGTTCATAATTCAAGTCCAAGCTCCAAGATTTTTTCAAAAGTCAAGAAATTTATGGTATGTCGGGTTATGAACAAATGTATCCTTTTATCCTTGTGCCCAAATTGGATGATTTTAAGATTAAGTTTACTTGTTTTGAATTAGGGTTGATACCCAAGTTTTATACTCTTGAAGTATGTGATTATCAAGATATTTAAAGCTTTAAGTATATCAAGAATTGCTTATGTGTATGTTTTAACTATAAGGCTTACATTATGAATGAGATTGCACTATCTTGACTTGATACTTCTTAAGTATTTCAAGATTGTTATTGAGCATGAAGTGTTGTTATAAATTACCATTATTTAAAGAATAAATTTTAAGCCTTAAGATGAAGTGTTAAGATTTTAAGAAGATCATGCTCTTAAGATTCATTTGGTAAGTTTATACCAAGAATAAGTTTGAGATTTCAAGAAGACTATGATCTTAAGCTTATTTAATGATCTTATATGAAGATTTAAAGAAAAATTGATTTTTTGATCCTAAGATAAGATATGGAATCCATACTTGTTCATTTTTATTACAGATTAAAGAAAAGAGAAGCATAATTGGTTTTCATTATAATATCTTATTTAATTTTAAGATGGATTTCCTAAAGTATGAGGATAAAGTAATAGGGGAGTAGTATTTAGCATCGAGTTGGGTATGAGTCCAGGGTCACATGCATAGAACTACGTGCCACTGTAGGTTTAAGTGCTCATACTGGGTTAAGTATAGTAATCACTTAAGTTAAGGTACTATTCCAATGGCAAAGGTAGGAAATCTCTCCCCAATATAGGTAAGACTTTAGACTCTATGATAGCTCACATAGTTTATGTCAGTTAGAAGAACCTCCTTAAGGATGAATAAAAAGTAGAGATTTTAGAATCTAAGTGTGGTAGCTCACAAACTTTATTCAGTATGCTTTATTATTCATGGTTTATGATCTTTCAGCTTTCAATTTTATTTAAGCTTAAGGTAAGTCACTTACACTTAACATGCATTATTTGAAAGTATATAAATATATTAAGTTATTGTTTACTTATGCATTCAACCCCACATAGTCAATATATTCTAGAAGAATTGGTCCATGTATATGTCTATGTGCTACATTATCTCATAATATAGGTACCAGTTGTAACTCACACATCACCATCAGAAAGTTTTTAGCTTATAGTTAGCAAGTGAAGAGTTCTTTTGATTCAAGGACTCAATTCAACTCTAGTTCTAGTAGAGGGTCATGTCTCAGCTACCTATAGTTAGTATTAGTAGAGGCTTCATAGATAATAAATAGAGTTGATGTATTTGATTCCAGTTTTGTATGTATAACCAGAGTTGTAATAATTTTTATTATAGTTTGGTATTGATCATATTCATAAAAGATTTATATTTCACTTATTTCTTTTATAATTATGTAATTTATTTAGTTGCTCACATTCCTAAAAGTATCATTGGTTAGCTTAGGATCACTTTTGGTTCTAAGAACCGTGTGATACCCATGGGGTAGTCTCAGTTCACTACAAACTTGGTATTAGAGCAAAAAGTTCAAGTGTCCTAGGGTTTCTATGAAGTCGTGTCTAGTTGAGTCTCGTGGAACGGTACAGAGACGTTTGTACTTTTCTTCAAGAGGCTATAGGGCACTTAATAAATGTTTTCCTTCTTCATGCTCTAGATCATGATGTAAAATTATTCTCTGAGAAACTTTTATCGGTTGATGTGTAAATCCATAATTCTCCATCTGTAACCTTTTGAGATAACCTGAGTACTAGATTCCAAACTCTCCTAAAATGATGCTCTCAAATTTAGTATCAGTAACTTCAAAAGTTAAACAAGGTTCTTGAGAGGAGATCGCTAGTATGTTGTAAGTTTATTCAGTTGAAAGTTTATGTCCATATCCGTATGAGGCATTTAGTTAAGGCAAAACAGTTCAAGACAGATGGTGCTTATGAGAGGAGTAATATGAATCTAAGTTGTTAAATAAAGTTTACATTTAAGCGATATTATGACATTGAGTGTTATGATTCATAAGTAGTAGAACCTTCTTATAGTTGGAAGTATGGGTTTAGAAGCATAGTGACAAGAAAGGTGGTAATGGTGGTTGAATGAATGTATATAGATGAACTTTTGCTTATGATCAGGTTAGTAGTGAGGTGATAGGTCCTTGTACATTAGTTTAGGGTATTGAATGTGGTACATGTTCCTTGGTTGAAGGTATAGAAAGAGTTATTAATGGTATTTATTGTGTTAGAAAAGTATAGGTTATGGATGAAAGTATTTGGTCATTGAGTACTATGAATTTAGGTTTCTCTTGAGGTTGCAAAGAGTTTAGTTGAAACGTATAGATAGATGGGTGAATAGTAGTAATGTGTAAAGGGAGGATGTTATAATGGGTTATAATAAGATAGGTTATACGATCATTATCAATTATTGTTATTATGAGGTTCTAGTGTACTAGTATTTCTTAATGTTTTATTTTTAGCTTCCAAGTGAGAATAGTATATGAGGTTGGGTTGTTAATCATGTCTAGCACTAGAAACTAAGTTTGAACAATAGATGATCATCAAGGTGGAAATAATAATTGTTTGGTTAGTGATGTTGGTTATATGGAAGTGATCTAGTAGGATTGAATAGTATATGCAAGAGTTTAAGTTTATTTGTTTGCAATTGAGTATGATGTTATAGGTAGGATTTAGAAGTGTACCTAAGGTGATATGGGGGTTGTGTTATTTCTAAGATAATTAAAGAGTGTGTGTGGTTAGTGGTACCCTTGAGTTGCTAAATGGGAAAAAGACTAGTTATATAGTATATGGTATTCTTAATAGCTATGTTAAGTAGTTATGGATAGATGATGTTGATTCTTTTGGTATGATTTTAATTCTTGTGGTTTTGGGAAGAATATAAGTTTAGAGATGTGATAATGGTAGGCTATGATGGAAAAGAGGCAGATTATGTGTTTAGTATGACAAGCATGTTGTTAAAAAATGTGTAAGTATATGATGAGTGTTGAAGCTAAGGGTAGTATATATTATGGGATTGTTCAAAGATGAAGTTAGTATAGTTCATTAGAAACATGGGAATATCTATATTAAGAGTTAGAATCTATGTTTGAATCTGGGATGATTGAACTAACATAGAGAAGAGTTGAACATCTAGATGGTGTGAACTCAAGGTATTGTAATGCTCATGAAGATTCTAAGTTAGTAAGTGGTCAACTTATAATATGATGACCATTGGGGATATAGAAAGTTAAAAGTTGTATCTGAGAAAAAAGTATTAGTAGTGGGTTTTACATTTTCAAGTGTAGTCTTTCATGGTGAGTTTATTATTTACGTGTATTGTTATATCTTGGACTCTAGAGTAAAATGGTTGCAGTGAAGTTTAGATTTTATTATAGGGATCCGCAGATTTAGAATGATGGGTTAAATCTAAGGGGGAGATGATAGGATAAGTAACCAAGTCAAGCTTTCAGATTCTAGTAGTGATGCTAGTGAGTTTTAGGACATCAATAAGGGAGGAAGATACCCGACCTATTCTTATCTCAGCATAAATTATTGTACTTCAGTCATCACGATATCTACTCTTGTCTTACTTGTCTTCTCCATGATCACAGCTTCTACTCATGCTCTTGAATTTATGGATTCCAAACTTAGCTCATGTACGCATGCTTCACATTATGCTTAGTTCCTAGTACTCACGGCCTTAGATAAGTGTCTAAGTTATGAATAGTATTCTTTCATATTCCAGGTCCTCATGTTTTAATCCTTCAGTGACCACTCCTGTGAATTAATAGTGGTAATGAGTAATTATTTAGAGAGGAGGGAGTAAATGTCTCATGTTGGGGAAAGATTGTTGCGTGCTTATCGTATCTTAGGTTTTAAGTGTGAAGGAGGATTTAGGCTGAGTTATTTGATGTACGTCATGGTTAGTTGAAATTTCATGTGTGCTTTCTTGGGGATAATGCATGAAAGTCGTTGTTGATAGAGGTTTAGAGAACATGAGAAAGATGCTTTTATGGGTGTTTGTTTAGAAGTTTGTATGTGGTTATAATGATAGTCTTGAATGTCATCTTGGTATATGAGTGGATGGGTGTATTGTGTGCTAGTAAATTCCTAGTAAAAGGATTGAATTTAGTTATTGAATGTCTAAGAATAGTTATTCTAGTGATATGAAGTAGTGTTATGGTGTTATGGGTAGTACTTTATAGATTTGAGTAGGCTTGAACATAGTGAGAGAATTTAGTTTAGCTAAAGTTTCAGTAGATAGGGTTATTAGTGCCATGTGAAGATCATAAGTAGCCTCAAGTGAAGTGCAGTATTGAAGGGGAAAAAATAGTTGAGGGAGTATTTGAGGAGTATCTCTAATCTTGAAAGTGACAATTGTATAGCCTAAGGCCTAGTAATTCTACCCCAGCTTATGTTTCGTAGGCCTATGTTCGATGTTCTAGAATTAGAGATATATTAATATTCCTTGCTCAGATATCTTAATCAGATCATGCTCAAGAATTCTTTCCTCCCTAATATTATTAGAGGTTCTTGCAAATATTGTAGAAGAAATACTCTGGTTGAGTATAAGCTTTCAGTATAATTCTGTCTGTGTAGACAACAATCTAGTTTAGTAGTCAGACAGAAATGTTCCTATGATTTTCCATCTTTCCTATTGCTGAGGTAATTTCTTCACCTCCATGTAAGTTACGAATTTTGTTCAGTCCATGCATCATGTTTCAGATTCATCTATTTAGTCAAGACTCAATTCATAAGTGTTCAGTGCATAATCTCAATATTCCAAGTATTCTATCTCAGCCAGTGTAATACCACTTGTACGATATCAGTCTCGTTGTCTCATGATCCAGGCTTGCATAAGTTATCATTTTCCAGTTCTATATGTATTAGTTTATCATGAATATTACAAGTGAGTTCTAAACTCTCAACATGAATCAGCTTCTTACAGTCAATAAATTCAAGTCAGCTTCATTTCCAGACATGTCATGAGTACATTATTCCATACTCATAAGACTTCAACAAGATTCTATCCATTATTCGAGGATGAATGTTTCCAACGGAAAGATAATGTAACACCCTACATGTTTGAGCTAGACTTTGATCTGTCGTTCCTACGTGTGTAAGCTCTAATCCCATGATTTAAAGGATGAATTTTAAGCCTCAAGTTTAAATGTTGAGATTTCAAGAAGATCATGCTCGTAAGTTTTATTTGTTAAGTTTATACCAAGAATAAGTTTGATATTACAAGTAGACTATGATCTTAAGCTTCTTTGATGATTTTCTACCAAGATTTAAAGAAAGATTGATCTTTTTATCTTTAGCTAGGATATGGAATCCACACTTATTTATTTTGATTACAGATTAAAGCACAGAAAATCATAATTGGTTTTCATTATAAACCCTTATGCTGCTTTAAGATGAATTTCCTAAAGTATGAGCATAAAGTAATAATGGAGTAGTATTTAACACCGAGTTGTGTATAAGTCCAAGGTCACATGCCCCAAAACTACATGCCACCTTAGGTTTAAGTGCCCATAGTGTGTTAAGTATAGTTATCACTTCAGTTAACGACCTATTTCGATGGCAAGGATAGGACAGCTTTCCCCAACATGGGTAAGACATTGGACTCCATGATAGCTCACAGGGTTTATATCGGTTAGCAGAACCTCCCTAAGTAAGAATAAAAAGTAAAGCTTATAAAAACTAAGTGTGGTGGCTCACAAAGTTTATTCAGTATTCTTTTTTATTCATGGTTTATGTTCTTTCAACTTTCAGTTTTATTCAAGCTCAAGGTGAGTCACTTACACTTAACATGCATTATTTAAAAACTCTATGAATATATTAAGTTATTATTTTACTTATGCATTAACCCCCCACATACTCAGTACATTCCAGAAGTACTGATCTATATATATGTCTATGTGTTACATTGTCTCATAATATAGGTACCAGTTGTAGCTAACACATCATCATCAGATAGTTTGCAGCTTCCGGTTATCATGTGAAGAGTTCTTTTGATTCAAGGACCCGATTCAACTTTAGTTCTTGTAGCATTTCTTTTTGTTTTTAGTTGTATTGATTCAGGATAGATGGGGGTCATGTCCCGGCTACCTATAGTCAGTATTAGTAGAGGATTCATAGATAGTCAGTAGAATTGATGTATTTGATTCCAGTTTTGTTTGTATAACCAGAGTTTAAATCATTCTTAATACTGTATTGTATTGATCATATTTCGAAAATATTTATCTTCCACTTATTTCTTTCAGAATTATGTTATATATTTAGTTGCTCACGAGTTATACAAGTATCATAGTTAGCTTAGGATCACTTGTTCTTTTAAGCACCATATGACGTCTAAGGGGTAATCTCTGGGCATTCCAAATAAGAGTAGTGTAGTCCATTGGAGTATAGTGGTCTTGTGGAGGAGTGACTATCTTGAAGAAGATCACTGGGAATTTGATAATTTTCCATTTGATTTTTGCTTACTTGCGGTTAAGTAGCACGGTTGGTGAGACCTTCTATGATACCAATTGAAATTCAAAAGAGGGTGAATTAAAAATTTTCTACGAGTCGACTACTGGCTCCTCATAGTCGACTCGCCAGCAGATCAGTACGCATCATAAAATAGATTAGATTTGAAATAATTAAGCAAATAAATAATCGAACGTAAAGTAAAGACACTGAGATTTATCCTGGTTCGGAACGGCAATATGGTGCCTACTTCAAGTCCACTTGGGTTTCAATGTTTCCTTAGATCGTTCAATGTCGAGCTCGAGTATAATGATGGGAAACAAGTTCTGAAGACTTATTTTGTTCTTCAGATCTTGTGAAATATCATCAGTTTTGTAACACCCCGCATTTTTTAGCTAGACATCAAACCGTCGTTCCTATGTGTGTAAGCTCAAATTACATGGTTTACATTTAAATTCATGTGTCATGATATTTCTCCTAGTATATGAAGTGGCTATGAGGTGAAAAATTCTCATAGAAATCGCTTAAAGCAAAGTTGAGCTAAGAATTCTTCATTCGTCAAAAGTTTGATACTCGATTCTAAAAGGGTCATCTTTAAACAAATATAAATTTTTTATGTATAGAATTTATCATATTACGACCCACCAAATTGTAGATAGTTTAATTATATTTCCAACGATACCAATTTCATTGAAATCCAATACCCGAATGAAAAGTTATGTCATTTTTTATGTGAGGCAGTGAGCTATCGCGATAAGGTCACGACGTGAGTTTCATTCCTATTTTTGGGTGTCACGACGCGATTTTAATTTCCATTGAACATCACGCCACGATTTTCATTTACATGAGAAAGAGAGGCCAAGGGGTAGTTTAGTCCTTTTTCCCCATCCTCAGCCGTTCAAACACGAATTATAACCCAAAGAGGGGCATTATTTGCCCATCTTCTTCAAATCAACTCACGTAAAAACCATCCCCTTTCCCCAAGAACAAAATTCAACTCTTCTCCTCCAAGTAATCTAGAATTTAAGCCTTTCAAGTTCAAGATTCTCAAGGAAGTTTCAAGAATAGGACTTCATTCTTCAAATCAAGAACACAATAGGAGAAAGACAACTATGGTTTGGGCACTCAAGCTTAAAGGTCCAATCTTTTCAAAATTTCTTTGTGATTTCTACGAAATCCAAGGTATTTGGGGTTTTCCTAAAACTACATGGGTATGGTAAAATTGTTTTGATGATGAATAAATGTTTTGGAATCATGAACTTACTAAGGGGTTTTGGATTTACAATTACATTTATGTATTATGAAACTTTATTGATTATAAAGTTTTGGCATTGAGGCCTTTCCCCCAAATTTTATTTATAACCATGTATAAGTATATATATGTATGTTTTTCATGAGTTTGAATGATGAATTGAGAGCATGAACTATTAGTAATCTCTCTATTGTTTACAGGCTTCTTGTTTTCGTAAGTTTTGATTTATTCAAAATGCATTATTAGAAGCATGATACAAATGTATTGAATTTTTTGGTTATCACTAGATTATGTATTTGAATTGAAGAGAGGGTGTTTTACATGGTGTTAAAGGTTAAATATGTTTACTAAGAAGATTGCATATTTTGTCACAAATTTCATGACCACCACATGTTTGTTGAAATGTTGAAAAGAGTGATCTTTGCATAACTGAATAAATATTTTGAAGTATGAATCTTCTTGAATTATTTGAAGTATGGTGGTACAAACTTTATGTTTTGAATGAAGAGACTATGATATGATATTTTTATGGCTTAGAAATACAACTTTCAAGTCTTGATATGATGATATCAAAATAGATTATGCCATAACATACTCAGAACAGAATATAAGTCTGATTTAATTCAGATTTTCAGAACTTAATTTCAGAAAGATGCATGTTTATAAAAGGTTAAAAAAGGGCTTAAAGAGAGTTAGATGGTTACCTGAAGAAAGTACGAGTTGGTAGACTCAATGCTAGAAACTGTGATTTGCCGACAAGGGGTTATGGTACCATGTTGTGTGGTCTTTTATACCTTCATTTATACCGTCCAACTTTGGTACTATGGTTAGGAGTCATTCTTTGTGGTCTTTTGCACTACCATGACATGTTGATTTAATTAGAGATCATGGCACCATATTGTGTGGTCTTGTGTGTCTCCTTATACTGATACTCCAATCCTTGTGGCAAACTTAGATTGGAGGCTTGGCCACCGAGTTAAGGTCGGATTCCATATAGCCCATGAAATTACAAATTGTAGGGAGTACTATCTAACTCAAAAGTAAGATAAAGAATGACTTATGGATTTTCCAAATCATTGTTCAAAGTCATTTAAATATGCACATGTGTTTTTCATATATCATATAAAATTATTTACAAATTGCTTTCATTTATGTTGTATAAAAAATACATTATTTTGGATTGCTCTGCGTACCAGTATATCTGTATTGACCCCCTATATTTTAGAGTCCGAGGCACAGTTCAGAGGTTTCGCTAAGCCGTAGATTTATTAGAAAGAAGTGTGCAGCCGGTGAGCCTTCTTTATTTCGGAAGGCCTATTTTTAGAACATTGTTATTTCATTTTAGTTTTGGGTCCGATTGGGGGCCTTGTCCTAATTTTAGACAAGTTGTTAATTTCTGATATATAAGAGATTTCACACACTGAAGTAGATGTTGTCTAGATACTTATGGATTTCATTCAGCATTGTTAAATTGAATTCAGAACAAGACCATGATTCCTTTTGTTTACTTTCTGCATTTCTTCTTATGTATGTGAACGGTGTTCATGATTGCCAAATAGAAAGGGGCGCTTGGGCTTTCATGGTTTAGAATGTTCATCACGGCCAGGGCCCCATCTTGGGTCGTGATAAGTTTGTGTTACAAATTTGACTCGATCCTACTCATTATACAACAATTGTAAACTAAAAGTTACAAAGCTTTGTGAGACTATGATTGAGACACTTTGATATTCTTCTTAAATTTGTGTAAACCATGTCTATCTTCAGTCTTCTTCTTTTATAGTCTTCGACTGCTACTCTTCATAAGGAAACCAAGAGATTTCTTCTTAATCAAGGATTTGAATTGATTTCTTGATTGAGGAATGTAGTCATATGATATGTCCATATACGGATTTTACTCATGTACATATCAAATATTTCCTTGATATTTTTTTCCTTTTGGTCTTGTAGTGATTGATCTGATTTGCTGCGATTCTCGTGACTGATCTAATTTGTTGCGATTCTCGGGATTGAGATTCTCCTTCCATTTGATTCATTTTTTTGGATACCGTGGATTATGATTTGATGTTCTTCCGTTCCTGGAGCCGCCTTCCTTACTTGCTTCCTTTATCTTTTCATTATTAGCAGTCTTCCAATATCCTGCAAAGATCCACTCGTTAGTTTGTCATTATTAAAACTAAACTTAGGAGGCTAACATTTATTATATATATTTTTCTTATACTTGGTGGCCATTTGAGAGAGAAGATGCAGAGGCTAAAAATTTTATTGATCACTGATTTTCTTTTGTGCAATTTTAGAATGGCCATTTGATGTTGGTAGCATGAGTATATTTAGTTTAATCTTTCATTAATGAGTAGATTTTATTTTAATCAATTAGAATATCATGTATTATATTAATAGCATGTTATCTGGGATTTATTAGATTCTTTGGAACTATAAGTATCGTCCCATATCTTTGTAATCATATATAATTATAGCTAATGTATCATGAAATAACCTACTTTCACCCATTTTGAGTTGGTATCAGAAACAAGGTTACTCCTTTGATTATAATCTTTTATTATCGTAATTCTTTTCTACCATGGATTCTTCCTCCCAAAATACAAGCATTGTTCCAAACCTACATCCATTTCTTTTGGTGTAAAACTCAATGGCAATAACTACTATCTTAGTCCTCGTGTTTTGAGATATTTGTGGCAAGTCGTGGGAAAATACGATACCTGTTGGGAACAATTAAAGAGCCTCTCATCAGTGATACCACATATGAAAATTAGAGTATAGATATCATCAATGCCATGGAACCCAACATTATGAGTTTATTTGTTTATCATCCAACGGCCAAGAGTATTCGAGACACTGTGTCTCAAATAGATTACAAAAGGGTGGATAGATCAGTTATTTATGATCTCTCTTGTCAAGCAATGCGTAGGAAATAAGAGGGGAAAATAATTTCCTCATACTTTGCAGATTTGTGCAAAATATGATAAGAACTAGATCATCATAAGCCCATCTCTTTCACACAACTTGATGTTGTTCAGGCCCAGTGGAAGAAAATTGAAGAAGAACATGTTTATATTTCCTTGGCTGGTCTAGATGATATTTGTGATCGTGATCAAAGTGATATTCTTCGCACAAATTACTTTCCCAATACAGAATCTGCTTTTGCAATGGTTTTAAGTAAAGAACAACAGAGGAACTCAATGTTAAATAATTATACAGGTCCTAGTATGTCTATGGTAGCAAGGACTTAATTGATCGAGAATTGTAATTACCATTTAAAAGCTCATAACAATGGTAAAAAGGGTTGCACTCATTACGGCAATTCCAAATATGCAGTTTACAATTGTTTTAAATTGCATAGTTATCCAGATTGGTGGGATAGTTTCAATGAAAAAAATTCCATAAAAAGAGGTGATCGAAAGGATGGTGATCAAATTAATGAGAAAGTTGATGCTATGTCCTCTTCTAACATATCACTACGAACTGTTGGAACAACTTTGAAGTCAACTAAAATAGGTGATTTTGATTCTTATAATACCTTGTCATTCATCAGGTAATATTGGATCAGCTCTCATTAATAAGGATTCTTATAAGGACATAAGATAGGTTATTGACTTCGGATCCACTAATCACGTGACCTTTGATCGGTCTCTTCTGCAGGCTTCAAGAAAACCATATGTTTCACATGTGTCCAATGAAAATGGTGTATCATCCATAGTCACTAGTGCTGAAACTATTATTTTGACTCCTTCCTTGTCTCTAGAGCATACATTATTTATTCTATCACTATCCAATAATCTTTTGTATGTGTCTCAAGTAATTGAAAAATCAAATTGTCTAGTGATAATATATCCTTATTTTGCATCTTTGAGGACCTCAACAACAAGGAGATTATTGGGCGTGGTACTAAAAAAGGGGGCTTTATTATGTGGATGATGAATGCCATAGTGTTGCTCTAACCAGTCAAGGTTCCTTTTCTGCAAAACAACACCAAATATTGATGTGGCATTGAAAATTTGGTCATGCTTCTTTTGATTATATTAAACACTTGTTTCCAACTTTATTTTCATAGTGCAATCTCTCTAATTTTCATTGTGATGTTTGTGTATTAGAGAAAAGTCATCATACCACTTATCCTACTAGTAAGGTGACTAGGCCATTTGCATTGATGTACTCTGATTTATGGGGTCATTCTCTAATTCCTACATTATCTGAATATCGATGGTTTTTAATCTTTGTTGATGTTTTAGTCAGATGGCATGGCTTTATATAATGAAGAATAAAAGTGATGTTTCTGAATGTTATTGTTTATTTCATAAGGTGATGTAAACTCAATTTTTGGCCAAAATAAAAGTTCTTAGATCAGATAATGGAGGAAAATTTGTTAATCAAATATTTCAGTCTTATCTCCATAATCATGGCATCATTCATGAAATAACATTCTCGTTTAAACCTCAACAAATCATGTAATAGAAAGAAAAAATTATCGTACATTAAAAGTTATGCGTGCATGTTTGATTAGTTCTCATATGCAACCTGCATCTTGGGAGGATGCTATTTTTATGTAGTTTATTTAATAAATCACCTACTTAATAGTGTTCTCCATTTTAAGACTCCCTTAAATCACATCTCCAGTTCTATCAGTCTCTCATCCACCTTAAACTTAGAACCTCGAGTTTTAGGTTGTCTTGTTTTTGTTCATCTCCCAAAACATAAACATACCAAGATAGATCCATGTACATTATGTTGTGTCTTTTTTGGGTTTGTTCCTCATAAAAAGGGCTACAAATGTTATCATCCCCCTACCAAAAGGTTGTATATGACTATGGATGTTACTTTTTATAAGACAAAGAGGTATTTCTCTCCAAAGATATTTAGTTCTTCTCTTCAGGGGGAGGATAAGGTTCAAGAGAAGAATTGGATGGTGTTACTACCTGACAATGGTGGTATAAATTTAGATAACGCATGGCAAATCTCAACAATGCTGAGCCATTGAATTCTCAGTAAAGTAGTACAACAAGAAAGTAAACAACCCCTCTGTCTTGTACTATAATACCCCATACTTCTCAACGCTCGGATAATGCATAGAATGAGCCCTTAGGATACCTATATCGACAGTAAACTATGTTAAGTTAGGATGGAATGTGTTAGGGTTACTTTTAGACATTGAAAAAGGGTTGGCGTCGCAAAGGGGATGCTCCGCAGAGGCCCCGCATCACGGAGGGATCACAAAGAGCCACTGGATGGGGTCTAATATGGCTCCGCGCCATGGAACTCCAACTCCGCTTTTGGTTTGTGCCATAAACCCCAAGGTTTGCAATGGATCCGCAATGCAAAGCCTCTCTCGGGCATCAAAAGTTGCTCTATTTTGATTAATTTTAAAAGCATTAATGTATTTTCACATTCCTAAGTCATTCCCGATCTCTTATATATGAGTTAAGAGTCTTAATAATGTTATTTTACCTCGTTAAATCCCTAATTATCATTACTTAAGCAAGAAAGGAGAAACTACTTAGGGTTTGAGGATTTTAATCTCCAAGGGTTAAATTTCACTTCGTTATCATCGATAGCAAGGTACGTTGGACTATCCTAACTCTTATGGGCATAAGTTTAATGTTTTACCAAGATTTAAGAATGTGTGTATATGTAATAGGTTTTGGAAAACCATTTAGAAAGCATGCATCAGGAACCCAATTTTATGAAAGTATGTATTTATCATGGGATTTTTTCCATAAACTTGATTTATAATTATGTGCATATATGATATAAGCTTTGAAAAGTGATTTATGAGCATGATTTATGAAATTTCCTCTCCCATGATAAAATCTATGGTATTAACATGTTGCGGGTTGTTCTAATGCATGATTAAAAGTTGAGTTTAAGCGTTTTACCATCATTTATGGATTGACCTTGCTTTATGATCCAGTGAGAGCATGTTTTCTTATCTTATAAATGCTCCTTGTGTTAAATAAAATAAATGCATGTGATTTATGGAAAATATGACCACCTTATGATTTAATTCTTGAAATGAGAGTATTTTGCACAAGTCCTTATATGCTTTGGAAACAAGAACTCTCATGTTTTATGTAAATCTTTTGGATGGTCATTTATGTATATTTGAATGAGAAGGGCTATGGATTTGATATGATATGATATGGCTTGCAAGTCTAGGTATGATTATATCTAATATGGGATGACCTTAACATGAAAAATGTGAATATTTATAAGCATGAACCATAACTTTTAAAATACTAAAATTGGGCTTAAAGAGAACTAAATGGTTACCTGAAGAAGGCAAGAGTTCAGATAACTGATAGCCATAAATTGTGTTTTGCCGATATGGATTTTTTATTATATTTTATTCGACAAGTTGGATAACATGGTTTGTCGACAAGTTGGGCATACTTTTTATGATACTTCAATCCTTGCGGGAAATTGGGATGGGGAGCTTGACCAATGAGTTAATGGTGGACCCATATAGCCCGTGGATAATTATGTTTGTAGGATAAACCATCTAGATCAAAAGTAAATTAAAGAGTTGAGTCAATGTTTTACAAGCATGAATTGAAGCTCTTCATATTATGACCAAGTATTTTTACATACATTATGATAAATTGTTTTCACAATGTTGTTGACTACTTTGCATGAAATATACATTACTTTTGGATTTTTCTACATACCAATAATTTTTCGAGTACTAACCTCCTTAATACAGGTTATGAGGTCAGTCCCATGGTCTAGCTCTACAGTAGATTGTTCTCAAACGTTCAGAGTTGGTGAGCCTCCCTTACACTAGAAGGCATTCTATCGATATGCAGTCTCATTCAGGTTTATGGTCCGCTCGGAGGCCTTATCCCAGCCTAGATAGACTAGTGTTTTTAGTTCAGGAGAGGTTTTGTAGATTGGTTTAGATTGGATTTGGGTTTTCTTATGGATTGCTGCCATGAAATTTAAAGTTTGATTATGGAATTTTCATGTTTTAGTTTATCTTCTGCACTTTTATTTCAAGTAAATTATTCTTACGATGGTATGCTAAGGAATCTCTCAAGTCTTCGTGGGTCGAAATACCCATCGCAGTCAGGGCCTCAGCTCAGGTTGTGACATCTACCCACCATTGAATCTCCTTGTGTTGATGTCCCTGAGGTATGTATAATTCTAAGGAAACTAATACTAACAATTTAATTAATGATGCTACACTAGTGATTTCTAATGATGATAACAAAAACAAGTATCAATTGCCTCCTCGGACCAATCGAGGAAAATCACTGACAAGATACTTCCTAAATAATCCAAAGGTAGTCAAGTATCTATTCCTTATTATGTTTCCAGTGAACACTTGCCAAGATATTTTTAAGGTTTTGTGTGTCAGATATTGTTGGTTAAATTCCTACAAGATTTGATGAAGCATTGATGATCCTAAGTGGGCATAATCCATGATTGAGGAGATGCAAGCACTAGAGAAAATTAGACCTGAGATATTGTGAAGTTAAAAAGGAAAGAAAACTATTGGATGCAAATGTATTGTTTTCATGTAACACAAGTCTAATGGCTCAATTAATTAGTTCAAAGCAAGAATAGTTGCTCATGTATTTACACAAACATATGGTGTTAATTATAGGATACTTGTGCACCTGTAGCAAGGCTAAATATTGTTCGTGCTCTATTATCTATAGCTACTAATTTTGATTGACCTTTAAATCAAAATGATGTGAAGAATGCTTTCTTGCACAGATATTTATCTGAAAAAATTTATATGAGCATATCTCTTAGGTACAACACTTCTAAAAATACAGATTTGGTTTGTAGGCTAAAAAAGGCATTGTATGGCTTGAAGTAATCTCCTAGATCATGGTTGGGCAGGTTTTGACTAACAATGAAGAAATATGGCTATACTTAGAGCAACGCGAACCATATTTTTTTTCCAAGAGACAAAATGATAAGATAACTGTTCTTATCATTTATGTTGAAGACATGACTGTTACCGGTGATGATGTTAATAAGATAACTAAATTAAAGACTTACTTGTCTTCTGAGTTTGATATAACAGAAATCTAGGCAGATTAAATTATTTCTTGGATATTGATGTTATTAGGTCCAAAAAAGGAATATTTTTGTCTCAATGCAAATATGTTCTTGATTTGTTAAAGGAGATAGGCATGTTAGGTTATAAATCTATTGATACGCTGATTGAACAAAATCATAACTTAGAGGAACTTCTTGATGAAGTTCCTACTAATAAAACATGAAATCAAAGATTAGTGGGACGCTTTATATACTTATCACATACAAGATCGGATATTGCTTATGTGGTCAGTATGGTAAGTCACTTTATGCATAATCCAAGAGAAGTTCATATGAATCCAGTCATAAAAATCTTGTGATACTTGAAGCCAACACCAGGAAGAGGTCAAATGTTCTCTAAGAATAACAATACAAAAATTATGGGTTGTTTTGATTTAGATTGGTGTGCAAAAGGGGAAGCACGACACTCAACAACAGGATATTTCACTTTTGTTGGAGGTAATCTGGTTACTCATAAAAGTAAAAAAATAGAAGGTTGTCTCATTGTCTAGCGTAGAAGCTAATTATAGAGCAATGGTTAAAGGTATTCAAGAATTACTATGGTTGAAACGGCTTAAGGGGGAATTTGGTTTTTCGCTCTATAAACCTACAAAGTTATTTTACGACAACCAGTCAGCTATTAGAATTGCAAAAAATCCAATTCAACGTGAACATACGAAACATGTAAGGATTGAATGTAATTTCATCTATGAGAAGTTTGAGGATAAAATAATTGAAGTTCCATATGTGAAGAACATAAAGCAGTTGGTTGATGTTCTAACAAATGTTGTATCCACACAAACGTTTAGTAACTCACTTGTCAAGATGGCAATACAAGATATCTATGCTCCATCTTAAGGGTGAGTGTTAGCATGAGTATATTTAGTTTGATCTTTCATTAATAAGTAGATTTTATTTTAATCAATTAGAATATCACGTATTATATTAGTAGCATATTATCTGGGATTTAGTAGATTCTTTGGGATAATAAGTATCATCTCATATCTTTGTAATTATATATATATATTATAGCTGATGTATCATGAAATAATATACTTCCTTTGCCCATTCTGAGTGATCTCACATTGAATGATCTTTTTTTAGTGATTTGTATAGAATATCTGATGATATGATTAATTTTTCTCTTATTTTTAATATTACATATGTCATATGTACCCAAAATGAGTATGATATAAAATTTAATGTGTCCTCAACTCGTTCTTTTATTTAAAACTCATTTTTGACGTTTGTTGCACGTGTATATTTTAGTGCTTATTTGTTCAAGCTTTTTAAAAAAATAGAAGTTGCATTTGTCCATCTCCTAAATCACCCTTGGGGTCAATAAGGTAACACTATCCCTGTCCATCTCCTACTTCATTTCCTTTGAAAGAAAAGCAAACGTCTCTTTTTCTTTCACTAGGAAAAATAATTTAACAGTTCATTTTATTGTCCCTATTCTCATTTGGAAGGTTCCAAATGAAAGGTTTTTCCTTTAAGAATTTTTAATGGAAAATCTATCGGATTTACCAATTTTTGAAATCCACGTAAATATCATCGTCATCATTCCCATTCCCGAGTAATATTTCATCTACTCTTTCTTCTCTTGTAGTTACCCCACAAAATCCTCCTAACTTACTTACTCTGCCTCCAAACTAGTTGGTGCTATATTCCATGGTATTAATCTTTTTCAAGAGGTCATGTATCAACTCATCAAGGTCCACCATACACTTTAGATAATTTTTATTATATATATTTATGTATATATATTTTGTGTATGTGTTAGTTTCGGTATATCCATTTGTTATATAATTTTATCTTGTACTTGGTGGTTGTTCAATGGGTGAGATACAATACAAAAATAGTTCATGTAACACCCCACATTTTTGAGATAGAAAGTGAATTGTCCTTTCTACGTGTATAAACCCAAACCAGTGATTTCTATTTAGATATAAGTGTAAATATCAATTCACTATCAATTATTTAGGGTGGGTACATCTTTGGAGATTGATTGAGGTCATATAAATCTCCTAGTTCAAAGTTTTGTTGAGAACTTTTCTACCGATTGAGTTTTAGTAGACGTTAATACTTGGGTTACATTTCAATGACTATTACTCCTAGAATATAATGATTTTAGGTGGTCTACTATATACCAAATTAAAGGTCCTTGAGTCTTTCTTCCAACTTAATTGATTGTTTGTCAATCCGAGTTTGGAGTAAGAAGTTATAGGCATATTAGTGAGATACTATCCAGGGTGTGTGATGGCCGTGTGAGGCAAGGTTCATGTCGCACAATTGGGGGGCGAGGCACGGTTGGAGCCCTGTGATTGGGACCGTTGTGCGACCCCCTCTTTTCAAACATAAAAATACATTTTTCCCTCATTAAATTAAGGGCAAAATAGTCTTTTCACCCCATATAACTCCTTCAATCTATTTTATAACCCTAAAGACATCTTAAACTATTAGAATCTCCCAAATTCCTCATTCTCTTCCTTTGAAGAAAATCAAGAAGGATTTCTTTATTCCAAATCTCATAGGTTCCAAACTCAAGGTTCTTCTTCAATTTTCCTCCATCAAAAGGTATGTAACCGATCCAAAAACTCAAGGGATTAACTATGAGGTTTTGATAAATGCTAAATTGTATATATATGTATATGTTATGGGTTTTGAAATTATCAGAAGTGCATGCATTATGAACCCCCATTTTATGATGAACTTTATGTATTAACTAATGTTAAGGATTGTTTAACGAATGATTAAAAATTGAGTTTCAAATGCTTCTTTTGTTAGGAAAGACCCCCCACTATCAAAGTGCATGATAGGGTAGTAGCGGAAGAATACCCAAACCTAACTTTTTCTTTCAATTGGAACCAAGAGGCAACTAGCAAACCAAAGAACAATAGTAATACGACAACAAATTAATCAATCAGAAAAATGGTAAGACAAAAATAAAATCAATCAAGACAAGACACCAAATTTAATTGAAAATCCTTCGTTATGAAGAGTAAGAAAGCATGGGACCAAAACCTCCACTATAATCACCAAGAGTAACAATATTGTTCTCCAAAATTAGCCACAAAACAAGTGTCAAACAATGAGTAACAACATGTAATACCCTGAGAATCCAAACCAATATTAAATCATGCTTCAAAATCATCAAAAATAAATTATAGTTCCTTGGTAATTTTGTGAGTGAGTTTGATGTATATTAAGGCCTCAAATAACTCCTATCAATTAGACGAATCAAAATATCCCTTACCAATTGAGTTCTTGAGAGGATGATTTATAGTTAACTTCAAATGAGTATATATTTCATTTACCAAGTATTTTTCATATCATGACCCACCAAAATATATATAATTAAATTAGCTTTCCAACAATACTAATTTTGCCTTAATCCGATATCGGGAAAAAATGTTATGCCGATTTTATCAGAGAGTTGTCCAACTGTCATAGTGCAACGGCCAGGCTTGACGGACCATCAAGCCAGTGACGGACCGCCAAGACAGTGATGGAACGTCAAGATAGGCCGTCAAATTCAGGTAGTGAGCTTTTTTTCTGGCCATAAACTGATGGATTGAGTGATGGTCAGTCACCAGAGTGACGGTCCATCACCCAAACCCTCAACCAAGTCTATACAACGACGTAATGACATTTTTAATGAGATTTTTGGGTATTTTTCCACCCTTTTTAAAACCTAATTCGATCAATTTAAACAACATAACTCCTTATTCATCCTTAACATTAAAATTAGAGTTCCTTTCAATATCATTCCTTAAGAATAAGATTCAAACCCTTCTTCAAGAAAACTCAAGAATCCAAGTATCACCATTCAAGAACTTTCAAGAAAAGTTATTCTCCTTCAAGATTTAAACTTTTGAGGTATGTTAAAAGTTCATGCATGGGTCCTTTCCACCCATGGATTCCAAGAACCCAATTTCAAATTCAAAGTTGTGATTTTTACAAGATATTGTGATTATAAACATGAATCCCCATAAATTTTGATTTTATACCATGTTTACATGTAATTGTTATTGTTATTAATCCCCGCACATTTGAATGGTGTTGTTCATTGAATTTAACCTTAATTGGTGATTTTAGTAGGGAAATTATGCTATTACTATAAGTTTTAAAACTATTCTCATGCTTAGCTTAAACCATAAATTCCAAGTGTTTGATGAAAGCCCACAAGAAGGAGTTTTGAATAAATTCTTACATATCATGTCCTCAAAGTTCTAGTATAATCTTGCTAATATTGTTATCGAGTCCTAGGGGTTTGAATATCCAAAATTTATTTTCTTACCTAGTTTTCAATATTTATAGAATGGTTACAGAATAGTTATGATCCCTATTATTTTAGTCAGTATTTTAATTAATTATGCATATTCAGTCTAACATTCCAAGTGCTTTAGTTGGGAGTAGTATTTAGCACAGAGAGAATGCAGGGGTGATGATGTTGGGCGTATTTACACGCCTAAAGCACTATAATTTACCCATATTTTAACTAAGTTTTAAGGACAAAATATATAATTCCTGCACTTTTAGTCCATTTTCCTATAAGTGAGCTAACCAACGTGATTAGCATGTTTTCAGGTATTTATGATGAAGATTTCAGCACTTTGTGGACCTTTCGGTAGCAAGGGAAACTTCACGTAAGAAGGAAGGCAGCTTTTGGAAGCTTGTGGACTGAATGTGATGCATGGAGAATCCGTCCCGGGCAAAATCAATATTTCTAAATACTTAGGGGTGCAGCAGTAACCCAGTAGGACTAGGACAAGGATAAAAACCCTATTTCAGTAGGACTAGGACAAGGGTGTTATAAAAACCCTATTTGCTGAATTTTTTAGCAAGCTTTTCATTCACGCTTTTCATTAAGCTTTTCATAATTCATTCGACACTTTTAAGATTTATTCACGTTACTTTCTGACAGATAAAACTCGGCTCTCTTGAGGAACAGCCAAGAAGAAAAATGGCATCTCCTTCTTGACGTTTAGGTCATCCCATCGCCAAGATTATTCTAGGTTGTGGTATGATGATTATATCTATTGTGATCTCCGTTATACTCATGAGTAGCTAAAATTCACTGTTAGGGTTATGGAAGCCTTTTGAGATACTATCTACTACTATGAGTTTGTGAATTCTTGATACGTATGCTACTTATATCATTACTCTCTTCATCTTAATTAAATTCTTGTGGTTGCAAACATATAGAATACGCCATTATAGCATTAACTTGTTCGAGAGAAAAGTTACATGTTTGGAAAAGAGAGTGTGACAAGGAAATAGGGCTACCAACCCCTGTTTACACGTTAGTGCCGTAACTGGATTAACCTCTTGGAGAGTTTGTACCGTTAGTTATACACTTTAAGCTCGAGAGAGTTAAAGTGAAATAATCCTTGATGGTCGGGAGACACTAGGATTTACCATTAAAATATGAATCTCTATAAGTGCATGCATGTCTGAATTCCGTATAACTCATAGTTAATAGATACATAGAACTCATAAGGTGTACATAACCCTAACTTATTACTCTCTGTGATTAAATTTTACCAAACAAAGCATTCAGTCGTTACTTTGATACTCTTAATTCACACCACAAGTAAATCCCCCCTTTCCATAGAATTTTCGACCAACAATCTACTAACAGTTGCAACACTTAGTGACCAAGTATTCCCTGTGGGATTCAACACCCAACCCACTTGGGTTCTATATTCGATAGCGACCGCTTACACTCTTACGAGAGTTGTAGTTTGGGCGTTATCAAATTTTGGCGCGGTTGCCGGGGAATACGATTGTCAAATAAGTTTGTGATAGTTACTAGACCCTTTGGTCAAAGATTCTCAGATTTTACTTTTAGTTGTTGTTTTAGTTTTATTCAGGTTTTGCTCAGTGCATGCCAAATACTCAAAGTTCTGGTCAGCCATTATTACCCATAAACCTTGAACCGCAACTTATTGGCAGAATGGATGCACAACGTGACATTGAAAGAAGGGTTGCTCAACAGGAGCAGGCTAGATTAGTTGTATTGGCCGCTGCTCAAGTACATCAACAGAATATTGATAACCCAGGGCGAGCAACAAATCTTGATGATGAGGACCTGGGTGATAATGAGTTACTGAATCCTAGGCGTACTGATGAAGTGGCGGCACCTATGCAGAGAAGAGATCGTCAAACTAGAATGAGACCTGAACGTCGAGCTGTGCAGGTTCCGTTCGATGATGATGATGATGATCTGGATGGAGCTGGTGCCACAGGGGTTATTATTCCTCCGCCCTTGGCACCCGGAGCAAAGTTCAATATCACTAGCACTATGATTCAGTTATTACAACTCAAAGGGTTATTTGGTGGTCTTGCAGGAGACGATCCGAATATGCATCTGATTAACATTATCTCAATATGCAAGGCATTTGATAATACAGGGGTTGGACAGAATGCGATTCGGCTGCGCTTATTTCCATTGTCTCTATCTGGAGAGCCAACTCTATGGTTGAACGGGCTAACTCCTGACTCTATCACTAATTGGAGGCAACTGAATGACGCTTTCCTAGAAAGATTCTATCCGCCATCCAAAAGAGCACAATTAAGAGATGAGATCAGCAATTTTCGACAGCTTCCAACTGAAGCTCTCCACGAAATATAGGAGAGATTCAAGAAGAAGCTTATGAGGTGCCCAAATCATCTTATGACCAATGTCCACTTGATGGAGATATTATATAGGGCTTTGAATTCGGTGACTAAGCCAGTGGTTGATAATGCTGCAGGTGGTTCATTCATGGACCTTACTATTATTCAGGCAAGTGATATGCTAGATCGTATGACAAAGTAGAGTAGAGCTTGGCATACCAGGGATTTTGAAGTAGCAAGCTCTACTGTATCTTTTGGCATGACTGTAGAACAAAGGCGAAGAGCAGAGGAACGTGACCAAGATATGGCACATATGAAAATGCAGATGGATCTTCTTACCAAGCATCTATTATCAGGGAAGATCGAAAAAGTCAAAGCTGTGGTGTCACAGGGAAGAGATGAATCCAGTTTTGAAGAAGAAGCTCACTACTTGAATAATCAGGGGGGTTTTCGAGGCAATGCCCAAGAAAACCAAGGTCGGAACTATTATGATAAATCTGGAAACAAGGACCATGATCAAGGTAGTTGGAAGAATAAGACTGACAGGAGTGGTTTGTATGTTCCTCCTGGAAGTCGTGACGCCGCTGCAACTGGTTCTAGAAAGATGTCCATGGAGGACATGATGGCTAAGCTGTTGAAAGGAGTGGAAGAAACTAACACGGGGGTAGCTGGGGTAAAGAATGATTTGTCCTCAATAAATCAACTGGTTGACTCGCATTCTACTGCAATTAAACAGCTGGAACAACAACTGAGTCAACTTTCAGCGGCATTCAATCAAAGAAAGGCTGGCACTTTACCTAGCGACACGGTGCAAAACCTAAGAAATGATGGATCATGTATGGCTATTACTACCAGGAGTGGTAAAGTGTTGGAAAGTCCATCTGAAGGCAAGCAGGTGGTTGATAATATAGAGGAGAATGTTATTGATGCAGATTGTGATGATACTGTATAAGCTAAAAATCAGAATGAGAGCGTTCAGGAGAAAACTATTCCCCTTCCACCACCACCTTTTCCTCAGACACTGAAGAAGAAGGTTGATGACACTCCTGAAAAGGTTGATAATCGGAAGCAAGATAAAAAGTAAGTGGTGGAGAAAACTATTCCCCTTCCACCACCACATTTTCCTTAGAGATTAAAGAAGAAAGCTGATGACACCAAGTTCAGTAAATTCATGACTATGTTGAAGCAGTTGACTATTAATGTTCCTTTGGTAGAAGCGCTGGAATAGATGCCTGGATACGCCAAATTCATGAAGGAACTTTTGACAAAGAAGAGGGAATTAAGCTATGAGCTGGCAGTTAATGTTCATCATTACAGTGCAATTGCCACGAGGTCTTTAGTACAGAAGAAAGTAGATCCTGGTTCTTTTACTATTACTGGCACGGTTGGATCTATGAATTTTGCTAAGGCATTATGCGATCTAGGGGCTAGCATCAATTTGATGTCGCTATCTATTTACAAAAAGTTGGGGTTGGGTGACCCGACACCAACCAATATGTGGCTCGTGATGGCAGACAGGTCGGTAAAACGACCTGTTGGTATCTTATATAATGTATTGGTGAAGGTTTCTTCCTTCATTTTTCCTACAGACTTTGTTATTTTGGATTATGAGGTGGATTCTGAAGCTCCCATAATCTTGGGTCGTCCTTTCCTCGCAACAGAAAGTGTGCTTATTGATTTACGAGCCAATGAGCTTTTATTTTGGATAAATAACGAAGTGGTTCGTTTTGATGTATGCAAATCGATGAAGCATCCTAGAGATATGGATAAGTTCTCTGTAGCTGATGTTTATTATAAGGATGAGAAAGAATTATCTGTAGAGAAGCAACTTACTGTTGAGCCATTGTCTGTTGTGCTGTGGAATTTGGAGCGTGAGGAGGTTTAAGAATATGAAGAAACTGTTTGTGCTCTAACAGGAATAAGGTCCTATTCTCATGCTCCTAAGAAGCTGGACCTTGATCTTAAGAATTGACTTTCACCACCAGCATAACCGTCCATTGAAGAGTGACCAGTACTAGAATTAAAAGAGCTCCCCAGTCACCTGAAGTATGCGTTTTTGGGAAGTGGTGATACACTTCCACTTATTGTTGGAGCTGATTTAAGTGAACAACATGTAGAGGCTCTCATCTCTGTTCTGAAAAGGTATAAGAGAGCCATTGATTGGACTATTGATGATATAATTGGTATCCCTCATGGGATATGTATGCACAAGATTCATCTCGAAAAAGAGTGCGTGCCCACAATGAAGCATCAGTGTCGTTTGAACACATTCAGAAAATTATCCACCATCTATCTTGATGAAGTCTAAGTAATCGAGGTAACTATCTCATGCCGCGACAATAAATCAAGCGCTATATGGGAGGCAACCCATTGTTTTTACTTGTTTTGTTTTCCTAGGAGTTTGTTTTGTTAAATAAAAATCCAAAAAGAAGAGTCGAGCCACGATCAAAAGTAAGGCGCTTGGTGGGAGGCAACCCATCGTTCTAATCGTTTTTGTTGTTTTTGAGCAAGTGTAGGTGCAAGACATATAAAGGAGGAGATTGGTCTCAAATTTTGATTTGGAAGTGTTCCATGTTGAAGGTGGTAAGTTAGGAATGAGGAAGCAAAGGCAATAGACAAGGCAATGCCTATGCGAATCTAGGCAACGAACAAGGCAAGGCCTATGTAAATCTAGGTAACGGACAAGGCAAGGCCTATGCTATGACCTAAGCTCTCTGAATTGGCAATGCCATAGCATAGGCGCCGCCTATTCTCAACTAGGCAAAGCTAAAGGTGTTGCCTATGCCATTGCCTTTGCTCTCTGAATCAACTATGCCATAGCATAGGCGCCGCATATTCCGAACTATGCCATAACATAGGCGCCGCCTATGCTCAACTAGGCTTTGCTAAAGGCGCCGCCTATGCTAAGTATAGGCAAAGAATTAGGCGCCGCCTACCCTTACTTTTTGGACCCTAACGCGATTTTTCATGGATCAAAACTGAGCCAAGCCTTGGTCTATAATTAGAACTTCAACCTTAAGACAAAATGCACTTGTTTGCTCAACCTAGGCGCCGCCTAACCTTCCCAACTCTCTCAAAACTTTTCTTTTTGCTCATCTAGCCTTGCAAGATCATCTTCTGAGTCCATCTCCAAGTAAGTTCTTCTATTATATTTCGTAGTTGTTGAGATGCTACGTTTATAATGATTTGTTAGATCTTGAAGTGGTGTTGGTGATTGGAATATGGTTAGTTTGTAATGATACATCTAGTTGAGTGAAAGAATATGTGTGGGTGTTCTTAACTTTGTTCCGACTTGAACTTGATTTTTATACACTGTCATACTTTTATGGAATCGAAATTGTGAAGTTAATGCATAATCTTGAAAGTTGAAAGCTTAAATGTTTGAATAACTCGTTCATCAAGATACCGATCATGATTGACTATAAGCATAAGATGTTGTGATTATTTCTATGCAATAACTTGATACGATCTCTATGTGGTAGTCTTGTTCGAAAAAAGTGCATTAATCCAAACATGAAAGTGTGGTTAAGATTACATGAAAATATGATTGTGCTAAATATGTTGTTGGAACATATCGCCTAAATATATGTCGACGAAGTCTGAGTAATCGACATCACTCACTTAATTAGTCTGTGCCAACAAATTTAGTGTGGGGTGGTGCCATTACTGTTTGTTTTTCAATTGAATCTTCTGAGATGAAGCTAACATGACTCTATTAGGATCTCAGGTAGAATGGCCTCAAAAAGGACGACAAGGAAAACAGAAAAAAGTGTCCACCTCATTGAAAGGCCAGAAAAGGGGAAGAAAAGAGCAAGTTGAATCCTCCTCGCTGCAAATACCTCAACGCACTTTTGGATCAAGTGGGGTACATTTAGAGGAAACTCTGAGGATGAAGACTATGATGACGATTCCGACGTAGGGGTTATGACCCCAGACATAGCAGAGGAGTCCGACTAATCAGGTTTTCCTTATTTATTTTCCACTGAGGGCAGTGTGTCTCGTCTAAGTGTGGGGTGCTGGTATTTAAAAGGGGTGGTAGATAAAAGGAAAGTAGAGAGGTTGTTTAAAAGAGAGTGTTAATGGCATAATGTGATGTATTAAAGCGCTTAGGGAACATAGTCACTATTTCTGGCCAAAATAGTCCTACCTGTCCCTTAGCCTACATTACAACCTGTAAAGACCTATTTGATCCTAAGCTTAGCATTCTGATATTAGTAGAGCATTACACTAAGGACAAGCCTATGGTCAGTAGTTGAAACATATGAATTCTTTGTGAGAGTGAGAGTGAGAGCAAGGAGAATCTTATACCCATGTTTCGAAAAATGGAAAACTGTGAGTGATTATGGGTGATATCTTGTGTGAGACACACATTGTTAATGATTATTGGGTAGTTTTGTATGATTCTTTGTGCCTTAACTTGTGGATATGAATTAACCATCATCACGAGTCTATGTTGGAGATTGAATTGTTTCTACCAGTGATCAAGAAAACTACTCTTTGTTAATAATTGTCGTGCCTGTCTTGATGAATATTTTGTGTTATTTCTGTGAAATCCTAGTTAGATTTTTGCATGGACGTAATATTTTGTTCGAGGACGAACAAAGCTTTAAGTGTGGGGTGTTGATGTTCGGCGTATTTACACGCCTAAAGCACTATAATTTACCCATATTTTAGCTAAGTTTTAAGGACAAAATATATAATTCCTGCACTTTTAGTCCATTTTCCTATAAGTAAGCTAACCAACGTGATTAGCATGTTTTCAGGTATTTATGATGAAGATTTCAGCACTTTGTGAACCTTTCGGTAGCAAGGGAAACTTCACGTAAGAAGGAAGACAACTTTTGGAAGCTTGTGGACTGAATGTGATGCATGGAGAATCCGTCCCGGGCAAAATCAGTATTTTTTAATACTTAGGGGTGCAGCAGTAATCCAGTAGGACTAGGACAAGGATAAAAACCCTATTTCAGTAGGACTAGGACAAGGATGTTATAAAAACCCTATTTGCTGAATTTTTCAGCAAGCTTTTCATTCACGCTTTTCATTAAGCTTTTCATAATTCATTCGACACTTTTAGAATTTTTTCACGTTACTTTCTGACAGAGAAAACTCGGCTCTCTTGAGGAACGGCCAAGAAGAAAAATGGTATCTCCTTCTTGACGTTTAAGTCATCCCATCGCTAAGATTATTCTAGGTTGTGGTATGATGATTATATCTATTGTGATCTCTGTTATACTCATGAGTAGCTAAAC
Source organism: Capsicum baccatum var. pendulum (assembly GCA_030864225.1). Classification (NCBI taxonomy): domain Eukaryota; kingdom Viridiplantae; phylum Streptophyta; class Magnoliopsida; order Solanales; family Solanaceae; genus Capsicum; species Capsicum baccatum. The sequence goes on from CM061556.1 coordinate 230,357,597, forward strand.
TTCTCTGTTAGGGTTATGGAAGCCTTTTGAGATACTATCTACTACTATGAGTTTATGAATTCTTGATACGTATGCTACTTATATCATTACTCTCTTTATCTTAATTAAATTCTTGTGGTTGCAAACATATAGAATACGCCATTATAGCATTAACTTGTTCGAGAGAAAAGTTACATGTTTGGAAAAGAGAGTGTGACAAGGAAATAGGGCTACCAACCTCTATTTACACGTTAGTGCCGTAACTGGATTAACCTCTTGGAGAGTTTGTACCGTTAGTTATACACTTTAAGCTCGAGAGAGTTAAAGTGAAATAATCCTGGATGGCCGAGAGACACTAGGATTTACCATTAGAATACGAATCTCTATAAGTGCATGCATGTCTGAATTCCGCATAACTCATAGTTAATAGATACGTAGAAATCATAACGTAGACATAACCCTAACTTATTACTCTCTGTGATTAAATTTTACTAAACCAAGCATTCAGTCGTTACTTTGATACTCTTAATTCACGCCACAAGTAAATCCCCCCTTTCCGTAGAATTTTCGACCAACAATCTACTAGAAGTTGCAACACTTAGTGTCCAAGTATTCCCTGTGGGATTCAACACCCAACCCAGTTGGGTTCTATATTTGACAGCGACCGCTTACACTCTTACGAGAGTTGTAGTTTGGGCGTTATCAGGTGACGGCTTCCCCGTCAGTTAGAAAGAGTCATTAGTAGGATTCCTTACATTCTAGTACTACATAGCCAGCGTTAGATATAAGGAGTCACCCATCAGTTGAGGCTTGACTTCGCCTAGGTGTTACCTATCAGTTTAGGCTTGACATCCTGGTTGTTTAGTAGCTAGTATATCCATTAAGCCATATTTTAGTACCCATGGTATGGTACTGACATCCTTCCAACTGGGGTCACAATCCGGACCCTATTTAGCTCATGGTTAGGTGATAGCTCCCACAGTCTCAATCCAGTATTCAGTTCGGTAATCTGTTTTAGTTTTGCTGACCATAGCATACAGATATCAGTTATCCATTTATTAGTATTCAATATTTTAGTTTACAGATTATATTCAAATTATTTTTTATGCTTGGTCATGCATTCTCAGTCTTTATAGATTTTATGCATTCAACTAGGTACTTCGTGATATTCCTTCAGTCATTTATTACTCATGCACATGAAACCATGCATATTAGCCTAACCTCATTTAGTATACTAGTACATTCAAAGTACTGATCGCATATCCATTTCTTGAGTTATGATGTTTAATATCATAGGTTCGAACGCTCAGTTCCCTGATCGCACATAGACATACCAAATTATCAGCTGTAGCATTAGTGAGTCCTCATACTTTGAGGACATAGTTTATTTATCTCAATTTACCATCTCATTTTAGTGTTTTCTATTTAGTTGGAGTTAGTTTACGGTTTGTCCTATCATCTACACAGTTAGTAAGTAGAGGATTTTTAGACTAGTACAGACAGTTAGTCAGTTTTAGTCATTATCATTAGTTGTTTTATCAGTGTTCTCAGTACTATTTTATAGATATTATCAAAACTATGTGTTAAAACCTTATGGTATTTCTGCATATAATTTTTTGATATCAAATATACTCAGTGCTCAAGGAAGGTACTACCATCATGGGTTAGCTTGAGATCACTTGTGACCGTAGGCACCGTGTAGCGCCCAGGGTGTACTCTCGGGGGCATTACAAAATTGGTATCAGAGCCTAAGGTTTTAAAGTATCCTAAGGAGTTTGAAAGCTGCGTTGACTAGAGTCTTGTGCATGGGTGTAAAGTGCACCACAATAATGGACAAGAGGCTACGAGACATTTTAGGGAAAGTTTCCCTTCTTTCGGTGTTCATATCATGTAAATGAGCATGCGATCAAGTAAAACTCTCTATCTAATTCGACCTTTCTTTCATTTACAGAATATGCCTCCTAGAAATACTAATGGAAGAATAAACGAAAACCAGCCAGCACCTCCGCCCGTTCAAAAAAATCCCCTGAATGAGTATGTTTCTCATGCAGAGTTTAGAGTTGTATTCACTATTCTAGCTCATTCTATAGCCGTTCAAAACTGTTCTGTCAGCTGCTATTCAGGATAACCTAGTGGCCAATAATTCTGCAGCTAGGATTTGGGACTTTAGCCGAATGAATCCTCCTTCATTTTTGGGATCTAAGTATGAAGAGGATCCACAGGAATTCCTCAACATGGTGTAGAAGGTAATAGAAATTATGGGGGTGACTTCTAGTAAGAGTGCTGAATTGTCTACTTACAAGCTGTAGGATGTAGCATATACCTGGTTTAAGCAGTGCAAAAGGGATAGGGGCATAGATGAAGGACCCATAGAATGGGAGGATTTTGCTACAACCTTCTTAGATAAATTCTTTCCATTGAAGCTGAGGGAAGCTAAAGTATTAAGAGTTTATCAACTTAAAATAGGGCAACATGAGTGTGAAATACTATTCCCTCAAGTTTACTCAACTAGATAGGTATTCTCCTCATGTAGTAGCTGATAATAGGTCTAGGATGAGCAAGTTCATGTCTGGAGTATCTGATAGTCTGGTCAAGCAGTGTATGACTGCCACGTTTATAAAAGAGATGGACCTATCTAGGTTGATGCTCCATGCACAGTATATTAAGGAGGAAAAGACTAAAGAGAGATAAAGAGAGAGGGGGAATAAGAGGGATAGGATAGGTAGTTTCAACTTTGATTAGCCAAGGTCAAAAGGTGGTAACCTATCACGATCCGAGCCGGGTCCCTAGCCATGACGAGCATCCAAAACCATGGAGGCCCGAGCGCCCTTCTATTTCTGGTAATCATGCATAATAATAAATAATTAAAAAATGTGGAAATGAAATAAACGGAATCATGGTCATACTCTTAATTCAATTTAACAATACTGGAAAGAAATCCATCAATATCTAACAACATCTGAATCAGTATGCAAAATCTCTACTACATACAAAAATAACAACTTTCTGAAACTGGGACAAGGCCCCCAGTGGACCTAAACCAAAAATAAATGACAAAGTCTGAAAGACATAGGCCTTCCAGAATAAAGAAGGCTCACCACTGCACACTTCACTTCTGTCTAAAAACTCTACGACTACCAGGACCTCTAGACTGAGACCCTGAAAGGTAGGGGGTCAATACAATTGTACTGGTACGTAGAGCAAATTCAAAATAATATTTTATTCAACATAGGTGAGAGCAATTAAAAAATAGTTTATAAATATAACATATGATATGAAAATACATGGGCATTTTAAAAGACTCTAAACAATCATCTAAACTCTGTGTCATACTCTTTATCTTACTTCTACGCTAGCTAGTATACCCTACAATTCTGCAATTCTATTGGCTATATGGAATCTTCCCTTAACTCGGCAGCCAAGCCCCAACATGAGTTTACCGCAAGGATTGGAGTCTCTATTTCTCTACTACGCTACAGGGCCGTTGCCAACGTACAATTTTCCTTTCGAGTGTCATAAACCCGTGTCGACAAATCATTGTTTTGGGCAATAAGTCAATTTACTCGTGCCTTCTTTGGGTAACCACCTAACCCTCTTTAAGCCCATTTTTAACTCTTTAAAATATGTATTCTCTGAAATCAAACTCTGAAAACTCTAGCTTTGTTATGGCATATATTTAAATGGTATCGTCATAACATTAACTTACAAGTAACATCTCTGAGCCATTAATCGAAAAATATAATCCCCGCTTTCAAAACATAAGGGTTAGGACCACTATATCAATAATCAATTCAAAGAACTCATTTTAACACATGCAAGAAACCCTCTCTTTTTCAACATTTCAATAACATAAGGTGGTCATGTCAATTTACTCAATCATATGAAATTCTTTCTCTTTAAAACAAGGATATAGTTTTATGAAGAAGACTCTCTCTCATCATCTCTAAATCATGTTCAAATACTATGAAATAAAGAAAAAACACTTTCAACCCATAACACATGCATTTCAAATCATTATAGATAAGATTACAAACTTTAATTTCATCACCAGAGAGGAACTTCATAATTATGCTCTCTATCAATCTTCAAAACTCAATTTCATACATATACATATGTCTATAACTCAGTTTAAGGGGAAAGGCCTCATGGCCAAAACTATAATAGCATGAAAACATTCAGGATGCATAATTTAAAACATAGATTCCAAAACCCCTTTATAATTTCATGCTTGATAAACTTTAGATCAAATTCAAGTGTTTCAACAATCCCATGTAGTTTTAAGATAAACCCCACGTACCTTAGTTGCAAAGAATTCGTGAAGAAGTTTCGAAAAAATTAGACCTTAAAGCTTGATTGCTCAAACCCTAGTTGTTTTCTCCTCTTGTGTTCTTAAAAGATGAACTAGGAATCTTAGGAGAGTTTTGACGTTACTAATAAACCTAAATTCATTTAAGGATGATTATGGACAGTTTTGGGATGTGAAAGGACTTAGTTGCCCTTAAAATGACTTAAAATGATGAATTTACGTTGTTAGGCCATAAAGTATATGCCGCATTACCCATCGCCTAAGCTAGGCTAGGCAGCGCATTGCCCATCACCTAAGTTAGGATGGGCGGCCCTAACCCATTGCCTAAGATAGGTTGGGTGGCGCCTAACTTATGGCATAACCATTCCAGTGTACTTAGGCAATTTGTTAGGCGACACACTCCACTTTTCAAAGTCATAAATTTTTGCTCGGTTATCGAATTTATGAGAAATTGGTATCGTTGAAAAGATACTTCGAAAACTTTTCATTTGATATATATTAGGCCATATAATTTGATATATACAAAAATTTATGGTCGATGGAAGGTGTCTCAAGTTAAAACGTCCACTAAGACTTAATCAATAGAAATGTTTTCCACTCGTGTTTTAGTTTGGGGATTTTTCTTGACCTCAATTCATATTCAAAGGTATTCTCGTACTATAGGATTGATCAACACACATATATTAATAAGGAATCATTTAGTTCGGGTGTATACGCGTGGGAACGACGGTTTAAATTCTAGCCTGAAAGTATGGGGTGTTACATTATCTCCCCATTGGGATCATTCATCCTTGAATGATGGGTAGGGATTTGTTGAAGCTATAAAAGTGTAGAATAAAGAACATAATATTTATTTGAACATTTTTCCTCAACAAAAATATGCAAAGGCGCCACACGATCTTCATGATAACCCCTAGGGAAATGGGTAAGCACGAAACATGAGATAACGAAACTTGACGTCGACATGATCTTGTCATGTGTTTTATGGCACATGATCAAAACATTGTAAGACATAACTTTTCCTAAGATCCCTCATCCTGATTAAGATTGGTACAAGAGATGAGATAAGCTTCTCACAAAACACATGAATATTAGCATTCTCCATCTTCTAAGCTACAATGAAAAGACTTAAACTTAGAAACACTACTTGTCTATACCTCAACATTAATCAACATACTTCATCATGTCCAACTTACAATTCTTCTGTAACATATTTAACCACAAGAATTTGTATCCCATCATATAATACTTCAATGTTGAAGCCTAACTCGGAGGAAGGAGGAGCTAATTTAAACTACGGGACCCTATACGTTACATCACATTAAGAAATCATCTCACCTCATCACTATAATCCAACAACCTCAAGTCTTAATTCAAAGAATACTAACCACATGGAACATTATTTTGTGTTTTCATCAATCACAAAATTTCAGCCTACTGCTACCACACCCCACTTTATGGACATCTCCACTAAGACCTACAAATTCAATCATTTTTACCAAGATTCTCGCCATATACTTCCCTCCTAACTACTTCACGTAAATAATATTCATCTCCTTCTTTCCCCTGATTTTCTAACCTTAGCTCAAGAAATCACATCGAAATTTTCACCAAAAACGACATCTACTCCCCCATCTAAAACACTTCTACGCTTCCACAACCACCGTCATACTAGCATACAGAGGGTCATTAAAGGACCTAAGCAAGAGAATCATGAAAGGGAGTAACACTATTCGGTTATAACATTTACTTATAGCCATGCTCAAGGTGGGACATGAGTTCAAGATACGGTAGGATAACAGAGTGTTTCATATATCAGGTGTTTGGATCACAAGTGGAGAGTCGTTCTGGCATAAACTCAACATAGCACAAGTTTTTAGGATGACCACAGTGAGAAACATGAGAGCTTACATCATGAGTCTTATAACATGTGTGTGGAATTCATGAAGTCAACGATTTAGGCAAGGACTTCTACTCAAAGCTATCGATTCTCATTTTCAGAACTAAAATAGTCATGAGTTCATACAACTTTATCATTTTGGCTAATCCCGACATAAAATGAATCGTTATAATTTGAAAACATAGTTCCTTAGAACCAATCATGATTTTGGGACACAAATTTGTTGTTCATGAGCAACATAACATAGAGTTTGGATACATAGAATACTAGATCATCGAGGGTCATTATTTCTTCTAGTTTGGAAGTCGGGACATGTCATAAGTTACATAGAGTGCTCAAACCTTAGACATAGGTAAGACTTGGATACATAACGTAAGGCATTAGCAGAGTGACCTCGTAGAATGAGTAGGAGGAGTTTGCTTGAATTGTAATAGATTTGTCATGAATCTTACTTGAAACTTGACACCGTAAGAAAATTTGAGAACTACTTTAACTCATTATCTCCCCCTTAGATCAAAGTCATAATCCTAGACTTGCAGGCATAACCTCTCATCAAATATATATCCACAACTCTCAACACAAGAGATATACCACCATACACATTACCGCTAATCCCTCTCAGATAAAGTATACTTTGTAGGTCATGTGTTTCGAAAATACTACTCTTACTTTTTCTAGCCTCTACAGCCATCACCCTACAACCCATACTCACGTAAATGAGATGTGCCAACCATTCGAGGAACATGAACACTAGTTGAAGTACTAAGCTTTCCGATATCTACACACCTAATCACAAAGGGGTACCAACATACACATCAACATAACCTCCCCTCCATTGATTTTTTTCAAGGAAACTAAATTCATTCTAGAACATCCCCTTTAGGTACACTAATCCTAACATCCTCTAAACCCCAAAGTCATCTATTTATGGCTAACGTTATCATGGGCATAGGCAACCATGCTTCTAGGCATACAACACTTTATTTTCAACCCTTTAGAATACTTAGCATTACACCTCTAATAACATAACTTGCATCTTACCAAAATTTGTAAAACTATACGAAAGGCACATATTACCCATTCATATTTTCTCAATTCAACTCTAAATAATGCTATACAACAACTCCCCAAACTTTTCCATACCATAATTTCAAGAACACAAACTAGGTACGCAAAACACTTATACACATAAATGCTAGACTTTCCCTTTTTAAGTATACTCTACAGGCATTGATTTCCAAGAACACTGCTCCTAATTTTTGCTATCCTCTATCATCATCAACTAACAACTCGCAGTCTCATGAGCATCCATATCCTCACTCCTTATCATATAAAATTCCACTCTCCACTACTTAACCTTCTAACACTAGACTGTTAATCGGATAAGTTATACCATAAAATCTTACCTTATCCCATACTACAAGGGGAGCAACTTATTCTTATATACTTACGCCCTTATCCACTTAATGACTCACCCATAATTCATCATTTTAACACTGGTCCTCATATACATATATACCTCACAATTACCAGTTAAATCTTTCATAAATTATCAACCTAGGTTGTTTCACACATCCCATCAAGACTGCTAATTAATTCCAACAAAACATACATCATTAACCTTAAGCTACGACTCTTACCACCACATCTACGTCTAAAGTTAAAGCCTATAGTCTAGCAACAATCACGTACCACCAGTGAATCATGCAACATATTATACTAGTCCATCAAATTAGGAAATCAACTCAAAATACTCATTTCATTTAACTACTGCCTACAATTGCAACCCCTCCAAGATATCACTATTACATCTCAAAATCTACTACATACCTTCTCACAAGAAGTACCAGTTTATGACTACCAAAATAAAGACAATCAAAAAGAAGGGTAAAGTCATAATAGGGATATTTGATTCTAATCATATAACATAACCCAAGCCAATCTTATCTACATATTCTACTTTCTCACCTCATACTTACTTGCCCAAGCATACATTTAGACTACCTTTAAATTCCACAAAAAACAATGAATCTATAATTATAACTTATTGGCTAATCTAACCATTTTCATTCACATCCTATAAGAGGTTTCGATAACCACCATGACAATCTACTCTAGGCTCCTTCCCAAGTTTTGAATAGATAATGATCATAGTTAAACACTTCTTCTATCAAATACCTTACAATCTATAAATATTACTACTACTTTAGTCTATCACTATAAAATGGAAAATCATTCCTCAATCAATGGTTATACAATAAAAAAAATTATATACAAAAAAGTCACCCTCACTCTGACTTCTAACCTTGTGACTTCATATCACTAACATTTTGGTCCAATCTCATTACCAATAGGTATTGACACTTTAACATACACTACTACTCGGGTGGAAATAAAGTTCTAACATTCTACTAAACATCATTCCCCTTATGCATAACATCTACAATAAGGAGTTTGAAAAGAACTGAATATACTTCACACCTCAGGCTCAAACACATGATTGATGTCGATAAGGGTATAAGATTGAATCAATACACTTTATAGCACTCATGGACTCCCGTCAAGTCCTTGTGCAATTTCATAATCTTTTATGACTCAATTAGAAAGGACCATACCATTTAGATTCTAGACTCCTAAACTTGAATCACCTCAATAACGAGACATATCTGAGAACATCAAAGTATGATTTCCTTTAATACACCCCCTTATGGACTCATCATCCTTACTAAGGTTTGCCCTACTAAGTAGGATTTGCCTACACTCAGGACTGAGGTTTGCCCCACATTACCAGAATTTTCCTAAGCTGGTACTCTGGCCCATATCGATAGGGATGACATAAGAGCGGCCCTAATACCAAGTTTGTCATGACCCAAAATGGGGCCCTAGCCATGACGAGCATCACAAACCATGGAGGCCTGGGTACCCTTCTATTTCTGGTAATCATGCATAATACTCAATAATAAAGATAAGAATATGGAAAAAAATAAACAGAATCATGGTCCAACTCTGAATTCAATTTAACAATACTGGGAAGAAATCCATCAACATCAAACAACATCTGAATCAGTCTGTGAAATCTCTACTACATACAAAAATAACAACTGTATGAAACTGGGACAAGGCCCCCAGTAGACCTAAACCAAAAATAAAAGATAAAGTATGAAAGACATAGGACTTCCAGAATAAAGAAGCTCACCACTACACACTTTACTTCTATCTGAAAACTCTACGGCTTAGCAGGACCTCTAGACAGAACCTCTAACCCTGAAAGGTAGAGGGTCAATACAATTTTACTAGTACGTAGAACAAATATAAAATAATAATTTTTTTATTCAACATAGGTGAGAGAAGTTCAAAAAAAGTTCATAAATATAACATGTGATATGAAAACACATTGGCATTTTAAAATAATCTAAACAATCATCCAAAACTCTGTGTCATACTCTTTATCTTACTTCTGCACTAGGTGGTATACCTTATAATTCTGCAATTCCATTGGCTATATGGAATCTTCCCTTAACTCAGCAGCCAAGCCCCCAACCCAAGTTTTCTACAAGGGTTGGACTCTATATTTCTCTACTACGCCATAGGGTCGTTGCTCGCGTACAATTTCCCTTTCGGGTGTCATTAACACGTGTCAAAAAATGAAGATTTTAGGCAATGAGTCGATTGAATCGTGCCATCTTTGGATAACCACCTAACCCTCTTTAATCCTACTTTTAACTCTTTAAAACATGTATTCTCTAACATCAAAGTTTGAAAACTCTATCTCTGTTATGGCATACATTTAAATAGTATCGTCATAACATTGGCTTGCAAGCCGCATCTCTGAGCCATTAATAGCAAAATATAATCTCCATTTTCAAAACATTAGGGTTGGGACCACCATATCAATAATCAATTCAAATAACTCATGTAAACACATGCAAGAAACCCTCTTTTTTTTAATATTTCAATAACATAAGGTGGTCATATCAATTTACTCAATGATATGAAATTCCTTCTCTTTAAAACAAGGATATAGTTTTATCAAGAAAACTCCCTCTCATTATCTCTAAATCACTCAAATACTATGAAATCAAGGAAAACCACTTTTAACCCATAACACAGACATTTCAAATCATTCCCAATAAGATTATAAACTTCAATTTCATTCCAAGAGAGGGATGTCATAATTATACGCTCAATCAATCTTCAAAACTCAATTTCATACATATACATATGAGTATAACTCAGTTTAATGGGAAAGGCTTCAACGAGAAAACAATAATAGCATGGAAACATTCAGGATGCATAATTTAAAACATAGATTCCAAAACCCCTTTATAATTTCATGCTTGATAAACTTTAGATCATATTCAAGTGTTTCACAAATCCCATGTAGTTTTAGGATAAACCCCATGTACCATAGTTTTGAAGAATTCATGAAGAAGTTTTGAAAAGATTGGACCATTAAGCTTGATTGCTCAAAATCTAGTTGTTTTCTCCTCTTGTGTTCTTGAAGGATGAACTAGGGATCTTAGGAGATTTTAGAAGTTACTAATAAGACTAAATTCGTTTTAGGATGATTAGGGATGGTTTTGGGATGTGAAAGGACTTAGTTTCCCTTAAAAAGACTTACAAATGATGAATTTACATCGTTGGGCAATAAGGTATGTGTCGCATTGCCCATCTCCTAAGATAGGCTGGGCGGCACATTGCCCATCGCCTAAGTTAGGCTAGGCTATGCCTAACCCATTGCCTAAGCTAGGTTGGGTGGCACCTAACTTATGGCATAACCATTCCAGTGGACTTAGGCGATATACTCTACTTTGCAAAGTCATAACTTTTTATTCGGTTATTTGATTTAGGCAAAATTGGTATTGTTATAAAGTTACTTAGAAGACCTTTCATTTGATATATATTAGCCCCTCTAGTTATATATACACCAAAAGTTATGGTCGATGGAAGTTGACCCAAGTTAAAACATCTACTAAGACTTAATCGATAGAAATATTTCCAACTCGTCTTTGAGTTTGGGGATTTTTCTTGGCCTTAATTCATATTCAAAGGTATTTTAATACTATTGGATTGATCAACACACATATATTAACAAGGAATCATTTAGTTCGGGTCTATATGTGTAGCAACGATGGTCTAAAGTTTAGCCTGAAAGTATAGGGTGTTACATAAACATCCCCAATTGCATCACAAATCATCATCTTTAGATCCATATTCATCTAGAGCTCCTATTTCAACATTCAAAATGACAATCGGGATAGGGCGCTACGCTCCGAGTCCCTCGATAATGTAAACAGTGGTTGCACAAATCCTCTTTGTCAAAATTATGGTAGGAACCATCAAGAAGAGTGCTGAGCTATCAGTGATGTATATTTTGGGTGAGGTAAAGCTAGGCCATAGGATTTCAGAGTGTCAAGTGGCTGCTCAGAAGGGAAGGGACGTGCGTCAACCGGGCCAGTTTCATCAGTCATCGGCTCAGCCAGCCGCCCGACTCAGCAGGTCACCGCTTTCAGTGCTACTGGCAGTTAGCATCAGAATAATCTTTACATACTTTAGTCCCGATAGGATGATAAAAGTTCTCCTGATATGGTTACTGGTACGTTCCAATTCTTTCATTTATGTTTATGTTTTGATAGATCCCAGAGCTTCCCTTTCTTTTGTAACCCCTTATATAATGTTCAACGTCAGAATTAGTCCTAAAACCTTAACAGATCCTTTTTTAGTATCTACCTCAGTGGGTAAGTCTATCGTAGCCCGATGAGTATAAAAGAACTGCTCGGTTATAGTGTCTCAGAAATTTACTTTAGTATACCCCATAGAGTTAGAGATGATAGATTTTGATGTTATTCTCGCCATGAATAGGCTATATTCATGCTATGCTTTAGTGGATTGCAGAAATAGAGTTGTTTATTTTCAGTTTTTAGATGAAGCAGTCCTTGAATAGTGGGGTAGTACTACAACGCATAAGTATCAACTTGTTTCATACTTTAGAGCGAGAAAAATGATAGCTAAAAGGTGTATTTACCATCTTTTTTGAGTGAAAGACTATAATTTTAAGTCCCCAAGTCTTGAGTCAGTTTCAGTAGTGTAACACCCTAATTTGTTAAACCGAAACACTACACGGTGCTCATGATCTCGAAGGACCACAAGCTAACCCATGACTAATATCTTTACCTGTATACTGCATAAAATAATGAATAATGTGGAAACATACACTGAAAGGATATAAGGTTCAATACTGAACCTAGCATGGATGAGATAACATCTGTGGGGTAATACAATACCCAAAACAAAATTGTAAAACACTAAATTCTGAAATATAATAGTAAGCATCTAGTCTGAAAGCCTCTACTATCTGAATAATCTGAATAAGGAGTTGATGGGACATGTCCCCAACTAACACCAACTAATAACTAATCAATGAAATAGGGGAGAAATAATCATGTCCTCGAAGGATGAGGACTCACTTCTATTCTGACTGCTGAGACTGGAATCTACTGCTGATTTGGAACTCGTGTCTCTAAACCTATGGTGTAATAAGAAGAAAGCACCATAGCATAAATGCATTAGTACAATAGAATGTACTGAGTATACATGTGAGGTAGGCTAATGCAAGGGTTAACATGCATGAATAATACTAGCTGACTGTCTAACATGAATGCGAGAATGCATATATAAATGCGTCAATGTAACTTACACTGTGATATCATGATTATTGAATCTGAATACTGATGATATGACATACTAATAACTGATATAACTAATAGCATAAATAGCTATATCTGAATGTAACTGATAATATGGGTGACTATATCTGATAGTCCTGAATCTGATAGACCTATCTGAGTTCCTTATTGTATCTGAGTCGACTGTATCTGACAGTCTTGAATCTAAAGAACTATCTGAGTTCTTTTACTGAGACTAGTACTGAAATTATGGGAGGTAGTATTTAACTGACATACCCCTGATACGCCATTATGGTTGAGTTGGGGTCCAATCTATAACCTCAATTGGAAGGGTGTCAATACTACACCACTAGTAAGGACAAGCTGTGGGCGACCCTTATCTGATAGTATCCACAAAATAGAATGATAGGGCCCTTATCTAACAGTGTTTATCCACCTCATCAACCCTCATCAAACAGTGTTGATTTCTCAACCTATGCTGGCTACGTAGTTCTGGAATGCAAGGATGACTTCTAAGGGTCACACCCTCATCTGATAGTGTGTGTCCCCATCCTTGGATTCACTCGGTGCTAATTCCTAATCCCATCTGAATGGAAACTGAACATGATTTACTAAATTGAACATGAGTTGAGTTAATAAGTTTCGTTGACTGGTAGAATACTACTAATATCTGACAACTGACTGAGTCATGAGATCATGGAGATTTTTCCTGAGTCATAATACTATCGGAAGTCTCAGGATTCATATCTTGACTGAGAGTATCATCAAACATGACATGGCTCTACGTACGAATCAAATGTTTCGGGTACAAGTACCCCCAGGACTCGATGGAAGAAAACTGACAAAGCATGACTTACTTGAATACATAATAATCATCATAATACATTTATTGAAGCATTTCATCAAACATGTGATAGGCATAAGCTTGTACATACATGGGGATTTCATGATATCATGCTAATTAGACAATTTCCCTTCATCTAGTCATTCAACCAAAAACATAGTAGGCATAGAATGCATAAACAACATCAGACAACAATTAACTGTCGTGATTTAATTCTAATTTAATCATTCAAGGGTTTAGTCCTAGGGTTTCATGAATCTATACCGATACAAATCAACCCATATGGAATTTAACACTAATTCATGGAATACAATTCAATTACTCATTATCAACATGAACAAAAGAAACCCAATAATGTAATTCATAAAAAAATCCAAAACTTGAATTTAGAAAAGGGATTCTTGCGCTTCATGCATGAAAGGAGTCCATGAATGAACACTATACATACCTTAGTTCGTGATTTTTTGAAGATTGATGGTGAAACTTTCTTTAATTTGAATCCTTAATGGAAACCCTAGCTTGTGCTTGAGAGAAACTTGAGAGAAAATAGTATATTATGGATGAAAAGTGGCTAAATCACATGTTAAAGTGCTTAAATAGGGGTGGGAAATTGACCCTTTTAACCCTAAAGGAATCTTGTAAGTTCAGTAAAAATTTCCTGAATTGAACCCCTGGCGCGATAAGGTGCTTTCGCATCGTGTCACTGGAATTTGACAATTGGGAAACTAAGGGATGGCACGATGCGGAGCCATCACGTTGCCCCTTCTTTTGTGACCTAGAACTATGGCGCGATGAGGGAAAAATCACGCTGAGATACTGGAAAAAGGATAATTTTGGATTTGGGCCCTGGAGTGACGCGCCATAATCATAGATCCCTACTGGAATTTTCCATTTCCTCTTGTGGTGGAGTGCGCCACTGACTAATATGGCACTGTTTTACAATAGGAACTTGAAATTATCGTAACTTCTGACCCAGTTATCGGATTTGGGTGAATCTTATATTGATGGAAAGCTTATTGAATTTTCCACATGATAAAAAGTGAAACTATTTAAAATTTCTAATGTAATAACCATCATTAAATTTGGAAGCTAATGCTAAACATTCTCAAGATGAAATTAGCTAGGAAAAAGTATGAGGTATTACAAGTAGTAAGGGAATTTCTAGATGATTTCCCTGAAGATCTTCCCGAAGTTCCTCCCAAAAGGTAAATTGACTTCAGAATAGACCTTATTCTAGATACCTAGCCTATCACTATTCTGCCATACAAAATGGCTCCAACTGAACTCAAAGAGTTGAAAAAATGGTTGAAAGATCTCATAGATAAGGGATTCATTAGGCCCAGTGTTTCCCGATAGGGTGGACCAGTTTTGTTCATGCATAAGAAAGATGATTCTCTTAGAATGTGTATCAACTACCACCAGTTGAACAAAGTCACAATCAATAATAAATACCCATTTCCCAGAATTGATGACTTGTTCGTCCAACTTCAAGGTGCTAGTTATTTCTCCAAGATAGACCCCAGCTACGGCTATCATCAACTTATAGTCAGAGAATGTGATATTCTAAAAATACCTTTCAGAACCTGATATGGTCACTTCGAGTTTCTAGTCATGTCCTTTGGTCTCACAAATGTCCCAACAGCCTTTATGGACATGATGAACCGAGTTTTCAAGTAGTACTTCGACTTGTTTTTCATAGTCTTCATTGATGACATTTTTGTCTTATCCATTAACAAAATGATCATGCAGACCACCTCAGAATAATGTTGCAAAATCTTAAAGCCCATCAGATATTTTCCAAATTCAGTAAGTGTGAATTTTCACTAAGATCAGTAGCTTTTCTTGGCCATATTATCTCCGGTAATGGCATTAAAGTTGGTCCTCAAAAGACTAAAGCGGTGCAAAACTGGCCTAGACTTATCTCTCCATCTGATATTAGGAGTTTCTTACGTTTGTCTTCCTATTACCGATGGTTTGCTGAAGGGCTTTCATCTATTGCATCCCCCATGTCCATATTGACTCAAAAGAAATTTAAGTTTTAGTAGTTGGATTCTTGTGTGAAGAGATTTTAGTAGTTGAATACTCGACTCACCACAACCTCTGTTTTGATGCTAACAGATAGTTTAGATGGGTTTGTTATGTACTGTGACACTTCCAGAGTTTGTTTGGGTTTGGGGTGTGTTTTGATGTAGAAAGTTAAGGTTATAGCCTATGCCTCTAGATAGCTTAAGCCCCATAAAACTAATTACCCCACCCATGATCTTGAATTAACAGTTATTTTGTTTTCCATAAAGATTGAGAGGCACTATTTGTATGAACTGCATGTTGATATGTCCATAGACCACAAAATCTTGTGGTATGTGTTTTCGTATAAGGATTTGAATCTGCATCAGAGGAGATGGTTAGAATTTTTGAAAGATTATAACGTGAGTATTCTGTATCATCCAGGCAAGGCCAATATAGTAAAAGACGCCCTCAGTAGGTTGCCTATGGGTAGTATTGCTCACATTGAGGATGATAGTAAGAACTTAGTTTTGGAAGCTCATCAGCTCTCCATATTAGGTGTTTGTTTGGTAGAATCAGCTAAGGGTAGTGTATGGGTTCAAAATAGTTTGGAATATTCTTTGGTTGTTGAAATGAAAGAAAAGCAAAATAGGGATCCCAGTCTGGTTAAGTTGAAGGAGTCAGTTAGAGATCAAAAAGTAAAGGTTTTCTCCCAAGGGGTAGATAGTGTGCTGTATTGCCAGGGTAGACTATGTGTGTTGTGTGTAGATGATTTAAGATAGAAAATTCTTGTAGAAGCGCATCGTGCGCATTAATCCATTCATCTAGGGGCCATGAAGATGTACTGCAATTTGCGGAAAATCTATTGGTGGGTGGTATGAATAAAGATATTGTAGATTTTGTAGCTAAGTGCTCTAATTGTCAGCAGGTTAAGGTTGAACGCCAAAAGCCTAGTGGCACTAGGTAGGAGTTCATCATCCCCACTTGGATGTAGGAAGTGGAAAGTGGTGAACATAGATTTTATGGTAGGTTTACCTCATACGCATCGTCAGCATAATTCGATATGGATTATTATCGATAGGATGAGTAAATCAGACCACTTCTTTCTAGTCCATACTTTTTACTCAACCAAAGACTATGTCAAACTCTATCTCAATGAGTTAGTTTGGTTACATGGAGTCCTATTGTCAATCATTTTAGATAGAGGTACCCAGTTTACCTCTCACTTTTGTAAAGTATTCCAAAAGGTTCTTGGTACCCAATTCAATCTCATCACAACCTTTCACTCTCAGATAGATGGTCAAGAAGAGAGGACCATTCAGACCCTGGAGGACATGTTGAGAGCATGTGTTTTTTATTTTAAGGTTAGTTGGGATGATCAGTTACCTTTGATTGAGTTTACGTATAATAAAATCTATCATTCGAGTATACAAATGGCTCCATTTGAGGTCCTATATGGGAGGAGATGTAGAACGCTAATTGGTTGGTTTGAGGTAGGTGAGACCACTTTAGTAGGGCCACATTTGGTGTTGGATGCGTTGGAGAAAGTTCAATTAGTTAGAGAGAGGCTTAAGACTACCCAAAACAGACAAAATTCTTATGCTGAGGTAAGGACAAGGGATCTTGAGTTCGAGATTGGAGATTTGATATATCTGAATATCTCTCCCATGAAGGGAGAAAAGAGGTTTGGTAAGAAAGGAAAGCTCAATCCCCGATATGTTGGCCCTTACCGAATCTTAAGCTGTTTTGGGAAGGTAGCTTATGAGCTCGAGTTGCCTGCAGATTTGGTATCAGTGCACTCAGTATTCCATATCTCTTTATTGAAGAAGTATATTGGTGACATACCTGTAGTTGTCCCTTTAGAAAGCATATGTTCAGAACATTCTTTCTTACAAAGAAATTCGAGTCGATATACTTGATCACTAAATTTGTAGACTAAGGAACAAAGAAATTTCCTTGGTCAAAGTTCTTTGGTGGAACTAATCCGTTAAGGGAGACACTTGGGAAGCAGAAGCATATATGTGGACCAAGTACCCTCATCTTTTTTCCGCAAACTTAGACTCAACTTAAGTTACAATTTTCCCTAGAATTTCTCTTTTCCATACTCAGTTCTAGCTGCATATCATCCTCATATAATTCATTCATTCACAAAACTAGTTCATTCATGTGCCATGTTTCAAACTCGGTCAAGTAATCACGTTTTCAGCATGTAACCTCAATTCCTCAGTGTTCTCAGCTAAACCAACCTCATTCGAGGATGAATGTCCCTAAGTGGAGATATTGTAATACCCCAAGAATCCAAACTAATATTAGAACCAGTATTCAATCTCATGATCAATAAATTATAGTTGTTTGGTTGTTTTATGTGTGATTTTGATGTATATTAATGCTTCAAATAACTCCTAGCTATTAGACGAATCAAAATATCCCTTACCAATTGAGTTCTTGAGAAGGATGATGCTATAGTTAACTTCAAATGAGCATATATTTCATTATACTAAAAAATTTTAAACTCATGAACCACCAACATATATAATTTTGAAATATCTTTCCAACGATACCAATTTCACCTTAATCCAATATCAGGATAAAAAGTTGTGCCCGTTTTCCCAGAGAGTTGTCCCACTGTCGTAGTGCGATGGCCAGGTTGACGGACCATCAATCCAGTGATGGACCATCAATACAGTCCATCAAATTTAGTTATTGAGCTCATTTTCTGGCCATAAATTGATGGACTGAGTGACAGTCTGTCACCAGAGTGACGGTCCTTCACCCAAACCGTTAACCAAGTACGTACAGTGACATAATGATGTTTTTAATGAGATTTTTGGGTCTTTTCCACCATTTTTAACACCTAATTCGATCAATTTAAACAACATAACTCCTCATTCATACTTAACATCAAAATTAGGGTTCCTTTCAAGATCATTCCCCAAGAACAAAATTCAAACCCTCCTTCAAGAGAACTCAAGAATCCAAGCGTCAGCATTCAAGAACCTTCAAGAAAAGTTATTCTCCTTCAATATTTAAACTTTTGAGGTATGTTAAATATTCATCCATGGATCCTTTACACCCATGGAGTCCAAAACCCCAATTTCAAATTCAAAGTTGTGATTTTTGCAAGTTATTGTGATTATAACCATGAATCCCCATGAATTTTGATTCTATACCATGTTTACATATAATTGTTGTTGTTATTAATCCCCACACATTTGAATGGTGTTGTTCACTGAATAAAACCTTAATTGGTGATTTTAGTAGGGAAATCATGTTGTTACTACAAGTTTTAAAGCTATTCTCATGCTCATCTTAAACTATGAATTACAATTGTTTGACGAAATACCAACAAGAAGGAGTTTTGAATAAATGCTTACATATCATGTCCTCAAAGTTTTAGTACAATCTTGATATTATTGTTATCAAGTACTGGGGGTTTGAATACCCAAAATTTAGTTGTTTACCTATTTTTTAGTATTTATATAGTGGTTACAGAATAGTTATGAGCCCTATCATTTCAGTTAATATTTTTAATAGTTAAGCATAGTCAGTCCAATAGTCCAGGTCTTTCAGTTGGGAGTAGGATTTAACACAGACCGAATACAGGGATGACGATTTCCCCATCAGTAAGGCAGAGTCATTA
This sequence comes from Capsicum baccatum var. pendulum, assembly GCA_030864225.1. NCBI lineage: Eukaryota > Viridiplantae > Streptophyta > Magnoliopsida > Solanales > Solanaceae > Capsicum > Capsicum baccatum. The sequence goes on from CM061556.1 coordinate 230,376,956, forward strand.
GTAGTAGTCCTTGCAATCCAAAACTATGTGGCCAATGTAGGATATGAAGATTCACTCATCAATTTAGGCTTGACTGCACCCAGGTGTCACCCGCCAGTTTAGGCTTGACAACCTGGTTGTTTAGTAGCTTAGTGTATCCACGCATCCATGTGTTAGTACCCATGTTACGGTACTAACATCCTTCCAACTGGCTCATAGGTTGGACCCCTAATTAGCTCATTGGGGCATGTTAGTTAGATTATACCTCCCACAATCTCAGTCCGATATTCAGCTCAGTAATCAATATTAGTTTTGCTGACCATATAATACAGAAATCAGTTATCCATTTATCTATATTTGGTATTTCAGTTTACATATTATATTCAGAACATGTGTTATGATGGGTTATGCATTCTCAGTCTATACATATTTTATGCATTCTACTCGGTACTTTATGTTATTCATTCAGTCAATTATTACTCATGCACATGAAACCATTCATATTATTCTAACCTTATTTAGCATACTAGTATATTCAAAGTACTAATCGCATACCTATTTCTCATGCTATGATGTTTAATCTCATAGGCTCGGACGCTCAGTTCCCTGATCGCACATAGACATACTAGATTATCAGTTATAGCAGTGGCGAGGCCTCATACTTCGAGGACATAGTTTATTTATCTTAATTTACCTTATCAGTTCAGTATTTTTTATTCAATCGGAGTTAGTAGGGGGTTTGTCCCATCAGCTCCACAGTCAGTCAGTCGAGGCTTATCAGACTAGTACAGATAGTTAGTTAGTTTTAGTCATTTTCATGAGTCATTTTATTAGTGTTGTCAGTAATGTTTTACAGACATTATTAGAACTATATTTTAAAACCTTATGGGTTCTTTCAGTTAAATTCCGCATATGATATTTTGATATCAGATATACTCAATGCTCAAAGTAGGTACCACCATCATGGGTTAGCTTGAGGCCACTTGTGACCATAGGCACCGTGTAGCTCCCAGGGTGTACTCTCGGGGTGTTACACAACACAAAAAGATTGCACCATAATTAGAGAATAAATAGGATCAAAAACATCAAACCGTAGCTGTTATCCAGGGTTGAAAATAGGATCTAAAGGACACCAAATCCACCTCTGTAAATTTCTAATCAAATATTAAGATGACTAAAATAATATTTCCAAAAATCATCTCAGTCGGACAAGAAATGAAGCGGGAATCACAATTTGAAGTTAACTGTTGTGGCTGAAATTTTAGGATCGAAAATCTGTGTTGGTTTCTCTGTTTTGGCTGCTGAAAAACATCTCTTTTGTGATGATGAAATAAGACCTAAAAGTATCTATATATATTCCCCAGAGTAATGGGCCTATGGTCAAAAGTTGGTTGGTCCTAATTGGGCTTTATTTATCCTTATTGGAGGGAAAAAGTCCCATGACCCAACAATTCTCCCTCTCCCGACTATATGGAGGAGACAACCATCTCTGTGATCATGCAACAATCTTCAAACTTTTCTCTTGGCAAAACTTTAGTCATTGTGTTGGAACTATTATCATTCATATGAATCTTCTCAAGTTCAAGTAACTTAGAATCCAACACATCTCAAATCCAATGGTATCTCACATCAATATGTTTAGACCGACCATGAAATGTAGAATTCTTTCAAAGATGTATAGCACTTTGACTATCATAATAAAGAACATACCTCTCTTGATCATAACCAAGTTCTCCCAAGAATCTTTTTATCCAAAGTAAATATTTATGAGCTTCAATAGCAGCAATAACCCTAGCTTCTATAGTAGATAGAGCAATAAATTTTTTCAACCTAGATTGCCAAGACACATCTCCCCCCATAAAAGTAACCAAATACCCAAAGTAGATTTGCGAAAATCAATATCACTAGCCATGTCTAAATCAATATAACAACAAAGAAGAGTCTTCCCTAAACCAAAACACAAACTCAGACTAGAAATTCACCAAAGATATCTCATAATCCACTTCACAGCATTCTAATGTTCTCTTCCTAGATTAGAAAGAAAACGGCTAACAATACCAACAACATGAGCAATATGTGGTCTTGTGTAAACCATTGTATCTATCAAACTACTAGCAGCTGAAGCATGAGGAACTTTTTCATGTGTTCCTTTCATCATCACTAAAAGGACACTGCTTTATGCTCAATTTGAAATACATAGCTAAAGGTGTACAGACAACCTTATCCCTATCCATGTTGAACCTTAGAAGAACTTTCTGAATGTACTTCTCTGGTGATAACCACAACTTCTTGGCCTTTTTGTCATGGACAATCTACATGCTAAGAATCTGCCTTGCTAGTCCTAATTCTTTCATAGAAAAATACTTACTCAACTCTTGCTTCAACTTTTGAATCCTGCAAGCATTATGACCAACAACAAGCATGTTATCAACATAAAGCAACACAATAATAAACTCACCATCAGAAAATTTTTGCACAAAAACACAATGATCTTATGTAGTCTTCTTGAAGCCCTACTAACTAATAAAGGAACCAAACTTTATGTACAAATGCCTAGGAGCTTGTTTCAAACCGTACAAGCTCTTCTTCATTTTCCAAACATAATTATCCTTTCCCTTGACTTCAAAACCTTTCGGCTGCTCCATATAAATTTCTTCATCTAAGTCACTATGGAGAAAAGCAGTTTTAACGTCTATTGCTCAACCTATAAATCTAGACTTGCGGCTAATCCTACAACAACATGATTAGATGACATCTTCACAACTAGAGAGAATATCTCATCAAAATCAACTCCTTCTTTCTTGTTAAATACCTTCACAATCAATCTAGCCTTGTACCATGGAACTAGGTTACCATCTCCATGTTTCACCCAAAAAATCCACTTGTTTTTCGAAGCTTTTTGGTCATTAGACAGATTAACCAAATCAAAGGTATGATTATCATGAAATGATTTAATTTTATCTTCCATAACATTAAGCCACTTTTATTTTTCTTCACTTTTTTATGGCCTCATCAAGACTATCGGGTTCTCCCCCATCAGTCAACAGAATATACTTATTTAGATAATAACGATATAAAGGTATTCTCTGTCTAGTATATCATCTAAGAGGACTCGTCAGAGCATCAAAAACTAGTTGTTGATCAACCATATCAACTTGCACTGTAGTATTAACAACGTCATGCTGGTCATTCTGAATAGGACCATCATCTTCATTATCAACTTGATTTTCATCATCATGAAGATTTTCTTTAGGAGCAATAGTCAAAGGAACTAGATAAACATCAACAAGGCCCTCACGACTCTGAGAATCAACCTTCTCAGCATTGTCAAGATCTTCAATTTTTTTATCCTTAAAGAATACAACATCATGGCTTCTAACAAGTTTCTTCTCAACTGGGTTATAGAAACGAAAGCCAAATTCATCTTGCCCATAGCCAATGAAGATACAGTGCCTAGTTTTAACATCCAACTATGATCTTTCATCCTTAGGAACATGCAAAAAGGCTTTACACCCAAAGACTCCAAGATAAACATAAGAAATAATCTTACCAGACAAAACTCTATCAGGGACATCACCATTCAAAGTAATGGTAGGAGATAAATTGATAACATAAGTATCCATATTAAGTGCTTCTTTCCAAAAGGAATCTAACTGCTTAGCATCTGAAAGCATACATCTAACTCTCTCAACTAAAGTTTTGTTCACCCTCTCTGTTAAACCATTTAACTGAGGAATATTTGGAGGAGTTTTCTAATGCCGAATACCCTGGTCTCTGCAATATCTATCAAAAAAATATACTCACCACCATTATCTGAGAAGATGTATTTCAATTTCTTTCCCGTATACCTCTCAACCAAGTCCTGAAAATAATTGATCACATCAGTACTTGATCCTTCGACTTCAAAGGAAATATCCAGAGTTTGCGAGAATGATCATCAATAAAAGTCACAAAGTAAAGTGCACCACCATGATATCGTACTTTAAAAGAATCGCACAAATTAGAATGTACCAATTCAATCAAATCAAGCTTTCTTACAGGTGGATGACTCTAAAAAGTATCTCTTTTCTGTTTACCGGCTAAGCAATGAACACACTTCTTCAACTTTGCCTGTTTTACTCCAGAAAGCTAATTTTTCTTAGCCAAGCTATCAATCCCTTCTCACTCATACGACTCAACCTCTATTACCTAACTCTAATGTAGTATCCTTCTCCACCAAGTTTATCAAGCCTCTATAAGTAGAGCCCTAAACTACATACAAGTTAGATAACTTGCTACCTCGAGCCACAATCATCAAACCTCTAGTAAGTTTTCACTAGCCAGCACCAAGGGTGTTAACATAACCCTCGTCATCAAGATTCCCTACAGAAATCAGATTCGAGAAAACATCTGGAGCATGCTTGACATTGTTGACCACTAGTTTGGAACCACTATTAATTCCCAAATAAATAGTACCAATGCCAAGTACTTTAACTTCATCATTATTGCCCATTTTTTACATTCTAAAATTACCTGGTGTATAAGAAGAAAATAATTCCTTCTTTGGCATAACATGAGAAGTAACACCATAATCCACAAACCAGCAAGACTCATTATGAGCAATATTAATGGCATTCACACCACAAGCAACAAGAAGATCAGTATTAGAAATAACAACAACACAATTTTCATTATCGTTCCTTTATTTCATTGCCTCATATCTCTCTTATGTTTGTAACAGTATTTCATGATATTCCCCTTTTCGTTGCAATAGTCACATGTAACATTCTTGAATTTAGACTTCGACTTGCTTTTACTCATATCTTTATCATTTAGACCTCTAGACTTGCTTCTTCCCCTTTCTTCAGTAACCAAAATATTTGAGTGTGAAGATAAAGAAGATGAGACTTGAGATATTCTTCTTATCTCTTTATTTAAGACACTATTCTTAATATATTATATAGTTACAACACCAATGGAATCAAAATTAGTTAAGGAAACTAAAAGAGTCTCGCAAGAGTCTGGCAGAGCATTAAGAAGCCAAAGTCGCTAAATTTTTTAATCAAACTTTACACCCATTTCGGACAGTTAGTCAAGGACACCCTAAAAGTCATTTATATGATCAAAAATATGACTTCCCTCTTTATACCTGATATTCATCAATTGCTTAAGTAGGAATAATTTGTTATTACCAGTCTTCGAAGCATAATGTGTCTTGAGCATGTCCCACAAACTTCTCGCATGTGTCTCATTCACAATATAGTTTCTAACATTATCTTTAACTTATTTTCTAATATAACCACAAACCTATAAGTACTCCAATTACCAATACTCATCTATCATTGATTGAGGTTTAGTAGATACAAACACAAGTAAATACATTTTTTGATAGATAGAAAATTTTTCATCTTGTTTTTCCAAGTATGACAATTACTATCATTCAAGTACACTACTTTGCTTATATTTTCCTCCATCATTCAAATCAAACATCAACAAAAACCTATCTCTAATACCACTTTGTTAGGAAAGACAAGGGCACTATTAAAGTGCACGATAGGGTAGCAGCGAAAGAAGACCCAAATCTAACTTTCCCTTATAATTTGAATCAAGAAGAGACTTGAAAAACCAAGAACAATATTAATATGGCATAAAATAAATCATTCAAGCAAAAATGGTAAGAGAAGAATAAAACCAATCAAGTTAAGATACCAAATTTACGTGGGAAAACCTTTAGTTTGAAGAGTAAAAAATGACAGGGCTAAAACCTCCATTAAATAACCAAGATTTGCAATATTATTCTCCAAAATTGGACACCAAAAAATTTCCAAACAACAAGCAATAATACAACAAGATAGCATCAGAAATAGCAAATAAAAATGAGTAAAAACATTAAACCACAGTTGTTGTTTAGAGATGAAAAATAGGAGCTACAGGACACCAAATACGCCTTCGTCAGTACCTAATCAAAGATTGAGATGAGAGAAATGATTTTCCAAAAATCAGCTCAATCGGACAAGAAATAAAGTGGGAATTGCAATTTGAAGTTGATTGATGTGGCTGAAATTTTAGGTCCGAAACTTTGCACTGTTTTCTCTCTTTTGGCTGTTGAAAACTCTCTCTTGTGATGATGAAATAAGACCCAAAAGATCTATATATATGCCTCATAGTAATGGTCCTATGGTCAAAAGTGGGTTGGTCCAAATTGGGCTTTATTTATCCACATAAGAGGACAAAAGACCCATGACCCAACAATTATCCCCCTCCTGACTTTGTGGAAGAGACAGCCATCCCAGAGATCATGCAACAATCTTCAAACTTTCATCTTGGCAAAGCTTTAGTCATCATGTCGGAAACCATTATCATCCGTATGAATCTTCTCAAGTTCAAGTAACTTAGAATCCAACACATCTTGAATCCAATGGTATCTCACATCAATATGCTTAGACCGACCATGAAATATAGAATTTTTTCCAAGATGTATAGCACTTTGACTATCGCAATAAAGCATATACCTCTCTTGAGCGTAACCAAGTTCTCCCAAGAAACTGTTCATCCAAAGCAATTCTTTTCAAGCTGCAATAGCAGCAATAACCGTAGATTCTATAGTAGATAGAGCAATATATTTTTTCAACCCAAAATGACAAGACACAGATCCCCTTACAAAAGCAACCAAATACCCAGAAGTATACTTGTGAGAATCAATATAACCAGCCATGTTTGAATCATTACAACTACAAAGAATAGGCTTCCTTGTACCAAAAGACAAATTCTGACTAGAAGTGCCACAAAGATATCTCATAATCCACTTCACAGAATTCCAATGTTCTCTTCCCAGATTAGAAAGAAAATGGCTAAAAATATTGGCAACGTGAGTAATATCTGGTCTTGTGAGAACTATTGCATACATAAATCTACAAATAGCTGAAGCATAAGGAACTTAATTTATATCTTCCTTCTCATCATCACTAAAAGGATACTACTTCGTGCTCAATTTAAAGTGCGTAGCTAAAGGTATGCTGACAACCTTAGCCTCATCCATGTTTAACCTTAGAAGTACTTTATGAATGTACTTTTCTTGTGATAACCACAACTTCTTGGTCTTTCTATCACGGACACTCTGCATGCCAAGAATCTGCATTGCTGGTCTGAAGTCTTTCATAGATAAAATACTTACTCAACTCTTGCTTCAACTTTTGAATTCTACAAGTATTATTACCAACAACAAGTATGTTATCAACATAAAGACACAATAATAAAGTCATCATCAGAGAATTTTTGCACAAAAATACAATAGTCTAAAGTAGTCTTCTATAAGCCCTGCAAACTCATAAAGGAACCAAACTTCTTGTACCACTACCTAGGAGCTTGTTGCAAACCATACAAGCTCTTCTTCATTTACATACATAATTCTCTTTTCCCTTGACTTAAAAACCTTCGAGTTGCTCTATATAAATTTCTTCATCTAAGTCACCATAGAGAAACGTAGTTTTAACATACATTGCTCAACCTCTAAATCTAGACTTGAAGCTAATCCTAGAACAACATGAATAGAAGAAATCTTCACAACAAAAGAAAATATCTCATCAAAATCAACTCTTTTTTTTTTTGGTTAAATCCCTTCACAACCAATCTAGCCTGGTACCATGGAACAGGGTTACCATCTTCATGTTTCACCTGAAAAATCCAACTGTTTTCCAAAGTTTTTCTATCTTTAGGAAGCTTAACCAAATAAAAGGTATGATTATCATGCAAATATTTAATCTCTTCTTCCATAGCATCAAAACACTTTTATTTTTCTTCACTTTCCATGGCCTCATCAAGACTCTCAAGTTCTCCCCCATTAGTCAAGAGCACATACTCATTGAGAGGATAATGAGATGAAAATATTCTCTATCTAGTAAATTGTCTGAGCGAACTTTCTGGAGCATCAATAACATGTTATTGATCAAGCATATCAACTTGCACTAGAGCATCAACAATGTCATGTTGGTCATTCTAAATATGATCATCATCTTCATTATCAACTTGATTTTCATCATTATAAATATTTTCTACAAGAGCATTAGTCAAGGGAACTGGATCAACATCAACTAGGCTCTCATTACTCTAAGAATCAACCTTCTCAAATTTGTCAAAATGCTCAATTATTTGATCTTTAAATAACACATCATCACGGTTTCTAACAAGTTTCATCTCAACTGGGTCATAGAAACAATAGCCAAATTCATCTTGACCATAACCAATGAAGATGTACTGCCTAGTTTTAACATCCAACTTTGATCTTTCATTCTTACGAATATGCACAAAGGCTTTACACCCAAAGACTCAAAGATAATAATAAGAAATACTCTTACCAGACCAAACTCTATTAGGGATGTCACCATCCAAATTAATGGTAGGAGATAAATTGATAACATAAGCAGTCATATTAAGTTCTTCTACCCAAAAGAAATCTGGCAGCTTAGTATCTGAAAGCATATATCTAAATCTCTCAACTAAAGTTTTGTTCATCCACTCAGCTAAACCATATAACTGAGGAGTTTTTGGAGGAGTTTTTTTGTTGAATGCCCTACTTTTTGCAATAACTATTAAAAGGACCAATATAATCACCCCCGTTATCTAAGTGGATGCATTTCAATTTCTTCCCTGTCTGCCTCACAACCAAGGCCTAAAACCATTGAATACATCATATACTTGATCCTTGGACTTCAAACAAAATATCCAAAGTTTGTGATAATGATCATCAATATAAGTCACAAAGTAAAGTGCACCACTATGAAATCCCCATTTAAGTACATGCTTATGGATATCACATGTTTGATGAATTGCCTCAATAAATGAATTATGGATTGTGATGTTGGTCATGTATTCAAGAAAGTCATGCTTTGTCAGTTTCTTTCCATCGAGTTCTGGGGGTTCTTGTACTCGATAATTTAGTTGTATACCTAGAGCCAGTGTCATGTTTTCATGATATTCTCAGTTAAGCCATGATCCATAGAACTCCGTCAGTCATGTGACTCAAGAAAGCTCAGTAATTCAGTAACCTCAGTAATCTCACAATCACAGTCAATTGTCAGATATCAGGATTAGTCAATTAGTTAACAAAATTTAGTTAACTAAGTCCATGTTGAGATTAGTTAATCATGCTCAGTGTCTATTCAGATGGGAGTAGAAATTAGCACTAAGTGAATCCAAGGATGGGAACTCACCTGCCAGTAGAGGGTGTGATTCTTAGAAGCAATTCTTGCATTCCAGAACTATATAGCCAGCGTAGGTTGAGGCATTATACATGCTGAATAGTGATATGACTTTATCCAGATTTATGACTTATGCTCAGTAGATAGAGAAGCGGAAGATTAAGATGAAGAAAAAACAGAATAAGAGACCAAGGACAGGTAGTTTTAACTTTGCATAGCCTAAATCAAAAGGAGAAAATCATTCTCAGTTTCATCCTAAGTCCTCAGTTCCAGCTCTTTCTTCAGCTAATGCTCCTGTGCCTATGTTCATAGATAGAGCGCCAGGCTCTAAGTCTCAGGGAAATATTAATAGTGCCCGCACCTATCCCCTTTGTTAGACTTGTGGCAAGAACCATCAGGGTACTTGTAGAGCTGGCAGTGATACTTGTTCCAAGTGTGGCAAGCCAGGCCATAGAGTTAGAGATTGTCTACAGTCAGGTCCACAGGGTCAATAGAACCGTTCCTCAGCTCAGTCCAGCCGCCCAAATCAGCAGGGTGCCACCTCCAGTGCTACTATTGGGCAATGCCAAAATAGACTCTATGATCTCCAGTCCCAGCAAGATCTAGAAAACTCTCCTGATGTGGTTACTGGTACATTATAGATCTTTCATGTGCATGTTTATATTTTACTAGATCTAGGTGTTTCTTTGTATTTTGTTACTCCCTATATAGAAATTTATTTTGGAGCCAGTCCTAAAATTCTAGCAGAGCCCTTTTTAGTTTCTACCTCAGTGGGTAAAACCATCATAGCTCAACGAGAATAGAGGAACTGTCCAATTATGATATCTCTGAAAGTCACTTCAGCAGACTTAGTCGAGTTATAGATGACTGATTTTGATGTCATTCTCGACATGGATTGGCTTTATTCCTGCTATGCCATAGTCGACTGTAGAAACAGAATAGTCCAGTTCCAATTTTTGAATGAACCCGTCCTAGAGTAGAAGGGTAGTGTATTCGCTTTCAGAGGTCAGCTTATTTCCTACCTCGGGTATGAAAAATGATATCTAAGGGATGTGTCTATCATTTTGTTCATATTAAGGATACTACTTCTGAAATTCCCAGTCTTGAATCAGTCCCAGTCGTAAATGAATATTCAGATGTTTTTCCCGAAGATCTTTTAGGAATTCCTCCCGAAAGGGAAATAGATTTCGACATTAATCTTCTTCCAGATACTCAGCCTATATCTATTCTGCCATATAGAATGACACTAGCAAAACTCAGAGAATTGAAAAAGCAGTTGAAGGATCTCTTAGATAAGGGATTCATCAGACCCAGTGTGTCCCCATGGGGTGCGCCATTATTATTCGTGCGCAAGAAAGATGGTTCTCTCAGAATATGTATAAACTACTGTCAACTTAATAAGGTCACGGTCAAGAACAAGTATCCTCTTCCCAAAATCGATGACTTGTTTGACTTACTTCAGGATGATAGATATTTCACTAAGATAGACCTCAGATTTGGCTATCATCAGCTCAGATTCAGAGAATGTGACATTCCAAAAATATCTTTCCATACTCGGTATGGTCACTTTGAATTCCTAGTCATGTTATTTGGTCTCACCAATGCCGTAGCAGCTTTCATGGACTTGATGAACTGTGTGCTCAAGCAGTACTTAGACATGTTTGTCATAGTCTTCATAGATGATATTCTGGTTTATTCCCATAGTGAGCAAGATTATGCAGACCATCTAAGAATAGTACTTCAGACTCTCAGAGATCATCAGCTTTAGTAAGTGCAAATTTTGGCGAAGTTCAGTAACATTCCTTGGTCATATCATTTCTAGTGATAGAATTAGAGTAAATCCATAAAAGACCGAAGCAGTAAAAAAACTGGCCTAGACCTGTCTCTCCATCAGATATCAGAAGTTTCTTGGGTTTGGCTGGCTATTACAGATGGTTTGTTGAAGGATTTTCATCTATTGCATCCCCTATGTCCAGATTGACTCAGAAGAAAGTCAAGTTTCAGTGGTCATATCATTGCGAGAAGATTTTTTAGGAGTTGAAGACTCGACTTACCTCAGCTCTAGTTCTAGCTCTTCCAGGTGGTTTAGATGGGTTCGTAGTGTATTGTGATGCATCCAAAGTAGGTTTGGGTTGTGTCCTCATGCAGCATGGTAAGGTCATAGCCTACGCCTCCAGACAGCTTAAACCACATGAGAAGAATTATCCTACTCATAATCTTGAGTTATCCGCCATAGTATTTTTCATAAAAATTGGGAGACATTATCTATATGGTGTTCATGTAGATGTGTTCACGAATCATAACAGCCTTCAGTATGTCTTTTCTCAAAAAGATCTCAATCTTTGTCGGAGAAGGTGGTTAGAGCTCTTAAAAGATTATGACATGAGTGTCCTTTAGCATTCGGGCAAGGCCAATGTAGTGGCTGACACTCTCAGTAGACTATCTATAAGTAGTGTTGCTGATGTTGAGGACAGTAAAAAGAAGTTTGCCCAGGAAGTCCATCATCTTGCCAGACTAGGCGTTTGCTTAGTCGATACACTGAAGGATGATATATGGGTTCAAAGTGGTTCAAAATTATCTCTAGTTTCCAAGGTAAAAGAAAAGCAAGATAGGGATCCTAGCCTTATTGGGTTAAAAGAGTCAGTCAAGGATCAGAAAGTAGAGGTCTTCTCCCAAGGGGGAAATGGTGTATTGCGTTGTCAGGTAGTTTGTGTATTCCAGGTGTAGACGACTTAAGGTAGTGAATTCTTGTAGAAGCGCATGGTGCGCGCTACTCTATTCATCCAGGGGCCACAAAGATGTGCCGTAATTTGTGGAAAATCTATTGGTGGAGTGGGATGAAGAGAGACATTATAGAGTTTGTGGCTAAGTGCTCTGTATGTCAACAGGTAAAGATAGAGCATCAAAAGTCTAGTGGGTCCATCCAAGAGTTCAGTAGTCCTACTTGGAAGTGGGAATAAGTGAACATGGACTTCATGACTGGTTTGCCTCGAACTCATCATTAACATGATTCATTTTGGGTCATTATAGATAGGATAACCAAATCAGCTCATTTTGTTCTAATTCATACCTCTTATTCAACTGAGGATTATGCCAAACTCTACATCAGAGAGTTGGTTAGATTGCACAGTGTTTCATTATCTATTATCTCAGACAGAGGTACCCAGTTCACCTCTTATTTCTGGAAAATATTCCAAAAGGGTCTTGGTACCCAAGTTCATCTCAGTACAGCCTTTCATCCTCAGAGAGATAGTTAAGCAGAAAGGAACATTCACGCATTAGATGATATAATGCGTGTGTGTGCAATTGATGTCAAGGGAAGTTAGGATGACCACTTGCCTTTGATTGAATTTGCATACACCAATAGCTATCATTACAGTATTCATATGGCTTCATTTGAAGCTCTCTATGGTAGGAGATGTAGATCTCCAATTGGTTGGTTCAAAGTTAGTGAGGCCTCAGTTATAGGGCCTAACTTGGTATTCGGAGCCTTAGAGAAAGTTTAGTTGATCATAGAAAGACTCCAGGCTGCTTAGAGCCGAAAAAAGTCTTATACAGATGTTCGTAGAAAGGATCTCGATTTCGAGATTGGTGATCATGTCTATCTAAAGATCTCTCCCGTGAATGGAGTGAAGAAAATCGGCAAGAAAGGAAACCTTAATCCCCGATATGTCGTTCCCTTCAAGATTCTCAGTCGCTTTGGCAAGGTTGCTTATGAGCTCGAATTGCCTTTAGTTCATCTAGTCTTCCATGTATCCTTGCTTAAGAAGTGTATAGGGGTCGAGAAATTGTATTCCCTATTCAAAGAATAGATGTTCAGAATAGCCTCTCTAATGAAGAGATTCTGGTTAAAATCATAGACTATTAGACTCGTAGATCGAGGAACAAAGAAGTCCTTCTAGTTAAGGTTCTTTGGTGAAATCAGTTTATCGAGAGAGCTACTTGGGAAGAAGAAGCAGACATGCATACCAAGTGTCCTCACCTCTTCTCCGCCGACTCAGATCAAGCTCAAGGGTACAGTTCTTCTTAAGCTTACTCAGCTCCATGTTCAGTGTTCATCACAAATTTGGCACCAAGTACCATTATATATTTAGTTATGCATTCATGTATCAGCTCAGTTATATAATGATGCATCAGACATGCATTCTCATTGTGAGAAATTTAGTTTATCAGAACACCCAGTCATGCATTCATGAATCAGTTACACATGCATCAGATATGCATGTTCAGTATGATATATTCAGTTATCAGTCATTTCAGTCATGAAATCATGTTCTAGCCACTCATGTTCAGTATTTACGTCAATTTATATTCTCTCCCCCTCACTCAGTCTCATTCAAGGAGGAATGTTCTCAAGGGGGAGATATTGTAATACCCTGTACTTTTTACTAGCTTGAAATTGTCCCAAGAATGTTAGAAGATTTCTTTGAAAGATGAATCCACTTTTGTACACCAGGTATTTTTAATATTTTCACTTTTTTCACATGGAAAATTGAATATGCTTTCCATTGATACCAATTTCATCAATATCCGACATCAAAAGAGAAAGTTATGGATGAAATACAGAAGAAAGTAACACTGCACGGGTTCGACGGAGAGGCCGATGGACCGTCGGACTAGTGACAGACCATCGCAGTAAAGCAGTGTGATACCTTCTACCCTGGATTGACGGCCCAGGCTGACGGACCGTCGCTTAGGCCATCGCAAGGGAAATAGTAAGGCCCTATTCTGCCTAGAAGCGACGGTCAGGACTGAGGGACCATCAATCCAGTGACGAACCATCACACCCCACCATCGCACCAAGGCAGTAAGTTCCAGTTCTGGTCCCAGTGCGACGGTCATTCCGACGGACCATCAACCCAGCGATGGACCGTCGCACCCACCGTCGCATGTTCTGTTCAGTTATTTTAAAGCCATTTTTAAAGGGAATTTTTTATCTTTTACCACCCATTTATATACCTAATTATATCCAACCAAATCTCAAAAATTCATTATCCATCTACAGCAAAAAAATTAGGGTTTTCTCTCTAAGATTAATTTCCAAGAACAAAATTCAAATATTCTCCAAGAATTAAGAGATTCAAATTCTTCAAGTTCAAAAACTTTAAGAAACTCAACCCAGGTATGCATAGTGTTCATTCATGGACTCCTTTCATTCATGAACCCCAAGAATATCTTTTAAAAGCTTAAGTGTATGGATTTCTTTATGAATTTCATGTTGGGTTGCTTTGTTCATGTTGAGAATGACCAATTAAATTCTAATCCTTGTTGGGTGATCAATTTTATGTGGAATTGATTAGTATAGATGTAGATTCATGCAAACCTATGATTAAACCCTTGGATGATGAAATTAGAGTTGAATCATGATGTTTATTTATTGTATAATATTGTCTACATATACTATACCTACTATGTGTTTGATTAAATGCCTATGTGAAGGAAAAATGCCCAACTAGTATGATATTATGAAATCCCCATTTATGTAAATGCTTATGCATATCACATGTTTGATTAATTGCCTCAATAAATGAATTATAGATTGTGATGTTTGTCATGTATTTAAGAAACTCATGCTTTGTTAGTTTCTTTCCATAGAGTCCTGGGGGTAATTGTACTCAACAATTTAGTTGTATGCCTAGAGCCAATGTCATGTTTTCATGATATCCTCAGTCAAGACGTGATCCATAGAAATCAGTCAGTCATGTGACTCAGGATATCTCAGTAATTTAGTAACCTCAGTAATTTTACGAACTCAGTCAGTTTTCAGATATCAGTAGTATTCCGTCAATTAACAAAATTCAGTAAACTCAGTCCATGTCAGATCAGTTAATCATGTTCAATGTCTATTCAGATGGGAGTAGAAATTAGCACCGAGTGAACCCAAGGATGGGAACTCACCTGCCAGTAGAGGGTGTGATTCTCAGAAGCAATCCTGGCATTCCAGAACTACATAGTCAGCGTAGGTTGAGACATCATACCTACTAGTTGAGGGTAGATGAGGTGGCTTAACCTTCTAGTTGAGGGTCCCCACAGTTCTTATTAGAGTAACCTTCTAGTCGAGGGTCACTTACATGTTGTCCTTACCAGTGTTGGGGTATTGAAACCCTTCCAATCAGGGCACAGATTAGACCCCAATTCAGCTATAATTTGTCATTTGGGTTATGTCGGTTAGATGACTACTTCCCACATTTTTATGTTACAAAATCTGGACTATCAGGTACAGTCAATTAGTCTCAGTAATAGAACTCAGATAGTTCTATAGAATTCAGGACTGTTAGATATAGTTAACTCAGATACAGTACGAAACTCTACTAGTTCCATCAGATTCAGGACTGTCAGATAAAGTCACTCATGTTATCAGTTATCAGAACTCAGTTATTAGTCATGTCAGTTATCAGTAAACTCATGTTATCATGATTTCAGATATAGTTACTATGTATGCATGCATGTATTCTAACGTTCATATTATTTAGTTAGCCAGTATTGTTCATGCATATGAACCCCATGCATTCATCCTACCTCACATCCATACTAGTACA
Source organism: Capsicum baccatum var. pendulum (assembly GCA_030864225.1). Taxonomy (NCBI): domain Eukaryota; kingdom Viridiplantae; phylum Streptophyta; class Magnoliopsida; order Solanales; family Solanaceae; genus Capsicum; species Capsicum baccatum. The sequence continues at coordinate 230,392,650 of CM061556.1, forward strand.
TTCAAAGTATTGGCGCATTTGTGCTATGGTGTCTCATACCATAGGTTTAGAGACACGAGCTCCAAAGCATCAGTAGATTCTAGTCTCAGCAGTCAGAGTTAGAAGTAAGTCCTCATCTTTCGAGGACATGATCATTACTTTATTATCTCATTAATTTATTTATTAGTTGGAGTTTGTTTGGGACATGTCCCATCAACTCCTTATTCAAACCGATTAGTCAGTTAGAGGCTTTCCAGACTATCATGTTCAGTTAGTTATTTCAATTGTTTTGGGTATTTCATATCCCATCCATATGTTATGTTTTATTAGATCCTATGTTACAGTTTTGAACCTTACGGCCTTTCAATTTAGGTTTCCGTATTATACAGTATATTATGTAATATACAGGTACAGATATCAGTCATGGGTTAACTTGTGGTTCTTCTGGGTCATGAGCACCGTGTAGCATTTTGGGTACCAAACTCGGGGCATTACAATGACTCTGAAATGTAACTTTTTTTTGTTTACCGACAAAGCAATGAACACAATTCGTTAACTTTGTTTTTTTCACTTTAGAAAGAAAATTATTTTAGCCAAGCTATCAATTCCCTTATCACTCATATGAATCAACCTTCTATGCCATAACTTTGATGAAGTATCATTCTCTACCAAGTTTATCAAGCCTCTAGAAGTAGAGCCCTAAAATACATACAAGTTAGACAAATTTTCACCTCGAGCCATAATCATCGAAACTCTAGTAAGTTCCACTGGCCAGAACGAAGGGTGTAACAAAACCCTCATCATCAAGGTTCCCTACCAAAATCAGATTCAAGCAAACATCTGGAGCATGCTTTACATTGTTGAGAACTAGTTTGGAACAATTGTTACTTTCCAAACCAACAGTTTCAATGCCAAATACTTAAATTTATCATTATTGCTCATTTTCAACATTTCAAAATTACCTGGAGTATAAGAAGAAAAATAATTTCTTCTTTAGCATAACATGAGAAGTAGCATCAGAATCCACAAACCAGATAGACTCATCACAAATAAGATTAATGGCATTTTCACCACAAGCAACAAGAAGATCATTATTAGCAACAACAGCAACACGATTTTCATTATTACCTTCTTTCTTTTATTGTCTCATATCTCTCTTATTCTTGTAATAATATTTCATGATATTTCTATTTTTGTTGCAATAGTCACATGTAATATTCTTAAATTTGAACTTCGACTTGCTTCTATTTTTATCTCTATTATTCAAACCTGTAGACATGTTTTTCTCCCTCTCTTCAATAACTAAAATATTAGAGTGTAAAGATAAAGAAGATGAGGCCTAAGATATTATTCTCATCTCTTCATTGAACACACCACTCTTAACATATTCCATAGTTAAAAAACAATTGGAAGCAAAATTAGTCAAAGAAACTCGATGAGTGTCCGAAGAGTCTGGCAGCGTATTAAGAAGACAAAGTTCCTGAATTTCTTTATCAAACTTTACACCCATTATGGAAAGCTGGTCAAGGACACCCTGAAAGTAATTTATATGATCATAAAGAGTACTTCACTCTTTATACCTGATATTCATCAATTACTTAAGTAGGAACAACTTGTTATTGCCAGTCTTCGAAGCATGAAATGTCTCGAGCTTGTCCCACAAACTTCTGGCATGTGTCTCATTCACAATATGGCTTCTAACATTATCCTTTTCTAATTTTCTGATATAGCCACAAACTTATAAGTGCTCAAAGTCCCAATCCTTATTATCATGGATTGACGTTTAGTAGACGCAAACACAAGTAAATATATTTTCTTGACAACCAGATGATATTTCATATTGCCTTTAAAAGTATGATAATTACTATCATTCAAATATACTATTTTTCTCATATTTTCCTCCATCATTCAAATCAACAATCAATAACAACCTATCTCTGATACCACCTTGTTAGGAAAGATAGAGGCACTATCAAAGTGCATGACAGGGTAGTAATGGAAGAATACCCAAATCTAACTTTTTCTTACAATTTAAAACAAGAGGATACTATAAAACCCAAGCAAAATAGTAATATGGCAGAAAATAAATTAACTAAACCAGAATGGTAAGACAAGAATAAAACCAATCCAGCCAAGACACCAAACTTACATGAAAAACTCTTCAGTGTGAAGAGTAAAAAATTATGGAACCAAAAACCTCCACTATAATCACCAAGAGTTACAATATTACTATCCAAAACTGTACACCAAACAAGTGTCAAACGACGAGCAACAACACAACAAGATAGCACCAAAACTAGAGAATAAAAAGGAGTAAAAATGTCAAATCGTAGCTTCTATTCAGGGATTAAAAATAGGAGCTAAAGGACACCAAATCCACCTCCGTTAGTTCTTAATCAAATATTTAGATGATAGGAATAATATATCCAAAAATCAGTTCAATCGGATAAAAAATAAAGTGAAAATCATAATTTGAAGTTTACTGTTGAGTCTATGCTTTTACGAGATTGATTGAAGTTTTAATTATTCCCATATATATTGATTTATATTTTGTTAAATTGTTTTCATAATGATCTTGGTTATTTTGTATAAAATAGATATTGTTTTTGGATTTTTTTATATACCAATATATTTCAAGTATTGACCGTTCTCGAGCGGCTACATTGTCTCATAATAAAAGTTTTGAGGTTCAGTATCGTGGTCCATCATAGAAGTAGAACGTTCATAAACATCAAAGTTGGTGAGCCGTCCATCTTCTGAAGGTATTTTATTCATATGTTCATTTCCTTTAGTTTATGATCCGGGCGGTGGACTTTTCCTGGCCTAGACAGTTATTCTTCATTAGAGACTTCGTAGACTAGATTTGGTTATTATTTTTGTATGAATTTATTGACAGAGTCTTATTAAAATATTTCTTAAACTTTATAGTATCTTTCGCATTTCATACGAATTATGCTTATGATAGTATGTTAAGTGGTCTCTCGGGCTTTTGTAGTTCAAAATGCCCATTGCGGTCAGAGCCTCATCTCGGATCATGACAAACTTAGAATCAAAGATAAGTTCAGGGTCTAGGGTATTTACGAAGTCATGTCTAGAAAAGTCTTGTTATCAAATTATGCATTGTCATTCATACGTACTTAAAGGGGGTGTTTCTTATGTATTTAACAAATTGTTGTGGGTTATTGAATGAATACTGAAAAGATTGATATTTTGAATGCTCCATTATAATTATGAGTTGTTTATCTCTACGATTTTGGAAAGTATACATCGTACATAAGATGCTCTTATTTTCTCATGAAATTTGTACGAACTTATGAAAAAAATGACCACCTAAAAGTCATGAAAGGAGTATGTTTTGCTTAAACTTTTGTTTTCATTTTGAAATAAGAACTCTTATTTGATATTGAATCATTTTGGTGGTCTATAACATGCTTTTAAATAAGAAGGGTCATGATATGAGATGATATAACGTGATATGACTTCCAAGTCTAGGTATGACTATACCAAATCAGACAATTGTCATTTCAGACCACAGACCATGTTTTAAGAAAGATGCATGTTTTTAAAGCTAAAATGTGGTTTTGAAGAGAGTTAAGTGGCTAAATGAGAAGGCATGAGTCTGAAAGGCCCATAGTCTAAAAATGTATTTTACCGAAGTAGGATTGATCTAGTCCTAAAATACAGATGATCATTGTATACTTGCTTTATGCTTTGATATATCAGATCAACCACTCCGATCCTTGCGGCAAACTCGGATTGGAGGATAGACCGACGAGTCAATGTCAGACCCTATATAGCCCTTAGAGTTTTTCAGACCAAGTCGGGTATGCCATCTAGCTCAAAATTAAAGAAAAGAGTTGAGTCTATGTTTTTACAAGATTGATTAAAGTTTTAATTATGCCCATCTATATTGATTTATATTTTGTTAAATTATTTTCATAATGCTCTTGATTATTTTGTATAAAATAGATATTGTTTTTGGATTGTTCTATATACCAATACATTTTAAGTATTGACCGTTCTCGAGCGGCTACATTATCTCGTAATAAAAGTTTTGAGGTTCGTCTCGTGGTCCATCACAGCAGTAGAACCCTCATAAACACCAGAGTTGGTGAGCCATCCATCTTTCGAAAGATATTTTATTCATATGTTCATTTCTTTCAGTTTATCTTCCGGTCGGGGGCCTTTTTTCGGCCTAGACAGTTATTCTAGCAGACGCTTCGTAGACTAGAATTTGTTATTGTTTTGGTATGCCTTTATTGACAGATTTTGCTTAAAATATTTCTTAAATTTTATTGTATCTTCTGCATTTCGTATGAATTATGCTTATGATAGTATGCTTAGGCATCTCCCGGTCTTTGTGGTTCAGGATGCCCGTCACGATCAAAGCCTGAGCTATTTTTTATGACCATAAAAAAATTAATTTTCTGTCGTGCTATATTTTAAATGAATTTTTGCCAATGGTTTGTATAGAAATTCTAATGATATGATTAATTTTCTCTTTTAATACACTTTAATTTTCTATACACGATTAAATATGTCATTTGTACCCAAAATAGTACTAATACAAAATACAACATGGCCTCAACTCAGCCTTTTATTAAAAAACTAATTTTGAGCATAAATGTTACATGTGTATAATTCGATGCTAATTAGTGCAGATTCTTAAAAGATTAGAAGTTAAAATTTGAGTTTAAATTTTATGCACCGTCAGTTTTTTACATCATCAGGTAACTTTAACCTGCTATAGCAGGTCACCTTTTTTTTCTCTAATTTTTTTTTCTTTTTTAAAATAAAATTAAAGAACTAATTTTATCTTTTTCCTCTCTCTTTCCTTAAAATCCTCTATTTCCGTCTAAAATAATTATTTCATTTCTCTCTCAACGTTTCTTCTACCATCATAACCCTATTATACTGATTCATTATAGGATTTTCAATTACACCATAAGTGATTAATTTTACATGCTTATGCAAAATATATCCAGAAGAAATTTTTTGACCATCTAAGATTCACGTCTCTTAAACAAAGAATTGTATCAACTACTTTATCATTCGCCAAAAGGTATAGAATTTGATCGTATAATCTTTTCCTGAAATTTTTTTATCTGCATCTTTCCTGTGACATTTAAACAATTGATATCTGAACCAATTATAGTTTAGTGAAGCTTCTAATAAGCTCTCACTATTAACGGTCAGATCTGTGATGCTACTAAACAAGAAAAGAATCTAAAATATATTTGAAATATATGATGACATACAACTAGGAGGAAGAAACTTGTCGTAACCTTTGAAGCATACTTAAAAAATTATTTTTTTTTTAAATTCCAATCTTTGATGCTTACTTGAATCGATGAAGCATACAGAAACATTCAGAAACGTATTAAATTTGAAAAAGAAAATAATTTAGATATAGAAATAATTTTGGTTGGAATCCAAGTAGGATTCTACTTGCCAGGAATATCCTTTTTTTTTTTTTTATATTATTGATATTCTATTTTATATTATTTTTAAAAATAGATTGTTGTGGTTAAATATCAATAATATTACATAATGAAGTAAAAAACTGATACACTAACGATACATAAAATTTAAACTCTTAAAATTTTCCATCTCCTAACCCACCCCGTGGATCCAAAAAGCGACAATATAAATATAGTTACGCTTGTCCATCTCTTCATTTTCTTTTAAAGGCAAACAAACAACTCTCTTTCTTTCACTAGAAAAAAAAAATCAAACGCTTCATTTTATAGTGTCACCTTTCTCAGTTGTAAGACTTTTGAATAGATTTTTTTTTTTTTTTTATCAATTTTCAATGGATAATCTACCAGAATCATCGATTTCGGATTCCACATTGACAATATCCCCATTTCCTCTCCTTCTTCGTGCAAAATTCTCTTGACTTTGGTGCTACCTAAAATAATAGGTGCTATTACTCCATGATAATAATCTTTGTGAAGAGGTAATGTATCAATTCATCAAGGTATCCACTCTTCATGCTATCCTCTTGCGTACGTGTTAGTTTCGGTATGATCTGTATATTCATTTGCTATGTAGTTTGTTCCGTGTTCCTGGTGGTGATTTGGTGGGTGACATATAAAGGCAAGAAAGTTCATCGGTCATTATATTGGTTTCTTCCGTGATATTTTTGAATGACTATAGATTTCACATTGAATGAATTTTTTCTAGCGATTTTGTATGTACTCTATGATATAAGTTTTCTCTTTTTATATACTATTGTTTATGTCATATTATCCCTACGAGCTTGATGTAGACTGTAGAGTACAATATAACTCAACTCGTCTTTTATTTAAAAACTAGTTTTGGACATGTGCGCTGCACATGTGTAATTCTATGCTAATTAATACAAATTTCTTTTAAAAAGAAAATAGTAGTTATATTTGTCTATCTCCTAACCCTCCTCGGGATCCGAAAGCTGACATTATAATATAACTACATTTGTTCATCTCCTACTTCGTTTTTTTTTAAAGTTAAACAAATAACTCTTTTTTTTTTCACTAGGAAGAAAATAATGGATTGGCGTCCGTGGGTCCATTTTTTTTTTTTTAACTTCAATTAATATCAGTTCATTTATTTTTGGTAACGTAGACCTCTAATTAAAGGTCACATGAAATAAATGATTTTGAAAAACCATAAAAGCAAACGGTTAAAATATAATGTCTCGAATCAATCCTTTTTATAATTACAATAATATAGGTGAGCTCATTTATTAACAAATGACATAGATGAACTCATTTTTTAACGAATAACATAGATGAGCATTTTCTCAAAATGTTGATGCATATTTGAATCTTTTCCCAATTTTAGATGCCGATAGATCACATCAAATGGAGTTTTGATAGTGATTTGTATAAAATCTCAGCCTTATTTTCTCTTTCTTATTTGGTACTGACAATTTAACTGTGATTAAGGGGTTATTTAGATTGAAAAGTATCTTGATTTGTAAATCTAAAAATTAACAACAGGTGTAATAAAACTAGAGGTGCACTGGACCAATGAGACAGATTGGAAGAGGTGCACTGGACCAATGAGAGAGATTGGAAGAGATTCTATATCGGGGGAATATTTTATGACCTTGTTTATGAACTATTTAACGCATTCGGTAAAATCATACAAGAGTATGAGAAGTTTTCATATGCAGGAGACTTTTCATATTTATTAGAATAAATATAATTTAATAAATCATAATTGTATGTTCAAACAAAATTTCAACTTTAAGTCAACATGATTTGAAATCATGTCCAAAGAGTCTAATTAGATAGCTCATATTTGTAATATGTCTAGATTTTCTACTTATTGTATGTCCAAAGTTCAAACAAAATTTTGACTTCAATTGAATAGCTGGTGTTTGTAATATACCTGGTAGTTTTTTCTTGTTCTGTCTCATAAGAAAACACGTACTACATTCTTATACTTCCTTTTTATTTTTTTTAAACAAAAGTTCTTTCAATAAGCTTAAGTATTCTATAAAAAGAGAGAGTACTTTTGTTCCATAAAAATCATGAGTAAAGGTACAACTCCAGTTGAATAAATTATATTGCACAATTTTTTCTACCTTTTTTTTTTCAAAAGAAAAAATAAAGTATTGCAGAAAGTATACTGAAATATAAAATAATTTTGATATCAATCAACTTCTTGAATCATATTCTATTATCTCTGGTCAACAATATTTAGGAAAGATTAAATAAATTTATAAGAAAATTATTCATAATGTTATATCTCAAAAAGCTAAAATAAAATATTTTTGATCAAAATATATGCCGTGTGTCTTTTTGAAAAAAATAAGGCCACCAATCTTATATTTGAATTTAGGTCACGAATTTTAATGAGCCCCCCGCAAATCATTCCTAAGCCTCCATAAATTATTCCTGAGTTTAAAAAATGCCCCAACTAAGACAGCTAGTTTTCTTCTATCATATGTTAGATTTGCTATGCACTAAAGCTCCCACAGTATGTGGGGTCAAGAAAAGGGCCGAATCACCACCAATTTGTATATACATATACATACATTCACCATTTTAATCTTCCATTAGCTCACTCTTCTTGCATTCTAACTACACCACCACCATGGCATCCTCTACGAATGATGTTTACCAGCCATTTCTAGATTTATCATCCCAGCTGTCTACAGAGCACAATTTAGAATCCAACAATGAGCTAAAGGCTGTACTCTTAGACAATTCATTACCTCTCTGGAGTCCATTGCAGCGGGCCACATGGATCAAAATGAAGCTCCTTTTCTCCCTTGCTGCTCCTGCTGTGTTGGTCTACATGATCAATTATCTCATGTCTATGTCCACACAAATCTTCTCTGGCCACCTTGGTAATCTTGAACTTGCGGCTGATTCACTTGGAAACACTGGCATTCAAATTTTCATCTACGGCCTCAATCCTCATGGTATATATATATATATATATGATGAGTACGGGTTGATTTCTAATATGGTCACTCAATTATTATTTGTTATCTCAGAAAAATATCTTTCTTCTTAATTTTATTTTTTTTCAACGAAGAAAATGACTTTATGAGAATATTAGTTGAGTGACAATATAAAAGTCAACTCTATTTATGATTTGTAATGTTGTGATTTGTCCTATAGATAGTCAGCAATTAGAGATTTAGTTATAGATAGTCAGTAATTAGAGATTAAATATTTAATTTGTTTATTTATTTATTTCTGAATAGTTGGGCATGGGAAGTGCAGTTGAAACACTTTGCGGTCAAGCATATGGAGCGAGGAAATACGATATGTTAGGAGTTTATCTTCAGAGATCAACGATTCTCCTCATTGTAACAGGGGTTTTACTTGTAGTCTACGTTTTCTGCAAGCCAATTTTGGTATTTCTAGGGCAATCACCAGAAATTGCATCAGCAGCCGCATTATTTGTGTGGTCTGATACCACAAATTTTCGCCTACGCTGTGAATTTCCCAATCCAGAAATTCCTTCAAGTGCAGAGCATTGTGGCACCAAGTGCCTAGATTTCTGCCGCGACATTGGTGTTGCATCTCGTGATAAGTTGGGTGGCAGCCTACAAAATTGGGCTGGGCTTGCTAGGGGTGTCTCTTGTATTGAGTTTGTCGTGGTGGATGATAGTGATAGGCCAATTTGTGAATATTGTGAAGAGTGAGAAGTGTAAGAAAACATGGAATGGGCTCAGTTGGATGGCATTTTCAGGCTTACCGGAGTTCTTCAAGTTATCAGCAGCATCAGCTGTGATGCTATGCTTGGAGACATGGTATTTTCAGATACTTGTTCTGCTTGCTGGCTTGCTTGAAAATCCAGAGTTGGAATTGGATTCGCTTTCTATTTGGTAAGAATCCTTCATAATGTTCTTTAAATTTCGCAAATGGTCGTGTAATTATATTTTTAATTGTCATAATATAAAACAGACACTCAAACTGTGCACATCTAAACGCCGAATGGATCAAAACGAACACTCTAACTCTAGTTGGCAAGAGAAAAGAAGAGTTTCATTTCGATCCATGTGCACATCTAAACTCTCAACTCGTCTCCATTGTGTTAATTGAACACTCTAACTTACAAAATGATCATCTAGGCACATTCAAAATTTATGTGCTGTGTCACCGTTGGGTGTCCATGACACAAAATGGGGACAAGTTAGGGAGTTTAATTGCCAGTTCAGATCAAGTTGAAGTGTATAAATGTGCACTCTAAAAGTTGGGATATTTACTTGGCGATTAAAGCCAAGTTTAGGTGTGCTAATTTATTATCCATAGTTTTTTTACGTCAAAGTACAAGACTTTATTTTGTAACATCAAAGTCGTGATACTATTACCTTGATAGCCACATGATAACTTTTGATGGACACATTGATTAACACCCTTATCTTACAATAATAGAGAAAATTGCTGAAACACTAACTACTTTCCATGCTATGGAGGAAACAGAAAAGCAATTTTCATTGTGGCCAAAAGTTGGAGTGAATCATACACTATGGGTCATGGCATGAAGATAGTACTACTAGTTGTCAAAAGCAATTTTCATGGCCATCTTTTCGTCTTGTTAAAAGCCCTAAACTCTTATAGCTTTGTGTATTCTGTTGAAATTTTCAAGTTGGTGTATTATGTGCTAGGGAGAGGAAGGGGCGTGACCTCGACTAGGTGAGGTGCATTAAGGGGGAGGACGGTAGAGTGTTGGTGGAAGACGGCCACATTAAGGATAGATGGCAGTCGTACTTTCATAGGCTCTTGAATGACGAAGGGGATAGAGCTATTGAGTTAGGGGAACTGGAGCACTCAGAGGAGTGTCGGGATTTTAGTTATTGTAGACGTTTTAGGGTGGAAGAGGTCAGAGAGGCGGTTCGCAGGATGCGAAGGAGTAGGGCGACGGGGCCGGATGAGATACCGGTGGAGTTTTGGAAGTTCATTGGGGAGGCTGGTATAAGGTGGTTGACTGGATTGTTCAACGAAATCTTCAAGACGGCAAAGATGCCCGAGGCTTGGAGGTGGAGTACCATGATCCCTCTCTATAAGAATAAGGGGGACATCCATAGCTGCAATAACTATAGGGGGATCAAGTTATTGAGTCACTCTATGAAGATTTGGGATAGGGTGGTCGAGGTGAGGCTGAGACGGATATTGTCTATTTCGGAAAACCAGTTTGGGTTTATGCCTGGCCGCTCGACGACGGAGGCAATTCATCTGGTACGGAGGCTGGTGGAACAGTATAGGGAAAGGAAGAAGGACCTGCACATGGTGTTTATTGACCTAGAGAAGGCATACGACAAAGTCCCCAGGGAGGTGCTTTGGAGGTGCTTGGAGGTGAGTGGAGTCCCGCAGGCATATATCAGAGCAATTAAGGACAAGTATGAGGGAGCGAAAACTCAGGTGAGGACGGCGGGAGGAGACTCAGATCATTTCACCGTCTTGACAGGATTGCATCAGGGATCTGCTCTTAGTCCCTTTTTGTTTGCCTTGGTGATGGATGTGTTGACGCGACGTATTCAAGGGGAGGTGCCGTGGTGTATGCTTTTCGCGGACGATATAGTTTTGATTGAAGAGACTCGAGGGGGTGTGAATGATAAATTAGAGGTGTGGAGACAAACTCTTGAGTCTAAAGGGTTCAGGTTGAGCAGAAGCAAGACAGAGTATTTGGAATGCAAGTTTACTGACGTGAAGCTGGAGGATGAGGTGGTAGTGAAGCTGGATTCACAGGTGGTTTGTAAGAGGGATAGTTACAAGTATCTCGGGTCCGTGATCCAGGGTAATGGTGACATTGACGAGGATGTCTCGCACCGTATTGGGGCGGGATGGATGAAGTGGAAGCTCGCGTCGGGGGTGTTGTGTGATAAGAAGGTGTCGCCTAAGCTTAAAGGAAAATTCTACAGGGTGGTAGTCCGTCCGGCCATGTTGTATGGAGCGGAGTGTTGGCCAGTTAAGAATTCCCACATCCAAAAAATGAAGGTGGCAGAGATGCGGATGTTGCGCTGGATGTGTGGACTAACTAGAGGGGATAGAGTTCGGAATGAGACTATCAGAGAGAAGGTTGGTGTGACCCCAGTGGAGTGCAAGATGCGGGAAGTCCGATTGAGCTGGTTCGGATACGTGAAGAGGAGGGGCATGGATACCCCGGTTCGTAGGTGTGAGAGACTAGCGTTGGATGGTTTTAGGAGGGGTAGGGGTAGGCCGAAGAAGTACTGGGGTGAGGTGATTAGGCGGGACATGGAGCAGTTACAGCTCACCGAGAACATGACCCTAGATAGGAAGGTCTGGAGGACGCAAATTAGGGCTGAGGACTAGGGCCAGTTTGGGCCGCTAGTGTAGGGAATTACTGGCTGGGGATAGTATCTGGTTATGATTCTGTGTTCCTTGCTTTAGTACGAATCTGGGTGCTTTCATCTGTTTTTTTTACTTATGGCTGCCGTATTTATGTTATGTATTCTTGTTATGTGTTTTACATGGTAATTGTGTATTTATGTTATGTATTCTTGTTATGGCTGCCGTATTTATGTTATGTGTTTTACATGGTATTTGTGTGGTATCTGGTGCCTTGAGCCGGGGGTCTATCGGAAACAACCTTTCTACTTCTTTAGAGGTAGAGGTATGGACGGCGTACATCTTACCCCCCCCCAGACCCCACCAGGTGGGAATACACTGGGTTTGTTGTTGTTGTTGTTGTTGTTGTGTATTATGTGCTAAGCCAGTTAACGGGACGGGACGGGTCAACCCGGAATAGTCCCGTCACTTTTAACTGGGTTGTGGGCCGGTCCAGTTTCGGGCGTGGCTTAACAGGCTGGTCCGGTTCTGGGCCCAACAGTAAATTTCCAAGAAACAACCCGGGACCGGCCCATTAACCCTAACCCGGTCCAACCCGCCTAAACCTGATCAAAAATCCGGTCTAAACCAAAAAAAAATAAAATTAAAAGTGTTTTCTCCAATATACACTATATATACCCACCTATATACTTTTAAATACGTTAAACAATATATATACACTATATATACAGTATATACTACATTATAATTTAAAAAACATATACACATATACACAATTACACATGTAATCGTGTATACGACTATACGTTAGTTAAATATATGTACTACTTTAAATAAAACATATACTACAATATATATATATATACTAATTTATAAAACATATATACATGTATACGTTAAATATATACTACTTTAGAGTCTATAAAAAATATTTACACATATATACGTACCATTCAATATATATATACTACTTTAAATAAAACATATACTACAATATATACACACACTATATATATAGTTATGTGCTAATTTATAAAACATATACACATGTATACGTTAAATATATACTACTTTAACGTCTATACTCTATAGAAAATATATATACATATATACGTATCGTTCAATATATGTACTACTTTAAAAAATATACATATAACATATAAACACTATATATATACTAATTTATAAAACATATATACATGTATACGTTAAATATATACTACTTTAGAGTCTATAGAAAATATATACACATATATATGTACCAAGTTTTTTTAGCCGGACATAGTCATGGCTGGAAGGGAAGAAGAAGTATTAAAAGTACGTCAGAAGAGAGAAAATAAGTACCTTTAATTTGGCCAGATGCAAGGCCGAAATAGTGAGTAACGGATACTATTTGCCTTCTTTTATTTAAACCTTCGGATAATATACAAGAGAAAGAAGAGAGGAGGAAGAGCACTAGTCTTAGAGAGAGAAAGAGAAATGAAAATTTCTAACTTGTACCTCCCTAACAGATGAGGTACCTATATATAGGAAAAGAAAGCATCTGCACACAGTACTTATGGGTCCCACATTCGAGTCCCTGTGCATAGTGTTTTCACTGTTCTAAAAACGTCCTATCAAGATAGTAAAGATAATTTCTGGGTCCTTGTAAGGCCCCAAAATTTTCATCCCGAGACGTCACACGGTGCTTAGGGCTACACGTAGCCCGAAGCTAACCCTCGGAGCCAGACACTACCTCAAGGAACTCAATTCAACAATAGTCATGCATAATAAAGAGATATATCACATCGGGTTCAAGAGAGATACTGGAGAATACTAAACTGTACAACCAAAGTATATATTGAATGTCTGTACATCCCATCCCTTTAGTCGGACAAAGCCTCTATACAACAAAATCAAGGAGCCTTTGGGACAAACCCCCAACTGACTCAACAGTACTGAAAGTCATAACGACAAAATGATATCACAAAAATATAGACACGGTCCTCGAAGAATGAGGACTCACTACTGAGGAAACATAGTGAGGCACCCAAATATCGCTAATGTGGATGCGCCTGAGTACCTAAACCTATATTACGAGAAAATGTAGCCCATAGGAAAATATGTGGATCAACACTTTGGAATGTACTAAGTATGTGGGGGTGCATGCAACAATGTAAATATCATCATTAATTTCATGAAAATATGCATATGTACAATGATGACTCACTTGGCTTGAGTTAGATTGAAACATAGTTTTCATGATCTCATAGTAAATAAATCATATGATAAAAAACTCATAAATCATCATAAACAACTCAACTCTTCAACTCAAGACTCGGAGTGACTCAGTAATTCAAGAAACTCAACTCTTATGGACATGAGAGGTTCTTATAACCGACATAAACCATGTGAGCTACATGGAGTCCAACATTTTCCCTCCTAAGGAGAGAACCCCACATTGGAGGGAGCGTCGTACTCTTTCCAGGGAGTACAACCTCAATTTAGTGATCACAATCTCATACTCGGCCTCTAGCACATAAATATCAATACCAATCCTACGATGGCACATAGTTTCGGGGAAATACCACATTTTCCGTTCAGTGCTAAACACTACTCCGAGACACATGCTCACAACGCGTTAGGAAATCCACCACAAACATCACAAGGTTTTATCATGAAGATCAAATCATATCTCTTTCTCATTTATCAAATCATAATCAATTTGTGGATTCCTAACTCGACTCAAATCAAATCAATCTTTCTCAATATCAAAATGTATCAATTCATTAAATCATGGCAACATCAATAACTTTGAGGAAATATAAGACTCATTGTAACAACTCAATCTCATGAATCAATATGCTCAATAATTCAATTTGTCATAAGGAAGCTTAAAGGTTGACACATATCTTGAAAGCACTTGAAATATCAACTCATGGTAGAAATATAAAATTCACAATATTAAATATCAAGTCATAACTTGGGAATAGTAAAATAATCAAGTATAACAAAGCTTGAACAATTTATATTCTCATAGTCTCATGATGAAGTAATTTGGGTATAAACCCACTTTCAAATCATATAAATCCATAATAAAGATCAAAGCTTTGGGCATAAGAATGAAAGGATTGCTCTTGTTCAAAATCCCACATACCTTAATCTTTGAAATTGGATGAATTCTAGTGCTTGAGACTCTATCCACACTTGTAATAAATGATTCTCGAACCCCACAGTATGAGGAACTTGGTTCTTGAAGAAATCTTGAAGATTTATGAATGATTTTTAGAAGATTAATGTTCTTGAACGAAACCCTAGATATATTTTCTTAAGAGAATTGGAAGAGAAAATGAAGAAATTAGGGTTTGGATGGGGATTCTCATATATATAGGGGCCTCTAAAAGATGAAAAAGGACCAAAATACCCTTACAAAAATACCCTTTAATTGCTGAAAAAAATAGCTGACGACATTTGTCACAAGTAGTCAGACTTGTGACAAGTCGTCACGAAATGTCGTCACAAAAGGGTGGAATTTTTTACTTTCAGCTTAAGGTTGACGACATTTTGTTACAAGCCGTCAGACTTGTGACAAGTCGTCAGAAAATGTCATCACAAAATGTTGGAATTTGTGACTTTCTTCTTAAGGTGACGACATTTTGTGACGAGCCGTCAGGCTTGTGACAAGTCATCACAAAATGTCGTCACACAGTTTCCAGGCTGACACGCTGGAGTAAAATCGGCATAACTTTTCGCTCCGATATCGAATTTGGGTGAAATTGGTACCGTTGGAAAGCTAATTCAACTATATATATGTTGGTGGGTCATGAGCTGAAAATTTCTTAGTGTAAGAAGAGATATTCTCATTTAAAGTTTACTATGCCAAAATCCTTCTCAAGAATTCAATCGGTAAGGGGTGTTTTGATTCACCTAATCGCTAGGACATCTTTGAGGCCTTAATACACATCACCCTTGATCAGAAAACAACCAAAGCACTATAATTTATTTCTCATTAGCTTGATTCATGGTGGCACTATTGGTTAGAGTTCTCGGAGTATTACAATATCTCTCTCTTGGAAACATTCATCCGCGAATGTTGCCAGATAGGCCAAGAACAAGAAAAAATGAGGACGCATAGCTGGAACGACTCACTCAAAGGACTTACTTCACTCTACACCTTCGGATACTATACAAAATACATGAATTCGTGATGGAAGTAGACACACAGCTGAATCTTTAATAAGAAGAGGGCAGAATTAAGAAAGAATGGTACTGTCTGCTTACTCCGAACTCACAGAAAAGAGGTGAGGGTACTTGGCTCATATATCATATTCGGCTTCCTAAGTAGAACCCTCAACATATTGACTTTGCCAAAGCGCTTTAACCAAAGGAAGTTCTTTGTTCCTTAGCCTAAGGATCTGAAAATCCAAAATCTCAACTGGAATCTCCTCAAATAAAAGGACATCCTGAATATCTAAGCTTTTGGAATAACCAACCACGACAGAATCACCAATACACTTCTTAAGCATAGAAACATCGAATACTAGATGAATGCTAGACAATTCCGCTGTTAACTCCACCTCATATGCTTGTTTCCTAACACGGCTCAAAATCTTATATGGACCAACATAATAGGGACTAAGCTTTCCCTTCTTCCCAAATATCTTTACCCCTTTCATGAGTGAAACCTTCAAGTACACCAAATCATTAAAATTAAACTCAAGATCTTTTTTTCTCATATCTGCATACGACTTCTGATGACTTTGAGCAGTCTTCAATCTTTCTCGAATCAACTTAACTTTTTCCATAGCCTCCAACATAGCATCAGGACCAATCACAACTGTTTCTCCTACTTTAAACCAACCTATAGGCAATCTACATCTTCTCCCATACAAAGCTGCGAACGGGACCATATGAATACTAGCATGGAAACTATTGTTATATGCAAATTCGATCAATTGCAAGTGCCCATCCTAACTAACTTTGAAATCAAGCGCACATGCCCTCAACATGTCCTCCAAAGTATAAATAGTCCTCTCAGCCTGACCATCATTCTGCCGATGAAAAACGGAACTCAAATAAACTTGGGTACCAAGTCCTTTCTGAAAGGCTCTCCAAAACTGTGAAGTAAACTAAGTACCCCTATCTGTGATGATAGACAAAGGAACTCCATGCAATCTGACTAACTCACGGATATACAATCTAGCATAATCCTCAGCTGTATAAGATAATGCACTGGCAAGAAATAAGCTGATTTAGTCAACCAGTCTACAACAAGCCAAATCGAATCATGATGACGACGAGAAGAAGGCAAACCAATTACGAAATCTATATTCACTTCTTCCTACTTTCAAGTAGGAATGCTAAACTCTTGCATTACACCACTGGGCCTTTGGTGCTCTACATTAACCTGTTGACAAGTAGAACGCTTTGCCATAAATCCTGCTATGTCTTTCTTCATTCCGTTCCACCAATAGATTTCTCGCAAATCACGGTACATCTTGGTAGCACCGGGATGAATATAATATTGTGCGCCATGCTTTTCAGCCATAATTCTCTGGCATAGATCATCAATATCAGGAATACATAATCTACCCTATAATCCCAACATACCATCTCCCCCTTGGGAGAAAACCTCTACCTTTTGGCCCTTAACTGATTCTTTCAGTCTGACCAGACTATGATCCTTGTCTTGCTTCTCATTTACCTCCGAGACCAAAGAGGACTCGAAACTACTCTAACCTAACATACTCCTTTCAATGAAATCAAGCAATCTAACACCTAAACTAGCCAAATGATGTGCATCATGAGCTAATTCTTTCTTATCATTCTCTACATGAGATACACTACCCATAGACAACCTGCTAAGAGCATCTATGTCAACACTGGCCTTGCCCAGGTGATACAACACACTCATATCATGGTATTTTAGCAACTCTGACTATCTTCTTTATCTAAGATTTAACTCCCTCTGAGTAAACACATACTGCAGGCTTTTGTTATCAGTAAACACATAAACATGAACACTATAAAAATAATGTCTCCAGATTTTCAAAGAAAAAACTACAACTGCTAATTCAAGATCATTGGTTGGATAATTCTTCTCATGAGGCTTTAATTGTCTAGAGGAATAAGCTATAACTTTACCCCTTTGCATCAACACACAACCCAAACCAACTCTATAAGCGTCATAATACACCACAAAACTATCAATACCATTTGGTAAACCTAAACTGGGGCTGGAGTGAGTCGAGTCTTTAACTCCTGAAAACTCTTCACAAAGGCATCTGCCCATTGGAACTTAACTTTCTTTTGGGTCAACCGGGTCATAGGAGACACAATGGAAGAGAATCCCTCAACAAAACGATGATAGTAACCAGCGAGACCCAAGAAACTCCTAATGTCAGATGGGAAGGTAGGTCTAGGCCAATTCTTTACAGCTTCTGTCTTTTGAGGATCGACTCTAATGCCTTCGACGGAAATAATATGACCCAGAAAAGCAACTGACCTTAGCCAAAATTCATATTAGCTAAATTTAGTAAATAATTGATGATCTCTAAGAGTTTGCAAAACAATTCTAAGAAGGTCGGCATGATCATCCTCTCTTTCGGAATACAGAAGAATATCGTCTATGAATACAATGACAAACATATCAAGATATTGCTTAAAAAAATGATTCATGAGGTCCATGAAGGCTGCTAGAGCATTGGTTAACCCAAATGACATGACAAGAAACTCAAAGTGACCATAACAGGTTTGGAAGGCTAGCTTTGGAATATCATACTCTCTCACTTTAAGCTGATGATAGCCGGATCTAAGGTCTATCTTTGAGAAATAGCTTGCACCATGTAGCTGATCAAATAAATCATAGATTCTTGGAAGAGGTTACTTGTTCTTGATAGTTACCTTGTTGAGTTGATTGTAATCAAATGCACATACACAATGTACTATCTTTCTTATGCATGAATAGAGCAGGTGCACCCCAAGGGGAAATATTGGGTCTGATGAAGCCATTTTCTAAGTGATTTTTGTGTTGCTCCTTCAAATCTTTAAGTACGGGATCCATACAGTATAGAGGAATGGAAATAGGCTGAGTGTCGGGAAGAAGATCAATCCCGAATTCTACTTCTCTATTAGGTGGGACCCCTAGGAGAACTTTCGAGAAAACATTGGGAAACTCATTAACAATGGTAACTAACTAAATTGTAAGAGTCTCTAACTTGAGGTCTTTAACTTGAACTAGGTGATAGATGCAACCCTTGGAAATCAACTTCCTAGCTTTGAGGTAGGATATGAAATGGCTCTTTGAAGTTACAGAACTCATGAACCAACTCAAAAATGGGCTCATCAGGAAACTAAAAGTTGACCACTCGGGTACGACAATCTATAGACGTATAGCACGAGTGAAGCCAATCTATACCAAGAATGACGTCAAAATCAACCATATCTAACTCAATCAAATTAGCACATATGACCCGATGAAGGATAGTGACAGAACACTTCTTATACACTCGCGTAGCAATAGTAGATTCTCCTACCAGGGTAGAAACCAGAATAGGCTTAGGAATCCGTTCAGGGTCTATCTCAAAATTTACAACAACCAGAGGTATCACATAAGAGAAACTTGAATTGGGGTCCATCAATACATACACATCGAAATAAAAGACACAGAGCATACCAGTGACAATATATGGAGAGTCCTCCTTCTCTAGGTGAGGTGGTATAGCATAGAAGCTATTCTAGCGTGAACCGCCAGCAGTACAAGAAGAGGTGCCCTGAGAAGGAACTGGGCGAACTATGGGAGTGGGGGCACTGGTAGCCTGACTCTGCGGACGATCATCTTGACTCCCCTATCTAGCATATGAATAATTTCTAAGTCAGTGGCCCAACTTGCCATAACCAAAGCAACCCCTCTGATCAATAAAACACTCACTAAAATGATCTCTAACACACATGGCATATAAAGGAGGACAAGGTCCGTTACTTACACTTTCCTGAGACCTGGACGGGATAGTCTTTTTCCCCTACTCCTGCCTGTTTCTAATTATGGGAGCACTAATTGAGGAAGGTGCGGGCATAAACGAACGTCTCTGGAATTATGGGTGGTTCCCTCTATAGAATCTGGACTAACCAAATCCCTGCTGCTCTAATCTAGCTCTTTTATTCCCTCTTACTTTCTAGCTCTCTTTCACATTATCAGTTTTTATCTGTTAGACATGTATCATCAATCGAGAAAGGTATATCTCTCTATTAAGCATAGCAGATCTACACTCTTTCATAACGTAACTCGACACGCTGGTCATGAACTTACTCATGATTGTCTTGGAGTCATCCATCATACTAGGAGAATATTTTGATAACTGGTTGAATGTAAGACAATACTCCTTAACAATCATGGAGCCTTATATTAAATTCATGAATTCCTCTATCTTTGCTTTCCTCATCTCAAGAGAAAAGAATCTTTCCAATAATACATACTGGAATAACTTCTAAGTCATGGGATCGGTATCCTCCCCTCTACTCTTCCTCCATATCTCTACGATGTTAGGTGTATTTACGCATTCTAGCGTTACTATTTTAGCCCCTTTAGCCTTGTTTTGAGGATGACTCTTATGATATATGTTCTTATAATGACATAAATGAGCATTCATGTGTCCAAGTATGTGTTTACAATTTTTAATGGTGTTTTCATATGAGTTTGATTCAATTTGAGCATTTAGAGTTCAACTGGGAAAACTAGTGTGACTAGCTTGAGCTAGGTGTTTGTCTAGTCTATTTTGTTGGATTCTAATGTGTGTTAATGAGTTAATAAGGTTTTAATTATGTATTTATATGTGAAATAACTTATTTATAATTTTCAAGGGTCAATTGGATCGGGAAAACATTTAAAACAAAGAGCTAAAACTCAAAGTGAAATTAACCTATGCTTAGCTCATGTTTTGAGTTCATCGTTTTGAATGTTGTGTTGTTTTGATCTCTATTTTGTGGTATTTTATTCTTTAGGATGCTTTTGTAATGTATAAGGATGATATATGAAGGATATACAAGCTTCAAATCAAGTGGAATCAACTCAATAAGGCTCGGAATGACTAAACGAAACTAACGTGCAGAATTTGACTCCATTTGGAGTCCTGATATGTATTGGAACACTAAGGGAGAGTGAATAGTGATATGGACTCATTAAAAACACTATTGGATTCAGAAAAGGAAGAAGTTTAAGAAACACTGGCGCGTGTAACAATTTATGGAGTGTAAAGAGGTGCCATGATGTGGTGAAATCGAAGTAAAATTTTGGAAATTGACTCACTAGTGGTCAAAATGGTGGACCACCAGTCTTGTAACTGACCACCAGTTCGAACTTCAGGCTAAAACAGAATACAGGATTTCAGCACACTCAGTGAAGGTCGAAATGGTGGACCACCAGCTTTGCGACTGACCACCAGAATCAAAATTTTAGAAAATTCACTGAAGGCCAGGATGGTGGACCACTAGTTTTGTGAGTGACCACTAAACTGACCACCAGACCACCAAAACAGAATCCATGATTTTAGAGGAGCCAGTGAAGGTTGAAGTGGTGGACCACCAGTTTTGTGGTGAACCACCAACTTGACCACCAACTTTGACAAAAATTTTCTGAATTTAATTTTAATTCCTCTCTACTTGGGAACATATAAATACTAGTTTTAGGGTTTCTTATTGGGTTCTGATCATTAATATTTTCTCTCTTTTTCATAGCCTCCATTCTTGAAACTCTTTGTAAGAGTATTTTGGGGGAAATTAAGCAAACCTTGTGGATTTAATTATTTCATCTCCATTAAAGATTCAAGAGCAAATTCTTGTAACCTTTGTAAGTAAATCTTGAATTTATTTATGAATTACACAAATATGCTTCCTATTTCTTCCATGGAAATGTATGATTAAGCTCCCATAACTAGGGTTATGGGAGCCGTGATGTGAAAAAACAAAATTTAGAGTGTGAATCCAATTGAACTTTATGAGGAATTGACATTGTATAAATCTTTCTTCATTTTCATGATTCTTCTGGGTTGCAAACTTGAAGAGTGAGCCCTTATACAATAACTTGTTCGAATAGCAAAGTGTTTATTGGAAAAAGAAAGGGTTTACACAAATCTAAAGGCTTTAACCTTTGGATTGAGGGTAGACCTTAATCGGATCAAACCATGTGAGAATAAAATTGAATTATTAATCCATTTTTTAAGTTTTTGAAAAATAAGGGATGAGCTACTCGTTTAGGTTGAGAAACGAATGGGTAAACCATAGATATCAGTTACTCTTACAATGGAAATCGTTAACTAGAGCTCATAAGTGATTCACAACCCTAATTGTTCAAGCATATTGGTAACCATAACTCTGGTTTGTTTAACATCTCTGAATTACTACTTACAAAAAGAATCATTAGATGGGTTAACTCTGTTACAATTAATTAGGACCTAATTCACAAATTTAAAACCCCCATTTTATCTTTTCCTATTATTTAATTGAATTCAACACTTAGCTATAGTTTCAAATTAGTTTAATCACCACTCACATTGTTCCCTGTTGATTCGACCCCGAATCCAATGTTGGGTAAATATATTGACAATGACCGCCTTGCACTAAATTGACGTGTAAGTTGAGCGTTATCAAAAATGGCGCTGCCGCCGGGGAACAATTTGGCGTATTGAGTTGGTTTGGAATTTTAGTTTACTTGCTTGAATTCAAATTTTTAAATATTTTCTTAGTTTGATTTTTTATTTTCTTTTATTTTTATTATTCTCATACCTTTTTGAGATGTCAACCTGGATAGATAATTTTTGGAGTGATGACGATTCTTGTGATGATTCTTGTGATTATTGTGTGAGACCACATTATGAGGCTTACTGTCTATTTTTAGATGGAACTATAACTTGGTGTTTAACTTGTGGTCAAAGTGATCATTTTACAGATATGTGTGCTGCCACGATTCAAGCGGAAAAATTGATGAAACGAATTTTAGAGGATCAAGAACAGTTGTGGGAAGAGATAAAGGAGTTACCACTCCCGCCATGTTTACAGTTGCTAAACAAAGAAGAATATGAGGACATTAGCCAATTTAAGAAGAAAACTCAAGAATCACAGTCACTTGATTGTCATCTTCATCTTGAGACTGACTTTAAGAAGGTGAATAAAAGTGAGTGTGTAGTAGATAGTGTAAATTTTGAAGTAGAATTAGTTGAGTCTCACTCAAAGCATTTTTCCACATTATGTATAGATGATATCGTGTCTATGGAATCATCTAAAATAGTGGAAGAATGTAAAGATGAGGAACAAGAATCCTATATTTTTTATTTTACACTTGATAAGCAACATAAAAATGCACCTCACTTTAAGACCGAGTTTTTTATCATGCATCATCCATTACTCGGCTTCTTAATCTTTGTACCACCCCCTTATGAGAGAGGGAAAAAATGGATGATAAGTTGGGGGTGAAATTTATATCCTCACGGTGGAGGAAAAAGTTGATTTGGGTCAAGCTATGACACTAAATTAGGCGCTTCTTGGGAGGCAACCCAAGCAAAGGTATGTTTTCTTTTCAGTTTTGTGTTAGTTTTTATTTCACGTAGTTTTTGTTTTTGGTTAATTCACAAGTTAATGGGAAGTCTGAGTACCATAAACTTGAGCTAAGGAGCATGACATCAAATAAGTGTGGAGTCCCAAGGATCTCCTCGATGTGAAAATGTATCTAGGTTGGCCTAGAGGCCTCAGGAAGTATTCCTATCACTTCAGTTAACAGTTCACTTTGGGGACAAAGTAGGTTTTTAAGTGTGAGGTGGGGAAATTTCCAAATTTTGGCTCAACTTAAAAATTTTAGGTTGGGAATAAGTGAGATATTCTTGTTAGTGCTAACTTTGATTACATGATGCAAGTGAGTTTTTTTGTAAAAGCATCTGATTTTAGAGAATTACTACTTTGTAGACTCTTAGGCTCATGTTTTGTGACTCTAATATTTGTTGGCTTAATTTTGAATTCATGCTATTGTTTGGTTGGGAGTCTATGATGATCCTATTGAGTTGAGCATGTGCCATATGCGTGTGAGAGTTTTGTATATTCCTTGTTGCATGTGATGTCTAGAACTTGCCTGGTGTATGTGTGAAGCGAAATAAAGAATGTGGGTTTAGGAGATGATATAGGCATTTCTTTGATAGCCTTATTTTATACCGTATGTTTTACATACCCTTGTGCATTATCTTAATTAAACCCCATTGAGCCTTTAGCTCTTTCTTTGGTAGCCTCATATGTAGCCTAATCCCTTCTTTGATAGACCATAATTTGATCCAAAAGGCTTCTAAGTGCTTTAATTAAAAAAAATAAATTTGAGAAAGAAGTTTGAGAAATTAAAGAAGAAAAGGGTGAAATTGAGGCCACAAGGTAATAGTTATTGGTGTATAATTGATGTGTGGTGGATGGTTTTGATAGAATTTATGCTAAAAATATTGCCCTGATTGTAAAAAGGAGAAAAATTGATTCTTGTGGTAGTAAACGATATGTCCACCAAGTGTTTGTGAAAATGCTAAAAAGAGATGGGGCAAAAATAAAAGATATGGGTAGACAAAAGTGGTGTAATTTGGTTGTTGGAGATTGGTTTTAAATTTATAATGTAGTGTATAAAACGCTTAGATAGATTAGTCACTATTCTCGGCCAAAATAGTTCCTACCCGTCCCTTTGCCGACATTACAACCCGAAAAAGTCCTAATTGATCCTAAGCTTTACATTCAACTATTAGTGGAACACTACACTAAGGGAAAGCCTATGGTTCATTATGTGTAACTTGTGAATTCTTTGTGAGAGTGAGCGTAATTTGATTCTTATACCCATTACGTTAAATTGCATTATTTTGAGTGATTGTGGGTAACTTTCTTGTTGTGAGGGGCACATGTTAGATAAATGTGGGTGATTTGTATGATGTCCTTGATTGCATAGTAAGAATGAGTTTTCCGACTAGGTGAGCCAATTCTTAAGGCTAGGAAGTTTTGGATTAGTGTTCATGAGCTTTCAATTGTGTATAACATGCTTAATATTATGAACTTGCATTTATGTAGTCATTGTAGTTCTAGCTTGAGTGTCTTGCATATAGTATAAGAGTATATTTCCCATCTCATGATACTTAGAGTGAAGATTTGTTTGAGGACGAACAAGGTTTTAAGTGTGGGGTATTGATGTTGGGTGTATTTACGCATTCTAGCATCACTATTTTAGCCTTTTTAGCCTTATTTTGAGGATGACTCCTATGATATATGTGCTTATAATGACATAAATGAGCATTCATGTGTCCAAGTATGTGATTACAATGTTTAATGGTGTTTTCATATGAGTTTTGATTCAATTTGAGCATTTAGAGTTCAACCGAGAAAACTAGTGTGACTAGCTTGAGCTAGGTGTTTGTCTAGTCTATTGTGTTGGGTTCTAATGTGTATTAATGAGTTACTAAGGTTGTAATTATGTATTTATAAGTTAAATAACTTACTTATAATGTTCAAGGGTTAATTGGATCAGGAAAACATTCAAAACAAAGAGCTAAAACTCAAAGTGAAATTAACATATGCTTAGCTCTTGTGTTGAGTTCATCGTCTTGAATATTGTGTTTTTTGAGCTCTATTTTTTGGTTTTTGATTCTTTAGGATTCTTTTGTAATGGATAATAATGATATATTAAGGATATACAAGCTTCAAATCAAGTGGAATCAACTCAATAAGGCTCGGAACGACTCAACGAAACCAACGTGCAGAATTTGACTCCATTTGGAGTCCTGATGTGTATTGGACCATTGAGGGCGCATGAACCGTGATATTGACTCATTAAAACACCATTGAATTCAGAAAAGGATGAAGTTTAAGACACATTGGCCCGTGTAGAAATTTATAGAGTGTAAAGAGGAGCCATGATGCGGTAAAATCGGAGTAAAATTCTGGAAATTGACTCACTGGTGGTCAAAAGGGTGGATCACCAATCTTGTGACTGATCACCAGTTCGACCTTCAGGCTAAAACAGAATGCAGGATTTCAGCACACTCAGTCAAGGTCGAAATGGTAGACCACCACCAGCTTTGCGACTGACCACCAGAATCAAAATTTTAGGAAATTCACTAAAGGCCAGGATGGTGGACCACCAGCTTTGTGACTGACCATCAAACTGACCACCAGACCACCAAAACAGAATCCAGGATTTCAGAGGAGCCTATGAAGGTCGAAGTGGTGGACCACTAGTTTTGTGGTGAACCACCAACTTGACCACCAACTTTGACAAAAAATTTCTGAATTTTAATTTTAATTCCTCTCTACTTTGGAACATATAAATACTAATTTTAGGGTTTCTTATTGGGTTCTGATCATTAATTTTTTCTCTCTTTTTCATAGCCTCCATTCTTGAAACTCTTTGTAAGAGTATTTTTGGGGAAATTAAGTAAACCTTTTGGATTTAATTATTTCATCTCCATTGAAGATTTAAGAGCAAATTCTTGTAACCCTTGTAAGTAAATCTTGAATTTATTTATGAATTACACAAATATGCTTCCTATTTCCTCCATGGAAATGTATGATTAAGCTCCCATAACTAGGGTTATGGGAGCCTTGATATGAAAAATGAAATTTAGAGTGTGAATCCAATTGAACTTTTTGAGGAATTGACGTTGTATAAATCTTTCTTCATTTTCATGATTCTTCTTGGTTGCAAACTTAAAGAGTGAGCCCTTATACAATCACTTGTTCGAATAGAAAAGTGTTTATTGAGAAAAGAAAGGGTCTACACGAATCTAAAGGCTTTAACCTTTGGATTGAGGATAGATGCCTTTGAATCCATTTAGGTTGAGAAGCTAATGGGTAAACCATAGATATCAATTACTCTTATAATGGAAATCGTTAACTAGAGCTCATAATTGATTCACAACTCTAATTGTTCAAGCATCTTGGTAACCATAACTCTGGTTTGTTTAATATCTCTGCATTACTACTTACAAAAAGAATCATTAGATGGGTTAACTCTGTTACAATTAATTAGGACATAATTCACAAATTAAAAACCCCCATTTTATCTTTTCATATAATTTGATTAAATTCAACTTGTAGCTATAGTTTCAAATTAGTTTAATCGCCACTCACATTATTCCCTGTGGATTCGACCCCGAATCCAAAGTTGGGTAAATATATTGACGATGATCACCTTGCACTAAATTGACGTGTAAGTTGAGTGTTATCACTCCACCCAATCATATGCAACATCTTTCATTCGATACGCAGCCAATTCAATACTCTCCTCCTCAGTCACATGAATAATCTAGGTGATCTTTCCCACTTCATCCAAGTACATCTATGGGTCTTCACCTACCTTCGACCTATGGAACTTAGGTGGATTCATCCGCATAAAGTCACGAACTCGAGCTGCAGTAGTATTATTCTCTTGCAGAGGTAGAATAGTAGCCTTGGCATTAGATTAAGCATTGGAGGTAACTGCCTAGGTTAGTGCCTGAAAAGCTGCCCAAAATTCTGCATGAGACACATGCTCGTTCAAGGGATCAACGGGTCAAGGTTTCTCGTTGTTTCTATGAGCTCGACGAGGAGGCATTTTCTATTATAAAAGAGCACGAGTTAATCGCAGATAAAGAGACAGTTGCAGGCATGATAAACTTTAGAAATAAAGAAATGACTTTTCCTAAAATGTTTCGTAGCCACTTACTCATAGATGTGGCACGCTACACACCGATGATCAAGACTCTACGTAACGCGGCTTGTCAGACTCCCTAGGATCTAGGACTCATTAAACCTTAGACTGATACCAAGCTTTGTAACGCCCCAAAATTTCCATCCCGAGATGTGACACGGTGCTTAAGGCTCTACGTAGCCCCAAACTAATCCTCGTAGCCAGACATTACCACAAGGAAGTCAATTCAATAATAGTCATGCATAATAAAAAGATATATAACATCTGGTTCAAGAGAGATACTGGAGAATACTAAACTGTACAAACAAAGTATATATTGAATTTCTGTACATACCATCCCTCTAGTCTGACAAAGCCTCTATACATCAAAATCAAGGAGCCTTTGGGAAAAACCCCCCAAATGACTCAACAGTACTAAAGCCATAATGACAAAACGATATCATAAAAATATGGACATGGTCCTTGAACCATGAGGACTCACCACTGAGGAAACGTAGTGAGGCACCCAAATATCGCTAATGCGACTGTGGCTGAGTACCTGAACCTACATTACAAGAAAATGTAGCCTATAGTAAAATATGTGGGTCAACACTTTGGAATGTACTAAGTATGTGGAAGTGCATGCAACAATGTAAATACCATTATCAATATATGAAAATATGCATATGTACAATGATGGATTACTTGGCCTGAGTTAGATTGAAACATACTTTTCATGATCTCATAGTAAATAAATCGTATGACAAAAAACTCATAAATTATCATAAACAACTCAATTCATCAACTAAAGACTCGGAGAGACTCGGTAATTCAAGAAAATCAACTCTTATGGACATGGGAGGTTCTTATAACCAACATAAACCATGTGAACTATATAGAGTCCAACGTTTTGCCCTCCTAAGGAGAGAACCCCACATTGGCGGGAGTGTCGTACTCTTGCCAGGGAGTACAACCTCAATTTAGTGATCATACTCGACCTCTAGCCCACAAATATCAATACCAATCCTACGGTGGCATGTAGTTTCAGGGAAATACCACATTTCCTGCTCGGTGCTAAATACTACTCCCAGACACAAGATTAGAATGCGTTAGGAAATACACCACAAACATCACAAGGGTTTATCATGAAGATCAAATCAAATCTCTTTCTCATTTATCAAATCATAATCAATTTGTGGATTCCTAACTCGACTCAAATCAAATCAATCTTTCTCAATATCAAAATGTATCAATTCATTAAATCATGGAAACATCAATAACTTTAAGGAAATACCAAGACTCATTGTAACAACTCAATATCATGAATCAATATGCTCAGTAATCTAATTTTTCGTAAGGAATCTTAAAGCTTGACACATATCTTGAAAGCACTTGAACTATCAACTCATGGTAGAAATATGAAATTCACAATATTAAATATTAAGTTATAACTTGGGAATAGTAAAATAATCATGTATAACAAAGCTTGAACAATTTATATTCTTATAGTCTCATGATGAAGTAATTTGGGTATAAACCCACTTGCAAAATCATATAAGTCCATAATAGAAATCAAAGCTTTGGGCACAAGAACGAAAGGATTGCTCTTGTTCAAAATCCCACATACCTTAATCTTTGAAATTGGATAAATTCTAGTGCTTGAGACTCTATCGGTACTTGTAATAAATGATTCTCGAGCCCCATACTATGAGGAACTTAGTTCTTGAAGAAATCTTGAAGATTTATGAATGATTTTTGGAAGATTAATATTCTTGAATGAAACTCTAGATATATTTTCTTAAGAGAATTGGAAGATAAAATGAAGAAATTAGGGTTTGGATGGGGATTCTCATATATATAGGGGCCTCCAAAAGATGGGAAAAGACCAAAATACCCTTGTAAAAATGCTCTTTAATTGCTGAAAAAATAGATGATGACATTTGTGATAAGTCATCAGACTTGTGACAAGTCGTCATGAAATGTCGTCACAAAAAGGTGGAATTTATGACTTTCAGCTTAAGGTTGATGATATTTTGTTACAAGCCGTCAAACTTGTGACAACTCATCACAAAATGTCATCATAAAATATTGGAATTTGTGACTTTCTGCTTAAGGTGACGACATTTTATGACAAGCCATCAAGCTTGTGACAAGTCGTCACATAGTTTCCAGGCTAACACTGTAATACCCCAAAAAATTTTCTCCATAAAGATTTCGTGACAAATGTATTGAGTTCTATGTTTTAGATCGATCCATAAATTTTCTGTGTAGTATTTCTAAGACTTTGACCTACCATTGTGTAGAGTGTCAAATAAGCTTTCCAACAATATATAGATCATCAAAAACGGACACTCGAGCGATGAGTTACGACCATTCCGATCGAACTACGACCATTTCGATCGAACTGTGAACAATAAAACGTGCAGGAAAAAAAGTACTGAGGCTTGGCGTATTTTTACTCTAACTTTAAACAATCATAAAACCTTGTACATAATGATCTGGGTGATCTACTATATATAAACGAAAAGCTCTGCGAGTCCTCTTTCTAATGAAATTAGTTTCATCCAATTTGTCTATCGGAGCAAAACGTTATGGTCGATCTACTTCAGCCTATCAAAACTAAATTTTTGGGTCAACTTCAAATGATCATAACTCCTCGTACACAATGATATGGGTGAGATACTATATATCAATGGAAATATATGAGAGTCCTCTTTCTAATGAAATTGGTTTTATCCAATTTGGATAACGAAGTAAAACGTTATGATTGATCTACTTCAGACTATCAAAACAGTCCACCAAAGGACAGATACGAGAATTATTTGATTTATAGAGGCATTTTGGTCATTCCCTCTCACCCAAAATCCATCCAAACCCTATATTAAAGCCTATTGGAAGCATTATATGTTATATTTCATCAAATTCCCTCAAAAAGAAAACCCTAAGCTCCTACATCCAACTTCAAGAACCTCCAAAGTTCACCATTAATTCTGCAAATTTATTCAAGATTCCAAGTTCCTAGTTCAAGAACTTCAAGAACCTCCAAAGTTCACCATTAATTTTGCAAATTTATTCAAGATTCCAAGTTCCTAGTTCAAGAACTCCAAGAGCCATCATTTAAAGGAACGATTAATATCTCAAAAATGAGTATCGATCTAAAGTTCATCATTCAAGGTATGTGGGGTTTTCAATAAGAACTCTCTTTCGTTCTTGTGCCCAAAAGTAATTTTCTTTACAAAGGCATGATTTTCATTTGATTTTTATGAATTTGAAGCATGAACCCATATCTTATGATGATTATTATGAAATCTTGATGTTTATGATTTTGAAAGATGAATTTACATGTGTGGTGATATAAAGCATGAATCTTGAACGATATTTATCATGATTTTGATATTTGGGTCGTGAATCCCCATTGAAAATTGTGGTTTTTTGAGAATGTGTGTGTTATAAGCACATTGATGTTGAATATTTGAGATATTTTGAATGATTTGACCATTTGGTTGTGAATGAGTTATTTTGAACTAGACTGTGAAATAAATCCACGTTTTTATTGATCATGATAAAAGGGTAGCAAATTGGCTTCCGATGAAAATTGTTGAAGTGTTTATTGTGGATTTTCTTTAATGTGAGCCTGAGGTTGATTTAAATTTCTAAGCTAATTCCGGGAGTAATCTTTAGCACTGAGTGGGAGGCATAAAGTGACCTTACTTCCCTAGAACTACGTGCCCCCATAGGATGTAAGCCTGAGGCTAATTTATATAGTGATCACTAGTGTTTTTGAATTGATACTGGAAGCCCTACTACGATGGCAAGGATAGGACGGCTCTCCCCAACGTGGGTTGTACGTTGGACTCCATGTAGTTCACATGGTTTATGTCGGTTATAGGATCTCCCAGTGTGTATATGTTTCCTTGTGTCTATGGTGAATGGTGAAGTGATTTGAAAGTGGAATTGTGAAAGTTATTCTTTCGAAAGACTTAAATGATATTTACATTATGAGAATTGATATTCTTGATGAACTGAAAGTGATTGACAAATTATATGATGACTCACATGTGTTATTATGCTTATTTCATCCTCTCATGAATTTGATGATTTAATTCGAGCTAAGTGAGTCATCTATATCAACATGCATAATTTTATAAACTGTGATGATATTAAGATATTATTTTATATATGCATTGAACCCCCGTATGCTCGGTATTTTTCCATGGTACTAACCCACATATTTGTATGTGGGCTACATTTTCTCGGAATATAGGTACAAGGTATAGTTTTACCTTCAGATCCATTCAGTTTGTGGTATCCAGTCAGAAGGTGATGAGTCCTTTTGATTCAAGGGCTTGGGTTAGTTATGCAAAGTTTATAGTGTTGTATTTTTTTTACTCAGTCGTATTGAGTTGGGGTAGTCGAGATTCATAACCCGGCTACCTACAGCCAGTACTAGTAGAGGCTTCATAGACAGTCAGTAGAAGTTGAGGTATTTTGTTTCAATTTTGGTTGTAAAGGCAGAATTGTAATCCTATAAAATTCCATTTTTGTATCGATCAGATTCAGAAAAGAGTTAATTCTGCTGATTTGTATGGATTTGTATTTTTATTCAGTTGCTTATGAGTTATTCCAGTAGAAGGGTTAGCTTGAGGTCACTTGTGACCTTACGCACTGTGTGACGTCTTGGGACCCGATTTCGGGGCGTTACAAACACACTGGAGTAAAATAGGCATAACTTTTCGCTACAATTCCGTATTTGGGTGAAACTGATACCGTTGGAAAGATAATTTAATTATCCATCTATTGGTGGGTCATGAGATTAAAATATTTTAGTGTAACAAGAGATATGCTTATTTTAAGTTGACTATGCCAAAATCCTTCTCAAGAATTCAATTGGTAAGGGATGTTTTGATTCACCTAATCTCTAGGACATCTTTGAGGCCTTAATACATATCACCCTTGATCAGAAAACAACCAAAGCACTATAATTTATTTCTCATGAGCTTGAGTCATGGTGGCACTATTGGTTAGAGTTCTCGCGGTATTACAGTCCTTTAGGTCATATCTTGTATTTTCCTCTTTTGAGCTGGTGAAGCAATTCTTCCATTTTTTGAATGTCTTCTTTATTTAGAACATTTTCTGTAGTAAGTGGATGGGAATATGGAATATCTTCAGCCGTTTCTTCACTTGTAGTGCTTTTCATGGAACCATCTGAGTGTTGTTCGACTATTTTCATTAAATATCTGCGAACATCTTCTAAATATTGTTCAATCATTTCTATTTTATCGCCTTCATGAATAGAAATTTGTCTCAAAATATAGCTGAGATTTTTATCTTCAATGACTTTCTTTTGAGAAGTAGTAGAGTATTCATGGATCTTTTTATTAATGGACTCTATCAGATCTCGACCATGTGGTAATTTAGTGAACAGGTCTTTTCTTGTCAGTTTTTCCCAGAAATTATTATAAAATACCCTATAGAGTCCAGGTATTTGTTCTTTTGTTTATTCAAATTCAACACTCCATTTATGTATCCATGGAATGGAGAATTCTATGAAAAATACATCCGATCAATTTTGTCAAGGTTACAAACATGGTCTAAATGATATAATTTCATTAAAAATGGTGATACCTTGATGTATTTTTTAAAGAGTTGTAAATATTCTTCTGGCAGAATTTGAATTGTAGGTCCATGATATGACCACCATTGTATAAACCAATTAGGAATTGGTTCTTCAAATACTTTAGAACAAATCTTCAAGAACCAAGTATGCTTATTCTTGATGTTATTATAATACAAGGACTGGTTAAAAGCCTTAATATAATCCCAATGTGTAAAAGAGATTTTTGATCCTTTCATCATCATAGCCTTTTCGGTCATAGAAGTTGTGCCCCAGTCATCTATTGAAATTAGTTTTTTAATAATAATCTTTGAATATCTGTGTACGTCTAGGGTTGAATCACCCATTTGGTGATGTTCTAATTCTACACTCCCAGTGAATTACAATATCATTTTATAAAATGCTCTTGTTTTATATGACTCCCCTACAAAATAAAGGTTAGCAAATAAATATTTATGGAGGAGTTTTTAGGGATCATTTTGTTTGCATATTTCAGAGTTATCTACAAGAACTATTAGCTCTTGATTATCAAGCTTGTCATATTGTTGCCTATCGACAGAATTTTCTTTAGCAATTGAAGCAAGCGAATCTGCTTGCTTTGCATTTTAAAAGACTGTAATTTCTCACATAAAAGATGATCCTCTGGAATATTGTCTAGATGGATCGAAGTACTTATATGCTGAGTTTGTTTATCTTCTGATGAAGATTCTGAAATCTGCGAAATCCTGGCATTTATCAAGCTCATATTTCCCCTTTCTAATACTAGGAAATTAGATGAAGATTAGGAATAAGATGATGAAGGGGAGTATCTTCCCCCCAGAGGAGGAGTATCTTCCTCCTTGGTTTCTACCTCTACCTCGACCTTTGGCTACTTTCCAGGGTGGATCCATATCCATACTGCACCAAAAGATTAGTCAGATAAATCAATATCATACCAATCAATTTTATCACATATATCTTCAAAATTAGGAAGAAATAAGTTTTCTTTTATCATGTCATGAATGATTTTTTTCTAATATAATAAAATGAATATCTTTATTTAGAGGAATTCATTTGATAATAGTTATTATTGTTTTTTAGGAAGAAAGTATGTATAAAAAATCATTTAATCACTTAAATATTCTCTAGATAAGAAATCAAGTAAAGAATTTTCACTCCCTTTCTTGTACTGTATTTCAAAATCAAAGGGGGCTAATTGGGCTTGCCAACTTGCAACGAATAACTTAGAAGCATCATGTTTGAAATCTTTATCAAACATATATTTAACTAATTGAGCATCATTCCTAACTATAAATTTCTGATTATAGAAATCATCTTGGAATTTTAAAACACACTTGACAATAGTCAACATTTCATGAGCCACAGTGGCATATTTTTTTTAACTTTCAGACCATTTTCCAGAATGAAACCTAATGAGACATTCAATATTATTATGGAGATTTACTTGTTTAAGTATTCCACCATAACCAACATTCGAAGCATCAGTCTCAACTATTTTTAACCAGACAGGATTAGCTAAGGTTAAACAAGGTAAAGACTCAAAACATTTTTTAATTATTTTTACCAGATTAGTGTGAGTATTAGTGCAAGGTCCTTTGTTATTTTTCTTAGCCTATCATATAAAGGGGCTAAATCACGAGACAGATTCTGATAAAAAGGAGAAATGTAATTAAGACTGCCTAAGAACCTTTGCAATTGAGTTTTATCAGTTATAATATCAGGAAATTTTTTAGGAAACTCCAAATCCTTTTGTATAGGTTCGATTTTTCCTTGGCAAATAGTATGTCCTAAAAATCGAACATTAGTTTGAAATAAGCACATTTTTGGTTTAGAAATGACCAAACCATTTCGTAACACAATTTAATTGAAAATATTCAGATGTTTAAAATGCAATTCTAATGTTTTTGAAAATACAAGAATGTCATCAATATAAACAATTATAAAATCCATATATGGATTGAATATATTATTCATGATTTTTTGAAATTCAGAAGGACCATTTTTCAAACCAAATAGCATTACATTCCACTCCTATTGTCCAAAAGAAACATTAAAAGCAGTTTTATATGTGTGCTCTTTCAAAATCCGAATTTGCCAATAACCAGATTTTAAATTAAATTTTAAAAATATATTAGCATCATATAATCTAGATAATAAATATTTTTTATTAGGTATTGGATACCTAACCCATTTCAAAACTTTATTAAGAGGTTTATAATTAATTACAAGTCTTGGCATACCACATACTTTTTCAGCAGCATTATTAACAAAAAATGCAGAACACAACCAAGGAGATTTTGAAGGTTTTATAAGACCCTTTTGTAAGAGGTTATCAATCTTCTTTTTAAAGAATTCAACTAACTCTGTGCTCATTTGGCAGGGTCGAGATTTAGTTAGGATTTTATCTTTGCTGAAATCATCTTCATAAGGAAGAATAACAATATGCTCTTTGTGATTTCACAAAGCATTTGGATAGTCAGAACAAATATCACCAATCATTTGTTCAGAGATCATTTTTATTTTTTCTTGAATTTTGATAGATTATTATAAATATTCATACTCATCATTTCAAACTGCAAGAAATTTACCTGTCGATGCTTCATTTCAATTAAAGCATTTATGTCCCTTGTTACTAGATCTGTAACAAAAGGGTAGGAAATTTCTTGGTTTTTATAAGTAGCCGTGAAACCATTCGCATCAATATGCATATAACGATAAATAGCATTTATAAAAGGAGTTCCTAAAATAATAAGAGGATATAACTCATTTTTTACTAAGAAAATGAAATCTGATGCAAATCTCATTTCTACAAATTTGTGCCTAAGGTAGTTTATAATTAATAGCAAGAGAATGACCAGATGTAGATTTGACTATATGTGTGGCTTTATGACAATATCTAGTTGGAATTAATCCTTCATGAATGTAACTAACATCAGTACCACTATCAATCATAGCCACATTAGTTACAGAAAATTCATTATTAATCAAAATAGTACAGTTTATATACCATTTATGGGAAGTAACTATTTGCATCATACCCAAAAAATAATCATTTGCTACATCAAGATTAGAAATAATATTATTGTTTGATTTTTCAGAATTTTTTCTTTTCCTTTAGAACTAGAGACAATATTTGAGAAATATCCTGTTCAATTTTTGAAATTCTATGATCTGAAATCATTTGATTTTGTTTCAAATAAACAATTTCTCTTTTTAAATTTTCAACTTCTAATTTCAAATCATTGAAAGACATATCTTTACCAGGTGTTTGACTAATGGCAAGGTGTCTATTAACTGCGGTTAGATAATAAGACATAATATCAATAATAGTATCAATATTTTTCTTGACATATTTATTATCAACAGTCTTAGAAGTACCAGTTTGGGAAGAAGTAAGATCAATAATTTTTTGTCGAAACTTTTCATCAGTAACTTATTTTAATAATTCTAAAGCACTATCAAGAGTGATTGTTTGAATATTTAAATCTAAATCTTCAAACTAGGATTGTAATTTATAGAAAGTATCATCACAATCGCAGGAATTATTATTACAA
Organism: Capsicum baccatum var. pendulum; assembly: GCA_030864225.1. Lineage (NCBI taxonomy): Eukaryota > Viridiplantae > Streptophyta > Magnoliopsida > Solanales > Solanaceae > Capsicum > Capsicum baccatum. The sequence continues at coordinate 230,429,202 of CM061556.1, forward strand.
TCAGTGCAGGGTTTTTCGTTGGCATGATTTTTATTATCAGTTAAATCAAATAACTCAACCTCAGAGTCGGATTCAAATTCATATGCATAATCAGATATAGAACCTGAAGTATATAATAAACCATAAACCTTATCAAAAACCTCATCAGAAAGTCCTAAGGACTTGAGTTTTTAAAGTTTACAATTCGGAGTAATATGACCATATTGACCACAATTATAACACTTGAATTTTGCTAAATCTCTCTTTGACCTATTTTTTGTAAATCTAGTAGACTTACGATGGGTTTTTCTAGCTTCACGCTCTTCTTTGGATCTATGTCTGGATTTTTTATCCTATAAGGCTTATCTGGGTCATTAGTTCTAACAACAACATATTTATGGCTCTGTTTCTCAGAAGTAGAAGGAGGATTTTCCATACCAAATTGTCCACAAAAATCACCTAATTGAATTTTTTCTTTAAGCCTATCCAGCTTAATTTGTCTAGACAATTTCAACTCATTACAAAGATTGAGACCTTCTTGAGTACAAGCTGCAATAAGCTAACCATAAGTAAAATCTGTCCAAGGGACTGCACCATATTGTCCCTTAATAGATTTTTTAACCCTTTCTGCAATAAATAACTCTTTTATGTAATACTTTAAAAAATATACATACAATTAGTATTTATATGTCTCATAATACACAGGAGAAAATTGAAGAAAAGTTGTTTTTTAAGTCTTGAATGAAGGATTAGTGACATTGATCAACTTAAAGGGTCAAACATCATTAGGAAACTTGATTGAGTTAATTGTGGACTTGATTAATATTTTTAAAACTTTCTAATCTTTTCAACAATACAAATAAACCCAACCCACACTCCTCTTCAATCCAAATCAACTGTATCTTTCCTCTCTCTCTCTCTCTCGACAGCTTTTCTCAACTCTCTCCCAACCAACTATTCTGCAAAATTTATCCCTTCAATCCTCGACAACTTTAACCTCCGGTGACAAATAGTTGGACTAGTTCCTTTTCGACTTTCAATTATCAATCGACGTGAAGACGTCTTCGGTGGCAACAACTTTGAGTTCTTCATTGTTCCATTACTTTTTTACAGGTAAGAAATTATGAAGAAACAGAGGAACTTGAGTCAACTATTCTTATAGTATTGGTTAACAATTTTAATATTTCCTACTTAAATTTGAAATATGGACTAAATAAAACCCTAATTTTTGGCATTTCTTCTTGTTGTCGAACTGTTGATTCAAATTTGTTGAAGATTTTTAGTCACCGTTGATGTTCTTAATGTATGTGTGTGTGTGATGTGTTAGTGTTGCTAGGTTGATTTATTGTTTGTCTTGATAAAAATGGTATTGAAATAGATGCATATCTTATGCAACAGATGAAATATCTGATGCGACAGATGAAAATATCTTATGCAACAGATGCAAATCTGGTGCAACTATGAAAATCTGATGCACCAGATGAACAATCTAATAGATCATTCATCTGTTGTGACAGAAGATTCTTCTGTTTGGAAGAAATTTAGTGATATATTTTTCATCCAACAAATAACTCATTTTTGAATAGATGAGTGATATATTTCAACAGATCAGTGATCTGTTTTATTATTTACAATGGATTACTCATCCGTTGTAATAGGTTGGTTATATATTATAACAGATAATGTACCAGGTGTAACAAATAAGTGATTTGTTTTACTGTTTCCAATGGATTACTCATCCGTTGCAATAGATTGGTTATATGTTGCAAAAAATAACCTTCTAGGTTCAACACATCAGTGATTTGTATTACTATTTCCATTGGATTACTCATCTGTTGCAACAGGTTGGTTATATGTTGTAATAAATAAACTACCTGGTGCAACAGATTAGTGATCTATTTTTACTCATCCATTGCAACAAGTTGGTTATATGTTGCATCAGATAAACTACCTGGTGCAACAGATTAGCGATCTATTTTACTATTTCTAGTGGATTACTCATCCGTTGCAACAGGTTGGTTATCAGTTGCAATAGATAACCTTCCTAGGGCAACAGATGAGTGTTCTATTTTTACTGTTTCCATTAGATTAATCATCCATTACAACAGGTTGGTTATATGCTGCAATAGATAAACTACCTGGTGCAACATATTAGTGATCTATTTTCATAGTTTCCAGCGGTTTATTCATCCATTGCAACATGTTAGTTACATGTTGCATCAGATAAACTGTCTGATGCAATATATTTATGATCTATTTTTATTATTTCCAATGATTTACTCATTGTTGTAACAGGTCGTTTATATGTTACAATAGATAACATACCTGATGCAATAGATATATGGTCTGTTGGAACTGTTATTTTACTATTGTACATGTTAGATTTAGTGTTATACCTTTTTAATGATGCATTAATCAATTATGATCTATTTTATGTTCCTATTAATTTAAGAAAATATGGCTCCCAAAATAAAAAAAAAACTGAATCAAGTTCAAGTAAAGGAACAAGTGAAGCAGCTCGGCTACATCCACCACTCTATGAGCTTGCTTTATAAGCGTTATCTCAATCAGGAGTAGAAGATACTAAACATGGGGAGGGGGAATATTTCAAAAGAGATGATCCAAATGCTAATAGCCCTTCCGCCGAAGAGTTGGTCAAAACCTTCGGCACTAACCATTATCCTGTGAGAAAGCAGTACGATGGTGCCACAGATTTAACGAGTGATTTCGTGGTTAAGTCAGCCATGGAAAAATCTTTCGACGCCTTCAGAAAAATACTTCAAGAACAAAAGTTGGATTTTTATTTCAGGGAAAACTGTTTTGGGCAATATCTTGATTTGCCGAAGGACAACAATGCTTGCTTTCAGAAGAAAATGGTATACGATCTTCTCAAGCGTAGGTTTATGTATGAAAACAAAGATAAGATGGATGAGGTGTGGATAAATTACTATGGCATGCCTATTTGTTTTGGTTGGAAGGAGTTTACTATAGTTGCTAGACTAAAATGTTATCCTCCTTCTCCTTCTCAAGTTATACCTACTCTGACCCCCAAAAAAAGTACCCCTCACACCCAAAAAGGGCAAAGGCAAGTCGAGTAATCATGATGGCTTGGTGTCCATCGTTGATCTAAGCTTCAAAAATAAAAATTTGATAGAAGCGTTGAAAGGTAAATGACTTTCAAAGAAGCACAAACAATCATTGTGCTTGGTTTGGTTTGAGCATAATATTCTTTGGCCTAGAGATGTTAACAACAATATAAGCCTCGGTTTAATAAATCTCTCTGAGGATCTTGAGGTATTTAACAACTATTCTTGGGGTTATGAAATTTTCAAAATGATTGTTAAATATTTGTTGACTTCGTTAATACCAAAGCCAGTCAACTTATATGACTTTCCATGGGATTTCATGGTAAATATTTCTTTTGTTATGATATGATTCATTTTTATTCAATAATACTTTTAATTTATTGACAGTTATGTTATAGATTTGGGCATTTGAAGTCATTCCTTATTTTAAACAACCAAGTGAACTACCAGGAAGAAGTTTTCTGCCTAAGAATCCTGAGATGGTTGTCGACCAAAATTGATAAAAATGTAAAATTTCTTGATCTTTTAAATCATTCAAAGGAAGCAGTTAGTCTAATTCTAATCAATTTTTTGTTTCAATTAAATGATAATTTTAAATGATTTCATCATAATTCTAATATATGTACTGATCTATTTTAGATTGTCCATCCGTGGCTTGTTCCGACCAACCAAGAGTTGAAGATGCCATTTTTTCTTACTTTATGATCTGTGCAAACTTTATCGGACCCTAAGGCCGTTGATGGAATAAAAATAGAAATGTTTAAAGCAACAGCCATCACAAGAAAAATAATTTTGGAGGGTGGGCTTGTTGTTGTTGATGATGGTAGTCGTAGTGGTAGTGGTAGTGGTGCTGCTGTTGGGGCTAATAATGCCTCTTATAGTTTTTAAAACAAAAATCCATTATTTTTATGATCATACTAGTTATACAGATTATTTTCTATAGTTTTCCACATCTAGCGAATGTTCTGCATGTAAATGTCAAGACTGCGAGGCAAAACATGGTGGAGTGATTAATACTATTAATGCACCAACTTCTTCTGTAAAGAAAATAACATCTAAGAGTGGTGTCATTCCATCAAAGAGGATTTCATATCCATACACTCCACTAGAGATTAAGGTGGCTAAGAGGAGAAGGAAAGATATTTCCAAGGCATCAGCAGCATCGAAAAAGGCAAAATTGCAACTCCTCTATCTTTGTCTTGCATAGAAATTATCATAATGTTCTGTTTTACCTGTTCGAATATGTCCCAACAGATGATCCATCTGTTACAACATAAGACTCATCTGTTGCAACAAATGGACAATCTATTACAACAGATGGACAATCTGTTATATTTGTAATTAGCATTGACAATTTTTGGTTTTCCAGGTGGATGTCACAGCAGAAGCTACTGCTGAAGAGCATAATATCATAGTTGATAATCCATCAACTTCTTCCAAAGAAAAAGAAAACGTAGAGCCTGTCAGTTTGGGAGAATAAAGGAATTACCCATTTGAAAGGTTCAACATCTCGGACGAGGCTCCAAAAAAACTAACAATGTTGATCAACGACTATTCAGAATGTATTGTCGATGGGCTATTAAAGCATCATGCCGGCAGGTACATAAATCAAGTTTAAAGATATTGATTTATACAATTCTTGTTGTAAGAACATGACATTAACACATAGAAATAATCATGTAGAAAATAAAATGATGAACACTGCAAAGTGAACGAATCAAGTCTTGGTTTTGATATGTTTGACTTTATTGTTGCACATCCCGAAATAAAGAATTGGTTTTATTTGATGTCACAGCCCCAAACTTATTGAAATGATGAGGTTTAAATGTCATACATATTATTATTAAATAATACTTTATTTAATTGCATCTGCATATTAATTTTTTCATCATGTAATCCAAAATATTTGATAATATGTGTAGCACATTGATGTCATTTTCTACTACCTCCGAAAGAAGGCCAAGTTGTAAACACAAGAATAATACAGATACATGACAGGCAATTATTTGTACAAAGTCTACATCAATAATGCCTATGATAGGTATTGTCAACGATAGCCGGAAGTTTCCCAAAATGAGGAATGCTTAATTAACAACATCAAAAGTTTTAGCATTCCAGCTAGCTTACCTTGATATTTGGTATACGAACTGTACATCCCAATCAATTGTGGTGATGAATTCCATTGGGTGTTGGCTGTCGTCATTCTAAAAGAGTGGCACATCTGAGTTTATGACTCGATGTCGCGAAGGAGATGTTCTGGGCCATCGTCTAAGATACAAAAACTGGCTAAAATATTGCCTACTTACCTTGATATGAGTGGATTTTTTGACCAAAAGGTTCATACTGATTGGTCAACGATTAAAGCATACCGGGATAAAATGTGTAATCCATTTGATGTACAATATGTTGAAGGAATTTTTCAACAAACCATTGGTAGCCTGTAAGTATAAGTATCATGATTTAATTTTATTTCATAAATTTCACAACGCTTACATGAACTACAAGATATGGATTATCTATTTGTTAAAATGCAGGGATCGCGGTCCTTTTGTTGCCGTTTACGCAGAGTATTTGAGCGATGGATTACAAGTACCAAATGATGGAATTGATATCGGATTAATTGGCAAAAGATATGTTGCTCTTATATGGAAATACGGAGAAGCGAAAGCTCAGAATCCGTACGCAAGCGACATTAAAGATACACGATGACCAAAGTTGAATTTCGTAGCAGCGGATGAAGAAAAACTTGTCCAAATTGATTGGATCTTCATATCTTGAGTACGTCAAAATAATAACCTATCCTCTTTGGTTTAACTTGTTGATGTATTTGTAGAGTAGATCATTTGTACCCATAATATTTTTTATATTTCATTTGTTTGTTGAGTTATTTCATGTAATTTCCAAAGGCTTTGATTTATTTTATGTTGTCTATGAATATAATTTAGTCTTTATTTTTGAACATATTAACTAAAATGGAATACGAAATTAAAATACTGCAATAGATAATACATCTGCTACAATAGACGACATATATTATCAAACCGATTTAGACATATCTTGTAACATGTAGGTCATCTGCTGGAAATTATATAAACAGATCTTCCTGCTTTTTTGATTTGTTCTAACAAATTACCTATCAGTTGCAACAGACAGATTAATGTTACAATAGATTGTATATCTATTGCGATAGACAGACTGGGAAACATCTGCATAATGCAACAGATAACCAACCTATTACAATAGATAATCAACCTGTCCCAATCGGTATTATATCTATTACAACGGATAGACAATATGTTGCATTATATGAATTCAACTTTCGCTAGACATAAAAATTATTGCCACTACATGTAAAGTGAAGTGGCTTGAAATAAAATATTATTATCGTCTTCGTCTCTGTCTTTATACATATTCTTCTTTATGCACAGGCTCCAACCATTTAGTTAGGTCATCTGCTGGAAATTATATAAATAGGTCTACCTACTTTTTTTATTTATTCCAACAGATTGTCTATTAGTTGCAACAGATAGATTATATGTTGCAACAGATTGTATATTTGTTGCGACAGACAAACAAAAATATCTGCATAATGCAACAAATGACCAAATTATTCCAACAGATAATCAATTTGTCACAATAGGTATTACATCGGTTACAACAGATAGACAATCTGTTGAATGAAAAAATATCAACTTTTGCCATACATAAAAATTATTGCCACTACATGTAAAGCGAAGTGGCTTGAAATAAAAAAATTGTTATCGTGCACATCTTTGTCTTTGTACATATTCCTCTTTATACACAAGCTCCAACCATTTAGTTAGCACCCCATAAGCCCAGACCTTTTGCATCTTTCCCACAATGGCATCACATATACCAGTTATTTCTGCGTCGGTCAGTAAATACTCGGTATATGTAAGCGAGTACGGCCCTCACGCTGCACCAGTTTTATTTTTTGGGAGTTGGATGCTCTTATTTCGACCTTCAAAAACTCATGATTCCTTCGTCAAGACTTCTGCCGGTAAATAATCCATCAGCTTACTCAGTGTCAACAACTTGGGGAACAACTTCAAGAGTGGTTGCATGTAACGCCCCAGAAAATGGGTCCCAGAGCGTCACACGGTGCTTGAGGCTACGAGTAGCCCTAAGCTAAACTCTTTGAGCCATTTTCATCCAGTTCAACACAAATCAACGGGGTTTCCATAAATAACCCTCAAATATCAACAAAGTAATCATCATCCAAGAGTAAAACAATTTCAGAAAGATAACAAAATACGACTTATAGTCAACTCCCAACATCTATATTATTCTAACAAGCCTTTAAGAAAATCAATAAAACCAGCGAGCCATTGAGACATGCCCCAACTGACTCATAATCAGTTATCAAATGTAAACAATTCCGTAAAACCAACATCAAACATCACATCCTCGGAACATGAGGACTCACCACAACAGAGGATATAGAACAGTATGCCCAAAAAATCACTGTCGAACCTGGAACTAAGCACCTGTACCTACATTTCGAGAAAATGCAGCCCACATCCGAAGATATGGGCCAGTACCATGGAAAGGAATCGAGTATATGGGGGTGTTTGCAGTTGTATAAATATTATCATCATAAATATTTATAAGAAATATGCAGAATGTATGAAAGACTCACACAGCCCAAAGAAAATCATCATAATCATAAGAGGATGAAATAATTACAATAACACATGTGAGTCATCATATAATTTGTCAATCACTTTCAGTTCATCAAGAATATCAATTCCCATAGTGTAAATATCATTTAAATCTTTCGAAAGAAAAACTTTCACAATTCCACTTTCAAATCACTTCACCATTCACCATAGACGCAAGAAAACACACACACACTGGGAGATCCTATAACTGACATAAACCATGTGAGCTACATGGAGTCTAACGTACAACCCACATTGGGGAGAGCCATCCTATCCTTGCCATCGGGGTAGGACTATCAATATCAAATCCATACAAACTAGTGATCACTATATAAATCAGCCTCAGGCTCACTCCTACGGGGGCATGTAGTTATAGGGAAGTAAGGTCGCTTTATACCTCCCACTCAGTGCTAAAGATTTCTCCTGGACATAACTCAGATCATTTCACAGACAATCCACAATAAAATAATTTCAGTAATATATAAATATACATCGGGAGCCATCATGCTTCCCATCTATCAAAATCAACCACATTGTGGATTTCTCTCGCACTCGAGTTCAACATAACTCCATTAAGACCAAAAGGTCAAATCATTTAAAATATCTCAAATATTCAACATCAACGTGCTTGTAACACACACTTTCTCAAAAAAAAATATACAATTTCGAATGGACATTCACGACCCAAATATCAAAATCATGATAAATATCATTGAAGATTCATGCTTTATATCTCCACACATGTAAATTCATCTTTCAAAATCATAAAAATCAAGATTTCATAATAATCATCATAAGATATGTGTTCATGCTTCAAATTCGTAAAAATCAAATAAAAATCATGCCTTTGTAAAGAAAATTACTTTTTGGCACAAGAACGAAAGAGAGTTCTTGTTGAAAAACCCCACATACCTTGAATGATGAACTTTAGATCGATACTCATTTTTGAGATGTTAATCGTGCCTTTGAATGATAGTTCTTGGAGTTCTTGAAATAGGAACTTAGAATCTTAAATAAATTTGCAGAATTAATGGTGAACTTTGGAGGTTCTTGAAGTTCTTGAACTAGGAACTTGGAATCTTGAATAAATTTGCAGAATTAATGGTGAACTTTGGAGGTTCTTGAAGTTGGATGTAGGAGCTTAGGGTTTTCTTTTTGAGGGAATTTGATGAAATATAACATATAATGCTTCTAATAGGCTTTAATATAGGGTTTGGACGGATTTTGGGTGAGGGGGGATGACCAAAACGCCCCTAAAAATCAAATAATTCTCGAATCTGTCCTTTGGTGGACTGTTTTGATAGTCTGAAGTAGGTCAACCATAATATTTTACTCCGATATCCAAATTGGATGAAACCAATTTAATTAGAAAGAGGACTCTCATATATTTTCGTTGATATATAGTATCTCACCCATATCGTTGTGTATGAGGAGTTATGATCGTTTGAAGTTGACCCAAAAATTTGCTTTTGATAGGCTGAAGTAGATCGACCATAACTTTTTGCTTCGATAGACAAATTGGATGAAACCAATTTCATTGGAAAGAGGACTCACAGAGCTTTCCGTTGATATATAGTAGATCACCCATATCATTATGTACAAGAATTTATGATCATTTAAAATTGGAGCAAAAATACGCCAGGCCTCAGTGCTTTTTCCTGCACGTTTTACTGTTCACTACTATTCACGATTCGATCAGAATGTTCATAACTCATCGCTCAGGTGTCCGTTTTGAATGATCCACATATTATTGGAAATCTTATTCGATACTCCACGCAATGGTGGGTCATAATCTAAGACATTCCACACGAAAAATTTATAATTCATTCTAAAAGATAGAACCCAACACGTTTACACATAAAATTTCCCGGGGTATTACACTGCACATGGGTTAATAATATGTCATCAAGAAAAACAGGTAAGTTGCAGTCATAAATCTTAATCTTTCCCTCATTGAGTAGTATCTCAACAGTGAGAAAATATTTACTTTCACGTTTATGACTAGAAGGATTCTCTTTGCCTTGGTCCAGCTCTTGCTGTGTGGATATAGCCTCTTACCTCTAACATATTTAATCATGTCTTCATCCCATTCAAATGTAGAAACTAACTTATTAAATCTACGGCCACAGGGACCAGATCACCTACAGAGATCATCGTACCTATCCTTGAAATTATTGTAGAAGTTGAGGTCCATTATCCTATCGGCAACATCATACACATCCGGGTACGCTAATTGCCTGCCTCTCATGAGGAAGATAATTTCATCAATATATTGTGATATAAGAAGACAATTTTTAAATAGGTTAGTAATTGTAAAGAAAAAAAACACAGTGAAAAGATTTTGTTGCAAAGGGTTCTCTGAATAAGTTCACAGATTACCTAGCTAACGCAACCTATACAACAGATGTGTATTATGTTGCAACAGAATACCCAGATGATGCAACAGATTACACATCTATTGCATAGCTTCTTCTTTATGGAGTATATAGGAAAGCTAAGTTAGCAAAAGTAAACTTACATTGTCCATGTACCACTTATGCATATTTGTCATATTCGTGAAGTCTTTGGCGGCATATGAATGCATGGTGTATTCTTCTGGACCTTCGTCTTGTTATTCATGATTTCTTGCAGTTCCTTCTTCTTTTTGTAGCCAAGTGCCACGTATATGTCCAACTTCTTCAGCGACCCCTGAACTTTATGTTGAAAAGAATAGTTAATGTTGAATGTTTCGCCTTTTCACCTTATTCTTTGATTATTTTGGATAAAGTTTATATCTTTGCTTGAAAAACATAATCACGTCTTGTTTAAACTCATTATTGTTGAATATGTTTACTTTAGAAATGTAAAGTTATTTTCTTTATGTTGAAAAGAATAGTTAATATTGATTGTTTTGCCTTTTGACCTTATTCTTTGATTATTTTGGATAAAGTTTAGATCTTTACTTGAAATGTCATACCCATGTCTTGTTTAAACTCATTGTTGGTAGATATGTTTGTTTTTAGCATGTAAAGTTATTTTCTTTATGTTGAAAAGAATGGTTAATATTGATTGTTTTGCTTTTTGACTTTATTCTTTGATAATCATATATAAAGTTTTGATCTTTGCTCAGAAGACAAACTCATGTCTTGTCTAAATTTATTGTTGGCGGATATGTTTGTTTTAGCTGTAAAGTTATTTCTTTTATGTTGAAAAAATAGTTACTATTGTTTGTTTTGCCTTAATAAAAATAGTAATTGATTAAATCAAGAATTTTTCATTTACTTGTTATTTATTTTAAGGGATCTCAAAAATCTTCATATAAGAGATGAAGTGCTAGCTTTATTTTTCATCCACGATGTTTATTCCTCTTTTTCGCATGTTTTCAAATTTGTCAAAATAATGAGAAAGTTCAAATTTTTGCGGTTAACTAGAATTATTTAGATATTTTTGAGTCATGCATAGTATGATTGTAAAACAATATTTCACTTTTAGAAATGCTAAACTTTATTCTAATTTTCTTGTGCCCTTTGGATTGTTATATGTGCTCTTTGTGAGTGTAAAGACTTGATTCGTGCCTCTCATTGATTCATAATATCAAAGGAGAATCAACGATGTCTTAGAAATATAAATCATAGGTCATTACACGTTTATTTTTTTTCATAAAATTTGGGTTGTAATTTAGATGTATGAATTTTCGTTAATGTCGCCTTAATTGAAATTTAAAGATTCTCTTGTTTGAAAAGTTAACCTTTATTTTCTTTTGTTATATGGATTAGTATCTATGTTTGTTCAATTTTAGAAGTCATGAGTATTTTCCTTGTTCCCTCATCCCTTACTTTCTCAAGCTTACGTTGTTTGTTTCTTGCATTAATTCATTGAATATGACCTTCTTTCTTTAACCTTTATTCATTCTTGTATGAACATAAATCATGAGGCATGTAAGTGGGTATCTTTGCTTTGCATTTTATTTGTTGACTCTCATTCTTGTGCAAGTGTGCTTATAATTGTCATTCAAAATTGGTTCTTGATATTTTTTTTGCTTTGTAATATGTCACTTTTACGCCTTGAACATATATTAATTTCTTTATTTTTTCTTTGCATGCAAAAAAAAAAATGTCTCGAATCCGGATTCCTCTCCTCTTGTATTTCGTAATGGGCCAATGAGGTCTACCCCTTCAAGTCAAGTTTGAAATTTAAACTCGCGGGTGCTAGAAGATAGAAGAAGGAAAATGGGTCAAAACTCATTGATGAGGTCATTAAGAGACTTGGAAAGTCTCAATTTTTATTATTGTCTTCTTTTTATTTATTCATTTAGTCATTTATTTATTCATTCATTTCGGCCTCGAAACCAAAGTTGTATTTAATATAGGTCGATCAAGACTCGAGCCAAAGGCTCAAAAAATAGTTTAGGACAGGTGAAATGGGTCGGAAACCCAACTAGACTAGGACAGGTCTCGTTGATTTGGGCTCAATGGCCTAAATCTTTTACTTTCTCCTCCCTTCCCCTTTTATGTGTTTATTTATTTATTATTTTTGTTTAGAATTAGTTAAAATCCTTACTAAGTCATCTAAATCTATTTTACACATGTCTTTTTATAAAAAAAAAAAAATCAAATCACTATTTCAATAAATTAATCTTTTCAGAAGTTAATCAAAAAATGTTTTCAAATAGTCCAGATAACCGCAAGTTAGCGGACGTTTTAGGTGTCTAACACCTTCCTAAAACGTTAATAGGAACCACTTATCTAGAATCTCTAACTTAAAATAATTTTTCTATTTTGAATCGTTTGAAGTAACTCTCTAAAGGTTTCTTAATTCCTTTTCAAAATTAAGTGGCGACTCTTCTCAAATAGTCAAAATTTCTTCGCAAAACAGACATACCTAACAATTTTTAGAATGCTCCTACAAGTTTGGTATGTCCTTGACAATATTCAGCCTTTGCATTTGAAGTAGTCCACAGTAATGAAAGTGCCCGAGTCATTTGTGCTAGATTTCAGTGACACTTTCTTTGGATTGAAAAGCCATGTGCTCCTCCTCCATTGGATTGAGAGCAAAGCTTTTTCCTTTCATTTTACTTTAAACATGTCTTTGCCGTCAACATCTTTAATTAAGCATTGTTTATTTTCAAATATCACTTTATAGCCTTTCTCCAACAATTGACCAACACTCAACAGATTTTGATCAATCTTTGGTACAAAGAGAACATCTGCAATAATTTTTGTACCTTCATAGCTTGAAATAGCTACATTTCCTTTTCCTTCCATATCCAGATGTTCACCATTTCCAAACCTCACCCTCTTAATCTCGATGGTTCTCAACTCCTTGAAGATTTCTCTATCGTGAGTTATGTGGTTGGTACAACCACTATCTAGTAGCCAGTGTTCACTTGTGTCGCTACTTGAGAAGCATGTGGCCACAAAGAGTTGATCTTCCTCCTCTTGATCAGCAACTTTTGCATCTTCTTTTGCTTTTGAGGCTTAACTCTACAGATCACTGCTTCATGACCAAGTTGGCTGCACTTAGTGCACTTAGCATCAGGTCTTCTCCAGCATTTGAAAGGTGGATGGCCTTTCTTCCTACAGTGTTGGCAGGGTGGAAATGTCTTCTTCGAGCCTTCTCCTTTGCCCTTCTGATTATTGTTGAATGAACTTTCTCTATTTTCTGACTGATTCTTAAAGTTCCTCTTCATTGTATTCTTGTCGTTGTCTTGATGTTTGTGGTAAGGCTCTTTCTACTGCTCCATCCCATCTCATGGCTCTCCTTTGCTCTTGTGCTTGCAAGGCATTTAAGAGCTCTTTAAGGGAAATTTTTGACAGATCCTTTGTGTTCTCCAGGGTTGTTATAGTGGCTTCAAACCTTTCTGGCACTGTTACAAGTAGTTTCTCCACAATTCTTAAATCTGTTAACTCATCCAAGCAACATCACCTTGTTGGAAATGCTTAAAAGTCTATCCGAGTACTCTTTTACTGATTTTGACTCCTTCATTCTCTGCAATTCAAAATCCCTAATAAGATTCAACATTTGCATTCCACGAATCCTTTCATCGCCTACATACTCTGTCTTGAGATAATCCCAGATTGCTTTTGCTGACTTTAAGGACATTATTCATGTGAAAATCATGGGAGATACTGCTGGAAATAAACATGTTTTTTCCTTTGATTTCTTTGTCTTCTTCTCCTTCTGCGATTTCATTTGTGCTACAATGGGGTTTGTTGGAAGTGGCTGAACTTCATAGTCTTCCTCCACTGGTTCCCACAGATCCAATGCTTCCAGGTAGGTCTCCATTTTTACAGCCCACATTTGATAGTTGCCTCTATCAAAGAATGGTGGTGCCATTGCTAAAAAAATTGGACTCTCCTTTCATTGATGCACTCAAATAGCCTCACAGATCGCTCAAGAAGATTGCTTTGATACCAATTTGTTGGTGTTTTTGCAGTAAAACCAAGTTGGATGAGAAGAAAAAAAAGATAACACGCACTATTGATGCTAAAGAGAGTAGTTCATTCAGTTTTTCAGAATTACATTTAAAGACCTAAAAACCAACTAAGATCCTAAAATCTAGCAACAAACACTAAATGCTGAATTATGGAATAACTAAATCCTTAAAAATAGGAAACTACTTTGAATCATTCAAAGCAATAAATAAAACAAGTGGCAGCTTTTAAACATGTGCATTAACAATCTTTTCAAAATAATCAAGGATAGCAAAACAAAAGATAATCAATTTGAACTTATTAGCATATCAAAGTAGAACATATCAGGTATAATCATCTCAAGCAGGTTATCCGTCTCTCAGCTGAAATCTGATAAGCTTGATACATATTTCAACTAATAGAGATTCTCCAACCGAAGTGACAAGCAGAGAAAATTACTCAACATTTCATGTTGTCCTTGATTTCTAACTCCTTGACTATGTAAAAAAAAAATTCACAGAAAGATTTCTAACCTTGCATTATGCCATGGTTCTTTTTTACAACTTCACCCCTTTTTTGTCATTAGCAAAATCCACTACCTCAAAGTAGGTAAAGTCTTTGTGTGCAAGGCTACTGCCTTGTTGGGGCTATAACCCTTCAACAAAATAAAATATATTCCAAGCCTGTAATGCTTTGCTAGAGAATAAGTATTGAACATATCTACCCTGTTGAGAAAACCTGGTATTTATCATATGTTGCTGCATTCATTGTTTGAACCAATTTCTTAAATTCCCTGTCAAGTTACACACTTTCAACTATCAAGAAATAACCAATCCATAAATAACTTAGTAATTACCTCAAGTCAGTAGTGTCGCTTATGTAGATACTCCTATTAATACAAGATCATTTCATGTACCTGCCATCGGGTCATGTCCTCCCATATGTAAGTTGCGAGCTCCATAGGATTCACGCTAGAGTATCCCAGTTCTTGAAAAGCTTTAAGTATTTCATCAAGAACATTTGAGAATACTTCGAACTATCAAAATTGATTGACTTGATGGTCCCAAATTTGTTTTTGGCAAGAATCCTTAGTTGCACGTAGCACTTCTATGTTTTCAAACCTTCTAGCAAGCTTAACTGCCACAAGATAGATCTAGCTCTTGATGTGTTAGGGTTACTGACTTGTCTTAAAGGTTAACCATGACTTCAATAAGCCCCTATATATGAGGTATGACACATCTACTAATCTGAGAAACACAAGTATCATATGTCTGGACATCCATCATCTAGATCGATATTTTAGAATTATCCAACAGGTGCACACTTCTAACCGTCATTACAAAGAATGAACCTTAACCAGTTTATTAAGCTCGTCCTCAAATCAGTGCTACCAGTTCGATATCATACCATGCACTAACCATGTCTTCTAGATCATATGTTGCAAGCTTTACAGACCTTTCATTAGTGCATCTAAAAGCTCAAAATGCCTCAAGTAGCTCATCCAAGAACCTCTCCGGTCCTTAGTATTATCAGAACTACTTATCTTAAAATTTTCAATTTAGGAACTCTATAAAGAATATATATCTATATTCATGTCCCCCTAGTCAATATTAGTGACAGATACCTTTAGAGCCTTATTATATTACCCTTTTTTATTTCAACTGTCCATACTTTATATCAATCAAGTTGTCAAGTGTCCAGAATTATAGAACATTCATAGGAATATGATGGTAAATGGGTACTCCCTTTTGGAATGGGCTCCAAAAATATCTTATAGTGGTACAAATGCCCCTCAATCGGCATGACAACTCTTTCCTTAGCCTTGTGCTATCTCTACCTTCACCATTTGTTAAGGTAATAGTTACCTTCAGAGGCAACACTTTATGCACATTAAACTACAGTCTACCTCTACTAAAGGATGATTAATTCGAAGAAGATGAAACCAAGATATGTAGTGTCAGATACCATTATTTGATCCAAATTGTTACACATAAGGAATAAAACAAAAGAAATACAGACACATCCTATCATGTCCTCGCAGAATCACGGTTATAGAAATGGCTGGCAACATAACCATACTTGGGAATATACTACTAACATGTGCAATATTAGTCACATAAATAATCTAACCTAGCTCTGATACCAACTTTGTCACGATCCAAAATAGGATCATGATCGGCGCTAAGGAGGTTCGGACTCCAAAGCAAGCCTCATCAGAATTCTACATAAAATCGGACAAAGTTTCCTTTGTTTTGGGGCCTAACAAGAAAATTACCTGGCTCAAATCCACAGCATAATAACTCAACATCACAACCAACGCACCAACACAACACAATTCACCAAAATCATCAACAATGCACCAATACCACCAAATAACAATACACAATCTATCTCTAAAAATGAAAGGAGGTCAAATACTTCACAAAATTAAAATAATAAAAGAATACTCAAACTCTAAAGAAGTGATTATGGAGCGACTCTAAGAGTTTCAAGGAAAAGAACATAACAATTAAATAAACTGTTGCCCACGCGAACAAATGCGGGGCTCACCATAAATATCCAACTCGAATACTCTACCTACCAAAATCCTTACTAACGTCACCTGCGTTCTTTGTAAAAAAAATAGCGAGGAGTGAGACATTAGCTCAATGAGTAATAACACTTAACTACAACGTTTTAATAGGATAAGTCATAAAACATCATGAAATAAATGCACTTTAAGAAATAAAATAACAATAAGTAGTATCATTTGTTTCATGTAAGCAAAATAAACCAATAGTTAAGGGATAAACTCAATAAGCATTATATCATATCAAATATTACATATGTGGGAGGTTTCCAAGAATGAATCACGTAATCAATGTGGCATTCCACTTCAAAAATAGCCAATAACAGTGAACCCCTCATAAAAGAGTCAAAAATCATATCAGTAAGTCCCTACTCGAGGGACATCAGTAACAGTATGCTAGTTCTACCTTCCCACTAGCGAGGGTTGTAACAGTAATCAGTAACTACAAGGTGCACCAAGTCTAACGATCCTGCCATTAGCTAAGGGATTCAAATCAAGGTCTACTCTCACTTATACTTTCTTTCTAAACAATAGATATTCATATGAAAGTATTTTCAGAATAGTCCATAGCATTTAAAGTTCATATCAAATCGCATTACTTGTAAACTTGAATAAAATACATGTCAAAATACTTATTTCTCATGTGAGTGAAAAACTTTCATAACATCAGTGATCATATCTCAAGTAACGGTAAATATGTTTTATGAACATCTCAAATACCCAATTTCAGTATCATATTGAGAAAAAGACTTGTCCCACATGCAATTTCAAAACATTCAGTAATTCTTGTTTCATCAAAATCATGTATAAAATATGCAAGTTAAGACACACAAATCATGAGAAGGTTACTACTCACAGTACTTCTTGTTGGAATATCAAACTCATCACCTCGAGAAATTAGGATGAGTTTCTTGGACCAATCTATAATCACATCATATCAACTCCGTATCAATTCTCTTATTTAAGCAAAACTCGTAACTAATTCAGCACACCCAACGCCCGACTTAGTTTGAGGCTCAATTAGTCAAATTATATTTGTTCATGCTAGTAGTAACTCAATTAGTCCACAATTTCTCAATTTCAGCTTATTCATCCAATTCTTTACCCAAAAATCTAATTTTCCTGGCCTAACATAGAGCAAAATAACTTTACTGTTAATCATACTTTTCTCTGGAATTCAATTTCTAATAACCAATAGAAATCTCAAGTCTCCAATAACAAAACATACAAATTAGAAGAAAACTCAGCATTTAAAGTTCCGGAAATACCCGAAATTGTAGCAGCTTATGATTTCTTGATATTGTAAATATGGTTCCACGAAAGCTCAACTACTGCTCCATACTAGCATACCCATGAATAATCATAGATTAAAAATACCCAGAACTATTGGGAGAAGTAATACTAAGTTCACCAAAGTTTTTCTGTTTCCCCAACTTGGCAGAACTCTTGCAAACGTATTGTTATAAATTTCTTGTTCTCATTGAGTCTCTTATCCGGTTTTTTTTTCTCAACACAGATTTTACCTTGCCCTTGACTATTGGTCTTTAAATTCCTTATTTTATTAAGTTTATTCAAAATGACCCCTTTGTCCTTATTTAAATATGGGGTACTACAAGATGCACGCCCCAGGAACTGTTCTCATTCATTCACAAATGAGAGTTCAGTTAGCTAATAAACATCACAATTAATTGGCTTACGTCGTGCTACTTGCTAGATCTGTTGATAAGACCTGCTGTTCTAGGAAATGAAATAGTGTCAAAGCGTTGAACTTCGAACAAAATATCCCAAACATAGTAACTAACGTGTTTCAAACTATAAATTCAGATTAATTATTTATTTATTTCTTCTTCATTCTAGCTAGCTCAATTTGTGATGTTTACTTGTCTACTAATATAAACTCCCGTTTTTTATTCTCTAAACTCATTTTGATACTAAGCTAGTCAACTGTCAGTCAAACATTCACCTTTTTATTATTGTATTATTTACTAGTTGATATAAAATAGAGTAAAATTTCAATATGCCAGATATGACAAACAGATAATGTAGGCATGCATACAGATTTTAGCAATTAAAATATAGAGGCAATATCACATGAATTAATGACACGTTCTCTCTAGAGTGTTATTGGATACAGTTCATGATCAGATGATTTCAAAAGTTTGATAAACTACGGATCGGTCCTCTCAATTTAACCGATATTTTACCTTATAAAAATTATCATAAAATAAATATTGTTTTAGGAATTCAAGATCAAAATTGACTTATAATTTCAACTATACTCATAACATTAAATAAAGAGTCCTTTTTAACGTTCTTCTATTCTTAAAAAAAAAGTCATAAGGATAACTTAATAAACCATTTCTTGCATTTATTTTTATTTTTAATGGATGTGAAAAAAGCTGAAACAACAATTAAAATGGGACAGTGAGAAAGACATTTATGGAACTTTAGTATCTTGTTTTTTAATTTTACTATAAGAGAAAATTACTTCACAACTCAGCAGATTGATAAGTTTATTAATGTCATTTGCCTTATAGTATTTGTAATTCATTTTTGTGCAACAGATGGAGAACAACTTTAATTTAAAGAAAAAGGAAAATAAATGAGCAGTTTGCAAAATGAACAATAATTATGGGACTAGTTAACTGTCCCATTTTAGTGGACTAGTTAACTGCCAATCAAACCTTTATTTTTTTTTTTTTGAAGAGATTAAAATCTAAATATACTACTAATAGATAACAAATATATTAAAATGTATATTTTCATATACCCTATCAAAGAGCTAAAACTACAAGTAAAATGGGACAAAGAGTAACATTCATAACTTCTTTTTAAGTTTACTATAATAGAAATTAAATTTCCTTCATAACTAACCAAAGTGATAACCTTATTAATGTCCTAAACATATATTCATTTTTGTGCAACAGATGCCCAAATTCAGGAAAGAAAAATATAAATGAAATCGGTTTGCAGTTATTGTGCATTTAAAATTAACATAAAAGAAAAAAAAATAATTTAAATAGTGCACTATATATATGGGAAAATAGCATTTTGAGTCCTTTAAATTGTTATTTTGGTCTCCGTGTTGTTTGATTTAGCAAAACTAACATTTTATTTAAACCAAATATGTGATCTTGATCCTTATAGAAATCTAAATGCAAATATTATGACATATAATTATCCAATACCAAATAAGATATTAAAAATAAGACAAATACAAGATATAATTATTTTAGTAAATTTGATTGTAAATCGGGATTTTACCACTTAAAGTTAGATGAAAATTCTAAGGAATTAACCGCATTTACGGTACCACAAAGATTTTATGAATGGAACGTATTACCATTTGGATATAAAAATGCACCAGGTAGATACCAACATTTTATGGATAGCTATTTTAAATAATTACCTAATTGTATAATATACATAGATGATATACTACTATATACCAAAACTAAAGAGGAACATTTAAAATTATTAGAACAATTTACAGATATAATAGAAAAATCGGGAATAAGTTTAAGTGAAAAGAAAGCCGAAATTATGAAAAACCAGATAGAGTTTTTAGGAATACAAATAGATAAAAGTGGAGTAAAAATGCAACAACATATAGTACAAAAAATAATAAATTCAAAAGAAGAATTAGATATAAAAAAGAGATTACAGTCATTTTTAAGATTAGTAAATCAAGTAAGAGAATATATACCAAAATTAACAGAAAACCGAAAGCCTTTACAGAAAAAATTAAAAAAAGGATATAGAATAAAATTACAACGAAGAAGATAAAAAATAAGTCCAGAAAATAAAAATACTTTGTAAAAAGTTACCAAAATTAAAATTTCCAAACGAAAATAAAAATTTTATATATATAATAGAAGCAGATACTAGTAAATATAGTTGTGGAGGAGTACTTAAATATAAATATGAAGAAGAAAAATTAGAACATCATTATAGATACTACTGAGGTACGTTTAATGAAACATAAATAAAATAGAAAATAAATATGTTCATTATATAAATGTTTATTAACATTTGAGTCATATATTGTAAACAACAAATTTATTGTACAGACACATAATACATAGGTACGTTGGTGGTTAACAAAAAAAATATAAAATTCAGTTACAACGAAAGAAATTCGGAGATTAGTATTGAATATATTAAATTTTACATTTACAATTGAAGTAATTAGTACTAACAAAAATGTTATTGCAGATTACATTTCAAGAAAAAGCTACACAGATTGATATAATAGAATATGATGCTTTAGAAAAGATACTCAAAACCTTAACTACGCTTTCAATGAAAGTGGACAGTATGGGTAATGAAATAGAAAAGCTAAAGACTAATGAAATTAAACTGAAGTCTAAAGCTATGAATCAGCTAACTCAGCAATGTGCAGAGCTATGTCGATCGGAAGATATTAAAATTACAGAGATAAAAGGAGAAATTGGGACACTCCTTAAACCCATAACGTTTATCAATCTATAATTGCAGGTACAAGCAAAGGAGTTAGTAGACAAAGATACCAGAACATGAACATGAATAAGATATTTGAAAAACTATTTATACCAAAAGCACAAAAAGACCCCTTGTACATACCCCACAAATTACCACATATCGAGATAGATTGAACCAAGATAAAAATGCTTATAACCATATAGCCCGAGGATATATAGAAAGAAGAAGACTCACCACAACTGTTGTGGCTGCTGCATTGGAAAGTCTAAGTACAATCAGGATATGATATAAGACCTCATAGTGCAATAAAAGAGTATACGGTCAGTAATTTTGAATGTACTGATATGCTAAACAAGGTAAGGCTGATATGTACGGTTTTATGTTCACGTGTAATGACTGAGAATGTATAGCATGAGGTACTGAGTAATAATGCATAATGACTATAATGACTAAGAATGCATGACCATACATAAAATAAGTACTGAAGTGGCATGTAAATTGAGATATTGAAATCTGATAGCTATATAACGGTTAAACTATATGCTGTGGTCATGCAAGGTTGAACTGAATTCTAAACTATGTACTGAAACTGAAGCTGTTATCATCTAACCGACATGCCCCAATATAGACTGATTTGGGTCTAACCTATAACCCTTGTTGGAAGGGTGTTCGTACCATACACGGGTTACTAACAATGGCTGGGTCAAACCTAATCTGGCAGGATGACTCATGAGATATAAATATGTATGTCAGCCCTAGACTAGCAGGAATACATATTAACCTACGTTGGCTACGTAGTTCTGTAACTCAGGGATTGCTATTAAGGGACACACCCTAAGCTGGAAGGAATGCCCCATCCGTGTGTTCGCTCGGTGGTAAATCCTACTCCCAACTGAACCAACACTGATCAGTAAACTGGGCTAGGCTTGACTAAATTTACACTGACCATATTATCTGACTGAGTACTAATATTCATTATACGACTGAGATCTTTCTATAGCTACTGTTAACTAGGTAAGTAGCTAAATTTTGGGTATCATATCCCCTAGGACTTGATATCTTTTACAATAGGACTATACCATAAATTTTAAAGCATAACAAACAATCATAATTCAATTTTCACTCATTTTGTCATTTTATCAAATACTTGGTAGGCATAATTTTGTACATGGGAATGACTAACATGCTAACATATCATGACTTCATTATTTAATTCATAATTTAGGGGATTCAACATGATAATTACATCAAACAACGTACGCATTAGTTTATTTCATGTGAAATTCATATATTCTTAACTTGACACCCAAACAACAACACATACATAGACATAATACCATCTAAATCATGCGAATTCATAACTTAAGTTTTGAAAAAGATTCTTGGACTCCATGGGTTGGAAGGGACCCAGGAATGAACACTTAACATACCTTAGTAGTTGAATTCGTGTGGGTTGTTAGTGATTTCTTGAATCTTGATCTTGGAATTAAAGAAACTAGGGCTTTATTATTGAGAGAATTTGTGAAAGATGAGTGAGTTTTGCCCTTTCTAATCATTAATTTCATGTTATGGACCACTTGAGTGAGAGAAAAATACCCAAATGACCTTAATTACATGGATTTAAAATATTGAACGGACCTTTCCTCAGACTACGATGCCTAGTTGGGTCAAGCGGTCATCACAGTGCGACCCCTACTTGGGTCAAGCAGCCATCACAGCAGGACCCTGAGCCTGGGTCAACTGATCTTTGCTGCGCGACCCTATCGCGAGACCCTGCTATTTTGGACATCCAAACTCATCCTTACGCTGGTCCAAAAAATTTGAAACTTACCCGAGATGACCTATAAGTAACCCTAATCATGAATTAACTTGGAAATTGGCATTTTAAGATCGAGAAAGTTGAATTAAAATTCATCAAAATTGAGAGGACAAAATAAGACTAAGTATCAATCACCTAGCTATATTTTCTAAGTCTTGACCCCTTTAACATGGTAATACATGGCTGAAATGGACTAAAATCTTATAGGGTCTTACAATATCTCCCTCTTAGGAACATTCATCCTTGAATACGATTGATTAAGCTTGGAGGTGCTGAGGTACTGAGATTACATGCTGAATATGCATGACTGAAATATGACTACATAACTGAGCCTAAAACATGGTAACTGACGGAACTGATTCGTGAATGCAATGACATGAGAATGTTATGTAGCCAAAACTGAGTATGAAGCAAAATTAACCTAAGAAAGACTGTTACCTTAGGCTGAGTCTTAGCTTGTGGAGAAGAGATGAGGGTACTTTGTTTACATGTCTGCTTCTGCTTGCCAAGTGGCTCCCTCAATAGTCTAATTTCTCCAAAGAACTTTGGCCAAGGGAACTTCTTTGTTCCTTAGTTGATGAACTGGACGATTGAGGATTTTGACGTGACCTTCTTCTTAAGAGAGACTATTCTGAACATCTATACTTTTTAAAGGGACTACAATCTCTGGGTCACCAATATACTTCTTTAGTAAAGAGACATGAAATACTGGGTGCACTGATGCTAAGTCTGCAGGCAACTCAAGTTCATAGACTACCTTTCCAAAATAGCTCAGAATTCTATAAAGGCCAATATATTGGGGGCTAAGCTTCACCTTTTTACCAAACCTCTTCATCCCCTTCATGGGAGAGATTTTCAAGTAGACCAAGTCACCAATCTCAAACTCAAGCTCCCTCTTCCTCATATCATCATAGGATTTCTATCGCTTTTGGGCTGTCTTAAGACTCTTCCTGATTAACTGGACTTTCTCTAAAGCATCAAACACTAAATCGGGTCCTATCATTACAGTCTGACCTACCTTAAACCAACCAATTGGAGGCCGACACCTCCTCCCATAAAGGTCCTCAAATAGAGCTATCTGAATATTGGAATGATAGCTATTATTATATGTGAACTCTATCAAAGATAAGTGACCATCCCAACTACCTTTAAAATCAATGACACATGCTCTCAACATGTCCTCTAGGGTCTGAATGGTCCTCTCTGCTTGATCATCTGTCTAAGGGTCAAAGGTTGTACTGAGGTGAACTTGGGTACCCATACCCTTCTGGAAGGCTTTCTAAAAGAGAGGTAAACTGAGTACCTCTATCAGAAATGATCGACAATGGAACACCATGCAACCTAACCAAATCTCTAAGGTAGAGCTTGGCATAATATTTAGCTGAATAGGAAGTATGGATTATTGATCCCCATGGAAAACTCTAGGCCTGATGAATCCCTTATCTGGGAGGTTTTTCAACTGTTCTTTCAACTCTTTGTGTTTGGCTGGAGCCATTCTATATGGCAGAATAGAAATAGGCTGAGTATCTGAAAAAATATCTATTCTGAATTTAATTTCCCATTCGTGAGGAACTTTGGGAAGGTCTTTAGGGAACACATCTGGAAATTCCCTTGCTACTAGAACTGAATCAAGTTTGGGAGTCTCAGAACTAGAGTCTTTGACTCGCATAAGATGATAGACACATCCATTGGATATCATTTTTCTCGCTCTAAGGTTTGAAACAAGTGGACCCCTAGGCGCTTTGGTACTACCCCTCAACTCAAGGACTGGTTCATTTGGGAACTGGAAGTAGACAACTCTGTTTGTACAGTCAACTGAGGCATAGCATGAATGAATCCAATCTATGCCGAGAATGACGTCAAAATCCGTCATCTCTAGTTCTATAAGTTCTACTGATGTGACTTTCTGAGACACTGTTGTTGATACCTAATTTTTGCCCTCCAAGATTAAATTTAATCCTGAGTTTCTTCAATTTTTAATAAAATCAAACTATTTATTTCATCCGAATAAAAACTTTTCAAAATATTTTGTGCATAATTTTGTCATATTATGTAGTGATTATATATTATCGTTTTCAATTATACGAGATTGTATAATTTGATTATTTAAATATTTATTCTATGGAATATCGGATTTTAATCAAGGCTTATCTTGAAAATAAATTCAAATGGGTTGAAATCTTAATTTAAATATAATTTATTCTCAAAATTAATTTATTTGGATAAATATGTGTTTGAATTTATTAAATTAAGAAGCTCCGGATTAAAGTATGAACTAAATCGTATAAAATTTCAATTCAATTTAACCAATCTATTAAATTCGATCATAATCAAAACTAAATTGACCATAATCACAATGCAATTGGCCAATTAACTTTCAATTTGGTCAAAATTTAAATAGAATGGGCTAATTCTAATTGAAGTTATTTTCGAAATAACCCCAAAATTACCCAATCAATAAAAATCCAAATCTGGGCCAGCTGTATAGCCCAACACCACTGACCCAACCCATCACCAGCCAACCCAAAATCAAATGCAACAGCAACCCACCAAAAATTCCAAAATACCAAGCCCAATAAAATAACCTGGCCTACTCCACTTTTATCCCTAAAGACCACAAAATCGGGTTGCATCAGAACATACACAATAACACCAATACGTACAAAATGATCCAATAATAATGACACCTCCATCAACTTCAAACAACAAAAATAGCATGACCCCGATGTCAACGACCCAAACCAATAATTACCCGAACCAGCAAAAACATGACCACTCTTCCCAACCCGACTACGGTGAATCAACCCACATCTATCACAACTCCAAAGAACCTTCCAAAAATGGGACAGCTGGTAAGCCAACGTTAATCGTATGGAGTAAAATTTTCCTCTCCCTCTAACCTTATCCAAATTCAAAATTCAAAGAGATTCATTAGAAATTGGAATTCCCAAATTACCCCTTAAAAATCATTCTCCCACATCGATTGTTGCTTGAAATTGAACTCCTTATTTTCTCTATAAATATCTCATTCTTGAGCAAGAAGAAAAAAGTCTGGAAGGTGGAAAAATCTACTTTCAAGTAACGAGTATTTTTTTTTGTAAAAAAATTATTCCCGAAAGCAGTTGATTATTTTGACATTTTTGAAGTCCCTGCGAACGGTCGGAGTCGTTGTGATGCTTTTCTAGTGGTGGTTGAAATCCCAACTTTGGCTCATTGTCTTTTTTTGCTGCTCCAAAATAGGTAAACACCTCTTTCTATCTTACTTTCCGTTATTGTTTTCTTTTTCTTCATCGCCTTCTTCGTAAATCCATAGTCGCCATGTTTGTTTGCTGCGAATTAGCTATTGTATACGCCTTTAATGGCCATAGGTTTTGTCTATAATAGTTATCGTTTTATGATTTTTCTTGTATTAATATGTTGTTGCAATCATTTGATAATGCTAGTAATAGGATTTTAATAGTAGCTAGATGATGTTTTAATAGTAGCTCAATGATATGCACTGTTTTTTCTTGTACTGTTCATTTTTGTTATATAGATTGAAACAATATTGTTGTACTGATTTTTTTTACATATATATATGATGCTCGTTTAGCCTTCTTTATCTCACCATTTTTTTCATAAATCCCGTTGTTACAATCTTTTCTTTATTTGAATTTTGTTCCTTGTAAGCCTAAGCTTGTTGTTTAATGCTAAGCTCGTTGTTTTCTGATTTAAAGTCCTTTGTCTTATTCTTGATAGCTGTTTTGGATTATTTCTTTCTCTCAGAGTGGGTTGAAGCCTCTCTCGAATTTTCTTTACTCACAATATAGATGAGAATAGCTGAGTAGGTTTTATAGAAAGGGATATTTCATTCAAAGACCCCTCTATGACTTCTTGACGTGCGAGGTTCTATTGGACCCGCATAAGAGAGAAACAGAATGAAATAAGTCTTCTCCCTACTAGCTAGAATTACCTCTTGAAAAGTATCTCCCCTCCCATTAGTCCCAGATCAAATTTATTGCTTGTTTTCCTCTATGCGTTTAATTAGAATAACCTTCAGGGTTCTTTGTGTTAAAAAGAAAAAAATAGCAAAGAGGATGTTATATTGATATTAAGAGATACTTAAGCCATTTTATTGTATCTTGATAAGTGAATCCCTATGACTTGTTAAAAGGGGATTAAAAAGGTCTTATGAATGCCCAAAATAATGAACTTCACTATTTGTCTTCGCTTGTTTCATTAATGGGTGAAATTGCTTGGGCATGTCTTACTTTGTCAAGTATTTATTTTGTTCCCTCGATATCTTGGATGTCTTTTGAGTCCATGTATTCAGGTCTTGGATTTGATTCATGGTTCTCTTTAGTTCACAATACTAAGAAATGACTAATGAAGCTTTTCTTTCTTTTTATTTATTTGAGTTTATAAGAGGGATTTAAGAGACGCGTTAATCACCTTCCTTTCAGTTTTCCCATGTTTCCAAGACTGAATACATTTCCTTGCATGCTTTAGTTTATACTTCAAATTTTACCTTTTTTTTATTTACAAAGTTAGTTGTGACCTTGTCCAACGAATTGAAAGATTAAATGACTATTCTTAAATTAACCCATGCTAAATATTTCATTTATCTTTATAATAATTGAGTTTACCCATACAGTTGTGACTATACATCAGTTACATCACTCCTCAACATTCCAATTCCCTGCCTTTTTTTGATTATTTTCCATGTTTTGCTCATGTTCCAAAATGTATTTTTTTTATTCTTGAAAAGATTAGTTTGTATTTGTTTCTCCTTTACGTGCTAGTGATATCCATAATCGCGTAAGCTTCATCATGTTAAGATACCTTTTTTTATTACTTTTGTTCTCTCTGGTTGTAGAATACAAAATGGGTTCTTTTTCTTTTAAAGTCAAAAATGTTTATTTTTCTTTGCGTTTGTGCATTTTATATATGTTTCGGATGCGCATTGATCTTCTTTATTTCTGTCTTTGTATATGAACCCATTGGGGAGTCCAAAAGTACTTTTCTCTCCTTCCATTTCATAACGGGACATTGAGACCCATCCTTTTGAAGATTCTGTAAGATGGTCCAAAAGAGGGCGCTACCTGTCGTATGAGTTAAGATGGAAGAAGGCAAGACGGGTTCAAGCTCGTTGATGAATTTGCCAGGAGACTCGAAAAGTCTTAATCTTATTATTTATTTATTTATTTATTTATTTATTTGTTCATTCATTCATTCATTCATTTGGGCCTCGAAGCCAAAGTTATATTAACACAGGTAAAGATAAAATCGAGCCAAAAAGGGTCTGACAATATAGTTTAGGAAAGGTTATGTGCCTAAGCCCAAAAAACTTAGATTAGGACAGGTACAAGTGGGTCAAAAACCCAATTAGAATAGGAAAGGTTTTGTTGATTTGGGCCCATTCGCCTAAGTCTTTTACTTTGTCCCCTTCCCCATTTTATGTGCTATTTGTTATTCTAATCGCTTAGACTTAGTTGAAATTTCTGCTAAGTCGTCAAAACTAGTTTCCACGAACCTTGAAAATAAAGTTTTACCTTAACTGATTTCTTTTGAAAAATCAATGTTTTCCTTGTAGAAGTTAGTCAAAAGTTATTTTCAAACAGTCCGGACAAGCACAAGTTAGCGGACATTTTAGGTACTTTTAAAAAACCTTCCTAAAATATTAATAGGATCCGCTTACCTAGAATTTCAACTTAAATGATTTTACTATTTTGAATCATCTAAGTACTTTATAAAGGGTTTTCAAATAAATTAAGTGGCGACTCTAAAGTCAAAATATCTGCAAATCAGAAATGACGACACTGCTGGGGACTTTAACTAGGTTCTAACCAAAAGTTTGAATTTAGAATTTGACTAACTATTTAAATTGCTAACATGTTTATATGTTTTGATTTTGTGGAATTTAACTATTACATCTCATAACATAATTCTGCATTGATTATTAAATTGTTTTGGAGTTTTGTGGATGTACAAGCCTCTATTGTTCAACTCCAACAAAAGTGTTGGAAATATGATGGTTTATTAGCACGAGAGGCATCTGATAGATATTCATATTTCTAAACCCAAGTCATCCGCTTGGGAACCTGGTTCAGACCTATCTAGACACCTAGGATAGAATAAAGTCAAAACCATTTTAGGCATAAGCCTAGGACGACCCACTACCCAAAAGGGGTATTAGGTGTAACGACCTGGGACTTCCCCCTAATAGCTAAATGGTGCTTATGACCCCGAAGGATCATAAGCTAAGCCATGACTGATATTTGCTATAAGTACTAAAATATGATACTATAATAAATGCATAAACATAGGCTAAAATATCATAAGGTTTAAAACATATGAAATACTGATAAAATTATAATAATATCTATAAAACTGAATACTGACTTTAACTAGTCTGAAAAGCCTCTAACTAAAACTGTCTGAAAGTGGAGTTGATGGGACAATCCCCCAACTAACTCTATCTGCTGAATTATCGAGTCTACTGAAATAATGAGATAAAAGAATATCCTCGAATGATGAGGACTCACTGTTAATATACTATTGTTGGCTGAATCTGAATCTATCTATGCACGGTCGTGAACCTGAGCATCCGATCCTATGATATGAAATATCATAATGTAGAAAGTATGCGTCAGTACGTGGGAATGTACTGCTATGCTAAATGAGGTAAGGCTGAATGCAAGGGTTCATATGCATGTGCAATAACTAACTGAATGATATAGAATAACTGAACATGAGAGTACATGGATAACTGATACTACTGTAAATATTGAGTGTGCACTATTATGCATATAAATAAATACTGTGTCTAACCTTGTCTGAAGCTAAGTCCTAAATTTGGATACTGCATAACTCATATCTAAAGTTACTGATAATTGGTTTACTGATACTGGTTGACTGTATCTAACAGTACTGATTTTGTAAAACTAAACTAAGTTCTATTTTGAAGACTAAAACATCGACTGTGGGAGGTAATCATCTAACCACAAAGCCCCTCTTCTGAATAAATTTGGGATCCAACCTACAACCTCAGTTGGAAGGGTGTCAATATCGTGCCATGAGTAAAGACATTGAAGAGTTACCCTCATCTGGTAGGTACTCTAATGAGAATGGTGGAACCCTCATCTGATAGGTTAAAACACCTCATCAACCCTCAACTGGCAGGTTTGATGTCTTAACCTATGTTGGATACATAGTTCTGAAATATAAGGATTGTTTCTAAAGATCACACCTTCTACTGACAGGTGATCCGTCATCTTTGGGTTCACTCGGTGCTGAATCCTACTCCCAACTGAAAGACACAAAACTGATTATACAGAACTGGACTAGACTGATACTGAGTTTTCTTGAGTTTTGCAACTGACTGAGTTCTACTAAGTTCTATCACTGACTGAGAATACTAGTAATCATGACATGACTGAGATTCTGTAACTGACACTGGCTCTAGGCACACAACTAAATTGTCAGGTATTAAATACCCTCAGGACTCAATAGCATGAAAAATAAAGCATAATATACTCTTGAAACTCATAACAATGTATACTTGTCCATAGTTCACTCATAGAGGTATTTAATCAAACACTTGTAATGCATCTACTTATACATGAATGTGGAATACATGCGATCATGTTACAAGGGCACTATTTCACTCACGTAGGCATTTTATTAAACATATGGGGAGAATGCTTAGGTGAACAATAATCAAACATATAGTTATCATGAATACATCAATCAACTTGTAAATTGAAGGGTTTATCATGAAGATCATGTAATTCAACACATACAATGATTAATTTCATAAGAGCATGTAATTTAATCATGGAATAAAACCCAACAGTAACATAAACGTGGATTCAATTCAATTCAAGCATGGAAGTTCACGATTCAACAAATCTTATATTTTATAAATGGATTCATGGACTCTATGGGTGAAAGAAACCCAGATAGGAACACCTAACATACCTTAATTTGTTAATCCTTGAAGGTTCTTAGAGAGACTCTTGATTTTTGCTCTTGTTTATTGAAGCTATGGTTTAGCCCCTTTTAAGAGAGAATGACTTAATCTTTGAATAAAGTGAATAAATGATGAGATAAAGGGTTATTTAGGGGTTAATTTCGTGTTTAGACTAATTAGGGATGGGAAAAATACCCATTTACCCCTAGGAATGACTTAAAAATTCATACTAAAAAACCCAATTTTGTGCCCTGGCGACCGCTATCGCGCCAAGCCACTGGGATTGTGGCTGATGGCGCGAATCTATGGAATCGCATTGCAATACAGGATGGGAATTGGAAACTTGACGAGACACAGTACAATTGTGTTGGCTCACTAGAAATTGACAAATATGAAAATTAACCTTGGCGCAATGTTCCAATATCGCAGAGCAACATTGGAAACTGACATTTGTCATTTTGACAAACTCCGTGATGCGCTACTATCCTGAATGACGGTGTTTAATGACTAATAGTTAAAATAACCATAACTTCTTATCCGGTTATTGATTTTAGGCAAATTTTATATCGCTAAAAGATAATTCAATTTCCTATGTAGTGGCAGGCTCTAAACTAAAAAATACTGAGCATTTTAAAAATTTTATATTGGAAAACTCATGAACTAAGAGTTAATTTAATCTTAAGAAATATGGGGTATTACAATATCTTCCCCTTAGGAATATTCATCCTTGAATGAGACTGATTTAGTTAAGACACTGATAGACTGAATTTATACACTAAAAATGCATATATGATGCATGAATGCATGACTGAAGGTACCGATAAGATGGGTTTTCATATTGAACATGCATATCTGATGCATGAGTACAAGACTGAATATGCGACGGTAATGGATACCCAGTTATAATTATAACTGAACATGGAATTGAGTAAAACTAAGGAAGACTATTACCTTAAGCTGGATCTGAGGTTACGGAGAAGAGGTGAGGATACTTGGTTCGCATATCTACAAATGCTTCCCAAGTAGATCCCTCTACGGACTGATTTCACCAAAGGAGTTTGACTAAGGAAACTTTTTTGTTCCTCAGTCTGGGAATCTGACGATCGAGGATTTGGACTGGAACCTCTTTGAAAGAGAGATCATTCTGAATATCTACGCCCTCTAAGGGAACTATGACTGCTGCGTCACCAATACATTCCTTTAGCAAGGAGACCTGGAATACTGGGTGTACTAAAGATAGGTCTGAAGGAAACTCGAGCACATAAG
The DNA here is from genome assembly GCA_030864225.1 of Capsicum baccatum var. pendulum. Lineage (NCBI taxonomy): Eukaryota > Viridiplantae > Streptophyta > Magnoliopsida > Solanales > Solanaceae > Capsicum > Capsicum baccatum. The sequence goes on from CM061556.1 coordinate 230,461,407, forward strand.
CTACCTTTTCAAAACAACTGAGAATTTTGTAAGGACTGACATATTGGGGACTGAGCTTTCCTTTATTATTGAACCTCTTTACTCCCTTCATGGGAGAGACTTTCAAGAATACAGAATCACTAATCTCAACTCGAGATCATTTACTGAACACGCATGAGTGGTAATTTAAGAACAAAACTGAACCTGAAACGTGATACATAAACTGGATATCATGAATTAAACCAACCCGTGAATACCTGGTTTACCATTGAGATTGGGTGTTAAGGGTAAACTTGGTAGTACCCACTACTCCAAACTGGATTCGTTATGTGAAAATAACATGGAAGTTTTAAGTCATGAAAACTCAGGGGTTTATAGCCTATCCCCCTTTGGACTTTATATCCCCCGGAGAATGCTGACTTGACTAGGATTCTGAAGAAAACTGAGATGATGCATGGGGCACCTATGAACTAATTTGTGACTGAATATTTGGGATAAGAAACAGAGGCATGACACATGAATTAGATTGAATACATAACTACCTAGTTTTTCTATCTTGGAATGGTTACATTCATGAGATTTTGGATAGTACGACTAGATGGAAAGATAGGGAAAACATACAAACTTGTCCGCCTGACTACTAAACTAAATTGTTGGTTGTATGAACTATCTTATGCTAAAAGTTTATACTCAATTGGAGCATTTCTTGACACTCTTTCTATAAAGTTCTACTGACTTTAGGGATCAAGAAAATCTTGGAATGGTCTGAATACGACATCTGGATAACAAATCACGTCATGGCTATAATTCTATAATATGGGTCAAGGCCTACAAAATGTCATCTAAGACAGAGTTCTATGACTTATGCACTGAAACTACTAGCTTGCTATCCTAGCCACATTTCTCAACTATTCTCTCAACTGTAATTTCTACTTTAATATTGCATTTCACTTGGGGCTACTGAAAATATTCACATGAGCATTGAGCATGAATGCGTAAAAATACAAACTTATTTGATTAACTAGATAACTAATAGTTGGATGTTGGTCTTGTAAGATTAAACTGTACTTAACCTGAATAACTGGATAGAAACTATAGAGTACTATGCATCTGAGGTAAGAATTGAATGAGGAATATGAGGTAACGAAGCATGAATTCATGGAAACAGTATTATCTAGGAATGCAAGACTAAGCGCATGACATGATTCTGAAATTTTGAGATACTAACAACTGAATAACTGATAACTGTATGCGTTGGTCAAGCAAACTTAAAACTGGACTGAGTCTGGAATTGAATGTTGAACTGAGCACACTATAAAACATGAGTACATGAGTCATGAGCTGTATGACCTAAGTTTGGAGTTTCTATTTTCATGGAACATGATTCAAAGCACTGTGTGAACTGGAACTCTTTATACTAAGAACTATGAGCGTACATGATATTCGTTGATGTGCACGAATATGGTCTTAGATCGTAGATCTGATATGTACTGTGTGAGTAGATATCGTGATAGTTGAAGTGCAAATATTTTCACAGAAGTAAAGATGGGTTTGGCATCAACCTCGCCTACTGCTTTTCTACATATACTGGCATTATTACAAAAATCTTAAAGCCTCACTTGGTTACCTGTGCTACCATCTTTCCCTTTGCTTGAAGCCGTTATTCTAAAACCGTGAGGCACTTAATAAAATCTAATCAGGCTAAAACTACATTACTCTAGAGTCTGAGAAATGATAATACTCATAAATACTAAACTCATTCTGAAGGACTACCCCTAGTAATGTAAGGTCCACTGCTATTACTTCCTTTTGATACATGATTCTTAGCTTTCTATTGCCCCAAAAATCATCATACAACAACCTCAACACTGACTAACTCAAAATTCTCAAATTCTCTTTCTACTAGTTCAATCTAGAGATTTAAACTTAGATCAACTAAAATTGAGGTACTACCCCTTCATTCAATGATTGGTCTATCAGGAAACTGAAATAGAATGACTTTACTACTTAAATTAGCTGAGGGGATTATCTAAAATACTATAACTGAGAAATTTCTATATACTCGTCTAGCTGGAATGAATTTATCTACTGAGGTAAGCACTAAAAACGACCCTTTTAAGATTTCTAGTCTGACCTAAAGTTGACTGCCATGCAAGGAGTTACTAAAGACAAAGAAGCTCCTGGATATAATAAGGCATGAATATTTAAATAGAAGATCTGTAACGTACCAGTGACCATATCAAGAGATTTTTCCTGATCTTATCGATACTGAAGTGTATAAATCCTATTTGGGCATTGCCCATCGGTGGCACTGGAAGCGGCACTGTAATGCCCCAAACTTTTCTTAAGCCTAATTTCGTCTCTATAAGATTAAGGAATAACTTATAAAGTAAGTAATGTTTAAATCATATAGAATTTTCCTAATTTTAAATTTTTATCATGTGGGAAATTAAATTAGCTTTCCAAAGATATAAGATTTTCCCAAATCTGATAACTGGACAAGAAGTTATGGCTAATCTAAGTTCTAGTCGTAAAACACCATCATTTTTCTATTTGGCGTGTTGTGGAGAGGGTTTATTTAAAAATTGTCAAATTCCAGTGGAACTCTGCAACAGTGGTGCATCGCGGAGGACCCTAATTTCCTAATATTCAATTTTAAGTAGCCTAGCGCGATCATGACATATCGCGTTGAAGTTCCAAGTCCTAACCAGTGAAACAACGTGATGGATACTCGTTGTGGTTTCTCCCAAATTATCATTTGTCAATTTCCAGTAAGCGACTGTCATAGTGGCGCGTCGTGGTGGCCCATAAAATTTGGCTTCCAGTTCAATTTTTCCAGCTTCGTATAGAAGTTAAAAAGGGTACTTTGGACTTTTTCCAAGCCTCTTAAACTATACAAACATAAGAATTTAGGGCCACTACAAGCATCATATGAGATTTTCTCAAAATTTCCCTCAACGAAAAACCCTAAGTATCCAAATCCTCTTCTAAGAATCTGAAGGGTTCACCATAGATTTTCTAAATTGAGTTAAGATTTAAGGTTCGCAAGTCAAAGGATTTAAGAACCCTCATTCAAGAGTATGAATAGAGTCCCAAAAGTGAGAGTTCATCCAAATATTCTAATTCAAGGTATGTGGAGTTTGAATAATAACACTTCTTTCATTTTTGTTCCCAAAGATTTGAATTTTATAAATGAATTTCATGTTTTTACAAGTGGGTCTATACCCAAATTATATTATTTTAAGAATATGAATTGATAAGTTGTTCAAGTTTTAAATTGCATGATTATTTCACTTATTTATGATTTGAATTGATAATTCATGATATAAATTGCACATTCCTATATTGATTTGATATCTTCAAGTGTTTCTTTGATTGGTGTCATGAAGTAAGATTTATTATGAAATTGTGATCCTTTAAGAATATACATGCCTTAAGTCCAAGAATGAATTGTTGATACTTTCTAAAGTGTTTCAAGAAGTGTATTGATATTTCCATGCTATTAAAGTTTTAAATCTTAATGGTGAGAGTCTACCAAAGTTTCAAGAAAAAAGTTGTTTTTATTCCTAAGCCAAGAAAGAAAATCCACACCATTTGATTTAAGATAAAGGAAAGCATAGTTGGATTCCATTGCATATTTCTGTGTTTTTTATGGTGGATTTTTCTCAAAAGATCTGAACTTAAGTAAGGGAGTAGTATTTAGCATCGATTTGGGCTTGATTCCAAGGTCTCATGCCCCAAAACTATAAGCCACTGTAGGATTTGATTTACCCTAAGTGGGTTAAGCTAGTGATTACTAAAAAGTAAAAGGTTCTACTCTAATGGCAAGGATAGAATAGCTCTCCCCTACATAGGCAAGGCGTTAGACTCTATGTAGCTCATATGGTTTATGTTGGTTGACTTTCAAAGAAGTTCCATCCTCCCAAAGATGTCCCCCACTTTTCAAACAGTTTTATGGATTTAAAGTATTGAGCTAAAGAGTTTACTGTACAAAATGAGTTTTAGATTTTATTTGGTTTACAAGTTGTGAGAATAAAAGGAGAATACAGATTTTAGAGGAAAGTAAAATGACTCAAGAGATTTATACTACATGTCTCATTATTCATGATTTATGAGATTTATATTTTAGGTTTTTATTCAAGCTATGTGAGTCATTTATGTCAGGATGAATGATTTTATAAAGAGTAATAATATTTTTTATGTAAATGCATACATCCCCATATACTCAGTACATCCTCAAAGTACTGATCCACATATATGTCTATGTTCTACATTGTCTCATAATGCAGGTACAAGTTGTAGCACATATATCATATTCAGTCAGTTTGCAGCTTCCAGTCAGCAGGTGATAAGTCTTTATAATTCAAGGGCTTGAGTCAGTCATACTGTTTGAGAAGTATTGTATTTTCTTTATTCAGTTGTATTGAGTTGGGATAGTTGGGAGTCATGACCCGACTACCAATAGTTAGTACTAGTAGAGGCTTCATAGACAGTCAGCAGTGTTAATAAATTTAATTTCAGTTTTGTCTGCAAAAGAAGAGTTGTAATCTTGTAAATTCAGATTTGTATTGATCGAGTTCAGAGAATTTTTATGTTTTCACTGATTTTTTTCATATTTATGTATTTTATTTAGTTTCTTGTAAGTATGGAACTAGAAGGGTTAGATTGGGATCACTTGTGACCCTAAGAATCGTGTGACATCTCAGGACCTATTTTGGGGGTATTACAAACTTGGTATCAGAGCATAGAGTTCAAGTATTCTAGGGTGTCTGTGGAGCCTTGTCTAGTAGAGTCTTGCAGAATGGTACAGAGACGTTTGTACTTTTCTTTGGGAGGCTATGAGGCATTTAGGAAATGTTTCCATTCTTTCAAGTCTCAAATCGTGCTATAGAAAGGTTCTCTAAGAAACTTATACACATTTTTATTTTACTCTATTTAGGCCATCTCTGTTTTATTTTTAAGGTATCATAAATAGTCAAGCTTAAGTCTTTACTGATAAAGCCTTCTTAAATAGTCTCCATAGATAGTTATGGAATTTTAAGCGGACTAGAAAGTATCCCATTAGTGCTTTTTAAATTCCAAATTTTGAAGAGCTTTATTCATATTCATAAAAATCGTGCACTAAGCCTAAGTTAGATGTGCTTTTAGATTCCTCCTCAGATTCCATAACGATAATCTATACTTCTCTGTTTATGTAATATTCTTGGGGTAACATGATCGGCAAGTTCCAATTTCCTCCCCTGATAATGCTCTCAAAGTTGCTAGCAAGATGTTTCAAAAGTCTCACAAAGCGGCTTGAGAAGGGCCTTCTAGTGTGTTATAAGCCCCTCAAGTTTAAAGTTATTCCCTCATTCTTATGAGTCATTCATTTAAGACAGAGTAAGATGTGTATTCTTAGATCATTGAATATTATGTAGTTTCTATCTCTTGTAATCTTGTTATCATTGTGTTGTTGAAACTAAAAATCTAGTGAAGCCGTGTGGGGCTCTTTCGATTCACTAGCATAGTTGCCATGTTATTCATCTCATTTTCTTGTTCAAAACACAAAAATCAAAGTCTAGTGAAGCCGTGTGAGGCCTATTTCAATTCATTAGCAACTTGTTGTTCACCTTGTTGTTCTTGTGTTGGTTAGAACTGGGGGTTTAGAGGTGTATTAACAAAAAAGTGGTAAGTGCAATTTATTGAATATATGTATAGCTGAATCTTTTTGCATATGATTGAGTTAGTAATGAAGTGATATGTCCTTGTGTGTTAATTTAGTAGAAGGTAGGGAAGGAGTTATTGGTTGAGGTGAATTGTTGTTTTCTTGAAATATGCAAATAGTTATTGATGAAATTTGTTGTTCTATAAAAGTATAGGTTATTGATGAAAGAACTTAGTGGATGAGCGTTGCTAATTTGTGAATAGTTGTTCGCACCCACGATGGGCTTGATTCCAAGGTCTCATGCCCCAGAAGTACGAGCCACCGTAGGATTTGATTTACCCCAAGTGGGTTAAGCTAGTGATCACTAAAAAGTAAAAGGTTCTACTTCGATGGCAAGGATAGAACAGCTCTCCCCAACTTGGGAAAGACATTGGACTCCATGTACCTCACATGGTTTATATCGGTTAGAAGAAACTCTCAAGTTCATAAGAGCCTAGAGTTTTTCCCATGTCTTAAAGTTTCTAAAGTTCTAAATCCTTGAGTTTCAAATAAGTTCCATCCTCCCAAAGATGTCCCCCACTCTTGAAACAGTTTTATGGATTTAAAGTATTGAGCTAAAGAGTTTACTACACAGAATGAGTTTCAGATTTCATGTACCTTACAAGTTATGAGAATAAGAGAAGAATACAGATTTTAGAAGCAAGTGAAATGACTCACAAGATTTATACTACATGTTTCATTATTCATGATTTATGATATTTATATTTCAGATTTTTATTCAAGCTATGTGAGTCTTTATGTCAGCATGCATGATTTTATAAAGAGTAATAATATTGTTTATGTAAATGCATACACCCCCCATATACTCAGTACATCCTCAAAGTACTGATCCACATATATGTCTATATGATACATTGTCTCGTAATGTAGGTACAAATTGTAGCGCATATGCCATATTCAATTAGTTCGCAGCTTCCAGTCAGCAAGTGAAGAGTCCTTTTGATTTAAGGGATTGAGTCAGTCATACAATTTGAGAAGTATTGTATTTTCTTTATTCAGTCATATTGAGTTCGGATAGTTGGGATTCATGACCCGACTACCTATAGTCAGTAATAGTAGAGGCTTCATAGATAGTAGCATTGTTAATAAATTTAATTTTAATTTTATTTGCAAAAGCAGAGTTGTAATCTTGTAAATTCATATGTGTATTGATCGAGTTCAGAAAAGTTTTATGTTTCCGCTGATTTTGTTCATATTTATGTATTTTATGCAGTTGCTTGCAAGTATGACAGTAGAAGGGTTAGCTTGGGATCACTTGTAACCCTAAGCACCGTGTGACATCTCGGGAACCATTTTTAGGGCGTTATAGGCACCCTGCTGATTCGGGTGACCTGACTGAGCTGAAAGAAGATTATACTAACCTTGAGAACCTGACTTAGGACAATCTCTGAGTTTGTGGCCTAGCATGCCACACTTGAAACAAACATCACTACCAACTTTACAAACACATTTGTGGTTTTTGCCATATTGCTGACATAAAGGATTTGTTCGAGAACTACTGGCATACCTTGAGACTTAAAGCCTGGAGATATATCTTGGTTACCATTTTTTAACTTAGAAAATGGAGTACCAGCTGAGGAAGGAGCTGGACCTAAAGATTTCAGGCAAAACTGGGAACGGTTACCACCTTCTGACTTAGGTTGCTTAAAATTGAAGCTACCTGTTCTAGCTCTCTTATGTTGCCTCTCTCTCTCTCTCTCTCTCTCTCTATCTCTCTATATGGTCTTAGCCTCTTATATCTACTGAGTATGGACCATGAGCCTGGATATGTCTATCTCCTTAATCAACATCGTTGTTCTGCACTCCTTAATCATATTATCTAACACCCTAGATACGAACTTGCTCATTATGGACCTACTGGATGCTACTATATGGGGAGCATACCTAGCTAACTGAGTAAACTTGAGAGAGTACTCGTTCACACTCATACTTCCATGTCTGAGATTGATGAACTCTAACGCCTTGGCTTCTCTTATCTCTAAGGGAAAGAATCTCTCTAGGAAAGTAGTAGCAAACTCTTCCCACTCTACGGGCTCTGCATCTGTGCCCCTGTCTAATTTTCACTTCTTAAACCATGTATAACCTATATCTTATAGATGATTGGTGGATAACTCAGCAATCTCACTGGAAGTCACTCCCATAATGTCTGTGACTTTCTGAACCTGATTGATGAACTCATGTGGATCCTCCTCTGCCTTAGATCCTGGGATTAGGGGAGGATTCATTTGGGTAAAGACCCAAATCTTGGCTGTAGCGGTATTGGCCACTGGATTGGATAAAATAGCAGTTGGTCGTTCATTCTGATCTATTACAGAAATGGCTAGAGTAGTGAATGCAGCTCTCAATTCTGTATAAGAGACATGCTCTTCCAGGGGATCTCCCTTAACGGGATGATCTGCTGACTGATTTTTGGTTCTTCTTTTGTTAGTCTTTTTAGGAGGCATGTTTTGGGAACAAAAGGAAGAAACAATTTAGACTTAGAGTTTAGCTTGAGCTTATGTTCACTCGCATGACATGAATACCAAAAGAAGGGAAACTTTTGCTAAAACATCTCATAGCCTCCTGTCCATAAGTGAGGTGCGCTACTCACCTATGCACAAAACTCTACTAGATCCAACTTTCAGACTCTCTAGGACACTGTTGAACATTAGGCTTTGATACCAAGTTTGTAATGACCCAGGACTACCCCTTAGTCGCTACACGATTCTTACGACCCTGAAGGACCACAAGATAACCCATGACTGATATCTGTTGTGAGTAATAAAACATAATACTTTAATAAATGTAGAAACATAGGATAAAATGCCATAAGGTTCCAAACATCGGAAATACTAATAAAATATATCGTTTGTGATAGTATCTGTAAAACTGAATACTAACTGAAAACTAGTCTGAAAAGACTCTAACTGAAATTTTCTAAAAGTGGAGTTGATTGGACAATCCCCCAACTAACTCTATCTACTGAATTACTGAGTCTACTTAAATAATGAGACAAAATAATATCCTTAAATGATGAGGACTCACTGCTAATCTATTGTTGTTGGCTGAATCTGAATTTGTCTATGCATGGTCGGGAACTTAAGCATCCGATCCTATGATATGAAATATCATAGAGCAGAAAGTATGTGTCAGTATGTGGGAATGAACTGGTATGCTAGATAAGGTAAGGCTTAATGAAAGGGTTCAAATGCATGAACAAGAACTGAATGAATGATATAGAATAACTGAACATGAGAGTACATGGATAACTGATGCAACTATAAATACTAAGTGAGTACTATTGTGCATAGAAATAAATATTGTGACTAAGATTGTCTGAAGCTAAGTCCTAAATTCTAATACTGAGTAACTGATATCTGAAGTTATCGATAACTGGTTTAATGTTACTGGTTGACTGTATTTGATAGTCCTGATTTTGTAGAACTGACTAAGTTCTATTCTGAAGACCGAAACTAAGACTGTGGGAGGTAATCATCTAACCAACATATCCCTCTTCTAAATAGATTTGGGGTCCAACCTATAACCCTAGTTGGAAGGGTGTCAGTACTGTGCCATAGGTAAAGACACTGGAGAGTTACCCTCATCTGGTAGATACTCTAATGAGAATGGTGGAACCCTCATCTGACAGGTTAAAACACCTCATCACCCCTCAACTGGCAGGTTTAATGTCTCAACCTATACTGGATACATAGTTCTTGAATGCAAGGATTTCTTTTAAAGATCACACCCTCTATTGACAAGTTAGCCCTTATTCTTGGGTTCACTTGGTGCTAAATCCTACTCCCAACTGAAAGACACTGAACTGAATATACTAAACTGGACTGGACTGATACTGAGTTTTCTTGAGTTTTGTAATTAACTGAGCTCTACTGAGTTTTGTAACTAACTGAGAGTACTACTGATCGTTAGATGACTAGAATTCTATAAATGACACTGGCTCTAGGTACACATCTAAATTATTAGGTATTAAATACCCCTAGGACTCGATAGAATGAAAAATAAAGCATAATATACTCTTGAATATCATAACAATGTATACTTGTCCGTAGTTCACTCATAGAGGCATTTAATCAAACACTTGTAATGCATCTACTTATACATGAATGGGGAATACATGCTATCATGTTTCACGAGAATTATTTCATTCATATAGGTATTTTATCAAACAGATGGGGAGCATGCTTAGGTTATACAATAATCAAACGTATAGTTATCATGGATACATCAATCAACTTGTAAATTGAAGGGTTTATTATGAAGATCATGTAATTTAACACATACAATGATTAATTTCATAAGAGCATGTAATTTAATCAAGGAATAAAATCCAACAATAACATGAACATGGATACAATTCAATTCAGGCATGGAAGTTCATGATTCAACAAATCTTATATTTTGAAAATGGATTCGTGGACACTATGGGTGAAAGGAACCCATAGATGAACACCTAACATACCTTTATTTGTCAATCCTTGAAGGTTCTTAGAGAGACTCTTAATTTTTTCTCTTGATTCTTGAAGCTAGGGTTTAGCCCCTTTTGAAAGAGAATGACTTAATCTTTGAATAAAGTGAATAAATGATGAGATAAAGGGTTATTTAGGGGTTAATTTTGTGTTTTGACTGATTAGGAATGGGGGAAAATACCCATTTACCCCTGGGAACAACTTAAAAATTCATACTTAAAAATCTAATTATGTGCCCTGGCGCGACGCGCCACTATAGCGCAAAGCCACTGAAAATGACAACTAGGAATATGGATGATCATGCGATGCGGTGGAATCGCATTGTAATACTGGATGGGACCTGGAAACTTGGCGTGGGGTGGTATAATCGCGTTGTATTACTTGAAATTGACTAATTTCAAAATGAGCCTTGGCGCTATGCACCAATATCGCAGAGCAATACTGGAGACTGACAATTGTCATTTTGACAAACTCCACGGTGCGCTACTGGCCTAAATGACGGTGTTTAATGACTGAAACTTAAAATAACCATAACTTCTTATCCGGTTATCCGATTTAGGTAAATTTTATATCATTGAAAAGATAGTTCAATTTCCTACGCAATAGAAGGCTTAAACTAAAAAATACTGATTGTTTCAAAAATTTTATATTGGATAACTCATGAAATGAGAGTTAAGTTAATATTAAAAAATACAAGGTATTACAATATCTCCCCCTAGGGAATATTCATCCTCGAATAAGACTGATTAAGTTGAGACACTAATAGATTGAGTTTATACACTGAACATACATATATGATGCTTGACTGCATTACTGAAGCTACCGATAAGCTGAGTTTTCATACTGAACATGCATGTCTGATGCATGAGTACATGACTAAACTGATTCATGAATACATGACTGAATATGCAACGGTAATGGATACCCGATTATAATTATAGCTGAATATGGAACTAATTAAAGCTAAGAAAGACTATTACCTTAAAATGGATTTGAGGTGTCAGAGAAGAGGTGAGGATACTTGGTCCGCATATCTACTTCTGCTTGCCAAGTAGCTTCCTCTACGGACTGATTCCTCCAAAGGACTTTGACTAAGGGAACTTCTTTATTCCTTATTCTGTGAATCTGACGATCCAGGATATGGACTGGAACCTCTTTGAAAGAGAGATAATTCTGAATAACTACGCCCTCTAAGGAAACTATAATTGCTGAGCCACCAATGAATTTCTTTAGCAAGGAGACATGGAATACTGGATGTATTGAAGCTAGGTCTGAAGGTAACTCTAGCTCATAATCTACCTTTCTACAACAACTAAGAATTCTATAAGGACTGACATATCAGAGACTGAGCTTTTCCTTATTATCAAACCTCATCACTCCCTTCATGGGAGAGACTTTCAAGAATATAGAATCACCAATATTAACTCGAGATTATTTACTGTGCACGGATGAATGGGAATGTGAGAATGAAACTAATCCTAAAACATGATACATGAATTAGATATCATGAATTGATCCGACCTCTGAATACATGGTTTATGGTTGAGATTGGGGCTTAAGGGTCAACTTGGGATTACCCACTACTCCAAACTGGATTCATTATGTGAAAAGAACATTGAAGGTTTAGGTCATAAAAAATTGGCGATTTATAGTGCATATCCCCTTTGGGACTTTATGTCCCTCGGAGAATGCTGACTTGACTAGGATTCTAAAGAAAACTGAGACGATGCATATGGCACCTACGAACTAATTTGTGACTTAATATTTGGGATATAAAACTGAGGCATGACACATAAAGTAGGCTGAATACGTAACTACCTGGTTTATCTATCTTGGAATGGTTACATTCATGAGACTTTGGATAGTACAACTAGATGGAAAGATGGGGAAAACATAAAAACTTGCCCGCCTGACTACTAAACTGAATTGCTGGTTGTACGAACTATCTTATGCTAACAATTTATATTCAACTGGACTATAAAGTTCTACTAACTTTAGGGAGTAAGAAAATGTTGGCATAGTCTGAATATGACATCTGAATAAAAAATCAAATCATGGCTATAATTCTGTAATATGGGGTAAGGCCTACGAAATATCATCTAAAACAGAGTTACTATGCCTCATGCATTAAAACTACTAGCTTGCCATCCTAGCCATATTTCTCAACTATTCCCTCAACTATAATTTCTACTTCAATACTAGATTTTACTTGGATACTATAAATATTCGCAGCACTAAGCACGAATACGTAAAAATACTAACTTATTTGATTAACTAGATGATTGGTTGCTGGATGCTGGTAATGTAAGATTGAAATATACTTAACCTGAATAACTGGATTGAAACTATAGAGTATTATGCATTTGAGGTAAGGACTAACTAAGTAACATGAGGTAACTGAGCATGAATTCGTGGAAACGACATTATCTAAGAATGAAAGACTAAGCGTATGACGTGATTCTAAAATAATGAGACACTAACAAATGAATAACCAATAATTGTATGCGTTGGTCAAGCAAACCTAAAACTACACGGAGTCTGGAACTGAATGTTGGACTAAGCACACTGTAAAGCATGAGTACATGAGTCATGAGCTGCATGACCTGAGTTCGGAGTTTCTATTTTCATGGAACATGATTCAAAACACTGAGTAAACTGGAACTCCTTAAACTAGGAACTATAAGTGTACATAATATTCGTTGATGTGCATGAATATAGGCTTGGATCGTAGAGCTGACATGTACTGCATGAGTAGATATCTTGATTGCTGAAGTGAAAAACTTTGCACTGAGGTAAGGATGGCTTGGGCATCAACCTCTCCCACTGCTTTTATACACATACTGCATTATTACAAAATCTAAAAACCTCACTTGGTTACCTGTGCTACCATCCCCCCTTAGCTTAAGCCATTATTCTAAGAACGTAAGCCACTTAATAAAATATAATTGGACTGAAACCACTTTAATCTAGAGTCTGAGATATGATAATACTTGTAAACACTAAACTCATTCTGAAGGACTAGTCCCGGTAATGTAAGGTCCACTACTAATACTTCCTTCTGGTACATGATTCTTAGCTTCCAATACTGACTAACTTAAAATTCTCAACTTCTCTTTCTATTAGTTCAATCTAGAGATTTAAACTTAGATCAACTAAAACTGAGGTACTACTCCTTCATTCAGTGATTGGTCCATCAGGAAACTGAAATAGGACTACTCTATTATTGAAATTAGTTGAGGAGATTTTCTAAAATATTGTAATCGAGCAATTTTTGTATACTCGTCTAGCTGGAATGAATTTATCTATTATGGTAAGCACTAAAAAATGGGTCCTTTTAAGATTTCTAGTCTGACTTAAAGTTAACTACCATGCAAGGAGTTACAAAAGACAAAGAAGCTCCTAGATCTAATAAGGCATGAATATGTATATAGAAGATTTGTAACATATCAGTGACCATATCAGGAGAATTTTCCTGATCTTATCTGGACTAAAGTGTATATAGCCTATTTGGGTATTTCCCACTGGTGGCACTGGAAGTGGCACCCTACTGATTCGGGTGACCTGACTGAGCTGAAGTATGATTATACAACCCCAAGAACCTGATTAAGGATAATCTCTAAATTTGTAGCCTGGCTTGCCACACTCGAAATAAACATTCCTGCCAGTTCTATAGATACCCTTGTGGTTCTTGCCACATTATTGACATAGAGAATTTGTTTGAGCACTACTGACACAACCCTAAGACTTAGAGCCTAGCGCTCTATCTTGGTTACCATTTATGAAATTACAAACTGAAGCACTGGCTGAGGACAGAGATGGAACTAAAGATTTAGGTCAAAATTAGGAACGATTACTGCCCTCTGACTTAGGCTGATTAAAATTGAAGCTATATATTCTAGATCTCTTGTTCTACCTATCACTCTCTGGTCTTAGCCTCTTCTATCTGCTGAGCATGGACCATGAGCCTGGATTTTTCCATCTCCTTAATCAATATCACCATTCTTCATTCCTTAACCACATTATCTAATACCCTAGATACGAACTTGCTCATTCTGGGCCTACTGTCTGCTACTACATGGGGAGCATACCTGGCTAACTAAGTGAACTTAAGGGAATACTCTTTTACACTCATACTTCCCTGTCTAAAATTGATGAACTCAAACACCTTGGCTTCTCTTATCTTTAAGGGAAAGAATATCTTTAGGAAAGTAGTAGCAAACTCTTCCCACTCTATGAGCTCTGCATCTATGCCCCTGTCTACTTTCTACTGTTTAAACCATATATGAGCTATATCTTATAGCTGATAGGCGTTGAACTCAGCACTCTCACTAGAAATCACTCCCATAATGTCTATGACTTACTGAACCTGATCGAGCATGTAATGCCCCAAGTTTGGTACACTGGATGACACATGATGCTTATAACCCCGAAGGATCTCAAGCTAACCCTTAATTGATACTTGTAACTGAGCACTACATATACTATAAAAATATAGAAAATGGGTAGAAACTTTCCATAAGGTTCAAAACAAAATTACAACTGAATAAAGTGTAATAGTATTAAAACTAAAACATCTATTTGAATAACTAGCATGAAAATATTGTAGTCTGGAAGCCCCTAAACTTTTTGAATAAAGAGTTGATGGGACAATCCCCCAACTAACTCCATCTACCAAAATACTGAATCTAATGCAATAAAGAAATAAGGGACATCCTTGAATGATGTGGACTCACTGCTAAGTCTACTGCTGCTGGTTGAATCTGAATTTCTAACGGTACTCTAGATCCCGTGCTTCTGAACCAATGGTATAAGACATGATAGTGCAAGAGAAAAGTATGCATCAACACGTGAGAATGTACTGGTATGCTAGATAAGGTATGGCTGAATGCAAATTTTTACATGCATAAACAATACTGACTAAATATCATAAGAATACTAAATGAGGATACATGCATGAGTGCATAAAATATAACTGAAGTCATGGAAATACTAAGTACTGAATTCTACTAACTGAACTTCTGATAACTAAGTCTACTAATACTGATATCTGATTGACTGAGGTTGAGATCAGTCCTATCTAACGGGTGATCTCTGAATCTACTTATAATGAAAATAATTGACTTAATCTAAGATCAGTCCTATCTAGTGGGTGATCTTTGGATCTATGGAACTATGTAAGTTATTTACTGATTTGAGTGACTGTATCTAACAGTCCTGATTTCTATAATACCAATCTGAGTTCTATTCTTATGACTGAGACTGTGGAAAGTAGTCATCTAACTGACATACGCCGAATATGAACTAGTGAGGTCCAACCTATAACCCCAGCTGGAAGGGTGTCAGTACCGTGGCACGGGTAAAGACAACTGCTGTGGAGTCAGTCCTAATCTAGTGGGTGACCCCTAAGATTAGTCCTGTACTAGCGGGTGATCCATGAGTATGCCAGTCCTATCTAATGGGTGACATCTCATGACCGATGCTAGCTGCATAGTTCTGGAACTTAGGGATTTCTTTTAGGGATCTCAATCCTAACTAACGGGTGAGCCTCTATCCCTAGGCTCGCTCGGTACTGATTCCTACTCCCAACTGAATAACACTGAACTTTCCTACTTTATACTAGGCTTGACTGAGTTGTTACTGATCGTACTGGTTGACTAAACTAAACTGAGTTACTGAGTTCCGTTGACTAATGGATACTACTTAATTCTATTAACTGACCGAATGCTACTAAGTTTTGAATTAATTTACTGATCTGGACTAGACTGATACTGAGATTACTAAGTTTTCCTAAGTACCTTAACTAACTGAGTTCCACTGATTGTGTCACGACTGAGATTATCTTGAAAACTGGTATAGGCTCTAGGTAGCAGCTAAATTGTCGGGTATTAAATAACCCCAGTACTCGATAACATAAACAAGAATAAAACCTGCCAAGTCTTGAATAACATAATAATATTCTATCATTCACAATACAATCAATGAGGCATCTCTTCAAGCACTTGAAAGTCATAAACTTATGAATGGATAAGAATGCATACAAATGTCTCATAATTCATTCACTAAAGCCTTTCAACAAACACTTAGCATGCATTAACTTGTACATAATGGGGACTACATGTTTACATGCTATAATGGCACTACTTCATTCATATGGGCATTTAATCAAACATATGGGAAACATGCTTTAGTTATACAACAATTACCACTTCTAAGTATAATGGCTATATCAGTAAACTTGCAACTTGAAGGTTTTATCATGAACATTATGCAATTCATCACATACTAGGTTCAAACTTTAAAACTCATAATCTAAAACATAAATTAAAACCCAACAATCACATAAACATGAATTTCAATCCACCTAAATCATGAAAACTCATAAAAATATAATCTTTGAATTTAGAAAAGGATTCTTGAACTTCATGGGTGGAAGAGACCCATGAATCAATATCTAACATACCTGAAAATATAGATTCTTAAAGTTCTTGAAGACTTTTGGAGGGATTCTTGAGATTGCTTTTGAAACTTAGGAGCTAGGGTTTTCTATTTTTGAGATAGAATGTTTTTGTTCTTGAGAAATAGTGAAAATAAATGAGCAATTTTGGCTATTAAAGGTTTAAATCCCGTATATAGACTGATTAGGGATTTATGGAAATTACTAAATGCTCCCTGAATTTTAAATAACAGAACCTGAACAAAAATACTGATTTTTTCACGCTGGCGCGACGTGGTGAAATTATGCCAGCTCACTGGAAACTAGAAAACTGAGAAATTGAGACTTGGCGCGATGCGCCATAACCATGGAGGCTCATTGGATTTTGATGATTGCAATTTTGGCTGGCTCCACGATGTGCTAAAGTACCAGGTGGTATACTCTCTTACTAAAATGACTCTAACTCTTCGCTCGAGTGTCGAATTTGGGCAAATTTGGTATCGATGGAAAGTTTATTCAATTTTCCACATGATAAAAATTTTAAATCTTGAAAATTACCACAGGGAAAAAAAGTATTCATCGATGAATCAAGATATTTGATGCTCTAGGGATGAATCAAAGCGAGATAGAAATATGAGGTATTACAGAGGAACTCATATGGATGCTCCTCTGGCTTAGATCCTGAGAATAGGGGAGGATTAATTTAGGTAAATTCCCAAATCCTAGCTATAGTGATATTGGCCACTAGGTTGGCCGGAACAGCAGCTGGCTATTCATGCTGAGCTGTTGCAGAATTGGCTAGAGTAGTGAATGCAGCTCTCAATTCTACATGAGAGACATACTCATCCAGGGGATCTGTCTGAACAGGCTGAGGTGCTGATTAATTTTCAGTTCTTCTTTTGTTAGACTTTTTGGGAGGCATGTTTTGTGAACAAAAGGAAGAAATGGTTTAGACTGAGAGTTTAACTTGAGCTCATGCTCACTCACACGACATGAACAATGAAAGAAGGGAAACGTTTCCTAAAACATCTCATAGGCTCCTGTCCATAAGTGTGGCGTGCTACATACCCATGCATAAGACTCTACTAGATGTGGATTTCAGACTCCCTAGGACACTGTTGAACCTTAGCCTCTGATACCAAGTTTATAATGACCCGGGACTACCCCTAGTCTCTACACAGTGCTTACGATCCAGAAGGACCACAAGCTAACCCATGATTGATATTTGTAATGAGCATTGAAACATGATACTGTAATAAATGCAAAAACATCGATTAAAATGTCATAAGGTTCAAAATATCAAAAATAATAATAAAATATATCGTCTGTGATAATATCAGTAAAACTAAATACTGACTGAAAATTAGTTTGAAAAGCCTCTAACTAAAATTATCTGAAAGTGGAGTTGATGGGACGATCCCCCAACTATGTCAATATACTGAATTACTAAGTCTACTGAAATAATAAGATAAAAGAATATCCTCAAATGATGAGGACTCACTGCTAATCTACTGTTGTTGGCTTAATCTAAATCTGTCTATGCACGGTCGGGAACTTAAGCGTCTGATCCTATGATATGAAATATCATAGCGCAAAAAGTATGCGTCAGTATGTGGGAATGAACTGGTATGCTAGATAAGGTAAGGCTGAATGCAATGCATGAACAAGAACTGACTGAATGATATAGAATAACTGAACATGAGAGTACATGGATAACTGATGCAACTATAAATATTAACTGAGTACTATTGAGCATAGAAATAAATACTGTGACTAAGATTGTCTGAAGTTAAGTCCTAAATTCTAATACTGAGTAACTGATATCTGAAGTTATTGATAAATGGTTTAATGATACTGGTTGACTGTATCTGATTGTCTTGATTTTGTAGAACTAAATTAAGTTCTATTCTGAAGACTGAAACTGAGACTGTGGGAGGTAATCATCTAACCGATATACCCCTCTTCTAAATAGATTTGGTATCTAACCTATAACCCCAGTTGGAAGGGTGTCAGTACCATGCCACGGGTAAACACATTGAAGAGTTACCCTCATTTAGTAGGTACTCTAATGAGAATGGTGGAACCCTTATCTAACAGGTTAAAACACGTCACTAACCCTTAATTGGTAGGTTTGATATCTCAACCTACGCTGGATACATAGTTCTGGAATGCAAGGATTGCTTCAAAAGATCAAACCCTTTATTGACAGGAGAGCCCTCATCCTTGGGTACACTCAGTGTTGAATCTTACTCCCAACTAAAAGACACTAAACTGATTATACTAAACTGGACTAGACTGATATTGAGTTTTCTTGAGTTCTATAACTGACTGAGTTCTACTGAGTTTTGTAATTGACTGAGAGTACTACTGATCGTGATATGACTAAGATTCTATAACTGACAGTGGCTCTAAGTACACAACTAAATTGTTAGGTATTAAATACCCCCAGGACTCGATAGCATGAAAAATAAATCATAATATACTCTTGAAAATCATAAAAATGTATACTTGTCCATAGTTCACTCATAGAGGTATTTAGTCAAACACGTGCAATGCATTTACTTATACATGAATGGGGAATACATGCTATCATGTTACAAGGGCTCTATTTCATTCACATAGGCATTTTATTAAACACATGGAGAGCATGCTTAGGTTATACAACAATCAAACATATAGTTATTAAGGCTACATCAATCAACTTGAAAATTAAAGGGTTTATCATGAAGATCATGTAATTTAACACATACAATGATTAATTTCATAATCATGGAATAAAACCCAACAATAACATGAACATGGATTCAATTCAATTCAAGCATGGAAGTTCATGATTTAACAAATCTTATATTTTAAAAATGGATTTGTGGACTCTATGGGTGAAAGGAAGCCATAGATGTACACCTAACATACCTTAATTTGTTAATCCTTAAAGGTTGTTGGAGAGACTTGATTTTTTTCTCTTGTTTCTTGAATCTTGGGTTTAGCCCCTTTTGAGAGAGAACCACTTAATCTTTGAATAAAGTGAATAAATAATGAGATAAATGATTATTAGGGTAATTTCGTGTTTAGACTGATTAGGGATGGGGAAAATACCCATTTACCCCTGGGAACGACTTAAAATTCATACATAAAAACTAGATTTTGGGCCCTAGTGCAACGCGCCGCTATCACGCTAAGCCACTAGAATATGACAAATGGGAATATGGCTGATGGTACGACGCGTTATAATCGCGTTGCAATACCAGATGGGACCTAGAAACTTGGTGTGATGTGTTACAATAACGTTGGCTCACTGGAAATTGACACATGAAAATGAGGTT
The DNA here is from genome assembly GCA_030864225.1 of Capsicum baccatum var. pendulum. NCBI lineage: Eukaryota > Viridiplantae > Streptophyta > Magnoliopsida > Solanales > Solanaceae > Capsicum > Capsicum baccatum. Next base: position 230,481,312 of record CM061556.1, read on the forward strand.
TGGTGCAATGCACTAATATTATAGAGCAATACTACAAAATGAAAATTGTCATTTTGACGAACTCCCCGACGTGCTACTGGCCTGAATGATAGTGATTAACGATTGAAACTTAAAATAACCATAACTTCGTAAAAATAACCATAACTTCGTATCCGGTTATCGAATTTAGGAAAGTTTTATATCATTTGAAAGATAATTCAATTTTCTACGTAATGGCAGACTCTAAACTAAAAAATACTGAGTGCTTCAAAAATTTTATATTGGATAACTCATGAACTGAGAGATAAACTAGTCTTAAGAAATACGGGGTATTACATTGGGCCCATTAAAAAACTTTCCCTATGTCTATTGACTCCATTACAGATGAATTATATTTATTTGTTGAAGAAATATATGTTTATTTAATCCAATCCATTATCCTTTGGGAGTTGGTAGAAGGTTTTCTTTGCTTACTTTCATGTAAGGATGCCTCAATCATACACCAATTGAGGGTGGAATAGAAGAGCATTCAGGAACTAGTATTTCCTATCCCTTGTGCGGAACATTGTTCTTTTTCTCATGTTATTTTTTACCTTTCCCTAAAGATTGTATCCCTTTTGTGCAACTTTTGTAGGTATTTATGTCATTTATGTACACCTATGAAGGTTTTGGGGGGATAATTGATTGGCTTTAAATGGCGTATATTTTCTTCAAAATTCGTTAGGCCTAAACCCTTGGCTCAAAAGGGTCACCCCAATTAGGATACGTATTATTACAATGTTTTTATGTGATATAACTACCTTTTGTGTTTATGTGCATTTGTTTGAATCAAAGACAAATTTATCCACTATACTCTTGTGAATAAGTTTGGCTATGATCTATGACACAAACAACTCTATGCAGTTGTTTCTTATCAAGTATCTTGTCTTATTTATCATATATGAGATCTAACACATCAGCCTTTGAGTTATTCTACTTTACAAATAACAGAACTTACTCCGTGTTGAAAAAAACTACCAGAACATCCTTACTTCACCTGGTCAAAAGTTCATAAAATCCCATTCTCTAACCATTATTCAAAAATGGCTTGAAGTGATGAAGAAAACGCATTGACCATCAAGGACAATGTAATAATGGAACAAAGTGAAATGATTGCTGAACTCGTGAGGAAATTAGAAATGCTTCAGGAGGAGATGAACCATACTTGAGATTTGGTTAATCTAGCCATCACCGTTAATGCTACCACTCCAGGAAGACATGGGACTCCACTCCATATCTCTTTCCTTAGTACGCCTATTCTCGGAGACCATCCAAATATATCATCCATCTCCGCTCCTCAACTTGTCCGAAACACCAATCAAAAAAATAACCCAGATGCTTACCATCCATAAAATCCATCCTTAACCCTAAAAAATCCATCCACTAAATTCATTCCCAAATCCCCAAAACCCATTTTTAAATCCACAAAATCTGCACCCAAATCCATAAAATCCACTCTCAAACTCATAAAATCCACTCCCAAATCCATAAAATCTGTCTCAAACTCCACAAAACCCATTTCTAAATCCATCAAATCTCTCTCAAATTCCATCAAACTATTGTCAAATTCCACAAAGCACTGTCAATTTCCAAAACCTCCTCTCTCCCTACCACCCAACCTCCTCGCATTCTCAAAATCAAGATATCATTCCAAATTCATCTCATGTCATCATATCCCCTGACATCTACAATCCCTTTTCCCAATCCTGAGGTAGATCATTATGAGGAGAAAGAAAAGAGTGGAGGACCAAGTATGACAAGAAGTTGCTAGCCATGAATGAAGAGATTATAAGAATCAAGGAATCTCATAGGGCAGGTGATAATGATGCTTTGGGGTACGATGATCTATATGTGTACCCTAGAGTAGATCTTCTAGAAGGGTACAAGGTCCCTAAATTTGAAGTGTTCGACGATACCAAAAATCTGATGGCTCATCTGAGAAGGTATTGTAATCAAATGGTTGGGGTAGGAAGAAATGAGGCGCTATTAATGCGCTTATTCAGTCGAAGCTTAAGCAGCAAATCCTTAGATTGATTCACTTCTCAAGAACTGAAAATATTGTCTAGATGGAGAGTGTTGACTAAAAGTTTCCTCAATAGATTTGAATTTAACATAGATATAGTCCCTAACTAATACTCACTATACTGGATCAAGCAAAAGAATGATGAGTATTTCTGAGACTATGCCTTCCATTAGAGGAAGGAAGCTGCCAAAGTACAACCTCCCATGTCTGAGAAAGAAATGGTATTAGTTTTCTCTCGTGCTCAGGAAGGAGAATTTTACACTAGTATGGTATCCGCGGTTAAGGAAACTTATCAAAACCCCAACATCATTTGGGTATTCTATGTTTCCAAATAAGAAAAGAGAGGATGTGACTGCGGTCTCTACTTATTCTGTTGATAAATTAAAGAGGAAATTTAAGCCTGGGAATATTCTTTCCTCACCACCAAATTTTCAACCTGTATTCTACGCCCAACCCTAATATCAAGCTCCACTTTTAAATATTTTACCCCAATGCCCAGTTCCACAGTCAAATTATTAGTCTCATATTCAAGCTACTTTTCCAAATAGCCAAATAAACGTTCAAATGCCTCCAAACTATCAATAAGTACCTCCCCTCACTAATAAAAATTAGTATAACCCCGTACATATAAACCTCAAAAAGAAACCTCCTAGAAAATTCACTTCATTGGATGAAAGTCATACCCAGCTCTTCAGAATATTAATGAAAACTGGTTATATATAGACTATTCCATCAAAGCCGACCAATCTTAATTCTTGATTCTTTCAAGCCGATAAGGTCTGTGCTTATCATTAAGGAGCGCCTGGGCATAATACTGAAGATTATATCAATCTAAAACATAAGATCCAAGACTTTATTGATCAGCAGATCATCACTCTTCAAGTGCCGACAGCAAATATCACCAGCAATCCATTTCCTAATCACAAGTGATCCATGGTTTGAATAATTGAAATAACAGGCGAATGGGTATCTAACAAGACTATTACTAAGGTGGATTTGAAAATTCCAAAAAGACAGAAGGAGTGGAAAAGATGGAGAAAGTCATGGCTGCCTTGAGTGTCTTGAGTAAGAATTTAGAAGGAATTATTAATCCAATTATGATCTCATAAAAATCATCTAAGCGTGGGATAGGATACCAACCAATAAAGGAAGATGAGATTGAAGATAAATCAAAAATGAGTTTGTCCAAACCGTTGCCAATGTTGTACCAATCATTTTTTGTGTGTGAAATATCAAAAGATGATGGTCTTGGGGATTAGATGGACAATATGTTTGTGGGATGAAATGTCATACCCTAGGATTTCAAAAAATCTTAGAGGGGTAAGGAAGGTTGCACCAGGAGAGGCATTGCAAAAATAGACCTCAACTCCATTCATAACTCGTTGCCTATTGTGATAGATGAAAGAGCAATTACTAGTATTTTTAAAAATTGGTGATGATCCGGAAGAGGCCCCGTGATCCACCCTTTTATGTCTCAAAGTTTCTTTTCATGTTTTACTGCTTTTGAAAAAGGCATGGGCCCACACTTGTGTGAGTCATGATCCATAGTTCGTATTTATTTCCACAAAAGGCCTCCCTTTATTTAAGAAGCTATTTTGAAATATAATTATGTTATTATGTTGTTATCATCTAACTTGGTTATTTCAGTAATAATAATTAAAATCCAGCCAATGTCATGTCATATTAAGGGCTAGACGAACAAATCAAAGGTAATAATGATGAATAGAAAGAAGGAAATAAGGAGCTGTTAGTGAAAGATATAGAGGAATTTGAAAAAACTGAGAGAAGCCCGACTTGGACGAAACTAGAGTAGTAAACTTGGGCAATCATGATAAAATTAAAGAGACAAGTGCTAGTGATCACTAAGGAAAAACACGCACAATTTTGATGCGGTAAAGAGATACTATGTTTGAATGATCTTTTAGTTCTGTTTCCTTGGTTTATTTGCAATTACCTTTATGATAGTATTTGTTTTATGATGTGTAATTACCTATAATCCCTTTCCTTTTATGTACGAACTATGTTTGACCTGAATTCCTAAGAAAGGGATTTGTAGGCAGCCTATATCGGCTTTGATCAACCCCTTAGGAGTATTTATCCCTTTCTTTTATGAACTACGTGATGACCTGAATTCCAAAGGAAGGGATATGTAGGCGGCCTATGTCGGTTTGGTCAATCTATTAGATTTTTCTATATATCTCTAGAGTAGTCCAGAACTACGTTTGACCTGATTCCTGCTTCAATGAGATACATAGGTGCCCCAGAAGCTCAGTCATATAACCCCAAGAATGGAAACTGAGGAAGAATTTTTGAAAAGGAATCTTAAAAATTCACAAGAGGAAGATCATCATCCAACAAAGAGAATAAAGACCAATAAAAACTTTGGATCCGCTCGAGCTGGGATCGTCTCAAACAACTTTAAACTGGGGCAGAAATTTTGAGGAGCTCCTCAAAATTTCCACTAATATACTTGAATATATTTCAAATCTCCCAACACCAGAGGTCAAAGTCAAGTTTGGTAAATCACCAGCTGCAACAAAATCTACATTGACTAAATATCCGTCTATGATAGAACTTCTAGTAGAGAGCCTCGGCGATGATGAATCCCTGGATTTTCTCCATCAAATATCAGATACAGTGTAAACCAAGAAGAAGATGTTCATTTAGCTAGTACATGACATATGTGACTGAGATTTTCCAAAGATTTTACAAGAATATTTGAAGCTAGTTTCTAAAAGATAAGACTACTTTCGAAAATCTATACAAATCTTTTTACTTAGTGATTGTCTAGGAATATATTGGAATGGGAAGTCAGAATGGGGGGACCAACATGATGGAGCACCTGAAAGATGGCAAGGAGCAAACCAAAGATCGAAGGACGTCAACACGGAGTAGTTTCATTCAAAACTAACTATTTTTTATGTGGATGCAGGGATCAATATACAAAGACAAAAATCTTTTTCAGAAAATACCCAAGGAAGTTGGGAGCCACCAGAGAATATGATGCTCAAGAACGGTATTTCTAGGTAGCCCCAAACACGGGTTAATACTCATTTATTGAGGACCTTTTGAATTGTCTATATCATTTTTGGAGACCATGAAGGACAAACAAAGGTGTCTTATCTTCTTTATCAATATTGTATTTAGAATTTTCCTAAAAAATAGTGGCTAACAAAAGCAACTTTGTGTCTACTAAATATTTACCTTGAGCGAAGGTACATTCAAGGGAGATGACACAATAAATACAACAATCCAAAGGATCACTCAATAAGAGGAAGAGCAAAAATTCATCCTCAAAGTTCACCTTAGAACGAAGCAAATGGTATTTGAGTAATCTCCAAATAAGGACTTTGCCCTATTTACTTCCATCCGATGAATTCTCTATTTAATTATTTCTTTGAAAAGAAAAAAAAATTAATAGAGGAATAATTCATTCAACTTATGATGCTCAGTATTCGTCATTTAACTGTCATAAAACTTAATTGTGGTCGCCAATGAGAGTGACATTGTGTATACCAAATGTCTACCTTGTGTACAGGTGCATATATAAAGCAAAATACAGACAAACGAACTCAGGTGGAACTATTTTAAAATCATCGAAAGAACAATTCATATTATCTCATTGCCGAGAAGGCCATTTTATGCCATTGCCGAGAATGCTATTTCATATCATCTCTTTGCCAAGAGGGCCATTTCATCTCACTTTATTATCGAGAGGTCCATTGTATTTAATATCTGTTGACACATGAGATAGCATACGTGGCATCAAGGATATCATCAATATTTAATATTTGTTGACATGCAAGATAACATACACTGGCGTCGAGGATATCATTAGCATTCAATATCTCTTGACACGCGAGATAGCATATGTTGGTATCGAGGATATCATCAGCTGTCAATATCTATTGACACGCTATATAGCATATGCTGGTGTCGAGGATATCATCAACTATCAATATCTATTGATACGCAAGATAGCATACGCTGACATCAAGGATATCGTCAGCATGTAATATCTATTAACATGTAAGATAGCATACACTGGCGTCGAGGATATCATCAGTATTTAATAACTATTGACATATAAGATAGCATATGTTGGCATTGAGGATATAATTAGCATTCAATATCTGTTAACACACGAGATAGCATACGCTGTATCAAAGATATCATTAGCATTCAATATCTATTGACACGTGAGATAGCATATGCTGTCATCAAGGATATCATCAGGATTCAATATCTATTGACATGCAATATAGTAGACACTGGCGTCAAGGATATCATCAGTATTCAATATCTGTTGACATGCGAGATAGAATACACTAGCGTTAAGAATATCTCATCATTATATGAATCAGCATCTGAATGCATCAAAAGCGCATGATTCAAAGGGACATCTTTAAGTCGCTATCTGAAAGCTAATGACAATTGAGATTTCCTTGAAATTGACAATTTGAGGCTCATCTATAAGTCATATTATTTGAAATAGGAAAGTATGCAAGAAAACCTCTTAGGTGATAGCCCATAGGTCATCTGTAAGCTGCAACAATATCCTAGTCGGATAGTATACAAGGTTACCCAAAAATTGATAGTCCGAAGGTTATCCATAAGTCGCAACTAAATTCTTATTGGAGAATATGGGAGATTATCAAATTGATATATCCAATGGTTCTCTATAATCCGCATCATATCCAAAATCCATTATGTGCAGGATTACCCAAGGACTGGCAATTTGATAGATATCTATAAGTCATATTGTATCCAAGGTCGGATGATGGGCAGGAACACATGAAAGCTAGCAATTAGAGGTATATTTGTAAGTCATCTCTTATCTAAGGTCGGATAATGTGCAGGATTAACTAAAACCTAGAAATTTAAAGGATATCTGTAAGTCATCTCGTATCCAACATCAGATAATACATAAGAAAATACAATGATTGATGATTCAAGGAAATCTATAAACCGTATCGATACAAAAGATACGCAAGACTTACCTGAAGGTCACATAGAAAGAATTATTGTCAATAAATGGAGATATTTTCATGCCACATATGATAAGCATTATAGGTTACCAAAGAGGTTACCACACCAGCACAAAATTACACGATTGCAGAGACAGTTCTGCCTAAAGTATCATCGGTATCCAAGAGGACCACCTCACTTTCAAGACATATTCACTCAACAAATAAGATAATTATGAAACAACCAATAGGGTTGTTATGTCTGTTATTGCAAGCTATTTTCCTCCAATAGGTATATGAGAAGATGCCTTTATTTTTAGGCGGCAACTCACGTGGAGATACAGTAAAAGACTATATACCTCTTTTGTGAATTATGTTTAGCACTAACATATTTTGTTTGAAACATTGTTGAGAACATCCAAGAGGATAAAAATCTCAAATCAAAACCACAAGTGAGGATGACTCCAGATAGGATGCAGCAATACATCGAACTCTTTTTTAGCAGTAAAATAGGACATAGTCTAGAGAGAGACGTCAAACTTTTTGGATGCAAGATAAAGGATGATCACCTCGACCATCCAACCATACCCTTATTAGAAGGCATGTGGGTATTCTAGTTTTATCTTCATCTTTGGGATTTTTCTAAACTCATACAGAGGGTAACTTTCTCTTTCTTCTAAATTCGGGTGACAACATACTTAGAGCTTTGGAAATTATGTCCTGTTAAATTGTTACCTATGGATGTAAAGAGATCCGCATTCATGGTTAAGAGTTTACAAGCCTCTTTTTTCATAACTCGAACAACTTGTCACTCATCCTGAGTCAAAGATTGTCTAAAATAAAAGACTATATTTTCTACCAATCGAGTCAAACTACAAGCAGTCTGATTTCCTAATTCTCAGGGATATGTAGGATGGGCTATATTTTGAAAACTCACTTGCATTCCAACCTCCCCCCAAATACCTCTATTTCCTAGCTTTTTGGTTTCTTTAAAATCTCCAAAAATCGAGATAGCTAGTGAATTTTTTAAAAGTCATGCTTTAAATCAAGTTTTATAAACTACAAGTGGCTTGAATTATCATGTAACCTAAGATATGTAGGAAACCTAATACCGAGGTCCGACCATAACACTATGAAACTCATGCAAAAGCCAACCTCTTTCAGATTTGAATTTGTGTCGGACAAAAATCAGGTTCATCAACCTCCCTTTGTCCAGGGTTACTTGCATCTACCCTACCCAAAGGGAGGGGGTAGTTGTTGACACCTATTTTTTCCCTCTAAGACTAAATTTATTCCTGAGTTTCTTCGATTTTTAATTAAATCAAAATATTTATTTCATTCGAATAAAAACTTTTCAAATATTTTGTGCGTAATTTTATCATTTTAAGTAGTGATTATATATTATCGTGTTCAATTATACTAGATTATATAATTTGATTACTTAAATATTTATTCTATGGAATATCAAATTTTAATCAAGGCTTATCTTGAAAATAAATTCAAATAGTTGAAATCTTAATTTAAATATAATTTATTCTAAAAATTAATTTATTTGGATGAATATGTGTTTGATTTTATTAAATCAAGAAGACCAAGATTAAAGTAGGAATTAATTCATATCAAATTTCAATTCAATTTAACCAATCTATTAAATTTGATCATAATTGTAACTAAATTGACCACAATTTCCCAATCCCTGAAAACCCAAATCTGGGCCAGCTATGCAGCCCAACAGCATCAGGTGATCCAACCTATCACTAGCCAACTCAAAATCAAATACAACAGCAACCCACCAAAAATTAGAAAATCCCAAGCCCAGTAAAATAACCCGGCCCACTCCACTTTTCTCCCTCATGATCATAAAATCGAATTCCTTCAGAACACACAATAAGACCAATACATACAAAACGATCCAATAGAAATGACAACTCCATCAAATTTAAACAACAACAATAACACGACCTGATAACAACGACCCAAACCAATAATTACCCGAACCAGCAAAAAACCGACCACCTATTCTCAACCCGACTTCGGCGAACCAACCTACATCTAATACAACTACAACCAACCTTCAAAAAATTGTAGAGCTAGTAAGCCAACATTAATCATATGGATTACAATTTTCCTCTCCCTCTAACCTTATACAAATTCAAAATTCAAAAGAGATTCATTAGAAATTGGAATTCCCAAATTACCCCTTACAAATCATTCTCCTACATCGGTTATTGCTTGAAATTGAACTCCCAATTTTCTCTATAAATAGATCATTCTTGAGCAAAAATAAAAAAGTCTGGAAGGTGAAAAAAATCTACTTTCAAGCAACGAGTATTTTTTTGTAGTAAAAAAATTGTTCTTGAAAGCAGTCAACTATTTTGACATTTTCGAGGAGTGTTCTGACGCTTTTTCGATGGTGGTTGAAATCTCGACGCTGGCTTGTTGTCTTATTTTACTAGTCCAAAAGAGGTAAACACGTCTTTGTATCTTACGTTTTGTTATTGTCTTCTTTTTCTTCATCACCTTCCCCGTAAATCCATAGTCGCCATGTTTGTTTGCTGGGAATTAGCTGTTTTAGATGCCTTTAATGGCCATAGGGTTTGTTTGTAATAGTTATCGTTATGTAATTTTTCTTGGATTAATATGCTGCTGCCATTGTTTGATAATGCTAGTAATAGGATTTTAACAGTAGCTCGATGATGTTTTAATAGTGGCTCAATGTTATGCATTGTTTCTTCGTGTACTATTACATTTTTGTTTTATATCTTGAAATAATATTGTTTTACTAATTTCTTTTGCATAATATACTGCTCGTTTAGCCTTCTTTAGCTCACAATTTTGGCCATAAAGCCAGCTGTTACAACCCTTTTTTATTTGAATTTTGCTCCTTGTAAACCTAAGCTTGTTGTTTTCTGATGTAAAGTCCTTTGTATCATTCTTGATAGCTGTTTTGTATTGTTTTTCTCTTCGGGTAGGTTAAAGACTCTTCCTAATTTTCTTCACTTACAATGTAGATGAGAATGACAGAGTAGGTTTTATAGAAAGGGATTCAAAGAACCCTCTATGACTTCTTGACGTGTGAAGTTCTATTGGACCCATATAAGAGAGGAAGAGAATGAAATAAGACTTTCCCCCACTAGCTAGAACTACCTCTTGAAAAGTATCTCCCCGCCCCTTATTTCCAAATTAAATTTATTGCTTGTTTTCTCCTATGCGTTAAATTAGAATGGCCTTCAGGGTTCTTTTTGTTAAAAAGAAAAAAGCAGTAGAGAGGATGTCATATTGACATTAAGATATCCTTAAGCTCTTTTATCATATCTTGATAAGTGAATCCCTATGACTTGTTAAAAGGGGATTAAAAAGGTCTATGAATTCTTAAAATAATGAGCTTCGCTATTTATCTTTGCTTGTTTCATCATTGGGTGAATTTTTTTGGGCATGTCATAATTTGTTAAGTATTTATTTTGTTCCCTCGATATCATGGTTGTCTTTTGATTCCATGTATATGGGTCTTGGATTTGATCCATGGTTCTCTTTAGTTCATAGTACTAACAAAGGACTAATGAATCTTTCCTTTCTTTTTATTTATTTGAGTTTATAAGATGGATTTAAGAGACGTGTTAATCACCTTCCTTTCAGTTTTTCCGTGTTTCCTAGATTGAATACATTTCCTTGCATGCCTTAGCTTATACTTCAAATTTTATCTTTTTTTTATTTACAAAGTTAGTTGTGACATTGGTGCAACGAATTCAAAGATTGAATGACTATTCATAAATTAACCCATGCTAAATGTTTCATTTATATTTATAATAATTGAGATTACCCATAAAGTTGTGACTATACATCATTTACATCACTCCTCAGCATTCTAATTGCCTGCTTTTTTATTATTTCCCATATCTTGCTCATGTTCCAAAATACAACTTTTTTTTTATTCTTGAAAAAAATTAGTTTGTGTTTGTTTCTCCTTTACGTGCTAGTGATAGCCATAATCGTGTAAGCTTCATCATGTTAAGATACCTTTCTTTTATTATTATTATTATTGTTGTTCTCTCTGGTTGTAGAATACAAAATGGGTTCTTTTTCTTTTGAAGTCAAAAATGTTTATTTTTCTTTACATTTGTGCATTTTATAGATGTTTTGGATACGCATTGATCTTCTTTATTTCTTCCTTTGCATATGAACCCACCGGGGAGTCCAAAGTGACTTTTCTCTCCTTGTATTTCATAATGGGACATTGAGGCCCATCCTTTTGAGGATTCTGAAAAATGGTCCCAAAGGTGACTCTACCTGTCGAATGAGTAAGGATGGAAGAAGGCAACACGGGTTCAAGCCCATTGATGAAGTTTCCAGGAGACTCAAAAGTCTCAATATTATTTTTGCTTTATTTATTTATTTATTTATTTTAATTTGTTTATTTATTCATTCATTCATTTGGTTTTTGAAGCCAAAGTTTTATTAATCCAGGTGAAGCAAAACTTGAGCCAAAAGGGGCCCAAAAATATAGTTTAGGACAGGTTATGTCCTAAAGCCCAAAAAACTTAGTTTAGGACTGGTATAAGTGGGTCAAAAACCCAATTAGAATAGGACAGGGTTTGTTGATTTGGGCCCATTGGCCTGTCTTTTACTTTCTCCCCTTCCCCTTTTTATATGCTATCTATTATTTTATTCGCTTAGACTTAGTTGAAATTCCTGCTAAGTTGTCAAAACTAATTTTGCACGAACCGTGAAAACAAAGTTTTACCTTAACTAATTTCTTTTGAAAAATAAATGTTTTCCTTTTAGAAGTTAGTCAAAAGTTATTTTCAAATAGTTCAGATAACCGCAAGTTAGCGTACATTTTAGGTGTTTTTAAAAACCTTCCTAAAATTTTAATATGAACAGCTTACCTAGAATTTTGAACTTAAATGTTTTTCCTATTTTGAATCATTTAAGTACTTTATAAAGATTTTTCTTGTTGTTTCAAATAAATTAAGTGGCGACTCTAAAGTCAAAATTTTTGCAAAACAACTGTAACCGGGCAGCTTCTGTATACCCGTTGGGATACAATAAACTTACCTACTGGAGTGGATACTGAGAATGGGTTTGTTAAGATTTTGGGACTAACTCCAAAGTTGACCGCTATATAAGGGGTTTCAAAAGAAATATAAACTCCAGGGTCAAGCAAAGCATAAAAATGTAAATGAAAGACTTGCAACCTACCAGTAACCATATCAGGAGAACTTTTTTGATCCTGTCGAGACTGAATTGCATAAAGCATGTTTGGGCGCTGCCCACTAGTGGCACCCAAAGCAACTCCCTACTAAGATGGGCGACTGGACTTAGCTGGAGGACAATTGTGCTGACTCTGCCGACCTACCTGAGGACATCTTTTATTTTATGACCTGGCTTGCCACACCCAAAACATACATCGTTTCCAACTCTGTAAGCACCCTGATGGTTCCTACCACATTTATGGAAAAGAGGATTTGTTCGAGTATTGTTCACACAACCCTGAGACTTAAAGCCTGGCACCTTACCTTGTTGTCATTCCTGAATTTGGGTATTGGCGCACTAGCCTAAGACGAAGCTGGTACTGAAGATTTTGGGTAGAACTATGGACGGTTACCACCCTCTGACTTCATTTGAGTAAAATTAAAGCTACCAATTTTGGCTCTTTTTTATCCCTCTCTCTATCCTTAATCTTTTCCTCCTCAATCTGCTGAGCATGGACCATCAACCTTGGTAATTCCATCTCTTTGATAAATATCTTGGTCCTTCACTCCTTGACCATACTATCAGATACCCAAGACACAAAATTTCTCATCCTAGACCTTTTATCAACTACTACATGAGCGGCATACTTGGCTAACTAAGTAAACTTGAGGGAATACTCTTTCACGCTCATGTTGCCCTATTTTAGGTTAATGAAGTCAAACACCTTAGCCTCCTTTAGCTCTAACAGATAGAATCTATCTAACAAGGTAGTACCAAACTCCATCCATTCTATAGGTCCAGCCTCTGTGCTCATATCTCCTTTCTACTACTTAAACCAGGTATGAGCTACATCTTGCAGCTGGTAAGTAGCTAGCTCAGCACTCTCACTAGAAGTCACCCCTATAATATTTGTTATCTTCTATACTATGCCTAAAAATTCTTGTGGATTCTCTTTAGATTTAGATCCCATAAATGAAGGAGGATTCATTTGGGTAAAGTCTTGAATCCTGGTTACGACAGTATTGGCCAATGGGTTAGCCTGAACAGAAGATGGCCAAATATTTTGGGCTGCTACGGAGTAAGATAGAGTGGTGAATACATATCTAAACTCTGCATGAGAAACATGCTCATTCAAGGGATCTTTTTGAACGGGCGAAGGTACTGGCTGGTTTTCGATTCTTCTTCCATTAGTCTTTCTAGGAGGTATATTTTGTAAATGGAAGGAAAAGTTGGATTAGATAGAGAGCTTAACTTGAGCTCCTGCTTATTCGCATGATATGAGCATTGAAGAAGGAAAATATTTCCTAAAATGTCTTGTAGCCTCTTGCCTAGAAGTATGGCACACTACACACCATGCACAAGACTCTACTCGACGTAGATTTTAGACTCCCTAGAATGAATTAAAACCTTAGGATCTGATATCAAGTTTGTAATGACCCAGGAGTACCCCCTGGATGCCACACTGTGCTTATGGTCCCATGAGACCATAAGCTAACCCATAACCTGCTACCTACTGTGACCACTGAATAAAACTTATAAACAACATATGTGGGATTTAAAATGAAATGCCATAATATTTTAATAACTAAAATTACTACGGAATCATGGTTTAAAATGTCTGGAAACATACTGATAAGACAATTGATAATCACAACTAAAAACTGAATAGCTATCTCTACTAGTCTAAAAGACTCTAAACTGTCTGACTATTGAGTTGATGGGACAAGCCTTCAACTAACTCTGAACAACTAAATAACTGGACAAATATAACTAGTCCTTGAAGGAAAAGGACTCACCACGGCTATTGTTGCTGATGCACTAGAAAGTATAAGTATGATCGGGAATCCAAGCATCTGAACCTATCATATAAGACATCATATCACAATAAAATAATATGTCATCAATACTTTTGAATGTACTAGTATGCTAAATGAGGTTAGGCTAATATTCACGATTTCATGATCATGAGTAATGACTAAGAATGTATAGCATGAGGTACTGAGTAATAATGCATGGGGAGTGTAATGACTAAGAATGCATGACCACGTATAAAACAAGTACTGAAGTAACATATAAACTGAGATACTAAAATTTGATACCTATATAACGGTTGACCTATATGCTGTGATCATGCAAGACTGAACTGAATTCTAAACTGAATACTAAAACTGAAACTGTGGGAGCTATCATCTAAATGACAATCCCCAATATAGACTGATTGCGGTCCAACCTGTAACCTCAATTGTAAGGGTGTTAGTACCATGCCATGGGTTACTAACAATGGATGGGTCAACCCTAATCTGGAAGGAAGACTCATGAGATATAAATATTTATGTCAATCCTAGACTGTCAGGGACACATATTAACCTATGCTGGCTACGTAGTTCTATAACTCAGGGATTGGTACTATGGGTCACACCCTAAGATGGAAGAAATGCCCCCATCCATGGGTTCGCTCTGCGCTGAATCCTACTTCTAACTAAACTAACACTAATCACTAAACTAGGATAGGCTTGACTGAATTCACGCTGACTATGTTAACTAATTGGGTACTATTGTTCATGATATGACTGGAATCTTTCTATGACTATTGTAAACTAGGTAAGCAGCTAAATTTCTGGTATCATAAGCCCCAGGACTTGATATCATTGACAATAGGGCCATAACATAAATTTTAAAGCATAACAAACAGTCATAATTCAACTTTCACTAATTTAGTCATTCTATCAAACACTTGGAAGGCATAATTTAGTACATAGGAATGACCAACATGCTAACATGTCATGAATTTATCATTTAATTCATAATTTATGGAATTCAGCATGATACTTACATCAAACAACGTACGCATTAGTTTATTTCATGTGAAATTCATATATTCTTAACTTGATACTGAAACAACAACATATGCATGGACATAATACCATCTGAATCATGCAAACTCATAACTAAGGTTCTGAAAAAGGTTCTTGGACTCCAAGGGTTGGAAGGGACCCAAGGATGAACACTTAACATACCTTAGTAGTTGAATTCGTATAGGTTGATGGTGATTGCTTGAATCTTAATCTTGGAATTGAAGAAAATAGGGGTTTATTCTTGAGAGGATTTGTGAAAGATGAGTGAGTTTTTCCCTTTCTAATCCTTAATTTCGTGTTATGGGCCTCTTGAGTGAGGGAAAAAGATCCAAATTCCCTTAATGACATAGATTTAAAAGTCTGAATGGGCCTCTCCTCGTGCTGTGACCCCTGGTGTTTTGGGTCAAGTGACCATATATCACGATCCTTGCTTGAGTCAAGCAGCCATCACGACGTGAACCTGAGCCTGGGTTAATTGAACCTCACGTCACGGCCCTTTCGTAACCCTATACTATTTTGGACATCCAAGCTCACCCTTATGCTGGTCCAAAAAATCCAAAACTCACCCGAGATGACCTATAAGTAACCCTGATCATGAATCATCTCAAAAATAGGCATTTTAAGGCTGGGAAGGTTGAATTAAAATTCATTGAAGTTGAGAGGACAAAATAAGAACTAAGTCTCTAGCACCTAGCTATATTTTTTAAGCCTTGGACCCCTTTAACAGGTAATACAAGACTGAAATGGACTAGAAACCTACGGGTCTTACAATATCCTTTTGAATTTTTTGGGAAGTCAATTGATTATTTTTTGGAGCATTTTTCAACACAAGATCTCTAATTTTATCACACCGACTTGCATACCATGCTAGAATTTTAAGAAAATTACCCTTATTTAATGATGATTTATCTTCACAATGTCCACGAAATGCCAATCCTTAATTCAAAAGGAGTCACACCATATTTATAGAAGCTTGTAGACAAATTCTATATTCAAGCTTGGTTTGATTAGATGACTTCACAAATGTGGCTTGTATTGATTGTTCTTGTCGTATTAGATCTTCATACTTTTCCTTTGCCTGATTGTGATCACTGTTCGTCCCTACAGCATATGTATCTAATCTTTTCTTTTTGTGCCAACTTCTAAATCCTATACTTGAAAATTCTTCACCTCCACCTTGATGAATGCTTTCATCTTAAAATACATAACAACATAAATAATAAGCAGCATCTTTAATTTCACTATACTCCAACCAATCATGATATATTTTAAACTATTTATGATTAAAATAATATTTTATTCCCAGAATCTCTCTTTGAGGAATCTTGTGAACTTGAGGTCGATGAGTACCTCTTTGAATATATGCTCACCTAATCGTATCACAATCATTCGGATGATATTTCCAAATGGATTTTCTTTCTTTTGAATTTGTCGATAAAGAATTCAAGTTTACTCCTTCCTTTTGATTTTTAGCGGAATGATGATTTTCTTCTAATTGATTCAAGTTTTCTTTCATGTGATGAGTATTTTGAGTGAATGAACTTGATTGTGTCACTATTAACTTTGATGATACCAGAGCGAAATATCTCTTCAATGAATTTAGAACCTGTATTGTTGAATTAAATGTCTCATTAGAAAAGTAAGAGTTATTATAAGCATTTTAATTTTGAAAGTTTTTTAAAATAACTAAAGTTGAAGACAAAATTAATTGTGATATTCTTCAATCTTAAGTTGAAAGAATTTTTTAAGTTAAGCAAAAAATAACCGCAATAATTTTATATCTATAAAAGATTGAAAGTAGAAATAAAGAGAAAAGAACAAACTTAATAAATTTCTTGATTGATGTGAGATTGGCTTTTTTTTGGTTGGAGGCTATATGGTTTTTTCGTTGTTCTTTAGAAATGGAGTATAAGGGGGGAATTGATGATTGAAGAATTAGCATGTTTTTAGGAAAAAAGGGGAGAAGTTAATTTTTTTTTACCTAAAAACCATTGAATTAACATGTTTTGAAAATTATTCCTTAAAACTTTTCTACAAATGATGGTTAAAACAAAAAAAAACGTGGTTCCTGATTTAAAAACTTTTCAACTATGATGCTTAAAACCAAAAAAAATGAGGGTTATTGCTTTAAACAAAAAAGAGTTTCGCTAGCGAGATTCAAACACGCGATGCATGTATTTGGAATTGGACCCGCTTCTACTGGACCAGATACTTTAGTTGTGCTTAGTGGGTTTAAAATAAAATCTATACCTTTTATATTTATAAAGACTGATTAAATATACATATATTTACAATGTAATTTTTTAATGAAGTGGGTTCATGTGAACACACTTGAACCTAAGTGGGTCTGCCCCTGCTCCCTCCGACTACCATCTCTCTGTCTTATCTGTGGAGAAAGTGATCCTAAATACGTTGTCTTAGGTGTATCTAAAGTACTAAATGGTATGCCTCTAAGATAAAGATCTGTCAACCTAATAGATCTAGTAGAATCATTATGAGTACATAGTTGACTGCTAGTAGATGGTAGGGCTAATGATGGTAGATGACTGTAAGTGCCATCGATTGTTTGGTAGTACTGTGAAGGTAGTAGCATAACTATGATAGTGGACTGAGTCTCAATAGATCCATAAAGTGGACCCACATGTGTAGGAGCACAAACTGAATAATATGATGACCTAGAATAAAAGGGTGTTGGAATGTCATCTAAATAATCCTTAGATATATGAAGCCATGTCAATCATCTATAAGGTGGAGGTAGTTTTTTATTTTTTTATATTACTAGGATCAACTTTTTTCTTACCCTTATCATCCTTACCTATCATCTAAATTATTTAAAGTTGAAAGATAGTCAGTCCTTACAAAATGAATGTAAGAAAATGAACCTTTTAGAATCTTATAGAAAAGGAAGATCAATTGTAAAAAGAACACACATTTATTTTTATGTCATTAGTACACATTTCAAGTAACCACCCTTAACCATTTTCAAGTCACTAATTTACATTTCAAGTCACTACACATAACCATTATTAAGGTACTAGTTCAATATTTCAAGTGACTTCGCTTAACCATTTTCAATACACAAGTACACATTTTCAAGTAACTACACTTACCCATTTTCAAAAAAAAACAAGTTCACATTTTCAAGTAACTATAAAATCATTTTCAAAACCCAAGTTCACATTCTCAAGTAACTAATTCACATTTCAAGTAACGACCTTTAACCATTTTCAAGTTATTAGTTCACTATTTTCAAGTTACTACACTTAACCATTTTCAAGTCACTAATTCAATATTTCAAGTGACTACATCATTTTCAAGTCATTAGTTCACATTTCAAGTCACTACACTTAATCATATTCAAAACACAAGTTCACATTTTCATGGAATTACACTTAACCATTTTCAGAACATAAGTTCACATTCTCAAGTCACTACACATATCAATTTTCAAGTAACTAATCACATTTCAAGTCACTACACTTAACCATTTTCAAGTCACTAGTACACATTTCAAGTGACTATACTTAACCATTTTCAAGTAACTAATTAATATTTCAAGTAACTAAACCATTTTCAAGTAACTAATTAATATTTTAAGTAACTACACTTAACCATTTTCAAGTTCATAATTCACATTTCAAGTCACTATCTTAACCATTTTCAAGTAAGTAAGTCACATTTCAGGTCACTCCACTTAACCATTTTTAAGTCATTACTACACATTTCAAGTGACTACACTTAATCATTTTTCAAGTAACCAATTCGCATTTCAAGTAACTACACTTAATCATTTTCAAGTCACTAATTCACATTTCAAGTCACTATCCTTATCCATTTTCAAGTCACGTATTCACATATCAAGTGACTACACTCAATCATTTTCACAATACAAGTTCATTGTTTAAAGTCACTAATCAACATTTGAAGTAACTAGACTTAATTATCTTCAAGTCACTAATTCATATTTCAAGTAACAACTCTTAAACATTTTTAAATCACTAATTCACATTTTGAGTCATTATTCTTAGCCATTTTAAAGTAAGTAATTCACATTTCAAGTGAAACCATTTTCAAAACACAAGTTCACATTTTCAATTCAGTAATCAGTATTTCAAGTGACTAGACTTAATCATTTTCAAGAGACTAATTAATATTTCAAGAAACCACATGTAACCATTTTCAAGTCACTAATTCAAATTTCAAGTTATTATCCTTTGCCACTTTTAAGTCACTAATTCACATTTCAAGGGACTAAACTTAACCATTTTCAAAACACAAGTTCACATTCTCAAGTTACTAAACTTAATCATTTTCAAACCACAAGTTTAAATTTTGAAGTAACTAATTCACACTTAAAGTCACTATACTTGATGATTTTCAAGTCACTAGTACACATTTCAAGTGGCTACACTTAACCATTTTCAAAATACAAATTCACATTCTTGGGTTACTAAACTTAACCATTTTCAAAACACAAGTTCACATTTTCAAGTAACTAATTCACATTTCAAGTCACTACACTTAACCATTTTCTAAACACAAGTTCACATTCTCAAGTTACTACACTTAACTATTTTCTCAAGCATCCTAGGTTTGGACCCTTAGAAAATTTCCTGTAATCTCATTCTTCGGAACCATTATGACTCAAGGTACGAGCTGTAAGTTGGGGTATGAGTGGTGAAGTCCTATTGTAAGTTGACCAGTATTAGTTGGTGGGATGGTCTTGGATACTAGAATAGATACGAGTTGAGGGTGTGAGTCATAATACATGGGTACGAGCTGTATAGGTTACTCGTAAGGTGGACAGTGTTTTATATTTCTGGTGTTATATTTTTCCAGGGATACGAATCATGGGTATGGATTATATGCTAAGTTTATGACTTGGTTGGATGAGTCGTATACTGGACAGTGTGTGATCCATGGTTGAGGCTTTGTTACAATTGGGTGGGTGTCAACCATAAGCTAGGTTACGACTCGTAAGGAGGTCAGTTGTGACCCTGTGTTGGGTTTTTATGAGATTTAAGTGGGGGGTATTTCGGACATTTCCCTACTTACCTCAATAAGGACCCACAACTTCTAATACACTTAGGAGGTTATTTACCCTATTATTTTATTTTTGAACACTTAGAATATCTTCCATAAAATATCATAATTCTCTCAAAAGCTTTTGGGGCAAAGAGCTAGGGTTTTAACTAAGGGATTTATTTGGAGGTTGTCTTGATGAATTCTTCCACCAATCTTCTTAGTTTAAGTTACGATTCTCTTCCCTTCATGTGATTTCAATTAAAGGCATGGTTATATGGTTGATTTCATGGTTTTCCTCTTACATGGTTTGGGTTTTTAACTATTGATTTGGGGTTTTTTATGTTAAAGGCTTGGTTATGATTTCTTATGGTTTTAATTATGCTCTCTATTCATTAATGGAGGTTTTGGATAATGAAATTGCATGGTAATGGTTTAATAGTAATGAACTTTGGTTTTGGTTATGTTATTCTCCCAAGGTGTTTGATTAAATGCTTATAAAGATATGTTTATTGCATTGACTCTTTTAAATGGAATTCTTGCTTTTTTCAGTTTATGCATGAAACTATAAATGGTTTACAAAGGTTAAAGGCTAACTGGTGATGTGCAATACCCCGTACTTTTAGCTAGCTTAAAATCATCTAAAAAATGTTAAAGACTTTCTTTAAAATATAAATCCACTTTTATACATGTGAAATTTTCAAGATTTTGACTTTTTTATGTGGTAAATTTAATAAGCTTTCTATCAATATCAATTTTTCCTAAATCCGATATCAGAGTAAAAAGTTATGGACGTTTACAGAAAACTGTCTGAATTGCCCAAGAACAACGGAAAGCACAATGAATCGTCAAGCTAGCGACGGACCGTTGCCCAGACCGTCACAACTGAGGTAGTAAGACTATCTTCTGGTCAAAATATGATGGAAAGAATGACAAATTACCAATCTAGTGACAGACCATCACAACTGAGGCAGTAACCTCACCTTCGGGCCAAAGTGCGACGAACATGTCGATGGATCGTTGAGCTAGCGGTAGACCATTGCATAAGCTGTTGTAAATAAGGTAGTGAACCTTTTTTATACCAATGCACTAGGGCAGGCTAATGGGTCATCAAGCCAATAACAACCGTCGCCCAAGCCATCGCAGACCTTGTTCATAAATTTAAAGTCATTTTTAAAAGGGGAATTTTGGTCTTTTACCATCTTTTTTAATACCTAATTATACCAGACTAGATCTCATAACTTTATTATTCATATACAACACCAAATTAGGGTTTCTCTTAAAGATCAATCCCCAAGAACAAGATCCCAACCCTTCTTCAAGAAACTAAGCGATTCAAGTTCTTTAAGTCCAAGAACTTTAAGAAACTTACAATCAAGGTATGTCAAGTGTTGATTCATGGGTCCCTTTCACCCATGAATCTCAAGAATCTCTTTTTAAATTCCAAAGATTGTGTATTTATGAATGTTCATGATTTAGTTGTACTGAAATTCATGTCCATGTTGTTGTTGGATTTTGATTCATGTTTTAAATTACATGTTCCAATGATTGATCCCAGTATGTGATGATTTGCATAATATTAATGATAAACCTTTTAAATTGCAAATTTATTCATGCAACCATGATAATTAGATGAATTGATGATGGTATAACCAAAGTATGCTCCCCATATATTTGATTAAATGTCTATGTGAAGGAAAAAGTGTCATTGGGGTATGATAGTATGAAATCCCCATTCATGTACAAGTTAATGCATGTCAAGTTTTTGATGAAATGTCTTAGTCAATTAATTATGGATATGTGTAGCCATTGTTGTGCTTTTGAACTAATACCATGAATTACTTTTATGTTATTGAGTCTTGGGGGTATTTATACCCAACAATTTAGCTGTGTGCCTAGAACCAGTTTCAGATTCATGATAATCTCAGTCACGCCATGATCACTAGAATTTAGTCAGTTACATGAATCTGAAAAACTTTGTAATCTCATGAACTCAGTAAGTTAACAAAATTCAGTAATATTCCATCAATCCATGAAACTCAGTGAACTCAGTCCAGTTCATATTAGTATAATTAGTTTAGTGTCTATTCAGTTGGGAGTACAATTCAACACCGAGCAAACCTAAGGATGATGGCATACACTAACCGTTGAGGGTATGATCCTTAGAAGCAATCCTTGTATTCCAGAACTATGTAGCCAGCATAGGTTGAGCCCTCAACACTATCAGTTAAGGGTTAATGAGATGGATCAACATTGCCAGATAAGGATCCTACATTTCTCCTTTGGGGATACTTCCAGTTGAGGGTCACTCATAACTTGTCCTTACCAGTGGCGCAGTATTGATACCCTTCTAATTAGGGTTATAGATTGGACCCCAACTTAGCAATAATAGGTTATTAAGGGTATTTCAGTTAAATGACTACTTCCCACAGTCTCAGTCTTAGGTCTCAATAATGAACTCAGATAGTTTTACAAAATTCAAGATTGTCGGTTACAGTCACTCAGCTCAGTACGAAACTCATCTAGTTCCATCAGAACCTAAACTGTCAGACACAATCACTCAGTATCAGTTATATCAGTTATCAAGAATCCATGTTATCAATATTCAAACTCAGTAATCAGTGTTTTCATAATCGCATTTACAGTTATGTATTCATACATGTATTCCTACTTCATGTTACTCAGTTAGTCAGTATTTTTAATGCATATGAACCCTTGCATTCAGCCTACCTCACTTGCATACCAGTACATTCAATCGTACTGACGCATACTTTTCTTTTGTACTATGGTGTTTTATACCATAGGTTCAGAAGCACGAGCTCCAGACAATCAGTAGCATTCTAATTTCAGCAGTCAGACTAGAGTAAGTCCTCATCATTGGAGGATGTTATTATTTGATTATTTCATTTTTTTAGTACTTAGTTTATTTTAGTAGTTGGAGTTAGTTGGGGACATGTCCCATCAACTCCTTATTCAGTTAGTTTTAGAGGCTTTCAGACTATAGCATGTTCAAATAGTTATTTCAGTTGTTTTGGTATTGATATACCTTATTTTTCAGATGTTATGTTTTATCTGATATTTGAACCTTATGGCTTTTCAGCCTTTTATTCTACATTTATACAGTATATTATGCAGTGCTTAGTTACAGATATCAGTCATGGGTTAGCTTATGGTCCTTCGGGGTCATGAGAATCATATGGTATTCTGGGTACTAGATTCGGGGTGTTACATATTGCTTGTGGAGAAAATTGTAGTCTCCCAAGAGGTTAATATGGTAAACGGAAAGGGCACTAAGAGTCCCTTTAATCTAAATAGTTTGGATAAGGATAATGCTTGCAAGTATGGTGGCATGATGATACCACTAGTTTATTAAATAGTCCTGGTTAATAAATGGGTATTTGGACTGTTTAGACTTGGTTTTAATTGGGAATTAATGGTGAAAAGTGTAATTTAAGCCATGGAAGGTGGCAATCTCGGGGAAATCAAAACTGAAACTCATATTTGTCAATACGAGAGGTCTTCAATGGCCACGTACGATTACATTTATATTGGAGGGATGTACTAGTTATCCTAGGGTTATTGCCTGGTCGTACGGCTATATGCACTAGGATCCTTTCAACAGGGGGAGTTGAACCCATATGGCCCATAGTTGGTAGGATGACTAAGCTACACAACCCAGGTTAATGCTTTAAATGGTATGATAAACCCGATCCTTTTTCCCATTACTTTTATATACATATATATATGTATGTATGGTTGTGTACATTGGATAGTTTTCACTTGGTTTTGGTAACTGACATTACTTTATCTTTACCCTAAGTTTCATGCTAGTGTTCACCCACTAACCTTTCTACCGGCAGTTGTGTACCCACTCTATACAAGAACTGGGTGTTTGACTCCCCTTTTATAGTACTTGATTTGGGGATAGATTATTAGACTAAAGTTGTGAGCTTTCATCCTTTTGGAAGACATCATTTCATGTCAGCCATTATTAGACATTTTACTTCTTTTTTAGATATTGGTTTTAGCCGTAGATGGGGGTATATCTTAAACGTATATTTATATTCTTTTGGATAGTCTTTGTGGTACTTCTGGGGGTTGTAATAGGCAGGATTAGTATAGGTTTAAGCTTTGGCATTGAAATAAGCTGGGAGGTTGGCATCATTGGACATAGTTTCTCACTATTCCGGCATATTACATTTTAGGTTTGACTATCATATTATGTTCGATATTCTCTTTGGTATGGTATGGATGGTTGGTTTGGTATGGTTGGACTCAGTTGGATCGATCACTATCATGATCCTATCCCAGAGTCTTAATGCAGACATTTATGTTATCTTATTAAATATTTAAAATTCAGTCAGCTCAAGGCAGGCGGTTGAAGGCTATGTTAGGTAATGGGGGTGGTCTCTGGTCCTAGGTGGACTTGGGATGTCCATTATAACAAGGCCCCAGTTCGGGATGCGTCAAGTTTGTATCAGAGCTTAGTTTCATGGTAAATTGAAAGTTCACAAAGTTGTGTCTAGTAAAGTCTTTTTTAGGGGTGTGTAGCACACCACACTTATATGGGAGAGGTTGCAAGACATCTAGGAATGTTTCACTTTCTTGGTATTCTTTCTTCAAGCTTGAATTCTCAATCCTAGAATCTTCTCTAATCCTTGTTTGTTCATCTTTCAGATCATACCTCCTAGATCTGGAACACAAGGAAATTCTTTTATCCCATCTGGGGTTAATGTTGTAGGGATACCTTCTACATCTAGAGTACTCTTGAATCTCATGAACCTATTTATAATTGTATTATAGTTTCTTCTATTCTCTCTAATGCTCTTTCCAGATCCCTCAGGGCAACATAATAAATGCAGAGTTTCGTTAGTTTATGCATTTTGTTGCCCAACTAGTTGCTGCTATGGCTGAGTAGGCTCTGGCTAGCATTGTATATGTGGAGGCCTCTATACTTAGATAGTTTATAAATATGAGTCCTTTGACTTTTATAGGAGTAAATATGGAGGAAGGCTTACAATGATTTCTTGATGAGATAGAGAACATCTTTTAGGTAATGAGGGATACTAATGTGGAAGGAGTAAACTTAATATCTTATCATCTCAAAGAGGTCGCTTATCTGTGGTATTAGGAGTGGGATAGAGATAAGGATGATATAGAGAGGATGGTTTGTGGAAAGCCCTTTTTATGCCTTCATGGATTGGTTCTTTCCTCGGGAGTTGAGAGAAGCTAAGATGAAGGAGTTTTCTAACCTTAAACAAGGGAGAATGTCTGTCAAAGAGTATTCTTTGAAGTTCCATCAGTTATCAAGGTATGCTCCTAACTTGGTGGCTGATATAAGGTAGAGAATGAGGAAGTTCACTTCTTAGCTGAATAAAGATATCATTCTGTAAAGCAAGAATACTTTGCTTATGAGCGATATGGACATATCAAGGCTGGCTATTCATATACAACAAGTTAAGGATAAGAACAGAAGGCAGTCAAAATATAGAGACAGGAAGGGTAAGAGGGGTAGGTTTTTTATTAGAGAAGAGTTCAGTCTCAAAGTGGTATAAATGGTGGTAAATGATAAAAAATAAAGTGTGGGAGTTCTAATTCCTTCTCTACTACCAGCACTCCTAACCCTCAGCAATCGGACGATAAGCATCATCATGGTGGTGATAATTCTTGGGCGCAGGGAACCCAATCTCAGTTAAGCAGACTAAGTGTGAGTTTTGGTTGAATGTTGTGACTTTCTTGGGTCATATCATTTCTAGTGAAGGGATCATGGTGGATCCATAGAAGGTGGTTATGGTGAAGAAGTGGCCTAGACCCACGACTCCATCTGATATTCAGAGCTTCTTTGGTTTAACTAAGTATTATAGGCAATTTATGGAAAGTTTCTTTTCGATATCTACTCCATTGACTAAGTTAACTCAAAATAAGGTTAAGTTTTCTTAGTCGGATGCATATGAAGAGAGTTCTAAGAAGTTGAAGGATAAGTTGACTTCGGCCCCAGTTTTGACTTTACCGAAAGGCAATGATGGGTTTGTGGTTTATTGTGATACATTTTGAGTTGGTATTGGGTGCATGTTGATACAACATGGGAAGATGATAGCCTATGCTTCAAGGCAATTGAAGTTGCATGAGAGGAACTATCCTACTCATGATTTGGAGCTATTGGCTATTGTGTTTACTTTGAAGATATGGTGGCATTATTTATATGGGGTCTACGTGGATATCTTTTCTGATAACAAAAGTTTACAGTGTGTGTTCTCGTAGAATGATCTTAATCTCAGGCAGAGAAGATGGCTTGAGCTTCTTAAGGACTATGATATGAGTGTTCACTACCACCCAATTAAAGCTAATGTCGTTGTTAATACTCTTATCAGATTATCTATGGGTAGTTTGGCTCATGTGGAAGAAGGAAAGCAAAAATTGGTAAAGGATACTCTCTGTTTGGAAAATCTTGGAGATCATCTCTTAGATTCTAATGATAGTGGTGTGGTGGTGTAAGAAGTAGTTAGATCGTCTTTTGGTGCAGAGATTCACGGAAAGCAAGTGTTGGACTCTTCCTTGATAAAAATGAAAGATAGTGTTGGTGGGCAAAAGGTGGCGGATTTTGAGATTTATGGTGATGGTGCTTTGCGGTACCGAGAGAGGTTGTGTGTCAATGGTGTAGACAGTTTGCAGAAAAGAATCTTGGTTGAGGCATACGAGTCGTTCTATGTTGTTATCCTATTTCTAAAAACATATATCATGATCTTATGGAGATCTATTGGTGGAGCAGAATGAAGCGGGACATAGTTGATTTTGTATCCAAGTGCATGGTGTGTCAACAAGTTAAGGTTGAGCACATGAGGCTTGGTGGGTTGTGTCAATTGATTAAGTTTCCTGAATGAAAATAGGAGGAGATCAATATGAATTTTGTTATCGGTCTTTTTCCGTCTCAGAACCAATTTGATTTTATTTGAGTCATTGTGGTTAGGAGGATGAAGTCTATGCATTTCATACTTGTGCGGACTAGATTTTCGGTAGAGGATTAAGCAAAGTTTTATCTTCAAGAAATTATAAAACTACATGGAGTGCCTGTTTCAATTATTTTTTATTGTGGTACGCAGTTTATGTCCTACTTTTGGCGGTCTTTCCAGAAAGAGTTAGGGACTAAGGTGAATTTGAGTACGGATTTCTACCTATAATTAAAAAGAACTATTCTAACATTAGAAGACATATTTTTAGCCTGTGTGATTAATTATGGTGGTAGTTGGGTGGAGCATCTACCTTTGGTAGAGTTTGCTTACACCAACTATTATAAGAGTATTGGTATGGTTCCTTTTGTGGCCTTGTATGGTAGGAGGTATAGATATCCTATTGGTTGGTTTGAGCTCAGCGAGGCTAATTTGTTTGGTCCGGATTCGATTTATCAAGCTATGGAAAAGGTAAAGATGATTTGGGATAGGCTCAAGGATTTCTAGAGTCGTCATAAGTCCTATGTGGATGTTAGGCATAGAAACTTACAGTTTACAGTTGGGGATAAGGTTTTCCTTTTAAAGGGTCTCCTATGAAAGGAGTAGTGCGGTTTGGAAAAAGAGAAATATCAATCCTCAGTACATTGGTCCTTATGAGATTTTGCAGAGAGCGGTCAATATTACGTATGAGTTGGAGTTGCTATCTATCTTGAGTTTGGTTTATTCGGTATTTCATGTTTCTATCTTAAAGAAGTGCATTGGTGATCCATCTTCGATTGTTTCTTTGGAAGGGTTGGATATCTCAGATTCTTTGTCTTATGAAGAAGTTTGTGTTGAGATATTAGATAGGTAAGTTCGTTAGTTGAGGATCAAGGATATGGCTTTGGATAAAGTTCTATGGTGGAACCATAAGGTGGAAGAAGCCGCGTGGTAAGAGGAAGAGGACATGAAGTCCAAGTATCCGCTCTTATTTTCTACTCCTGGTATTCGTGCGGAAGGTATATGTTCTTGAACATATCTTTATTTTTTGAGTCTGTTAAAGGAAGAGTTGTATCTCTTGTATCCTTGTTTTCTGTCTTTGTAAAGTTAAGTGTAGAGACATTAAAGGTAGGATTGATGTTTGATAATGCAAATGACTCTGTGTGTGGCTACCCCTATCTTATCTATCATTTAGGAATGAATGTTCCTAGTAGGGGGAACTGAAGTTCTCTAGGTTTGGACCCTTAGAAAATTTCCTGAAATCTCATTCTTCTGACCCATTACGACTCATGGTACGAGTCGTAAACTGGGATACAAGTGGTGAAGTCTTATCATAATTTGACCAGTGTTAGTTGGTAGGATGGTCTTGGATATTATAATAGATACGACTTGATGGTATGAGTCGTAAGGCATGGATACCAGTCGTATAGGTGACTCATAAGGTGGACAGTGTTTGATCTTCCTAGTTTTACATTCTGCCAGGGATATAGATCATATTCTTAGATTACAAATTGGTTAGATGAGTCATCTACTGGACAGTATGTGATCTATGGTTGAGGATTGATTACGATTGGGTGGGTGTCAATCATAGCTAGGTTATGACTCGTAAGGCGATCAGTCGTGACCCTGTGTCGGGTTTTTATGGGATTTAGGTGGGGGTGTTCTGTACATTTCCCTACTTACCCTAATAAGGACTCACGACTTCTAATACACTTAGGAGGCTATTTACCCTATTATTAACACTTAAAATATCTTCCAAAACATATCATAATTCTCTCAAGAGCTTTTGAGGCAAAGAGCTAGGATTTCAACTAAGGGATTTCTTTGGGGCTTATCTTGGTGAATTCTTCCACCAATCTTCTTGGTTTAAGGTGTGATTCTCTTTCTACTTGTGATTTCAATTAAAGGCATGGTTATATGGTAGATTTTATGGTTTTACTCTTGCATGGTTTTGGTTTTCAACTATTGATTTGGGGGTTTTGATGTTAATGTCTTGGTTATGATTTCTTATGGTTTTAATTATGCTTTCTATGCATTAATGGTGGTTTTGGATAATGGATTTATATGGTATTGGTTTAATGGTAATGGAATTTGGTGTTGGTTATGTTATGCCGCCAAGGTGTTTGATTAAATGCTTATAAAGATACGTTTATTGCATTGACTCTTTAAAATGGAACTCTTGCTTGTTTTTAGCTTATGCATGAAACTATAAATGGTTTAAATGGTTTAGAAAGGTTAAAGGCTAATTGGTTATGCTTGTGGAGAACATAGTAGTCTTCCAAGAGGTTAATATAGTAAATGGAAAAGGCACCGAGAGTCCCCTTAATCTAAATGGTTTGGCTAAGGATAATGCTCACAAGTTTGGTGGTATGACGATACCACTGGTTTACTAAATAGCCTTGGTTAATAAATGGATAATTGGATTGTTTGAACTTGGTTTTAATTGGGAATTAATGGTGGGAAGAATAAGCTAAGTCATGGAAGGTGGAAATCTCGCAGAGATCAAAACTCAATATTCATATTTACCGATATGAGAGGTCTTCAATGGTCATGTGTAAGTGTCTCATTTATATAGGAGGGATGTATTAGTCATACCAGGTTTATTGCTTGGTCGTACGGCTACACACATAGGGACCCTTTCAATAGGGGGAGCTAAATCCATATGGCCCATAGTTGGTACGACAGCTAAGCTACACAACCTAAGTTAAGGTTTTAAGCAGCATGATAAACCCGACCCCTTTTCCCATTACTTATATATATATATATATATATATATATATATATGGTTGTGTGCATTGTATGGATTTCACTTGGTTTTGGTAACTGGCACTACTTTATCCTTACCCTAAGTTTGATGCTAGTGTTCACCCACTAACCTGTCTAGTGGCAACTGTATATCCACGCTATAAAGGAATCGTACATTTGAATCCTCCTTCATTGTACTTGATTCGGTGATAGCTTATTGGATTGAGTGGTGAGCTTCCATCCTTTCAAAAGACATCATTTGATGTTGGACATTCGTAGATATTTTACTTCCTTTCTGGATATTGGTTTTGGCCATGGTTGGGGGCATGTCCCAACAGAATATTTGTATTTTTTTGGATGGAGGATTTGTGGTACTTTTGAGGGTTGGAATGGGTGGGATCGGTATAGGTTTTAGCCTTGGGATTAGAATAAGCTGGGAGGCTGGCATCATCGGACATAGTTTCTCACTGTTCCATCGTATTACATTTTGGGTTTGATTATCATATAACATTCAATATTCTCTTAGGTATGGTATGGATGGTTGGTTTGGTACAGTTGGATCAGTCATGGTCGTGATCCTATCCCAGAATCTTAATGAGGACATTTATGTTATCTTGTTAAATATTAGGAATTCAGCCAACTCAGGGCTAGCGGCTGAAGGTTGTGTTGGGTAACGGGGGTCATCTCCGGTCCTAGGTGGACATGGGATGCCCATTACTACAAGGCCTCGATCCGGGGTTATGTCATTTTCAAAACTCAAGTTCACATTCTCAAGTGACTACATTTAACCATTTTCAAAATACAAGTTCATTGTAAGACCCCAAAAATATTGACGAATTAATTTTTGACTCTCCCTCGTGTTTAATGAAAATTTTTACTTGAATTATGATAAGGGATGCTAAGGGGATGATTTGGAAGAGTTTTAGAATTTATGGAAAGCATTCAGGGTCATTTTGGGACCCCAAACCATTGAGGGTCCGCGTTAGCGGTATGCGATGCTATGTGCACACTGTGATAAGGCCGTGGCACGCCATGTCAATGCTGAAATAGCTGTGTGCCATGTCACTGGACACAAAATGCTTAGTTAATTTTTTTAGTTAGGGGTGTGGGCTTTTTGGTCCTTAACCTCATTAAACAATCTTAAATACTTCTCAACCCCTCTTGGGCTATCAATTACTAGTTTTTATCGTTGCTCTTCTCCTTTTCAACTTCCAAGAGAAGCAACTAAGGGTTTTCTCTTAAGAACTTAACACTCAGGACCCTAAACTCAAACTTTTCTCAAATTAACTCACTCAAAAGGCATATTGGACACTCCATGTTCTACTTATTATATTATTGCATCAAACTACTTAATATTGAGGGGTTTGGGTAATTATACTCTTTGCATTGTTTATTTTCTATTTTAATGATTTATTCATGGTCTAAATAGTTGATTGTGAACTGAATTTGTCTTGTGGTAATGGTGGAAATTAGGCAATATGGTTTCTCAAAGTGTATGGATTTTTGTATGATAATAATGACATGAACCCTAACCCACATCATAATTTGATTTCTAAATAAGTATTCCATAACATTTAAACTGGTTATTGGAAAATTTGTATAACATTAATGATAAAAAGGTAAAAATGTTTTAGAAATGCCCTTGAGGGCTTTGGTTATGGACTGGTTAAATGGATTATGGATATGGCATGGCATTATTGGAATGGCTTGAAAGTCTCTTGGTATGATGATACTGAATCATAAATGTATTGATAAAAGACTCCATGGTTGATGTTATGTGTAAAATTATTTTAATTTGGGCTTGAGGGAAATTCTGTAGTTCACCGAAAAGGTGTAGTCCTGTAGGGATCAATAGTGGAAACCATGTTTGCCGACATTGGGGGTCTATGACCACTGTGTCTACTTTGTACACTATATTTTTGGGAAGATAATTGACTATTCGTGACTTTAACCTAATTTCTCCAGTTCATGTGGCTAATATGGACTGGGGGCCTTCCAGTAGAGGAGCCGTACCTATATAGCCCATGGGTACCTTTAGGTCAGTATGAGCTACACTTTTTAGGATTAAGTTTTTGAACAATCATGTTTCATGTCGCTTAACCCGCACTCGGTATCTTATTACATTTATAATTGTTGTAAATGTGATTTATGACTAGTTTTGGAAAATCCAAATATATTTTATCCCTTTTCTTGGGTTACATGCCAGTACTCGCCATACTAGGCATCCCCATACACTACATTGTTTCATAATGTAGGTTACCAGGACTTTTTTGTGACCCTGTGTAGCATTAGATGGTTCGGTATTCCTAGTGGACAGTTGTTGAAGTGGTGAGCCATCCATACTTTGGAAGGCCTAGTTTTCTTTGTTTCTCTTTTGTTATTCTAGTACT
Source organism: Capsicum baccatum var. pendulum (assembly GCA_030864225.1). NCBI lineage: Eukaryota > Viridiplantae > Streptophyta > Magnoliopsida > Solanales > Solanaceae > Capsicum > Capsicum baccatum. Next base: position 230,513,451 of record CM061556.1, read on the forward strand.
TTTGGTTTTTATCTGTCATAGTCAGAGTTATGTCCTGACTTGGTTGATATTCTTGCGTTAGAGGCTTTGTGGACAGTATTGGATATTTTTTTATGGATTTTGTTGTTGACTCGTAAACTTACTCTTTGATTATTGAATCTCTCTTATCCTACTGGTTAGCTTCCACAGTTTTATTATTATTAGCATGATCTTAAGGTAAGGTTAAGAGGTCGTCTCAAGACTTGGTTGGGTTGGTATGCCCATCAAGGCTAGGCCTCTATTCGAGTCATCACAAGCATAGTATCATTGCATGGTTTAGGGTCGTTGGGTGTCTATAAAGCCTTGTAGAGTAAAGTCCCTTTTATGGATGTGTAGCATACCATACTTATAAGGGAGAGGCTATAAGGCATTTAGGAATGTTTTTCTTCTTTGTAATCTATTATATGCTACTCCTAGCTTACTCGCATTTCAGTTCATGCCTCTACGAAGATCTGATGGTCGTAGAAACTCAACTGGAACCTCCATCCAAACTAAGGCAAATGCGGAGGAAATTCGCCCTACTTATAGAATACAGACCTGGTATAGGGCCCATGCTCCTGACCTCACTGCTCCACCTAAGGTTCTACTAATCCCTACCAGCCCTCTTTAGGTTTTCCAAATTGGTTGTACTTATAATCAGTCCCCTTAAAGAGAGGTCTCAAATGTTGAGTTCCATCAGTCCATCTACATGTTTGCTTATTGTGGAATCGCAGTCTCATTGGTCTGATTATGTTGATCTTGTCACCAGTTCATATAAGGTCACTCGGGTTGTCAAATTTATTAGGATGCATCCCCTAACCTTTATAAGTTCTAAAGTTGAGGAGGATCCTAGGGGTTTTATTAATGATATGGATAAGATCTTCTGAGTTATGCATGCTAGTGATTCAGATGGGGTATAGTTTGTAGCTTATCAATTAAAGAAAGTGTCTTATCAGTGGTATAAAGAGTTAAAGGGTAAAAATGTGTATCTGAATGTGTGGGAAGAGTTCATGGGTGCTTCTCTTCATCACTTATTTCCTCAGGAATTAAGGAAAGTTTAGGCTAAAGAGTTTGTGAATCTAGAGTAGGGTAAGATAAATGTTAAGGAATATGCATTGAAGTGCCCCCAATTGTTCTGTTATGCTCCTGAGTTTATGTCTAATATGAGGTCCTAAATGAAGAAGTTTGCTTTTGGTTGGTCTCGTATATTGGTGTTAGAATGTAAGGATATTATGCTAAATAGTGATATGGATATCTCAAGGCTGGTGGTTTATATACAACAAGTAGAAGCTAAGAAAAAAAGCAGGCAGAAATGGGGGAAAGGTAGATTGAGAAATTTAAGTATACAAAGTAAGGTACAAATTAGCCGAACAGTGGGAATGATGTTAGGAAATTTCCTAGATAAGAATCGGAGAAATTCTTATTCGTCAGCTAGTGCTCCTGCTCCTAAGCCTCCAGGTGATCCACGTTTTTAATTTAGCAATAGTTATAGGGCACAGGGTGCCCAATATTAGGTTAGTGGAGCTCAGTTGGCCCCAACTTATCTACTTTTCCATGGATGTGAGAAGCTTCACAATGGTTATTATGAGGAGCGGAAAAATTAATGATTTAATTATAGTTAGCCTGGTCATATACAATGATATTTTCCTTCAACAAGGGGTGCACCTGGGGCTGGGAAGGCTTAGGCTACTACTTTTTTAGCTCCTGTGGCTAAAGGCCCTACTTCAGGGATGAAAACTGTTTGAAACCGCCTATATGCACTTTTTACTCATTAGGAATTTAAGACATTACCAGATATTATCACTGGTATGTTACAGCCTTTCTCCCGTGAGGTTTATTGCTTGCTTGATCCTGGTTCTACCCTATCTTATGTGAATGTACACTTTAGTTTTGGTCCTGAAAGTCCCTTCTTGTAGTTTGTTTCTATGGTTAATGAATGTCCTAATATTTTTCCTGATTTTCTTTCTGGGATTCCTCCCACTAGGGAAATAGACTTTGGGATTGATCTTCTACCAGATACTCATCCTATTTTCATTCCTCCTTATACAATGGCTCAGGCAGAATTAAATGAACCAAAAGGAGTAATTAAGGGATCTCCTTAATAAGGGTTTCATCCATCCTAGTGTTTCTCCTTGAGATGCTCCTGTGTTTTTCGTGCAGAATAAAGACAGGTCTTTTCGGATGTGTATAGACTACCATTATGTACTATGTATTTGCGTGGTATCTTGTGTCTTGAGCCGGGGGTCTATCGGAAACATCCTTTCTACTTCTTTAGAGGTAGAGGTATGGACTGTGTACATCTTACCCCCCCCAGACCCCACCAGGTGGGAATACACTGGGTTTGTTGTTGTTGTTGTTGTTGTTGTATAGACTACCATTATGTGAATAAAGTAACGGTGAAAAATAAGTACCCTTTTTCTTAGAATTGATGACCTCTTCAATCAGATTAAGGGTGCTAAGAGATTCTCTAAAATAGATCTCTGTTTAGGTTATCATCAGTTGCAGAATAGGTAGGAGGACATTCACAAGACTGCTTTCGGAACCCATTATGGCCACAAAGAGTTCTTGGTTATGTCATCTAGGTTGACTAATTCTTTGGTTGCTTTCATGGACCTTATGAATTAGATATTCAAATAATTTTTTGATTTATTGGTTATAGTCTTTATTGATGACATCTTGGTGTACTCTTAATGGGAGGAGGATCATGTAAGTTACCTCCGAATTGTGTTGCGTACTTCAAAGGATCAGAAGTTGTATGCAAAATTTTCTAAGTGTGAAGTTTGGCTAAGTGTTGTGACCTTTTTGGGGCATGTTGTATGTAGTGACAAGATCAAGGTGGATCCACAAAATATTGAGGCAGTTAAGAAGTAGCCTAGAACTACGGCTCTAACTGACATTAGGAGTTTCTTGGGCTTGGTAAGATACTATTGGAGATTTCAAGAGAGATTTTCATCTATCGCTGCTCTGTTTATGAGGTTGACTTAGTGTAACGCCCTTATTTTTTGAACTGGAATGCTACACGGTGCTTATAACCCCGAGGGACCATAAGCTTACCCATGACTGATATATGTACCTATATACTGTAATTCATGACAAAATAATGCGGAAAACATGCACAATAGGCCATAAGGTTCAACTGAAATAATATAACATCCATATGGGCGAAAAAAACCTAAAAAAACTGAAAACTAGATCTGAAAGCTAAATCTGAGTGTAAATTTGAAAGCCTCTAAGTACTGTCTAAAATAAGGAGTTGAAGAAACATGTCTCCAACTAACTCTGTAAAACTGAACTGAAGAAATAAATGAATAAATCAAATAATGTCGTCCTCGAATAAAGAGGAGTCACTACAACACTGTATGCTGAATGCAACTGCTACTGCTGGTCTGGGACTCGTGCCTCTAAACCTATGGCGTAACATGAAAAGAAAGCACCATAGCACGAATTCGTCAGTAGAACTGGAGTACTGAGTATACGAGGTAGGCTAATGCAAAGGGTTTACATGCATGAATAATACTACTGACTGACTGATATGAACGTAAGAGTACAAACAAACATACATAGTAACTAAGATCGTGAGTACGTGATGGCTAAATCTGTACGCTAATACATGGCTGGAGCCGTAGTTCTGATAACATGGATGACTGTATCTGACAACCCTGAATCTGGTTGAACTCTCTGAGTTCCGTGCTATAACTGAATTTGACTGTATCTAACAATCCTTGTATACTGATATCTGAAGAACTATCTGAGTTCTTTTACTGACACTGATACTGAAACTGTGGGAGGTAGTTGTTTAACTGACATGCCCCATATGTGCCATTATGGCTAAGATGGGTATGTACCATTATGGCTAAGATGGGGTCCAATCTCTGCCCTGACTGGAAGGGTGTCAATACCGAGCCACTGGTAAGGAAAAGCTTTGAGAAACCCTCATATAACAGGTAACTCTACTGAGAATGGTAGGAACCCTCATATAATAGGTTAAGCTACCTCATCTACCCTCATATAACAACTTGTGATGTCTCAACCTATGTTGGCTACATAGTTCTGGAATGCAAGGATGACTGCTAAGAATCACACCCTTATATACAGGTGAGTTCCCATCCTTGGGCTCACTCGTTGCTAACTCATACTCCCATCTAAGAAGACTAAACATGATTCAACTTACTGTACATGGACAAATTAACTGACTTTCGTTGACTGATAGAGTAGTACTATTATCTGACAGGTAACTGGGATTATGAGATTTTTGAGGTTTCCTGAGTCACATAACTGACTGAGTTCTATAGATTATAGCTTGACTAAGATTATTGTCACAACACGACATGGCTCTAGGCACACAACTATGTTTTTGGGTATGAATACTCCCAGGACTCGATAGAAGAAAACTGACACACATGATATGACTTGATCATAAGATTGGAGTCCACAATTCTCTATATCATAAGTAGGGGATAGTATACTTCATGTATTTAATCAACACCTCAAACATGGTAGGTAAAGGATGGATATAATTCACACACAAAATTCATATTTCCATCATTATACATACTTCATGCCATCACCATAATAATACATAAATAGCATAGGCATTCATATTGAAGTGTATCAATAACATGGACTTGTCATTTAGATATCATGAAATCATGTAAATATAAACTTCTAACATCCTAGGCATTTTATCAAACACCTTACATGTATTCTTTAAGGCATAGGTGGATTTGATACTTGCATTAGTTTAACCCACCCAAAGTTCTTGATTTTCAACCAACAATCACATATATTCCATGAAAAACATCCTTAGATATCATCTTGAAACTTGAACAACAATCATCAATGTGTACATGCTTATGTCACCACAAAAGTTTACAAAATAACATTTAAAAGCATAATTCTTGAACTTTATGAATGAATTAAATCCATAGATGAACAATACATATACCTTAAATCTTGATCTTGAAAGAGATCTAATGTTTCTAAAGGTTCCTGAAGAAATCCTTAGGCTTGACCTTGATTTTTTTATTGACTAGGGTTTAACCCCTTTGGGAAAGAATGTTCTTGTTTCTGAGGAGATGATCTTGAGAGGAAACCCTAATCTTGTGGTTGAAAGTGTATGAGAGAGCTTTTTGAGATGTTTTAACTAAAGATAATGGAAGATAATATGCTCCTTGAGGGTTATAGTCATGGGAAGTGAAGGGAAAATACCAAAATACCCTTATGAAATAAATTCTCAGTTGCTGAAAATAATAGTTGACGACATTTGTGACAAGGCGTCAAAAATGTGGTAAGCCATCAAAAATGTCATCACACAGAAGCTGGAATTGATGGTTTCTGCCTAAGTCTGATGACCTTCGTGGTAGGGCATGACAAATGTGGTAAGCTACCACGAATATTGTCACTTAGGAGCTGGTTTCTGCCTAAGGCTGACGACCTTCGTGGTAGGGCATCACAAATGTGGTAAGCTACCACGAATGTCGTCACACTACTTCCAGCCTGACATGCTGGAGTAAAATAGAAATAACTCTTTGCTCCGATATCGGATTTAGGCTAAATTTGTATCGTGGAAAGCTAATTCAATGATATATCTGTTGATAGGTCATGATATCAAAAATTCCAAGTATAATTAGAGATATTCTTGTTTGAAGTTAACTATACCAATATCCTTCTCAAGAATTCAATCGGTAAGGAATGTTTTGATTTGTCTGATAGCTGGGAGTTAGTTGAAGCCTTAATATACATATAACCTACTCATAAAACTATAAAATAACCATGATGTACTATCCATGAGATTGGTACATGGCTCTAATATTGGTTTGGATTTTTTGGGGTATTATAAAATCTCCCCCTAGAAAACATTCATTCTCGAATGATGACTGCTTGAGAGGGGAGAAAAGATAAATGACGCATACAATGATCATGATCAAATGGCACATGATTTAGGATTGAATTGAATTCTAAACTGAATATATCCCAAACATGTATATCTGATGCATGACTAATAAGATGAACTCATGAATGCATGATAAGCTATGCACTGATACTTGATACCAATTTTATACTAGAATTTTGAATATGTAAATGAATAAGCTTAAGGAAAATGTTTAACTCAAGCTAAGTCTGAATTAGCAAAGAAAAGATTAGGGTACTTGGTTCGCATGTCTGCTTCTGCTTCCCAAGTAACTCCCTCCATGGATTGATTCCGCCAAAGAACCTTGACTAAAGGGACTTCTTTGTTCCTCAGCCTATGAGTCTGATAGTTGAGGATTTCGACTGGAATCTCTTCATAAAAGAGGCTATTCTGAATGTCAACGCTCTAAATAGGGACGACAATTGTTGGGTCACCTATGCACTTCTTGAGCAAAGAGACATGGAAGACTGAATGAACTGAGGCTAGATCTGAAGGCAATTTGAGCTCATAGGCTACCTTGCCTAAGCGACTGATAATTCTAAAGGGACCGCCATATTGGGGACTGAGATTTCCCTTCTTGCTGAATCTCTTTACTCCCTTCATGGGAGAGATATTGAGATAAACATAGTCATCGACCTCGAATTCGATATCCTTTCTACGAACATCCGCATAAGACTTCTGTCGGCTCTAAGTAGTCCAGAGTCTATCTCTGATCAACTGAACTTTCTCTAAGGAATCAAATAATAATGCAGGCCCTATGACTACAGTCTCACTAACTTCGAACCAACCGATTGGACACCTACACCTTCTACCATAGAGAGCTTCGAATGGAGCCATATGAATACTGGAGTGATAGCTGTTGTTGAATGCAAACTCAATCAAAGGCAAGTGGTCATCCCAGATTCTCTTGAAATCAATTGCACACGCCCTTAGCATATTTTCTAGAGTCTGAATGGTCCTTTGTGCTTGACCATCTGTCTGAGGATTAAATATTGTACTAAGATGAACTTGGGTACCAAGACTCTTTTGGAATGCTTTCCAAAAGTCAGAGGTAAACTGGGTACCTCTGTCTGAGATGATAGATAGTGGAACACCGTGTAATCTGACCAACTCCCTGATATAGAGTTTGGCATAATCCTTGGCTGAGTAAGAGGTACAAACTGGAAGGAAATGAGCTGACTTGGTCAATCTGTCTACAATGACCCAAAATGAATCATGCTGATAATGTGTTCTAGGAAAACCTGTCACGAAGTCCCTGTTCACTTCTTCCAACTTCCAAGTAGTAACAGTGAACTCCTGCATGGAACCACTAGGTTTCTGATACTCTATTTTAACCTGCTGACATATAGAGTACTTAGCCACAAACTCTGCAACATCCTTTTCATCCCACTCCACCAATAGATCTCCCGCAAGTCGTGGTACATCTTAGTGTCCCCTGGATGAATAGAGTATCACTTACCATGCACTTCTATAAGAATTTGCTGCCTCAAGTCATCTATATCGGGAGCATACAGACAACCTTGACAACAAAGAACACCATCTCCCCCTTGGGTGAAAACCTCTACTTCCTGACTCTGAACTGACTCTTTTAGCTTAATAAGGCTAGGAACCCTGTCTTGCTTCTCTTTCACCTAGGAAACTAGAGATGACTCTGAACTACTCTGAACACATACACCACCCTCTGAAGAGTCAACTAAGCGAACGCCTAGTTTAGAAAGCTAATGAATCTCCTAAGCTAATTTCTTCTTACTATCCTCAACATGGGAAACACTACCCATGGACAGTCTACTGAGTGCGTTGGCCACTACATTGGACTTGCCGGGATGATAAAGGACACTCATGTCATAATACTTCTAGAGCTCTAACCAACTTCTATGATGAAGATTGAGATTTTTCTGAGAAAATACATACTGAAGGCTCTTACAATCTGTGAATACATCTACATGAACACCGTATAGATAATGCCTCTAAATATTTAAGGCAAAGACAACTGTTGCTAACTCAAGGTCATGAGTAGGATAATTCTTCTCATGGGGCTTTAACTGTCGGGAGACGTAGGCTATTACTCTACCATGCTGCATAAGGACACAACCTAAACCTACTCTAGATGCATCACAATATACTATGAATCCATCGAAACCATCGGGAAGTACTAAAACTAGAGCTAAGGTGAGTCTAGTCGTCAATTCCTAAAAACTCTTCTTGAAAGGTTTTGACCACTGAAACTTGACCTTCTTCTGAGTCAATCTATATATAGGAGATGCAATAAAAGAAAATCCCTCGACAAACCATCAGTAATAGCCAGTTAAACCCAAGAAACTCCTGATATCTGATGGAGAGACAGGGCGAGGACAGTTTCTTACCGCTTTAATTTTCTAAAGATCTACTCTAATGCCAACCCAGAAACAATGTGGCCAAGTAATGTGACTAATCTTAGCCAAAATTTGCACTTATTGAACTTGGCGAACAACTGGTGATCCCTGAGAGTCTGAATAACAATTATGAGATGGTCTTAATAATCACGCTCTATGCGAGAATAGACCAAAATATCATATATGAAGACTATGATGAATATGTCCAAGTACTTCTTGAACACCCGGTTCATCAAGTCCATGAAAGCTACTGGGGCATTGGTAAGACCAAAGGACATGACTAGAAATTCAAAGTGATCATACCGAGTACGAAAAGTTGTCTTTAGAATGTCACATTCTCTAACTTAGAGATGATGATAGCTTGATATGAGGTCTATCTTAGAGAAATAACTAGCACCCTAAAGTTGGTTAAACAAGCCACCTATCCTTGGAAATAGATACCTGTTCTTGATCGTGACTTTATTGAGATGACGGTAATCAATACACATTCTGAGAGAACTGTCTTTCTTACACACGAATAAGACTGGCGCACCCCATGGGATACACTGGGACTGATGAATCCCTTATCTAAGAGATCTTTTAACTGATCTTTCAGTTCCTTGAGTTCTGCTGGTGCCATTCTATATGGCGGAATAAAAATAGGCTGAGTATCTGGGAGAAGGTCTATGCCAAAGTCTATTTCCCTTTCGGGAGGAATGCCTGGAAAATCTTTGGGAAAGTCATCTGAATATTCATTAACCATTAGGACTGATTCAAGACTATGAGATTTAGAACTAGAATCCTTAATATGCATGAGATGATACACACACACCATAGAAATCATTTTCCTTGCCGGAAGGTAGGAAACAAGTTGACCCCTGAAAGACGAAGTGCTACCCTTTCACTCTAGGACTGGCTCATTCGGGAACTGAAACTGAACTATCCTGTTTCTGCAGTCGACTATGGCATAGCAGGAATAAAGCCAATACATTCCAAGAATAATATCAAAATCAGTCATCTCTAACTCAACTAAATCTGCTGACGTGCATTTCTGAAATATCATAACCGGGCAGTTCTTGTATACCCACCAAGCTATGATGGTTTTACCCACTGGGGTAAAGACTGAAAAGGGCTCTGCTAAAGTTTCGGGACTGATTCCGAAATCGCCTGCTATGTATGGAGTGACGAAAGACAAGGATGCACTTGGGTCTAGTAAAGCAAAAACATGAACATGGAAAATCTATAATGTACCAGTAATGACATCAGGAGAATTTTCATGATCCTGTGGGTCTGAAGAGCATAGAGTCTATTTGGGTATTGCCCACTAGTAGCACTGGAAATGGCACCCTACAGGTTTAGGTGACCGGACTGAGCTGTGGAACGATTCTGCTGACCCTGAGGACCTGGATGAGGACAGTCCCTAACTCTGTGGCCTGGTTTTCCATAACCAAAACAAATGCCTTGACCCTCTCTACATACACCCTGATGGTGCTTACCGTAGGTTTGACATTGAGGATAAGTGCTAGCACTGCTAACACTGCTCTGAGATTTAGCACCTAGTGTTTTGCCTCTGTTGATATCCCTGAACTTTGGCACTGGGGCACTAGCGGAGGAAGGGGATGGAACTGCTAACTTAGGAAGAAATTGCGAATGATTTCCTCTCTCTGATTTGGGCTGAGTAAAACTGAAACTGCCTGCTCTTGCTCTCTTATTCTGCCTCTCCCTAGTCTTAACCTTCTGCTCCTCTATCTGTTGAGTGTGGGTCATGAGCCTGGCTAAATTTATATCACTATTTAGTATTGTAGATCTACACTCATTTACCACGCTATCATTCACCCCTGACACAAACTTGCTTATCTTAGCCCGTTTGTCTGCAACCACATGAGGGGAATATCTATCTAGCTGAGTAAATCTAAGAGAATACACTCTAATTGATATATTTCCCTGCCTAAGATTGATGAACTCAAGAACTTTGGCCTCTCTCAGCTCTTAGGGAAAGAATTTTTCAAAGAAAGAAATGACCAATTTTTCCCACTCAATAGGACCTATATCTTCTAACCTTTCTACTAACCACTGCTTGTACCAAGTCTGAGCGATATCCTGCAATTGGTATGTGGCTAACTCAGCACTCTGAAAAGAAGTGACTCTCATGATATCAATGACCTTCTGGACTTGGTTAATGAATTCGTGAGGATCCTCATTTGGATTAGACCCAAATAAGGATGGAGGGTTCATTCGGGTGAAGTCCCGAATCCTAGCTGCTGGTGAATTGGCCACTAGGTTGGCCGGAACGACTGCTGGACGTTCATTCTGGGTATCTACAGAATGATCAAGAGTGTTCAATATGGTCCTAAACTCTACATGAGAAACATGTTCGCCAAAAGGATCTTTGGGTTGAGGAGCTGGCTGATTTCTTCTCTTTGGAGGCATGTTTCTGAAATAAGAGAAGAGTGGATTACACTGAGAAACTGACTTGAAATTATGCTTACTAGCACGACATGAATACTGAAGAAAGGGAATTGTTCCTAAAACATCTCATAGCCTCCTGTAAATAAATATGGCGCGCAACACACCCATGTACAAGACTCTACTAGATGCGGCTTTCAGACTTCCTAGGACGCTATTGAACCTTAGGCTCTGATACAAAGTTTGTAATGCCCTAATTTTCTAAACCTAAATGATACACGGTGATTATGACCTTGAGGGATCACAAGCTAACCCATGACTGATATTTGTACCTGTATACTACAATTCATGACATAATAATGCGAAAAACATGCACAATAGGCCATACGGTTCAACTGAAATAACATAACATCCATATGGATGAAAAATACCCAAAACAACTAAAAACTAGATCTAAAAGCTAAATCTAAGCGTAAATCTGAAAGCCTCTAAGTACTTTCTGAAATAAGGAGTTGAAGGAACATGTCTCTAACTAACTCCGTAAAACTGAACTAAAGAAATAAAGGAATAAATCAGATAATGTCATCCTCGAATGAAAAAGTCTCACTGCAACTCTGTATGCTGAATGCGACTGCGACCGTGCCTCTGAACCTATGGTGTAACATAAAAAGAAAGCACCATAGCGTAAATGCGTTAGTACAACTGAAGTACTGAGTATATGAGTGAGGTAGGCTAATGCAAAGGGTTTACATACATGAATAATACTACTAACTGACTGATATGAACGTAAGAGTACAAATATACATACATAGTAACTAAGATTGTGAGTAAGCGATGGCTAAATCTGTATGCTAATACATAGCTGGAACCATAGTTCTGATAACATGGAAGACTGTATCTGACAACCCTAAATCTGGTTAAACTCTCTGAGTTCCGTGCAATAACTGAATTTGACCATATCTAACAGTCCTGGTATACTGATATCTGAAGAACTATCTGAATTCTTTTACTAACACTGATACTGAAATTGTGGGAGGTAGTTATTTAACTGACATACCCCATATATGCTATTATGGCTAAGATAGGGTCCAATCATTGCCCTAACTAGAAGGGTGTCAATATCGCACCACTGGTAAGGACAACATGTGAGAAACCCTCATATAATAGGTAACTCTAGTGAGAACGGTGGTAACCCTCATATAAAAGGTTAAGCCCCATATGTACCATTATGGCTAAGATGGGGTCCAATCTCTGCCTTGACTGGAAGGGTGTTAATACCACGCCACTGGTAAGGACAACATGTGAAAAACCCTCATATAATAGGTAACTCTAGTGAGAACGGTGGGAAACCTCATATAACAGGTTAAGCCACCTCATCTACCCTCATATAACAGGCTGTGATGTCTCAACCTATACTGGTTATATAGTTTTAAAATGCAAGGATGACTGCTAAGAATCACATTCTCATATACAGGTGAGTTCCCATTCTTGGGTTCACTCGGTGCTAAATCCTACTCCCATCTAAAGAGACTAAATATGATTCAACTGACTGTACATGGACAGATTAACTGACTTCCGTTGACTGGTGGAGTAGTACTATTATCTGAGAGTTAACTGGGATCATGAGATTTATGAGGTTTTCTAAGTCACATGACTGACTGAGTTCTATATATTATAGCTTGACTGAGATTATCGTGACAACATGACATGGCTCTAGGCACACAGCTATGTTTTTTGGGTATGAATACCCCCAGGACTCGGTAGAAGAAAACTGACACATATAGCATGACTTGATCACAAGATTGGAGTCCACAATTTGCTATATCATAAGTAGGGGATAGTATACTTCATGTATTTAATCAACACCTCAAACATGGTAGGGAAAGCATGGATATAATTCACACACAAAATTCATATTTCCATCATTATACATACTTCATGCCATCACCATAAGAATACATAAATAGCATGGGCATTCATATTGAAGTTTATCGCTAACATGGACTTGTCATTTAGATATCATGAAATCATGTAAATATGAAATTCTAAAATCCTAGGCATTTTATCAAACACCTTACATGCATTCTTTAAGGCATAGGTGGATTTCATACTTACATTAGTTCAACCCACCCAAAGTTCTTGATTTTCAACCAACAATCACATATATTCCATAAAAAACATCCTTATATATCATCTTGAAACCTGAACAACAATCATCAACGTGTACATGCTTATATCACCACAAAAGTTTACAAAATAACATTTAAAAGCATGATTCTTGAACTCTATGAACGAATTGAATCCATAGATGAAAATTATGCATACCTTATAGCTTGATCTTGAAAGAGATCTAATGTTTCTGAAGGTTCCTGAAGAAATCCTTAGGCTTGCCCTTGATTTTTTTCTTGACTAGGGTTTAACCCCTTTGGGAAAGAATTTTCTTATTTCTGAGAAGATGATCTTGAGAGGAAACCCTAATCTTGTGGTTGAAAGTGTATGAGAGTTCTTTTTTAGATGTTTTAACTAAATATAATGGAATATAATACGTTCCTTGAGGGTTATAGGTCATGGGAAGTGAAAGGAAAAGACCAAAATACCCTTATAAAATAAATTCCCAGTTGCTGAAAATAATAGCTGATGACATTTGTGAGAAGGCATCAAAAATGTAGTAAGCCATCAAAAATGTCATCACACAGAAGCTAAAATTGATGGTTTCTTCCTAAATCTGATGACCTTTATGGTAGGATGTCACAAATATGGTAAGCTACCACGAATGTCGTCACTTAGAAGCTGGATTCTTCCTAAGGCTGACAACCTTTGTGGTAGGGCATCACAAGTGTGGTAAGCTACCACGAATGTCGTCACTTAGGAGCTGGTTTCTTACTAAGGCTGATGACCTTCGTGGTAGGACATCACAAATGTGGTAAGCTACCACGAATGTCGTCACACTAGTTCCAGCCTGACATGCTGGAGTAAAATAGGAATAACTCTTTGCTCCAATATCAGATTTAGGCAAAATTGGTATTGTTGGAAATATAATTCAATTATTTATCTATTTATAGGTCATGAGATCAAATATTCCAAGTATATTCAGAGATATGATCCTTTGAAGTTGACTATACCAATATCCTTCTCAAGAATTCAATCGATAAGGAATGTTTTGATTCGTCTGATAGTTGGGAGTTATTTGAAGCCTTAATATACATCTAACCTACTCATTAAACTATAAAATAACCATGATGTACTATGCATGAGCTTGGTATATGGCTCTAATATTGGTTGTATTTTTTGGGGTATTACACTCAAAAAAAAGGGAAAGTTTTTGTAGTTAATGCTTGTAAGGGCAGTTTTGAGAAATTGAATAGAAATTTGACTTCTGCTCTTATTTTGACCCTACCCGAGGGTACTGAGGGGTTTTTTGTGTATTGTGATATGTCTTATGTGGGGTTGGGCTGTGTCCTGGTGCAGCATGGTAAGGTCATGGCTTATACTTCCAGGCAACTTAAGGTTCATAATAGAAATTACCCGACTCATAATCTAGAGTTAGCGATTATGGTCTTTTGTTTGAAAATTTGGCATCACTATTTGTATAGGGAATATATGGACATTTATTCAGAACAAAATCTTGTAGTACATGTTCACGTAGAAGGAATTAGACCTCAATTATAGGCAGTGGCTCAAACTGCTTAAGGACTATGACATGAGCCTGCACTATCACTCGGATAAAGATAATGTCATTTTTTTATGCTCTTAGAAGGTTGTCCCCAGGTATTCTATCCCACATTGAGTAGGATAAGAGAGGATTGGTGAAAGATATTCACTGGATATCTAATTTGGAAATTCACCTCTTACACTTTGAGGATGGAGGAGTGATTGTTCAAGAAGTGGTTAAATCATCTCGTAGGACTAAGGTTAAGGAGAAACGAGTTCTGGATCCCATACTTATACAAATAAAAGATGATATGGGTCAGCAGAAGGCTATGGATTTCGAGATTAGGGAAGATGGCATTCTAAGGTACCAAGAAAAGTTAAGCGTTCCTGATGTAGATTGGCTACAGGAAAAGATTTTGACCAAAGCACATGTGTCCATTTATACAATAAATCTAGATTCAACAAATATATATCATGACTCGAAGGAAATTTACTAGTAGAATAATATGAAGAGAGACATGGCAAATTTTTCTACCAAGTATATGGTTTGTCAGAGAGTTAAGGTTGAGCATTTAAGGCTAGGTGGTACTTCTAAAGAGATATCTTTACCAATGTGGAAATATGAAATGATTAATATGGACTTTGTTACGGGTCTTCCACGGTCTCGAAATTAATATGATTCTATTTGGGTCATTGTGGCAAGAATGACCAAGTCTGCTCACTTTTTGCCTACGAGAACTAACTACCTAGGAGAAGATTATGCCAAGTTATTCATTCAGGAGATATTCAAATTGCATGGGGACCTGGTGTCTGTTATTTCTAACCGAGGTATGAATTTTTCTTCTTATGCTTAACGTTCTTTTTAGAAAGGGTTAGGTACTAAAGTGAACCTTAGCACAACTTTCCAACCTCAAATAGATGGGCAAGTGGAGCGTACTATTTAGACCTTAGAGGATATGCTATGGGCCTATGTAATTTACATTAAAGAGAGTTGGGTTGATCATGTACCGCTTATCGATTTTGCTTATAATAATAGTTATCATTCTAGCACCCAAATGGCTCTCTTTGAGGACCCTTCTAATAGAAGGTGTAGGTCTCCAATTGGATGGTTTGAGGTGGATAAAACTAGGTTACTCGGCATACCCGATTCACCAAACGATGGAAAAGGTAAAGGTGATTTGAGAAAGACTTAAGACTGCTCAAAGTCGTCAAAAGTCTTATGCAGATGTGAGGCAAAGGTAGTTAGAACTTGAAGTTAATGATTGTGTGTTCTTGAAGGTTTCTCCTACGAAAGTAGTCATGAGATTTGGGAAAAGTGGGAAGCTCAATCCCCATTACACTAGTCTATATCAAATTATGAGAAGGATTGAGAATGTTGAATATGAATTGGACTTACCTGCGAACGTAGACTTGGTTTGTCCCATATTTCATGTTTTAATGTCAAAAAGTGTATGGTTGATCCTTCCTTAGTACTTCCCATTGAAGATATTGGTGTTAAAGACTCATTGTACTATGAGGAAATGTCGATTGAAATCTAGGATAGGCAAGCCAGAAATTGAGAACTAAGGAAATAGCTTCGGTGAAAGTGCTTTGGAGGAACCAAAAGGTAGAAGAGGCTACATGGGAATCGGAAGATGAAATGAAAGCTACATACCCATTCTTATTTCCAATGGTAGATGAAAGTGCGTAAGGTATGAATTTTACTTCTTCACTTGTTGTATTTCAAATTTATTCTTGAAATCCTGCTATATTTTTCCTATTATTGAGATAAAGGTGTCCTAATATCTTATTTGGGGATGAATGATCTTAAGAAAGGGGGATAATGTAAGACCCCAAAAATTTTGACGAATTTATTTTGGACCCTCCATCTTGCTTAATGAAATTTTTTTACTTGAATCATGATAACGGATGTTAAAAGGATGATTTGGGAGAGTTTCAGAATTTTTAGATAGTGTTCGGGTCATTTTAGGACCCCCAAACCATAGAGGGTCCACGATAGCTGTGTGCCATGCTATGTGCACACCTCGATAAGAATGGGGCACGCCATGTGTATGCCACAATAGTGGTGTGCCACCCCACTGGTCACCAAATGAACAGTTTTCTTTAGTTGGGGTGAGGGTTTTTTGGTTCTTAACCCCATTAAAACGACCTTAAATACTCTCTAACCCCTATTATCAGTTATCAGGTTTTATCATTGTTCTAGTCCTTTTCAACTTCCAAAAGAATCAACTAAGGATTTCTTAAGAATTCAACACTCAGCACCATAAACTCAAACTTTTCTCAAATTCACTCCATCACAAGGCATATTGGAAACTCCCTATTCTACTTATTATATTATTGCATCAAACTACTTGATATTTACATGTTTCTTTGTTGTTTAATTCACACTAGTATTGAGGATTTTTGGTGATTATACTCTTGCATTATTTATTTCATGTTGTAACGGTTTCTTCATGGTTTAAATGACAGATTATGAATTGAATTTATGAATCATGGTAATGGTGGAAATTGGGCAATATGGTTTCTCAATGTTTATGGATTTTTGCATAATGATAATGACATAAACCTGAACCCATATCATAATTTGGTTTCTAAACAAGTATTTCATAATGTTTAAACTGGTTATTGGAAAATTTGCATGATATTAATGGTAAAAAGGTTTAAAAAGTGCCCTAGGCGCTTTGGTTATGGATTTTTTAAAAGAACTGAAACTAAAGTTTAACTGGTTATGGAATTATTGAAATGGTTTGCAAGTTTCTTGGTATGATGGTATTAATGCAGAAATGCCTTGATAAAAGACTCCATGATTGATCTGATGGGTAAAACTAGTTTAATTTGGGTATAAAGGGAATTTGTATAGGTCATCGAGAAGGTGTAGTCCCCGAGGGACCAATACTGAAAACCATGTTTGCCGATGTTGGAGGTCTATGACCATTGTGTCTGCTTTACACAATATATTTTTTCGAGGCTAATTGACAATTGATGACTTTAGCTTAATTTCTCCGGTCCATGCGGCTAACATGAATTGGGGCACTTCTGGTAGGGGGAACTGAACCCATGTAGATTGTGGGTGCTATTAGGTC
The DNA here is from genome assembly GCA_030864225.1 of Capsicum baccatum var. pendulum. NCBI lineage: Eukaryota > Viridiplantae > Streptophyta > Magnoliopsida > Solanales > Solanaceae > Capsicum > Capsicum baccatum. The sequence goes on from CM061556.1 coordinate 230,530,850, forward strand.
GAAAGGAGTTATACAGTTTAGGATTAAATTTTTGAATGATCATGTTTCATGTCCCTTGCCTTTATCTTGATATTTTATTACATTTATAACTGTTGTACATGTGATTTATGACTGGTTTTATTAAATGCAAATATATTTTATCCTTTTTCTTGGGTTGTATGACAGTACTAGCCATACTAACCGTCTCCAGATACTACATCATTTCATGATGTAGGTTATGAGGGTTTTCCTTGTGATCCTGTGTAGCGTTAGGTGGTCAAGTATTTCTGTTGGACAGTTATTGAAGTTGTGAGCCCTCCATACTTCGGAAGGCCTGGTTTTCTTTGTTTTTTTTATTATTCTAGTACTTTTGGTTTTCATCAGGGCTAGTCGGGGTCATGTCCCAACTTGAATGGTTTTCATAGGTTAGAGGCATTATGGACAGTGTTAGGTATTTCTTTGTGTATTTAGTTATTGATTCGCAAACTTGCTCTTTTAATTATTACATCTCTCTGATCCTACTGGTTAGCTTCAACAATTTCATTATTATAATAATACTCTTGAGGTAAGGCTAAGGGGTCATCTCAGGCCTTGGTTGGGTTTGGGATGCCCGTTACGGCCAGGCTCTGGTTCAGGTCGTGACATTCACGTTCTTAAGTGACTGCACTTAACCATTTTCAAAACAAAAGTTCACATTTTCAAGTTACTAATCAACATTTCAAGTAACTAGACTTAATCATTTTCAAGTTTCCAATTCATAGTTCAAGTAACTAGACTTAAGCATTTTTAAGTCATTAAGTTCACAATTTTCAAGTTACTAAACTTAACTATTATCAAGTCACTAGTTTAATATTTGAAGTGACCACTTCACATTTTCAGGTCACTAGTTTACATTTCAAGTCACTAAACTTCATCACAAGTGGTCGATTTTTCATAATATTTTTAAATTATTTTTTAATAAAAAACGACCACTACTTGTCGGTTTTTTAGAAATATTTCTTTTTTCTTTTTACCAAAAATAAACCATAAGTGGTCAATTTTTAGAAATATTTCTTTTTAATTTTTTATAATCAAAAACCGACCGCAAGTGGTCGGCTCTTCATAATATTTTAAAATTATTTGTCTAAAAAAAACGACGAGTAGTTGTTTATTTTTAGAAATATTTTTTTTATATTTTTTAATCAAAAACAAAGCACGTAGAAACATTTATTTTTTTTAATCAAGAATCGACCATAAGTGGTCGGTTTTTCATAATATTTTTAAATAATTTTAAATAAAAAACAGACCATCAATGGTCAGTTTTTAGAAATATTTTCTTTTTATTTTTTTAATTAAAAATCGAGCACAAGTTGTCGGTTCTAATTAAAAAAAAACTTCACATACCTAATATATTTTGTATAAAAATTTAAAAAGAATTTTAAAATAATTATTTAGCAATTTTAAAATATAAAACCAACCACATGTTGTCGGTTTTTCATTCAAAAAATAAAAAAATTGACCATTTGTCATTGTTTTTTTGCGACCACCATCCATGATTGCTTTTTTGTGGACGCTTTTTCTGGGATTTTTTACTACTATAGTAGAGATAAATTTATTGATTCCTAATGTTTCTTTAAAATAGTTGCCTTATGTCTCTATTATTTTATCATTAACCAGTTTAACACAAAAAAATCAAACCAAATCAATAAGAACCAAATGAATGGTTTTTATTTTATTTTTAAGTGATTTGATTTTAGAAATTTAAAAATCAATTAAATTGATTTGATGTTGATTTAGAATCAAAATATGATTCAAACTGAACCATGAATTGTTGTGACTTAAAGTATTTTTTTGTAGTTTCTAAATATAGATTTCATTTCAAAAGTTCTAAAAATGTTATGTCCAAATTTACCGTCAAATAAATTCTGACTCTTAGAATTTAAGTAAATCCTAGACTCTTCTTTTCAAAGCTCAATTGTATAAAACTTGGGCATCTTCACCCATAAACAGCCTTTGTTTCGTCAATTGAAATTCATAAACTTGGCATCTGAAAAAAAGGTATATATCTTTGTATTAATTGAAATTCATATCTTATTTCATTTGATCTATGGTCTCTCTTTTAAAAGAAAATAAATTTAGTTTATATCTTATATGATTTGCTTGTGAATCACTTATCTTAGACCACTTTTTGAATGCTTGGGTGGTTTACTTCCAAAGTGCAGCCAGGCGTGTTTCAAATTGAATTTTTGTGACTTCACACACCATAATTTGATACCAATAGGCCAATCACATTTTTATTAGCTTCATACTCTTAAAAGGTAAAAAGAAAAAAAGATTATGACGCATTCTTCATATAATTTTGACAAAGTATTCTGTGCACAATTCTTATTACAATAAGATGTTTATGACAATGAAACCATGAATTATAACATTAAGTTATGAAAAGAGTATAAACCAATAAAGAGTTAGTGTGACCCAAGTGAGTGAAATACCCACATAGTGCTACTTGATGTTTCCATATCTAAGCATGTGCCATCTTCTTTGGACAAGGAGATTAAGAAGCTTGTACCAAGAGATTTACTAATATATTTAAGGGTAAATGGTCTATCCTTTCAATTTGTCTCCCAACTACAAACAATGATCCAAGCGATTCTACTATGTAATGCCAGTGACTCTACAAACAATTTCCAAATATAAATTTTATTTCAAAACATTTGAAGATTACATGCCCAAAGTTACTTAATATTTTGTCTCTGAGGAGTAAATTAAATCCTAGACTCCTCAATCCAAGCTCAATTGTATAAAACTTGGGAATCTCCACCCATAAACAATGTTAAGTTCTTAGTTTTAATGATTGACAAATTGTATATAAGTTGTATGTTGGGACCTATTTCCTGGAGTTTTGTGATGACAAAGCTACTAAGAATTAGGGAACAGGTTAGGCTTACCTGTCACTGTCATGGTCAATGTATAGTTCAACTGACACAAAGTAGAAAAGTTGGTGGGAAAAGTTGTTGCCACTATTTTTCTTCAACCAATGAGAAGGCTACTAGGTTTTTTTGTGTCATAATATATATTGCTCATCTTTATCAATAAGAAAACCAATACTTCTATATTCTCACAATTAAATATCTTTCTGAGGTGGTGAATCAAATGTTGCAGTTGCAACAGGGAACCTATTGTTCTTCGAGTTGTAATTTTATTTCCTTATTGTAGTTGAGTCTTTGTATTTTGTTCTTACATGATTTTCTAAATTAGCTTATGATTTTAGGGGGTTTGAGGTGCAAAATTTTTCATTATAATCATCTAGTTAGGTAATTGTTCAAGCTAGAGTTAGCTTGTGGAGTCCAGTAAAGTTGGCTGGAGGTTAAAGTAGTAGAGGTACTGCTTGTGTTTCCTTGTAATAGAGTTATTGATAGGGAATAAAGGATTAGAAGGTTAATCCTTGGAGTATGTATTCAAGAAGTTGCTTGAGTATAGTGGAACTTAGAAATCCTATAGGAAGGTCATGATTTTTCTCCCTTGAGCAAGAAGTTTTCAAGTAAAAATCTTATGTCTTCCATTTACTTTATTCCTACACTTCTTACTTTGTTTATCTCCTAGTTCTTATTGTGTGCGTTTGTCTGGGAACAGGTTCTTGAGCTGAGGAGCAACCCATTCTATCCCTTCATTTGGTATCAGAGAAAGGTCCTCCATTAAAAGGTTAACACCTTGGAAGGATCTTGAGAAATGGCAGCTCCTCCAAATCTAGAAGAAGGTCAGTCAACCACCAAACCCTCAATATTCAATGGAGAGTACTATGGGTGGTGGAAAATAACAATGCATGACTTCATCATGGATGAAGATTATGAGTTATGGATGTCATAGTATATGGCACTTTTGTTCCTAAAAGAGCAAGAATAGTTGGTGATGTGACCTCTCAGGTGCCCAAAACCAAGAAAGAGTATGATGATGTTAATAGGAAGAAGATAGAAAAGAACTACGAGGCCAAGAAGATACTATTTGTGTCATTAGTCCTAATGAGTACAATAAGGTCTCAATTTTTGAGGTATCAAAGGAGATCTGAGACTGTCTTCAGAAATACCATCTTAAGCAGTCCAAGTTTGACATGCTAACCAGTTAGTATGAGACATTCACTATGAAGGAAGAAGAATCCATTCAAGAAATGTACACTAGATTCACTACTGTAACAAATGGGTTGTACAGTCTAGGTGAGGTTATTTCACCACACAAGAAGTTTAGGAAAATATTAACATTCTCCCTAAAATATGAAAAAGCAAAGTGGATGTCATTTCTGAAACCAGGGGTCTGAACAAGATGACCATGGATGAACTAGTTAGCAACCTCAAAACCTACGAATTGTTGAAAATTTTTGGTAAGTTAAAAGTTGAGCCCAGGGTGAAATAAATCTGGTCCTCAAAGCCCTAAAAGAGACTACCTATGATGAAGATGAGAAGACAACATATATTGCAAAATGAGTTCTCAAAACTCTGGAAAAATCAGGGGCTATCTTTAGAAGCGAAGAGTCTAGCAAACTTATCAAAGAAGGTAAGGGAAGTGACACTTGTCATAAATGTGGAAATCTTGGTCACTACATCAAGGATTGACCAATGAATAAGATAGAGCACAAGGATCTCATTTGGCAAACTGACAGAAAAAAGGCAAGGATAAAATCCCTGTGAAGTTTGGAAAGAAGGAGAAAACTGATAATTTATCAATCATGTATTAGTTGTATGTTGGGGTGACTAGTCAAGTAACTCGGATGGTTCATAACAAGGAAAAATTTCTCTGTGTTTGTAATGGAAGATGAAGTAACATTTCTTGACTCTCTCTTTTCTCTAATGGTTGATACTGAGAATGATGATGACAACAAGTAACTCTCCTTGACATCAAGAAAAAACTGAAGAATTACTCCCTCAGTAAATTGAGATCTCTTGCATCAGTGTTGATTGATTTATTGGATGATCTTGTTAAGGCAAAGAAAATTTAAGTGAAGCCTTTGAAAAATATGAGGAAAAAGTGGTAGAACTAAGTGTACAAGTAGCTAAGCACACAAGTGAGGAGGCAAAGCTAAAGGAAGATCTAGCAAATTATGATGAAGAAATAATAGAGCTAAGTGTGCAAGCGGCTGAACATCAAGGTACTTATAAGACACTATCCTATGAGAATAATCTTCTGAATAAAAGACTAGATGAAATTATCAAGCAAAATTGTAAAGGAAAAAGTGAAGGAAGCAGGATACTGGAAGAAGAATTGACTGAAACCAAGGCCAATATGACTACTTTACTTGAAAAAAAACTTAGTCCTTGAAAGGGAACTAGTTCGGGAAAGGACAGAGCTGGAGAAATCTCTCAAGTGGACTACTCTTCTACAACTCAGTTTTCCAGTATAAGGTCTAGCAGTAGGCAAGGCTTGAAATATAACTCTCAAATGTCCAAGGCACAAAATATCCTTTCTCCCATCATTCATACAAAGGAAAAAGATACTTTTTTATGCTTTCACTATCGCAGAAGAGAAATGTGTCCATCCAGGACTTATACTCAAAGAGTGATGAGGATTACTGCTTCAAGAAGAAAGAAGGAAAGCTTACCTTGTTGGGCAAAAAGAAAGTTAATATTTTCTTTGTCCTCATATTGGGAACCAAGATTGGAATAGGTTTCTAAGACCGCTAACTAACCCTTTATGTAGGGATAGGCAAGAAGAGGTAGTCAATAAGGATGATGATAACAATAGTTGTTCAGAGCACATATTTGAATATCTAAATATCATCTCTTGTTGAAGGGACTTTGGGGAGGTAATGGTTCCTTGATGATTGAATCAAGGATTAAAATTGTTTTTATGATGAGATAAGCTCGGTGTACAATTTGAACCCCCTACAGTCCTGAAAGATCTATATCTAATGGATCCTTGAGGAAAGTCAGTAGGGAACTGGTTGAATAGAACAAGGAAGAATAGAAGTAATGGAGTTTGATTGATGACTGGTTACTCTCTCAATCTTTCTCGTATGGCAATGAATTGGTGAATAGGTATCCCTGTTAGATGATGTCTTATGTGTCTAATTCAGTCTCATATCTTTGCAGATATACATCCATGGAAAGGAGAGAAAGATATGAAAGAAGTGGTGAGACATCACAAAGTCATTGAATTCGATCATGACCTGATTCCTAATCAGGTCAGTACCACTTTCCATCCCTAAATAATAACCATTCCTTAATATTTAATTATTGTGTCCTGTCACTTTTTTGACACTTTCAAAAGGTTGTCACTTATATTTTGAACTCAACAGTCGCATCCATTTAACCGGATATGTTCCCTCAGATGCATCATATCCTTTAATCTCATTCGTCCTCTTTTGCTATATACAAAGCTCAAAATTAGATTATTTTTTCTCTCTGCTTGAAAAATCTCTCTCATCAAATCTCATTAGTTCCCTAACCATTCAAAGATCTTGTTTCTCTTGTCATTCTCTGATACTCCATCTCCAAATTAAGCGTCAAATTCAGCCATGCGTAAAAAGGTAAGAGCTTCAAACTAGATTCTCTCAAGTACCAAACCTCCTAGTTGGGAACCTCTCTCACCAACACTGTTCACTAGGAGGGAAAATGACCTTCTTGAAAGTACTAATGATAATGATATGGTACTTTCACCCAGTCTCTATCTATCAGGTAACAGTAAAGGTGGCCATAGCGATACCACTCATCTTGCTAAATCTTCAAGAAAAACCCCACTGTTGTCGCAAGTGGCCATAGAAATACCACTCATCTTACACATTACTATGAAAAAATTAAACTAAAGGTAATAAATAATCTTAGTATATCTATGACATTGTATACTACTAAAAAACAAGTCATAATTTAAGTATTAAACTAATAAAAATGTGATTGGCGAATTGGTATGAAATTTTGGTTTGTCAAGTCACAAAATTCCAATTTGAAACACGTTTGACTCTGCTTTGAAAAGCAAAGTAAAGCACAAAAGCAATCAAAAATTTGCCTAATAGAAGTCATTTTATATACATTTAATCTCAAACTAAATCAACTGTTCAATGGATTCACAAATCATACAAGATATAAATGAAATTTTTCTTTTAAAAAGAAAAAAGTAGAGACCACAGATCTAATGAAATAAGATACGAATTTCAATTAATGAAAAGAGATGTACCTTTGAATTTTCAGTAAAGCGCTTTATACAGAATGAAGAGAATGTTGTTTATGGGTGGAGATTATCATGTTTTATACAATTGAGATTGGATAGAGGAGTCTAGGATTTACTTAATTACTAAGAGTCGAACTGTTTAAGTGTGACAGTAACTTTAGGCATGTGATGTTCAAATGTTTTGAATAAAATTTATATTTGAAAATTGTATAAAATTTGGGCATATAATATAGGTAAGCTAGAAATTGGATTTGTACGGTAAGTTTACTAGGATTAGAACTTAATAAAAGAGTCTTGAAGGATACTTGAGCAATTTGCAAGAAACTAATTTTTAGGATGAATTGATTAGTGACACTAAGTAACTAGAAGGAAATTATTTGGATAAATTTTAAGCAATTTTATCAGTAATAAATTCCAGAAGAATTTTCCTAAACGAGTAACATTTGAGCTTAATTAGAAAAAGTTATAGATATAAGCTGTCTAATTATGTATTGTAGCAACAGCTTGATAGAAGACAGAGGGGTTTGGAGAGCGTTAAATGTATGCTATCTCTTTTTGTTGTTTCAACAACCAAATCTGCATCATCCAATTGCATACACTACAACATGATGCAGATTTGGTTGTTGAAACAATAAAAAGAGAACAATGTTAAAATTGTAGGTTTTGTTTTCGACTTCCATGTTTACCCTTGGATTTGTACATGTGGTTAAGGGCACGTGGACTGAATTGATCAATTAATAAGATTATAATTAAACCTTGTAAGTAATAAGCAAAAAAGGAATAATTGAACGATGTGAACTGAATATAAGATTGAATTGCCTTGAACTCCTAGGAAATTGGTTGATAATGAAGCCGGAGAATGTAGTGTGGAACACTAAGAATGTAAGAAGAAAATAGCTTTGATAACTTTCAGCGAGCACACCCTCCAACCTCTTCAACCAGAGAGGGGACATGTTAGCTATTATTGAAGTAATTTTTCATTTTCTGGTGTGTATGTCATCAATTTAATGCTGGTTTAGGCGCTTGTCGAAAGAGCAATGCATGACTTGCTAAATCTTAAAGAAGAATCTTGCATCACACTGAAGGGGAAACAGCCATGTTGCAAATGACCAATCATATTTTCCTTCTCGATAATTTCTCTGCATGTACTTGAAGTCTGTATTATGGAACTGGAAATCATACTGTATATACATAACTGAGAAGCATCATAAAGTTTGTTCTTAGCACATGAAGCTATATACTATATGGAGATGATCATTTGACCAGCTGTTCCTCCTTCTTAGCTTCTTCAAGCTCTCGAAGACCCCCGACCTTTTGTTCAATCTCCTCTATCAGTTCCTCGCGCCATAGCTCCGCTCTGGCTGCTTCTTCAATGTCTTCTTGCTGCACCACCACAAAATCAAATTTGTAGTGTCACTCACTAAACATTTTGCAAGATAATTATCCTAGCATTATACCTTGTAAAGATACCTGTATATTTTGAATAGGACATTTAGATATGAGAATTTATATATGCTTTCTTCACGAGTTAATGTTGAAAGAAATTCAGACAATTCGAAACTAGCTAGTATGACTTCGACATTTATATGCATAGATTGTATCAGTAAATATGTCTTTTTAGAAAAGAGAGATGTTCTTTTAACCAAAAAAACCTCTGCCCACTCACATCTACAAGTAAAATTATGCTTTTTTGTATCAGGATTTAGATGGCAATTAACTCTTCAAAAAGTTTTATTCGCCTATCAAAGCGATAATTCTCAGCTCTTAATATTAAAGGGTAGCCCGATGCACTAAAGCTTCCGCTATATTCGGGGTCCACAGAAGGGCTGGACCACGAGGATATATTGTACGCAACCCTACCTTACATTTATACAAGGGGTTGTTTCCACAGCTTGAACCTCACCTCTTGTTCAACAATAACTTTACTAGTTACTTCGAGGCTCCCCTTCACTCTCAGCTCTTAATATTGATGACTCAAAATTATAAACATTTCGTTGTAGTGAATAAGAACAAAGTCACTGTGCGAAACTTATTGACAAAGGCTAGTGTTTCCCTTTAATACTCTAACCATACGCATGCGCACACATTTGTCACAAATTCTCTTATCTCAAAAAGATTGTACCTTCTCATAGACCCAATGTCCAGTACCATCACCTCCATCTCCTCTGTATTGTTCTGAATCATAGTAGGGATCCTAAAAGAGATACATAATGAGACCAAAAATACAACTCTATTTTACGAAGTTTAATTTCCAAAGACATAACTATCTGGAAAAGCTTACTTTGGTAGAACCGAAGAAACAACATCCCCAAACAGTGAACATGATGTAAAATGTGTCTAAAATGGGAAAACAAAATTAGATAAGTCAACAATAATCATAAATTCACGAAGCAATCGATCTTTGGATGACTATATATATGTATAGTACTCACAAACATTCTTCATGGCTTCATCACTAAGGTGCCAAACAGATTTGTGAGTTATGAGGTCTCTTTGACCTTCCATATGCTCAACTAATACTGCCATTAATGGCCAATCCGGGAGTGCCTTCACTATAGAACAAGAATTTCTTTTGCTCTGCCCGACTTGAATCTAATGATTACTCGAAAAAAAATACCAGCAGTTCAATTAATGATGAGAATTATATAATTACAACAACTGATCCAACATACAAGTGCACGCACCAACTCTATCGATCATGTTAAATCATTTGTGCAATTTAACTGACATACAAGTGCACCAACTCCATTGATCGTGTTACATCATTTGTGCAATTTAACTAACATACAAGTGCACCAACAACATTGATCGTATTACATTGGAGAAATTTAACTAATGTAACATACCTGGTGCCTGCCATATCCAAGTGCGGAGCTTGAACAATGCCTAAGCTGTGAAAGGGAAAAAGAGCAAAGTAAGCGCGCTGAAGGAATAATAAAATTGACAAAAATGAATTTGAGATAAAGTAAGTAATTATGGTTTAACTGATTTAGTGAAAGGATTCAACTCTAATTTAGGAGTGTGGAATTGAATAGCGGGTTTGACGACTGTGAAGCTCATTACAGCTTCACCCATGAAAGGTTGTTACAGCTTTGAGTTTGAGATAATTACTTTGGCTTCCTCTGTTCCTTTTATCCTAGTTATAAGGTTAGGAATGCCGATAAGAAAATTCGTATTTGGGAACCACTGAAAGTGGATAGTATTTTGCTAAAATAGCCAGGCTTTAAAGGAGTTTAAGTTCAGAAATAGCCCTTGGTATAATTTGTCCCCCCACAAAAAAAAGTTTTACAAAAATGATCTCCCTGAGGAGTGTGATCTTAATTTTTTTGGTTCCTGATCTTAAATTTTTTGGCTCCACCTGATAATTTCTTTCATACAGAAAACGTATCACCTGAACTTTAATAAATGGTACAGATTCGTCATATTTTAAGCATAAATATACTTTTGTCATTAATGAAAAGATATATATATATACCCCTAAACTTTAATAAATGATACATATATATCCTCTGTCATACTTTAGGAATAAATATACTCTTGCGTTAATGAAAAGGTACAAATATAATCCTGAACTTTGATAAATAGTACAAATATACCCTCCGTCATACTTTAGATATAAATATATCCTTACCATTAATGAAAAGATACATATATACATTTCTCACTAACGACAGGACACGTGTCACAATCTTGTTCATTTACCCTTTTTTTTAATTTAATCTATCCCTACCCTACTCGAAAATAATTTTATTTTAACCCATATACCTATCGAAATAATAACTCAACCCTGACCCGGTCTAATAGAACCTTCAAGGCATATATCTATTCATGCATATTCATTCTATATTTCTCTTTCTATTAGACCGGATCGAGTTTGGGTTATTATTTGGATCGAGTTATGGGTAAATTAAAATTATTTTGGGGTTGAGTTGGGATAAATTAAATTAAAAAAAGTCGAATGAACAGGATTGTGACACAGGTCCTATCGTTAGTGAGAAAGGTATATATGTACCTTTTCATTACAGCAAGGGTATATTTATACCTAAAGAATGATAGAGGGTATATTTGTACCATTTACCAAAGTTTAGGGTGTATATATACATTTTCATTAATGGTAAGAGTATATTTGTACTAAAGTATAACAAAGGGTATATTTGTACCATTTATCAAAGTTCAGGAATATATTCGTACCTTTTTTTGTTTTTCATAAAACAGTCGTTCACAACATTTTAAGACAATGAATCTACACAATTGATCAGAACTTCTATCTTGTAAACAAATATTAGAACTTAGCGGGAATAAAAATTCAAGACCACATGCTTTGTAAGACAAAAATTAAAAATCAAACATTCAGGAGACAAAACCGCACACATTAGGAGGCATAATTTCATAGGCTTGAAAGACCTTTGGTGTCCAACAAAAAAAAATGAAAAGACAAAAGCAATCGCAAACAAAATTAGTAAAAGTTTATTTCTTCTCAAGATTGTTGATGTTGTGGTGAAGTGAGTAGTTAGTCTCTATGATTTCCCCTAATTTGTTTCCCTCGGAAGACCCTAGGGATGCTATTAACAAGGTCCGATCCTCTGACACTATTAGTATTTGGGTTCTCATCCCTTAGCTATCCATTATTCCTTTTACATACTTAAACTTCACTTTCTTTGTATTAAATCATCTTGTGATGACAAGATGGCTAAATTTTTATTCATGTGGGCCCACTCAGCAATCATGTGTGCTTTAATACAAAGAGAGTGGGGGCTTTGATCTAAAAGTCACAAAAGAGATTGAAAATGAGGTATAGGTAGCTCAAGACAATTACTTTATTATACATTAAGAAAGTTGGGTAAGTTTGAGAATAGACCACAAGTTTTTAAATTTACACTTTGATAAAATATTTACCTCATATAATCGAAAATGAAGGGAAAAAAGGTGTGTTTCTCTCTCTTCTCATCCATTATTATTTTCTCTCTCTTAGCGACTTTTGTTGTTCATTGTTGTTGTTGCTTTATTCATCATCTTCTGCTTCATTATCATCATCTTTATCTTCTTCTTGTTGACCATTTTTCTTGTTGTTGTTACCGCTACTGCTGCTATTTGACCAATTTTTTAGGTCAAGTTTTGTTTCGTATATCACTTTCCACTTTGGCATTACTTTATAGGAGACTTTGGTAAGTCAAATTATGATTTTTAGTTTAATTTATCGTTTGGGTAATTGCTATTGTGCTTTTTTTTCAACAATGGATAGCACGCGAAAATGAATGCAACGTAAGAGCCATCTGTTTAAACAGATCAATTATCTGTTACGACAGACGAGCCATATGTTGCAACGGAAGACTTATATATTGGATTCATGTTTATGGTTCTATAGTGTTGTAACATGAATCGAACAGATGGGTCATCTGTTGCAACAGACTAGTTATTTGTTGCAACAGGGTAAATATTTATTGCAACAGATTAGTAACCTATTGCAACAGAACCTGAACTCGATTCCAACAAACATGTCATCTATTGCAACAGATTAGAAACCTATTACAATATAACTTGAACTCAATTCCAACAGACGTGTCGTCTTTTACAATAGGTAAGTCATATGTCATAACAGGTTAATTATCTGTTGCAATATATCACCCATCTGTTGAAATAAACTTCAAAGATTTCTTAGTGCTGTAACATCTATTCCAACAGGCGTTTCATCTATTGCAATAGATGTATAGTCTATTGCAACATATGATTCACCTGTTACAACAGATGAATCATCTGTTGAAATCAACATCAGGAGCGTAACATGAATCCCAACAGGTAAATAATCTGTTGTGACTGATCACTTACCTATTGCAACTTATTTTTCACCTGTTACAACAGAGTACACATCTATTGGGATTCATGTGACAGTACTAAGAAATCATTATTAATTTATTTTAACAAATGACTTTATTTAGGTACCACTAATGGAGGGATCAATAACAATAGGGATGGATTGTCATGGTCAATGGATCGAAAAGAGCAATCGATATGTATGATGTTAAAAGAAGGGTGAAATACTAGAGACGATAGCAATGACAGTCCAAAGTGATGTTTCGTATGATGATTTTATGAACTTAATCATCAACTATTATGGACTGAATTATCAATCGGAAGAACTCGTCATCAACTGCATGCATAGCTCCTTTGAAAATCAAAGGGTACCACCTTGCAAGATAACCGATCAGGTTCGGTTGCGTGCTTATCTTAGTGATTCATTCAGGCCGATATTAAGGGTGTACTTGGTTAAAAAAATGAGAGAGAATGAGAACCAAAATGTAGAGAACAATAATAACAAGACATCTTTGATGATAGGTTGGATGATCTAAACATGAATATTCCATATGATGATCAAACACCTATGCCCATTGATGCGACCAATACGGTGGGCAGTTTTTCTAGATCGACGCAGTCTGGCAATCATCAAGACGACGAGACCAGCTTTTACAATAAAATGTCATTCAAGGACAAGAAATAACTATCTACTACTTTGTTTATTTCTTGCTTGAAAAAAGATTTCAGAATAACGAAGGTGATTAATTCGAGCAAAGTCTTTTGCTACAAATGTGCTAATCTGAACAGCAAGTGATGAGTGAGAACAGTGAAGTACTTAAGTTCAGACAGATTCGTCATTCATAAACATAAAAAGTATCACACATATGGTTCGGAGCATATTTTGGGCCAAAATCCTCATGCCACGGCAAAGGTCCTCGATGAATATTTCAAGAATAGATTCTGCAATAGCAAAGTCCCTTCTACAAGGGTTATAGCCCATCAAATCCTTATGAAATTGGGTGTCTTGGTCAGTAATTGGAAGATATATATGGCCATAGGGATTGCCAAGGACTTGGTTAGAGGGACACACGAGCATGGGTATGCAGTCCTCGATGCCTACCATTACATACTTGAGTCCACAAATCTCGAAAGTAAGACGGTTTTGCATGTTGATAAAAATGGAAAGTTCAAGTAATTTTTTGTATCCTATGGTGATTGAATTCAAGGTTTTCAACATTTGATAAAAGGCATAGCCATCGATGGTACCTTTTTGAGGAGCAGATATAATGGAGTTCTGCTAGCGGTGGTGGCACAGAATTCAGAGAATCACATCTTTCCTATCATTTTTTGTGTAGAGGACAAGGAATATGATGCCTCTTATGGATATTTTTTTGAACAACTATGAAGCTGCATCAAAGATACTGAATAGTTGTGTTTTGTTTCGGATAAGCATCCAAGTATTCCAAAGATGGGTTCAATTTTGTTCACTTTAGCTATCTTTGGTTGGTTGCATCAGGAATCTTAGAGAGAATATTCTGATCAACTTTCACAATAAAAGGTTCGTTACTCTTTCTTATAGAGCAGCTAAAGCATATAGTAGAGAGAAGTTTGTAGACCATTTGAATCAAATAGTGGATATGCATCCCAAGGCAGCAGAACATCTTGTACGTTCGATTTTGAGAGATGTAGTTGGGCATTCTGTCTGGCAAATAGGTACATTTTTATAAATTTAATGTCTTGTTTGAGTTACAAGTTTAGTATAATGTCGTACTAAGTAATTCTTTTGTATATATACAATATTATGACGTCAAACATAGCTGAATCGATAAATTCATTGTTTGGTGATGAAAGAGAATTTTCCATCGTGGCTCTATTTGAAATAATAAACAAGAAGTATGGCCAATTTTTTCATGAAAGGCGTGTGGAGTTCGAGGACGCAGGAACCCCATTTGATTTAGAAGCTGAAAAAATAAAATCAACGAACATCAGTCTGGGGAATAGGTTATTATCTCATCAAATAGCAGATTACAAGTTCAGTATCAACGGTCATGGTGATGTTGCCACGGTCGATCTTCAAACAAGATCTTGTATGTGCAGAGTTTTTGACTTGGACAAAATACCCTATCTACATGCTATGGCAGCGCTTCAAGCTCAATACGATGCAAAATATGGAACTAAAATTTATGAGTACTCCTCTCCATATTATTCGATGGAAAAATATACAATGGCATATAATGGGCATATTACTCCTGTGCCTACCAAAGAATCTTGGGTTGTTCGTGCAGAGCTTTTGGGGAGATTAATACCTCTTCCACATATTGACCCAAGCACTATCAAACTGGGAAGGATCTCATATAAAAGGAGGCATATAGTCGAAGAATCATTTCCATCAAGAAGAAACAAGTGCTCTATAAGAGCGCTGGCCACAAAAGAACTACATGCCCGGATCGTAATCCACTATGATCGTTGTAATTGCAAAAACTTGTGTTGTTGTTTGTTGTGGACTTTTATATTTTTAAATCAGTGTTGTGAACGTAAATGTTATCATTTATTATATAAAATATCATTTTTAATAACTTGTGCATCAATAAAAAGAAGCAAAACATGAACTAAATACAGCAGACCAAAAAATTAGTTTCAATAGATTACCCATCTATTGCAACAGATGGACATTCGCTAGAAAAACACAATACAGTTCATCAAACTGGAATGTTTTTCTCTAACAGATGACAAATCTGTCGCAACGGATGGATAATCTGTTGATAGAAACCCAACCGATGACCAATTTGTTCCAACACATGGTTCATTTGTTGAAAGAACAAAAGCCAAAATTGCTATTGCTACTGGATTCAAAATTGCTCTTTACCTCCAACTATCGACATGTCAACATGTTTAGAAAAAGAAATAGATAGAATGAAAATTAAATAAGAATTTAAAAGTCAAAGTCGACCAAAAATAATTTTTTCATTAAATGAAAAATAAAATAGATTAGGTATAGATCCGATATAGAAAAATTAAAATGCGTACGCTAAAATAAAAAACACATTTTAATTATTATTATTATTATTATCATCATCATCATTATTATTGTCAGTTGGCCAATCGTCAACCGGCAGCAGCAGGGCCCTCATCAGCCTCTGCATCTCTCTGAGCATTCTTGCTCTCACGGCGACCAACTCCCTCTGCAGGTCATTAACCTGCCTCTGAAGTTCCCACGTTGTGTCGCGAAGAATATCAATGTCCCAAATATGATCACCCATATCTAGAACACACATGAATTGACAAAAAACATAAACACAAAAGTAAAGAAAAGAGTCTGAATGTAATACAACATATACTACCAACTGGTAGATTTATGTAAAAAAAAACTTACCTCAATGAGAAAGGAATATGCTCCTTGAATAGAAGTGGTTGAAGATGTAATACGTAAAAGACAAAATGCAAAAAATAGAAAAAAAAGTAGAGTTGAATGAAGATTAAGGAGGGACCTATTTATAGAGGATTTAATTTGAATGTGTTAGGCAAAAAGACACAACTGTTCAGCTCCATTATATTAATTACATTCAAACTGCAGGTTTTTTGTTTTCTGCGAAAAGTCACGAATTTTTCTTTTACATTCAAACTTCTGACCTTTTCAAAATGATTTGAGACTTAATAACAGCCGTTATTATTGAGCTGGTGCAACAGATTGTCCATCTATCACAGTAGATGATCTGTATGGGCAACAGTTAAGACATCTGTTGCAATATATAGATTATCTGTTGCGACAAATGGACCATCTATTGGAGGAGATTTATTGATTTCTTCTAACAGTTGATTCATCAGTTACAACAGATGGGAAATTTGATTCATCAGTTGTTTTGAATGTGTTAGACGAAAATTCCCAACTGTTCACCTTTTTTTTAATAGTCATCACACACCTCAATTAATTAAAATTGGTGATTGTTTTATTATAGAAATAGAATTAAAAACAAAAAAGGTGAAAAGTCACGACTTCTAGCACTTGTTTATTCTTAACGGGCAAGCAGTCCGCTAGCATTGAAGATGGTTACCCTTTTAGTCTCCGTACTCTTGTACACTACTTAACAATGGAAATTGAAGAATAAACACTGTCTAACATTGATGGGGTAGGAACAATAAGGTGTGTGCAGATTAATGGATCCACTTTCAAACGTGGAACTTATATATTATTGATTAGGCTATCATGACCGACACATATAAAGCACAATGATTTTGTGAATGCAGTTTTTAATGATTAGACATTGATCCTTAAAACAAGATCTTGCATTTTACAATTTATTTTGATAGGTGATAACTAACAAAACCGAAGGGTTCCAAGATGGTGGTGTTGATACCCTATTACAATTTAGTGACGGTTTTGCTCATGTTTATGTGTCAAGATTGGAGAAAGGTTCAAGTTTTTTATGGAAGTATAAATATCCAATAGTGATTGGATCAATTTTAATGGTGCAATAGACTTTTGAAAGGCCTCCAAAGCCTTGCACTACAGCAAACAAGAATGGAAAACCAATAAAAAATTTTCTAGTCCAAATTTATATGGATGGGTTGCTCGAGGAGACTACTATTTAATAGAAGGTGCTTGGGAGAGTACCTGTGCAGAAAAGGAGAGGTGGAAAAGATCATATATCATCTTAGACCTTGCTTAAGAGGAAACACAGGGAAACAAAAAACTTCTAGCCAATCTGGCCAATAAAATTTACTTGAGAGATGAAAAAACTAAATGAGCGTCACATGTGGAAATGTATCCAAATATTAAAATCTGTCAGTTATTCTTGAAAAATAAAAATGCTTAAAAGGACTGGAGCTAAACACTTTGCTAGGGACTGTGACTAGCGAGTCTGGCCTCAATGAAGGCCCACAAAGTGCACAACCAGAACTCTAAGAAAGCAGCTTGGCGAGCATAGAGGATTTATAAGATTTTCAGTCAAGAATGAAACCAGAACCAACAACTCCAGAAGTAAAAATAATGGAATCCAAGGCATCAATTTCTGAAGTCTAACTTGCATCCCATGCCTTCTATTTGTGGTTCTGATCAGGTCAGTGGTAGTAGAAACAAAAAGGTCTGAAGTTGGGAAGAAATTCTATGCCTTGTTGTTTCCACTACCTTTGACCAGACCAGAGCCATAAACAGGAGGCATGGGATGCAAGTTTAACTTGGGAAATTTCCACCTTGGCATGATCCCTTATTTTTACTTCAGGAGTTGTTGGTTTAGGTTTCATTCCTGACCGAAAATCTTAACACCATCGGTGCTCGCAAAGATGAAACCTTAGAGTTTTGATCCTGCATTTTATGGGTCTTCATTCAGGATACTCTAGCCACTAATAAAGTGCACAGGTCCAATCCATTTCAGCATTTTTCTTTTCAAAATGGACTGATGGATTTTCATTATTGGATAACTTTCACATTTGTAGCTTATTCAATTTTTTAATTTTTCATGTCAATTTCACCAGCCAGTTTTACTACATTTTCCTTCCTACCCTGTGTTTCTTCTTTAATAAGGTCTAGTTGATATATGGTCTTCTCTACCTCCCCCTTCCTACATAGGTATTCTTCAAATCACCTTCTGTTGTATAATAGTCTCCTCAGCATCCCATTCATATAAATTTGGACTAGAGAAATAACTATATACATTTCCATTCTTGTTTGAAGCAGTTTGAGGCTTCAAAGGCCTTTCAAAAGTCCATTGAACCCTTAAAATTAGTCCAATCACTATTTGAATATTTACACTGCCACCAAAAACTTGAACTCTTCTCCAAACTTGACACATAAACATTACTATAATCTTTATTAAATCGTAACAGGGTATCGACACCACCTACTTGGTCCCTCATCCTTACTAGTTCAAAGCTAACAATCTTAACTGTAAAATGTCATGTCTTGTTTAAAAGATTAAACCCTAATAGTTAAAGAACCAATATTCACAAAATCAGTGTACTGTATGTGTGTTTTCATGATAGGTTGATCGGTAATACATACCTCCCACATATAAAGTGGTTCCATCTGCAAGTAGCTTACTCCTCTGAACCCATATTTACTCTAGCCTTTAATGTTGGTTGGGTAAAAGTTGATCTAGTTTCACTTCCTTTTATCCGCAACAAGATAAAAATATTTGATGTCAAACAAGAGAAGAACAAAAAAAACATTACAAAAGGGTAATACAAAATTGAATGAATCTATAGATGACCCATCTGATACAATAAATTTCCTATTTATTCAACAGATGAGTCATTTGTTACAACAGATAACGCATCTGTGGCAACAGATATATGACACGTTGCAACAGATGAGTCATCTATTGGAATAAATCAAACCAGCCTTGTTACTGATTTTATTTCTTCCAACAGTTGCTCTGTCTGTTCCAACAGTAGATTTATCAGTTGCAATATTTAAGAAAACTATTTCACAACACCAATAGCATCAATAACAAAGAAACAACACCATATGTTTCAATACCATCAACAACACAAGTACTACATGTTCCAACAACACCAACACCCCCAACAATAGCACCATCAAAGTAACAAATAAAAGACATAAAAAATGATACTGACAACGAGGCTTTTTAAGTTCTTTCAACAGATGACTTTTTTTGCATATTTTAATAAAAATAATGGTTCATTCATTCAAGACTTAAAAGTCATCTTTTCTTCAATTTTCTTAATAAATAGGAAACTAGTAATGGGTAAATCAATAATAACAACAGATGTAAATATCTTATTTAAATAACATACAAAGAAGAAAATCAGAAAGAAAGAGCATTAGTGAATCATACCTGTAATGTCGAAAAAGCAAAGGGATCAGAATACCCATTTTAATCAAGAAAAGATATTGATCGATTGATATCTGAAAGGATTCTCATGCAAAGAAGGAGAGAAAAGAGAGGAAAAAAGGAGGAGATTGTGATTATCCTAAAAAAGAGAGAAAGAGAATTCTGAATAAAGAAGAGAAGAGAGTGAGTTAAGTTAATTTGTGGCTGAAGAAGAGAGAATTCTAGAGATGGATTTTAAATATTCATTAATAACTTTAAGGAGCATGAGGAGATGGTGACATTGAAAAGACAAGATAAGACTATTCAAGGAGGAGATTTTTAAGCTATCCAAGTAATATTTTTTACCGTCTTAGAAAATTAGGAAATTGCTTTAAAATTAAAAAAAAATCTTAAAAAATAAAAATAAAAAAAAGATCTTAAAACATATAAGTCATCTATTACAACAGATGACAATTTCTGTTTGAAAATTTCCAGCGGCTAAGTAATCTATCGCAACAGATGGCAACGCCTATTTGATAATTTACAACAGATAGTTAATCTGTTGCAGTAGATGATATAATCTATTTGATAAATTCCAACAGATAAGTCATCTGTTGCAACAGGTTGAATATTTATTTTTATACAATTTCAATTGAATTCATATACTCAACTACAACTTTAATTGATTTAGCTAGAACTAGGGGTGAGTTCACAAGGTCAACTACAACTTCAATAAGAAATGAGTCTTTGGCAATCGCATGATGTTGGTATTGCGTTCCTCCCGACCTGAGTCTTCGATCGATCACTCTGACTTAAAACGATACTTATTACCTCATTATCAAGATAATACTTCAATTGATTTAGCTAGAATTAAGGATGAGTTCATAGGGTCAACTACAACTTTAATTGAGTCTTTGGCAATTGGATGATGTTGGTATTACGTTCTTGACGACCTGAGTGGTCGATCGATCAATCAGAGTTGAAACCATTCTTATAACGTTATTATCAAGCTAATACCTAAATTGATTTAGCTAGAACTAGGGGGGAGTTCATAGGGTCAACTACAACTTTAATTGAGTCTTTAGCAATTGCATGATATTGGTATTACGTTCCTCCCAACTTCAATCGTTGAACGATCACTCTGAGTTAAAGTAATTATTATTGCCTCATTATAAATCTAATACCTAAATTGATTTAGCTAGAACTAGGGGTGAGTTCATAGGGTCAACTACAACTTTAATTGAGTCTTTGGCAATTGCATGATGTTGGTATTGCGTTCCTTTCTACCTGAGCCAGCGATCGATCACTCTGAGTTGAAATAATTTTTATTACCTCATTATCAAGATAATACCTAAATTGATTTAGCTAGAACTAGCGGTGAGTTCATAGGGTCGACTACAACTTTAATTGAGTCTTTGGAAATGTATGATGTGGTATTGCATTTCTTCTGACTTGAGTCATCAATCTATCACTCTGACTTTAAACGATTCTTATTACCTCATTATCAATCTAATACCTAAATTGATTTATCTAGAACTAGAATGAGTTCATAGGGTCAACTACTTCTTCAGTTGAGTCTTTGGCAATTACATGATGTTGGTAATGCATTCCTCTCGACCTGAGTCGTTGATCGATCACTCTGAGTTGAAACAATTCTTATTACCTCATTATCAAACTAATACCTAAATTGATTTATTTATAACTAGGGGTGAGTTCATAGGATCAACTACAACTTCAATTGAATCTTTAGCAATTGCATAGTGTTGGTATTGTGTTTCTCCCAACCTAAGTCATCGATCAATCACTCTGAGTTGAAATAATTCTTATTACCTCATTATCAAGCTAATACCTAAATTTATTTAGCTAGAACTAGTGGTGATTTCATATGGTCAACTATATTTTCAATTAAGTCTTTGGCAATTACATGATATTGGTATTGCGTTCCTCCCGACCTGAGTCGGTGATCGATCACTTTGAGTTGAAACGATTCTTATTACCTTATTATTAAGATAATACCTAAAATACATTAGTGTTCTAGTTGAAATGAATACACTTTAAAAATTACGTATATCTTTTAAAATTTACAAAAATAATTAAGATCAACTCGGACCAAATTAATATTTTCAAAACTTGTCATTCTTTTCTAAAATACAAATCAACCCATACAAATCATCCATTTGCGGAAAAAAAATTTCATCATTTCAAATCTTGACTTCTCGCTCTTTTCTTTCTCTCTCAACAATACATACAATAACTACCCAACAAATTGCTCAAACCTTCACAACAGATCAATTTTCTTTTCATTTTCGATCACATAGGTGTTATTTTTGACTTCATTCTCGCTTGTATCCATCGTTTCTCTATCTTTATAGGTAACAAAGTTTGAGAAGAGTTCTATATTTGTTTTTTTAAAAGAAATTAGGGATTTTAAGTTAATGATAAAAAACAAGACTTTTATTTGTATTATCTTTGAGAATGGATTTACAATTTTGAGTTTTGATGATAAAATCATAGAAAGAACCTGAGAAAATCTTAATTTTTGTCACAGTGTTCCGTTGACTGTCGTGGTATTATTGGATGGTGTTTGTTGTGATGGTGGTCGTGGTGGTGGTGGTCGTGGTGGCACTGGTGGTGTTTGTGGTGATGGTTGGTAGTAGTGTAGTGTCATTGGTTGGTAGTGTATGTGGTGGTTGTTGGTGGTGTCGGTATTGGTGGTGTTTATAATGTAATTTTTAAAATTTATGCATACATCAATTGTAATGTAATTTTTATTCTTTTGTTGTTTGTAGGTAAAACATGTCTCCCAAAATAAAAGAACGTAAAAGTGGATCAACTTCTGACCACCTAACAAAAATGGCTACAATACAGAGAGATTCGAAGGAGCTTCATGAACAATCTCAGTCAGGGAAAAGTAAAGCTGAAGAAAGATATGAAAACGATGTTGAGGGAGGTAGACAAGGGTTTGTAGATGGTGATGAGGAAAATGAAAGTGAGAAGGAAGAATAAGAAGATAAACAAGAAGGAGGGAAGTAGAAAGTGAGAAAGAGGATGATCATCAACATAATGATAATGCATCACCAATGGGCTGTGAATTAATATCAAAATCCCAGTATGATCCTATCAAAATTATTAGTATTGACAGGTTTCAAGTTCCAATGCCGATAGATGACCCAATAGAATAAATTGGTGATCTTGTACTTAAATATATGTTGGGGAAACCTTTTAATAACTTTAGGAAAACTATGAAGAATGAAAACGTAAATGGACTTTTTAAAAAGAGCTTCTTTGGACACTTTCTTAACTGCCTGAGTGCCACACTACCTATTTCAAATGAGCATGGTATATGGTCTTCTCAATTGCAGGATCAAGTATGTAGGGGATGATAAAGATTAAAATGGGGGAATATGGATGAAATTTGGATCAACTACTGTGGCATGCCAGTTTGTTTTGGCTTGAAAGAGTTTTCCACAGTGGAAGGCTCGAGATGCAATTGTCTATAAGAACCTCTAACCAAGGAAATACCACACAAAATGTCCAAGGCAATCAGGACAGCCAAACCACCATCATCAAATATAGGGAAGGTATTGTCACAGTGACTATCAACCAAAACAAACACAAGAAAAAAATAGATGGGTTGTTGTACATTGATGGACATGGGTCCAAAGCCAATAAGTTGATAGAACATCTCAAGGATAAAACCATATCAAAGAAGTCCAAGGAGTAATTGTGCTTATTTTGGTTTGCTCATTCTATTATATTGACATGAGACGTCAACTAAGTTATAGAAGATGATTTATTGACTCTTGCTAAAGATTTTGAGAAATTCAACAATTATCCCTGGGGATATGATAGCTACTACTTGATTATCGAATATTTTCTGACAAAGCTATCCCCAAGACAATCACAATATACGGCTTTCCTTGGGCTTTCATGATAAATATAATCAATATTTGTTTACTCATCCATTAATTTATATTGAATAATTATTATGACTCTTTAGATTGCCTCATGTTTACATTTTTTAGGCTTGGGAATTTGAATCCATTCCTTACCTCCTAAAGCATGTCAAGGATTAACCGTATGAGGTTTCTCATCCAAGGATCCTTAGGTGGTTGGCTGAAAAGAGCAACATAAAAAATAAGGAGGTTGATATCTTTAACCCTCTGGATGATGCAGTACGTCTTCTTTTAAGTAAAATAATTTGACTCAAAGAAAGATATTGAATTAGATATGTCATCTGTTGCGACAGATAGGTTATCTGTTGTAACAGATTACCTGTCCACTATAATTGGTACAATAGATGGGTAATCTGTTGTGATAGATAATTCATATTTTGCATCAAATTACCATCTGTTACTTTATTTCTCAAAACCGACTCAACAGATTACCCATGTACTATAAATTATGCAATAGATGGGTAATCTAGTATAATATATTATTAATCTGTTATGACAAACAGATCAGCTATTGCGATAGAAAGATCACTTATTGCATAAGTTATCTATGTTAACATGTAATCCAACTGACTGCAAATTATTATATAATTTAAATGTATCTTCATTTTTTTATAGGCTATGCATCCATGGATCGTGTTGTGTGGAAATACACTGGGTTTGTTGTTGTTGTTGTTGTTGTTGTACATCCATGGATCGTGTCTATTGAGCAGGAATTGGGGATGACTTTTCTTATTACTCTAGGTCTTATTGATACAATATCAGACCCAACGGTAGAGTTAATAAAAAAGGAATTGACTGGAGCAACATCCATAAGAAGAGCAGTTAGGCAAGGTCAGCCTAATGTTGAGACTCTTTATAACCAACCTACCTCAATAGATTCGGATGTTTCTTCTGGGGGTGTTGCTGGTGAAGTTGTTGATGTTAGTAGTAAGCATGCCGATGCTGCTTTCATTCATGTTGATACTAAAAAAAATATGTTTGAAAATACCTCTTTTATGGGTCCCTCTCACCCTTACACAGGTCTCTTTCACCCTCACACCGGTCCCTCCCACCCTACTTTACCCTCATATTCTCATTGCAAATGCGAAGAGTACAAGGACAACCAGGATAAACTCTTTGAAAAACTAAATATTATCGCTAAAGCTATTGAGTAATTAATATCCAAGAGGGGTATCATACCATCCAATAAGGTGAGGGAGCCATACACTCCTACAGTGGCGGTTGGGAGAAAAAAAAAAGCAATTAGCCAAGTACTCTCCAATCTGAAATAAAAAAAATTACAACTCCTCCCTCTCCAACAGTTGTTAAAGTTCAGGGTCCATTCAAGAAGGTGGACATATACGTGGAACTTGGTGCCAAAGATAAGAGGGATCTGTGACGGGCCAAAAATGCCAAGCAAGGCACACAAGATTACCTCATCCATACCTTTTCCACCTAAGATGTCAAAAGTATGATAGATATGCATACGCAGTATATGGATAGGGTAAGTTTACTTTTCCTAACCTAGCCTTCTAATTTACTCCATGAACAAAAAGCTACATGACAGATGTGTCATCTGTTGTAATAATTGTGTATTGTAGTGCAACTTGTGGTGGTTATTTTGTAACATATTACCCATCTCTTAAATAAGTTGCGTTAGATGGGTAATCTATGAATAGATTCAAAGAACCCTCTACAACAGATGGACCATCCGTTGAACCTTTCCACTATGTTTTTCTTCTTTACAATTGCTAACCTATTTAAAGATTGGCTTCTTATATCACAGTATGTTAAAGAAATTCTCTACCTCATGAGGGGCAAGCAATTAGCGTACCTGGAAGCTTATGATGCTGCCAATAGGATAATGAACCTCAACTTATACAAGAATTACAAAAATAGGTATGATGATCTCAGTAAGCTAACATCAACTTTCGATGGCGCGGGATTTGATTCGTTAGTTTTTGGATTCCAATGGGATGAAGAAATGATAAAATATATTAGAGGGGAGAGGCCAAATCCATATGGCAAGAGTTGGATCGAGCCAAAGAGGATTCTTGGAGTCATGAACGTAGAAGTCATACGTTATCGGGCTGTTGAGATACTACTCGATGAGGGAAAAATCAAGGTTTATGACAACTTAGCTATCTTAGATAAGGTTAATTTTTTTACCCACATGCAGCCACTATTGGTGTTATTCCCCATTTTATTGAGGCAGAGTAAACTGATAAATCATTTGCTAGTAGAAGTGTTTATGAAGCAACCATGGGATGTTGCAATAGGTTGGTCATCTATTGCATTTTGCCGATGTTTCTATCTAAGTCTTATCTATTATAACAGTGGGAAAACCTGTTTGATAATTTTCAACAGATGACCTACATGTTGCAACTTATGTCGAAATCTATTTGATATTTTTGAACAATTACACTTGAATATCCATGTGCTCAACACCAACAAACCAGTAGAAAATACAAATACACCACTATGAAAATTTTAGCAATTAGGCTTGAATATTCATATGCCCAATAACATCAGACCAGTAGCAATAACGCCAACAATGTAGTATTTTCTTGCTTGATTTTATTTTTCTTCAAAAGCCTTAACTTTCTTCACAAATCTCAGATTATATGATCTACTTGTGAAGGGTGTCGTTCTTCATACCAATAAAAGTAATCACATCCACTCAACTTTAATAAAAATAAGACCACAATTACAAAATAATTACAAGTCAACAATTAATAAATTAATTAAATAAAAAAATATTACCTTTGAAATCTTTTAAGTAAAAAACCTACGACCTGGATTTTGTTGAGTACAAAAAGTCTTTAATAGAGCTTCATGACCACACTTATAATATCAAAAATCTTTATCACAAAAAATAGTGGAAGTTGAGCTCAACATTGTCAAGCTCAGTTGGAAAAAATAAAAAAATTATGTAGAAAAAACAAATACAAATAATTTGAAGAATCTGGATAGAGAAAAAGATTATGAAGAAGAAAATTTGGGAATTTAGGGTTAAATTTTTTGAAGAAGATGAATATAAGACAATGGGGAGAAAATAACTGTTTGGGGCCAAATCGGAGGCCAAGTCAACAAAAATGGGGTTTGAATGAGACTTGGCTGCATGAATTACACGTGAGCTGCCAACAGGGCAAAAAGTACCAAACTGACACATTTGATGCCTATTTTAAGTGTTTAAAATAAACACTGTCTACTTGAGGTGCCAAAGTGAAAGATTACCACAACTTTAGGTGCCTGTCGATGGGTTTCACCTTTTTTATTTCAAGTCACTTCACTTTACATGTAGTGAAAATTTTTTATGTCTAATGAAAGTTGAATTTTTATAATGCAACAAATTGTACATCTGTTGTAACAGATATTCTACCTGCTCTAGCAGATAGTTTATCTATTGCAACGGGTTGGTCATCTGTTGCATTATGTCAATGTTTCTATCTAAGTTTATCTGTTACAATAGCGGAAAGATATGTTTGATAATTTCTAACATATTATCTACATGTTGCAAGATATGTCTAAATCTATTTGATATTTTTCAACAGATATGTCATCTGTTGCAACAGATACCTTATCTGTTGCAATATTTGAATCTAGTATTTCATTTTAATTAATAAGTTCAAATCTAAGGATAAAATAAAATTCATAGAAAAAATAAAATCAATCAAAGCCTTAAGAAATTACATGAAATAAATCAATAAACAAATGATATGTAAAAAAAATATTATGGGTACAAATCTTA
Source organism: Capsicum baccatum var. pendulum (assembly GCA_030864225.1). Classification (NCBI taxonomy): domain Eukaryota; kingdom Viridiplantae; phylum Streptophyta; class Magnoliopsida; order Solanales; family Solanaceae; genus Capsicum; species Capsicum baccatum. The sequence goes on from CM061556.1 coordinate 230,558,212, forward strand.
ACAAATAAATTAATAATTTAAGTTTTGATACCAACAATTCCTAAGGAGGGGTGAGGTTATTACTTTGACAAACTCAAGCTATAAAGATCTACTCAATATGGACAAGTTGGTCTTCATCCGGTGCTATGGAAATCGGCTTTGATTGTCGTTGATCTTTAATGTCACTTGCATACGATTTATATGTTTTTGCTTCTCTGTATTTCCATAAAAAGAGTAGCATATTGTCAATATTGTTCAGTAGTATCTTCTACGGTGACATCCACCTGGAAAGCCAGAAATGGTCAATGCTAATCACAGAGATACATAAGAAAATAAAAAAGGATAACTCATCTATTTTAGCAACTCAAACAGGTCTTCCTCCTATTTTAAATTATCCCAAACATATTATATTTCTGTTGCAGCAGATGGATCAACTGTTGGGAAAAATTATAACATGAGAAAGACCTGTATGATAATTTCTAATTAATTAACCATCTGTTGTAACATATGACTCATCTGTTTGGAAAAATTAAAACGGTAGAAAGTCTTGATTTAATTTGTCCCAACAGATGACCCATTTGTTGCAGCATATAGGTCATTTATTGGTACAAATAAAAATGGTATGTAGAGCTATTTGATTTGCTAAAATAAATGAGAGATATGTTGCAATAGATACTGTATCTGACACAACAGGTTAATCAACTGTTGCAATAGATGTATATATCTATTTGGTAATTTTTAGCAGATGTGTCATCTGTTGAAATAGATATGCGTCTATTTGTTAGTTGGAATAGAAAACATATATTTACCTTATTCAGCTCGTGTTGCTCTCTTGTGGACCTAATAAATTTCTTAATAGTGCAACACACAGACAGAGGAGTTGCAATTTTACTTTTTTGGATGCTTGATAATGCCTTGAAAATTACTTTCCTTCTCCTCTTAGCCTAAATCTCTAATGGAGTGGATGGATATAAAATCCTCTTTGATAGAATGACACCCCTCTTAAATGTCAATTTCTTTACAAAAGCAGTTAATGCATTAATAGCATTAATCACTACATCATGTTTCGCCTTGCAGTCTTGACATTTGCATGCAGAACATTCACTCAGAGAGAAAAAATCTGCATAACCAGTATGATCATACTCGTAATGGTTTGTTTTAAAAACTATAAGAGGAGAATCACTAGCCCTAACAACAGCACCACTACCACCACCAACGGCTCCATTACCACTACCATCATCACCAACAATAAGCCCACCCTCTAAAATTATTTTTCTTCTGATGGTTGTTGCTCTAAACAATTCTATTTGTATTTTGTCAATGACCTTAGGGTACGATAAAATTTTCATAGACCATAAAGTAAGCAAAATAGCATTTTTAACTCTCGATTAGTCAAAACAAGCGAAGGATGCTTAATCTAACATAAATCATTACATATGTTAGAATGATGATTAGATCATTCAAAAAAATTATTAATTAAAATAAAAACTTAATTATAATTATACTTACTACATCCTTCGAGAGGTTGAAGAGTTCAAGAAATTTTGCATTTTTATCAGTTTTGACTGACAACCATCTCAAGATTCTTGGACAGAAAACTTCTTCCTGGTAGTTCACTTGTTGTCTCAAATAAGAATGACTTCAAACGCCCAAGCCTATAAAATAACGCCAATAAATCAAAACCATTATTGAATAAAAAAATAAATCATATCATAATAAAAGAATTTACCATGAAATCCCATGGAAAGCCATATAAGTTGATTGTCTTTGGCGTTAACAGAGTCAACAAATATTTGACAGTCATTTTGAAGCTTTCATAATCCCAAGGATAGTTGTTAAATATCTGAAGATCCTCTGAGAGATTTATTAAACCAACGCTTATGTTATTGTTAACGTCTCTCGCCCAAAGAATATTATGTACAAACCAAACCAAGCACAATGATTGCTTGTGCTTCTTTGAAATTCTTTTACCTTTCAACACTTCTATTAAATTTTTATTTTTAAAGCTTGAACCAACAATGGACACCAGGTCATCACGATCACTCGATTTGTCTTTGCCTTTTTTAGGTGTGTGGGGTGCTTTTGGGGGGGTTAGAATAGGTATAACTTAAAAAGGAGAAAGAGAATAACATTTTAGTCTAGTAACTATGGCAAACTCCTTCCAAGCAAAACAAACAGGTATGCTAGAGTAATTTATCCATACCTCATCCATTTTATCTTTGTTTTCATACATAAACCTACACTTGAGAAGTTCATATCCCATTTTCATTTAGAAACAAGAACTGTTGTCCTCCGATAAATCAAGATATTGCCCAAAGTAGCTGTCCCTGAAATAAGCATCCAATTTTTGTTCTCAAAGTATTTTCTAAAGGCATTGAAAGATTTTCCCATGGATAACTTAACCACGAAATCACTCGTTAAATCTGTGGCACCATCGCACTGCATTCTCACAAGAGAACGATCAATGCTGAAGGTTTTGACTAACTCTTCGGTGGAAGGGCTATTAGCATTTGGATCATCTCTTTTGAAATGTTTCTCCTCTCCATGTTTATCATATTCTACTCCTGATTAAGATAACGCTTATAAAGAAAGCTCATAGAGTGGTGGGTGTAGCCTAGCTACTTCACTTGTTCCTTTACTTAGACTTTTGGTAGCCATATAATCTAATATAATAGAAATATAAAATAGATTATAATTGAATAATGCATAATTAAAAAAGAATAACAGTATATCTAACATGTACAATAGTGAAATAACAGTTCCAATAGATGACATATCTGGTGCACCAGGTAGGTAATCTGTTGAAACATATAACTAACCTGTTAAAATCGATGAGTAATATGTTGCAATAATAAAAATAGATCACTTATCTATTAAAACAGATGTCTGGTCTGTGCAACAAATCACACATCTGTTGGAACATATGAGAGATCTATTGAAACTGTTATCAACAGTCAATATTGTTTAGATTTCTTCCAACAGAAAGGTCTTCTATCACAATAGATGAATGATCAGCTAGAGAAATCAAGTCTTGGATATGTCCTGTTGGAATAGTTAATAGGATTTTAACCATCAAAAGGTTCATCTATTGCATCAGATGGTTGATTTATTGTATCAAAAGGTTAATCTATTGCATCAAATTATAAATCGGTTGGTTCCTCTGTTGCATTCGATGGTAAATCTTTTGCAACAAATTTTTAATTTATTGCATCAGAGTGTAAAACTGTTGCTTCAGATATTTAATTTTTTTCTTCAGATGGTTAATATGTTGCGTCAGATGATTAATCTATTGCGTTAGATGGTTAATTTGTTTCGTCAGATGGTTAATCTATTGTATCAGAAGGTTAATCTATTACATTAGATGGTTAATTTGTTGCATTAGATGGTTAAACTGTTGCAGAAAAAAATAGTAGCATGATTTTGTTCAATAGAACAACAACAATATCACTATTTTTACCAAGAACAAGAACAAATCAACTCAACAACGAGTGAAACCCTAAAAATACCAACATCGTTGTTTTGTTTGTACAAACACAAACAATGAAAATTAAACTTTAAAAAATGCAACAAACAAAAAAATGATATTTCAATCCAAAAAGAGAAGAGAAGAAATACCATAAATTATGGTTTTATTCAAACCGCAGTTCAAATTAAAGAAAAAAGTATTGAAATTGTTAACCAATACTAGAAGAAAAGTTGGCTCAAGCTCCTCTTTTTCTTCAAAACTAAAAGGCCCATAATTTTTTACCTGTGAAAGAAGAAAAGGGATGATGAAGAATTCAAAGTTGTTGTGGCCAGAGAGCAAGGCTGTCACGTCGATTGATGGTTAAAAGTCGAAAAGAAACTCGAAGTCCAACTATTTATCGCCGGAGGTTGATTCACCAGGGATTGAAAGGAGAAATTTACAAAACTATTGGTTGGGAGAAACTGTTGACAAAGAGAGGAGAGAGGCAGTTGATGATTTGGATAGGAGGGAGGTGTGGGTTGATTTGTATTTTTGAAACGATTAGAAAGTTTTGAAAATATTAATCAAGTCCACAATTAACTTAATAAAATTTTCTAATTATGTTTGGCCCTTTAAGTTGGTCAACGTCACCAATCCTTCATTCAAGACTTAAATGACACCCTTCCTTCAATTTTCTCAAGAGAGTGATAGTTCAGGTTGGTAATAGAAAAATGAATAGTTAAAATATAAAATTCGCGAAAAGATGATAATTTTGACGTACTTTTGACTATTTATTTACTAAGTAATAAAATAAATTTTTTAGTCCATTATAATCAATAGATGATAACATTGAGTATACTATATCTTTTTGTTTGGGTGGATTATTGTAACGCCCCGAAATCGGGTTCCGAGACATTACACGGTAATTAGGATCACAAGTGACCCCAAGCTAACCCTTCTACTGGCATAACTCATAAACAATTGAACAAAAAGTATAAATCTATACAAATCTGCGAAAAATAACTCTTTTCTGAATATGATAGATACAAAACTGAATTTACAAGATTTCAACTCTGCTTTTACAACCAAAACTGAAATGGAATACATCAACTTCTACTGATTGTCTATGAAGCCTCTACTAGTACTGACTGTAGGTAGCTGGGTCATGACTCCCGACTATCCCAACTCAATACGGCTGGATAAATAAAATACAACACTTCTCAAACTGTATAACTAACTCAAGACCTTGAATTAAAAGGACTCATCACCTGCTGACTGGATGCCGCGAACTGACTGAATCTGAAGCTGTACACTATACCTTGTACCTACATTCCAAGAAAATGTAGCCCACATATGAATATGTGGGTCAGTACCATGGAAACGTACCGAGCATATGGGGGTGCAATGCATATATAAAATAATATCTTAATATCATCACAGTTTATAAAATTATACATGCTGATATAAATTACTCACTTAGCTCGAATTAAAATCATCATAATTATAAGAGAGTAAAATATATCGGGTGACATATGTGAGTCATCATAATAAATCTCAATTCACTTCCATCTCGATTCCAAATCATCAAAGCAATCATATCTCATAACAGTTCTCTTTGGAATATATGTTCATTAAATCTTTCGAAAACAATGACTTTCTCAAACTCAGTCTTTCAAACAAATATGTTTTCATCTCAGATAGAAGAATAAGACTTTTCATATTAGATAGGAGAATACACACACACACATTGGGAGTCTCTCATAACCGACATAAATCACGTGAGCTACATGGAGTCCAACATCCAACCCACGTTGGGGAGATCTGTCCTATCCTTGCCATCGGAGTAGGACCTTAGTCTTTTATTCACTAGTGATCACTATATAGAAATCAGCCTCAGGCTCACAACCTACGGGGGCACATAGTTCTAGGAAAGTAACAATCCTTCTATACCTCCCGCTCGGTGCTAAAGACTACTCCCGAACTTAGCTTAGATCTTTTCAAAAGAAAATCCACTAATAAATATTTCAACAATTCACAGTGGGGGCCATCATGCTACCCCTTTCATAATAAATCAATAAAAGTAGATTTCTTTTCCCATCTCGATATCAAAAACAACCCTTTTTACGACCAAAAGATCAAAGCTTCTTTATCATCTCCAATTATTTAAACTCAAGTGTTTATAACACATGATTTTCTCAAAATAGTAATCTCAAATAGGGTTCCAAAAAATCCATTCATCAATATCACCATAAAACCTTCCAAAGTTTCATACTTTATGACATAAGCACAAAAATAATCATTTAAAACTTAAAATTTCAGTTTTATAATCATACATCTTGGTAAAGAAAATTAGCTTTGGGATTCAAATCTCATTGTGCTTATAGCACATAATTTCTCAAAGTATAATCCAAATTAGGACTCAAGGTCTCATGCATCAAAATCATATTAAATTTTCTCAAGATTCATGCTTTTCCTCATAAATATATATAACTTACTTTAAAATATGGAAAATTCAGCTTTATGTACAAAAATGTCATCATTCTCATTCAATTCAACTTCCAAAACATAGAGAGTGTCATAATCTCATGTAAAATCATATAGAGTATAAATTCATGCTTCAAATTCATATCAAAACATGTAAAATCATGTATATTCATAAAAGTAAAATCAATTTGGACACAAGAACGAAAGGGTGTTCTTGTTGAAAAACCCCACATACCTTAAATTTGAAGCTTTGAATGAATTCTTGACCTTGGGACTCTATTCGTGAAAATAATGAGTGTTTCTTTTAGACCTCAGAATGGAGATTCCGAATCTTGAAGAATTATTGAAAACTCATGGTTGAATCTTGAGATATTTGAATTTTTAGGTTGAAACCCTAATGAATGTTCTTGGTGATTTTGAGAGAAAGTAAACTTATTTTGTTGTTATGGGAGTTTAATCCCGTGTTATAGACATATATAGGGGTGTTTTTGGCACTTGGAAGTGAGGTATGCGACGCACAACCCATAGTAGACCTTAAGGTGTGTGTCGCACACCTTATAGCAGACATTTAAGTATGCCTCGCACTCCCAATCGCACACGTTTGATTGGGCGGCGCATTGCCCATCGCACACCCTTACTGCCTCTCACAAAAATGGGCATAACTCTTTGATCGGGTATCGGATTTTTGCGAAATTGGTATCATTGGAAATATAATTCAATTATATACAATTTGATAGGTCTTGGGATAAAAAAATCCATGTATATTAAGAGATATACACGTTTGAAGTTGACCCTTGTAGAATCGAATGTCAAACTTTGGATGAATCAATTGGTCTTAGCTCAACTTTGTTCTAGGTCATTGAAATGAATATTTTTCACCTCTAAACTACTCCATAGACTAGCATAATGATCATGCAACTTGTATTAATGTGAGAATCACTTGGATTAGAGCTTAGACGCGCAAGAACGATGGTAAGAATTCTAGCACGAAAATACGGGGTATTACAATTATATACAGGGTGATTTTCATAAATCTCATTAGTTTGCTTCTTAATTATCTTCTTTCTCAATTTTTTTAATAAATTTTTTCTTTCCCAAATTTTAATTGTTCATATACATAACTGAAAGTTAATATACATAAATATCCTATGTATCATAACTAACTTCCTTAATGATATTTAAGGAAATAAATCAAGTCTAATAATTATCCAAAATAATATTTAAGAAAATAAATCAAGTCTAATAATTATCCAATATTATATCTTATTAATGTGTGATTAATGAATCTCTTAATTATGTAAATTTTAAAAAAAAAAATATACTCATAAAAGGAAATTTACCACATAAATCACCCAAAAAAATTTAGAAACAAAGAAAAAAGACCCTTATAAAATAAAGGGACACAGAAAATTTTAAAATGAACAAAAAAACTCGTAAAAGAAAATTTTACTACGTAAGTCAACGAAAAGGTTACTACCTATTTTGCCTATAAACAAAATTTTACTAGTAAGTATGGAAAAACTTAAAATAAAAAAATGAACTATAAGATTTGAAGAATATGACAATAGTGAACCCCAAAACTTATACATATGGGTTTGTAAAATACACATTACAGGCTTCACATATACATAACAATATGAAACAAAACTTGAAAATATAAAGATAACACATCATATATATGTCTAACATTCTTTCATATACAAAACAGTGTTATGTATATGGGCTGAAATACACACAGCTTGTCTTGTCTAACAGAGCCATATACATAAGAGTGTTATGTATAACACTGTTAATACATAACATATACATAACTTTGCAATGTATATGACCTGAAATTAAACAACCTAGCAGAGTTTGTTCAACACATGTATATAATATATTTATGTATATGAGTTGAAATAAAAACGTCCAACAAATGACATAACTACAAATATATACATAACTCTCTATGTATCGGACTTCAAAATAACAACATGAATTTACTAAATAATCTGACTATATACAAAATAAATTTAATGTATAAGAAGGTGTCTCTAACACTATACATAACTAATTTATGTATAAGGTTGAAATAACAACAAAAAACTCTTATATAACAATGTATAAGAATGTGTAAACTGACCAAAAAATACAGATTCGGCGACAAATCACTATACCTTTGGAAGACACAGTCGTGATGATTCTTCACCTTTTATCTGACTTGAAGATTTAGCAAAGGGAGGTTTTAAAGCTTGTATGAGCAACTTTCCTTAACTTCTTCATCTTGGAGGGGTCGTTTCGGTGTTTCGATCTATTTTCTCTAAAATTATGACCAGACTCCATTACTATGCTTAAGTTTTGAGAATCACGCACATGTAACAAATAACTCGTAGATTTTTTATTTAGTAAAGTTGAAAATTTTAAGAAATTAAACAAACCTCAAAAATAAATTAAAGAAGATGATGATGTTCAGCAATTTGATAAGATAAGGTTTGTAAATCAAACCTTGAAACTCCTTAATTATGGTTGCTTGATTTTAGACATAAATTGTGGAGGTGTGATATATATATATATATATATATATATATATATATATATATATATATATATATATATATGGATATGTATATAAAAGTTGGAGAGAGAAAGTGTAAAAGATGAGATATTTGTAATTAGTTTTTGGTAGATGGAATTTTATGTTATAATAGAAAGTTACGATATATATTTATGTAAATATTCCTTATATATACTCAGGGTATATGATCGGGAATGATGGGTGATACAGTTGTGCAAATAGTCATTTTAGGATAATAGGGTGAATGTCTAATTTGGCCTCAGCTAGCATATATGTCCTCCAACTTTGAATGTGCATAAGTAGGCATTTAAATTTATATAAAATTGAACAACTAGACACACATACTCTACATGGTATCCTATATGATGTCTCATATAAATTGTCATATAGAATACCATGTAGGACTCATGTGTCCACTTGTTCAACTTTGTATAAGTTTCAAATGTCTACCTATATAGACTTAAAATTGGAGGGCATAAATCTCAACTAAAGCCAAGTTAAATGACATTATCTATTATGCCATCACTGTAAGGGTGAATCTCAAAAATAGACACAAATTGGGGTGGCTTTCAAATTTTTGCCCCAAATAAAAAAGCTTCCTTAAAATAACCTTTACCTATTAACTAATATTTTTTTGGAAAAAAATTGCCCCTGATCAATGGAGTAAATTACATAAATGATCCTCATAATAGATAACAACTCCATATTTATATCTTTCAACTTTTATTTTTTTTCTCTCTATAATTTTACTTAGATTTTTATTTTTTATTTTCTCTTTTTATTTTTTATTTTCTCAACCCTTACTTTTTTCCTCTCAGCTTTTTTATCTTTTTTTATTTTGTTATTTTTTCTTTCCTCTTTTTTTTTCTTAGTTTTTCTCAACCCTTACTTTTTTTTCTTTACACCTTGCAACGTCTACTTATATATAAAAAAAAAACTTTTAAAATTTTTCGTTGATTTTTTTATTTTTTATTTTTTCTCGACCATTATTTTTGTTTAATCTTTCTTTTTTTATCAACTTTTACTATTTTCCTATTCTCTCTCAACTTCTACATTTTTTTTATTTTTGTTTTTTTAATATTGTTCTTCATTTTCTTTCTTTTCCGTGATTTTTATTATTTTTGTTCTTTTCTTCAATTTTTTCCATTCAAGTTATATCTCATGAGCAAGAGATGACACTATCACATTATAAAGGCAAGACTTACGACTTTTGAACAATAAGTTACATTTACTACATTGTAGAGGCAAGACTTATGACTTTCAAACAACAAGTTATGTTTCATGGGCAAGAGTCGACGCTACCACATTGTATTTTGATTTATGAGATATTTTATAACTCTTACCTTAGAGGAAAGACTTAGCTTAGGAACTTTCAAATAATAAATTATACCCCACGGGCAAGAGTTGACTCTACCACATTATGTTTTCATTTATGAGATGTTCTACAACTATTGCCATAGAGGCAAGACTTAGCTCAAGGACTTTCAAACAACAAGTTATGTTTCATGGGCAAGAGTCGACACTACCACATTGTATTTTGATTTATGAGATGTTCTACAACTATTGTCTTAGAGGCAAGACTTAGCTCAAGGACTTTCAAACAATAAATTATGCCCACGGGCAAGAGTTGACTCTACCACGTTATGCTTTCATTTATGGGATGCTCTACAACTATTTCCTTAGAGAAAAGACTTAGCTCAAGGACTTTCAAACAACAAATCATGCCCCAAGGGTAAGAGTTTACTCTACGATATTATGTTTTCATTTATGAGATGTTCTACAACTCTTGCCTTAGAGGAAAGACTTGAATGAAGGAATTTCAAACTACAAATTATGCCACACGAGCAAGAGTTAAATCTACCACATTATATTTTCATTTATGAGATGTTCTACAACTATTGCCTTAAAGGCAAGACTTGGCTCAAAGACTTTCAAACTAAAATTATGCCCCACGGTCAAGAGTTGACTTTACCACGTTATATTTTCATTTATGAGATGTTCTACAACTATTCCTTTAGATACAAAACTTAATTAGCTCAAGGACTTTCAAACTATAAATTATGCCTCATGGGCAAGAGTTGACTCTGCCACGTTATGTTTTCATTTATAAGATATTCTACAACTATTGCCTTAGAGGCAAGACTTAGCTCAAGGACTTTCAAACAACAAATTATGCCCCACGGGCAAGAGTTGACACTACCACATTATGTTTTCATTTTTGAGATGTTCTACAACTCTTGCCTTAGAGGTAAGACTTGAATCAAGGACTTTCAAACTACTAATTATGCCCTACGGATAAAAGTTGACTCTACCACGTTATGTTTTCATTTATGAGATGTTCTACAACTACTGCCTTAGAGTCAAGACTTAACTCAAGGACTTTCAAACTACAAATTATGTCCCATGGGCAAGAGTTGACACTACTACGTTATGTCTTCATTTATGAGATGTTCTACAACTCTTGCCTTAGAGGAAAGACTTAACTCAAAGACTTTCAAACTACAAGTTATGCCCCACGAACAAGAGTTGACACTACCACATTATGTCTTCATTTATGGGATGTTCTACAACTCTTGCCTTAGAGGCAAGACTTAACTCAAGGACTTTCAAATAATAAATTATGCCCCACCGGCAAGAGTTGACACTTCCACATTATGCCTTTATTTATGAGATATTCCACACTCTCGTCTTAGAGACACAACTTATCTCAAAAATTTTAACAGAACTTCATAACAACAATTCATGCTCTTAAATTTGCTTTGATGTCAAAAAAAAGAAGACACCTTTACGGATTATCCAATTTTTTATTTATTAGCAAAATATAATAGAAGTTGAGAAAAAAGAAAAAAGTGATCAAACAAAATATAGAAATAAAACAAATTGAGAAAAAAAGGAAATAAAAAATAAAGATCAACAAAAAAGTGAAGAATTAAAAAATTGAGAAAAATAAAAATGAGAGAAAAAATAAAAATAAAGTTTACGAAAAATGAGGAAAAAAAGAGAACTGAAAAAAGAAACAAGCGATCAAATAAAATAGAGAAATAAAAAAGAGTGAGAGAAAAAAAAAGGCAAGAAAAAATAATGATTAGAAAAAAGTGAAGAATTAACAAAATTGAGAAAATAAAAAAAGAGGAAAAAATAAAAATAAAGTTTGAGAAAAATGAGGGAAAAAAAACTAGTAAAAAACAAAAATAAAAGAAAAATAAAGGTAAAAGACAAATGAATTAAAAAAAGAAAAAAATAGATAATGTCTGAGAAAAAAAAAGAGAGAAAAATAAAGGTTGAAACAAATAAATTGAAACATGAAATAAAAATTAAAGGAAAAAACAAAAAGTGAAAATAATAAAAAAATAGAATAATAAAATTAAAGAATAAAATAAAAATGTAAAAATAATAAAAAGTAAAATTTGAGAGACGAATAAGTATGAAAAGTTTAAAAAATATATTTGAGGTGTAGAGGAGAAAAAATAGTACTTCTATTAGACTTAAAAAGTAAGGAAGGTTACTCTTTAAAGACATTTCTTATTGGGGTCAAATATCTAAAGTCACTCATATTTGGGTCTATGGCATACAATTTCCTGTTACTTTAATATGGATCACATATTGACCTCTTTTGCCTATATTTTTTTGTGGTAAATTACACGAATTTTATAAGTTTTGAAGTTAATTATCTTCTTCCCACAATTTTGGTATATTTCATAAAATTTCATAAAAAATGGGACGATGATACATATTGAAAAAACAGATACACCAATTTTATGATACATTAGCAATTAAAAAAAGTTAAATCCCTTAAGATAAGGCGGAATCAAGGATTGTGTCTTTGTTTGGTTAATTTCATTTTATTACTATTTAAAAATAATAAATTCATTAGTTTCAATAATATAGGATAAAAATCGGTATATCTTTATTATGTAGTTTAATTAATTTTAATTTATTTTTTTTATAAATTCATTAATTTGATGTATCTGGTAACAATCTGATATATGCAATAAATTAAAGACTTAAATACATGTATACGCAGTTGCACATATATACATTCATATATATTATGAACACGTACTAACCTCCGACAGACATAAACAAATTGATGGATTTTAACATGGGATGCATCCAATAAAAAATTATTTGTATACAAAAAAGTAACTTCTTTTTAAAAAATAAAGTTTTGTTTATTACTTAAAATGGTCATTAGACCAATTTCTTCCCTTTTATTTTATTTTTCAGCAGTAATCTTTAAAAAGAAACTTTTTTTTGTTTTTTTCTTGCTACGTTTTCTTTAATTAAAAAAGTTCATTTTTAAATTTTTTCTCATACAACTTTTTTCATGTATTAATAGTATAAAAATGATGTATAAATATGTATATATGATGTTCAAATAATTATATAATGTATATGTAATGTATCGATATTACGTAAATAGTTATGTAATGATATGTAATATAATGATATTGTATAAATAATGTATCAATGTATATCATAATTGTATAAATCATTTATAAACATGTGTACATAATGTACTAATAATTATGTAGTTATCTGAAATATATTGATATCATATAAATGTGAAAAACGTGGATCGATACTGTATAAATAGTTATGTAATGTATCAACATTGTATAAATATTGTACAAGCGTGTATCAATATTGTATAAACAGTATATTGACATGTATCAATATTATATAATTAGGTATGTAATGTATTGACATTATATGAATAGTGTATAATCGTGTATTGATATTATATAAACAGTTACGTAATGTATTGATATCAATATTTATTTGTCTATCATGTGTTCCCACCTTATTAATAAATAAAAGCATAAATAAAAATAATAAAACAATATAAATATTTATTTTTCTACTAAAAAGGAGAAATACTTTAGAAAAAGAAAAGGGTCTTAAAAAAAGAGCAACAAAAAAAATTCTAAAATAATTTTTTTTAATATCACAATAAAAAAAATTAGTTAAAAAGTTGGGGAAAGGACAAAAATAACACTTCAGATCAAACTATTTCCACGAAAATAACTATGGAATTTAAATTTCACTGTTAAGCCATTTCAATTGTATGACTTGTTCTATACATTTTCTACACAGCTTATATGTAATTTCTATACATATCTTATACATATAAATATTCTATACGAAAATTATATAGTTCTGATACACAATTTATACAATAATTGTGCTTTTTTTACACATTTTATACAATAATTATATAATTTTTATACACTTTCTATATATTTTTTATATATATTATATATATATATATATACATATTTGATAGAACTATAAAATTTCTATACATATATCTTATATAGATACATATTCTATATAACAATTATACCATTTTTATATAATTATATTTAATTATTAGTTTTAAACAACTAGAAAAAGAAGAATGTTTTTCAATTAAAAAATTTATAGGAAAGAAAAACTAAGATATTTTTAGAAGGGCCGAATGGCCCAAGTTGAAAACTGTATCAATATTGTATATGGACTATTTCAATATGGTATATAAATTGTATTTGAACTATATGGGCTAAAATGACCTAAATTAGAAAATGACTATAAAGTGAAAATACTTTATCTGACTGGCAACTTTTTGACAAAATATCAAATTTGGACAAGTTATTTTAAAAATGGTCATGTGATGTCTTTTTTCCTAAAAAGTTTATTTGAAAAAAAAGTGAGCGAAAAATCCATTGGGCCATAATGGCCAAAATGGCCCAATGGCCTAATTGCAAGTGATGCCTCTGTAAAGATTTGCCTAACATTTTTTGGGAAAGAAATTTAGCCGATTGGCTAGTTCAGACAATAACGTTGTCGGTTGGCCTATAATAAATTAAATGAATGGATAGTTTACTTAATTTTTCTGATTAAAAAGTTCATATGTATCATAAATACATTATAAAAAAAAAGGTAAATTTCAGAGGTTAAGATTGTAATTTACGGAGGTTTAAAACCTTCACTACTTTCTGACAAAAGATAATAAAGGTTTATAACCTCCGCAAAATGCAGTTTTAATTTCCCACAATTCATCCTTTTTTTTTTTGTAGTGATACATAGTACCTTTTAGGTATATACAAATTTGTGAACTATGATACATGCACATTAGATACATTGGTATATATCAAGAAAGATATAGTTGTGCATATATATATTTATCTACATTATGAATACGTACTAACCTATTAGATACATAAAATGTTGATGGATTTTGATACAAGGCAGACGGATTCATATGTATCATAAAAAAAAAATTATATTCTTTTTGAACTATGATACATATGCTCATAGATACATTCATGAACAAACACTAAATTTCATATTTCATATGAATTAGTAGATTATACGACATTGGCATGTAGGTACATTCATATGTATAATGAATAGAAAATTACAGTTTTTTTTATACTACGATACATATACATAGAGATACATTCTTATATATCTTGAACAAAAAACACTACCCCCTATTAATTTTAATCACACCGGTCAAACGTCCCCCTCAAACACTAACTGAACCATAACGGTATCATTAATCACCGTCTTCTCGGAATTTTCAATCTTAAAATTTCGGTCAATCCTAATAGTGAGATTCAACTTTTTGTAAAAGATACAACGACTTTAAGGGAAAGATCAAATCTAAGTTGTCAAAATTGTGAAATTAAATCATAATTTTTCAAACTAAACTTTGGGGGAGAAATCAAATTAAATCACATCCAACATATCATGATTTTTCAAATTCAACTTCTATTATTTTTCAAAGATTTTTGGTGGTGATAAGAGGAAGAGAGACATCAATTCACCGGTCGGTGGTGTTGATGGTGGAAAGGGGGAGAAGAGATTGAAGAGGGAGATGGAAGAAGGTCTAGCGGTTCCAGATGTTTTTTTATTGGAATGGAGGAGAAAAGGTTACAGAGATTTTTTATTAGAAAATATTTGAAAGATAAATATACGTTAAATGATGCGAGTTTGACACAGTAAAGATTGTATAAGTGGGATTTATTATATATCAAGTTCTAGGGTGAGAGTAAACCTAAATTATAGGAATATATGTAATAAATTTTAGAGATTGTGAAATAATGGATATTAATGATAAGAATGATTCAAAAATTATATAATTTACCCTACGAAAACATGGGCATAAGAATTATTTTCATTGAGCAAAATGTTACTCCTTCGTTTTTTGTCACTTTGCGGTTGAAGCAGCTCAAGGCAAATTAAATAAGTGGCAAGACAAGAAAGAACCAATTTTGAAGGAGTAGGAGAAGTTGTAACTAGTGGAAGAGTTAGAAATAAGGAGATTGAAAAAAAAATTATGTTAAAGGGATTCAGCAACTTCATATAAATGCGAGGTCGGTCAAAGTCTATTAGCTTTTATAAAAGCGGCCATGTGTGGTCGATTTTTTGAAAAAATATATATTTTTTAAAATTCATTATTATTTTTTATAAAAATAAATAAAATAAAAAAATTCAAAAAAACCAGCAAAACAGAAAGTGTAAAAACAACCAGCCAAACAAATGAAACAACCAACATACAATACAACAACAACAACATACCACGTGTAGTCCCACACAACTAACATACAATACAAGTCAAAAAAATATACGATAGTGTAAAAATTATGACTTATCTAAAAATCCAAACTACAACACATACAAATGTTAAAAAACTACCACTCATCATCATCGTCTTCATCTTCTGCATCCTCAGCCGCACATGTAGGATCTGATTCCACATCTGTGCTGATATCATTCAGTAGGCCTAGACCTTTTGCAGCCCGAACTGCATCACCAGGACATGGAGGAAGAATTCCTGCAGATTGAAAGAAATAGTTGAACTGCTTCTGCGATATTCTGATTTGTGATGTTGTTTCCTCCTCCTTCTTCTGCGCCCTCTCTCTGTGTGCAGGAAGCTCTTCAGTGAGTTTACAAACCTTATTTTTAGTGATTCAATGATTCCTCTATCAACTGATGAGGTATAGGATGTAGGGTCAGACGAAGACCTAACATTCTCGCCAAAATAATTTTTGTGGTATCCGTAGTAATGGCCTTTAAATATAGGACCTACAGTTTCTTGCCATAACTCCTTCTCTACATGTTCAGGTATTGGGTCACCTTTGACTTTCAGGAGGCTGAGTACTACGAAACTCATTAATGAGCTGCATATATTTGTCCTATATTCAAAGTAAAGTTAAAATTAATAGTAAAAAAATATTAAAGTACTTGTACTTGAATCATATCAACTTTGAGAAAAAGATTCATAAATTCAAAATTTGATTCTTACATAGGCATCTTTTGCACAAGGCTCAATCCAAAAAACTTCATCAGTTGGGTTCTTTTTCTTCTTCACATGTATCTCCTCGAATAGCTCATCGTGGGTTACCTTCCTACCCATTTTTTTCTTGCATGCGAAAAAATTATTACTCTTCAAATAATTAAAAAATTAAATAGAAACAAACAATTAAAACTATAAAAGTTACATACCATTTTTTCCTCCACAACAATCATACTAACATCACCCGCAGTGTGTAGAGAGCCACCCTTTGATGATGCCCGAGCTTTGTTTCCTTTGTCTCTCAACAATTAGTATTCTTCGCTATTCCAATAACGAATATACTGTTGCCATATGGGTTCGAGTATAAACCCTGGTCGTACCATGTTCGTTCTGGCATAATCCAACAGACTGTTAAATCTGGATCTAGCTTCTCTATTAAAATTCATCCTTATAGCACATTCATTCACTTCTTCCCACCAGTAACATTTCTACAATAAAAACAAAAATATAATATTCAATCTTTTGTTCTAACAATGTGTTTAAGTATTCAATAACTTAAATCATTACCTGAAATTCTTTAAATATTTTTCTGTCATTTTCTGGAACCTTTTGTCAACTGGTCCAGTAGCCGTTGAAGTGCTAACAAATGCATTTACTCACAAGTTTTTCAATTTCAGCATCCGGCTTAAACCTACAATACAAGATCAAACAGTCGTTTCATAGAGCATAATAATATAATAAATAAAAAATAAATAATGTTATTATATTTAGAAATCTTACCCTATTCCATATGAAATAAGATAACACCTCCAATAATCATCTCTGTCTATGGACTGGGGAGCAAGTGCTGATGGATGGACTGGCATGGGTGATGATAGGCGAAATTACGCGCCTATATCAATATATTTTGCCCATATTTTAGCCTAGTTTTGAGAACAAATTATATATTTCATGCACTTTTAGTCCTTTTTCCTGTAAGTGAGCTAACGAACATGATTAGCAAAGTTTTAGGTATAAATAATGCAAATTCAGCATTTTATGGCTTAATTGACGTCAAAGAAAGCTCACGAAGGAAGGAAAGGGAGCTTGGACGCCTAAAGGACCAAAAGTGGCGCTTGGAAAATCTGTCTCAGGCTAAAACAACATTTCTGAAGACTTTAGGGACCAAGGACCAAAACTGCTGCATGGAAAATCTGTCCCGGGCTAAAACAACATTTCTGAAGACTTTGGAGACTTGCAGTAACTTAGTTGGATTTGGACAATGATACCTTAACCTAGTACAATTGGGTTATGTATTTCATTAGTTTATTTGGATTAGGAGAATGTTACATTAACCTAGTACAATTGGGTTAAGTATTTCATTAGTCTAGTAGGATTGATTAAGCATTTCATTTACCTAGTAGGATTAGGATATGGGTATTATAAATACCCTATCATGCTAGAGATTTATATACATTCTTCAATTAACAATTAATCTTCTTCCATCCCTCTCTTCTTCCACCACAACAATTTCTTCTACTCTTCTATTCTTAATTTTCGCAACAAGAGAAACGTTGCCTTGCAAGGAATTCACGCCTAACACCTACCACTTCATTACAAACGAAAAAATCATTCTTGTGGTATAAAAACAATGTCAATCGGGATCTCCTTCGCATTCATGGGTAACTAAACCTCTCTGTTGGGGTTATGGAAGCCGAATGAGATACTATCTATTACTATGAGTTTGTGAGTTCGTGAAACGTATATTGCTTATATCATTATTCTCTTCATATTAATCTACATTCTTTTTGGTTGCAAACGCAAGAATATGCCAGTCTAACATTTAACTTGTTCGAAAGAAAGGTTATCTGTCTGGAAAAGAGATAGTTTCAAGGTAGTAGGACACCCTTTCCTATTAAAAAGCTAGTGCCGTAACTGGACTAACCTCTTGGAGAATTCGTACCGTTAGACACGCTTTAATCTTGAAAGAGTTAAAGTGAAATAATCCTCGAATAGGTCGAAAGACGCCTGGATTTACCATCGAATATAATTCTCTATAAGCAATTGCATGTCAGAATTCTACACACTCATAGTCAATAGAGACGTATACCTCAGAAGGTGGACATAATCCCAACGCTTCAATTCTCATTGTTTACAACCTACGTAACAATCTCTCTCTCTTTACTTTATTATTTTCAGCTTTTGTTTACATTACTTGCACGACAAGACTTTCCCCCTTTTTACGAGACTTGCACCAAAAGTTTAGTAATTTTGCTTACTTGTTGGCCAAGCTATTCCCTGTGGGATCGACACCCAACCCAGGTTAGGTTCTATATTTGCTAACGACCGCTTTACACTCAAACGAGAGCTGTAGATTGAGCGTTATCAAAAATTGGAGCCGTTGCCGGGGAATACGAGTGTCAATCAAGTTCGTAATAATTACTAGACCCTTTGGTCAAAGATTCTGGTACTTTTACTTTTAGTTTTTGTTTTTGTCTACTACAGGTTTTTTATTCAGTACATGCCCCATACTCGAAGATCTGGTCAACCGTTGTTACCTATCAATCCTGAACCACAACGCATTGGTAGAATGGAAGCACAAGCAAAAATCGAAAGGATGGCTGCTCAACAGGAACAAGCGAGATTAGCTGCTCTTGCCGCCGCTCAAGTTCAACAACAAAACATTGGTAATCCTGGGCGAACAACAAATCCCGACGATGAGGATTTAGGTGATGACGAGTTACTAAACCCTAGGCGTGATGCTGAAATCATAATACCTGCCAACCGAAGAGGTCGACAAGCTCGGTATCGGTATGATCGCCAACCTTTGCAACCAGCTTTCGACGATGATGATGATGATCTTGATGGTGCCGGAGCCACTGGAGCTATAATCCCACCACCATTAGCGCCCGGAGCCAAGTTCAACATCACTAGCACCATGATTCAGTTATTGCAACTCAAGGGATTATTTGGAAGATTAGCAGGCGATGATCCGAATATGCATCTCATCAACTTTATTTCTACATGCAAGTCTTTTGACAATCCTGGTATTGGTCAGAATGCAATTCGATTACGTCTATTTCCATTATTTCTGTCTGGGGAGGCAATACTATGGTTGAATAGGCTGACTCCTGATTCTATCACAAATTGGAGGTAATTAAGAGACGCTTTCCTAGAAAGATTCTTTCTGCCATCCAAAAGAGCACAATTGAGAGATAAAATCAGCAACTTTCGTCAGCTTCCCTCTGAAGCTCTTAATGAAACATGGGAGAGGTTCAAGACAAAGCTAGCGAGATTCCCAAACCATCACATGACTAATGTTCACCTCATGGAGATCTTGTATAGAGCCTTGAATTCAATAACTAAACCAGTGGTGGATAATGCAGCTGGAGGTTCTTTTATGGACCTCACCTTTGGTCAAGCAAGCAATATGCTAGATCGCATAACGAAACAAAGTAGAGCTTGGCATACCAGGGATTCTGAGGTAGCAAGCCCCACTTTACTATAGGCATGACCGCAGACCAAAGAAGAAGAGAAGAAGAACGTGATCAAGTTTTAGCGCACATGAAAACGCAAGTGGATCTTCTTACAAAGCATTTATTATCAGGGAAGACCGAAAAAGTGAAAGCTATGGCGCTAAAAGGAAGAGACGAATCTGATTCTGAAGAGGAGGCCAACTACTTGAACAATCAGGGGGGTTTCCGTGGGAATGCCCAAGGAAACCAAGGTCGGAACTATTATGATAAATCTGGAAGCAAAGATCAAGGTAGTTGGAAGAAAAATAATGGAAAGAGTGGTTTATACATTCCTCTTGGTAGACGTGACACCACCACATCTAATTCTGGAAGTATGGAAAACATGATGGCTAAGTTATTGAAAGGAGTAGAAGCAACGAGCGTGGGAGTTATGGAGGTAATCAATGATTTGTCCTCCATGAAGCAATTAGTTGATTCTCATTCCACTTCTATCAAGCAAATAGAGCAGCAATTGAGCCAACTTTCAGCAGCACTCAATCAAAGAAAGGCTGGCACCTTACCTAGCGATACTGTGCAAAACCCAAGGAATGATGGGTCATGCATGGCCATCACTACCCGAAGTCGTAAGGTGCTGGAAACTTCAGCAAAAGGCAAGCAAGTAGTTGACGAAGTTGCGGACATGGATGACAACGCAAAAAGTAAAGAGTCTACGAATGACGTTACTAACGTCACCCCCAATGATATGCAACTTGAAAAAGTGGAAAAACGGAAGCAAGAGTAGAAGAAAGCCGTGGAAAGAACACTTCCATACCCACCACCACCTTTTCCCCAAAGATTGAAGAAGGTGGCGGACGACACGAAGTACAACAAATTTATGACTATGTTAAAGCAGCTGACCATTAATGTTCCATTGGTGGAGGCACTTGAACAAATTCCTGGGTATGCAAAGTTTATGAAAGATCTTTTGACAAAGAAGAGGGCAGCAAGTTATGAGCTGAAGGATGATGTGAATCATTGTAGCGCAATTGCTACTCGATCAATAGTTCAGAAAAAGGCTGACCTTGGAGCTTTCACCATTCCTTGCATCGTCGGATCTTTGAACTTTGCCAAAGCATTATGTGACTTAGGAGCCAGCATCAACTTGATGCCATTATTGATCTACAAGAAGTTGGGGTTAGGAGATCCTACCCCAACCAACATGAGGCTTGTCATGGCGGATAGGTCGATAAAACGACCTGTTGGTATTCTATGCGATGTCTTGGTAAAGGTTTCTTCATTTATCTTTGCAGCAGACTTTGTCATCTTGGATTGTGAAGCAGATTCTGAGGTTCCCATAATCTTGGGACGCCCTTTCCTTGCTACAGGAAGTGTGCTCATAGATTTGAGAGCTAATGAGCTTTCATTCCGAATAAATGACGAAGTGGTTCGTTTTGATGTTTGCAAATCAATGAAGCAACCCAAAGATCTTAGTGTATTTTCGGTGGCTGATGTTTTCTTTGATGATGAGAAATAACTACTCGAAGAAGAGCAAATTCTTGATGATCCCTTAGAGGTTGTGCTCATAAATGGAGAGAATGAGGATGCTGAAAATTCTGAAGAAGCTATTTGTGCTCTATTGGGATTAGGGACATATCTCTATACTTCCAAGAAGCTGGATCTTGATCTCAAGAATCGACCCACACCACCAGCTAAGCCATCTATTGAAGAGCCACCCACGTTAGAATTGAAGGAGCTGCCAATTCATTTGAAGTACGCATTCTTAGGAAGCGGAAACACTCTTCCAGTCATTGTGGCAGCCGATTTGGGTGAGCAACAAGTTGCAGCTCTTATTGCAACTTTACGCAAGTATATTAGAGCCATTGGATGGACCATTGCGGATATTATCGGTATCCCACCTGGGATTCGCACACATAAAATTCAGCTTCAAGAAAATTGCACACCCACCATTGAGCATCAAAGGCGTCTAAACCCACCTATGCAAAAGGTGGTGAAGAAAGAAATTATCAAGTGGTTAGACGCGGGGGTTGTGTATCCTATCTCGGATAGCACATGGGTAAGCCCGATACAATGTGTTCCCAAGAAAGGAGGGATGACGGTGGTCACGAATGCGAATAATGAACTTATTCAACTCATACCCGTCACTGGATGGAGAGTATGCATGGACTACCGCAAGCTAAATTCTTGGACGCTCAAAGATCACTTCCCAATGCCATTTATGGATTAAATGCTAGATCGATTAGCGGGGAAAGGATGGTTTTGCTTCTTGGATGGTTATTCAGGCTATAATCAGATTTGTATTGCACCCGAAGAACAAGATAAGACAACATTTACATGCCCATATGGTACATTTGCCTTCAAACGCATGCCATTCGGGTTGTGTAATGCACCAGCCACCTTTCAACGTTGTATGATGTCTATTTTCTCTGATATGGTTGAAGACACTTTGGAGGTATTTATGGATGACTTTTCAGTCGTTGATGAGTCTTTTGAAGCATGCTTGGCAAACTTGAGCATGGCATTACAACGATGTGTAGAGTTCAACCTTGTGCTAAATTGGGAAAAGTGCCACTTCATGGTAAAAGAAGGAATCGTTCTTGGGCACAAGATCTCCAAAAAAGGAATAGAGGTTGATCGAGTGAAAATTGAGGTTATTGAGAAGCTACCACTTCCAATTTCGGTGAAGGGAGTTCATAGTTTTCTTGGCCATGCTGGTTTCTATCGAAGGTTCATCAAAGAGTTCTCCAAAATTGCTAGTCCATTGTGCAAACTATTGGAGAAAGATTTGAAGTTTGACTTTAATGATGATTGCTTAAAGGCATTCGAATGCCTTAAAGGAAAACTCATTGAAGCCCCTATCATGGTAGCACCAGATTGGTCTCTCCCGTTCGAAGTCATGTGTGATGCTAGTGGTGTAGCCATTGGCGCTGTTCTTGGTCAGAGAAAGGAGAAATTATTTCATCCTATCTACTATGCAAGTAGGGTCCTAAATGAAGCCCAAAGGAACTACACTGTTACTGAACAAGAGCTCCTAGCAGTTGTGTATGCGTTTGAGAAGTTTTGTGCCTATTTATTGGGTACTTAGGTGATCGTCCATACAGACCATGCAGCTCTTAGGTATCTCATGACAAAGAAGGATGCAAAACCAAGGTTGATTCGATGGGTGTTGCTGCTGCAAGAGTTTGATTTTGAGGTCAAAGATAGAAGAGGTTGCGAGAACCAAGTGGCTGATCACCTATCTCGACTTGAGAATGAGCATGTGGCGCAACCTGAAATTCAGATTGATGATGCATTTCCAGACGAGGAGATATTAGCGACAACAATGGAGAAATTACCATGGTATTCCGACTTTGCAAATTTTGTGGTGAGTAATGTGCTACCTGCCAATTTATCTTACCACCAAAGGAGAAAGTTTATGCATGACGTACAGCACTACTATTGGGATGAGCCTTATTTGTTTCGAAGATGCGCGGATGGTATCATTTGACAATGTATATCCCATGAAGAAGTGCCTACTATGTTGGAAGCATGCCACACTTCGCAAGTTGGAGGACATCACGCGGGTAATCGGACGGCAAGAAAAGTTTTGCAAAGTGGTTATTATTGGCCTTCGATATTCAGAGATGCCTACGACTATGTTAGAAGGTGTGACCAATGCCAGCGTCAAGGTGCTATCTCAAAACACCATGAAATGCCCATGTCCAAAATCCTTGAGGTAGAACTCTTTGATGTGTGGGGTATTGATTTCATTGGTCCCTTCGTGAATTCGTTTGGAATGAAGTACATCTTGGTTGCTGTGGATTATGTCTCAAAATGGGTTGAAGCTGTAGCATTGGCTGACAACAAAGGAAAGCGTGTTGTAGCGTTCTTAAAGAGGAACATTTTCTCTCGCTTTGGAGTACCTCGTACATTCATAAGTGATGGAGGATCTCATTTTTGCAACAAGATATTCAAATCTGTATTGGCCAAGTATGGAGTCAAGCAACATAAGGTAGCCATGCCTTATAATCCCCAAACTAGTGGACAAGTAGAGGTTTCCAACCGCGAGATCAAGCAAATCCTTGCAAAAACAGTTAATGCGAATAGGAAGGATTGGTCTCGGAAGCTAGATGATGCACTATGGGTGTACAGGACTGCATTCAAGACACCCATTGGTAAGTCACCTTATCAACTAGTTTATGGGAAGGCTTGTCATCTAACCATCGAGCTTGAGCACAAGGCATTATGGGCGTTGAAAAAATTGAATTTGTATTGGGATGATGTGAAGAAGCTGAGGTTGGAGCAGCTGAACGAACTAGATGAGTTCCGTCTCCATGCATATGAAAGATCGGATTTATACAAGGAGCGGATGAAGAAGTATCATGATCAGCAGATTGTTCGACGAAACTTCCAAAAGGGAGATATGGTACTACTCTTCAATTCCACATTGAAGCTCTTCCCAGGTAAGTTAAAATCTAAGTGGTCTGGTCCATTTAAAGTTATCTAAGTCTACTCGTCTGGAGTAGTCGAACTGGAAGACAATAATGGTGTTGTCTTCAAAGTGAATGGCCAACGTGTTAAGCCTTATATCGGTCCTCTTGACTCGATGAATGACATGGCCATTACTTATCTCGACGAAGTCTAAGTACTCGAGATAACTGCGTCGATCCACGATAATAAATAAGGCACTAGATGGGAGGCAACCCATTGTTTTATCGTTTTATCGTTTTATCATTTTATCGTTTGGTTTAGTACTTGTTTTGCTTTTGATAAATGAAAATCCAAAAATAAGAGTTGTGCCACGACCAAAACTAAGGCGCTTGGTGGGAGGCAACCCATCGTACTAATCGTTTTCATTTGGTTTGAGCAAAAATAGGTGCAAGAAGTATTCAACGAGGAGATTGATTTCAATTAACCATTTGGACGCATTGTATGGTAAAGTTGGTAAGTTAGGAATGGTGATGCATAAGGCTATGGATTGAGCATTTCTCATGCCAAAATAGGCATCGAGGAAGGCTAGGCCTAGGTAAAACTAGGCCACGAACGATGCAAAACCTATCCTATAGCCTAAGGTCTCGAAATCTAGTGTGCTATACACTATGCGCCGCCTATTCCTAAGTGTGCTTTTGACTATGCGCCGCCTATGCTATGGCATTAGGTCTTAGTATATCATATGCCATAGACTATGCAGCGCATATGTCCCATTATGCCATAGACTATGCGCCGCATATGTCCCATTATGCCATAGACAATGCGCCGCATATGTCATGACTATGCCAAGCATTATACGCCGCATATGTGGGATTTTTGTCTCCAAAACTGATTCTAAATGGGTCAAAACCCGATCCATTCTCTTCCTATATAAAGGGGACTTAGTCTTGAAACATAACGACACTAGAAATTGACCTAAGGGCGCCGCATATACATCCAAATCCTCTCAAAATTTTCTTTTTGCTCTTCCAAATTACAAAACCATCTCCAAAAGCTTCAAGCAAGTAAGTACTCTCTTATTCTTCATTTATTTCTCATAAGTACTACGTTGCTATGTCTATTATGAATTGCTACACCGTATAAGATTGTTGGTGATGTTAATGTGTTTGGATTGTTGATACAAACCCTTATGAGTGAACATATACGTTAGGATAATCTTGACTTGTTTCCGACTTGAATTTGGTTTTAATAGCATTGTTATACTATGTGCGAAATTGCTATGGCCATGAACATTGCTTAAGATTGTTGTTTGGATACTTACATGTTAGACTATCCTGGCCATCGGGATAATACTTATAGTACCTACCGACATAGGAGGTTGTGATTGTTGAAAGTAACTATATCATGTGAAAACCCCTATGTAGTAGTGTTGTTATATCTAACATGAAATTAGTGCAATGGCTGCAAGTAGTGATACATTACTGATTTTCTTGTCAGAATACAACTCCTAAAACGTATGTCGACGAAATCTGAGTAATCGACCACTTTCACCTCACTGATTTGTGTTAAAAAAACTAAGTGTGGGGTGGTACCCCTACTGCTTGTTTATAGATTGTATCGATTGAGATTGTGCTACCACTAACACTATTTTTAGTCTCAGGTACAATGGCACCTAAAGCGAGACAAGGCAAGGAGAAGGCTACCACTTCCCAAAAGGGCAAGAAGAGAAGTCGAAAGGACCAAGGAGAATCATCCTCAACGCAACTACCATGCAGAATGTTTGGAATAAAATGGGTTCTTGAGGAGGAAGCCAAAGCATGGTACAGCAGCAACAAAGAAAGAAAATATATTCACGTCGACTTGATCAACAAGGATACACTAGCGAAGAAGGAGCCGCGTATGTTGGCAAAAATCATGGCATTGAAACTGGATTTCATCTTCCGCGACATGGGAGAATGCAACCTTGATTTAACAAGAGAGTTTTAAGCCAACTGGTCGCCGAACACAACGGGCAATGAAGTCAAAATTCGGGGTCAAGTGTTACAGCTCAACGCGGACTGGATCAACTCTTTTCTTGGCTTACCTTCAGTCGATACAGCACTATTCAAAGAGCTGTACAGCAGGCCTCCTTATAGAGCAATACGACACACACTTTGTGGAAGTAGATCGATGGCAAGGTGGGGCAGACATAAAGATACCGGCCGACACAACACCTTCCCCTACGCTCCACTGAATAGGGAAGCAAGAATCTGGATGTGTATTGTCAACTCATGCCTTATTCCTGGGACTCAATACACCAAAATATCAAGAGATAGAGTATGTTTGGTCTATGCTTTGATGACAAATGTCCCTATCAACTTTGGGGCAATCATTCGCTCTACAATGCGGAAGGCCAGACTCCACAAAAGGTCCCACTTCACTTTTGGCAATCTGTTGACAGCTCTCTTGCGGAAGGAGGATATCGAAGAGGAACCGGCTGATCACAAACTCCCACATAACCCAAAGAAGCTTGACCTCACCAAGGTCAAAGATGCTGAAACAACTCATGGTGTCAACCTTA
The DNA here is from genome assembly GCA_030864225.1 of Capsicum baccatum var. pendulum. NCBI lineage: Eukaryota > Viridiplantae > Streptophyta > Magnoliopsida > Solanales > Solanaceae > Capsicum > Capsicum baccatum. Next base: position 230,585,380 of record CM061556.1, read on the forward strand.
CTACTGCGGAGAGACATGCTCGTGATGAGAGTTTCTTCTATCATTTTTATGGTATGACACGATTTACTATGATGAGTGGTGGACGTATTCCAACTGCTGCAGAGCTCCAACAGCTGGACCACGACTACCCAATGAACATGCATGCACGGGAGATGTGTGGAGTGGGCGTATACTTTGAGGAACCTCTAGATGATGATATGCCGACTGATGATGATCGACGCTTGCCAGACTTTGATGAGGATGAGAACTCTGACGACGACTCTTATGATGATTCCGATGAAGGGGGCATGACCCCCGACATTGAGGAAGAGTTCGACTAACCAGGTTCTTCGTTTTTATTTTCCACTGAGGGCAGTGTCCCGTTTAAGTGTGGGGTGGTGGTATCGCATGCTATACTTCTCTGTTTGTACCTATGTTCGTTTGTTTACTTTGTTTATTTGTTTCGTTTTTGTTGTGTTTTTTTTTTCGTTTGACGTTTTTTTTTAAGTTTTTTTAGGAGTAAAATTTTCTAGCTTTGCATGAAATTATTTTGATAGGCAGCATGAGATTATAACAAGAGTATGTGCTACAATTGTGACTATTGAGACATTTAGGCTCTAGTTGTGACTCATTATGTGACATTGTGTGGTTCAATTCCTTCACTTGTTGGGTCGAGAGTCTATATTACTTCCAATCAAGTCGACTATGTGCCTTGTGTGTGTGAGATTAATAGTATCTTCTATGTTTGTGGTTGATGCTAGAACTTGCCTGGTATGTATGCAAAGCGAAAATAAGGAGTGTAAGTTTAGGATATGATTTAGGCATTTCTTTGGCAACCTATATTTGTTTATCTTCAATTTTACCTACCCATGGACATCATCCTAGTTATACCCTTTTGAGCCTTTAGCCTATTTCTTTGACAACCTTGTATGTAAGCCTAATCCGTTTTGTTTCAAGACCGTAATTTGATCCAAATTCCTAAGTGCTTTAAAGTGAAAAAGTCATGTGACAACATAAGAGGAAATTGGGTAAGTATGATGCTTTAAATTGTAATGGTACTTGAATGTGTTATAAAAAAGAAAGTGCTATCATAAGAGGTATGTTGTGAAAAGAAAAAGGAAAAGAAAGCTGAAAAGTGAGTTGTGCTTAAAATTGAAAAACAAAAGAGGAGAACAAGGGTGGTGGAACAAAAGAAAGAAGAAAGGTTGAAATAAAGAATAAGTGTCAATGATACAATGTGATGTATTAAAGTGCTTAGGAACTTAGTCACTATTCCTGGCCAAAATCGTCCTACCCGTCCTTTAGCCTACATTACAACCATCAAAAGACCTATTTGATCCTAAGCTTAGCATTCTAACATTTAGTGGAGTATTACACTAAGGGCAAGCCTATGGTCATTAGTTGCTACATATGAATTCTTTGTGAGAGTGAGAGCAAGGATATTTTGATACCCATGTTTGAAAAATATACTATACTTGTGAGTGATTATGGGTACTATATTGTGAGACACACATGGTTGATGAGTTTTGGATAGTTGTATATGATTCTATGCACCTTAACGTTTGCATGCGAGTTGACCACCATCACGAGTCTATGCCAGAGGTTAAACTGTTTCTACTAATAATCGGAAAGCTACTCTTTGTTGATAATTGTTGTGCTTGTCTTGATGATTGTTTTGTGTTGTTGCTGCGAAACCCTAAGTTGATGTTAGAAGGAAATGATATTTTGTTCGAGGACGAACAAAGCTTCAAGTGTGGGCTGTTGATGATAGGCGAAATTACGCGCCTATATCAATATATTTTGCCCATATTTTAGCCTAGTTTTGAGAACAAATTATATATTTCATGCACTTTTAGTCCTTTTTCCTATAAGTGAGCTAACGAACATGATTAGCAAAGTTTCAGGTATAAATAATGCAAATTCAGCATTTTATGGCTTACTTGACATCAAAGAAAGCTCACGAAGGAAGGAAAGGGAGCTTGGATGCCTAAAGGACAAAAAGTGGCGCCTGGAAAATCTATCTCGGGCTAAAACAACATTTCTGAAGACTTTAGGGACCAAGGACCAAAACTGCTGCATGGAAAATCTGTCTCGGGCTAAAACAGCATTTCTGAAGACTTTGGGGACTTGCAGTAACTTAGTTGGATTTGGACAATGATACCTTAACCTAGTACAATTGGGTTATGTATTTCATTAGTTTATTTGGATTAGGAGAATGTTACATTAACCTAGTACAATTAGGTTAAATATTTCATTAGTCTAGTAGGATTTGATTAAGCATTTCATTTACCTAGTAGGATTAGGATATGGGTATTATAAATACCCTATCATGCTAGAGATTTATATACATTCTTCAATTAACAATTAATCTTCTTCCATCCCTCTCTTCTTCCACCACAACAATTTCTTCTACTCTTCTATTCTTAATTTCCGCAACAAGAGAAACGTTGCCTTGCAAGGAATTCACGCCTAACGCCTACCACTTCATTACAAACGAAAAATCATTCTTGTGGTATAACAACAATGTCAATCGGGATCTCCTTCGCATTCATGGGTAACTAAACCTCTCTGTTGGGGTTATGGAAGCCAAATGAGATACTATCTATTACTGTGAGTTTGTGAGTTCGTGACACGTATATTGCTTATATCATTATTCTCTTCATCTTAATCTACATTCTTTGCGGTTGCAAACGCAAGAATACGCCAGTCTAACATTTAACTTGTTCGAAAGAAAGGTTATCTGTCTGGAAAAGAGATAGTGTCAAGGTAGTAGGACACCCTTTCCTATTAAAAAGCTAGTGCCGTAACTGGACTAACCTCTTGGAGAATTCGTACCGTTAGACACTTTTTAAGCTCGAAAGAGTTAAAGTGAAATAATCCTCGAATAGGTCGAAAGACGCCTGGATTTACCATCGAATACAATTCTCTATAAGCAATTGCATGTCAGAATTCTACACACTCATAGTCAATAGAGACGTATACCTCAGAAGGTGGACATAATCCCAACGCTTCAATTCTCATTGTTTACAACCTACGTAACAATCTCTCTCTCTTTACTTTATTATTTTCAGCTTTTGTTTACATTACTTACACGACAAGACTTCCCCCCTTTTTACGAGACTTGCACCAAAAGTTTAGTAATTTTGCTTACTTGTTGGCCAAGCTATTCCCTGTGGGATCGACACCCAACCCAGGTCGGGTTCTATATTTGCTAACGACCGCTTTACACTCAAACGAGAGCTGTAGATTGAGCGTTATCAATGGGTGGATCTGAAGCTCCGGAGGAGTGCCTCCAAGATGAAGATTCGAAAACTCAATAGATCCAGCAGAATCACTGTGAGAATGTGGGTAACTGCTACAGGAGGGTACTGACGATGGTAGATGTCTGGATGTGCCAGCGGTTGCCCGATAGTATTATGATGGTGGTGGTACGATGATAGGAGTAGAATGAGTTGGTGTAGACCCATTAAGTGGCCCCACATACGTAGGAGCAGGAACTGAATGTAGCGACGACCATCAATAGTACGCAATCTTAAAAAATCCTCGTGAAACCCCTTTCTATAAAGATGTTCCTTCACAACTTATTCTTTTAAAAGATTTGTACCATCACATCTAACACAAGGACAACAAATAGCCCCAAAACATGACCAAGCATCAATTGTCTTAGCATGTTCAAAAAATCGTCTGACACCTTCAACAAATTTCACCCTAAGACCCATTCTATTATCATTATTCCATTGATATATCCAGCTATAATCAAATTTCATCTACACAATCTGTAACGACCTAAAAAAAATTAATGAAATATGTGAAATTTATGATTTTATGTGATTTGACTATTTTACCCCTCCCCATATTTGTATTATGATATTTTTGGAGTGTGGAAGTGATTGGCATGATTTTTGATGCATTTTGGTATCATTTATACAATATTGTGGTTTTTGATAGCTTAGAGAGCCTTATTTTAGACTTACGTAGATATCGTTTGATCAGTGCAACGGATGGATGAACGGACTATGCCAGCAGCTCCAGAATATCAATTTTAGGCTAGGTAGATCTTTGGTTCGGTCCCGGTACACCCGAGCTCAGTTCGAACTATTGGTCAGAAAGTTGGAAAATTGAAAATATAGGTGTGAGACCCACATTTGATCGAAACAACCTCAGATGGAAAATACGACTTCGCCAACAGATACGAAATGTCAATTTTAGAGTTTTAGCATATATGGTATGATTTTACGACTTCTAAATCTCATTTCGACCCTTTGTTTGGAAAATTATAATTTCGGGTTTCGGGATCAACTTTATGGAAATGATTTTTTTTTTGGAAAATATGATATCTTCATCGCGTCTGGAATATCAAATTTAGTGTGGTTGCATAGTTCGTTTGCATGTATCGTACTCCGAACGAATTCTGGGCACCCCGTCGAAGTCCAGATAGGATGCAAATTTTCTGCTATAAATATAGCAGATTTTTCACTTTTTGGTTCGTTTTGCTTATTTTTCATCTTGCTTCTTGAGGGTTAAACCCTAAATAGTTTGGGAGCTTAAAAGTGGAGCTTAAAAGTGAAGCTTGGGAAGCTAGATTAACACCTTTATCTTGATTTTATTACGGATTAAAGATAAGAATTCACCCCTTAGTAATTTCTTGATAAATTCCTCAAAATACCAAAAATCTTAGGGCATGATTTTAAACCCAAATTTCACTCCTTTTTACTTGAATAATATTTTTATCTTATAATTACTAGTTTTTCATCAATTTAACCTTCAAAATAACTCCGGTTCTTGATTTTAACCTGGATTTCAAAGATTTTACCCGATAAAGATCAAAAATAATTTTTCTTCAATTTGAACCCATTTTTTACTCGATTTAACTTGAATTTTTAGCTGTTGATTTTTAAAAATATAAGGAACATATTTTTGAAGTAAAGTTCCGATTTTGCTCTTCTTTTTCGAAAATCTATTTTGGAGGTCCATTTCGATCCCGAATCAAAAGTAGTCAATATAGGTGTCGTTGATTTTGTCTTGACGCGTAGATTTCATATTTGATATTTTTAGTGGAGTTTGAAATTGTTCTTCAAATGTAAGATTGCGGGTTCAAGTGTAGCGGACCGGTTTTTGCTTACGAGGTAGGTTATGGCTTAACTCTTTCAGACTGGGTTGGGTAGTAAATGATGATACAAAGTTCATGTTAAGGGTGGAAAATAATCATGAAAAATGACTATTTATGTGTTCTGCCCGTGTGGGGGCCTATATGTGATGTAATTATCGAAATTGAGTTATTATGTGATATGTGTAACCGTGTGAGGTCCTATGTGATATTGATAGGCTTGATACATGTGAATAACTGTATTGTGTTATTAAAATGCTTAATGTATTGTGATTATATTCATACCTTCTTGGCATATGAAACATGTGGAAATTCTTGGATGAAACGGAAATAATGAGTGAATATTGGCTCATGTGGTTGTGGAAATGTATCATTGTGGTTGATTGTGGAAATATATCATGTGGTTGGTCATGGAAATACTCATTGTGATTGGTTGTGAGCATTACATCTTCATATCACACTCATTCATGAAACATTGGTACCACCGTGGCAACATCTGAGAAACACTAGCAACACTTTTTTAAAAGATATTGCAATACCTTATAAAACCCTTTTCGAGGTTTCTGTCAGAAAGGAGATATGAGATATGTTGATTGTATATGGGTTGATGAACTCTCCATGGGTCCTCCATCGAGAAGCTTTAGCTCCGTAGGTGTACATGGGGATTGTGCGACTATTCCCGAGGTTGTTTGATGACCTCTTGCATCATCATCATCATCATCATTGTAACACCCCGTAAATTTTTTTCGTACACTTATCGCGATTATATGGAGTCCTAAAGACTTGCGTATGGGTTAAATTAAGTTTATGGTATTCAGAAGTATCCCGTCAATAGTTGTATGTGTAGGTATTGGAATAATATTTCCAACGATATAAAGTTTGCCCAAAACAGAGTAGTATTTCATATAAGCGAGCACATTCGAAATTTTAAAACGGTGGTCGGGAAGCCTGTGAACAGTAATTCTGCAGGAAAATTTCTGCAGCTAGGCACTCCAACTTGAGACGATCATAACTCCGTGTACAAAAAGAAATGTGTGAGCTGATATATATAGACGAAAATCTCCGAGAGTCTTCTTTCCGATGAAATTGGTTTCATCCAAATCCAACATCGGAGTAAGGAGTTATACTCGTTTTACTTCAGCCTCTCAAAACAGATTTTTGTGAACAGTAAATTAGCAGGAAAATACTGAGGCCTGCCAGTTTTTGGGTCAACTTTGAACGATAATAACTTCCTCAATATAATGAACTGGGAGAGCTACCATATATCAAAAGAAAGATCTTTGAGTCTCCTTTCTAATGCAATTGGTTTCATCCAAATCTAACATCTTAGTAAGAAGTTATACTCGATTTACTTCAGCCTATCAAAACTGTCCACTGGGGACAGATTCGGGATTTATTTCAATTTTTAGGGTACAATGGTCATTTTCTATTTGGACGAAAATTGGTCATAAAAACCTGCACTTAGCCTCAATTTTATCAGATTTTATCCAAATTTTAGGAAAGGTGAAAACCCTATCCAATTTCAACCTCAAATATTTTGTGATTCAACCGTAGAAAATTCAAATTGGTTCCGTAGTTGTGTTCACCATCTCGGAACTTCAAGAAGCACCCCATGGTTATGTAAGGAGGATCCTAAATACAAGAGTTCATTGTTAAGGTATGAATATTGTTTATTCTTGATTCTTATCCATGAATAAGTATTGATAAAGGATTATGAGTATTGTCTTGATGTTGGAAGATAACTAGAAACATAGTTATGAATTGTTGTGTATAAATTGTTAGTAGTAAATTATGGAAGTTGCTGTATTGGATTATGGAGGATGAATTATGGTGATATATCATTATATTAGTGGTTGTATGCCTAGTGATCATGTTGGTATTGGATGGTGATTAAGAACGGAAATAAGGCTAAGAGTGATGTTGAGAGATATTTCATGAAAATGCATGATATGTGAATGTAATAAGAGTATAAGAGGATGTATGTAGTACTCTTATTGATGAGCTAAAGGATTACTTCCTAGACATTATTTGGTGAAGTTAATACCTAAATGGTAAGGTTTGGTTGCTAATACTAGTTTGCCACAAATGACTTATTGTAGATAAGTGTTCGAAGAGTACGGGAAGTCACTTGTATTGAAGTGGTTATATCAAGGTATGTAAGACATACTCTATCTAATCTTTGGCATGAATAATGACCCATGGCACTCTCAAGTAAGCTTCCAACATTGTCCTACGACACATGACACATAATAACATCATATGATCTTCGACACTACCAATTGAACTTGTTTTCACTTTTAAGATGTCCGGCTAGTCAAAAAATGTCCATATACTATTGTTGACTCCGAAATGGTTTAATGAGGTATCCATGATTCTCTACTTCATCTTCATGATACTGATTACCTATTTACATATTTTTCCTATTGAGGCATCATGGTTTCAAGGACCATAAAGTGTGACCACAAAGTAACCAATTTCAAAGATTAATTGAATTAAGAAATGGAATGTCTGTATTTTAAATTGATAATATGATGTATTGTATTAGTACCACTGATCAGTTGGCCATTGTATTATAAAGATTATGTATATATGCTATTCCAGGGGTGGTCCCTGATGTATTGTATTAGTACCACTGATCAGTTGGCCATTGTATGACATATGTTATGTATTGATAAGGATTACGAGAAGTAATGATATGCAAGTAATGTGCAGGTATCCCATCAGTTCTTTTAAGTGTCGTCTACTCATACTGTTTATTCACTGGTATCTGGGTTCTGTTGATCTTTTGTATCTCATCTTGATACTCACTGCCTTACATACTCAGTACATATTTTCGTACTGACGTCCCTCACGGGGGACCTGCATTCATGCCTGCAGGAACAGGTATTTCAGGTCGTACACCTCCGCAGTAAGAGCCAGGACATCCTGTTGTTAGTGGTGAGCTCCAGTTGCTTCGGGGCATCCCAAGTCGTCTCTATATGTACTTTTGGTATTTGCATAAAAGTCTTTTGTGGGCGGGAGTTTGTCCAGACCCCAACTCAGTTGTGTATCTATGTAGAGGCTTTTGTAGACATATTGTACAGCCATAGGAGTGTTTGGTTGATAGACGTGATGGCTCTGACGGCCAATTACTGTTCATATATATATTTATGCGTGTTTGGGTTGATACAGGTATTGTTTTCTTCTATTTACAACGAAGTGCTGCCCAAATTTCTAATTTTCATAAGTAATGTAAATGTCAAAGTATAGGTTATGAACGGGTTCTCCCGGGCCTCCTCGGCTACGGGTGCCAGTCCGCTCCAATGGGATTTGGGGCGTGACAGAAGTGGTATCAGAGAGGTTCGTCCTAGTGAGTCTACAAAGCCGTGTCTACGTAGAATCTCGTTTATCGGTGTGTTGTGCACCACATCTATAAACAGGAGGCTATTGGACATTTAGGGATTGTTTCCACTCTTCATTTCTTAGATCGTGCAATAGATCCCATATTAGAGATAAAGTCATAATCAAACGCTTAATCCAATTGTTTCTTTTTTATTTATTATAGTGACGATGCCGGTTACAAGGAGAAAGAATAAGTGAAATTCTAATGGGTCTATTGAAAGGTACAAAACTCATCTTGTTGCAAAAAGGTTTTCACCAGGTTGAAGGCTATGATTTTTTTGAAACTTCAGCCCAGTTGTAAAACCAGCGACAATTCACATTATTCTCCCATTGGCAGTCTCGCAAAAATGGTCCCTACATCAGTTAGGTGTTCAAACTGCCTTTTTACATGGCGATCTCGTTGAAGATGTGTTCATGGCTCCACCTCCGGGGTTCGCTCATCCACAATTTCCTCATTATGTCTGCAAACTCCATAAATCATTCTATGGTCTCAAGCATGCTCCGAGGGCCTGGTAAACCAAGCTTCTCCAATTTTTGGTGTCCCTTGAATTTTATCCTTCAAAGACGGATGTTTCATTGTTTATCTACAACGCAGGTGGTATTCGAAACTTACATTTTTGAATAATAAAATAAAGATAAAGCTATTTGTGCGCACGTTAAGGATAGGGCACTAAATTCTCTCAGCGCACAATAGCAGGATTGCAATTGTGGCCAACGGAACGGTGGCTCGACGCCGGAAAACTAATCTACAGACATCAGCGCACACTATGGAACTTTGTGGCAAAACCCCTGATTTTGATGCATGATGAGGGATATTATATGTTCAACTTCGGAGATCGAGATCAGGTACTTCGGTCAGGACCTTAATATTTCAATAACAAGCCATTGATCCTAAAGGAGTGGGAGCTGGACTTTACGTTTGATTAGCAAGTGTTGAGAACTATCCCCATATGGGTGAAGTTCCCTGGGTTGCCCGTAGGTTACTGGTCAACTGAAGTCTTAAGCAAGATGGCTAGTGCAGTGGGTAAACCACTTTACACGGACAAATTTATCGAGAAGTCGGAGCAAATTTCTTATGCACGAACTGTTATAGAGGTGGACATCTCCCAGCCACTTCCTGAGATGATTACGGTTGAAACACCAATAGGGCCTTGGGACCAACCTGTTACTTATGATTTGGTACCCAAATTCTGCAATAATTGTGTTATGTGTGGGCATGAGGACCATGAGTGCTGGTGCAACAAAGATGTTGAAGCTGAGCCTGTGCAGTAGGGAAAACGGGGAGTAACCAAAACTCGAAGTAAATGAAACAGGAGGAGGAAGACCAAGCAAGTTTGGATCTCCACGCCTTGATCCCAATCCAGTAGATGTGCAGTGCATTCAGGGCAATATATCCCTGGAGGTGGGGGTGATACCTCAGGTGCCTAAAACTGTGGAGGGGGGAATGAACACAAGTAATAGACTGTATATACAACACAGTTGGACAGGACCAACCTACCAAACGCTGTATGAAGCAAGTAGTGGAAGACACTGGTAGAATGGGACAAAGAGGTGAAGCTAGCGGTTCTTCACCACATTGGTACAATCCTCCATGATTTCATCCACCTGGAATATAAGGGGCCTGAACCAGACCCATAAGCAAAAAGAGTTGAAACGTTTGCTTGTAAAGAATAAGATTGATGTTCTAGGTTGTGTCGAAACTAAAGTAAAGGAACCTAATATGAAACAAGTGTTGAAGAGGGTAGCAAATGGATGTAATATGGCTTGCAATTATTCCCCTGAATGGGCGAATCTGGCTTATCTGGAAAACCTCTGTGAAAACCAATGTTCTAAAAGTGTCTGACCAGTTTATCCATTACTTAGTTGAGAACATCGGATCCCAAAGTTCCACGTATCTCACAGTCATCTGTGCTATGGAGGAGATTAGTAAAAGGGAGGAGTTATGGTCTGAATTACTACAACACACACTGATGCCTTCTAATCCATGGGTATTGTGTGGTGATTTCAGCAATGTCTTACATTCAGAGGATCGGATGGGAACTCCAGCCACTGCTGCTGAAACTCAAGGCTTTCAAAATCTAATTGACGTTCTACAATTTACAGCCTTGAGATCAAAAGGCTGGCAATTCACTTGGTGCAACAAGCAGGAGGGGTCCAACAGGGTCTATGGCAAGATTGATTGGGCATTAGGAAATTATGATTGGATTCAGATTGGACATATCGAAGATGAGTTTCTAAATCTGAACACACACCTATTTTATTTTAATTAGAGTGTGCCAGCAAAATTGCATCCTAAGCCATTTGGATTTTTCACTAATGTGATGGCACATCCTACATTTCATGATACTATCCAGCAGGCTTGGAACCAGGGTGGTGCTGCTATTAATGTGGAGAAAACTAAAACTGGTTAGGGATTCTCTCAAAGATATAAATTCTTATATGGCCTCCTATATGCAAAAAAATCCAGTTAGCAAGAAAAACTTGAATTTGTATAGTTCCGGCTACAAGGAAACCTCACTTGTCAAATACTTATGAATCAAGAGAAATGACTAGTGGAGGACATTGAAAAGTAGACTGCAGGTGATGAGACAAAAAGCTAGAGCCACATGGATTGAATGTGGTGACTCAAATACCAAATACTTCCATGCCCAATGGAAGCTTAGAGTCACTCATAATGCAATTGTTTCAATTTATACAGAATCAGGTGAAAAACTTACTAACCCCAAGATGGTAGAGGAAGAATTTATTGTTGTGTTTGCTAGTTTAATGGGGGATAAAATATCCATGGCTTCGTCACCTGAGAAAAACCATGTCCCTCTACTTATATGGGGTTCATGTTGACATATATACCGATCATAAGAGCCTGCAATATATCTTCAGTCAGAAAGATCTAAACTTGAGGAGCGGAGATGGCTTGAATTGTTGAAAGATTATGATGTTGATATCTTGTATCATCCAGGGAAAGCGAATGTGGTACCGGATGCACTGAGTCGTAAGTCTAAAATGGCATCTATAGAAAAGCAGGGGATGATTAAGGATCTTCACCAGCTAGCTAATTTGGGAGTTCGACTTCTCGAAACTCCAGATGAAGAGGTTATTGTACGTAATGCAGCGGAATCTTCATTGATAGCTGAAGTGAAAGAGAAGCAGTATGCAGATCCAATTTTATTGCAGCTTAAGGAGGATGTGCAGAGTAGCACGACAAAGGCATTTGAGCTTACGCGAGAAGGAGTGCTTCAGTGTCAGTATCGTTTATGTGTACCTGATGTAGTTGAGCTAAGAAAGAGAATTATGACAAAAGCACACTGTTCAAGGTATTCCATCCATCCAGGGTCAACTAAGATGTATCAAGATTTGAAAGCAATATATTGGTGGAATGACATGACGAAGAATATTGCCGAATTTGTAGCTGAATGTCCAAATTGTCAAAGAGTCAAAGTAGAACACCAGAAACCCGGTGGTTACATGCAATGTATAGATCTTCCAGTCTGGAAGTGGGACAAGATCAATATGGATTTCATCACGGGTTTGCCTCGTACATATCGGAAGTTTGATTCCATATGGGTGATCATTGATAGGCTTACCAAATCTGCACACTTCTTACCAGTTAAGACAACTTATACGGCGGAAGAGTATGCGAAGTTGTATATTAAGGAGATCGTTCGGTTACATGGAGTTCCAATTTCCATTATATCCGATCGAGGAGCCCAATTTACCACGAATTTCTGGAAGTTTTTTCAAAGGAGTTTGGGGACACAAGTAAATCTAAGTACGACTTTTCATCCTCAAACGGACGGACAAGCGGAACATACCATCCAGACACTTGAAGATATGCTACGAGCATGTGTATTAGATTTCAAAGGCAACTGGGATGATCACCTACCTCTTATCGAGTTTGCCTACAATAATAGCTATCATTCAAGTATCAAAATGGCACCATATGAAGTATTGTATGGAAGAAAGTGTAGATCGCCAATAGGATGGTTTGAAGCAGGTGATGCGGTCTTATTTTGACCGGATCTTATTTATCAAGCAATGGAGAAGGTTAAAGTGATCCAACAACGGCTTGTAACAGCTCAAAGCAGACACAAATCTTATGTGGATGTTAGAAGAAGAGGACTTGAGTTTTCTATCGGCGATTGGGTATTCTTGAAAGTATCACCAATGAAAGGAGTGATGAGGTTTGGCAAGAAAGGAAAGTTAAGTCCACGATACATAGGTCCGTATAAGATCATTCAAAGATTTGGACAAGTTGCTTATGAGTTAGAGCTACCTCAAGAGCTCTCAGCAGTTCATCCCGTATTTCATGTTTCGATGCTTCGCAAGTACATCGGAGATCCATCGCACATCACTACTATGGAAGATGTACAAATTACAAAAGATCTCACTTTTGAAGAAATGCCTATTGTTATTCTTGATCGCCAAATTAAAAAGATAAGGAATAAAGAGATAGCATCAGTAAAAGGACTTTGAAGGAATCAACAAGTTGAGGAGATCACATGGGAAGCCGAGGAAGCGATGAAGATTAAGTACCCTTACTTATTCAACGATGAGGAGGAAGTTCATGAGACGGAAGAAGAACAATAACAAGTAAGTGTTTGTTTTTATGCAAGGATGTTATGATGATGAATATGTTAATTGTAAGCTTGGACATGTCTTAATTGAGTAACTATGCTAACATTCGAGGACGAATGTTCTTAAGGGGGGGATAATGTAACACCCCGTAAATTTTTTTCGTACACTTATCGCGATTATATGGAGTCCTAAAGACTTGCGTATGGGTTAAATTAAGTTTATGGTATTCAGAAGTATCCCGTCAATAGTTGTATGTGTAGGTATTGGAATAATCTTTCCAACGATATAAAGTTTTCCCAAAACAGAGTAGTATTTCATATAAACGAGCACATTCGAAATTTTAAAACGGTGGCCGGGAAGCCTGTGAACAGTAATTCTGCAGGAAAATTTCTGCAGCTAGGCACTCCAACTTGAGACGATCATAACTCCGTGTACAAAAAGAAATGTGTGAGCTGATATATATAGACGAAAATCTCCGAGAGTCTTCTTTCCGATGAAATTGGTTTCATCCAAATCCAACATCGGAGTAAGGAGTTATACTCGTTTTACTTCAGCCTCTCAAAACAGATTTTTGTGAATAGTAAATTAGCAGGAAAATACTGAGGCCTGCCAGTTTTTGGGTCAACTTTGAACGATAATAACTTCCTCAATATAATGAACTGAGAGAGATACCATATATCAAAAGAAAGATCTTTGAGTCTCCTTTCTAATGCAATTGGTTTCATCCAAATCCAACATCTGAGTAAGGAGTTATACTCGATTTACTTCAGCCTGTCAAAACTGTCCACTGGGGACAGATTCGGGATTTATTTCAATTTTTAGGGTACAATGGTCATTTTCTATTTGGACGAAAATTGGTCATAAAAACCTGCACTTAGCCTCAATTTTATCAGATTTTATCCAAATTTTAGGAAAGGTGAAAACCCTATCCAATTTCAACCTCAAATATTTTGTGATTCAACCGTAGAAAATTCAAATTGGTTCCGTAGTTGTGTTCACCATCTCGGAAGCTTCAAGAAGCACCCCATGGTTATGTAAGGAGGATCCTAAATACAAGAGTTCATTTTTAAGGTATGAATATTGTTTATTCTTGATTCTTATCCATGAATAAGTATTGATAAAGGATTATGAGTATTGTCTTGATGTTGGAAGATAACTAGAAACATAGTTATGAATTGTTGTGTATAAATTGTTAGTAGTAAATTATGGAAGTTGCTGTATTGGATTATGGAGGATGAATTGTGGTGATATATCATTATATTAGTGGTTGTATGCCTAGTGATCATGTTGGTATTGGATGGTGATTAAGAACGGAAATAAGGCTAAGAGTGATGTTGAGAGATATTTCATGAAAATGCATGATATGTGAATGTAATAAGAGTATAAGAGGATGTATGTAGTACTCTTATTGATGAGCTAAAGGATTACTTCCTAGACATTATTTGGTGAAGTTAATACCTAAATGGTAAGGTTTGGTTGCTAATACTAGTTTGCCACAAATGACTTATTGTAGATAAGTGTTCGAAGAGTACGGGAAGTCACTTGTATTGAAGTGGTTATATCAAGGTATGTAAGACATACTCTATCTAATCTTTGGCATGAATAATGACCCATGGCACTCTCAAGTAAGCTTCCAACATTGTCCTACGACACATGACACATAATAACATCATATGATCTTCGACACTATCAATTGAACTTGTTTTCACTTTTAAGATGTCCGGCTAGTCAAAAAATGTCCATATACTATTGTTGACTCCGAAATGGTTTAATGAGGTATCCATGATTCTCTACTTCATCTTCATGATACTGATTACCTATTTACATATTTTTCCTATTGAGGTATCATGGTTTCAAGGACCATAAAGTGTGACCACAAAGTAACCAATTTCAAAGATTAATTGAATTAAGAAATGGAATGTCTGTATTTTAAATTGATAATATGATGTATTGTATTAGTACCACTGATCAGTTGGCCATTGTATTATAAAGATTATGTATATATGCTATTCCAGGGGTGGTCCCTGATGTATTGTGTCAGTACCACTGATCAGTTGGCCATTGTATGACATATGTTATGTATTGATAAGGATTACGAGAAGTAATGATATGCAAGTAATGTGCAGGTATCCCATCAGTTCTTTTAAGTGTGGTCTACTCATACTGTTTATTCACTGGTATCTGGGTTCTGTTGATCTTTTGTATCTCATCTTGATACTCACTGCCTTACATACTCAGTACATATTTTCGTACTGACGTCCCTCACGGGGGACCTGCATTCATGCCTGCAGGAACAGGTATTTCAGGTCGTACACCTCCGCAGTAAGAGCCAGGACATCCTGTTGTTAGTGGTGAGCTCCAGTTGCTTCGGGGCATCCCAAGTCGTCTCTATATGTACTTTTGGTATTTGCATAAAAGTCTTTTGTGGGCGGGAGTTTGTCCAGACCCCAACTCAGTTGTGTATCTATGTAGAGGCTTTTGTAGACATATTGTACAGCCATAGGAGTGTTTGGTTGATAGACGTGATGGCTCTGACGGCCAATTACTGTTCATATATATATTTATGCGTGTCTGGGTTGATACAGGTACTGTTTTCTTCTATTTACAACGAAGTGCTGCCCAAATTTCTAATTTTCATAAGTAATGTAAATGTCAAAGTATAGGTTATGAACGGGTTCTCCCGGGCCTCCTCGGCTACGGGTGCCAGTCCGCTCCAATGGGATTTGGGGCGTGACAATCATCATATATTGCAATTACTTTATTGTGTTTATGTTGTGTTGTTTGCCTTATTGACTTGTCATCTATGTATTTGTTTTACCTACCTTTACTTGTATTTGATGATCTTGTATCTACATATTCTCTCTTGTTCTATTATATGTGACATAATGTATACTTGTGTTCTACATCTTGGTGTGGTGTTGTAATATATGTGGGAACTATTAGTGCAAGTGGTGTGGGCTACTGTTGTGGCATATTTTCTGATTGCAGGTGACGTGCCCTTAGTGTATATTTTGTATGCTTTATTTACTACTTTGATTGGTCGACCTATAATACCTACTGTGTACAAGTGGACCATACTAATGCCTATTGCGCCCTTTCGGTGCAGGTCCTAGCTCGAGCGCGCCTCAGCTTGATTGACTCGGGCGATTGTTGGAGCTTCCAAGGTAGCGGTTGGACATTCATACGTCCGAAGTTCACCTCTATCTTTCTATAGTAGTTATTTCTTTATTAGTATTTAGAGACAGTTATTATTCCTTCGTATTTTTTTTTGATATATTTGACTCTTGGATTGTATTAGTAGTTCTTACACTATTGACATTTGGTTTTGGGCATGATTGGTATTTTGGATAAGTTCTTTCCGCATTGTTCTGATTACTTATATGGTTTGGCTTCGTTCTAGAAGCCTTACCTTGAGATACTTTTGTCTTTTCCTCTTTTCATATCAGCTTGGGTGATAGGCTTACTTGTCAAGGTACGCCGCGACAAGTGCCATCATGACCCTCGTTTTTGGGTCATGACACAATCAATCAGATTCAAGTAATTAGTTCAAGTCACAAAAGTTGACATTTCAAGTACCTAAATTCAAAATGAAAAAGTACTTACGCATAATCAATTTCAAAAACTCACCTTTCAACTACTTACACTTAATCAATTTCAACTCACTAAGTCATCACCCAAGTCACCAAACTAAAGCACGTTAAAAACTAAAATTCACCTTTCACCTACTTACACTTAATTGTTTTCAAGTGACTAAGTCAACTCACAAGTCACCAAACTAAACCACATTCAAAATAAAAATTCACATTTCAACTACTTACACTTAATCAATTTCAACTCACTAAGTCATCACCCAAGTCACCAAACTATACCACATTCAAAATAAAAATTTACCTTTAACCTACTTACACTTAATCATTTTCAAGTGACTAAGTCACCTCACAAGTCATCAAACTAAACCACATTCAAAACAAAAATTCACATTTCAACTGCTTACACTTAATCAATTTCAACTCACTAAGTCATCACCCAAGTCACCACATCAATTCACATGTGGTCAATTTTAATACAAAGTTAAATCATATAATTAATTATTTTATCATCATATTAACATGAGTAGTATATTTTTTAATCGTATAATACCAAAATACGAGTATAATATTTATAACAACATCCAAATAATTTAATGCAATGCGTATATGTATAAATCAGATAATTAGTTATTTTATCATCATATTAACACGAGTAGTATATTTCCTCAATCGTATAATAATATCAATGAATTTTGCAAATTACAATAAATTTTTGGTTAATTACCTTTTAAATACGATATATATATATATATACACACCTCGTAATACTTGTCTTACGTTATTACAACTTCAACAACATACGTGTGTCTACATTGACACAAAATAGTATATCTATTTCCTCAATAGTATGATATATATCAACGTATCATTTAAAATATTTTAATATATAGATTTAGTTATCTAGCTTTCCATTACTGCATACATCACTACACGAGTTATACATATATATACATATATTCAATTGTCTATTAGCTTTCAAATACGTACTATAAACATCACATACACGATTTTACTACCCCATAATAATATACAACGTATTTCACATATACTCAGATACAAAATTTCTAAGTGAAAAAACTCAAATTCACCATCAAAATTTGGCGGTCATTCAAAATTCGAAATTCAAAGCAAATGGTAAGTATATGCCAATTTTAGGATTCAATTATCTGTTTCCATCCCCTACTTCCTTTCTCCCTCCCCCCCTACCCCCTCCATATATATTCCTCGTAATACTTGTCTTAAGTTATTACGACTTCAATAACATATGCGTGTCTACATTAACACGAAATAGTATATCTATTTTCTCAATAGTATGATATATATATATATATATATATATATATATATATATCAATGTATCATTCAAAATATTTTGATATATAGATTCAGTTATCAAGCTTTCCATTACTGCATACGTCACTACACGAGATATACATATATATACATATATTCAATTGTCTATCAGCTTTCAAATACGTACTATAAACATCACATACACGATTTTACTACCCCATAAGAATATACAGCGTATTTCTCATATACTCGGATGAATTATCGGTTAGTTTACTTATGTCATTAATATACCTTCACTATATAATATGTATATACTATATATATACCTATACATACACACATATATACACACTATCGACTATATCAAATTCTAAATACGTACTATATACATCACATACGTACACGAGTATATTATCCAATAATATAATGCGACGTATTTCATATACATAATCTGATGAGTGATTGATTAATTTGATTAGCTTAAATTAATATAACGTCAATGTACAGTATATATTATTACTTCTGTCGTTTCAAATCAAAGTTTTTAATATGTTTGGATAGATTCTACTAGGTTTTGACTACATCGTTCATCAATCGATCACTACATTATACATACATATATATATACATACATATATATATATATATATATATATATATATATATATATATAAAGATATTCATGTATATGAACTCTTGAATGCGTACTATATACATCACATCCACAAGTATATTACCTTATAATAGAACACATTCATTATATTCTGATGAATTATCGATTATATATTACATTATTATGACTGCAATAGTAGCATAATATCATTATCCGAACAGTATGATAATATATATATATATATACATACAAATATTCATTATACAAAGATTATGTATATTTAACGTCATTTAATGTATATACAAAAGAAAATATTTTTTATATATATTGAAACATAAGTAAAACATAAAAATTAGGTTTAACGTAATTTGTTTATTTTATTTGATATATTTTTAAATGTAATTTTTTCACAAAATCTAAGATTGATTGATATTTATTATTATTATTATATTGGTTTTTGACTATGTATGATCAGTGTAATTTTAAAAAATATTATATTAGATTATATATATAATTATTTATTAATAAAAACCGACCACAAGTTGTCGGTATCCTAAAAATTATTTATTTTTATAATTTTTTTAATTCCAAAACCGACCACAAGTGGTCGGTTTTTTAAAATTATTTTCTTTTTTTATTTCATTTTAAAACTGGCCACAAATGGTCTGTTTTTTAAAAATTATTTTTTTTATTTTAATTAAAAACCGACCACAAGTGGTCGGTTTTTAAAATTATTTCCTTTTTATTTTAATTAAAAATCGACCACAAGTGGTCAGTTTTATTTAAAATATAATAATAAAAAAATTAATAACCGACTACATGTGGTCGGTTTTTAAAAATACTTTTTAATTACTCTCTCCGTTTCAAAAAGAATGACCTACTTTAACTTGGTACAAAGTTTAAGAAAATAAAGAAGACTTTTGAATCTTGTGGCCTTAAATTAAAGTTGTGTCAAATGTACGAAAATACCCTTTAATCTTGTGGTTCTAAATATGTCATGTGGAAAGTTGAAATTAAAGTATTTCCAAAAAAGGAAAGGGGTCATTCTTTTTTAAACGGACTAAAAAAGAAAGTAGGTCATTCTTTTTTAAACGGAGAGAGTATAGTTTTTAAATAAAACCGATCACAAGTGGTCGGTTTTTTTTTTAAAAAAAAAATTTATGTAAAAGAAATAAAAAATAATTAAATTAATATTTTGAAATTTAAAAATATAAAAGCGGCCACTTTTTTTTACAAAAAAAATCTTTAAAAAAATATAAAACCGACCACTTGTGACTGTGATCGATTTTTTGTGGTTGGAAAAACTATTTTTTTTAGTAGTGATATATTTATATATATATATGTGTGTGTGTGTGAGAAAAGGTATTTTTAGCCCATTTATATTATATATATGTAGTTATTATTGGTAAGACTCGCTGGTCTAGTAAACGAAATCGTGTCAAAAGGGTTACACTTTGAACATTTATCACCCAGATTGTCACTAACGTGCTTCAGACTATGCAATTGGGATGATGCAGATTTGGTGGTTGGAACAATAAAAGTGCACAATGTTAATATTGAAGGTTTTGCTTTTGGCAATTCCATGTCTCTCAAAACGATATAGTTGAATTTGTACTTGTGATTTAAGGACACATGGACTGAATTGACCCAATAATAAGCTTAATTATTGTAAAAATTACACAAATCCACAACTTATGTTTCACTTATTACAAAAAATCTCATCTCCCTAAACATATTACATAAATCCCATTTTTTAAGTTTCTCTTTATTAAAGTACATATACATGCATATTTCCTTTTCTCTCAAGATTTTTTCTCCTAAAAAAAAAGGCTACAATCAAGAGTTTGTTTTCATGTTTGACTCCAACTCAATGACATTCAATTTTAACATAATCTCTTTTTATCATTTTAATTTTTTTAATTTTGAGGTTAGCGATTTTTTTTTTTTTACATTATCGAAATTTGGTGATTTCAAATCAACAAATTGTTACATGTTGTGATTAAGTAATTTTTTAGGTTTCTACTTTACCAAAATATAGTTTGTATATCTAGATTTTCCTTTTTTCTTTTCAAAATTCTCTGTTTCAAGTACTAATTACATAGTACTTAGTAAATGGATGATTCTCCTTCTTTTAATTTAGGATTAACTCAATTAGAGTACAATGAACCAACAAATTTGGTAGTTGGGTTCGTTCTCGGAGTATTTGATTAAGAGGAACCTAACTTTGTTGAAAAGAGATCAAAAAATCAAAAGTCGTAATGATATTTAAAAATAATATATATGTATGTGGTACGAGACTTTTTATAAATGATGGATAACGTATAATATTTACATATGTTATTATATACATAGTTGTGGGTAGTGATGTATATATTTATATGTACATTGTTCTATTATGTATATATTGGTATAAATAATTATAATACATAACAAACTGTTATACATATATATTTTCTTATACATAATAAATCTGGTTGTTAACGTTGTCCTGTGATATCCTAATATTGAATTTGTGTTTTTTTTGTTAACAATAATATATACAATAAAATAAAATTGAAAATAAATCAAACAAAGATGGTAAAATGAAGAAACTGATATTTATGTCTTCGCAACAATATTCAACAAAACATTATATAAAAGTAGAAAATGTTAATAAAGTGATTAATCAACATAAGTAGAGGAAAATTTTAAGTTACTACTCCTTTGTAAAAAAGTTACAGGAACGTCTATTGTGACCCTCATTCCCGCATCGTCCACAACGATTTGTGCTTGATGAAAGACTTTCGCTTGATTTCTTCTTCCTCCCTTTCCTAGACTTTCCGGTTGTCTTTTATATATCGGTGTATCATCGAAGGACATAGCTGAAATAGACAACCTAAATATAATTAGTATATCTAATAGTTTAGAATTTTTTTACTACACATATATGTTTGTATATACATAGTTCGGTTATGTATACATTGGTATAAATATACAATACATAACAAGTTATTTTCTATGTGTTTTCATATACATAATAACTCTATATTTTTAACGTTGTCATATGTTTTGTATATCAGCATATACTGATGATATGTATATGTTGTCCTTGAATAAATGTTATTCAACAATAAAGATTGTTCCTGAATAATTTTGTATATGGTGTGTTGAAAAAATATCAGAAAAATATATACATAGCTGAATTTTGCAAATACGCATCTCTGACTATAATTTTTTTTCACCTTTTACAAAACGAGAACAAAAAGACAAAGATATAAATATACATAAACAAAGTCAAGAAAAGAAAGCAACCATTAAGAAGAGAATATATGCAGTACTGAATGGGAGATAAACTAGAAAATAGAGGAAAAACAAAGGAGAATTAAGGATTAACACATTTTTTTCTTCCTCCATTAAAAATAATAGAACACCATTTTTCTTTCTTCAAAATTCAAGTAACAATAATAATATAGAGAGTAGAAATCATTAATAAAGAAGAAACTACAAGAAGAAGAAGCTATGCACATAAAAAAATTCATACACCAAATTTTTTATTTTTTTTAAAAAGCAACGAACAGAAAGATTCTCTTTCCTTTCTTCTTTGCCATGGATAGCAGTAGTAACAGAATGGAGGAATTTCTCCATTAACACAAAAATTACACCTATTAGGTTATGCATATCTTAGGATTTATGTTATTTATATGAAATTCCTCAATCTCTAATTCAACACTTTTTGTATCATTCATATTATATTTTCGGATTATCAGACACCTAAATGCCTCCAAAAGAATTGCAATATTTATTTTCTTGAATAAAAAAAATCATTTTTTTTTTGCAAGAGATGATAAATCAGTGATTAGATTGTTTGTGATTTCTATTTTTTGATTGATTTTTTTGTTTATGTATTGTTGTTTTCAAAATTTAAAATAGTATAGTTGTTACACAAATTAAGGGATGTAGCAATCCATCATTAATGTTGTTGAGTTAATTGCGTGCTAAATAGAACGAAGATCAGTTAATTTCCTATTAAAACGTCATAATTAGATTTTCATATACATAGAATCTTATGTATATAACGGCTGAATTATGTCTATTAATGGAGAAAGAGAAGAAATTAATTAAAAAGATGGAGGAAAAGGTAAATATGTTTAATAGGATTGGAGTTTATGTTATTTAGACAATTATAATGAACTAATTTATAAGAAATAAGCAGTACAAGCTTAATTGAATAATGTAAACTGAAATATAAGATAGAATGGCCTTAAGGTGAGGAAGTTGATTGGCTACGACAGTACCGGAGAATGTAGTGTGGAACACTTAGATGGTAAGAAGTTAGTTGCTTTGAGAACTTTAGTATAATGACCCTATTTATAGCTAAACATCAAGAGACAAGATCCACAAATTATGCACTCTTAATTAAGTCCATTAGTTGTGCATTAACACATATACGTAATGGCTTGCAAGTTGTATTATCAGCTTATGCTTGTGTTTACTGTTTTGTATGGTTAAAATTTTCACGCATTTGGTGTATACATCAAATTAATATTTTTATCATGGTTAAGTAATTAAATTAAGTAAAATGCATATTAATTAATTATGCTTAAGTAATATGAACTCTAAATTCAAACACATGACATGCATGTATAGACTTGATATATACACCGAATGTATGTAACTTTTAACCATTTGTATTTGCAATGCAAATGGGATTTGGATTATGTATTTATTCTGGTTAGCAAAGCCACTTGAATTTTGAGGATTTCCCAACATAAATAATGTTGTGGTTTCGCGTTGATATATGTTATTAAAAACGTTTTTTTTTCTTCTAAAAATTATATATGTATACAAGTTAAAGTTACATAATTACATTAAATCCATAATTGGGAAAGTATTCACAAATCCCAAAATAATTACAAAAATCTCTTTATTTGGTAATTTCTCTCTCCTAAATATTATACATGTTAAACACCGATTTTTGGCTCCCGTCTTTTACTCGTTAATGCTCCCATTATCAAGCCGACTTTTACTCCATTTTTGAAACCCCTCTTTTACGACAAACTTGAAGTAACCCCTACCTTGTGGTTATCAAATTAGTTATCAAGATTTAATTATTTTTAATAATGTACTTCATTAATTTTTTGAATTTTTTTTGTTCAACTTTACCAATTCAGGGGTTTTTCATTTTTTATTTTTTTGCATGTTCAAATTATAGTATTGTTCAATCATATTCAAGTTAAGTAGTTCATTTTTTTTTCGTTATTTTTCATATAGTACAAGTTAGATCTTTGATTCTCTTGTTTTGTAGTTCGATTTTAACACTACTTTAACTTAAAATAGTAGTTTTAGCTTAGGAATTACTCAGTTAGATGTAAATGAAGAAGATATTCCACTTGGATTTGTTCCTGGTACATTTGATGAATAGAATTCGAAATTCACAGAGAATCGCTCAAAGCACGGAAATGACCTTGTTACAATGAAGAAATTGAGGGATAAGGCCACTTCTAAATCGAAGAAGTCTAGTTCAAAAGCAAGTAAAAAGAAGTTTGATGATTTCGGCCGACCACGTATTCCGAAGATATTTATTACGAGTTTAGGTATAATTTGACATATGTATAATAAGACATGATACATTAGTTTTTTCATCATAGTAATGTATAATGTAGGTGTTCTGAAATATTTTTCTAAAGGTTATACATTCTAATAAAGCTGATATTAATTTTTACATGTATAAGTTACCCTCATACATATGCAATTGTTGTTTATATTTGGTATTATATAAATTGTTAGATGTATGCATAACCATCATACACTTGTATATGTTTTTTAATTATGATCCTCTTTGAAATTTTTAGGTGTATAAGTTATCCTCATACATGTTTAGATGTTTTTTAGAGTATAATAAAAAGTTGTTAGATGTATAAGTTACCATCATACATGTGTAACTCTAAAGTGGTTAGGGTTTGATTTTATTATACATTAATGCAAGTTATTTGTTAATGAATGAGTAACCATCATACATGTCTAACAACTTATATTAATTTTGAGATGTATAAGTTAACCTCATACATGTGTTACTATAGTATATTTATTGACCTGAATTTATTATACATTAAAGCAGTTTATTTGTAAATGTATAAGTTACCCCTATACATGACTAACAGTTGTTTAATGTGGGTCTGATTTAGTTTTTGAAAGTATAAATGACCCTCATACAATGTGTAACTATTAGCTAATTATGTTATGTTTTTTTTTAAGGGCATGAAATACCGAATTGACAAAGTCCCACCACATCCATTGCATATGGGTAGCTTATGTAACTGTGCTTTCGGGGAAGAGATAAAGAAATATTTTAGAGTGGAAATTTTTAGGAGCATTTAGAAATACGATTTTTGGCATATTTTAGAATTTGCCACGGTGCAATTGGATAGGATAGATTTTAAAATGTCTACTCCTGCTTGAAATTCAATAGGATAATAAGACGAGCTTTATGTTTAGGTACAAAGGGAAATCCTTAAATTCACAATGCTTGAATTTTTCATTATTGTCGGTCTTAAGTGTATAGGTAATATTGATGATTATATGTATACTTCATCATCAAAATCAACGTTGATGTCAAAGTATTTTCCCAACAATAAAGGAGCAATAACTAGGTCAAAACTGATAACACGTGTGCAGATGGAAAACTTCGATAATGCTGAAGATGCTTCGAACCTGACGATATTGTTCTTTGTTCATACATTCATGTTTTGTCAGTATAAGGAAGCATCAATCAGTGTTGCGCACTTTCATATGGTCGAGGATGATCTGTACATTCACTTTCCATGGGGGAAGGTCACATTTGAAAAGTTAATGAGTTTCTGGCAGCAGGATTTCAATATCGCAAAACAGTTATGTTCATTAGGCCGAATGCCTCACGTTCTAAATGTTTGGATGTTTGAGTGCTTATTCGAGGTAGAATAAAAACTGTTGTCCGTTAGAGAAACGTAATCCTAAGAATACTAAACTGATCTGTGGAGTGAATAAGGCCTAAGTACGAATCTTTTATGTCTGGCATGTTCAGTAAGGTAATTGTTTAACTTTGTACTTATTTTGTTTGTTCAAGTCGTTTTATTTATGTACAAATATTTTATTTTAAAATTATTCTTTCCAGCATTCGTACAATAATAAACAGCCAACAATCGAAGAAGTTAATAGGTTGGATTTGTCCTTTTCTAGAAATTTTGAGACATTTGATCCAATAACTTCTGCTTCAACATCCATTGCTGGAACGTTGAAAAGGACAATAGATGAATTTCAACAGTGTATCGATACCATTGCTGAAGAATTTGATAATTTCAGCATTATACCACCACGAAAAATCCTCATAAAGGTTGGTTTTTCTTTGCCTATATCACCTGACCAACCTTTGAAGAGAAGAAAGACTGTGATGTTCCAGCAAGATAATCCAGCGGTAATGGATGATGATAAATCTGGACGTAATTATCCAGTACATGTGTCGGGTTTGTATAGTGAAACGCAAAAGGATGCAACAGACAAAGGAGAAATTGGTGTGTCTGAATTTCAATATCATCATCATGGAGAAATTGGTGTGACTCCTTCTTAGAGTCACCAGCACAAGTCTGTTCCTTCATCTTTCACACAGCCAGAAGGGACTTCTAAATCAAGTTTAGATGGTGATGAAATAAAGAATTACATCAACAAATGTGTAAGTTTACTTTCTTTTTGATTTTTTTTTAATAGCATGATGTGTTTCTACAAACGTTTTTTTTTCATTACGTTATAAGTTTGCTAAAAAGATGGCTAAAGTAGTTACACTAATATCAAAAATACCTGCTTAAGTCATCAAAGCATTGAAGAATGAAGAAAATAAGCAATCAAAGGTATAACAATTAAATTTCATTATATTTTGTCTAACGTTGATAAAATGTTCATACATTCAGATTGTTTATGTTATATAGGAGGAGAAAATTGATGAACAATAACGAAGTCAAGAAGACGGATCCAAGAAATAGGAGAGTCCATATAATGAGGATATGCAGGTACTTTTTTGTCAATTATGTTGTTGTGTTACTATAACTCTACATAATTATCATATCAAAAACAAATGTTGTTTCATTTTAATACTGCATGAAGATTGTGATAAGGGATCACTCAACGATATAGAAGAGTCTCGTGATGAAGAATCTAATAAGCAACACATTCTTGAAGAGCAACATTTGCTGGTATTTTTCCCCCTAATATTTGTTATGTACTAAATTTGGGCAGTTTCATTTTTCATCATACATTAACTTGAATGTATAATGATCAGTTATACATTAAACATACTATTTTTTCTTCAGTAAAATACATGTTATTTAAGAATATCTTCATAAATATGCATGTCATTTACAATTACTTAAATAACATCATTCTAGAATCACCTAAACAAGTTTATGAATAACTGTTCATTAAAGCTTATTGTTATTTAATTTAGGATGTGAATACGGCTGATAAAGAGGCAGATCGTGAGGATGATTTGAAAAATGAGGACTATTCTGATTTGAAAGCTTTGGAGGTATTTTTCTGTACATCAACTTTTGTTTTTCTACAATATATGTGTATATAAATGCAGCTTCTGTTATTGGTTGAAAAAAGGATATTAACCTTATCGGTTGAATATAAAGTTGTCTGGATCTTGACGCTTTCAATATTTTGTACATTGTTTAACAGTTGTCTTAATAACTATAAATTTGTGTCTTCATGCAAATTGGATGATGATAATTATCACATAACTAATAGGATGAGATTATGACATATGAAGAAGAAGGTAGAAATGAACAAATGGAAAAAAAGAACATTCCGAATGTAGAAGATTTATCGGTATTTCTATGTCCCTAATATTGTTTAATTACTACAAAATATTTCTATACACATTTGTTTCTACTAACTTCTTCATATTGGGGCAGATAAATGTTCATAAAACATTCAATCGAATGTATAAAGAAGAGTCATACATTCAACATACAAACAGTTTCTTGAACATAAAGCTTGTAGTTTATGAATATCATCATACATATTTATGTTATTACTGATATAAAATCATTTGTGAATCACCTATGACATCGTTTGCTATTACTGATAGATTTATATACTCATTGTAGACGCGTGATTTTTGACCTTTTCCGAGTCTTAACCTATTTTTAGGCATTAAATATTTTTATTTGTATCCAATGTTATCTTTAGTTCTTATTTAACTTTTTAGTAGATTTCATTTTAAAAATTGTGAAAAAACATTCAAAAAATAAAGTTACATTTTAGGATATTTTTATTTTTATTTTTAAATAATATGAAATTTTTTCAAAAACTATATTTTTCTTTTAATTTAGATTTTTTTTTAATAAGCTAGTAATTTTAATTTCTTTTATTTATATTTTATTTTAGGTTAGTTATATTTTTATTATATTTTTTTAAGTATAAAAATTAATTATTTTATATTTTTATTATTATTATTATTACTATTATTATTATTATTATTTATTTTATATATAATTTATTATTATTTTTTTAAAAAAGGGAATCATTATCCTAAAATAACTACCCCAACTACACCCACATTTCTCTCAACCCCCTTAACTCCCCCAACTTCCTATCCTACACACACTGTATGACACACACGGAGAGAAAACAAGGCGAAAGTCAGCAAGAAACCAAAAAAAGAAAGACAACCAACGAAAACAACAAGAGAATGAAAACACACGGAAAGAAACAAAACAAAAAAAAAACTAACATTTTGACGAGAAATCAAAAGAAAAACTAATAGTGAAATAGAAAGGGAAAAGAGAAAAAGAAGAGTTAGAGTTTGAGTTTTGGGGTCTCGTTCGAGTTTTCAGTGACGTCGTTCATACTTCTTTTTAATTAGTTATTCATACAGGTTCTTGTTTGATCTAGCACTATTTATTTTATAATTTTTATTGTGAACCTAATCATGAATGAAGTTATTCTAATGGCTTGTTATATTATTTAGTGTGTGTAGTTTATTATTTCTATGTAATTTGCTCTATGTCTTCATTTATAACTTGTTTGTCATTTTGAAATGAAGTTAATTAGATTAGAGTTTTGAAGTTTGGATGAGATAATTGTTAAAGTTGTTAATGTTAAAAGATGTAGCGGTACATTTAATTAACGTGCAATTAGTGTAATTGTGTTGCACACTAGAACTAGAACTATATACATTTTAAATACGTTAAACAATATAT
This sequence comes from Capsicum baccatum var. pendulum, assembly GCA_030864225.1. Classification (NCBI taxonomy): domain Eukaryota; kingdom Viridiplantae; phylum Streptophyta; class Magnoliopsida; order Solanales; family Solanaceae; genus Capsicum; species Capsicum baccatum. The sequence goes on from CM061556.1 coordinate 230,614,132, forward strand.
ATACACTATATGTATAGTATATACTACATTAGAATTAAAAAAATTATATACACGTATACACAATTACACATGTAATCGTGTATACTACTATACGTTAATTAAATATATATATTACTCTAAATAAAATATATTCTACAAGATATATACTACAATATAATGATATATATAATAATTTATAAAAAATAAACACATGTATACGTTAAATATATACGTCTATAGAAGATATGTACACATATATACGTACCATTCAATATACACATACTACTTTAAATAAAATATACTACAATATATATACACACACACTATATATAGTTATATACTAATTTATAAAACATATACAAATGTATACGTTAAATATAAACGAATATAGAAGATATATACACATATATACGTACCATTCAATATATATGTACTACTTTAAATAAAATATTCTACAATATATATATACACACACTCTATATATAGTTATACACTAATTTATAAAACATATACACATATATACATTAAATATAAACGAATATAGAAGATATATACACATATATACGTACCATTCAATATATATGTACTACTTTAAGTAAAATATTCTACAATATATAAATACACACACTCTATATATAGTTATAAATATATACACATGTATACATACGTACTACTTTAAATAAAATATACTACAATATATATATATATATATATATATATATATATATATATATACGCACACTATATATATAGTTATACACTAATTTATAAAACATATACATATGTATACATTAAATATATACGTCTATAGAAGATATATACATATACATACATACCATTCAATATATACGTACTACTTTAAATAAAATATACTACAATATATATACACACACACTATATATATAATTATACACTAATTTATAAAACATATACACATGTATAAGTTAAATATATACGTTTATAGAAGATATATACACATATATACATACCATTCGATATATATGTACTACTTTAAATAAAATATACTACAATATATATATACACACACACTATATATATATAGATATAGTTATACACTAATTTATAAAATATATACAGATGTATACGTTAAATATATACATCTACATAATATATATACACATATATACGTACCATTCAATATATACGTACTACTTTAAATAAAATATACTACAATATATACACACACACTATATATATATAGTTATACACTAATTTATAAAACATATACATATGTATACGTTAAATATATACGTCTATAGAAGATATATACACATATTTTATACGTACCATTCAATATATATGTACTACTTTAAATAAAATATACTACAATATATATATATATATATATACTACAATATATACACACGCTATATATATAGTTATACACTAATTTATAAAACATATACACATGTACGTACCATTCAATATATACGTACACATATAAAACATATGTACTTCTTTAAATATAATATATGCTACTTAATATAATAAATTAATAATACTTTATAGTGAATTAGTAATATATTAAAACTAAGTATTTAATTTAAATTAAAATTTTAATTTAAATCATTAAATGGAAAAACTTACAAAGTAAGGACTAAGGAGTGCATGAATGTTGAATTTTATTGATTGCAAAATGATCCAAAATTTATAATTTACATGGATGAAAAATCTATAAATTTTGCATTATTTTTTCTAACTCATTCATGTTAATATTAGCGGGAACTTGCATAGGATAGTCTAAGTCAACGAGGGAAAAACCATGCATTGGACTTGATTCTGCTGAGTTCTCCCGTGAAGTCATAATGTCTTCAAGTCTCTTCTCGTCATTCGGCTCTACTTCCATTCTTTGATTTCTTCGTTCGGCTCTAATCCAATCTCTAAGACAAACTAGAACATTCATTGCATTGCTTCCCAATGAATGTCAGTTGTCTCCAAGCTGCTGTCGTCCCTGACTAAAAGCGCTCCGATGCAACGGTTGGCATTGGAACATTCAGGACATCTCTAACTAATCTTGAAAGACAGGATATTGTTCTTCATTATTCCTCCACCAATCTAACGTGTCGATCAGTTGTCTGCGATCCTCTAGCGGCAATCGGAGATAATACTTCAGCTCTTCCTGATAAGTTGATGTGTAAGCTCCCTCGTCAAGACTGTTCCAACAAGGTAAATCATAAAAGTGATCAGAAAACTACTATGTGCCGGCCTTTTAGAAGATGATGGCTTCTCGTGAGGATGAGGAGCGACAGTTGGAGTGATATTTATCGGCACAGCTAAATCAACTAAATCAGCATAGTGGTTATATAATTTATCTATGTAAGCGTTCACATCACCCATAGCTACCCATAAATTAGGTTGTTCTTGTTCTTCATCACCAGAATCATTGTTAGTATTTATCTCTAAGTTAGCATAAATAAGAGTACTAAAGTGACACATGGTATTATATTTCATGTACGGATTTAGTATAGCACCAACTAAGTAAATAGGGAGAATCAAAAAAAAATATTTTTTAAATTTAGCAAACATGGCACCAATAGCTTCTTTGTAACCTTCTTTATTTTTATATTCTTTGAGCAAAGAAGAAATATTGGCTATATATGCCAAAATATTACAAACAGTAAGATAATAAGCACCAGAAAATTCAACCATAGCTATATAAATATTTTTCAAAAACTTAACAAGATCATTAATTACAGTCCAGTCAGAATCATGTAGCATGCAGTGGACAAAATCAGCAAACGAGCCACAATATTGGTTAAAAGATATTGTAATAGGAACTGTATATTATAACAAGTTTTTAAAAAATTATACATAGCATTCCATCTAGTATCACATTCTTTAGGCATCAATATCGGTGTAAGTCCATTTTGTTCAATTAAAGTTTAAAGTCTTTAATTATTTTTCTACAATTATTTCCTTGAATAAAACCAACTGCAAGCCAAATTTTTTCAATATAAAGTTTAAAAAACTCAAGACCATCTCTTACAATTAAATTATATATATATATATGACAAGCACATTTAACATGAAAAATTTCAGGTAACGGCAGAGATAGCTTAGATTTTAACTTTGTTATAGCAGTCTTGTTGTTAGAAGCATTATCAAAAGAAATACATAAGATTTTATTTTCAATACTGTAAAATTCTGCAACTTTACCAATCAAATCAGCAATAAAATCTCCAGTATATTTACGATCTTCATCATATAAAAAAGCAAGAATACTTTTTTGCATAACAAAATTACTATCTATACAGTGACAAGTAATGGTTAAATAATTATTTTTATTTACAGCACGACCAAGATCAAAAGTTAGATACATTCTACATTGAATGTATTTTTAACAATGTTGATAAATAAAAATAATATTGTGAATGAAGTCTAAAAATATCGGTCCTACAAGTAGTTCTAGGAATACCATTAAACATAGGATTATAAATTGCTTGAATATAATGAATAAAGGCATCAGAAGAAGGAAAACTAAAAGGCAAACAACCCACAACTACCATTTTAGCTATTTCTTCCCGGTCCCTCAATTTATTATACATCTTCATTACCTGACCGGTTGCTGGGTCCATTCTAGTTTGGGTTGGCCCACCAACATCTGCACCACCTCGTGCAATATTTAACTCTCTTTCGTGATTATCACTTATATGTCTCATTAACGTACCCGTACCCCCTTGTTTGCCTCCTCTTTTATGCTTATATATTTATTGATAAATATTGCATTGCACCTCAATATCTGACATATGTTCAAAAAATTGTCATGCAATACTAGTTGGTTTATGAGCTCTTGGGGCACGGGGAGGATGGGAAGGGAGATTAATCGATTCAGATCTAACGTTAGCATTTCCTACTGCGGGTGTCTCACCAATATTTTCATCGTCTTCGTCTAAATTAACCGTATCTAATTTATTTTTTTCTTCTATACTGTAATTTTCCTGAGCTTCAACATAATCCATATCGTGGGCACCTACACCTAAAGGTACACCTACTTTTCCATAAAAGGTTGACTAAGCGGTGTCGAAGGCACACGGGTATATCTACTACTTAAACTACCTCTACCGTTGGTAATTTATTTTTTACTACCACTACCACTTTTGAGATAAAAAATTTTAACATCTTTAGTAGCGAGATTTCTTAATTTATCCATAATATAAACTAAACTAAAAAAATTTAAAATAAACAAATATAATAAAATTAAATATTCAACAATTAATACACTAAATAAAAATTAAACGTAAGAGATGGAACGACAATACCAAATTTTGGAAGTATCCGAAGTTTGCGACTTTAGAAACTTCCACTTTGTAATTATAAAATTAAAAAATTAAAGTGAGAACTTTAGGAAATATATAAATATTTGAGAATTGAGATTTGAGAGAGAAAGAAATTTGAGAGAATGAAAAATTGTGTAAAAAATGATTTGAAAGTGTAGGGTATTTATATAAATTTTTTTGGGGTTAAAAAATAATTTTAGGTGTAAAAAAGAAAAAAAAATTTAGTTAAAAGGGCCAAACTAGCCATTTGGACCCAAAAACGGCTATATAGTCGTTGGGCCAACGGCTAGTTTGGCCCAATCATTAAAAAAAAAAAATTGGACCGGGCCAGTTAACCGACGGGTTTGGATAGATTTTGGTTCGGGTCGGGTTAATCGGGCCAAAAAAAAATAAACCGGCCCAGAATCTGGTACCCTACAACCCATGGACTGACCGAACTGGCTCAAACCGGGTCATTTTTTGTAAATGAGTCAGGTAGGGCCGGGTCACTACCGTTTGACACCCTTAACTAGAACTAGAATATAGAAATCATGCATGCATGCATGCAAAAACAAAAAACAATTATGTTAAAATGTTATAGTAAAATTCCCAGGGGCTGCTAGTAATACTTGTTGGTTGATTCTTTTGGCCCAATTCACAATAGACGTATAGTGGCATAAACTTTCGAATTTAAAAAAAACAGTTAGAATTAGGATTGGTTTAATTTCTCATGGACTATAAATACTAAGAGTATGTTCTCGATCAACTCCCTACGGAGCAAAAGGCTAACTGCTGTGACTCAAAGTTAGAGTTGATTTAGGAAATGCTTTCGTTGAATAAAAAATAAACAATACTTAATATATATTTCTACATATTTTGCATTAAAAAAAAAGAGACACATGCATCATATGTAAATGACCCCCATGCTGTCGGTGGAATGGAATACTCTCATAGTCAAGTTTCATGGTGTTTGTTTGAATTTACCACATGACTATTTGTTGGCTTATTCTGTAGTTGAATATATTACAAATTTAAGTATGTGATTTCATCAAACATGGTCTCACAGTGCTTTGGGTTTGCATTAATTAGAGAGAATAGATTTGGAGGATCATAATAAGGATTAACATAATATGGTTAGTTTTGTGTGTTTTTTAGTTACTATTTATCATTTTATTTTATTATTATTCATTGTAATTAATAAATTTTAATAATTTTTATTGTTAATTTAATTCATTGCCTTAAATAAATATTTCTTAAAGGTTATTGTTAAAGTTAAATAGCATTTTGATAAGATAAAATTTTTACGAGTTTATAAACGGCCAACCAACGCCTTTAACGTTAGGTAAATTTTTAGGTACGTTTAAAAATTTTCGTCTCAATTAAGAATGCGGCATACGCATATTTCCAGGACACTTTAAAATTAAAGGATGCAGTAATGTAGCTTGACAAATATTTTTATAAAATTATTTTTTTACAAATTTAATACAAGAGTTTAAATAGTTTTAATATAATAAAATGAGTGAACTTAGGCCTAAACATAATTTATCAAAATAGTTTTAGTCAAGATAAGTCAATAAGAGCGATCGTGCTAGAACCACAGGACTCGAGGAGTGCCTCACACCTTTTCTTCGGTCAACAGAATTCCTTATCCGATCTTCTATTTTCGCCGACCAATTAAAGAGTCAATTTCTTTTGATTAGGGATTCAATAAGATGACTTGGAACACCATAACTCAATTCCAAGTGATGACTCTGTAAATAAATTATTCTCTATTCAATATCGTCACTCAATTCCATAACTCAATTCCATGATATTTATGCTCTGGAGTTCAAAAACTCACAAGTTTTCTTTGATGAAATAGCGACCATGTTACCTTCAAATTAAGGACTTCAGAGCATAAATATCATGGGCTGCAATGCCTCATTTCCACAGATGCAGGAAGCAATGTTGCTACACAGGTTTAATAATCAAATTATGGTAAAAATTCAACCCTTAGGAGACGCACTTCCTAATATGGATAATTCAAGTCTCATTTGTTAAGTGATGAACTTCCTAACTTGAACCATCAATCCTAGAAGACGTACCTTTTAGTCGAGTCATTAATGACCTTTGATTCCTATAAGACGTACCTTTTAGTCGAGTCATCCCCCTTGATTCCTATAAGACGTATCTTTTAGTTGGGTCATTACCTTTGATTCCTAGAAGACATACCTTTTAGTTGAGTCATTCTCCTTGATTCCTATAAAACGTACCTTTTAGTCGAGTCATCTCCCTTGATTCCTATAAGATGTACCTTTTAGTCGAGTCATTCCCCTTGATTTCTATAAGACCTACCTTTTATTCGAGTCAATCCCCTTGATTCCTATAAGACGTACCTTTTAATCGAGTCACCCCCTTGATTTCTATAAGACGTACCTTTTAGTCGAGTCATTCCCCTTGATTTCTATAAAACATACCTTTTAGTCGAGTCATTCTCCTTGATTCCTATAAGACGTACCTTTTAGTCGAGTCAATCCCCTTGATTCCTATAAGACGTACCTTTTTGTTGAGTCATCCCCTTGATTCCTATAAGATGTACCTTTTAGTCGAGTCAATCTCCTTGATTCCTATAAGACGTACCTTTTACTCAAGTCATCCCCTTGATTTCTATAAGATGTACCTTTTAGTCGAGTCATTACCCTTGATTCTTATAATACGTACCTTTTACTCGAGTCATTCCCCTTGATTCCTATAAGACATACCTTTTAGTCAAGTCATTCCCCCTTGATTCCTATAAGACACACCTTTTAATCGAGTCATTCCCTTTGATTCCATAAGACGTACCTTTTGGTCAAGTTATTTTGCTTGATTCCTAGAAGACGTACCTTTTAGTCGAGTCATCCCCCTTGATTCCTAGAAGATGTACCTTTTAGTAGAGTCATCCCCCTTGATTCCTAGAAGACTTACCTTTTAGTCGAGTCATCCCTCTTGATTCCTATAAGACGTACCTTTTAGTCTAGTCATCCCCCTCTGATTCCTATAAGATGTATTTTTTAGTCAAGTCATTCCCCTTGATTCCTATAAGACGTACCTTTTAGTTGAGTCATCCCTTTTGATTCCTATAAGACATACCTTTTAGTCGAGTCATTAATGACCTTTGATCCCTATAAGACGTACCTTTTAGTCGAGTCATCCCCCTTGATTCCTATAAGATGTATCTTTTAGTTGAGTCATTACCTTTGATTCCTAGAAGACATACCTTTTAGTTGAGTTATTCTCCTTGATTCCTATAAAACGTACCTTTTAGTCGAGTCATCTTCCTTGATTCCTATAAGACGTACCTTTTAGTCGAGTCATCCCCCTTGATTCCCATAAGACGTACCTTTTATTCCAGTCATTACCTTTGATTCCTATAATACGTACCTTTTAGTCGAGTCATCCCCCTTAATTCCTATAAGACGCACATTTTAGTCGATTCATTACCTTTGATTCCTATAAGATGTACCTTTTAGTCGAGTTATTCCCCTTGATTCCTATAAGACATACCTTTTAGTCGAGTTATTTTCTGAGTACAAACTAGGGCAAACATTCTGTTCGTGTTTATTGAATTTTACTTTCTACTCAGGACCCTCCTAAAGAATGGGAATTTATTTTATGCTCAGGACCCTCCTGAAGAATGGGATACTATTTTTCTGTTGTTTTACTGTTTACTTTGCAAGTTCAGGAGCCCTCCTGAAGAATAGGGTGAAGATTTTCAAGATCAAGTCAAAGGAAAGTCTGAAGAATGAGTCAATTGTCATGTTCCTTTCCAATGCCAAGAGCCAACATGAAGGAACATTTTTTTTTTTTAAGATTCAACTCAAAATAAAGACTATCTCGCCTTTTGAGAAATCATGAAGATTCAAGTCAAGATTCCAGAAAAGCTGTGCAATAGATAGAATCTTTCACTTGTATCTTCATTTTCATTTTTTATTTTTCATTTGGATGTAAAAAGCAGAAGGCACAAACCGAAGACTCGACGGAACCTGGCTTGAACTCTAACTCATTGTCTCACCATTTTACTTCGTTGAACTACACATGAACTGATTTCCTTCAAACCCGGGATATGTAGGATGTCCAAAACCAGGACTCGATCGCATTTTTTTTTCTTTTTCCTCATTTTTTGAATAATCGGAGGATCAAAAATCATATCTTTGTCTACTTCTTTGTATGAAAACTCTTTGAGATTTCACACAAAGAGGGGAAAAATTTAGATGCGTGATTTTGACCTTCCCCGAGTCTTAACCTATTTTTCGGCATTAAATATTTTTATTTTTATCTAATTTTATCTTTGGTTCTTATTTTACTTTTTAGTAGATTTCCTATTAAAAATCGTGAAAAAAACATTCAAAAAATAAAGTTACAATATAGGATATTTTTATTTTTATTTTTATTTTTTAAATAATATGAAAATTTTTCAAAAACTATATTTTTCTTTTAATTTAGATTTTTTTAAATAAGCTGGTAAATTTATTTTCTTTTATTTATATTTTATTTTAGGTTAGTTATATTTTTATTATATTTTCATAAGTATAAAAATTAACTATTTAATATTTTTATTATTATTATTATTATAATTTATTTTATTTTAATTTATTTATTTATTTATTTATTTTAAAAGGGAATCATTATCCTAAAATAACTACCCCAACCACCCCCACATTTCTCTCACCCCCCTTAACTCCCTCAACTTCCTATCCAACACACACTGTATGACACACACACGGACAGAAAACAAGGGGAAAGTCAGCATGAAACCAAAAGAAAAGAAAAAAGAAAGACAACCAAAGAAAACAACAAGAGAATACACGGACAGAAAGAAAACCAAAAAAAAAAACTAACATTTTGAAGAGAAATCAAAAGAAAAACTAAGATTGAAACAGAAAGGGAAAAGAGAAAAAAAAGAGTTAGAGTTTGAGTTTTGGGGTCTCATTCGAGTTTTCAATGACGTCGTTTGTGCTTCTTTTTAATTAGTTCATCATACAGGTTCTTGTTCGATCTAGCACTATTTATTTTATAATTTTTATTGTGAGCCAAATCATGAATGAAGTTATTCTAATGGCTTGTTATATTATTTAGTGTGTGTAGTTTATTATTTCTATGTAATTTGCTCTATGTCTTCATTTATAACTTGTTTGTCACTTTGAAATGAAGTCAATTAGATTAGAGTTTTGAAGTTTGAATGAGATAAATGTTAAAGTTGTTAATGTTAAAAGATGTAGCGGTACATTTAATTAACGTGTGATTAGTGTAATTGTATTGCATACTAGAACTAGAACTAGAATATAGAAATCATGCATGCATGCATGCAAAAACAAAAAAAAATTATGTTAAAATGTTATAGTAAAATTCCCAGGGGCTGCTAGTAATGCTTGTTGGTTGATTCTTTTGTCCCAATTCACAATAGACGTATAGTGGTATAAACTTTTGAATCTTTAAAAAACAGTTAGAATTAGGATTGGTTTAATTTCTCATGGACTATAAATACTAAGAGTTTGTTCTCGATCAACTCCCTACAGAGCAAAAGGCTAACTGTCGTGACTCAAAGTTAGAGTTGATTTAGGAAATGCTTTCGTTGATTAAAAAATATATAATACTTAATATATATTCAACATATTTTGCATAAAAAAAAAACAGACACACATGCATCATACATAAATGGCCCCCATGCTGTCGGTGGAATGGAATACTCTCATAGTCAAGTTTCATGGTGTTTGTTTGAATTTACCACATGACTATTTGTTGGCTTATTCTGTAGTTGAATATATTACAAATTTAAGTATGTGATTTCATCAAACATGGTCTCACAGTGCTTTGGGTTTGCATTAATTAGAGAGAATAGATTTGGAGGATCATAATAAGGATTAACATAATATGGTTAGTTTTGTGTGTTTTTTTAGTTACTATTTATCATTTTATTTTATTATTATTCATTGTAATTAATAAATTTTAATAATTTTTATTGTTAATTTAATTCATTGCCTTAAATAAATATTTCTTAAAGGTTATTGTTAAAGTTAAATAGCATTTTGATAAGATAAAGTTTTTACGAGTTTATAAACGGCCAACCAACGCCTTTAACGTTCGGTAAATTTTTAGGTATGTTTAAAAATTTTCGTCTCAATTAAGAATACGGCATACACATCTTTCCAGGACACTCTAAAATTAAAGGATGCAGTAATGTACCTTGACAAATATTTTTATAAACTTAATTTTTCACAAATTTAATTCAAGAATTTTAAATTGTTTTAATATAATAAAATGAGCGAACTTAGGCCTTAACATAATTTATCAAAATAGTTTTAGTCAAGATAGTCAATAAGAGCGACCGTGCTAGAACCACAGGACTCAAGGGGTGCCTCACACCTTTCCCTCGGTCAACAGAATTTCTTACCCGATCTTCTATTTTCGCAGACCAATAAAAGAGTCAATTCATTTTGATTAGGGATTCAATAAGGTGACTTGGAACACCATAACTCAATTCCAAGTGACAACTCTGTAAATAAATTAATCCCAATTCAATATCGTTACTTTAATTGGAAAAACCCTTCGACCTGGACCTCCTCGAACGAAAAAAGGGTGTGACATTCACATGCACCCATTACAGATTGAAATTTCTTATCACGGGTGTAAAACTTTATCTCAATCTTTTATCTTATACTTTGAATAACTGTTCACACACGATAATTGTTATTTAATTTAGGATGTGAATGTAACCGCTAAGGAAGATGGTCATGAAGTGGATTTGAAAAATTAGGAATGTACTGATATGGAAGATGTGCAGGTATTTTTCGGTCCCTAATATTGATTTTTTTTTTTACAAAATATATCTATCTACGTGTTCGACTTTGTAAAGGTACGTACTGAGACTTAATGTTTCTCTGGTGCATATCAAATTTTTCAGATATTGATGCTGTCATGATTTCTAACATTGTTGTACAGTCGTTCTCTTAAGAAGTACTTTTACACTTGATGCACATTGGGTGATCATGATTTCCTGATAACTTATTACTTAAACATGTTGATTATGGTAATTTGGTTATGTATTATCTATTACAAAATATTTTTTTTGTGAAAGGACATTAACTAAATGTACTAAAAATTAATGGTTATGCATTGTTTTTTTTAGTGCAAGGATAATTAGTCCACATTACTAATTGTTTTGTATAAATGAATGAATAACATTATACATGTAGAATTACGTTTAATGTAATATGTAATAACAAGTATCGTTCTCCTTACACATAAATATCGTAATTATTAATATAGTTATATATTCAGATATTGTATCTATACATTACACATCCTTATGTGTTCACGTAAGATGAAGTTGGTGGGACAGTAACTGATTCAATACAGGCAGCTGTAGATACACTTTTTTTTGGTCTGTCAACACCTTCGACTACAAAGTCATTGGATGTTAGTGCTTCAAATAAAATGACCGAAAGTCAATGGGACCTTTCGAATAGTTAGATTCCACCTGACTTCCCTGATGCTTAGGTTTGGGAGCTTGAAGCCTTAAAAGCAAAAGCACCTGCCAAAAGGAAAAGAAAGAAGTCTAGTGTTTTAAGGTCACCTTATATTTCAAAGTATGGTTCTGGCTATAGGAAGCGGGCGATTCCGATAAAGAGAAGAAGCTGAAGTATACTTTTGATGGGTACACCATTAACCAAGATTTGCCGAATGAATTGATGATCGATTACTCCCAGTGGATTGCCGTAGGATTACTGAAAACTCATTCTGCCAAGTAAGAAATTTGGTATTCCTTTTTTTTCTAACAATACGATGCCATCATAAATATTTGTGATGTGTAATCAATAATATTATTCAGGAAAGAAACATACAACCACTATCGCGTAAATGCTTCGAGATTAGAGGTTACCAACAATTGGACTTTATTGTTGCACACCCACAGTTCAAGAATTGATTTTACTTGATGTCCGAACTCAAGACATGCTGGAACGATGAGGTAACTAATCTAAATATGATCCATATCATAAGTGCTTTTGCTGATACTTAATTTTCTACAACACCATAACATAAATCTGACAACGTACGGCTTCTGTTACTTTTACAATATGCTCTAAATTATTTTGAAGTCTAATTTTTGAAATGTAACCTGAAATACTAATATTCTAGGTTCAATGTTGTATTACATTTTTGTAAATTTTATCATGTTGTACTAACACTGCCTAACATAGTCAAATGTTTATCATACATGTTAACCAATGTATAATAACATATCATACATGCAGTATTTTTCATTATCAGTTATTTATCTTTAATCAACATGTCACGTATAATAACATGTAACACCAGCATAACTATATATCATACATGTAATTAACACCATATCATACATGCTTTAATTATAGGTTGATTAAATTTTTATTACATCAAGCACTAGAATATAAAATCTATCAACTTTAAGGATGCATAACTATATGTCATACATGTATTGTCATTCTTGCATGCTTCACTGCATTTGACTTACTTTAAATAACCAAAAATAAAGCTAGTGATTTCTTTCAATCGTTTTTACTTTGTTACCCTATTTTCACTTGTAGCATTTAGATGTGATCTTCTACTACTTGAGAAAGAAATCAAAGATTCAGCTGAGTGATAATTATAGATATACAACGACTAGCTATTTCTTTAAAATATATGTTGAGAAAATGCATACTCGATATTATCCAGCGAAACCGATATTTGAGCTATCCACACGACAAGACTATGCAGAATCAATTGTGGTGGCTAAGAATGAAGATGCTATTGTAAATATACTTCATAGATTTTGTATGTCTATTGGATTACCATGGTACATGGTTGATGAGGTATATGTTCCAATTAACTACGGAAAAGAATTTCACTGGGTATTGGTTGTGATTGTCTTGAAGGAAAGATTGATACGTGTGTATGACTCACTGTCAAGTAAAAGAAAAAAAGAACCACCAATTGAAATAAAAAAGCTTGCAGTGATGCTGCCTACTTGTCAGACAATGGATTTTATGAAAAGACCGAGCAAACTGACTGGCCATCACTTGAAGCGTACAAAGGGAAGCTTACTCAGCAAACCGGTCTTACCAATGAAATTTCATTTGATGTTGACTATGTATAAAATATTCCATAACAAGCGTCTGATAGTTTGTAAGTAAATTATAGTTTATTTTTCATGTATAACAATGTTATAAGTAATGTACTAATTATTATTTTATTTTTTATTTTTTAAAATCAAGGATTGTGGCGTCTTTGTATATGCCTATGCAGAAATATTAAGTGAAGGGCTACAAGTTCATTCATGTAGGTTTGATACTGCAAGTCAATGTGCATGCTATGCTTTATTACTGTGGCATTACGGAGTGAAAAAGGCAAACGAAGGGTACACGAGCGATAATGGTGATCCGCCTCAGCCAAGGAAAAGTGTTATAGAAGAAATTGATGCAAGTGCAATTGTTACTTTAGAGTAGCAATATTTTATAATAGTCCGCATTGAAAGAACTAATTCTTAGTTTTATGGTTGATGTTAAACAATTCCAAGATTACTTTTTGGATGTTAATGCACATTTTATGGATGTCTTCTTATTTTTGAAACAAATGATTTGCAGTTATTAACACACTACTGTAATGTTACAAACTAATTCTTGGTAGATATTGAATTTTCCTTTTATTTATTTTTAAACGTGTATAAACAAATATAAAATTATACTGATATTGCATTTGAACATATTATATTTTTACTATAACGTACATTTTCTTATAAGTTAAAAATACATTGAACTAATATCTTATACGTTTAAATATATGCAATACATAACATAATACATGTTGTCATACGTTTTTTCCTGAAAAAAAATTACAAACATAGTTCACAACATTCACTTTTATAAAGCATGATACTATGTCATACAATGATACAAATGTATAATCTAATATTATATATTCATAACTGAACAATATATATTTTACAAAAACGTATAGTGTGTTATCATACATATAAAACATGATTAACATATTTCATCTGATGTTTTTTTTTCAAAAGTCAGTAAAATAATATTTTTCTGTCTAACATAATACACTAAAACAAAGTATAATGCTACATCATACATTTCTTACACATTAACTATTAATGTATAACAGTTGATACAACTTATGTTTCAACATTTGATTAATGTAATAGTTCCCAGGTTACATACTAAATATATCAATCAGTTGTAACTACAATTACTATGGTTACGAAATATGATATATGAAAAATACTTCAAACTGTTCTTATAATATTAAACCTTCATTGAAGAAGTGAAAATCAAATAGCAATTAAATAGCTTAATATTAGTTGTTCCAGCATTCCAACAAAATCTAATAAAAATATTTATACAACTAAAACCATTCAAAGTATCAGCATATAGATAAACATATTATCTTCATCATGATTCCTTTGGAAAGAAACCGTAAGTCGTATGGTTATGATCGGCTCGTCCGCATTTACCACAACGGTTCGAACTTGAAGACAGTGATTCACTTAATTTCAAATGGCTTCTTTTTTTTGGCCTACTAGGCAGTCTTTTATATTTGGGCAGCAAGACTTCTTCATCATCAACAAAACCTGGAACATTCCAATCCTTCTTGTCTGGCATTGGAACTATCTGGAGCTCATATGTCTTGACTATGGTGTGTGGCCTGTACAATTCAGAGCAATAACGATCATAATTTTTTACATCCACATTTTTACTTTTTAATATGGTAATTTCAAGTGAATAAGGTATTTCATCAATTTGATACCAGCCACAATTGCACGTGCCACACTCAATATCAACAATGTACCTCTGTCCCGAATCATATACACAATAAAGATAACTACCTGCTGGCTTAACCTGTTACCAAAACACATATTTATTACAGATGATATAATAAGAATGTATAATCAATGTTAAACAAAGTTTCTGTTACATAATTATTCTAATACATACCATTATCCGCAAAGCTTTAATCCTATTAAGAGTCGGTATTTCTTTAAATCTTTCCCCAAGAGTTGTATTGGTGTAAGATGCAATTTTGTTGTTCTTACAATTCCAGGCAGCAAATAAAATTCTAATTTCTTCAAGAAAACCTAAAATAGAAAATTTTCTAGCCTCAACCAAACAACCGTTAATACATTCGGCTATATTTGAGGTCATCATTCTACCTCTATTTACAGGCGAGTGACATCAAGCTCATTTTTCATACTCAGTTTTCTCCAAATATTCCTTAACTCTTTGATCAACCTTAACAACCTTTGACATAATATATTTAAAATCTTCTTTTTATAAGCTTTAGCCATGAAATAATATAGGTCACTACGTCTATCTTTGCTTTTTATAAAATGGGTGCAAATATTTTTTCATAAATGTCAAATACAAGCTAGATGAGGGACATTAGGATAAACAATGCTTACACCTTTTATGATACTTTCATTTTTGTCTGATACAATACACATGTTGTCTCATTCACCAAATGCCTCTCTAAACTGTTGAAAAAATCAAATCCACACATTGTCATTCTTCGAATCAACAACACCATAAGCTAATGGCAGAATACAACCTAAATATAAAAAAAATAAGGAAAACAATAAAAAAAAAATCAACTATAAAGGTACTAATTTTAGCAGCTTTATGAATTATTATACATAAAACATCAATGTATAAGCTTATATAATACATAGTAAATAATAGAACAATAAAAGAGTATAATAAAACATGAACGCACAGTACCTGGATCATCTAATGTGCTTCCCGATACAAATGTTCCTTCATATGGACTGCTTAAATGAGCCCCGTCAACAACTACAACAGGTCGACAAAATTTAAAACCCCTTATCATGGGATGCAATGGAATAAACAAGTATTTAAACTCGTTATCTACTGTCTTATGTATCCGAATGTGTGATTGCGGATACGCGGATACACTTGATTCATCATATAAATATAACTAGGTATTTTTCTATATCCATCTGATGGCCCACCTCTAAGCATAGCAACCGCCTTCTCTTTTACGCGCCAGGCTTTCATGTAGTTAATATCGACTCCGTAAACAACCTTCATCTCTTCAATAATGTCCGTAGAAGTGTGCATTCTTTTGTGATTGATTAATTTTGGAGCTGTAAATTCACTCACAAAATTAGTTATCTCAACCACATTATTCAGCACTCGGTCGCTAAAACTAAAAGTATGCTCCGAAACAAATATTTTAATCACAAACAATTCTGATTCATTCATAAAAGAATCCTTCAAGACCCATTTGCAATCTTTGTTACGACAAATCAGTACATAGCTGCATCAATATATTACACAAGCAATTTTAGAATGTCTTAAATCATATTATCATTAAATAGTTGCATCAATATATAAAAAGTAGTCAATGTATAAAACAATACTATTACAAATGAAAATAGTAAGAAAAAATAAAAATACTGAAACTGCCCCAGAGATATATCTGAATGTATAATCAAATATTATACATTCGTATTTTAACTTAAAACACCATTCATAAAACACAAGCAATTTCAGAATGTCTTAAACTATATTATCATTACTTAGTTACATCAATATATAAAAACTTAGTCAATGTATAAAAATAAAACTATTACAATTGAAAATAGTACGAAAAAATGAAAATACTGGAACTGCCCCAGTTATATTATACATATCTCTGAATGTATAATCAAATATTATACATTCGTATTTTAACTTAAAAAACCATTCATAAAACACAAGCAACTTCAAAATGTCTTAAACCATATTATCATACATTTCTTTGACTTACACGATTTAATTATACATTACCAAACACGTATAATAACACATTATACATTCGTAATTTAACTATCAACAGCAACATATCACTTAACGAGTTAATGTTAGCTTATTATTGTCGTTAATTAAGGAACTGTAAAATAATTACTGATTTCAATTACCTTAAATTTAGGATTAGTTGTTTCATCATACATTCGATTAATGTATAATACTTGGCCGAATGTATGAGTATTTTTACCAAAATCCGGGAGAGAGAAAACAAGAGGGGATTTTGTGTAATTATTTTCTTTATTTAGGGGATTTATGTTGTTTACATTTTTTTTTTGTTCTATTTTAGGAAGAAGTAATCTAAATCTTTAGCAAATGTGAGAGCTTATAATTCCTTAAGGACACACAAGCAACTTGTTAACTCGGAAATAGCTTTCTACTTCTACATTTCTGTTTAAGTGTTATTTGTTTTTTTATGATTATAAAAACAGAAATTAATTTGATAAATTACTGTTATAAACACCGATGGTACTTAACAAATATTGCTAGTGGCTAAGGTTTTTTTTAATTACTTTATTTTAGATTGTCATCTCCTTTCTCTTCCAAATCCTCCCATCCTAATAATGCAAATTAATTTCTGGAAATTACGAGTGTGTTAGAGAAGATTTTTTTTTTCTTTTTGAAGGTATCCTTGGAAAAAGGGTCCAAATTCGTGTTGCATGGGAAACAGAAATCTATATCTATCTATATTACCTTAAAATTTAAGCATTAACTCACTAACTTTAAAGTGAAATTACATAAATATCCTTCTTTAACTAACATTTGCAATGAACACACTGGTTCAAGATGACTGTAATATTTTGCCTACACAATCTTCCCGGAAAAGCATAAGGCTACTGCTTGTGATGCTTTTGCACATCAACAAGACTTCATAATGACTAACGACTTAGAATGTGCATCATTAATTGTTTATATCTTCATCACGAAGGTACACCATTTGCATAACGATTACGTATTGACACGGGATGAAAGGTGTGAAATTGTGTCTTCTAGATTTACAGGAAGTGCTGGTTTGTTTTGCTATCTCAATCACATAAGGATGATTTAGTTGCATTTCCTAAGGTTAAGATAACTGAAATAAATTTGAACAAATGTATCTTATTATGGAGTTTTATAGGACTGCAAAATAAAATAGGAAGAGTAAAAAAATCACAACTCATAATTTTTTCTAACCTCTCATTGGAGCTGTCACTTTTTTCTCCCTTAATAACTCAAACTCAATTAACAACAAAAAATTTACTTGGGATTTGGAAATTGAAGGAAGTAGAAATATCTACAAGAGAGACTTTTGGTGGTTGTGTGGTGGCCTCCCCGGAAGATGCCAGATAATAGAGAAAAATGATTTTAGACAAAGATGAGAGTAACAAGAAGCAACTTAAGAATTCCTGTCAGTGTCATATCGTTAAGGACAAATTTGATGTTGAATGCATGATATAGATCCTTTGTTAGATAATGCTTTTGACTGTGTATCTAAGATAAATTTTATTTCTTTTAGAGAAAACAGTCTAAAAAACCTCAATTTTTATTTGAAATTCTAACTGCAAATTCAAACTTTATGAGGGTTCTATTACCATGCTGAACATTTTAAAAATGAAATTATTACATTCTTAAAATGCCATAACTACATTCATATTCATCAGGAAAACTCACACGTTGGACATGTGTATTTTTTTAAAAAAAAATCTTTACCTTATCTTCAATCACATTCACTTCTCCAAGCCCACAATCAATTTTTTTCTTCTAAAAATCGAATTTTTCATCTTCTCACCCAACAAAACATCAACATTCTTGAATCAAGTTCAATGATAATAGAAAAATGTAGAAGCAACAGTTCATTACAGACAATTTTGTGTTTCATGTCATCGTCGAATAGTACTCGTCTCTGTTCTCAAACCAAATATATATCATCAAATAGAATTGAGTGGAGCGAATAACTAAATGGTACTACATCGTTTGACTTGTGAATGAAGAAAGGAATAGAAGTAGGATTGATGGTTAGCTGATGGAGTGGTGGTGGTAGTGGTAGTGGTGGGTGAGATGAGACCAATATTTGTATTAGATGTGGGATTGACTTGAATTGAAGTGGGTGATGCAGTGTTGTCTTGAAAATTTTTAATTCTTATGTTTGATTCTTGATTCTTGATTGAGCAAGATTTTGAGGGGAAAAGGCAATGGAAGAAAAGAAAAGGGTGAGAGATTTATGTAGAGAGGAAAATGGAGGAAGATGAATAAGAATGGACATGTGGTACTGAATACAATGGAGATGATGGTTTGCAATGACAGTACCGGTGACGGGATAGGAATAGTTGTGAGATTGGGTTATATTGGTGAAGAAGACAGAAAATAAAAATATTATTAATAATTAATAATATATATATATATATATATATATATATATATATATTAATAATTAATTATTTATATATTTGTGTGTGTGAAAATAAACATTAACTTTTAATATTTTTTTTTATCATCGCTCTCTCAAAGAGTGTGAACTCCACCTTCTTTTCCATCTCAGCTTTAGGGAGCAAATAATTTAATTTTTAAAATATTCAGGAGATGATACGACCCCCGTGAAGTTCGAGTGTTTAGTTGGATTCCAGGTAAAGGTTGGGGTTGTTTTAGACTATTTTCTCTTCTTTTTTTTTTTATATTATGTTGTTGGAATGTTCACTTTTACTCTCTGTTTTTTGATAACTGGCGTATTGAAGAACAATATTTTTGACAATGTTGCGTTACGAGATATCATGGTTTTAACTTCCTTCATTTAATTTTTTTGTTTTATTTTGACTTGAAGCGAAGTTTAAGAAAGTAACATACTTTTGAACTTAATGATGTTAAATTAAGAATACGTAGAATGTACAAAAATGTCTTTTAATCTTGTGATTTTAAACATGCCATAAGGAAAGTTATATTTAAATAGTTGCAAAATTGACTAAAAAGAAAAGTAAGGCGAACAAACTGAAACAAAAAGAGTATTAATTTGTGAGTATTGCTTCTTTTAAGAGATGATGGTAGAAATAGTGTCAAAGTAACTTGAGAAAATTGAAAGAAATGTGTCTTTTAAGTCTTAAGTTTGGTATTGGTAACATTGACCAACTTAAAGGATCAAACATAATTAAGAAACTTGATTAAGTTAATTGTGGACTTAATTAATATTTTAAAAATGTTCTAATCTTTTTAAAAATATAAATCAACCCACATCTCTCTCCTCTCCAAATCTACATTCTATCTCCTCTCTCCCCTTTCTCTCGATAATTCCTCTCAAACCTCTCCCAAGCAATAGTTCTACAAATTTCTCCCTTCAATTCCTGATGACTTCAACCTCCGGTAATAAATAGTTGGGCTTCGATTTTCATTTCAACTTTCAACCGTCAATCGACATGGCAACATTACTCTCCGGCGACAACAACTTTGAGTTCTTCATCGCCCCTTTTCATTTTTCTCAGGTAAAAGATTAGGGCTTTTTAGTTATGAAGAAAAAGAGAAACTTGAGCCAATTCTCTTCTAGTATTGGTTAACAATTTCAATATTTGTTGCTTAAATTTAAAATAGGGACTTAAGAAAATCCTAATTTGTGGTATTTTTTCTCTTCTCTTTTCAGAGTAAAATATGATTTTTTTTTGGTTGTTATTGTAGTTCTTGTTGTCGAGCTTTTTATTCAATTTTTTTATGTTTGTTTTGTTTTTTAAAGTTTATTTTTTGTTGTTTATATTTGCTCAAATAAAACAACGATGTTGGTGTTTTTAGTCACTGTTGATGCTCTTGGTGTGTGTGTGTTATGTGTATTGTATTGGTGTTGCGGGGTTGATATGTTGTTGTTCTTGGTAAAAATAATGTATTTGATATTAAATGGTGATATTGTTGTAGTTCTATTGAATAAAATATTGCTACAGGTTTGTTTTTTCTACAATAAATTAACCATCTGATGCAACATATTAACCATCTGATGTAACTAATGAATCATCTGATGCAATAGATGAATTATCTGTTGGATAAAATTCTATCAACTATTCCAACAGATGATATGTCCAAGACTTTGATTTCTTCCAATAGATCATTCATCTGTTGCGACAGATGACCTTTCTGTTAGAAAAATCTAAAAAAATGTTGACAGTAGATAACAATTTCAACAGATCACTCATATGTTACAACACATGAGTGATCTGTTGCACAGATTAATCATCTGTTTCAACAAATGAGTGATCTATGGGAAGAAACTACAACAATATTGAAACTATTTTTATTGTTTCCAACAGAGTACTCATCCATTGCAACAGATTAGTTATATATTACAATAGATAATTCACATGTTGCAACAGATGAGTGATCTGTTGGAACTGTTATTTTACTGTGTTGTACTTGTTAGATTTACTGTTATCCCTTTTTAATGATGCATTAATCAATTATAATCCTTTTTATTTTCCTATTACTTTTAGATAATATGGCTCCCAAAAGAAAAGAAACTGAATCAAGTCTAAGTAAAGGAATAAGTGAAGCAGCTACGCTACATCCAACACACTATGAGCTTGCTTTACAAATGATATCTCAATCAGAAGCAGAAGATAATGAACATGGGGATAAGAAATGTTTCAAAAGAGATGATCCAAATTCTAATAGCCCTTCCACTGAAGAGTTGGTCAAAACCTTCAGTGAGATTTGGGCACCACGAGAACAAGGATTCTTCATGAGATTCGAAGGCTGAGGAGGGCCTGCTGCTGCCAATTGACGATTTGTCGGTTGATAATATTATTATTATTAATAATAATAATGATAATATTAATAATAATAATTAGGTTATATTTTTGTAGCGTATGTATTTTGTTTTGTTTATATCGGATCTACCTAAATCTAATGTAATGTATGTTTTATTTTATTTTGTTTTGTATTTTTGTATGTAATGAATAAAAAAATTTATGTTTGGTCAGACTTTAACTTTATTTCTTATTTAATTTTCATTCTTTCTATTTCTTTTGCTAAAAATGCTGAGGGTTGGAGGTAGGTTTGAGCGTTTGGCATAATTTTGAATCCCATGGAAATATCAAGAGTCTTGAGTTCTTCTAACAGATAGACCATCTGTCGAAATAGATTGGTCATCTATTGGAAGAACACAAACCAGTGGCAAGAACTGTATTGTGTTCTTTTAGCAGATCTATTGCAACATATGTGCCATCTACAGGAACAACACACTCGAGTAGCAAGGGTTTTGAGTTTTTCCAACATATTACCTATCTGTTGCAATAGATTGGTCATCTATTTGTTGAACACAATCCAGAATCAATCTGGATGAAGTGTATTATGTTCTTCCAGCAAATGTCCATATGTTGTAACAGATTGCAATCTACTGAAAATATTTTTTTGTAGTCTATTGTATTTAGTTCCTGTTACCTATTTTTATTGATGCACAAGTTAATAAAAACATATTTTATATAACAAATAATCATATTTGAATCCCAACAACGATTTAAAATTATTAAAGTCTATAACAAACAACAACATGAGTTTACTATTACAACAATCATGGTGGATTATGTTCTGGGCATGCAGTTCTTTTGTGGACAGCGTTCTTACATACGGAGCATCTGTTTTTCTTAACGAAAATAATTCTCCAAATCCACATCTCCTCTTATATCGCCTTCTTCCCGATTTGATAGCTCTTGGTCAATATATGGAGGAGATATTAATCTCTCCAAAATCTCTATAGGAACAACCCAAGATTCTTCAGGAGGCACCTAATTAATATTCTCACTATATCTCATCATATATTCTTCCATCAAACAATATGGAGATGAGTACTCATAAATTTAAGTTTCATATTGTGCACCATATTAGGCTCGAAGAGCTTCCATAGCATGTAGATAGGGCATTTTGTCCAAGTGAAAAATTCTACATGTTCAAGATCTTGTTTAAAGATAGACCGTGGCAACATCACTATAACCGTCGATACTAAACTTGTAATTTTCTATTTGATAAGTAAATAACCTATTCTCAAAAATGATGTTCGTTGATATTTATTTATCCACTACTAGAGCAAGTCTATTTCTTGTGTTCGTGAATTGTATACGCCTTTCCTAAAATAATTTGGCATACTTATAAAAATTTCCCTTATAAAAATCAGTCTCGCCATCTTGACGATTGCCCGACTGTGTTGATTGAGAAGAACTGCCCACTGTATTGCTTGCAACAATGGGCCTAGGTTTTAGATCATCATCTGAAATATTCATGTCCAGATCATATAATTTATGATCAAACATGTCTTGTTGTTCTTCTTTTACATTCTGATTCACATTCTCTATCAGTTTTTCAACCACGTACACCCTTAACACTGGCCTAGTTGAATCACTCAGATAAGCATGCAATCGAACCTGATTGGTTATCTTGAAAGGTAGTACCCTCTGATTTTCAAAGGAGTTGTTCATTTAGCTGATGACAAGTCCTTTCTATTGATAATTTAGTCCACAATAGTTGATAATTAAGTCCGTAAAATTATCATACGAAACATCACTTTGGCTTGTCATTGCTATCGTCTCTAGTATTTCACCCTCCTTTTAACGCTAAACATATCAATTGTTCTCGTTCCATTCACCATGACAATCCATCCCTATTGTAATCGATTCCTCCATTAGTGGAACCTAAATAATGACATTTGTTAAAAAAAGTTGATAATGATATGATAATAAAATTAATAATGACTGCATAGTACTATAACATGAACCCCAACAGATGATCATCTGTTGCAATGGGTGAATAATCTGTTGCAACAGGTGAGTGATCTGTTGCAACAGATGACTCACCTGTTAGGATTCATATTATAATACTATAGAACATAAAGTTGATTCCAACAGATGAGTAATCTATTAGAACAGGCGACTCATTTATTACAACAGATTATCCATCTGTTCCAATAGATGACTCAACTGTTGGGATAAATATAACAATATTATAGAACCTTTGAAGCTGATTCCAACATATGAGTGACCTGTTGCTACAGATCACTCATTTATTGCAATAGATGATTCATCTATTCAAATCAACTTCAAGTTATGTTGCAATAGGTGAGTAATCTGTTTCAACAGATGATACCTCGATTGCAACATATAACTAGTCTATTGGAATAGATGGCCCATCTGTTTGATTCATGTTACAATACTATAGAACCTGCAACATGAATCCAACAAAGAAAAAGAAATAAAGAATACTATAGTAAAGCATTTAACTAATTACCATATAATCACCCCCCCCCCCCCCCAAGTTATGAATATTGATAAAACTAACATAAATAAACTCAAAATGGAAATATTTAGAGAAGTTAAGAAATATTCACCCACAAATAAAAATAGATTCATTCTATTTATAATAGATCTATTTTACCACAGAAGTTATCCGCACCCACTACAATTGGTATCAGAGCCTATGCTGTTTAAAGTTACGAAAAAGTAGTATATATTTGGATTTACATACCAACAATAGATAGTCTAGAATATACATACCAACATGATCTATTAACAATTAAATAAAAATGAACAAAGAAGAAATTATAATAGATGAAAAAATATATGAAAACCATGAATGATTAAAAATAAAAATAGTATTTTCTAATCTAGGAAGAAGGTATAAGAAAATAGGTGAACATTTATATTTAATGTTAGAATAAGAAGAATTCAAATTAGAAGATAAATTTACAGGTATGGTAAGAATAGGAAAAGAAAATGAAGAAATAATAGAAAAAAGGAAATAGAAAAAATAAAACAACAAACTATAGAAGAAATACGAAAAATAGAAGAAACTAAAAATAGTAGGATTGCTGAATTAGAAAAATAACTACAAATACTAAAAGATTTGTAGGAAAAAAGACAGAAAGAAAAAGAAGAAAAAGATATAGAACAAAAAATATTAAATGAGATAAATCAATTTAAAGAAAAATTAGAAATAAATACAATAGATATTGAAGAAACAGATAATATGATTCAGAAGATAGTGAAACATATACAAAAATCTTAACAAATACAAAAAATTTAGAAATCAATGAAAAATAAGAAATAATTAATGAAGAAAACTTAGGAAATAGAAACACAAAAATAAATACTCTTGATAAAAAAGAAGATGAAAATATAATACCTAGAACATCAGAAATAAGAAAACCTACATATTATTAGAATAAGTTTAAAAGACATAATCTAAAAGATGAATATGACAAATGAACACCAAAATAAATAGTTAATAAAAATTATAACTTTTTAGACTTAGATTGTGTAATAGATACAGAAAAAATAATACAATTATGGATAGGATATATGAAAAAACAATTATTAGATAGTAATATCAAAGTAACAGATGCACCAGAATATATAGAAAGAACACTAATAGGAACAATGAAATTATGGTTTTCAAATCTAACTGAAAATAGTAAAAGGGTATTAAGAACTGACAAACCTACAGAAGAAACATTATCAACAACTATAACTAAATTAACAACTATAGAATTATTAAAAAAATATGAAATAGCTACAAAAGACGAATTTAGCAGCATGACAACAACAGAAGAAGAACAAAATGAAGAGAAAGATACAAATAGGAATTTAATGTTAACATTAGCAATATGTAACTATGTTACATAGATGAATATACTTTCGCATTTAAAGAATATTATTATAAAGGAACATATAATATAGAAGAAAGTAAAGAAATAAGAAAATTATATTTTAGTAAATTACCTGAACCATTTAGTTCAAAAATAATAAAAATTTATACTCCAGGAGCAAGAATAAAATTTTTACAACAATGGTATAGAAACCTATGTGAAAAATATAGAGAAGAAATAAAAATGGAAAAAACATTAATAAGAAATTTAGCATGTTGCAAAGATAAAATAACACCTCAATTTGGATGCAAAGAAAGATATTATAAGAAAAAAAAAGACATAAGAAATATAAGAAATACAAAAAATCAAAATATAAATATAAGAAACCAAGAAAAAGATATTATGCAAAAAATTATAAACATAAAAGACCATATAGGAAAAAGAAATCTATAAAAGAATGTACTTGTTATAATTGTGGAAAATTAGGACATTTAGCTAGAGATTGTAAATTACCTAAAACCCCAAAAAATAAACAAATATCAGAAAGAAAAATAGAAAATACATAATATATGCAGATAGATCATATAGATTACGAATTAGAAAGTGAAGATAGTATATATAAAATTTCAGATAATAAAATAGATAGTGAATTAGAAGAATTAAATGACTGAAGAAGATATAAGAACAAACCAAATAACTGAAGAAGATATAAAAATAATAACAAAGAAAGAATATTTAAATGAAGAAGGAACATATCAAAAAATAATATTTGATAGCCACATATTTGATGCAATAAAAAGAAAAGAATTAGATTTAAGTGTAGAAAAATATTTAAAATACCAACAATGAAAAACATATTTAGTAGAAGAAAAGAAGAATACTACGTAGTAAGCCAAAAAGAACATGTAATAGACTGCAGATGTGCAAAAGGTGAAGCTAGTATACCACTTGTAACAAAAAGGTTAATTAATAAAGAAATAAACGATATAAAAGTAAAGGAGACCCAATAAAATATGTACACCTTGGAGGTACAGATATATTAATAAAAGCATGTTTCAAAAAAAAAATAGATACACCAATAGAATTATACCTAGCAGATGATAGAATTATAAAACCTATAGAAAAAAGTATAATAACTGCCATAAAAGGAAATTTAATTTACGAAAAATTTTAATTTATAATAAGTGTGAATTATTCAGTAGCAATAACAGATAAAAATATAGATAAATCATTAGTATTATATTAGAAAATATCAGGAATAGAACTAACCCCAGGAAGTAAAATATTTACAACAAGATGTAAAAGTCTATTTGTATTAACAACAAAACATAAAATAACGGGAAAAAATAAAATTAACAAAATACAAATAGAAAGTCCTTTCGAACAATTTGTAAAAACAATTGATAATAATGATTATAGTTATAGAGACATAGATATAGAAGAAAATTTAGAAATAATAAATGATAGAATAAGCACAACAAAGAGAATAGCTTATGAAAAACCAGAATCATCAAGTTCATAAAAAAGAACAAGTTATGAAACAAGTTCAACAACTAATTAAACCAATATTACATAACATGAACAATAAATGAAAAAGAATATTTAATACTCTTAAATATAGGACAAGAAGAAAATTATATAGTAAGATATCTAATAAAAATAAGGAAATAAAATCTGACAATAATATATGCCTAGATCTACCAAGAAGCTTAATAAACACTAAAAATATAGCAGAAAAAAATAACAATAGGAGTTAGAAAAATAAAAATAGAATTTGAAATAAAGGAAGAAATGCAAAGAACAGACATAATATTAGGAATAAAATGACTAGAACAAGTAAAACCATATAATATAGAGCATACACAATTATCTATAACATATAACAGAGAGAAATTATTCTTAAGAAGAGCTTTAACATGATATGAAAATATATGTATTAATGAAGATAGTAGTAGAAGGGTATTACAGTAGATATTATATCTCCATGATAGATATAGGAGCAGAAGCTAATTTATGTAGATATAATTGATTACCAAAATGTAAATGGGATAAATTAAAGACATCAATAATAGTTAAAGCATTTAATAACGAAGGAAGCTTAATTACTTATAAAGCTAAGAATGTAAAAACACAAGTATGGGATAAAATATTAACAATAGAAGAAATCTATAACATCAAAAGATATACTTTTAGGAATGTCGTTTTTAGATAAATTATACCCACATATAATAAGTAGAACGGATTGGTGGTTTACAACACCATGTAAACAGAAAGTAAGAGCAAAAAAAATTATTAATAAAATAAGAAAGAAAACTGATTGGATAGAAGGAAGTGAAAAAATTACACAAAAATTAGAAAATATAAAAAATACTGAAGATACAATAGAAATGGTCGTATTTTCAATAAATAAAAAGGAAATAACTATATTTTCAATAAGTAAGATAGAAATAATTAAGACAAAATTAGAACAATTATATAGTGAAAATCCATTAAAAGGATGGGAAAAACATAAAACCACTATAAAGTTTGAATTAATAGATTAAAAATAGCATAATAACTCAAAAACCATTAACATATAATTTTGACGATTTAAAAGAATTTAAAATGCACATAGAAGAATTATTAGAAAAATAATATATATAAAAAAGTAATGGTAAATATAATAGCCCAGCATTTATAGTAAATAAACATAGTGAACAAAAAAGAGGAAAAGTAGAATAATTATTGACTATAGAAATTTAAATGCAAAAACTATGACATATAATTACCCAATACCAAATAAGGTATTAAAATACGACAAATACAAGGATATAATTACTTTAGTAAATTTGATTGTAAATCAGGATTTTACCATTTAAAGTTAGAAGAAGAATCTAAGGAATTAGCCGCATTTACGGTACAACAAGGATTTTAAGAATGGAATGTACTATCATTTGGATATAAAAATGCACTAGGTAGATATCAACATTTTATGCATAGTTATTTTAAAAAATTACCTAGTTGTATAGTATATATAGATGATATACTATTATATACAAAAGCAAAGAAGAACATTTAAAATTATTAGAATAATTTACGGATATAATAGAAAAATCGAGAATAAGTTTAAGTGAAAAGAAAGCTGAAATTATGAAAACCAGATAGAATTTTTAGGAATACAAATAGATAAAAGTGGAGTAAAAATGCAACAACATATAGTACAAAAAATAATAAATTCAAAAGAAGAATTAGATACAAAAAAAGAAATTACAATCATTTTTAGGATTAGTAAACCAAGTAAGAGAATATATACCAAAATTAGCAGAAAATCTAAAGCCTTTATAGAAAAAATTAAAAAAAAGATGTAGAATATAATTACAATGAAGAAGATAAAAAACAAGTTCAGAAAATAAAAATACTTTGTAAAGAATTACCAAAATTACAATTTCCAGACGAAAATAGAAAATTTATACATATAGTAGAAGCAGATGCTAGTGAATGTAGTTATGGAGGAGTACTTAAATATAGATATGAAGAAGAAACATTAGAATACCATCGTAGATACTACTCAGGTACGTTTAATGAAACAGAAATAAAATGAGAAATAAATAGAAAAGAATTATGCTCATTATATAAATGTTTATTAGCATTTGAGCCATATATTGTATATAACAAGTTTATTGTACGAACAGATAATACACAGGTACGTTGGTGTCTAACAAAAAGAATACAAAATTCAGTTACAACAAAAGAGATTCGGAGACTAGTATTGAATATATTAAATTTTACATTTACAATTGAAGTAATTAGTACTAACAAAAATGTTATTGCAGATTACATATCAAGACAAAGCTACACAGACTGATATAATAGAAGATGATACTTTAGAAAAGATAGTCAAAACTCTAACTACGTTTTCAATGAACGTGGACAGTATGGGTAATGAAATAGAAAAGCTAAAGACTAATGAATTTAAATTGAAGTCTGAAGCTACAAATCAGCTAACTCAGCAGTGTGCAGAACTATGTCGATAGAAAGACATTAAAATTCCAGAGCTATGTCGATCGGAAGACTTTAAAATTCCAGAGCTAGAAGGAGACGTTGGGATACTCCGTAAAACCCATAACGTTTATCAATCTACTTGTGCAGGTACAAGCAAAGGAGTTAGGAAAAACACAAGTATGAACCTAAACAAGCTATTTGATAATCCATATATTCCAAATACACCAAAAGATCTCATGTTCATACCCCCACAAATTACCACATACCGAGACAGTTTAAACCAAGATAAAAAGACCTACAACTATACGGCCTGAACATACATAGAAAATATTTATAAAATACAAACCTTTTTAAATACTAACCCCAGAGCTATAAACATCCAAGAACCACATACAAATTACATAAACCATAAGCTAACTGGATACAATAAGCTAATTGCTTTACCTAAAACCAATCCAAATTTAGTTAAAATCTATTACGAATATGGACTACTTAGTACCATATATACCCAAGACGGAAATGAAATATCCAATATACCAGAAATATATGATTCATTTAACATTTTTAAAAGAATGACCAAAGGTAGCCTATTTTTTATAAAATTTTACACGGCACCAGCAGAGATATTGTATGATGAAGTTAAATCACCTATACAAGTTGTAAAAATAGGAATGACCCGAGATATGATTGTACCAGAAGATATTATTCCACAACCAAAAATACCTAGAATTGAGATACCAAATTTTTATGCAAATAAGAGAATTATCGGACTATCCACAATTCTTCAAGAGTTAGCAAACACTTATCACAACAGAAATCTCATATGGAGTTATTATTCAAGAGGTAATGTAATAGTATACTCAAATTCAAAGGAACTAAGAGAGGCAGCTATGGAAGATGTTAGTCAATGGATCTCGACGTTACTCAATCCAGAGAAAAAAATTATCGCCAGAGCCATTAGAGAAAAATTTATTTCGGAAGAATTATTAACCAAATATTGCAAGTTAATTGGACATAAATATCCAGACCATCAATGTTCAAAATGTAATGGAGAAGATAATATTGTCCTAGAAGTTCAACTGGAATAGAAGAAGATAAAAGTGACAGCTGAAAGATGCAAGATATAACGCAATAATGGAGATACAGACCAATAAAAAGAAGATAACTATGGATAAAGAAAGAAGACAAAGAAATTAATTCAAGTTATTAAAGGAGAAAAAGACATATGGAAGATTTAAAATAGCTAGATAGCTTTACGTAAATTATCATGTAAGTAGCCTTAGGTTTTTTGACTTTTCTTAGTCTTTTTTGGCAAGTAGTGTCATTATTAGATTAGACATTAGCTTTAGGACTTTGAAGAAACATTTTTTTTACTTTTGTAAAGTAGCTGACAGATGTAAAGAAAAATAGTGCACGCATTTTCATTTCTAAGAATATAAATAAATGAGAACTTGCTCAGATGAAGGTAAGACTTCATGCGTTGAAGCAAAAAAAAAACTCTCGTCTACAAAAAATATTTTGCTTATTTATTAAAAAACAGGTATATTTCAATGAAAAAATCTATGGAGGAACAAAACTTTGAATTATCAAAACTACCAGAACAGGTCTATTCATTTACTATTATGAATAGCTAAATTCATAAATTCCTAACAATCATGATATGATAAAATAAGTTCATGTTAGTTGCTTTATATTAGAATTATTCGAAAAATAGCATGTTAAGAAGTTTATTAGCAAAGTGGAAAAGGAGAAAAATCCCTAAGAACTATGTCATCCTAAAGGTGAAACCGGTGAGGCAAGAAAGCCGTGATAGGGGAGTAACCAGAGTAGAGGCACTGTTTAAGGAAAAAGTATCCAGATTACCATGCTAATAGTGACCAAAGAATATGTTATTTAAGAATACTCTAGTATATAGCAATCTAAAGTGATCAAATTTTGTTATGTGCATGATTGAAGGGAATGTTCTGAAAATAGCAATTTTATGAAAAATGGATAATTATTTATCTAACGAAATGGTAGATAAATTTAAAATACTCATTTTATATGTACTTAAGGATATAGAAATATTAGATATAAGAAAAATCATATTGGAATTTTATGACTAGAATTAATTATATACCACACCTACCGAACTACTCTTATAAATACTTACATACCAAACCCACACACTAACTATGATAAATTATGTATATTTAGAATTTTGGAAAATAGATATAAAATATATACAATTTCTTAGTGAAAATGTAGAAGAATTAATGAGATTAAAACAAACAACCAAAAAAATATTATAATAAAGTATTTAACCAATTTTAAATGATAGATAATCTTAAAATCTTAATCTTATATATACTTAGAGATATAGAAATTATAGATATTAAGAGAGTAATATTAGAAAAAGTATTAGACTATGAAATTGAAATGATAAATTGGATAGAACAGTTATACCTGGATAATTACCCAGATGTATATTATTCAGATTAAGAAATGTTAGAATATATTAGAAAAACTAAAGAAAATCAAGATAATCAAAATGAAGAAATTAATTATAGAAACAAAATTAGAAAAATAATGGAGAATCTAAAAGAAAAATTAATATGGATAGAAGAAACCCTAGAAAATTTAGGAAAAAATACATGTGATAGTTTATATAATTTAAAAAACTCTCTACGAGAAGAACAACACAAGATAATAAATATCATTGAAAATCTAGAATTAGATATACATTACAGTACAATTAGGATAAATTATTATACAGAAATTTGTAACTCTGCAATTACTACAGGATAAAATGATAAACTATGAATATTTAAAATATTGGAGACAAAATATGAAAGAAATAATATTATTAAAAAAAATTATGAAAGATAATCTAATTGGATATTTTGAAACAAAAGATATAGAATATTTAGAATACCTTCAAAATAATATAGAAGAATTCCAAAAACTAAGGGAAAAAATAAAGAATACTACAGTAAAGCATTTAACCAATTACGACATATCACTCCCCAAGATATAAATATCGATAAAACTAACATATATAAACTCAAAATAAAAATATTTAGAGAAGTTAAGAAATATCCACGCACAAACAAAAACAGATCCATTCTATTTATAATAGATTTATTTTACCACACAAGTTATCCGCACCCACTACAATGGTCAACAAGAAGAAGATGATGATGATAATGAAGAAGAAGATGATGATAATGAAGCGGAAGATGATGAATAAAGCCGTGACAATAATGAACAACAAAAATCGCGAAGAGAGGGAAAACAACAATAAATGAAAAGAGAGAGAAACACACGTTTTCCCCTCCTTTTCTAGTTATATTAGGTTTTACATTGGATCAAAATGTAAATTAAAAAACTTGTGAGTTATTCTCAAACTTTACTAACCCTCTTAATCCATAATAAAGTAATTATTACAGACACCTAATTAACTAAACTTGAATCACTTACATCTCATTTTCAAATTCTTTTGTCACTTTTAACACAAGCCCAAGTAGCTTATGTCAAACAGTAACACTTCATTCTAGCATGTGTATTATTGTAAGAGGTGATGGTAATATCATTGTGTAACTGTTGTTTTCGTAATTGGGTAATAGATATGAAGGGAAAAGGATTATGTCACTATGTGTTTTTCTATAGTAAGTTGTCACCGTGAGTAGATCACATGAAAAGTTAAATTCGCTATAATTACAGCAATTTAGTTTCTTTTTTGACTGATGCAATTTCAAAAGAAATTTTAAGAGAAATAACCTTTTCCACTGTAGTTGGTTACTATTATAAGAGAACAGCTTCATTGTGATCATTTTGGATGCTCTGTCTATTTGGCAAAACTAATAATATTTTTCAAACACGAATTTCCCAAAATTTACATATGTTTTGAAATTATTTTCCAATAAAATGTTTTTAGGTAATGTTTGCTAGAAAAACAATGTTTAATCTAAAAATTAATTTAATTTGATGTTTCATAAGATTGGCTTTTGTTCATACAAAGGGCTTGTATGGTTTTTTTTTAAAAAAATCTATTTTACTGTGGTATGAGGGGTTATATACTGAAACCTGGAAATTACATGGTATAGTATCGGAGCCCAGCTATTTAAATAATACAGAAGTAGCATATATGTTTAAATGTAGATTAGATTTACTTGAGATTAATTTATATTGATTAATTATGAGAAGACAAATTAAAACCAGAGAAGCTTTTAGAAAATTTAAAGAATCTTTAATTAGTAATTATTCAGAATATATAAGTCTAAATAAAACAAAAGAAAACCCACAAAGATTAGCCTACCTAATTACCTTAATATCTAGTATTGAAGCAAAATTAATAAGCCATTTAAAATATAGAAGAATGAGACACATACCACCTAATTATGATAAAATCAGATTTAGATACCCACCAAAATATTATAAATATGGTTTAAATGAACAAAGTACAAAAATACAAAGAATTAAAACAAATTATTTCTAAAAAAACGTAAAGAATTAAAAATAAGAATAGAAAGACTACATTATAATGTATTTGTCGGAATTAGTAAAAAGTCAATAAATGTACAAAAAGATGAAATGTCCAATTTAGAATCACAAATAGATAGTTTAGAATATATATATCAACATGAACTATTTACAATAAAATGAACAAAGAATAATTTATAATAGATGAAAAATATATGAAAATCATGAAGTATTAAAAATAAAAATAGTATTTTCAAATCTAAGAAGAAGATATAAGAAAATAGGTGAACATTTATATTTAATGCTAGAAAAAGAAGAATTAAAATTATAAGATAAATTGACAGCTATGGTGAAAATAGAAAAAGAAAACGAAGAAATAGATAGAAAAAAGGAACTAGAAAAAATAAAACAACAAACTACAGAAGAAATACGAAAAATAGAAGAAACTAAAAATAGTAGGATTGCTAAATTAGAAAAAGAACTACAAATGCTAAAAGATCTGTATGAAAAAAGACAGAAAGAAAAAGAAGAAAAAGCTAAGGAACAAAAATTATTAAATGAGATAAATCAATTTAAAGAAAAATTAGAAATAGAGAATAAAGAAATAGAAACCAAGGAATTAGAAATTAATACAATAGATGTTGAAGAAACAGATAATTATGATTCAGAAGCTAGTGAAACATATACAGAAATCTTAACAAATACAAAAAAATTAGGAATCAGTGGAAAACAAGAAATAATTAATGAAGAAAACTTAGAAAATATAAAGACGGAAATAAACACTCTTGATAAAAAAAAATGAAAATATAATACCTAGAACATCAGAAATAAGAAAACCTATATATTATAAGAATAAGTTTAAAAGATATAATCTAAAGAATGAATATGACAAATGGATACCAAAACAAATAGTTAATAAAATTATAACTTTTTAGACTTAGATTGTGTAATAGATACAGAAAAAACAATACAATTATGGATAGGATATATGAAAAAATAATTATTAGCTAATAATATAAACGTAACAGATGCACCAGAATATATAGAAAGAACACTAATAGGAACAGTGAAATTATGGTTTTCAAATTTAACTGAAAATAGCAAGAAGGTATTAAGAACTAATAAACCTACAGAAGGAACATCATCAACAACTTCAACTAAATTAACACCTATAGAATTATTTAAAAAATATGAAATAGCTATAAAAGACGAACTTAGCAGCATGACAACATCAGAAGAAGAACAAAATAAAGAGAAAGATACAAATAGGAATTTAATGTTAAAATTAACAATATGTAATATGTGCTACATAGATGAATATAATTGCGCATTTAAAGAATATTATTATAAAGGAGCATATAATACAGAAGAAAGTAAAGAAATAAGAAAATTATATTTTAATAAATTACCTGAACCATTTAGTTCAAAATAATAAAAAGTTGGGATGAAGAAAAAATAGTAGATACTCTAGGAGTAAGAATAAAATTTTTACAAAAATTATATAAAACTTTGTGAAAAATATAGAGAAAAAATAAAAATGGAAAAAACATTAAATAAGAAACTTAGCATGTTGCAAAAATAAAATATCACCTCAATTTGGATGCAAATAAAGATATTATAAGAAAATAAAAGGGCATAAGAAATATAAGAAATACAAAAAATCAAAATATAAGTATAAGAAACCAAGAAAAAGATATTATGTAAAAAATTATAAACATAAAATACCATATAGGAAAAAGAAATCTATAAAGGAATGTACTTGTTATAATTGCGAAAAATTAGGACATTTTAGCTAAAGATTGTAAATTACCTAAAAATCCAAAAAATAAACAAATATCATAAATAAAAATAAAAAATACAGAATATATGCAGATAGATTATATAGATTACAAATTAAAAAATGAAGACAGTATATATAAAATTTCAGAGAATAAAACGGATAATGAAATAAAAGATAATGAAATAGATAGTGAATTATACGAATTAAATGACTGAATAAGATATACAAATAAACCAAATGGCTGAAGAAGATATAAAAATAATAACAAAAGAAGAATATTTAAATGACGAAAGAACAGATCAAAAAATAATAATTGATAACAATGTATTTGATGAAATAAAAGGAAAAGAGTTAGATCTAAGTGTAGAAAAAATATTTAAAATACCAACAATAAAAAATATATTTACTAGAAAAAAGGAAGAATATTACGTAATAAGTCAAAATGAACATGTAATAGACTGCAGATATGCAAAAGGTAAAGCTAGTATACCACTAGTAACAAAAAGGTTAATTAATAAAGAAATAAACGATATTAAAAGTAGAGGAGACCCAATAAAATATGTACACCTTGGAGTTACAGAGATATTAATAAAAACATGTTTTAGAGAAGGATTAGATACACCAATAGAATTATATTTAGCAGATGATAGGATTATAAGACCTATAGAAAAAAGCATAATAACAGCGATTAAAGAAAATTTAATCTACCAAAAATTTAAATTTATAATAAGTGCAAATTATTCAGTAGCAATAACAGATAAAAATATAGATAAATCATTAGTATTATATTGAAAAATATCAGGAATAGAACTAACCCCAGGAAGTAAAATATTTACAGCAAGATGTAGAAATCTATATGTATTAACAACAAAATATAACATAACGGGAAAAATAAAATTAATAAAATACAAATAGAAAGTCCTTTTGAACAATTCATAAAAATAATTGATAATAATGATTATAGTTACAGAAATATAGACATAGAAGAAGATGTAGAAATAATGATAGAATAAGTACAACAAAAAAATAGCTTATGAAAAACCAGAATCATCAAATTCATCAAAAAGAACAAGTTATGAAAAAAGTTCAATAGTTAATTTAAATCAATATTACATAACAGGAACAATAAACGAAAAAGAATATTTAATACTCTTAAATACAGGACAAGAAGAAAATTATATAGCAAAATATCTAGTAAAAAATGAGCAAATAAAATCTGATAATAATATATGCCCAGATCTACCAAGAAGCTTAATAAACACTAAAAATATAGCAGAAAAAAATAATAATAATAGGATTTAGAAAAATGAAAATAGAATTTGAAATAAAGGAAGAAATGGAAACGCCAGACATAATATTAGGAATTAAATGGCTAGAACAAGTAAAACCATACAATATAAAACATACACAATTATCTAATACATATAATAGGGAAAGATTATTCCTAAGAAGAGCTCTAACATGATATGAAAATATATGTATTAATGAAGATAATAGTAGAAGGATATTATAGTAGGTATTATACGTCTGTGATAGATACAGGAGCAGAAACTAATTTATGTAGATATAATTATTACCAGAAAGTAAATGGGATAAATTAAAAACACTAATAATAGTTAAAGGATTTAATAACGAAGGAAGCTTAATTACTTATAAAGCTAAGAATGTAAAAACACAAGTATGGGATAAAATATTAACAATAGAAGAAATCTATAATTATGAGCTAACATCAAAAGATATACTCTTAGGAATGCCGTTTTTAGATAAATTATACACACATATAATAACTAGAACAGATTGGTGGTTTACAACACCATGTAAACAGAAAGTAAGAGCAAAAAGAGTTATCAATAAAATAAGAAAGAAAACTGATTGGATAAAAGGAAGTGAAAAAATTACACAAAAATTAGAAAATATAACAAATACTGAAGATACAATAGAACTGGTCGTATTTTCAATAAATAAAAAGGAAATAACTATATTTTCAATAAATAAGTTAGAAATAATTAGGAAAAAATTAGAACAATTATATAGTGAAGATCCATTAAAAGGATGGGAAAAACATAAAACCACTACAAAAATTGAATTAATAGATAAAAATAGCATAATAACCCATAAACCATTAACATATAATTTTGATGATTTAAAGGAATTTAAAATGTATATAGAAGAATTATTAGAAAAACAACATATACAAAAAAGTAATAGTAAACATACTAGCCCAGCATTAATAGTAAATAAACATAGTTAACAAAAAAGAGGAAAAGGTAGGATGATTATTGATTATAGAAATTTAAATGCTAAAACAATGACTTATAATTACCCAATACCAAATAAGATATTAAAAAATAAGACAAATACAAGGATATAATTATTTTAGTAAATTTGATTGTAAATCAGGATTTTACCAGTTAAAGTTAGAAGAAGAATCTAAGGAATTAACGGCATTTACGGTACCACAAGGATTTTATGAATGGAATGTACTACCATTTGGATATAAAAATGCATCAGGAAGATATCAACATTTTATGGATAGTTATTTTAAACAACTACCTAATTGTGTAGTATACATAGATGATATACTATTACATACAAAGACCAAAGAAGAACATTTAAAATTATTAGAACAATTTACGGATATAATAGAAAAAGCAGGAATAAGTTTAAGTGAAAAAAAAGCTGAAATTATGAAAATCAGATAGAATTTTTAGGAATACAAATAGATAAAAGTAGAGTAAAAATGCAACAACATATAGTACAAAAAATAATAAATTCAAAAGAAGAATTAGATACAAAAAAGAAATTACAATCATTTTTAGAATTAGTAAACCAAGTAAGAGAATATACACTAAAATTAGCAGAAAATCTAAAGCCCTTACAGAAAAAATTACAAAAGGATGTAGAATATAATTATAACAAAGAAGATAAAAAACAAGTTCAGAAAATAAAAATACTTTTTAAAGAATTACCAAAATTACAATTTCCAGATGAAAATAGAAAATTTATATATATAGTAGAAGCAGATGCTAGTGAATGTAGTTATGGAGGAGTACTTAAATATAGATATGAAGAAGAAAAATTAGAACACCATTGTAGATACTACTCAGGTACGTTTAATGAAACAGAAATAAAATGAGAAATAAATTGAAAAGAATTATGCTCATTATATAAATGTTTATTAGCATTTGAGCCATATATCGTATATAACAAGTTTATTGTACGAACAGATAATACACAGGTACGTTGGCGGCTAACAAAGAAAATACAAAATTTAGTTACAACAAAAGAAATTTGGAGACTAGTCTTGAATATATTAAATTTCACATTTATAATTGAAGTAATTAGTACTAACAAAAATGTTATTGCATATTACATATCAAGACAAAGCTACACAGACTGATATAATAGAAGAGGATACTCTAGAAAAGATATTCAACACCCTAACTACGCTTTCAATGAAAGTGGACAGTATGGGTAATAAAATAGAAAAGTTAAAGACTAATGAAGTTAAACTGAAGTCTATAGCTACAAATCAGCTAACTCAACAGTGTGCAGAGCTATGTCGATTGGAAGACATTAAAATTTCAGAGCTAGAAGGAGACGTTGGTACACTCCGTAAAACCCATAACGTTTATCAATCTACAATTGCAGGTACAAGCAAAGGAGTTATTGGACAAAGATACCAGAATATGAACTTAAATAAGACATTTGAAAAACCATTTTCACCAAAAATACAAAAAGACCTCTTGAACATACCCCCACAAATTACCACATATCGAGATAGTCTGAACCAAGATAAAAAAGTTTATAACTATACAGCCAAAAAATACATAGAAAATATCTACCGAGTACAAACTTTTCTAAACCTTAACCCCAGAGCTACATATATCAAAAAACCTAACACAAACTATATAACCAAAGATTACAAGGTCATAACAAGCTAATTGCACTACCCAAAACTAACCCAAGCCTAATAAAAACTTGTTTCAACTATGGATTATTAAATACCATATATACCCAAGATGGAGAAGAACTATCAGCTATGAAAGAATTACAAAAAATATTCAACACCTATAAAAGAGTAACCAAAGGAAATCTATTTTATATAAAGTGTTATACTGCACCAGCAGAGATATTATATGGCGAGATAAAACCAGTTATACAAGTTGTAAAAATAGGATTAACCAGAGATATGATTATACCAGAAGATATTGTGCAGTAGCCAGAGATGCCCAGAATCGAGATACCTGATTTTAATGCAAACAAATGGCTTATTGGACTAGCTATAATTATTCAAGAACTAGCAAACAATTATACCAATGGAAACCAAATATGGAGCTATTATTCAAGAGATCATCAGATGATTTATTCAAATTCAAAAGAACTACGACAAACAGATATGAAAGATGTTAGACAATGGATAATGACATTATTAAACCCAGAAAAATAATCTACTGCAAGAGCAATTAAGAGAGGATTTATTTCAGACGGGTTATTGACAAGATATTGCAAGATAATTGGACACAAATATCCAGATCATCAATGTTCGAGATGTAATGGAAAAGATAATATTATCCCAGAAGTCTACCTAGAATAAGAGAATCAAGAAGATAAGCATGCCAGCTGAAAAGAAGATAGAAAAACATCAACTATGACAAGAAGAAGATATCAACGGAAGCAATAATGGTGATAAAAGATAAGCTATTAAATTGTGAAAGCGACATGTAACAAACTTTCATAATTTTCTATGTAACTTGTAAATTATTGTACAGTTTTAGTTTTTGTCTTTTAGAAGACTTTTTTGTAAAGTATAATAATTAGGTTAGGTAGATAAAGACTTTGTAAAAAATAGTCTAGACTTTTTAGTCTAGTTTTTAGACTTTTTGTAAAGATAGAAGAGGATGTAAAGTTAAACAAAAAACGTGTAAAACATTAGTAAGGACAATGTAAATCATTCATTATAAATGAAGGCATCGAAGGTAGAAAAAGATAAGCCTTCATGCGTTGAAGCACAAATATTCTCTCTTGTCCACAATAAATATTTTTCTTATTTATTAAAAAACAGGTATATTTCAATGGAAAAATCTATGGAGGAACAAAGCTTAGAATTATCAAAACTACCGGAACAGGTTTATTCATTTACTATTATGAATAGCTAAATTCATAAATTCCTAACAATCATGATATGATAAAATAAGTTCATGTTAGTTGCTTTATAGTAGAATTATTCGAAAAATAGCATGTTAAGAAGTTTATTAGCAAAGTGGAAAAGGAGAAAAATCCCTAAGAACTATGCCATCCTAAAGGTGAAACCGGTGAGGCAAGAAAATCGTGATAGGGGAGTAACCAAAGTAGAGGTGTTGTTTAAGGGAAAAGTATACCAAAAAATATGTTATTTAAGAATAATCTAGTATATAGCAATCTAAAGTGATCAAATTTTGTTATGTGCATGATTGAAGGGAATATTTTGAAAATAGCAATTTTATGAAAAATGGATAATTATTTATCTGACGAAGTGGTAGATAAATTTAAAATACTCATTTTATATGTACTTAAGGATATAGAAATAGTGGATATAAGAAAAATCATATTGGAAAAAATATTTGATAGATATTTTATGACTAGAATTAATTATATACCACACTTACCGAACTACTCTTATAAATACTTACATATCAAACCCACACACTAACTATGATAAACTATCTGTATTTAGAATTTTGGAAAAAAGATATGAGAAACATACAATTAGTAGAAAAACAAATAAAAGCAAATTTAGACAAATAAATGGAAACTAAAGATGTAAAATATATAGAATTCCTTAATGAAAATATGCAAGAACTACTTAGACTAAAACAAACAACTGAAAAATATTATGAAAAAGCATTTAATCAAGCCTAAATGACAGAAGATATTAAAATACTTGTTTTATATATACTTAGAGATATAGAAATTATGGACATAAAGAAATAATATGGGAAAAATTACAAGATTATGAAGAGGAAGAATTATTATACAGTATAGAAAACTTACACATATATTATGAACAACAATATTATTTAGATTCAGATGGATATTATACAGACTAAAAATGTCCAGATATATTAAGAAAATTAGAGCAAAATGATGATAGGCGAAATTACGCGCCTATATCAATATATTTTGCCCATATTTTAGCCTAGTTTTGAGAACAAATTATATATTTCATGCACTTTTAGTCCTTTTTCCTGTAAGTGAGCTAACAAACATGATTAGCAAAGTTTCAGGTATAAATGATGCAAATTCAGCATTTTATGGCTTACTTGACGCAAAAGAAAGCTCACGAAGGAAGGAAAGGAAGTTTGGACGCCTAAGGACCAAAACTGATGCATGAAAAATCTGTCCCGGGCTAAAACAGCATTTCTGAAGACTTTGGGGATCTGCAGTAACTAATTAGGATTTGGATAATGATACATTAACCTAGTACAATTGGGTTAAGTATTTCATTAGTTTATTTGGATAAGGAGAATGTTACATTAACCTAGTATAATTGGGTTAAGTATTTCATTATGCTAGTAGGATTTGGTTAGATATTTCATTAGCTTAGTAGGAGTAGGATATAGGTATTATAAATACCCTATCATGCTAGAGATTTTTATTCATTCTTCTATT
Organism: Capsicum baccatum var. pendulum; assembly: GCA_030864225.1. Lineage (NCBI taxonomy): Eukaryota > Viridiplantae > Streptophyta > Magnoliopsida > Solanales > Solanaceae > Capsicum > Capsicum baccatum. The sequence goes on from CM061556.1 coordinate 230,656,696, forward strand.
CCATTATTCTTCTATTCACCATCCACCATTCCACAATTCACCATCCATCCATCATCCATCCATCCATCAAAACAATTACTCTTCTATTAATTCTACTTTTTATTCTTCTATTCTATTCTTAATTTCCACAACAAGAGAATCGTTACTTGCTAAGGAATCACGCCTCACGCCTATCACCTAATCCACACGCCATTACTCAACAATAACAATGCAAATCGTGATCTCCTTCGCATTCATGGGTAACTAAACTTCTCTGTTGGGGTTATGGAAGCCGAATGAGATACTATCTATTGCTGTGAGTTTGTGAGTTCATGACACGTATATTGCTTATATCATTATTCTCTTCATCTTAATCTACATTCTTTGCGATTGCAAACGCAAGAATACGCCAGTCTAACATTTAACTTGTTCGAGAGAAAGGTTATTTGTCTGGAAAAGAGATAATGTCAAGGTAGTAGGACACCCTTTCCTATTAAAAAGCTAGTGCCGTAACTGGACTAACCTCTTGGAGAATTCGTACCGTTAGACACGCTTTAAGCTCGAGAGAGTTAAAGTGAAATAGTCCTTGTTGAGGTCGAGAGACGCTTGGATTTACCATCGACTACAATTCTCTATAAGCAATTGCATGTCAAGATTCTACACACTCATAGCCAATAGAGACGTATACCTCAGAAGGTGGACATAACCCCAACGCTCCAATTCTCATTTTTTACAACTCACGTAACATTCTTTCTTTTTATTTTCAGCTTTTATTTTGATACTTTGTTTAAATTACTTGCACGACAAGAATCCCCCCCCCCTCTTACGAGACTTTCACCAAAAGTTTAGTAATTTTGCTTACTTGCTGGCCAAGCTATTCCCTGTGGGATCGACACCCAACCCAGGTTGGGTTCTATATTTGCTAACGACCGCTTTACACTCACAAGAGCTGTAGATTAAGCGTTATCACAAACCAAGAAGACCTAAATAAAGAAATTAATTATAGAAAATAAATTAGAGAAATAATGAAAAATCTAATAGAGAAATTAAAATGGATAGACGAAACCTTAAAAAATCTAGAAAAAATCAAAGATAAAATTTTAAATAGCTTTAAAAAGTCATTAAAAAGAGAACAAAAAGAAATAGTTAGTAGCATAAATAACCTCAAACAAGATATTAAATATAGTACAAATAGAATAGATTATTATACATTTACTTTAGAATAAAATGATAAACTACGAATATCTAAAATATTGGAAACAAGAAATAGAAGAAATAAGATTAACAGAAAACCTTATAAAAACAAATTTAATTGAATACTTTAAAACAAAAGATATAGAATATTTAGAATATCTTAAAAATAATATAGAAGATTTACAAAAACTAAGAGAAAAAACTAAAGAATATTATAGCAAAACATCTAATCAACTACCATTTAATCACCCCCCAAATTATGAATATCAGTAAAATTGAATATATTAATAAAATATATGAAAATAAAAAATACAACAACGAAGAAAAACAGTTAATGAATATTACTACAAAGAGTTTGTAACGCCCCGAAATTGGGTCCTGAGACGTCACACGGTGCTTAAGGTCACAAGTGACCCCAAGCTAACCTTTCTACTGGCATAACTCATAAGCAACTGAATAAAAATACAAATCCATACAAATCAGCAAAATTTAACTCTTTTCTGAATCTGATCGATACAAAAATGGAATTTTATAGGATTATATTTCTGCCTTTACAACACAAATTGAAACAAATACATTAACTTCTACTGACTGTCTATGAAGCCTCTACTAGTACTGACTGTAGGTAGCCGGTTCATGACTCCCGACTACCCCAACTCAATACGACTGAATAAATAAAATACAATACTATAAACTCTGCATAACTAACCCAAGCCCTTGAATCAAAAGGACTCATCACCTGCTGGTTGGATACCACGAACTGACTGGATCTGAAGGTACAACCATACCTTGTACCTATATTCCGAGAAAATGTAGCCCACATACGAATATGTGGGTCAGGACCATGGAAAATTACCGAGAATATGAGGGTGCAATGCATATATAAAATAATATCTTAATATATCACAATTTATAAAATTATGCATGCTGATATAGATGACTCACTTAGCTCAAATTAAATCATCAAAATCATGGATGAATAATACATGTAAAGTAAAACAAGTGAGTCATTGCAATACGTTCTCAATTCATCTCAATTTCAAATAAAGGGACGACCCGGTTCATACCTACTCCGTAGGTGTCGGGGAGGGGGGGGACCACTCCGGGCCTGACCTACGCGCCCTCACCCCAGCTTCGCTGGAGGGGCGTTTCGAACCCCCGACCCTGGCACACCACGGTAAGCAAGCTTACCGCTGAGCCAAGGCCATCCCTCTTCATCTCAATTTCAAATCATCAAAATAATCAAATCTCATGTCAATTCTCATTAGAATATATTCCTTAAATATTTTAAGAATAATGACTTTCTCAAACTCAGCCTTTTAAGCAAATATGTTTTCATCTCAGATAGAAGAGCGCACACACACACATTGGGAGATCCTATAACAGGCATAAAACCATGTGAGCTACATGGATTCCAACGTACAACCCATGTTGGGGAGAGCCGTCCTATCCTTGCCATCGGAGTAGGACTTCCAGTATCAATTCAAAAACACTAGTGATCACTATATAAATCAGCCTCAGGCTCACATCCTACGGGGGCACGTAGTTCTAGGAAAGTAAGGCCACTTTATACCTCCCACTTGGTGCTAAAGAATACTCTAGGACTTAGCTCAGAAATTTAAATCAGCCTCAGGCTCACATTAAAGAAAATCCACAATAAATATTTCAACAATTTTCATCGGGAGCCAATTTGCTACCCCTTTATCATAATCAATAAAAATGTGCATTTCTTTCATAGTCAAGTTCAAAATAACTCATTCATGACCAAAAGGTCAAATCATTCAAAATATCTCAAATATTCAACATCAACGTGCTTATAACACGCACTTTATCAAAAAACACAATTTCTAATGGGGTTCGCGACCCAAATATCAAAATCATGATAAATATCATTCAAGATTCATACTTTATATCACCACACATGTAAATTTATCTTTCAAAATCATAAATATCAAGATTTCATAATAATCATCATAAGATATGGGTTCATGCTTCAAATTCATAAAAATTAAATAAAATCATGCCATTATAAAGAAAACTACTTTTGGGCACAAGAACGAGAGAGAGTACTTGTTGAAAACCCCACATACTTTGAATGATGAACTTTAGATCGATACTCATTTTTGAGATGTTAATCGTGCCTTTGAATGATGGTTCTTGGAGTTCTTGAACTAGGAACTTGGAATCTTGAACAAAGTTGCAGAATTAATGGTGAACTTTGGAGGTTCTTGAAGTTCTTAAACTAGGAACTTGGAATCTTGAATAAATTTGCAGAATTAATGGTGAACTTTGGAGGTTCTTGAAGTTGGATGTAGGAGCTTAAGGTTTTCTTTTTGAGGGAATTTGATGAAATATAACATATAATGCTTCTAATAGGCCTTAATATAGGGTTTGGACGAATTTTGGGTGAGGGGGAATGACCAAAACGTCCCTAAAAATCAAATAATTCTTGCATCTGTCCTTTGATGGACTATTTTGATAGTCTGAAGTAGATCGACGATAACGTTTTACTCCGATATCTAAATTGGATGAAACTAATTTCATTAGAAAGAGGACTCTCATATATTTCCGTTGATATATAGTATCTCACCTAGATTATTATGTACGAGGAGTTATGATTGTTTGAAGTTGACCCAAAAATTCACTTTTGATAGGCTGAAGTAGATCGACCATAACTTTTTGCTCCAATAGACAAATTGGATGAAACAAATTTCATTGGAAAGAGGACTCGCAGAGATTTTTGTTGATATATAGTTGATCACCTAAATCATTATGTACAAGGAGTTATGATCATTTAAATTTGGAGCAAAAATACGCTAGGCCTCAGTACTTTTTTTCCTGCACGTTTTACTGTTCACAGTTCGATCGGAATGGTCGTAGTTTGATCGGAATGGTCATAAATCATCGCTCGAGTGTCCGTTTTTGATGATCTACAAATCGTTGGAAAGCTTATTCGATACTCTATGCAATGGTAGGTCAACATCTTAGAAATACTACACAGAAAATTTATGGATCTCTCTAAAGCGTAGAACTCGATACGTTTCTCACAAAATCTTTATGAAGAAAATTTTTTGGGGTATTACATTATCTCTTCCTTGGAAACATTCGTCCTTGAATGTTGCTTGGTAGGATAAAGGCACTGATCAACTGGCCTTCTTGAGGGACGCAAACATCTGAGACATATCGGCACGATTGGAATTACAGTTTCCTAGTCCTCATACTGAACATGCATATCTGACGCATAAATATCTAGCTGAACTGACTCTGGAATGTATGAATGCGTATGCAACAATATCCAATTCAAGGCTCGTAATAAGAACTTGAGCATAAACTAGATATGTTTAAAACACAGAAGCTTTAAGAAGTCAAGGGGTATCTCCCCCTTGGGAATCTATGTTCCTCTACAACACTTATTTCACAGGGTCACTAAGATTGTGCACAGGGCACCTATGAATTAGCTTATATGCATGACGCACGAACAGAGGTATACTCGTAACTACTGAGATGCTCCGTATGGAAATGATTTAATTCCTAAGATCCTTGGATAACATGATGAATGATAAATGAGAAGGTACACTATACGTTTCTTATTGACTGAGCTGGAATACTTGGAAAATAAAGATCGTTTAGTAGAAGTTTACGAATTGAAGCATAACTAACTTCCAGAATCTGAAACATGTACACCACAATCCCTCAAGATAACCACTTAAAACATCAACTAACCACAATATACATGAAATCTTAATCTCAATCTTACTTCACATTACCACTTAGCTCAAAATAAGCATACACCATCTAGAGCTTCAACGCTTTCAGCTCAACTTTGGAATTTCAATCTTAGAGTCTAATGCTTAACTCAAATTTTTCTCATCCATAACGGACCACACTACCTCTGTCATTGCTTATTAAAATCACGCTTGTAAACTTATATTTCTAAACATTAAGAATCAAAATTACATCTAAGAAGCTCAACCATTACAGTCATACACTAATCCTCGAAATTGAAGCAATCCCATAATATCTTGGGTGAACTTTCTCATCATAAACACAACATCAAACTTAATCACGAATCAACCAAACTTAGGATCTTATATACACTATTCAAGCCTACTAGATCACTTCCTAACAACTAATACCATTAATCAAGAAATCATCACAGTCACCTTCATGATCACCAATCATTCAGACTTAACTTTTAGCATACAATATAACTTAAAACTTTTCGCACTAAATTTCCACTTAGAAACTAAAAAACAATCCTCAACAAATGCTAGCCCATTTAAACTTCATAACAATAATAATTGGTCATAATCATATAGCTTATCTTATTCACAATCCATTAACACATCCTTCTTTCACCCGTCACTACTATCTATCCTTCATACACAACTTAACTTAGTTCACAGCTCTCTACGTCTTAGCTTAACTTCCTCTTGCAATCTGGAGAGTGCCTAGATTAACAACACTTACCCACCGAGTACTTCCATCACTAACCTATACTCTCTGTTATACGAATACCGTCAACACCCATTTCATACCTCGAAAAAACTATATCACTTCCTATTAACCCAATTGCATGCAAATAGGGATTTCACTATACTTATGCTTACACTTACCATCCTTCTTACTACTAAACCTCCACATCCCACATTTTCAGTCAGCACAAGGAAAAAGATGAACTACAAGTTGCTAGTGGATCGAAATAGACCGCACACGGCTCCACTAGGATTTGAATATGAGTTTTGAAAAAAAATTGAGATGAATAAAAAAGCAGTTGTGCTAGTGAATCGAAAGAGCCCCACACGGCTTCACTAGACTTTGATTTTTCACAAACATAATGATAACAATATTACATAATACAAGAGATAGAAACTTGACACACAACATTCAACGTCTAAGAATACATCTTACTCTGTCTTAATTAAATAACTCATAAGAATGAGGGCATAGCTTTCAACTTAAGGAATTTAACACACTAGAGAGCTTCTCTCAAGCCCTTTGTTTAACTTTTGAAATTTCTTCTAGAAAATATAGAAGCATTACCTGGGAAAGAACTAGAGCTTGCGAATCATGTTATCTCAAAAATAATACATAGAGGGAGAAGTATAGATTAACATTCTAGATTTTGAGGATGAATCTGAAAGCACATCTAACCTAGGCTTAGTTCACGACTTTTATAAACATGAATAAAGTACTTCAATCTTTGGAACTCAAAAGCACTGACAGGATACTTTCTAGCTCTCTTATAATCCCGTAACTATCTATGGAGAAATAAGCTTAATTGTTTTTGATACCTTGAAAATGAGGCAGAGTTGGCCAGAATAGAGTAAGATGAGAATCTATATAAGCTTCTTGGAGAACCTTTTTATAGCACGATCTTAGACTTGAAATAAGGGAAACATTTCCTAAATGCCCTATAGCCTCTTGAAGAAATGTACAGATATCTCCATACCGTTCTGCAAGCATCTACTAGACACGACTTCATAGACACCCTAGGACACTTGAACTCTGTGCTCTGATACCAAGTTTGTAACGCCCCAAAATCGGGTCCCGAGACGTCACACGGTGCTTAAGGTCACAAGTGAACCCAAGCTAACCCTTCTACTGGCATAACTCATAAGCAACTGAATAAAAATACAAATCCATACAAATCAGCAGAATTTAACTCTTTTCTGAATCTGATCGATACAAAAATGGAATTTTATAGGATTATATTTCTGCCTTTACAACACAAATTGAAACAAATACATCAACTTCTACTGACGGTCTATGAAGCCTCTACTAATACTGACTTTATGTAGCCGATTCATGACTCCCGACTACCCCAACTCAATACGACTGAATAAAGAAAATACAATACTATAAACTCTGCATAACTAACCCAATCCCTTGAATCAAAAGGACTTATAACCTGCTGGCTGGATACCACGAACTGACTAGATCTGAAGGTACAACCATACCTTGTACCTATATTCCGAGAAAATGTAGCCCACATACGAATATGTGGGTCAGGACCATGGAAAAATACCGAGCATATGGGGGTGCAATGCATATATAAAATAATATCTTAATATCATCACAGTTTATAAAATTATGCATGCTGATATAGATGACTCACTTAGCTCGAATTAAATCATCAAAATCATGGATGAATAATACATGTAAAGTAAAACAAGTGAGTCATTGCAATACGTTCTCAATTCATCTCAATTTCAAATCATCAAAATAATCAAATCTCATGTCAATTCTCATTAGAATATATTCCTTAAATATTTTAAGAATAATGACTTTCTCAAACTCAGCCTTTTAAGCAAATATGTTTTCATCTCAGATAGAAGAGCGCACACACACACATTGGGAGATCCTATAACCGACATAAAACCATGTGAGCTACATGGATTCCAACGTACAACCCATGTTGGGGAGAGCCGTCCTATCCTTGCCATCAGAGTAGGACTTCCAGTATCAATTCAAAAACACTAGTGATCACTATATAAATCAGCCTCAGGCTCACATCCTACGGGGGCACGTAGTTCTAGGAAAGCAAGGTCACTTTATACCTCCCACTTGGTGCTAAAGAATACTCTTGGACTTAGCTCAGAAATTTAAATCAGTCTCAGGCTCACATTAAAGAAAATCCACAATAAATATTTCAACAATTTTCATCGGGAGCCAATTTGCTACCCCTTTATCATAATCAATAAAAATGTGCATTTCTTTCACAGTCGAGTTCAAAATAACTCATTCACGACCAAAAGGTCAAATCATTCAAAATATCTCAAATATTCAACATCAACGTGTTTATAACACGCACTTTCTCAGAAAACGCAATTTCAAATGGGGTTCGCGACCCAAATATCAAAATCATGATAAATATCATTCAAGATTCATACTTTATATCACCACACATGTAAATTCATCTTTCAAAATCATAAAAATCAAGATTTCATAATAATCATCATAAGATATGGGTTCATGCTTCAAATTCGTAAAAATCAAATAAAATCATGTCTTTATAAAGAAAATTACTTTTGGGCACAAGAATGAGAGAGAGTACTTGTTGAAAAACTCCACATACCTTGAATGATGAACTTTAGATCGATACTCATTTTTGAGATGTTAATCGTGCTTTTGAATGATGGTTCTTGGAGTTCTTGAACTAGGAACTTGGAATCTTGAATAAATTTGCAGAATTAATGGTGAACTTTGGAGGTTCTTGAAGTTCTTAAACTAGGAACTTGGAATCTTGAATAAATTTGCAGAATTAATGGTGAACTTTGGAGGTTCTTGAAGTTGGATGTAGGAGCTTAAGGTTTTCTTTTTGAGGGAATTTGATGAAATATAACATATAATGCTTCTAATAGGCCTTAATATAGGGTTTGGACGAATTTTGGGTGAGAGGGAATGACCAAAACGCCCCTAAAAATTAAATAATTCTCGCATTTGTCCTTTGGTGGGCTGTTTTGATAGTCTGAAGTAGATCAACCATAACATTTTACTCCGATATCCAAATTGGATGAAACTAATTTCATTAGAAAGAGGACTCTCATATCTTTCCGTTGATATATAGTACTCACCTAGATTATTGTGTACGAGGAGTTATGATTGTTTGAAATTGACCCAAAAATTCACTTTTGATAGGCTGAAGTAGATTGACCATAACTTTTTGCTCAGATAGAAAAATTAGATGAAACCAATTTCATTGGAAAGAGGACTCGCAGATCTTTCCGTTAATATATAGTAAATCACCCAGATCATTATGTACAAGGACTTATGATCATTTAAAGTTGGAGAAAAAATACGCCAGGCCTCAATACTTTTTTTCCGCACGTTTTACTGTTCACAGTTCGATCGGAATGGTCGTAGTTCGATCGGAATGGTCGTAACTCATCGCTCGAGTGTCCGTTTTTGATGATCTACATATCGTTGGAAAGCTTATTCGATACTTACGTAATGGTAGGTCAACATCTTAGAAATACTACACAGAAAATTTATGGATCACTCTAAAGCGTAGAACTCGATATGTTTCTCACGAAATCTTTATGAAGAAAATTTTTTGGGGTATTACAGAATTTAACAATTACATAAATTAATGGATACATCTTACTAAAAGAATAAATCATTAAAATAAATAGAAACCCAACTATATAGTTTATACCTAGAATACAAAAGGTTACATAATACTAATGAGGATCCTAAAACACTAGATAATTTAATTCCGATAATACCTAATCTAGAATATGAATTAATAAAATATCTTAAGTCAAGAAGGTAAAAATGAAAATTATTCCAATCAATAATATTCACAAAATACATAATATAAAAAAAAATAAACACGTACGTAGTTATTATCTAGTAAACTTACCGCGCCTAATCCGCTACAAATGGTATCAAAGCCCAGTTATTTAAATGATACGGAAGTAGCATATATGTTTAAATTTAGATTAGATTTAAACATACATACTACTTTAGTATTATTTAAATAACTAATCTCTGATACCATTTGTAGCGGATTAGGCGCGGTAAGTTTACTAGATAATAAATACGTACGTATTTAGTTATTTTTATATTATGTATTTTGTTAATATTATTGATTGGAATAATTTTCATTTTTATCTTCTTGACTTAAGATGTTTTATTAATTCATATTCTGGATTAGGTATTATCGTAATTAAATTATCTAGTGTTTTAGAATCCTCGTTAGTATAATGTAACCTTTTGTATTCTAGGTATAAACTATATAGTTGGGTTTCTATTTCTTTTAATGATTTATTCTTTTCGTAAGATATATCCATTAATTTATGTAATTTTTAAATTCTTTGTAGTAATATTCATTAACTGTTTCTCTTCGTTCTTGTATTTTTTATTTTCATATATTTTATTAATATATTCAATTTTACTGATATTCATATTTTGGGGGGTGATTAAATAGTAGTTGATTAAATGCTTTGCTATAATATTCTTTAGTTTTTTCTCTTAGTTTTTGTAAATCTTCTATATTATTTTTAAGATATACTAAATATTCTATATCTTTTGTTTTAAAGTATTCAATTAAATTTGTTTTTATAAGGTTTTCTGTTAATCTAATTTCTTCTATTTCTTGTTTCCAATATTTTAGATATTCGTAGTTTATCATTTTATTCTAAAGTAAATGTATAATAATCTATTCTATTTGTACTATATTTAATATCTTGTTTGAGGTTATTTATGCTACTAACTATTTCTTCTTGTTCTCTTTTTAATGACTTTTTTAAACTATCTAAACTTTTATCTTTGATTTTTTCTAGATTTTTTAAGGTTTCGTCAATCCATTTTAATTTTTCTATTAGATTTTCCATTATTTCTCTAATTTGTTTTCTATAATTAATTTCTTTATGTAGGTCTTCTTGGTTTGCTCTAATTTTCTTAATATATCTGGACATTTTTAGCCTGTATAATATCCATCTGAATCTAAATAATATTATTGTTCATAATATATGTGTAAATTTTCTATACTGTATAATAATTCTTCCTCTTCATAATCTTGTAAGTTTTCCCATATTATTTTCTTTATGTCCATAATTTCTATATCTCTAAGTATATATAAAACAAGTATTTTAATATCTTCTGTTATTTAGGCTTGATTAAATGCTTTTTCATAATATTTTTCAGTTGTTTGTTTTAGTCTAAGTAGTTCTTGCATATTTTCATTAAGGAATTCTATATATTTTACATCTTTAGTTTCCATGTATTTGTATACATTTGCTTTTATTTATTTTTCTACTAATTGTATGTTTCTCATATCTTTTTTCCAAAATTCTAAATACACATAATTTATCATAGTTAGTGTGTGGGTTTGGCATGTAAGTATTTATAAGAGTAGTTCGGTAGGTGTGGTATATAATTAATTCTAGTCATAAAATATTTATCAAATATTTTTTCCAATATGATTTTTCTTATATCCACTATTTCTATATCCTTAAGTACATATAAAACGAGTATTTTAAATTTATATACCATTTCGTCAGATAAATAAGTATCCATTTTTCATAAAATTGCTATTTTTAAAATATTTCCTTCAATTATGCACATAACAAAATATGATCACTTTAGATTGCTATATACTAGATTATTCTTAAATAACATATTTTTTTGGTCACTATTAGCATGGTAATCTGGATACTTTTCCCTTAAACAGTGCCTCTACTTTGGTTACTACCCTATCACTGATTTCTTGCCTCACAGGTTTCACCTTTAGGATGGCATAGTTCTTAGGGATTTTTCTCCTTTTTCACTTTGCTAATAAACTTCTTAACATGCTAATTTTCGAATGATTCTACTATAAAGCAACTAACATGAACTTATTTTATCATATCATGATTGTTAGGAATTTATGAATTTAGCTATTCATAATAGTAAATGAATAGACCTGTTCTGGTAGTTTTGATAATTCTAAGTTTTGTTCCTCCATAGATTTTTCCATTGAAATATACCTGTTTTTTAATAAATAAGCAAAATATTTGTTGTGGACAAGAGAGAGTATTTGTGCTTCAACTCATGAAGGCTTATCTTTTTCTGCCTTTGATGCCTTCATTTATAATGAATGATTTACATAGTCGTTACTAATGTTTTACACGTTTTTGTTTTTAACTTTACATCCTATTCTATCCTTACAAAAAGTCTAAAAACTAGACTAAAAAGTCTAGACTATTTTTTACAAAGTCTTTATCTACCTAACCTAATTATTATACTTTACAAAAAAGTCTTCTAAAAGACAAAAACTAAAACTTTACAATAATTTACAAGTTACGTAGAAAATTGTGAAAGTTTGTTACATGTCGCTTTCACAATTTAATAGCTTATCTTTTATCACCATTATTGCTTCCGTTGATATCTTTTTTTTGTCGTATCTGCTGCTTTTCTATCTTCTTTCCAGCTGCATGCTTATCTTCCTGATTCTTTTATTCTAGGCGGACTTCTGGGATAATATTAACTTCTCCATTACATCTCGAACATTGATGATCTGAATATTTTTGCCCAAATATCTTGCAATATCTTGTCAATAATCCGTCTGAAATAAATTCTCTCTTAATTGCTCTTGCAATAGATTGTTTTTCTGGGTTTAGTAATGTCATTATCCATTGTCTAACATCTTTCATATCTGTTTGTCGTAGTTCTTTTGAATTTGAATAAATCATCTGATGATCTCTTGAATAATAGCTCCATATTCAGTTTTCATTAGTATAATTGTTTGCTAGTTCTTGAATAATTATAGCTAGTCCAATAAGTTGTTTGTTTGCATAAAAATCAAGTATCTCGATTCTAGGTATCTCTAGCTGCTGCACAATATCTTCTGGTATAATCATATCTCTGGTTAATCCTATTTTTACAACTTGTATAACTGGTTATATCTCGTCATATAATATCTCTGCTGGTGCAGTATAACACTTTATATAAAATAGATTTCCTTTGGTTACTCTTCTATAGGTGTTGAATATTTTTTGTAATTCTTCCATAGCTGATAGTTCTTCTGCATCTTTGGTTTATGTGGTATTTAATAATCCATAGTCGAAATAAGTTTTTATTAGGCTTGGGTTAGTTTTGGGTAGTGCAATTAGCTTGTTGTGACCTTGTAATCTTTGGGTTATATAGTTTGTATTGGGTTCTTTGATATATGTAGCTTTGGGGTTAAGGTTTAGAAAAGTTTGTACTTGGTAGATATTTTCTATGTATTTTTGGGCTGTATAGTTATAAACCTTTTTATCTTGGCTCAGACTATCTCGATATGTGGTAATTTGTGGGGGTATGTTCAAGAGATTTTTTTGTATTTTTGGTGTAAATGGTTTTTCAAATGTCTTATTTAAGTTCATATTCTGGTATCTTTGTCCAATAACTCCTTTGCTTGTACCTGCAATTGTAGATTGATAAACGTTATGGGTTTTATGGAGTGTCCCAACGTCTCCTTCTAGCTCTGGAATTTTAATGTCTTTCGATCAACATAGCTCTGCACACTCCTGAGTTAGCTGATTTGTAGCTATAGACTTTAGTTTAACTTCATTAGTCTTTAGCTTTTCTATTTCATTACCCATACTGTCCACTTTCATTGAAAGCGTAGTTAGGGTGTTGAATATCTTTTCTAGAGTATCCTCTTCTATTATATCAGTCTGTGTAGCTTTGTCTTGATATGTAATCTGCAATAACATTTTTGTTAGTACTAATTACTTCAATTATAAATGTGAAATTTAATATATTCAAGACTAGTCTCCAAATTTCTTTTGTTGTAACTGAATTTTGTATTTTCCTTGTTAGCTGCCAACGTACCTGTGTATTATCTGTTCGTACAATAAACTTATTATATATGATATATGGCTCAAATGCTAATAAACATTTATATAATGAGCATAATTCTTATCTATTTATTTCCCATTTTATTTCTATTTCATTAAACGTACCTGAGTAGTATCTACAATGGTGTTCTAATTTTTCTTCTTCATATCTATATTTAAGTACTCCTCCATAACTACATTCACTAGCATCTGCTTCTACTATATATATAAATTTTCTATTTTCATCTGGAAATTGTAATTTTGGTAATTCTTTACAAAGTATTTTTATTTTTTGAACTTGTTTTTTATCTTCTTCATTATAATTATATTCTACATCCTTTTTTAGTTTTTTCTGTAAGGGCTTTAGATTTTCTGGTAATTTTGGTGTATATTCTCTTACTTGGTTTACTAATCCTAAAAATGATTGCAATTTCTTTTTTGTATCTAATTCTTCTTTTGAATTTATTATTTTTTGTACTATATGTTGTTGCATTTTTACTCTACTTTTATCTATTTGTATTCCTAAAAATTCTATCTGATTTTCATAATTTCAGCTTTTTTTTCACTTAAACTTATTCCTGCTTTTTCTATTATATCCGTAAATTGTTCTAATAATTTTAAATGTTCTTCTTTGGTCTTTGTATGTAATAGTATATCATCTATGTATACTACACAATTAGGTAGTTGTTTAAAATAACTATCCATAAAATGTTGATATCTTCCTGATGCATTTTTATATCCAAATGGTAGTACATTCCATTCATAAAATCCTTGTGGTACCGTAAATGCCGTTAATTCCTTAGATTCTTCTTCTAACTTTAACTGGTAAAATCCTGATTTACAATCAAATTTACTAAAATAATTATATCCTTGTATTTGTCTTATTTTTTAATATCTTATTTGGTATTGGGTAATTATAAGTCATTGTTTTTGCATTTAAATTTCTATAATCAATAATCATCCTACCTTTTCCTCTTTTTTGTTAACTATGTTTATTTACTATTAATGCTGGGCTAGTATGTTTACTATTACTTTTTTGTATATGTTGTTTTTCTAATAATTCTTCTATATACATTTTAAATTCCTTTAAATCATCAAAATTATATGTTAATGGTTTATGGGTTATTATGCTATTTTTATCTATTAATTCAATTTTTGTAGTGGTTTTATGTTTTTCCCATCCTTTTAATGGATCTTCACTATATAATTGTTCTAATTTTTTCTTAATTATTTCTAACTTATTTATTGAAAATATAGTTATTTCCTTTTTATTTATTGAAAATACGACCAGTTCTATTGTATCTTCAGTATTTGTTATATTTTCTAATTTTTATGTAATTTTATCTCTTCCTTTTATCCAATCAGTTTTCTTTCTTATTTTATTAATAACTCTTTTTGCTCTTACTTTCTGTTTACATGGTGTTGTAAACCACCAATCTGTTCTAGTTATTATATGTGGGTATAATTTATCTAAAAACGGCATTCCTAAGAGTATATCTTTTGATATGAGCTCATAATTATAGATTTCTTCTATTGTTAATATTTTATCTCATACTTGTGTTTTACATTCTTAGCTTTATAAGTAATTAAGCTTCCTTCGTTATTAAATTCTTTAACTATTATTGGTGTTTTTAATTTATCCCATTTACTTTCTGGTAAACAATTATATCCACATAAATTAGCTTCTGCTCCTGTATCTATCATAGACGTTAATACCTACTACAATATCCTTCTACTACTATCTTCATTAATACATATATTTTCATATCATGTTAGAGCTCTTCTTAGGAATAATCTTTCCCTATTATATGTTATAGATAATTGTGTATGTTCTATATTGTATGGTTTTACTTGTTCTAGCTATTTAATTCCTAATATTATGTCTGCCTTTTGCATTTCTTCCTTTTTCCTGGTAAATATATTTTTTATTGTTGGTATTTTAAATATTTTTTCTACACTTAAGTCTAACTCTTTTCCTTTTATTTCATCAAATACATTGTTATCAAATATTATTTTTTGATCTGTTCCTTCGTCATTTAAATATTCTTCTTTTGTTATTATTTTTATATCTTCTTCAGTCATTTGGTTTATTTGTATATTTTCTTCAGTCATTTAATTCGTCTAATTTACTATCTATTTCATTATCTGTTTCATTCTCTGAAATTTCATATATACTGTCTTCACTTTCTAATTCGTAATCTATATAATCTATCTGCATATATTCTGTATTTTCTATTTTTATTTCTGATATTTTTTTATTTTTTGGATTGTTAAGTAATTTACAATCTCTAGCTAAATGTCCTAATTTTCCGCAATTATAACAAGTACATTCCTTTATAGATTTCTTTTTCCTATATGGTCTTTTATGTTTATAATTTTTTACATAATATCTTTTTCTTGGTTTCTTATACTTATATTTTAATTTTTTATATTTTTTATATTTCTTATATTTCTTATATCTTTTTCTTTTTTTATAATATCTTTCTTCGCATTCAAATTGAGGTGCTATTTTATCTTTGCAACATGCTAAATTTCTTATTAATGTTTTTTTCATTTTTATTTCTTCTCTATATTTTTCACATAGGTTTCTATACCATTGTTGAAAAAATTTTATTCTTGCTCCTAGAGTATCTACTATTTTTGCTTCATCCCAACTTTTTATTATTTTTGAACTAAATGGTTCAGGTAATTTATTAAAATATAATTTTCTTATTTCCTTACTTTCTTCTGTATTATATGATCCTTTATAATAATATTCTTTAAATGCACAAGTATATTCATCTATGTAGCACATATTACATATTGCTAATTTTAACATCAAATTCCTATTTGTATCTTTCTCTTCATTTTGTTCTTCTTCTATTGTTGTCATACTACTAAATTCGTCTTTTATAGCTATTTCATATTTTTTTAATAATTCTATACGTGTTAATGTAGTTGTAGTTGTTGATGATGTTCCTTCTGTAGGTTTATTAGTTCTTAATACCTTCTTGCTATTTTCAGTTAAATTTGAAAACCATAATTTCACTGTTCCTATTAGTGTTCTTTCAATATATTCTGGTGCATCTGTTACGTTTATATTATTATCTAATAATTGTATTGCCATATATCCTATCCATAATTGTATTATTTTTTCTGTATCTATTACACAATCTAAGTCTAAAAAGTTATAATTTTTATTAACTATTTGTTTTGGTGTCCATTTGTCATATTCATTCTTTAAATTATATCTTTTAAACTTATTCTTATAATATGTAGGTTTTCTTATTTCTGATGTTCTAGGTATTATATTTTCATCTTCTTTTTTATCATGAGTGTTTATTTCCGTATTTATATTTTCTAAGTTTTCTTTATTAATTACTTCTTGTTTTCCACTGATTCCTAAATATTTTGTATTTGTTAAGATTTCTGTATATATTTTACTATCTTCCGAATCATAATTATCTATTTCTTCAACATCTATTGTATTAATTTCTAATTCCTTGGTTTATATTTCTTTATTGTCTATTTCTAATTTTTCTTTAAATTGATTTATCTCATTTAATAATTTTTGTTCTTTATCTTTTTCTTTTTTTTCTTTCTGTCTTTTTTCATACAGATCTTTTAACATTTGTAGTTCTTTTTCTAATTCAGCAATCCTACTATTTTTAGTTTCTTCTATTTTTCGTATTTCTTCTGTAGTTTGTTGTATTATTTTTTCTATTTTCTTTTTTTTTTTTTATCTATTTCTTCGTTTTCTTTTTCTATTCTCACCATAGCTGTCAATTTATCTTCTAATTTTAATTCTTCTTTTCCTAGCATTAAATATAAATATTCACCTATTTTCTTATATCTTCTTCCTAGATTAGAAAATACTATTTTTATTTTTAATCCTTCTTGATTTTCATATATTTTTTCATCTATTATAAATTCTTCTTTGTTCATTTTATTGTAAATAGTTCATGTTGATATATATATATATATATATATATATATATATATATATATATATATATATATATATATATATATTCTAAACTATCTATTTGTGATTCTAAATTTGATATTTCATCTTTTTGTGCATTTATTGAGCTTTTACTAATTTCGGAAAATATATTATAATGTAGTCTTTCTATTCTTATTTTTAATTCTTTACGTTTTTTAGAAATAATTTGTTTTAATTCTTCGTATTTTTGTACTTTATTCATTTAAACCATATTTATAATATTTTGCTGGGTATCTAAATCTGATTTTATCATAATTAGGTGGTATGTGTCTCATTCTTCTAGATTTCAAATGGATTATTAATTTTTCTTCAATACTAGATATCAAGGTAATTAGGTAGGCTAATCTTTGTGGGTTTTCTTTTGTTTTATTTAGACTTATATATTCTGAATAATTACTAATTAAAGATTCTTTAATTTTTCTAAAAGTTTCTCTGTTTCTAAATGGTCTTCTCATAATTAATCAATATAAATTAATCTCAAGTAAATCTAATCTAAATTTAAACATATATGCTACTTCCGTATTATTTAAATAACTTATCTCTGATACCATTTGTAGCGGATTAGGCGTGGTAAGTTTACTAGATAATAAATACGAAGTAGCATATATGTTTAAATTTAGATTAGATTTACTTGAGATTAATTTATATTGATTAATTATGAGAAGACCATTTAAAAACAGAGAAGCTTTTAGAAAAATTAAAGAATCTTTAATTAGTAATTATTCAGAATATATAAGTCTGAATAAAATAAAATAAAACCACAAAGATTAGCCTACCTAATTACTTTAATATCTAGTATTGAAGCAAAATTAATAATCCATTTAAAATCTAGAAGAATGAGACACATACCACCTAATTATAATAAAATCAAATTTAGATACCCACCAAAATATTATAAATATGGTTTAAATGAATAAAGTACAAAAATACAAAGAATTAAAATAAATTATTTCTAAAAAATGTAAAAAATTAAAAATAAGAATAGAAAGACTATATTATAATATATTTGCCGGAGTTAGTAAAAACACAATAAATGCACAAAAAGATGAAATATCAAATTTAGAATCACAAATAGATAGTTTAGAATATATATATATATATATATATATATATATATATATATATATATATATATATATATATATATATACATGAACTATTTACAATAAAATAAATAAAAAGGAATTAAAATTAGAAGATAAATTGACAGCAATGGTGAGAATAGAAGAAAATAAAGAAATAGATAGAAAAAAGGAAATAGAAAAAATAAAATAACAAATTACAGAAGAAATAAGAAAAATAGAAGAAACTAAAAATAGTAGGATTGCTGAATTAGAAAAAGAATTACAAATTCTAAAAGATCTGTATAAAAAAAGACAGAAAGAAAATGAATAAAAAGATAAGAACAAAAATTATTAAATGAGATAAATAAATTTAAAGAAAAATTAGAAATAGACAATAAAGAAATAGAAACCAATAATTACTAATTAAAGATTCTCTAATTTTTCTAAAAGCTTCTCTGTTTTTAAATGGTCTTCTCATAATTAATCAGTATAAATTAATCTCAAGTAAATCTAACCTTCACACTTCAAATATTTTTAAACTTTTCATACTCATTTGTCTCTCAAATTCTATTTTTATTTTTATTATTTTCACTTTTTTATTTTTTCATTAATTTTATTTCATGTTTTAATTAATTTTTCTCAACCTTTATTTTTTCTCTTTTCTCAAATGTTATTTATTTATTCATTTCTTTTTAAATTTAATTTGTCTCAACCTTTATTTTTCCTTTATCTTTATTTTTTTATCATTTCTATTTTTTTCCTCATTTTTCTCAATCTTTATTTTTATTTTTTCCTCTTTTTTGTTTTTCTTAATTTTCTAAATTCTTCGCATTTTCTTAATCTTTATTTTTTGCCTAATGTTTTTTTTTTTATTTCTCTATTTTTTTGATCTCTTTTCTCTTTTTTCTCAACTTCCATTATATTTTTCTAATAAATAAAAAATTAAATAATTCGCAAAAGGGTCTTTTTTTTTACATCAAAGCAAATTTAAGGGCATCAATTGTTGTTAGGAAGTTCTTTGGGATATGTTTTGTCTCTAAGGCAAAATTATAGGACAACTCATAAATCAAGGCACAATGTGGTAGTGTCAAGTCTTGCTTGTGGAGTACAACTTGTTGTTTGAAAATCCCTGAGTTAAGTCTTGCTTCTAAGACAAAAGTTATAGAACATCTCATAAATCAAAAAATAATGTGGTAGTGTCAACACTTGTCCATTGAGCGTAACTTATTCTTTTGGGAGGTTCTTGGGCTAAGTTTTGTCTTAGAGGCAAGACTAATATAGTATCACATAAATCAAGACACAATATGATAGTGTCAACTCTTGTCCATGGGGTGTCACTTGTCGACTAAGTCTTGCCTCTAAAACAAGGTTATAGAATATCTCATAAATCAAGACACGATATGGTAGTGTCAACTCTTACCTATGGAGCTTAATTTGCTATTTGAAAATCCTTGGACTAATTCGAGCCTCTAAGACAAGAGTTATAGAACATCTCACAAACTAAGACATAATATGGTAGTGTCAATTCTCACCCATGGAGCATAACTTGTTGTTTAAAAGTCTTTGATTTATAAAACATCTCGTAAAGCAAGACATAATGTGATAGTGTCAAATCTTATCCGTGGAGAGCAATTTGTTGTTTAAAAGTCATTGGGCTAAGTCTTGCCTTTAAAACAAGAGTTATAGAACATCTTGTTTTCGGTCCCTTTTAAACTTGGAAGGTTGGAAACATTGATTTTGGCTTTTTAAACTATTTCAAAATTTTAAAGAAAATTTGGAAAAAATCTAAGAAATTACAGAGTCACCAATTAATTTAATTGAAAATAAATTAAGAAAACTTTTAAGGAAAATCCTAAGTCTTATAAAAGAAAAAAGACTTAGGATTTTAAGAAAATTTTGGGTAAGAGGTTCTTATTAACATCTTATAAAGGTTTTTAAAGCACCTAAAATGTCCGCTAACTTGCGGTTATCCGTACTATTTGAAAACCGCTTTGACTAACTTTAAAAAAGAGAAGTTGGTTTTTGAAAAGAAAATGATTTTAGGAAAAGAATTGTATAAAATAAATTTTGACGACTTAGTAGGAAATTTAACTAAATCTAAGCAAATTAATAACAATTAGCACGTAAAAGAGGAAGGGGAAGACTAGAAGATTTAGGCTATTAGGCCCAAATCAATAAACCTGTCCTAAGCTAATTTGGGTTTTCCGCCCATTATCACCTGCCCTAATCTAAATAATAGGCATTGGGTTCGTAACCTGCTTCACCTGTATTAATTTATAATTTTGGCTTTAAGGCCAAAATGAATGAACAAATAGATAAATAAATAAAGAATAAGGGAATAATAAAAATCGAGACTTTTCTAGACTCTTAGCGACCTCATCAACGGGGTTTGACCCATTTTTCCTTCTTCTATCATCTTCTTGCACCGCACGCCAAAAACTTAAGACTTGACTCGGAGAGATGGGCCTCATGGGTCCGTTATGAAATGCAAGAGGAAAGAAGTCCATTTGGACTCTAAAACAGATTCATGCAAAGAAAAAGATAAAAGAAAAAGAATTAATATGCGTTCGAAAATTTTACACTTAATAGATAAATGATGAGATGGAAAAAATAGCATTCTCAAGCATAAAGAAATAGTAAGCTATCAAGTCAAATTATCTAACGAAAAGAAAATTAACCCATCTCCTAAACAATCTTACAAAAAATTGAATCTAGCACAATATAATTAATTAGCCCTTGAAAAGAAAACATGAATCCACAAGCATAGTTGCTAAAAATTTGGACAAATAGATTAACACATATTTGCTCCAAATACTATGATATGATAAAGTCTAAGACATGTTTTCATTAAGCAAAGAAAAGGAGAATGAGCAAGAGATGAGGAAATTTTTAATAGCACCTCAACTATGAAATACAAGACATACTAATGCAATAATATTTTTTAATACAAACTGGATCAATAGCATATTTATAACATAGAAGAAGAAAAATCACTATTGCACGTGAATAACAATGGGACGTCTAAATGAATAAAACCACTTTAAGAAGTAAACCAATAAGCGAAGTGGAGCAAATAGCATATATTAAACATAATAGAGAAATGGTAGTCAAAGACAAGATAGGAGAAATAGTAAAGGATTTATTCTAAGAAAAAGTGTCCAACTATGCCAACTCCTATTTTAGTTCTACACTATTTCAACAAAACTAATAACCCTAACAACTTTTCAATCTAAACAAGAGAAAACCAAAGACAATTTGGACCACGAAAATGAGTAACTCGCTACTTCAAATTAAGAAATAATTTCACAGACCCTTAACAATAGTAACCATTCCTTTTCGACATAAAGAAAACAACTTTGCATACTAAAAGCAAACACATCCACCAATAAC
The DNA here is from genome assembly GCA_030864225.1 of Capsicum baccatum var. pendulum. Lineage (NCBI taxonomy): Eukaryota > Viridiplantae > Streptophyta > Magnoliopsida > Solanales > Solanaceae > Capsicum > Capsicum baccatum. The sequence goes on from CM061556.1 coordinate 230,678,613, forward strand.
AAATTTAAATAAAGCATGAGCATGCATTTTAAGCAAAGATCAAAATTTTACTCATAATAATAAAAGAATACATCCAAAAGGTGAAACAATCAATATTAACTACTCTTTTCAACGTAAAGGAAACAAATTTACATGCTAAAAATAAATATACCCGCCAACAATGAATTTAAACAAAGCATTACTTTATATCTTAAGAAAATATCAAAACTTTATCCATAATAATAAAAGAATAAAGCCACAAGGCGAAATCAATACTAACTACTCTTTTCAAACATAAAGGAAAGAAATTTACATGCTAAAAACAAACATATACGCCAACAATGAATTTAAACAAAGCATGAGTACATATTTTAAGTAAAGATCAAAACTTTATCCATAATAATCAAATAATAAAATAAAAAAAAAAATGTTCAACTATTGCTAGCTCATTTTTTATACCATGAATATTAAAATAGCCATAATATCGATACCATAACGTACGATGGCCTTCAAGGCCATCTACAATAAATAATCACTGCAAACAAAATTACTACGAAGTAAAAAAAAGATGAAGAAGAAAACGATAACAAAACTAAAAAAGGAAAAGGGTCTGTTTACCTTTTTTTGGGACAACAAAACAGAACTACAAGCGTTTTTCGGAGTCTTGATCACCAATGGAAAGCATTCAATTCGAGAACTTGGATTAGCCCATGAATTTTATGGAAAAGAAAATTTTTAATAAAATAAGAAAAAACTCTTCTTTGCTCAAAGCTTTTTTTTTCACCCTTGAGACTTGATCTTTCTACCAAAATAGTGGTAGCATTTATAGGAAAGGATAGAGATTCAATTCTTTTCATCCACCAATGTGGGAGAAAGAATTTAGGGTTCTTTTGAAATTTTAAAATTGAAGATAAGGTGAGGTGGAAGATAAGGTGGGAGGAAATTGTACAATAAAGTACAATTTTTGAATTTCAAATTTGAAAAAAGGATAAGGTTGGTGGGAATTGTACAATGTGTAGTACTATTCTTGAATTTTAAATTTGAATTTGGTAAAAGGACAAGGTTGAGGGAAATTGTATAATGCAGTACAATTTTTTAATTTCAAAATTTGAATTTTGAGATTTGAATTTGATTTTGGTGGAAATTGGATGAAATTATGAGAATTTTTGGGAATTTAGGGTTATTTAAAATATAAATAATTGAAATTTAAAATTTAGCAAATATATTTAACGTTGACCAAATTAAAAATCAATTGGCCGATTGCATTGCAATTATGGCCAATTTGATTTCAATTATGGCCATATACAATAGATTGGCTACATTGAATTAAAAATTCAATACGGATTAATACTTCTTTTAATTTTGAGCTTCCTGATTTAATAAAATCAAATAAATATTTCTCCAAATAATTTAATTTTGTGAACAAAGTTTATTTAAATCAAGACTTTATCCGTTTAGATTAATTTTCAAGCTTAATCAGTAAAAGTTCAATTTTGATAAACGTGTTCATTTAAATAACAAAATTTATACAATTTTGCATAGATAAATACAAAAACGTACAATCATCAATTAAATAATAAAATTAACTCAGATAAATATTTTAGAGCGCATTTATCTAGATGAAATAAATATTTTAATTTTATTAAAAATTGAAGAAACGCAGGGTTAAATTTAGTCGTGGAGGACAAAAATTAGGTGTCAACAACTGCCCCCCCTTTGGGTAGGGTCAATGCAAGTAACCCTAGGCAAAGGGAGTTTGACATTCCTAATTTTTGTCTGACCACAAATTCATTTCTGAAAGAGATTGGTTTTTACACGAGTTTCATGGAGTTATGGTGGGACCCCGATATAAGGTTTCCTAAAAATCTTAGGTTACATGAGAATTCAGGCCACTTGTAGTTCATAAAGTTTGACCTAAAGCACTATTTTCAATAAAATCACAAGCTATCTCAATTTTGAATTATATTAAAATCAGAAAACGGGGAGTAAGCGAATTAGGGGAGAGGTTGGAATGCAGTCAAATTTTTAACAAAGAACCCAACCTACATATTACCGAGACTCAGAGAATCAGACTGCTTGTAGTTCGACTCAATCGGTAGAAAAGATAGTCTTTTATTTTAGACTATCTTTTGCTCGGAATGAGTGACAAGTCATTTGAGTTATGAAAAAGAGGCTTGTAACCTCTTAACCATTAATGTGGGATCCTTCACATTTATTGACAAAATCTTACCCAAAAATAATTTCCACAGCTCTAGGTGTCCTATCACTTGATTTAAGAAAGAGAAGGTTACCTTCGGTATGAGTGTAGAAATATCCCGAAGGTGAAGCTAAAACCAGAACATCCCAAGGTACCCACATGACTTCTAACAGGGGTGTGGTTGAGGGTGGTGACAATCATCATTTATCTTGCGCCCAAAGAGTTTGACGTCCTTCTCTAGACTACGTCTCATTTTGATGCTAAGAAAAAGTTTCACGTTGTATTGCATTCTTTTTGGAGTCGTCCACACCTGTGGCTTTGATTTGAGAATTTTATCTTTTTGGACGCTCTTGACAACAACTCAAACAAACGATTATAAATATAGCACTACACAAGTGCAAATCTGTTTGAACATGCTATGCTGAGATAGTTGATGAACCAAGTTGCACAGCCTATTCTAAAAATATTGTGCCACTTTGAACGGAGTGACGGTCCAACTGTCTCATTGAAAGGATAATGACCCAATTTAAATGTAACGTGCCACTTTGAATAGAGTGACGGTCCAACGTGTCTCATTAAAGGGCGGACGACCCAATTTAAATGCAACATGCCACTTTGAATAAAGTAACAGTACAACGTGCCTCATTAAAGGACGGATGACCTAATTTAAATGTAACATGCCACTTTGAATGGAGTGACGGTCTAAAGTGTCTCATTGAAAGGCGGACGACCCAATTTAAATTCAATATTCCACTTTGAATGGAGTGACGGTCCAACATGTTTCATTGAAGGGCGGACGATCCAATTTAAAGGTAACTGCTACTTTGAACGGAGTAACGGTCCAACGTATCTCATTGAAGGGTGGACGACCCAATTTAAATATAATATTCCACATTAAATGGAGTGACGATCCAACGTGTCTCATTAAAGTATGAACAACCCAATTTAAATGCAATATGCCACTTTGATCGGAGTGAAGGTCCAACGTGTCTCATTGAAGGGCAGACGACCCAATTTAAATGCAACATGTCACTTTGAATGAAGTGACAATCTAACTATCTCATAGAAGAGCGGACGACCCAATTTAAATAACATGCCACTTCGAACTGAGTGACGGTCCAACATGTCTATTAATCACTTGCACTAAACTTATTAGTATCAAATGCAATATAAGGGAAATTGTGCATACCTGGTTTATTATACCATACTGAAAGAGGTCACACTCCATAATAAATTATGTTGAAGGAGGTGACGATCCATAATATATAACATGCCACTCTGAAGGAGATTGTAGTCCATAACTTAATAATATATCATGCTAAAAAAGGCGATGGTCCATAACATAGTAATATGTCTCTGAGGAAGGTGACAATCCATAACATAATAACATGTCACTCTGAAGAAGATGACGATCCATAACATAATAATATGTTACACTTAAGGAGGTGACGGTCCATAACATAATAACATGTCACTCTAAAGGAGGTGACGATCCAAACATAATAACATATCACACTGAAGGAGGTCATGATCCATAGTATAATAACATGTTGTCTCAAATAAAGAGATGATCAGATGCACCCTCTTAAAGGGTGAAAAATCCAAATATAATAAGATGTGTCCTTCTAAAAAGGGGATGTACCAAATATAATAGGATGTGCCACGTCGAATAAAGTGATGATTGGGTATGCCCTATTTAAATGGTGGATGACCCAAATACAATAAGATAGGTTGACAATCCGTTATGTCCTCTTGAAAGGGTGGATGATCCAAATATAATAAGATACATCACCTCGAATGGGGTGACAATCCCAGGCGGTCTTGCATAACGTCACTCATGATGATTTGGATATAATATTTTGAATAATATCCCCATCTCTTAATTGTTATTCCCGATCATTTCCTACAAAATTAAAGAAAGTGTTAGAGATCATAACAAAGTAAAGAAACATAAATCACGAGAAAATAGGAAAAGAGAAGTTGTCTGGATTATTTTGAATGATAGATTGGTAATGCTCTTTGCCATGCTAAATGTTGTCAACATTGTGACTTCACCATTCCTGTATCCAAAGAAAAATTCTTAGTTTTGAGAGACTGACTGTGTTGGTTTTTCCTTGCTCTCCTGGTGCTCCTTGTTGATCATGGATTCCAAGCTTGAAGTGTAGTCTCTGAGGAATTTTTTGAGGATCTTCCTCCAAAATTTTTCCCCAGTTTATAAAATAGAAACTCTCAAATTTCCTTGTAACTTATGGCAGTATGAAATTTTTTGAGATCTCCTCAAAAATTCTCCCCTGATCTTGAGTCCTTTATGATGTAATGTAGCTTAAAATTTAAGAACTTCTAAAAATAATATGCCCCAATCTTAACTTTAGCAACGTTGGTGTCTAACTTTGTAGCAAATGTCAAGTTCTTGTGAAATTTTTGAGATCTTCTCAAAAATTTTTGCCCAGTTACATGCTTCATCGTCATCTCCATAACTTGTAAGAAGATCCTCTTACAAAAATTTTGAGACTCTCTCAACAATTTACCTCAGTTTGTATGAAAATCCTATTGGGAATATGATTGAGTCAGTGTGGTTCTCACGTATTCCATTGAGGTAGGAATCATATCAGATATAGTTACACCATAAGATGAAAAAATAAATTTTCGAAGGGATTGACCGAAGCCGACATAGGGCACCTATGTATTCCATTCTTGGAAATTCAGGTCAAACGTAGTTCATATAAAATAAAAAGAGAGATTTAATATTTTTGATAATGTGACCAAAGCCAATACAGGCCGCCTACATATTCCACTAGAGAAATCAGGTCGAACGTAGTTCATTACAACTAGAAAGTACGATTACAAGGAAATCATGAAGTGAAACTACAAAAAAATCAAATCATAAAGTATGATTACAAGGAAATAAACACGAGAAAGCACGATTACTAGAAAATAAAACAATAACTTTAAGATAAAAGAACGCCAAAAGCCAGCCTTGGAGGGAACTTCATTCTTCGTTGCGACTGATGATTCCAATGACTACTTCTTGTGATTAGACAGTGGATTGTTGTGCACATTGGTTGGAGCTTCTGCAAGTTTTATCACCTTTTTGTCAATCAAGTATTGAATTTGGTGTTTAAGAGTCATATATTTCTCGGTATCATGTCCAACGACGCTAGAGTGGTAAGCACATCGCTTGTTTGGATCATATCAATTAGCAGAAGTGTTCACAGGCCTTGCTTCCATTGGATGAAGTAGTTTTTCTTCTTTCAACCTTTCAAAAAATTGAGTAAGAGATTCTGCCAATGGCGTGAAAATTCTAGGAGGCTTTCTTTCATAATTGGCATGAGGAGCATTATTTTGATAGTTTTGTGGTGGAGAATGAGCATGATAAGTTGCTTGTGCATTAAAGACCGGATAGTGAGCACGTCGAGCATTAGGTTGGTATCATGGGAATTGCTTATAGTTGGATGAGCCTACCTGAGACATTACTCTCATCACTTCTTTTTCCTTTTTCTTTCCACTTCCAAAAGAGCCAGTCTGGAAACTCTTATGAGTGGATTGCAACTCCACCAAATTTATTATCCTTTCTGTCTTAAGGACATATTCAATTATTTCTCCAGTCTTAACAATTTCAGTTAATGTCTTTCCAGCCATCGTTACCATATGATTGAAATATTTGAGACTTAGTGCATAAATGAAGTAATTGATCATTTCAGCTTCCTTCATAGGAGGATGGACCCTAGTTGCCTTTCTCTCTACCGTATGGCATATTCACAAAAGCTCTTATTTATTTTCTACCTTATCTTTGTGGTAGATCTCCTATCAGGAATAATATCGACATGAAACTTGAAATTATCCACAAAAGCATTTGCCAATTCACCCCAAGTTCACCGCTTAGTCACATATTGCTTAGCTTACCATTCCAGAGCTTTTCCACTCAAACTTTAACTAAATAGATTAACTCGTATTCCCTCGATTTTTCCCACACCAATAAAATTTTTGCAATAAGTTTTCAAATGAAAAAAAAGGGATTTCTAGACCCATCAAACTTTTTGAATTTCGGGATTTTGTAACCATGAGGCAACTCAATCTCAGGAAATGCACACAACCCGTCACACTTCACTCTTTGATTACTTCCAAGTCCTCTAAGGCTTCTCATTGCATCTTCTAAAGCCTTGAGCTTTCTATTGACCATCTCATCAGTGCACACCCTAGGATTATTTTCAATTTCAACATAATGATCAGCATTTAGGCGGTATAACCCCTGAGTTTACGTCATCGGTGGGGCGGTAGCATAGGTGTACACTGACGGAGTGTGATGCGACAGTGTTATGTTTTGAACCTTTGGAAGAGCAAATGCATACACCAAAGGATTATTCTGAGGAGCATGAACATTTTGAGAAGTGGAAAAATGACCACCCAAATCAATTCCTTTCGATGTCAGAAACATAAGACCTTTTTGTCGAGCATCAAGAGGCAGAGTCATGTTTGGAGGAGTCTGAGAAAGAGTTCTTTGCATCAACATGAACCTTAGTTTGGCAATTTATTTTTCAAAACCAGCAACGACCTCTAGGGTTATTTCTCTTCATATCGAGGGACTAGGGTCCATTGCCACAGACAAGGTGAGAACCAACTCAGATGAAGTGTTGAATAAACTAGGATTCATAGTTGAACGAGTCTTTCTATTAGTCCAAGTAAGAATTGATGAGTCCATATTGGCTCTCTTGACCTTAGATCGGGTAAAATACTTATGTTCTACCAGCGATCACGTTGCTTTTAGTCTTTGTACAGCAAGCAAGTTTGATAACCAACACAAATCAGCCTCTCTCTAAAAAACTATGAAATGCAACAATTAAATTTCGCAAAATTTAAACATATAAGCACATAAACAATTTAAGAATTCGTCAAAGAAGCTAATTCAAATATTTGGTTAGAACTTAGTTAAAGTTCCCTAGCGGAGTCGTCATTTCTCTTTTGGTCCTTTTTTCAATTTGAAAGTTTGGAAAACATTGATTTCAACTTTTTAAAATATTTCAAAACTTTAAAGAAAATTTGCAAAAAATCTAAGAAATTACAGAGTCACCACTTAATTTATTTGAAAAGAAATTAAGAAAATTTTTAAGAAAAATATTAAGTCTTAAAACAGAAAACAGACTTAGGATTTTAAGAAAATTCCGGGTAAGAGGTTCTTATTAACATCTTAGGAAGGTTTTTAAGGCACCTAAAATGTCCACTAACTTGCAGTTATTCGGACTATTTGAAAACCACCTTTGACTAACTTTGAAAAAGACAAGTTAGTTTTTGAAAAGAAAGTGACTTTTAGGAAAAGACTTGTATAAAATAAATTTTGACGACTTAGTAGGAAATTTAACTAAGTCTAAGAAAATTAATAACAGCTAGCACGTAAAAGAGGAATGGGGAGACTAGAAGACTTAGGCCATTAAGTCCAAATCAATAAACCTGTCCTAAGCTAATTTGGGTTTTCGGCCCATCATCACCTGTCCTAATCTAAATAATGGGCATTGGGCCCATAACCTACTTCACCTGTATTAATTTATAACTTTGACTTCAAGGCCCAAATGAATGAACAAATAGATAAATAAATAAATAAATAAGGAAAAAATACATAAAGTAGCATACTTAAGTATTAAATTATAAAAAATAACAACACTTTTATCAAATTACATTTTGTAGCATATGTATTTGAATTTTTATAGCAACAGTTTGTAAAAATACAAGATACATATCGATCATAAGTGTAGTAAAAATCATATGTATTTGTATTTTTGTAGCAACAGTTTGCAAAAATACAAAATACAACTTGCTATATTATGTAATTATGAAACTGTTGCTATGAATCTCATAATTAAGGGGATAAGTATGTAATTTTTGAATTTTGCCCAATAAAGAATAAGGGAATAATAAAAATCGAGACTTTTCAAGTCTCTTAGCAACCTCATCTATGGTTTTGACTCATTTTTCCTTCTTCTATCATCTTCTTGCACCCGCACGCCAAAAACTTCGAACTTGACTCGGAGAGATGGGCCTCATGGGTCCGTTACAAAATGCAAGAGGAAAGAAGTCTATTTGGACTCTAAAACAGATTCATACAAAGGAAAAGATAAAAGAAAAAGAATTCATATGTGTTCGAAAAATTTACACTTAATAGATAAATGATGAGATGGAAAAAATAGCATTCTCAAGCATAAAGAAATAGTAAGCTATCATATCAAAGCAAGCCAAATTATCCAAGGCAAAGAAAATTAACCCATCTCCTAAACAATCTTACAAAAAATTGAATCTAGCACAGTATAATTAATTAGCCCTTGAAAAGAAGATATGAATCCACAAGCATAGTTGCTTAAAATTTGGACAAATAGATTAACACATATTTGCTCCAAATACTATGATATGATAAAGTCTAAGACATGTTTTCATTAAGCAAAGAAAAGGAGAATGAGCAAGAGATGAGGAAATTTTTAATAGCACCTCAACTATGAAATACAAGACATACTAATGCAATAATATTTTTTAATACAAACTGGATCAATAGCATATTTATAACATAGAAGAAGAAAAAATCACTATTGCACGTGAATAACAATGGGATGTTTAAATGAATAAAACCACTTTAAGAAGTAAACTAATAAGCAAAGTGAAGAAATAGCATATATTAAGCATACTTGAGAAATGATATTCGAAGACAAGATAGGAGAAATAGTAAAAGATTAATTTTAAGAAAAAGTGTCCAATTATGCCAACTCCTATTTTAGTTGTACACCATTTCAAAAAAACCTATAACCCTAGCAACTTTCAATCTAAGCAAGAGAAAATCAAAGACAATTTTGACCACGAATATGAGTAATTCACTACTTCAAATTGAGAAAAATTTCACAGACCTTAACAATAGTAACCATTTCTTTTCGACATAAAGGAAACAACTTTACATACTAAAAACAAAGACATCCACCAATAATGAATTTAAACAAAGCATGAGCATGCATTTTAATCAAAGATCAAAATTTTACTTTTAATAATCAAAGAATAAAGACAAAAGGCGAAACAATCAATATTACTTTTGTTTTCAACGTAAAGGAAACAACTTTACATGCTAAACAAACATATCCATCAACAATGAATTTAAACAAAGCATGGGTATATATTTTAAGAATAGATCAAAACTTTATCCATAATAATAAAAGAATAAAGCCAAAAGTCGAAACAATCAATATTAAATATTCTTTTCAAATATAAAGGAAACAACTTTACATGCTAAAAACAAATATATACGCCAACAATGAATTTAAACAAAACATGAGTACATATTTTAAGCAAAGATCAAAACTTTATTCATAATAATCAAAGAATAAAGTCAAAAGGCGAAACAATCAATATTAAATATTCTTTTCAAACATAAAGGAAACAACTTTACATGCTAAAAACAAACATATATGTCAACAATGAATTTAAAAAAAGTATGAGCACATATATTAAACAAAGATCAAAACTTTATCCATAATAATCAAGTAATAAAGAAAAAAAAAGTTCAACTATTGCTAGCTCATTTTTTATACCATGAATATGAAAATAGTCATAATATCGATACCATACATCCTATGGCCTTCAAGGAAGTCTACAACAAACAATCCTAGCCAATAAAATTTCAACTACAAAGTACAAAGAACAAAAACATGAAGAAGAAAATGATAATAAAATCAAAAGAGGGAAAAGGTGTGTTTACCTTTTCCGGGGACAACAAAATGGAACTACAAGCGCCTTTTGGAGTCTTGATCATCACCGGAATGTGTTCAACTTGAGAACTTCGATCAGCCCACGAATTTCATCGAAAATAATTACTAAAAAAAAAAAAAAAACTCTTCTTTGCTCAAAGTTTTTTTTCAACCTTGGGACTTTGAGACTTAGTCTTTCTACCAAAATAGTGGTAGTATTTATAGGAAAGGATGGAGATTCTATTCTTTTCATCCACCAATGTGGGAGAAAGAATTTAGGATTATTTTTAGAATATTAAAATTGAAGATAAGGTGAAGTGGAAGATAAGGTGGGAAGAAATTGTATAATATAGTACAATTTTTGAATTTCAAAATTGAAAAAAAGGACAAATCTGAGGGGGAATTGTACAATATAGTACTATTTTTGAATTTCAAAATTTGAATTTGAAAAAAGGACAGGGTTGAGGGGAAATTATACAATGTAGTACAATTTTTGAATTTCAAAATTGAAAAAAGGACAAGGTTGAGGGGAAATTGTACAATGTAGTACAATTTTTAAATTTCAAAATTTGAATTGTGGGATTTGAATTTGATTTTGGTGGGAATTGGATAAAATTATGAGTTTTGGAAATTTAAGGTTATTTAAAATATAACCCCAATTAGGATTTAAAATTTAGCAAAATATATTTAATTTTGACCAAATTAAAAATCAATTGGCCGATTGCAGTGCAATTATGGCCAATTTGGTTTCAATTATGGCCAAATATAATAGATTAGCTAAATTGAATTAAAAGTTCAATACGAATTAATATTTCTTTTAATCTTGAGCTTCTTGATTTAATAAAATCAAATAAATATTTCTCCAAATAAATTAATTTTGAGAACAAATTTTATTTGAATCAAGACTTTATCCGTCTAGATTAATTTTCAAGATTAATCAGTAAAAGTTCAATTTTGATAAAACTGTTCATTTAAGTAACAAAATTTATACAATTTTGCATATGTAAATACAAAAATGTATAATCGTCAATTAAATGACCAAATTAACCAAAATAAATATTTTAGAGCGTATTTATCTGGATGAAATAATTATTTTAATTTTATTAAAAATTGAAGAAACGCGAGGTTAAATTTAGTCGTAGAAGGCAAAAATTAGATGTCAACACATCTCATAAATCAAAACATAATGTGATTTGAAAGTCAACTCTTATCCATGGGGCATAACTTGTTATTTGAAAGTCCTTGGGTTAAGTCTTGCCTCTAAGGCATAAGTTATAGATTATCTCATAAATCAAAACACAATGTGGTAATGTCAACTCTTACCCTTGGGGCACAACTTGTTACTTGAAAGTCCTTGGTCTAAGTCTTGCCTCTAAGGGAAGAGTTATAAAACATCTCATAAATCACAATGTGGTGGCATCAACTCTTGCCCATGGGGCATAACTTGATGTTTGATGGTCCTTAGCCTGAGTCTTACCTCTAAGACAAGAGTTATAGAGCATTTCATAAGTAAACAACACAATGTGTTAGTTTTGACTCTTGCCCAATATACGTAACTTGTCTGAAAATTCTTGGTATAAGTCATGCCGCTAAGGCGAGCGTTGTAGAATATATCATAAATAAAGACATAATCTGGTAGTGTCAACTCTTGCCTGTCGGGCATAATTTGTTGTTTGAAAGTCCTTGAGCTAAGTTTTGTCTCTAAGGCAAGAGTTGTAAAACATATCACAAATGAAGACATAACATGGTAGTATCAACTCTTGCCCATGGCGCATAATTTTTAGTTTGAAAGTCTTTGAGCTAAGTCTTGCCTCTAAGGCAAGAGTTGTAGAATATCTCATAAATAAAGACATAATGTGGTAGTATTAACTCTTGCCCGTGAGGCATAATTTGTAGTTTGAAAGTCCTTGAGCTAAGTCTTGCCTCTAAGACAATAGTTGTAAAACATCTCATAAATGAAAATATAATGTGGTAGAGTCTACTCTTGCCCGTGCGGCATAATTTGTTGTTTGAAAGTCCTTGAGCTAAGTCTTGCCTCTAAAGTAAGAGTTATAGAACATCTCATATATCAAAATACAATGTAGTAATGTCAACTCTTGCCCATGAAACATAATTTGTTGTTTAAAAGTCATAGGTCTTGCCTTTATAATGTGACAGTGTCAACTCTTGCTCATGAGATGTAACTTGATTGGAAAATTGAAGAAAAGAACAAAAATAATAGAAATTGCGAAAAAAAGAAGAAAATGAAGAAAAATATTAAAAAATAAAAATCAAAGAAAATATAGGAGTTGAGAGAGACCAAAAAAAATAAAAGTTGATAAAAAAAAAGATAAAATAAAATAAAAAAAAGGTCGAGAAAAATTAAAACATTAAAAAAAAAAGGTAAAAAAGTAAAAATCAAAGAAAAATAAAAAAAAGAGTTTTTTTTTATAAAAGTAGACTATGAGAGGAGTAAAACTAGAAAGAACAAAAAAAGAGGAAAGAAAAAATAAAAAATCAAAGTAAAAAAAAAGAAGTTGAGAGGAAAAAAGAAAAAACGTAAGAGTTGAGAAAAATCAAAAATAAAAATAAAAATCAAAGTAAAATTAAAAAGAGAAAACAAAATAAAAGTTGAAAGATGAACTAGTATGGGATTGTTATTCATTATGAAGATAGTTATGTAATTTACTCCATTGGTCAGGGGCAATTCTGTCTGAAAATATATCATTTAATAGCTGAAAGCTATTTTTATGAAACATTTTTATTTGGGGTCAAAACTTGGAAGTCACTTTATTTTGGGGCTATTCTTGTAGTTTTTCCTACTGAAACTTTTGTGTCTATTTTAGGGAAGTTAAGTTATGTCTCCCTCCTAGATATAATTTATTGATATTTACATACACATTTACCAAACAGTCTTACACCGCAGGTTAATTTAGAATTAGTTATGAGTTTTCAAGGAAAAGAAATTACGTAGAAATAGAATATTGACCTATTTTGTCACGACCCAAAAACGAGGGTCATGATGACACTTGTCGCGGCGCACCTTGATAAGTAAACTTATCACTCAAACTGACATGAAAAGAAGAAAAGATAGAAATTTCCCAAGATAAGGCTTCTAGAACGACATGAACCATATAAGTAATCATAATAATGCGGAAAGAACTTATCCAAAATATCAATAATGCCCAAAAACAAGTGTTAATAGTGTAAGAAATACTAATATAATTGAAGAGTCAAATACATCAGAAAAATAACCACAAAGGAATAATAACTATCTCCGAATACTAATAAAGACATAACTACTATAGAAAGATAAAGGCAAACTTCGGACGCATAATGTTCAACCGCTACCTTGGAAGCTCTAACAATCGCCCAACTCAAGCAAGTTGAGGCACACTCGAGCTAGGACCTGCACTGAAAGGGTGCAGTAGGAATGAGTACGGTCCACTTGTACTCGGTAGGTATTACAGGTCGACCAAGCAAAGTAGTAAATAAAGCATACAAAATATACACTAAGGGCACGTCACCTGCAATCAAAAAATGTCCCACAACAGTAGCCCACACCGCTTGCACTAACAGTTCTAATATATCTCACATATATCACAACATCACACCAAGATAGAACAAAAGTACGTATTATATCACATATAAGAAGAAAAAGGGGGAACATGCATACATAAGATCATCAAACACAAGTAAAAGAAGATATGATAAATCCATAGATGATAAGTCAATATGCCAATATAACACAATATAACACAATAAAGTAAGTACAATGTATATGATTATGATGATGATGATGATGATGATGCACGAGGTCATCGCACAACCTCCGGGCTCGTCGTACAATCCCCCTATACACCTACGGAGCTAAAGCTTCCTGACATAGGACCCATGGGGGGTTTTTCAACTCGTATACAATCCACATATCTCATATTTTCTTTCCGGCACATCCCTCAAAAGGGGTTTTATAAGGTGCTACAATATCTCTTCCCCCGCACATCCCTCGGAGACGGTTTTAAAAAGGTTTTGCCAGTGTTTCTCAGATGTTGCCACAACTGTACCAATGTTTCATGAATGATTATGATATGAGGATGTAATGATCACAATCAATCACAATGAATATTTTCACAACCAACCACAATAATATATTTCCACAACCATGTGAGCCAATATCACTCATTATTTCAGTATCATCCACGAATTTCCACGTCTCATATGCCAAATAAAGTATGAATATAATCATAATACACAATTGGTACCATATTAAGAATCTTAACAACACAATTCAATTATTCACATATATTCAAGGCTATTAATATCACATAGGATCCCACACGGTCACACATATCACATAATAACTCAATTTCAACAATTACATCACATATAGGACCCACACGGGCACAACACATAAATAGCCATTTTTCATGATTAGCTCCCACCCCTAACATGCATTTTGTACCATTATTTACTACTCAGTCTAGTCTGAAAGAGTTAACCCATAACCTACCTCGAAAGACGACACTAGTCCACTACACTTCGAACGCACGATCTTACTTTCCACGAACAATTCTGAACTCCACTAAAAACATCCAATATGAAATCTACGCATCAAAACAAAACCAACGATACTTATATTGAAAACTTTTGGTTTGCGGTCAAAATGGACCTCCGAAATGAATTTTTTTTTAAAAAAGGGCAAAATCGAAACTTTATTTCAAAAACATATTCCTCATATTTTTAAAAATCTACAGCTGAAAACCCAAGTTAACTCAAGTCAAAAACGAGGTTCAAATCAAAGAAAAAACATTTTTGAGCTTTACTGGGTAAAATCTTTGAAATTCGGGTTAAAATCAAGAATCGGAGTTGTTTTGAAGGTTAAATTGATGAAAAACTAGTAATTATAAGATAAAAACATTATTCAAGTGAAAAAGAGTGAAATTGAAGTTTAAAATCAAGCCCTAATATTTTTGGAGTTTTGAAAAATTAATCAAGAAATTACTAAGAAAAGTGTGAATTCTTACCTTAAATCTGTAATAAAATCAAGAAATGGGTGTTAATCAAGCTTTTCAAGCTCCCACAAACTTTAATTTTAAGATCCCACACTATTTTAGAGTTTAACTCCCAAGAGGCAAGATGAAAATGAGCAAAATGGGTCAAAAAGAGGTGAAAATCTGCTATAACAGCTTTTTGTTTTGGTCGATCGGACTTTGTTGGGGTGCCCGGAATTCGTTAGGAGTCCGATACATGCAAACCAACTATGCAACCATACTAAATTCGACGTTTTGGACGCAATAGAGATACCATATTTTCAAAAAACCGTCGTTTTCACAAAGTTGACCCTCGAAATTCAAAATTATAGTTTTCCAAATCGAGGGTCGAAATAAGATTTAAAAGCCTTAAAATCATAACAAATATGATAACATCCTACATTCAATATTCTGGATCTACTGGAAAATTCGAATTTTCCATCCGAGGTCTTTTTGACCAAATGTGGATCCCACACTCATATTTCTAATTTTTCAACTTTTTGACTAATAAGTCAAAATGAGCTCAGGTGCATCGGGACCCGAACCAAAGGTTTATCTAGCCTAAAATCGATATCCCAGAGCTTCTGGTGCATTCTGTTCGGCCATCCATCGCACGGATCAAAAGATATCCACATAAGTCCAAAATAAGGCTCTCGAAGCCATAAAAAACCACAATATCACATAAATGATACCAAAATGCTTCAAAAATCATGTCAATCACTCCCACACCCCAAAAATATCATAATGTAGCTAAAGGGAGGGATAAAAGAGTCAAATCATATAAATCACAAATTTCACATATTTCATCAAATTTTTAGGTCATTACATCATCCACTACTAAAAATCTAGTTCGTCCTTGAACTAAGGCAAAGAAACACTTGAATCAATCAAGAGCTAAGGATAAGAACTACGCATATCAGACTCAACCTCCCATGTAACCTCATCTACAGGTCGATGTCGCCTCTAGACCTTAACCACATGCATCACTCTAGAGAGAAACCGCCTAACATCCCTAGCCAAAATGGAAATCAGATCCTCAACAAAGGACAACCGCTCATCTAACTGAATCGAATCCCAATGAATGACAGGAGACTCATCAGGAATAAAGCAACGAAGCATAGAAACATGAAAACTGGATGAACAGCTGATAGATCAAGGGGCAAAGCCAATTCATAAGCCACATCAGCAACAGTTCGAAGAATCTCAAATGGACCAATATACCTGGGGTTAAGCTTGCCCTTCTTCCTAAACCTCATCACACCCTTCATGGGTGAAAGTTGAAGGAAAACACGATCACCAACACCAAATCTCAAGGAACGAAGTCTACGATCAGCATAACACTTCTACCTACTCTAAGCCTGTCTAAGTCTATCCTGAATGACCCGAACTCTATCCAAAGACTCACGAAGAAAGTCTATACCTCGAGGTCTCACCTCTAAAATATTGAACCAACCTACTGGGGAGCGACAACACCTCAAAAGGATCCATATCAATACTGGAATGGTAGCTATTATTATATGCAAACTCTACTAAAGCTAAATGTTGCTCCCACTGGCCACCAAAATCCATCATGCATGCGCTAAGCTCATCCTCCAAAACCTGTATAGTCCGCTCTGACTGGCCATCAGACTGGGGTAAAATGTTGTACTAAGATCTACTCGAGTGCCTAACTCATTCTGAAAAGTCTTCCAAAAATGAGATGTGAACATGAGACCTCGATTTGAAATAATGGAACCGGCACACCATGCAGATGCACAATCTCACTAATTTAGATACGGGTCAACCCCTCAGCACTGAATGAGACCTAAACCAGAATAAAATAAGCTGACTTGGTCAATCGATCCACGATGACCCAAACACTGCTAGAACCATGAGATGTACGAGGCAAACCAGTCACAAAGTCCATGGTGATGCGTTCCCACTTCCACTCAGGAATGAGTAACCTCTGAAGAAAACCACGAGGTCTTATATGCTCGGCCTTCACCTACTAACAACATAGGCAACGAGCCATAAAATCTACTATATCTTGCCTCATAACACCCCACCAGTAGTGCTATCTCAAATCACGATACATCTTAGTCACACTTGGATGGATGGAATATCTAGAACAATAGGTCTCTTCCAAGATCAACCTAATCTAGTCACCCACTCTCGGCACACAAACTCGGCCTTTAATCTGCAAACTTCTATCTGAATCAAGTGAGGCTTCATTAGCCTCCCCACTCAATACCTTATCTGGAATCAACCTCAATCCAATATTATCAAACTGATGAGCTTGAATTTACTCCATCAAAGAAGATCTAGCATCCACAAATACCAAAACACGCCCCGGTATAGAAATATCAAGTCTACCCATCTGGTTAGCTAAAGATTGAACCTCTAAGGCCAAAGGCCTCTCCTGGGTCAAAATATGTGTCAAGCTACCTATGCTAGTCAAATTTTGGCTCAAGAAATCCGCAACCACATTAGCCTTGCCTTGCTCGGATGGTAGAGAATAGTCAAGTCATAATCCTTAGGTAACTCAAGCCAATGAGGAAGCCTCATATTAAGATCTCGCTGGGTAAAGAAGTACTGAAGGCTACGATAATCTAAGAAAATCTCACAACGGTGCCTCCACAACTTCAAGGCAAACACAGCTGTGCACAACTCCATATCATGGGCAGGATAATTCCTCTCATGAGGCTTCAATTGACGAGACGCATACATAATTACCTTGCCTTCTTGCATCAACATTACACCAAACCCAGCACCTAAAGCATCACAAAAGATAGTAAAGCCCATGCCCTCCTTAGACAAAGCTAATATAGGAGTTGAAGTCAACAAATTCTTGAGCTTCTAGAAGCTTGCCTCGCAAGCATCGAACCACTGAAAAGAAATCTTTTTCTGGGTTAACTTGGTCAATGGAGCTACAGTGGATGAAAAACCCTCAACAAAACACAGCTATACCCTGCCAAGCCAACAAAACTCTGAATCTTGGTGGGCAAAGTAGGTCTATCTCAATCACGAACCACTGTAACCTTGGCTGGATCAACCATAATACCTACCTTAGTCACCACATGACCCAAGAAAGAAATAGACGCTAACCAAAACTCGTACTTAGAGAACTTAGCATACAACTTCTTATTCCTCAATCTCTGAAGCTCAATGCACAAATTCTCCTCATGCTTAATCTCAGTCTGGGAATAAACCAAGATATCATCTCTAAATACAATAACAAAGGAGTTTAGATACGGTCGAAACACTCAGTTCATTAACTCCATGAATGTGATAGGGGTATTAGTCAACCCGCTGGACATGACCAAGAACTCATAATGACCATATTGAATCTGAAAATCTATTTTTAGAATATCCAAAGCTCTAATCCTCAACTGGTGATAACCAGATCTCAAATCAATCTTCAAAAACAACGTCGCACCCTGAAGCTGATCAAATAAATCATCAATGCGAGGAAGAGGATACTTATTCTTAACCATCACCTTATATAATTGTTGATAATCAATACACATACACATAAACCCATCCTTTTTATTCACAAACAAGACAGGCACACCCCAAGGTTAAACACTAGGTTTGATAAATTCTTAACCAAAAATTCGTGCAATGATCCTTCAGTTCTTTTAAATCTATTGGGGCCATCCTATAAGGAGAAATAGAAATGGTCTTGGTGTCTGGCTCAACATCAATGGAGAAATCAATATCTCAATCCGAAGGCATACCAGGCAAGTCTGTAGGGAACACATCCATAAACTCCCGAATAATACGGATAGAATTTAGAAATGAGGCAAAACAACACTGATGTCATGAATATGATCCAAGTAATATAAACATCCCCTCTCAACCAATTTACGAGCCTGAACATAAGATATAATCCTCTTAGGATCCAAATGAAGAGCACCCTTTCAAGCTATCATTGCCACACCAGGCAAAGCTAAAGTCACGATCTTGGCAAAATAATCTAAGACAGCATGATAAGGAGCTAACCAATCCATACCCAAAATAACATTAAAATTGACTATATCTAACACAAGCAATTCTACTAAAGTCTCACGCCCGACAAAAGTCAACACAAAATCGGTGAGCCTGATCCACCACTAAAGAATCACCTACTCAGGTAGATACACGAATAGGCATGGAAAGAGACCCACTAACAGAATCAAAACCCAAAGAAAAATATATAGACACGTAAGAAAAAGATGATCTAGAATCAAATAATACAGATGTAGGTCTAAAACAAACGGGGACTATACGTGTAATTGATAACGCTCAATCTACAGCTCTCTTAGGAGTGTAAAACGGTTGTTAGCAAATATAGAACCCAACCTGGGTTGGGTGTCGATCCCACAGGGAATAGCTTGGTCAACAAGTAAGCAAAATTAATAGACTTTTGGTGCAAGTCTCGTAAGAAGGGGGAATTGTAATAAGTAACCAAAGTAATGAAATAAGAGCTGAAAATAATAAAGTAAAAAGAGAAAGATTGTCACGTTGGTTGTAAACAATGAGAATTGAAGCGTTGGGGTTATGTCCACCTCCTGAGGTATACGTCTCTATTGACTATGAGTGTGTAGAGTCTTGACATGCAATTGCTTATAGAGAATTGTAGTTGATGGTAAATCCAAGCGTCTCTCGACCTCAACAAGGACTATTTCACTTTAACTCTCTCGAGCTTAAAGTGTGTCTAGCGGTACGAATTCTCCAAGAGGTTAGTCCAGTTACGGCACTAGCTTTTTAATAGGAAAGGGTGTCCTACTACCTTGACATTATCTCTTTTCCAGACAAATAACCTTTCTCTCGAACAAGTTAAATGTTAGACTGGCGTTATTCTATGCGTCTGCAGCCACAAGAATTTGTATTAAGATGAAGAGAATAATGATATAAGCAATATATGTGTCTCGACTCACAAACTCACAGCAATAGATAGTATCTCATTCGGCTTCCATAACCCCAACAGAGAAGTTTAGTTACCCATGAGTGCGAAGGAGATCACGATTTGCATTGTTATTGTTGAGTAATGGCGTGTGGATTAGGTGATAGGCGTGTGGAGTGATTCCTTGGCTTGGTAACAATTATCTTGTTGTGGAATTTAAGAATAGAATTAATGGAAAGATTAGAAGAGTTGTAATTGAGAAGTAGAATGTGTCTCTTCACTAAGGGAGGACTTGCCTCTCCACTAAGGGAGGACTTTCGTAATGAATAAAAATCTCTAGCATAATAGGGTATTTATAATACTCCTATCCTACTCCTACTAAGCTAATGAAATAAATAACCAAATCCTAATATACTAATGAAATCCTTGACCCAAATGTACTAGGGTAAGGTTACAATATCATAATCCAAATAGAATAGTAAAACACATAACCTAATTATACTAGGTTAATGTATCTTGGTAAAAATCCAGCTTTGTGTCAGTAAGTCCCCAAAGTCTACAGAAATGCTGTTTTAGCCCGGGACAGATTTTCCATGCAGCAGATTTGGTCCTTTAGGCGTCCAGCTCCTTTCCATCTCGTTCGTGAGCTTTCTTTTGCGTCAAGTAAGCCATAAAATGCTGTATTTTGCATCATTTATACCTGAAACTTTCCTAATCATGTTTGTTAGCTCATTTACAGGAAAAAGGACTAAAAGTGCATGAAATAGATAATTAGTTCTCAAAACTAGGCTAAAATATGGGCAAAATATATTGATATAGGCACGTAAATTCGCCTATCATCAGTAATCACAGCATGAGAAGCCTTTGTCTCAGGTCTGGCTGGTATAGCATAACACTGACCACGACTACTAACTGCTTGGGTGGCCCTACGACCACCAACTGCTTGAGTGGCCCCATAACCACCCCCTAGTACTCCATTACCTCTGCCCCTCGCACCTCTGGTAGCACCTCTACCCCTCATAGGTGGAATAAAAGTAGCTCAAACCACCCGACGGAGACAGCCCTTGGCTACATAGCCAATATCATCACACCCATAACAACCTCTACGACCAGTCTCAACAGAAGAAGGTACAACTATGCCTGAACTGCTGAACTAGAAGGTCCACCAGCTGAACTCTATAAATCCGTCTGCACTGGCCTACCATGGTATCCATGAGAACCTCTAAAAACTTTGCCTCAAGAGTTCTGACTTTTAAACATACCAAAATATCATGCCTTCTTTGCATCTCCTTGGGATGCTCTAAGAATACCCTCTGTCATCTTAGCATGATCCATAATACACTGAAAAAAAGCCCCAAATATAACCATCTGAGATATACTAACTGAAGAGAGATATCCAATTATTTCACAAACTTACAAATCTTTTTAGAATCGGTATAAATGCAATCATAGGAATACCTGGATAGGGCATAAAAGTGTGCCTCATACTCAGCAACTGTCATGGAGCCCTACTCCAAATGATCAAATTTGTCCCACACACAATCTCTCAAACTGAATGGCACAAATCTTTCTAGGATAGCCTCGATGAACTAATCCCAAGTCATATCAGGGGAATCACAGGGTCTACGATTGACAAGTAACCTCCACCAATCTCTCATCACAACTCTCAACTGATAAGATATATAACAACTCTATGCTACTCGAGTGAAACCAAATTGTGCAACTTCTCTCGAAAAGTAATGAGAAACTCGTAGGCATCCTTGCCCACTGTACCAACAAATATGGGAGGACCCAACCAAGTAAACCTTTCGAACCTATTCTGATCCTCAGAAGACATTACTGAACTTGTCATGAGAGGAGGTATAGTAAATTTGGCAGGTTGTGATCCCATCCAAGGAGGTAATATAGATGACGGTTGGGCTTTTGATCTCGAAATCCCATAGTCAGATATCGACACTGAAGGTGAAATAGGACTCGGGGTCTGAGGAGTACCCAAATCATAAGCAGGTACAATAGAAGGATCCACACTCAGAACTGGAGGAACACCCGACATAACCAAAGGAGAACCCTCTAGATAGGTCAGCAAATGCACCAACAATACTTCCAACGCTGGGGAAGATGAACTATGAAGAACTGGAGTAGGACCCACACCTCCAACCTACTCAACATGAGGCTCAGGAGAGATTTCTCTAGCACTACTCTTATATGGGGCTGTACCACAGGGTCTTCCCCTCCCTCGAGTCCTTCCATGACTCAAGGCTTACCCTCTGGGTGAAGGCACTACATCACTACTCTCACGGGATCTAGTCAACACCATCTATGAAGAAAGAGTGAAACATAACTCAAAACACAACATATGAAATAACTTTGCACGATAAGGAATAAAAATAAAAAAAAGTTTCCTAAAGACATCATATAGCCCCTCGAAGATAGATACAGAAGTCTACATATCAATCCATAAGACTCTACTAGAATCCCATTCTTACACAATTGGGACTAATAAAACCTAGCTTCTATGATACCAATTTATCACGATCCAAAAATGAGGGTCATGATGGCACTTGTCGTGGCGCACCTTGATAAGTAAGCCTATCA
Organism: Capsicum baccatum var. pendulum; assembly: GCA_030864225.1. Taxonomy (NCBI): domain Eukaryota; kingdom Viridiplantae; phylum Streptophyta; class Magnoliopsida; order Solanales; family Solanaceae; genus Capsicum; species Capsicum baccatum. The sequence continues at coordinate 230,700,972 of CM061556.1, forward strand.
CCCAAACTGATATGAAAAGAGAAAAAGATAGAAATATCCCAAGATAAGGCTTCTAGAACGAAGCTGAACCATATAAGTAATCATAATAATGCGAAAAAAACTTATTCAAAATACCAATCATCTCAAAATCAGGTGTCAATAGTGTAAGAACTACTAATACAATTCAAGAGTCAAATATATACAAAAAATAACCACAAAGGAATAATAATTGTCTTCAAATACCAATAAAGATATAACTACTATAGAAAGAAAGAGGTGAACTTCGAATACATGAATGTCCAACCGCTACCTTGGTAGCTCCAATAATCGCCCGAGTCAAGTAATTTGAGGAGTACTCGATCTAGGACATGCACTGAAAGGGCGCAGTAGGCATGAGTACGATCCATTTTTACTTAGTAGGTATCATAGGCCGACCAACCAAAGTAGTAAATAAAACATACAAAATATACACTAAGGGCACGCCAGTTGCAATCAGAAAATATCCCACAACGGTAGTCCACACCACTTGCACTAACAATTCTAATATATCTCACATATATTGCAACATCACACCAAGATAGAACAAAAGTACGTATTATACCACATATAAGAAGAACTAGGGGGAACATGCATATACAAGATCATCAAATACAAGTAAAAGAAGAGACGATAAATACATAGATGACAAGTCAATATGCCAATACAGCACAACATAACACAATAAAGTAATTTCAATTTATATGATAATGATGATGCACGAGGTCTTCACAAAATTCCCGTATACACCTATGGAGTTAAAGCTTCCCAACATAGGACCCATGGGGGATTCTTCAACTCGTATACAATCCATATATCTCATATATCCTTTCCAAAATATCCCTCGGTAAGGATTTTATAAGGTGTTACAATATCTCCTCCCTGGCACATCCCTCAGAGAAAGTTTTAAAAAGGTGTTGCTAGTGTTTCTCAGATATTGCCATGGTGGTACCAATGTTTCATGAATGGGTACGATATAAAGATATAATACTTACAACCAATCACAATGAGTATTTTCACAACCAACCACAATGATATATTTCCAAAACCATGTGAGCCAATATCCACTCATTATTTCAGTTTCATCCACGAATTTCCGCATGTCTTACATGTCAGATAAAGTATGAATATAATCATAATACACCAATGATACCATATTAAGCATCTTAACAATACAATACAATTATTCACATGTATTTAAGATAACTAATATCACATAGGACCCCACATGATCACACATATCACATAATAACTCAATTTCGACAATTACATCACATATATGCCTCAACACGGGCACAACACATAAATAGTCATTTTTCATGATTAGTTCCCACCCTTAACATGCATTTTGTATCATCATTTACTGCCCAACTTAGTCTGAAAGAGTTAAGTCATAACCTACCACGAAAGCCGAAATTAGTCTGCTAAACTTTGAACCCACGACCTTAATTTCCACAAATGATCCTGAACTACACTAAAACTATCAATTATGAAATCTACGTGTCAAAAAAAAATCAACGACACTCATATTGACTACTTTTGGTTCGGGGTCAAAACGTACCCCTGAAATGAGTTTCTGAAAAAAAGAAAGGCAAAATTAGAACTTTATTTCAAAAATATGTTCCCCATATTTTTAGGAATCTATAGCTGAAAATCCAAGTTAAATTGATAAAAAAAACGAGGTTCAAATAGAAGAAAAACTATTTTTGAGTTTTACCAGGTAAAATCTTTAAAATCCGGGTTAGAATCAAAAATCGGAATTGCTTTGAAGGTTAAATTGATTAAAAAAAACTAGTAATTATAAGATAAAAAAATTATTCAAGTGAAAAAAAAGTGAAATTGAAGTTTAAAATCAAACCCTAAGATTTTTGAGGTTTTGAGAAATTAATCAAGAAATTACTAAGAAAAGGGTGAATTCTTACCTTAAATCCGTAATAAAACTAAGAAATGAGTGTTAATCTAGCTTCCTAAGCTCTCACATACTTTAGTTTTAAGCTCTCAACTATTTTAGGGTTTAACTCCCAAGAGACAAGATAAAAATGAACAAAGAAAATTAGGTGGGAGGTGACAAAAAGTCTTTAAATTAAAAATAGTGACAATTTTGACCAGCTAAGGTCAAAGCTTCATTTAAATTGTGATTAAGTTAATTGGGGTGTAAAGTATAATTTTTAAAAACTTTTAAATTTTTTAAAAGTTCTCCAACTCCAAATTTCAAATTTTAGAATTTCCCCCCTTTTCTTATCTTTCAATCTTTCTTCTTCTTTTTTTCGTTCTCTCTCCAAATTTCTTTCTCCTCATCTTCTTCTTCTTATTATTTTTTTCTCTCTCTAGATTTTCCTCTTCTTCCATCTTCTCTTCTTCTCTTCTTCTCTTCTTCTTTTTCTTTCTCTTTTCATTTCGTTCTTCTTCTTTTTTTAATTTTTATGGAATATTTAAAAAAAAAAGAAATTGAAAAGTTTGAGAAGAAAAGTTTTATTTCTTTTTAAAATGATGAAGAAATAATTCAGCAAATTCAGCAACTACGGTAATTACTGCAACATCTACTATTAGTTATTGTGTTACAACAATTATTGAAGTTGCTGAAGCAACTATAGAAGTTGTTGCAGCAACTATTGAAATTATTGCAGCAACTTCGATACTTACTTAATTTCTGAAAAAATTTAATTGGAGGAGGAGTCCAGGAAAATTGATATTTATGGTAAAAATGGAGGTGATGGTGTTGGTGGTGACATCGAATGAGAAGATGACATTTGTCGTGGTGTTGATAGCGACGGTGGTAGAGAAAAAGGAAGAAAAATAGGCTATAGTTATGTAGAGGGAGAAAATAATGGTGAATCTGAAAGACGTGGCAATGGTAGTGATAGTGATAGTGGAGGAAGAGGAGTTGGCGGCGGCGGCGGCAACAAAAAGGGTGTGGAGGAAGAATGGTGGTGATGGTGTAGGGATCTTTGTGTAAATAATAAAACTTGAGGATTTTAAAATTAGTGTCATTAACACTAATCTTAAAATTGTCACTTCTACTCAATATTTAAGACTTGCGTCACTCTTTTTTAGTTTTGAAACATTTTTGTCACCCTTAATTAATTTGCTCAGTAGAGCAAAATGGGTCAAAAAGAGGTAAAAAATCTGCTATAAAATTGCAGATTTTTAGCAATAACAGCTTTTTATTTTGGTCGATCGGACTTCAACGAGGTGTTCGGAATTCGTTTAGTGTCCGATACATGCAAAAAAAATTTGTAAACATACAAAATTTAATGTTACTGACACGATGATGATACCAGATTTTCAAAAAATTATCATTTTCACAGAGTTGATCCCCAAAACTGGAAATTACAATTTTCCAAATCGATGGTCGAAATGAGATTTAAAAGCCGTAAAATTATACCAAACATGATAACACCCTAAATTCTATATTTTGGATCAGCTGGAGAAGTCGAATTTTTTATCGAAGATCGTTTCGACCAAATGTAGGTCCCACACCCATATTTCCAATTTTTTAACTTTCCAACTATTAGGTCGAAATAAGCTCGGGTGCACCGAGAACCGAACCAAAGGTATACCTAGCCTAAAATCAATATTCCGGAGTTGCTGGCGCAGTTCGTTTTAGTCATCCGTACCACGAATCAAAAGATATCCACATAAGTCCAAAATAAGGCTCTCGAAGCTATCAAAACCACAATATCACATAAATGATACCAAAATGCATCAAAAATCATGCCAACACTCCAACTCCCTAAAAACATCACAATGCAGCTACGAGGAGGGGTAAAACAGTCAAATCACATAAAATCACAAATTTCACATATTTTATCAAATTTTTAGGTCGTTACATCTTTAATGTGAAATTTCATCTTATTGCCATAACTAATTAGAAGGAACGACCTAACTCCACTAATCCATTCACCTTTCAAAATATGATTATGTACTCACAATACTTTAATAAATTAAATATTTTATGTATGTGTAATGTTATTTTGTACGTATTATTTATAATCTATAATCTATATCTATATCCATATCTATATTTATAATCTACAATCTGTAATCTATAATCTATAATCTATAATTTATAATCTATAATCTATATTTATAATATATATATATATATATATATATATATATATATATATATATATATAATCTATATCTATATCTATAATCTATAATTTATTTATATTATATTAAAAGTGTGAAGCGCCTTAGAAATATTGTTTAAACTTTTTGTATTCATTGAAATACTTTACTTTAGATAAAATCGTCTTTTCACTATTGTTTCCTAATATTTAAGAATTGAAAATTAATTAAATTTATTTATAGTAATACCTTTTCTTATTAAAAGTGAAATAAATGACAGCTAATATTTGTAGGAAAACACAATTGTAATAATACACATTTACGAGAACAAATTGTATTAGAGTAGGAATCCACGTTGGCTAGAGAAATTTTGATACCTTTAGCTTTAGGATTCTATTTCATAACCGTAGGTAACTAATAATTTTTCTTTTAGTTAAATTCAAAGTCTTGGTGAAATAAATATTTAATATAACAATTTTCTCATATTGAATTGCTTTCTACAAGAAAAGTTTAGTCTCAAAAAGAAACAAAAGTCAGTCTTTATATTTTTTCACTTGGAACCAAAACAAAAATTAATTTTTGTTTTTCAATTTCATAAAATAATTATTTTAATTTCAACTTGTACCATGGAAATATCTAAGAACAAATTAATCTAAATTTTCCAATGATATATTTAGCTTGAGTTCCATTTTAATTTCAACTTGTACCGTGAAAATATCTAACAAATTAATCTAAATTTTCCGTTGGTATATTTAGCTTTAGAGTTCTTTTTACGCAATTACCAACCGATAATAATTTGTAACTGAATTTCAAAAATCTTAGGGTCAAGTATTTAGTATGACAATTTTAATATTCTTTTGTATTTTGTATCTTTTGATTCAAAGTATGTGATAATAATTGACATGATTACTATTAAAATTTAACGATAGCATGTCATAATAATTGACACGATTACTATTAAACTTTAATGATGAAATAAAAAAAATATAAGAAGTATCAAAATTTTTAAAGTTTTAAGGAAGTAATCAATGATTTTATAAAGAATTAACTTTAAAAATAATGAAAGATTTTAAATATAAAAAAAATAAAAAAATAATTGTACTACAAATATGATTCAAATTGATGTCTCTCTCTTAGCCTCTAGCAGCAAGGAAAAGATAAGTGCATGACAAATAAAAAAATGACGATCCATTAACCACTTGAAACTTCTGGTGGTAAAATATGTATATGCTTATAATAAAATATATGTTATGTTTACATTATTATATTAAAATGTGAAGGATCTATGAAAAGAGATTTGAACTTTTTGTACTTCATTAAAAATCTCCGCAATAGGTAAAATCGTCTAATTTTAAATAATCAAAGGTTACATATGCGGTTAAATTAGTTTATTAAATACTGTCTCTTGACTAATCCTTTTAATAAATTAGCATTTTATAAAACTATGTACTAGATGACTTCAACATATACTTATTATTTTTGTATCTCTTTTCTCTCCCACATCAGAATTTTACTCTTTGGAGAGGGATTTTTAGAGTTATAAAAGAACTCTTCCTCCTCCCATTTTAAATATTTCAAAATTGTTCTCTTCTCCCACAATTAATAGAAAAGGTTGCCTTGAGCGGTGCTCGGAGATTAAGCTTCTTTTTTTTTTTGCTGAACTCCATTATCAATTTTTTCTGGTGTCTTTATTTTTAGTATTCAATATTATTTGTCGGGTATTTTTGTTAGTGTTCTGTCTAGTTCAATTATTCTGAACCAGTTCATTTCACTAAGTTGTTCTATTGTAGTGAAAAAATTACCCAATTTCTCAACAAGTGGTATCAGAGCCAAGGTTTTGTCTGAGTTATGCTCTGTAGTTGCAGTTTTGTCTGATCTTCCACATCATAAAAGAATTTCACTGGTCCTTTCGAACCCAAGGTTTGTCCCAGGATAAGGTTCTGTCTGAGTATGCTCTGTGGTTGCAGTTCTGCCCGATCTTCCACATCAGAAAAGAATTACTTTGGTCCTCTAGAAATCTTAGGTTGTTTGCAGTTGTTGTAATATTGAATACTTTTTATTGAGTCTTTAATGGAAAATAAAGATCAAGAAATGAAGAATCCTATTTCAAATATTAAACCAGGGGCATCGAGCTCCTCGTCATCATGGTCAAGGTTCCTGCTGTCTAGTCTGAAGTTGGCGGTGAAAATATTTGATGGTACTGACCATTTCGGCGTGTAGCAAGGAAAGGTTTTGGACTCTTTTTTCCAGCAGGGTCTTGATATTGCTATTAAGAAAAAGAAACTAGAAGAAGTAGAAGATAGAGATTGGAGCATCATTAATCGGTTGATGTGTGGAAGAGTTAGAAAGCATCATTAAACTTGCCCTCCAACGCCTTTCAAGAATGATACTTTTGCGCACAAATTATGAAAGGCATTGGAGGGCAAGTTTCTGAAAATGAGTGGTCAGAACAAGCTCCTTATGAAGAAAAGGTTATTTCGATTTGATTATCAACCAGGTACTACTATGAATGAACACATCACTATGTTTAACTAATTAGTAGCAGGCCTGTTGAATTTAGATGTGAAATTTGAGGATGAGGATCTGTCTTTGATGTTGTTATCATCTCTTCCCGATGAATTTGAACATTTAGAAACTACATTACTTCACGGGAAGGAGACTGTGTCGTCAGATGTCATTTGTTCTACTTTATATAGTCATGAATTGAGAAAGCAGAATAAGATGAAACCAAATCAACAACATCTGAAGAAGCATTGGTAGCAAGGGGTCGTCAGCAAAGACAAACTAAGGGGAAAAGTGGAAGGTCCAAATCAAATGGCTAAGTTGTTGCCAAAGATGAGTGTGCTTTCTATCATGAGAAAGGGAACTGGAAGAAGACTGTTCGAAGTTAAAAAAAAAAGAAAAAAGTCCGCAAGATGCAAATGTTGCAAAATGCAAAAGTAATGCAGAATCAGATATTTCCTTAGTTATTATACCTTCAACATCATCTCATCTAGATGAGTGGATATTGGATTCAGGATGTACCTATCATATGTGTCCCATTCAGGAATGTTTTTTTGAATTTCAGGAACTCAATGGTGGGGTTGTTTACATGGGTAATGATAATCCATGTAAAATAACTGGATAGGTTCGATCAAGCTGCGGAATCATGATGGATCTACCAAAATTTTGAGGGATGTGCGGTACGTGCCAAAGTTGAAGAAGAATCAAAGGGCCTAGTTGTGATGATATGAGATGGAGTTCTTAAAGCAACTTCATTAGCACTGGTAATGTTGAAAGGCGTGAGAAAGAATAATTTGTACTACTACCAAGGTAATACAGTGTTTGGGACAGTAGCAGCAGCAACTTCTACAACCAAGAAGGATGTTAAGGTAACGAAGCTATGGCATATGTGGTGGGACATGCTGGTGAAAAGTCTTTGCAAATTCTTGCCAAGCATGGATTGTTGAAAGATACAAAGACTTGAGAACTTGAATTTTGTGAGCATTGTGTTCTGGAAAAGCAATAAAGAGTGAAGTTTGGCACTGCAATTCATAGTACCAAGGGTAATTTGGATTATGTGCACTCAGATGTGTGGGGACCTGCCAAAACTCCATCCATCGGAGGTAGGCATTATTTTCACTTTTGGTTGATGATTTTTCCAGGAGAGTTTGGGTGTTTACTATGAAGAACAAAGATGAGGTGATTGGAATTTTCCTTAAGTGGAAAGCTCAAGTTGAAAACCAGACAGGGAGAAAGATCAAGGTTCTCTCATTAGACAATAGAGGAGAATACAAGAGTGATCCATTCCTGTATATATGCCAAGACTGTTTTATAGTTCACATTTCACTGTTTGAAAAACACCGCAACAGAATGGGGTGTCAGAGCATATGAACAAGACACTTGTGGAGAAAGTTCATTGTATATTGTCTAATGCTGGGTTAGGCAAAAAATTTTGGGCTGAGGCTGTGACGTACGCTCAACATCTCGTCAATCGTTTTCCATCATCTGCTATAGATGGCAAAACTACATTAGAGGTATGGTCTGAAAACCTGCAATTGATTATCATACTTTGCATGTTTTTGGTTTTATTGCATATTATCATGTGATTGAATCAATGTTGGATCCACGAGCAAAGAAATCTCTTTCCATGGGCTTCAATGCTGGAGTGAAGAGATACCATTTGTAGTGTCTTGACGCAAAGAAGATGATTATCAGCAGGGATATTACCTTTGATGAATCTTCCATGCTGAACAAGGTAAATCTAGAGAAAGCTGATAGTACTATGAAGCAGGTGGAGTGTAATCCAAAGCAGGTGAAGTTTGAGAAAATAGTGGTGACCCCAGCACGAAGCACCACTACTGACTCTACTACGGAAGAAGAAGAGTCATATGAGGAAGAGGTTCCAACCAAGAACTTCTGTAACAATTAGAACCAATTACAGTTAGACGATAGAGATGAGAAATTTAGAAGCCTGCTCATTTTACTGACATGGTAGCTTATGCACTTTCAGTTACTAATACAAATGTTCCACCACCTACTCAGAGGCCATTCGAAGCACAGAAAGTGGAAGTTGGGCCGGTGCAATGGAAGAGAAAATGCAATCTCTTAAGAAGAACAAGACGTAGAAGATAACACGACTACCGAAAGACAGAAAGGCAATTGGGTGCAAATGGGTATTTGCAAAGAAAGAAGGATCTCCTAATAAAGAAGACATTCACTACAAGGTAAGATTAGTGGCTAAAGGTTATGCTCAGAGGGAGAGAATTGATTATAATGAGGTATTTTGTCCAGTTGTAAAACATTTCTCTATTAGAATTTTGTTCACTTTGGTAGCGCAGTTGAATTTGGAGCTAGCTCAACTTAATGTGAAAACCGCGTTCTTACATGGTGATTTGAAGGAGGAAATATATATGACTCGGACAGAAGGATATAAGGTTACTGATAAAGAAGATTGGATTTGTAAACTTAGCAAGTCATTGTACGGACTAAAACAATCTCTGAGCCAGTGGTACAAATGATTTGACAGGTTCATGAAGGGTCAGAAGTACAGAAGTGCAGGAGAAGCAAATATGATCATTGTGTGTACTTGCTCAAACTTCAAGATGGTTCCTACATCTACTTACTCTTATATGTTGATGATATGCTGATTGCAGCCAAAAGTCAAGTTGAGATTGACAGATTGAAGGCTCAAATGAGTAAAAAGTTCGAGATGAAGGATTTAGGGAAAGCCAAACAAATTCTCGACATGGAGATAAGCAGGGATAGAGAGAGAGGAAAACTTTGGCTATCACAGAAGTAGTATTTGAAGAAGGTACTACAATATTTTGGTATGCACGATGATAAAAACCTGTAAATACCCCGCTTGCTCTTTGTTTAAAACTGAGTAGCAAATTATCTCCGATAACTAATGAAGAGCGAGAATACATGGCAAAAGTCCCGTATACAAATGCATTTGGAAGCTGGATGTATGCAATAGTGTATACGAGACTAGATATTTCACAAGCTGTTAGTATTGTTAGCAGGTACATGCATGATCCAGGCAAGGTTCATTGGCAAGCTGTGAAATGGATTCTGCGGTATCTCCAAAATACTATAGATGTTGGACTGACATTCGAGCAGGATAAATCACTTGGTCAATGCATAGTTGGATATTGTGATTCTGATTATGCAGGTGATTTGGATAAGCGACGATCTACAAATAGCTATTTGTTCACTTTAGCAAAGGCGCCAGTTAGTTGGAAGTCTACCTTACCGTCTACAGTGGCTTTGTTTACAACAGAGGCAAAGTATATGGCTATTACAGAGACTGTGAAGGAAGCAATTTGACTTCATGGGTTGCTTAAAGACTTGAGAGTTGATCAAAAACAGCTTGAGGTGTATTCTGACAGTCAGAGTGCTATTCATTTAGCAAAGAATCAAGTCTTTCATGAACAGACGAAGCATATTGAAGTTCGCTATCATTTTGTGCAGGAAATTCTCGAAGAGGAGGAGATACTTCTCCAGAAGATTCATATTAAGGAGAATCCTGCAGATATGCTAACCAAGGTGGTTACAAGGGCCAAGTTCGAACACTATTTAGACTTGGTTAATATCCTGCACATTTGAAGTTGGCGCCTCACAGCGCAAAATTGGAAGAACCGTAAAAGACTTTTTTTTATTATTTATTTGTTTGAGAATATTTGTATTTTTGTGGCATTGAAATTGAGCCACGGTGGAGATTTGTTGTTTTTTGGGCTCTTTTCTCTCCCACATCGGACTTTTACTCTTTGAGGAGGGGATTTTAGAGTTATAAAAGAACTTTCCCCCCTCTTATTTTAAATATCCTAAAATTGTTATCTTCTTCCACAATTAATAGAAAAGGTAACCTTGAGCAGTGCTCGGAGATTAAGCCTTTTTTTGGCTGAACTCCGTTATCAAATTTTTCTGGTGTCTTTATTTTTAGTATTCAATATTATTTGTCGAGTATTTTTGTTAGTGTTTGTCTGGTTCAATTGTACTGAACCAGTTCATTTCACTAAGTTGTTCTGTTGTAGTGGGAAAATTACCCGATTTTCCCAACAATACGTGCAACCCATGTATCTAGAAACTAATAAGATAAATGTATAAACTTTATTGAAGAGTCTTTTGAAGTGTTGGACGTGTTATGCGTATATAAAATAGTTATCCAGATTCCTTAAGAACGAACATGACTTAAAGGAGCTTTTGCCATTTAATCAATTACATTTTGTTTTGTCTTTGTGGAACAAAAGTTGAGGTAGAGAATGGATGCTAAATGGAATAATCAACTTTAATTAAATTAAAGATTATACTCTTCCACTTGTTTATCTGAATAATACCGACTTCGTTTTGAGCAAAAATGCACGGCTCAATCCATGTGAGAACGGTTACATAATAAAAATGGATTAACATTCAAACAAATTACAAAAATTTAAGAAAGAAGTTGAAGATGATGTTAAAAGGATTAGTTTAAAAAATGTAATTTTGATAACAAAAAGGCTTAATAAATACTCATGTCCTTTAACTTGATCTCAACTCACATATGTGACCTTCAATTTTGAATGTTCATAAATACACTCAAATTTATATAAAGTTGAATAAGTAGACACAAATCTTGATACAATACATGTAAAACTTCATGTAGAACACGAATTTGTCATGTTAAACGCCACATAAACAATATATATCTACTTATTCAAATTTATATAAATTTAAATATTTATATATACACACTTAAAATTAACAAAAATAAATAAAAAATAAAATTAAATTAAAGAGCATATTTATATATTAAACCTAACAAAAATCATGAACATGACAATTAGGGGTTAAATGAAGCAAGATAAGGTGGGACTAAAAATTAAAGGCAGGCAGGGCGAAACCTAAGTGGGATAGCGACCCAAACGGCACAGAAGGGGACAAGGCGAGACAGGACAAATCTTAGGAAGGGAAGACTTAACTCGCCTGGTCCAATTGTCATCCCCTGGTGTTAACCCATGTAATCACTTGACTCAAGTAAAACCACCCCCTTTTCTTGGCTTTCTAGTCTTGGTATATTAGAGCTCGCTTGAATAGGATTAAGAAAAATAATTTTTGTAATTTATGTATTTAAAAATTAAAAATAAATATTTATAAATTAAATATATAAGTGTTTGGATAGAAGTGTTGAAATTAGAAAAAAAAAATTATTGATGTGTTTGATAAATAAGTGGCGCTAAATATTTTTTTGCTGTCAAAATGATTTTAAATATCCGTAAAGTTGCTAAGACCTAAATTTAATTATATATAATTTTTAATTCTAATAATTCAAAAACAAAGGATAAAGTTAAACAAGAAAGTGGATGAAAGAGACAGAGAGAATCGACAAAGAGAAAAAGAAAGAAAAACAATATATTTAAGGACTATAAATTCAGGGTATTTTTGAAATTGGTGGAATATAAGAGATAAAAAGGTAGGGGTAAAATTCATAAGTAGCATACTTAAGACCATAATTATGAGATTCATAGCAACACTTTCATAATTACTTAAATTAGCAACTTGTATTTTGTATTTGAACAAACTATTGCTATAAAAATATATATACAAATCATTTTACTGCCTATATTTAACTCAAATCAGTTGAGTTAAATATGGTGTAATTAACCATGAATTAAATGTGGAGATTCCTTTTCCATTAAGACCTCTTAATTAAGGTGATTTTCGTTATTTGTTACCAACCGAAATCATAATTCAAATTTCAGTTTCAAATTATCATTTTCATCCAAAATAAATCAAAATCAAATTCAACTGAATCTTCTTTAGTTCAATATCTTCAAAAATTCAAATTAAACCATTACTGTTGTTGACGGTATTTAATCGTAATATTGTTTTCTTATATGAATTTCATCAGTTGTTTGAAATTGATCAAAAAAATTTCGTTATGAATTTTTTTTGAACCATTACTGTTATTTCATTCAAAGTTTTTTGAGCACTTACTGATGTTTTGTTCAAATATAGTGATCAAAATTTATTTTTCGTTAAATTATTTTTGAATATTTTGAGCCATTAACGATTTTTCGTTAGAGTGATCAAAATTAATTTTTGGTTACGTTGTACAATTTAACAATTTATTTCGTCAAATTATTTTTAAATATTTTGTAAATGAATTTCGAAAAAAAAGTAATGCAACAGTAAATTGAACTGATCAAACAATATAGTGATCAAAATTATTTTTTCAAGCTGCTCAAATGTAATTTTTTGGAGTTCTGATTCTCAAAATTTAACAGTATATTTGTATTTTCATAAAGTTCAATTATGTATATTTTAGTTGTATTTTCATATGTATATTGAACAGAACAAAATAAAAAACTATCACTACAGAAAATATATATGAAATTGGATATGTATGTATAAAAATACAAATGCTTTTCATATACCTTAAATGTATATTGAACAGAACAAAAATACAAATAAAAATGTATTTGTATTTCAACAAATACAAATACATCTATAAACCCAACTGCATATTTAAAACAAAAAGAATACTTAAATGTATATTTCAACATTCCAATATAATGAAAATACATAACAAGTATAAAAAAATACATATAGGCAAATACCTCTTCATAAATAGTTCATATATAAATGTATTGTTCATACATGCAACTTAGCATATGTATTTAACATACAAATACACATAAAATACATATTACCCAAAATATCTATTTAAGTTATCGGCTTGATCAAAATACATATTAGTAAATAAATATCAGCATCACCAAAATACATTTTACCCAAAATAATATCAGCTTTACTGAAATCCCTAAATACATATCATTACATAAAAATACATATATACCGAAAAATTATCTTTTCCTCCTCATATACTTCGGAATCGTTACAGACGAGTTTTCAACATCGTCATTTACAACATGACTTGACTTTTCCGCGGTCATTTACTTCATTATCACTGGAATGCAACAAATTTGAAGTCAATTTCAAAATCTCAGAAACACTCGATTTCAAGCTATCTCAGAAACACTCAATTTCAATCTATCTCTAATTTCTACTAAATCGCTTTTGATTCCGCTGAATTTCTCCGATTGTTTCTCCGACTGAGTTGGCGGCGGCGACGACGACGACGGAGGAGTGAGAAAGGCGACGACGACGCGGAGATGGCGGGTGAATGTTTGGGAAATGACGGACAAATCTTCCTTTATACTAGAGGAATTGAGATCGGAATCGGAGGGTTTTTCGCCGCTGTCGACGACAGTAGTGGAGGCGGCGCCATCGTCAGATTTGAAAAGATTTAGAAGGGGAAGAGAGAACCAAGATGACATTTTTTTTCTCTTTCGTATTTCCTTTTTTCTCCATTAAAATAAAAATTATTTCCTATTTATATATTTTTTTTCATTTGAAAGATAAGATATTATTTAAAACAATAAAAGGTAAAGTAAAAATCAGTTAAAGGAAAGAGAAAGAAAAGTGGGGTGAAAAAGGCAATCTTATACATGGTAACTTCTCAAAGGCTATAAGTGAGGGATCAGACTTAAAATAATGTTACGTTTGCTACAATGGTAATTTCATTAAAGTGTTGCTATTTTTCATAATTTAAGTCTTAAATATGCTACTTCTTATACTTTTTCTGAAAGGTAAATGCCTTAGTCAAACTTAAAAATATTTTAATCTAAAAAGTAAAAAGTTTGGGGTACCTAACTTCTTTTTGCTTTTTTTAATTAGTTTTTAGTTTTTTTTTAAATACTTTTTATTTTATCAAATACCTAAAAGAGCTAAAATAAAAGATTAAAAGTTGATTTAAATAGATTTTGGTTCTATCCGAATGAGCTCCTAACAAGGCCAACAAAGGAGTATAAAATATACTACCATCGTTTCAAAATAGTTTGTTATGTTCGTTGCTCGAGAGTTCATTTGACTAATTTTTTAAAGCTAAATTTTATTTGATTATTTTGATATTTTAAAGTTAAAATTTTAATATTTTAAAACTATATGAAAAGCACTACTCATTGTAATTTTTCTCATATCAATATATAAAAAGATGCATTTTAAAATATTGATCAAAGTTCAAATTATTTGACTTATAAAAATGAAGAGTAATGAGAGTTCATGTATATAACTCACTTGATCACACACAAAGCCGAGAGAAATAAGAAGCATAGAAAAACATTTAGAGTGGAAGATGACTTAGAACAAGTAAGAAGGAGAAAGTTTGAATTATTAGAATTGATCTTGTTATTCATTCTATTAGGAGATCATCTTTATATAGATATATACATGAGATGGAATCTTCTAGATGACACTAGGTGATTATTTTAAAGTAACTAACTTTGTGAAGGTAGTTAGCTCAATTAATTCTGTGAAGTTGAGCTTCTAACTAACTTTGTGAACTCTTATTAACAAGCTTATTTATTCTTCAATACTCCTCCTCAAACTTAAAGGGGTAAAAATGTTTACCATCCCAAGTTTGAAAGCCAAGTATTTATGTTAAGTTCTTGTTAACCCTTTTGTGAGTATATCAGCAGTTTGATCCCGAGTAGGAACATATTCAGTCTTATCAGTCCTTGTGAGATCTTTTACCTTATAAAATGACAATCGATCTCAATATATTTTGTTCTTTCATGATAAATCGAATTGGAAACCATTTGAATTGCATATTTACTGTCACATAAAATCTTAACAGGCATTTAAACTTGAACTCCAAGATCCTTGACTAGTCCAGTTATCCAAGTTAGTTCAACTACTGTGAAAGTAAGACTTCTGTACATTACTTCTGCAGAGCTTCTAGAAATGGTAGCCTATTTCTTTGATTTCCACGATACCAAGGATTCACCAATTTTGATGGCAAAATCAGTAACAAATCTTCTTATGAATGGACAGGTAGCCCAGTCAACATCATAATATGCAGTTATTGTTTCACAGTTATCGCTTGATAGTATAACACATGACCCTGGACTTCCTTTTATATACTGGATATCCTTAGAGAAATAGCCATGTGATATTTCTTAGGTGCTTGTAGGAATTGGCTCAAGGTCTAACTCCATAGGCTATGTCAGGTCTAGTAACAGTCAAATATAACAACTTGCCAATGAGTCTTTGATATCGCCTTTTATCTTCCAGTGTTGTGTCTTAATTTTCTGTCATTGTCTTATCATGATCATCAAACTCCATAGTAGTAAGTTTGATTTTAGAGTCCATTGTAGTATTAGAAGGTTTTGTTGCAATAAGTCTAGTGTCTGAAAATAACTCCAATGCATATTTCCTTTGATACATGACCATCCTTTCTTTGACCTTGCAAATTCAATTCCTAAGAAATACTTTAACTCTCCCAAGTCTTTAATCATGAAGGCTCTGTGTAGTGAGGATTTTGTGTCTTCTATTTGTTGTAGATCATCACTAGTTACTAGTATATCATCAACATACACTAGTACTATGATCATGTCTAATTTTGATCTTCTGCTGAACAAGGAGTAGGCATACTAACTTTGTGTAAAACCACACTTAATAAGAGCCTCAGAAAGGTTTTCATTCTATTATCTAGGAGCCTGTTTTAGCCCATACAAGGATTTAAAGAGCCTGCACACTTGTCTGTCCCCTTGGCTCTTGAAACCTTGTGGAAGTTCCATATAAATCTTATCATGAAGGTCACCCTGTAGGAATGAATTAAATATATCCATCTAATAGATATGCCATCCCTTAGATGCAACAATAGAAAGAACTACTCTTAGAGTGACCATTTTAACCACAGGGCTAAAGGTTTCTTGATAATTAATGCCTTCCTTTTGGCTAAATACCTTTGCAACTAGTCTTTCTTTAAATATTTCAATTTCACTTGTGGATTTATATTTGATTTTGTATATCTATTTGCAACCTATTAGATTTTTTTCCTTGAGGTAAAAAGACTATTTTCTAGGTTTTATTGCCTTCTAAAGCTTCAATTTCATCTTGCATTACTGCTATACATCTAGGATCTTAAATAGCCTCTACATAGCATGTAGGTTCTGTATTAGTAGAGGATAATGCTAAAAAACTTTGATAAGAAGGATGTAATGCATCATAGAAAATGTAAGATGAAAGTGCATATGGAACACTGTTATGCACATGTAAGGATACAAAATCATTCATCCATCCCGGAAGGATGAGATGCTCTAGTAGATCTTCTGGAACTGGATGCTAGTTGTGATACTGGTTGAGCTACAGATGGTTGTTGTTCATGAATTTGTGTTAGTGGCTCTTCCTCAATGTGAGCAATTTCTACTGCTGCTTCATGATGGAACATATTTTCAGGGTGTATAGATGGAGAGAAATATAGTTCACTCAGCTCATAAGCATCCATATGAGCTGGTGCTGTGAACAACTCTAGTGGAGGGGAAGTTATGGATGTTAGTTTGAATGGAAAGATGTCTTCCCTGAATAAAACATCCCTATTCACAAAGAATACTTTGTTAGTAATATCATATAAGAGATAAACCTTTTTGAACCTCAAAATATCCCATACTTGAGTTTATCAGATACATTTAGGACTTTAGCATAACATAAATAACTTATTACCCTAAATATTGTAAGGAAGGTTTTCTAGCCTGCAACTTTCATAAGAAGACATTCCATTATGAACAAAAGATGAAAGCCTATTGAGTATGTATACAACAGTTTGAACATATAAACCCCAATATCTTAATGAAATATTATCTTGAAATCTGATAGCTCTAGTTATTTTAAGGATGTGTCTGTGCTTTCTTTCTACAATTCCATTTTGCTAAGATATGTATGGACAAGTTTTCTGATGCACAATGCCATACTTGTTCAATAGATCAGCTGTGGAATGACTAGTAAACTCAGTCCTATTATCACTACTAATAGTCTTAATGTTCGTGTTAAACTAAATGTGCACATAGATAATAAATTGTTTGAGGTGTACAATTACATCTGATTTAAGTTTTAAGAAGAAATATCCAGGTCATTCTGGAATAATCATCTATAATGGTTAGGAACCACTTATGACTATCATAGGTGGGGATTTATAAGGACCCCACACATCCATATGAACTATATCAACAACTTTAGTACTAATAGAAAATCTTTTAGGAAAAGGAAGTCTTGACTGCTTAGCACAAGGGCAGATACTGCATTGATTCAAAATATTTACCACATCATTCTTAATATCATGAAATACTATGAGAAAATTTTTGCTAGAGATGTGTCCTAATCTTTTATGCCAAAGAGCAACATCATTTTTATTCCTAATAGTTTTGATAGTAAAACCATAGCTAGTTGTTGCTTTCTTCCTTCCTGGTAGTGTTTGATTCATTAAAAAGTATAGACGCTGCCTTTCTTTACCAACGATCTTCACCTTTTCACTGGAAAGGTCTTGAAAGATGCAAAAGTTAGTATAAAATGTAGCAACACAATTTAATTGCTTAGTATCCTTGAAAACAGACAATAGATTGAACTTGAGATCAGGAATATAAAACACATTATGCACTCTACTATTATGTGTAATAATTCTAGTACCAGTGTGTTTTATATGTGAGATGTCACTATTTGGTAGGACACTTTTTTTGGAACTACAAATTAAGTTATAGACCTTTTATCTAAAAGCTCAATGACAGAGATCATATGATTTGTGGCTCCAGTGTCAATGATCCATTTTAGTGAATCATTGACAGCAATCAGGGCCCTAATGGTACTTATCATGTGAGCAGCATAATCATGTGAGCGTGACTTGTTTCCATCTTGTTCAAGCATTTTGCAGATATGCTCATACTGCTCTTAAGTGAACCTTGGGGGCTGCATCATGCTTTTGTTGACACTTGGCGCAGACACTTCATCTTGATCAGTTGAATAATTAGTGGATTGACTTTGGTTGTGATTACTGCCAGATATCAAAGAGTGAATGTATTCATACGAGGTATAAACCCTAGTCTTCAAGTACTGCATTATATGCATGTGGACCTGCTCTTTTCTATTATTTGGACCTTAGTTCATAACCCCTTGTTCCTATATTATTGTTGGGCATGAATTTTTGCTCACCATGTCATAGATTTCCAGGTGGATAACCATTTAGCTTAAAGCAATCCCTTATGTAGTGACCCTTAAGCTTGCAGTGATCATATATAGTATTAGTCATGTAGGGGGAACCATATCCCCCTTTTTCCTTTTGAGACCCAATCTCAGAGTATAATGCAGTATCAGTAGAGGCTATACCCAGTAAGCCAACACCAGAAATCAATTGTGAAACAACCTTTTGATTCTCATCACTAATAACCATAACATAGGCTTGATTGACAGATAGTAAAGAAGACATCAATAAGATTTGACTCCAGCTTGAGTATAAGACTCATTTAGACCTACTAAGAATTGATATAAATTTTGTCTTTGTAAGTAATGCATAAACTCTTTTAATTGAGTACAACTACAAGCAGAAGAAGGCACCATGGATTCAAATTCATCCCATAGGGATTTCAGTTTAGAAAAGTAGATAGAAACTCTCTAAGAACTTTGAGTTAATTGAGAGCTCCCTTGATGTAAATTGTAAGTTCTTGAGCCATCAAGTTTGTCAAACCTTTCTTTAAGATTATCCCACACAGTATTTTCATTAGATACATATACAATACCTCTAATCCAGTTACTTACATCAAAATTCATTAATCGAGATAGCACTATAACATTAATCCTTTCCCATTGTCCCCATAGTTTAGGTAGAAAGGAATTTTTCTAGCAAGAACCATCAACTAGAACTAATTTATTTTGGCCTCACAAAGCAATTCTCATAGCTCTACTCCACAACACATAATTCTTACTACCTTTTAATTGGAAAGAAATGATAGTAAGACCGCTTACATCAGTAGTAGTAAGTACAAGGGATGGTCATGATTAATTGTTGTAAATAAGTTTTGAGACACTTGTAGATTGGATGATATAGATGTACCAGCTCCAAAGCTATTTGGATCCACAGAACTGACAGGTGCATCCATTAAAGATCAGTGCTCGAACCCAAAATTTGTAGAAAACTGGAGAAAACCAACACCAGAAATTGATTGCCAGAAATGTAAGAACCAAAAATTGGAGGGAATTGGATCGAAATCTATTGGATAATCCCAGTTGTGCTATGATACTATGAAGAGTAATGAGATTTTATGTATATAACTCTCTTGATCACATAGAAATCCGAGAGAAATAAGAAGCACAGGAACACATTTAGGGAGAAAGATGACTTAGAACAAGTAAGAAGGAGAAAGTTTGAATTAGTAGAATTGACCTTGCTATTCATTCTATTAGGAGATCATCTTTATATAGATATATACATGAGACGAAATCTTCTAGATGACACTAGGTGATCATTTTAAAGTAACTAACTTTGTGAAGGTAGTTAGCTCAACTAATTCTGTGAAGTTGAGCTCCTAACTAACTTTTGTGAACTCTTGTTAACAAGCTTATTTATTCCTCAACAAAAAATAAAACCATACCAAGTAAAAAAGGAATGAATAGAGTATTACAAGTAACACAATTTATATTTATATTTATACTATATTAAAAGTGTGAAGGATCTTAGAAATATTATTTGAACTTTTTGTCCTTCCTTAAAAGTTTCTGCTCTAAGTCATCAGAATTAATGACAACTAGTACCTTTTTCATTAATTTAAGAATTCTAAATTTTAAGAAGATTTGAAAAATCTAGAAATAAATATCAAAATGCTAGAATAAGAAAAATATAAGAAGTATCAAAATTTTAAAAAAATTCTTTGAGAATTGATTTAAACTTTTTTCCATTCAATAAAAATATTCGCAATAGATAAAATTATCTAATTTTATAATAATTAAAAATTATACGTACAAGACAAGTGTTGTTAAACTACTATTATAAAAAAGGGAATGATGTATGAAAGTGATGCAAAAATCTCTATCATTGTTATAAATATATTATCATATATAGTGAATGTCTACTTTACCATATATAGTAGATGTCTACTTTACCATATATAGTGAATATCTATTTAACGAGGCACGTTATTTATCAATTAGACATTCAAGGGGGAGTGTTATAAATATATTACCATATATAGTGAATGTCTACTTTACCATATATAGTAGATGTCTAACTTTTTCATAAATAGACATTCACTATATATGGTAATATATTTATAACACTCCCCCTTGAATGTCTAATTGGTAGATAACGTGCCTCGTTAAAACCTTACTAGAAAAAACTCAGTGAAAAAAATCCAGTGAAGGAAAAAGAGTACACATCTCTAATAATACGCATATAGGCTGCTTCATTAAAAACCTTACAAGAAAAACCCGGTGGGACAAAACCTTGAAAGGAAAAAAAGAGTACAACGCGTACTTGCTTCCCCTAATGAGAATATCAATGAACCTTTGCATCCCGATCTTGTGCACCATATTCTTGAAAGTTGCAGTTGGAGGAAACCTGGTGAATAAATCAACCACATTGTCACTTGAACGAATCCATTCTTTTGTAGCTCATGTATGTAGAAAAACTTTGATAAACTTTGATGAAGTGTGCTTCGTTCTATCTCATTTTATGAATCTTCCATTAAGATGTGATATGCATGTTGCATTGTCTATGTATAAAACTGTATGTGCATTGTCACATTTCAAACCACATTTTTCTCGAATGAGATGTATCATGGACCTCAACTATACACATTCTCGGCTAGCTTCATGAATAGCTATTATCTCATCATGGTTCAATGAAGTGGCTAGATAAACTGCTTTGTATATCTCCAAGATATAGCAGTATCTCCACATGTAAATATATAACTTATTTGAGATCGAGCTTTATACGGGTCAGATAAGTATCCAACATTAGCATAACCAACAAGATCGGAACTACAATCTTTAGAATAAAATAAACACATATGTTTGATCTCATTTCGATATCTCCTAGTAGGAGCAAAACTATACCTTGCAATTGACCAAAAAAGGCTATGTCATGTCTTGTAGTATGGCAAGATATATTAGTGCACCAATTGCACTAAGATATGATACTTCATAACAAAGGAGTTCCTTATTTTTTTTCTTGAGGTTGGAATGAATCTTTATTCAATTATGCATGTTTCTCATTTAAGTAAATATTCTATTGCTTTTGAAAACTCTCCAAGAGTTTCAATAATTTTCAAGCTATAAGCTTATACAATATAAAGATTCTAAATAAGTTTCCCAGAAACTTTTATGTGCTTCAAACATTTTGAATCCTTAGAAAGTTTTCATTTAAATTTTGTCAAGTGACAATATTCAACATTTCATATGTTACATCTTCAAGTGTCTGGACTACAAATCAAATAAGTTTTCACTTACCAAGATGCATCCTTTCATGTCACTTGATAAATATTTCTACGTCAGCATGTTTAAATAAATGTAGAACTCAGATCCTCATAATCTTTCACAATATTACGCTAATCTTGTATCAAGGATATTGATGATGTATCATTTCGTATCGGTTCATAATGTGACATAACATTTTGAGATCTCATCACTTCATTATTTTCAAGTACTTTAACCTTTCATAAGGTTTCATGAAGTGTTATGTCGTAGGCTCATCAAAAGCGCATTGCTTTCTTATTATGATTATTCGTTCCTTATCTTTTTCGAGGATAATTTCATTTGGAACCGATTGGTCTACCACGCTTCATACATGCATTGACTTTGTCCTTCAGGGACACAAAATAGAAGCACTTGCAGCTTAAGTATGAGATGTTATTGACATTTGACGTGAATTATTTTTTGAATGAGGATCTGTGATATTTCCTAACATACTTCATAACTGCTTATATTCTCCCCTTATGTTAGAAAAACAAACGTACATCCTCCATCATTGTGCATCATGCTATATTCATTAATCGTATACCGCACATCAAAATTACTAGATGGAATAGTTAGTTCCTGACCTTGAACCAATTGAGAGAAAAAAAATAATTATAATTTATTGGTCTAATTTATACAAGTACATATCATATTTCAGATCAACACATGAAGTTTTGTTCTCATTAACACTGATTTAGCTATTTATCAAAGGCATTTAATGTTAAACCATCATCATCAAGATTAATTGTCTTGATTGCACAATCTGAAAGTTATGCTCTTAACTCAATTTTACTGAGCAAACAACTTTATGAATGTCAAACTACAGGTTGACAGTAAAGTACAAGTGATCATCTCATATCGATGCATCTTAATAGTTCACATGAATAATGAACGGGCCCATATTCACCTTTTACACTTTTCAGATTTTAAGGGATCCAATCCCAAAATTAGTTGGTCCAACCAACTTATCATGAGAACAAGCAACATTAAAACTAATGAAGAATTTTCTAATTCTTCAATATATGCTCAATACTCAGTATGCACATTTTGAGATATCGCAATCGTTCATGTCAATTTATGAAATTTTATTCTAGCAAACTCCAAGGTTACCATGACATGCACCTTTTACTTTAGTAAATTTCAGATTTACTATTACATGAATAAATTTCAGATCTACTACTTCAAAAGTAGATTTCAACATAAGTCTTCTCAGTTATTGTACCTAATTCGAAAGTGAGTTGTCATGTCATCACAATCAAGTGCATGTTTGTATTGAAATTCTCATTCCCCAGGAATGAAATATAATTGTGCATTAAGTCTATCAAATTTTGATAGCTTATAACCTCTTTCGTGATATTGCTACTTCAGGAGCAAATCGAGGCATACATATAATGCAGAGAATTTTTCTCTAGCATATCTTATGATCTTAATATGTGTGTGAATATATCATTACTTTTGATGATCATTATCATATTATCCCTCCATGCGTATATTCGTGCATTTAATCACTTCTCTTCTTTCAGATATATTATACACTACTATCACCTACACTTCAAGAATGAAATAAGTTGTCATATTTCAGACTTATCATATATTGCTACCACATTCACTTCATGGAATGAAGCATATTCAATGAGATATATTTCATGACTTTTCATTAAAATTATACATTATTTTGTCTTAGCCATTATCATATCATCAATATGGTGCATTGAGATTCAAACGCAACGTCTTACCCATATAAAGGCGTCTTAGGCATAAATTGATGAGACTTAAACCCAATATATTATCATCCCTTTTGATAATATTGTTCTTAGGGAATAAATTTAAAACATAAATAGTTCCAAACCATTACTTTGCCTCATACCCAACAAATCCAACAATAATTATATCATTAGTAGCAAATACATATAAATAAGAAATTGAAAATAATATCTTCCTACAACTCAAAAAAAGCTTCTCAAAGAAAATAATTAGTACTCGAATTATATTTAAACTTAGGAATTGCAAAGAAACACACCAAAAAGATATAGTAAATTGTTAGACAGTACGTAATATACGTGTACTACTGACAATAGAGTACGTATAAATTTATCAAAAAAAAATATTGTGCATGCTTGTAATATCTTTGTCCAGAATTGTGATTATCATTATAAAGACACTTAATTATTTTTGGTCAAATGCCACTTCAAAATAAGATGACAAGATAGTTATTGTCATCATCTTATTAGAAAATTAAAGAATCACTTTACCGAATTTTGCCGAGTTACCCATTTATTTTGCCGAGTTAATGCACATTTGTACTGATAACGTGTTATGAAATAATAAAGAATAAAGAAGAAGAGTAGAGAGAAAATAAAGAGTAATTCTTATTTTTCTTGATGGATTATCAAGGGATGAATTACAATGAAAGAAAACCCCTTTATTTATAGGAAAAAACTAATCTTGGGGGTTCTAACTTTTTCATAAATAGACATTCACTATATATGGTAAAGTAGACATCTACTATATATGATAAAGTAGACATTCACTATATATGATAATATATTTATAACAATGATCATCTTATTGTACCTAGAATTGACGAGGGAAGAAAAAAGAGGGGGGTGGAATTACACACCCATAACACAAAGAATACTTTTGAAGTACCTACTACTAATGGATGAAACTCATGTTTTAACCACTTCGAAATTGCAAATTCATAACAAAGATAAGCTGCTATTGACCTAATTAAAAAATAATAGTGGCTTCGATATCAGCCACTTAATAATTTTTACTCATAAACATACAAGAAGCATGAAATTAATTATTCCCCTACGTACCTAAATATTACCTCTGTTTCGTTTTTTACTTAGGAAAAATGAAATGGAAGGAGTAAATGATGTTTTATTTTTTTTATTTTATTTCTAAATAAATAGTATTTTAGATAATCAATGAAACATTTAATGATGATCGATCAGTGCTACTCTTCTTCAAATAGAGTTTTACGTAATTAAAAAACTACTAAACGATATATTTTTTCAAGATATTTAGAGAAAATGGTCAAAAATCCCCCAACATTTATCTCAAATCCCAATTACACATTTATACTTTGCGGGGTTCCTATAATCATCCTTGAACTATTTAAAAATGATACTATTACCTCCCTCAATGCTTACGTGGCAAAGCGAGTGTATCTCACTCTCCTTGAGAGAGTGAGCACCGAAAATAAAAATAAAAATTTTATGTTCACATTTCTTTTATATATATATATATATATATATATGTGTGTGTGTGTGTGTGTGTGTGTATTTTTTATTTTTTTCTTTATTTGTTTTATTTCTTTATCCTCCCCTACTCTTCATTTTCATATTCCTTCACCATCTTCATCTTCCTCTTTCACATTTTCATCTTCATTTTTTTATCTTCATTTTCATTTATACCGCAAATTCAATACTTTTCTCATCATTAATTTTGTAATTATCATTTTTAGACCCACAAATTTTTTTTCTTTTATTGAAGAAGGGTAAATAACCTCAAATGTTTCCGTCGAAATGGCTTCACAAACGTCGGTGAAACTTTTCCAGCCACTGAATCAGTTCCAAAATGAACATATCAGTGATACGCACAACCCCGTAAACAATTACACACATATTCATCTCATAATTCTCAGAAATTTGAAAAGATTAAAGTGGTCCTTGGAGTAATTTTTGATGAAACCTGAAAATTAGTTCAAAAAATTATGTCTCATGAGGATTCCGAATCGAGTGAAATGATTCCAAACCATGAAATCAATATTATATCTCAAAATCAATATTCATATTTAAGCATTTTTTGCACTGTTTCAGCATCAAGATTGATTTTTGAGTTGTGGGTTTCTTGATTTTGTTTGTCGTAGCATCAAGATTGAATTTCGAGTTGTAGGGTTTATTGAAATTGTTGAATTTTGAGTTGTGGGGTTTGTTGAAATTGTTTGTTTTAGAATCAAGAATAAATTTTGAGTTGTGGCACCTTTTGGGTTTATCAGCAACGATGAGATAAATGTTAGAGAAGTATCAAAAAGAATGGGAGAGGATGATTTTGTGAGGGATAGTGAGTTGTTTGGTGGAATTTTATTGAGGGTTAATTAAAGGTAGATGAAGTCATCATCTTCTTCTGAATCTTCATATAAGAGATGCCCTTTTGGATCTTTATGCTAAATGTGGGAATGTGATAGAGGCAGCGCAAGTTTTTGATGAGTTGGATGATGATAGTGTAGTGTCTTGGACATCTTTAATTGTAGGTTTCGTTGACAATGATTTTGATTCCATGGATTGAAGTAGGATAAAAATTAAACAATGATAAAAATGATATAAAAAAAAAAAGTAAGAAAAAAGTAGGATAAAAATATTTTTTATATCAAAAAAATAACAATATTACATGGCATAAGCTGATAGGCATGTGCAACTCACCCAATTGTATAAATTTGGGTATCAGTTTTTAGAGGGGCATATATTTCATTTTTAAATAGTTCAGGGGGGTTATAGGACCCCCACAAAATATAAGTGTGTAATTGAAATTTAGGGTAAAGATTGGGGGGCTTTTGGCCATTTTCTCAGATATTTATTAAGAATAAATTAGTAAAAATGCTTTTCATTTACTAGGAATTCTTAGTTTCTTAATAAATATTTTCTCAAGAGATGTGCGTGAATTTAACAAAAAAATAAAAATATAAATATGTCTTTCAACTTAACCTAAGGTAAAATTTACTTATTCTTATTTTGAGTGTGGATAACTAGACATAGACGTTCTAGATGGTGTGCAACTATTTAAAATTAATATTTAAAATATTAGATAAGTAAAAGTGAACTGTTATAAAAGTATTTACATTATAGTGAATGTCTATCAAGATCTAGTTAATATCTATCAGGATTTGAAGTATTTGTCTTTTAGTGAGAAACTAGGAGTAAATTTTCCCTATAAATAGAAGGTTTCTTCATTGTAAATCACACATCAAAATCCCTCAAGAAAAATAACAATTACTCTCTATTCTTATTCTCCTTCCTCTCTATTCTTTATTATTTTATAACATGTTATCAGCACGAGACTCTGCCAAAGTGAGATTATAAATCTAAAGATAATTTCAAAGTTAGTAATTCCTTATGTTATTTGTCTTTTGCTACTAATAATATAATTATTGTTGGATTTGAGGAAAAATAATTGATTTGAAACCATTTAAGTTTAAAATTTATTCCTCAAGAATAATATTCTCAAAAGGGATGATAATATGTTGGGTTCAAGTCCTATCGATTTATGCCTAAGCACCTTTATATGGATAAGACGTTGAGTTTGAATCTCAATAGACCATATTGATGATATTATGATGGCTAAGGCAAAATAATGAGTATTTAGTGAAACATGTCTCATTAAATATGCTCCATTCCTTAAATTGAATGTGGTAGCAACAAATCATATGTATGCCTCAATTTGCTTGCTTAAAGCATGATTATACTCCATTCCTAGGTAATGAGAACCTTATTAATGCAAATGTGCACTTGATTGTGATGATATCACAACTCACCTCCGGAAGAGGCTGAATAATTGAGAAAAGTTATTTTGAAATCTACTTCTGAAGTAGTAAATCTAAAATTTATTCATGTAATAGTAAATCTGAAATTTACTAAAGAAGAAAGGTACATGTCATGATAAACTTGGAGTTTACTAGTATAAAATTTCATAAATTTATATGAACGATTGCGACATCCCAAAGATGTGCATACTGAGTGTGTAACATATATTGAAGAATTAGAAAATTCTTCATTACTTTTAATGTTGCTTATTCTCATAATAAGTTGGTTGGACTAACTAATGTTGGGATTGGATCCCTTAAAATCTGAAAAGTATAAAAGGTGAATATGGGCCCGTTCACCAATTATGTGATCTATTAAGATGCATCAATATAAGATGATCACATGTGTGTTTATTATCAACCTGCAGTTTGACATTTATAAAGTTGTTTGCTCAATAAAATTGAGTTAAAAGCATAACTATCAGATGATGCAATTAAGACAATTCATCTTGATGATCATGGTTTAGCATCAAATGCCTTCAATAAATAGTTAAATCATTGAGAACAAAAACTTCATGTGCTGGTTTGAAATATTATATACAAAAGTACTTGTATGCATCAAACCAATAAATTATGATTGATTTTCCTTCAAAGTTGGTTCTAAGTTAGGAATCACATGTCGTTCATCTAATAGTTAATGTGTGGTATACGATCAATGAATATGCCATGATACACAAAGATGAATTCCTCAAAGAAGAAGGAGAACGTATGTTAGTTTTCCTAACATAAGGGGGAGATTATAAGTAGCTATAAATATGTTAGAAATTATCATAAGATCCCCATTCATAAAATAATTCAAGTCATATGCCGAAAACATCTCATATTTAAGTTGCAAGTGCTCCTATTTTGTGTCCTTGAATGACAAAGTCTATGCATGCATGAAACATGGTTGACTAATCGGTTCCAAATGAAACAAGGAGCAAATAATCATAATAAGAAGACAATGTGCTCTTGAAGAGTCTACGACATAACACTTCATGAAACCTTATGAAAGGTTCAGGTACCTGAAAATAATGAAGTGATGAAATCTCAAAATGTTATGTCAAATTGCGAACCAATACAAAATGAGAAACCATCGATGATATCTTTGATACAATATTGATGCAATATTGTGAAAGATTATGAGAATTCTAAGTTAATTTAAGCATGCTGACATAGAAACATTTATCAAGTGACATGAAAGGATGCATCTTGATAAGCATAACACTTATTTGATTTGCAGTCCATACACTTGAAGATGTCACATATATTGATATTGTCACTTGACAAAAATTCATATGAAAATTCACTCAAAATGCCTAAAGCATATAAAGTTACTGGGAAACTTGTTTATTATCCTTAGAAGGGATAAATTGATGGTCTGAATATTGTTGAAACTCTTGGAGATTTTTCAAAAACAATAGATTATTTGCTAAAATGAGAAATATACCAAATTAGATTGGTTGTGAAGTACCATATCTTAGTAAAATTGGTGCATGCATGTATCTTGTAAAATACTACAAGACTCAATATAGCCTTTCGCTCAATTTGTTAGCAAGGTATAGTTCAACTCCTACTAGGAGACATCGAAATGAGATCAAACAATGAGCTTGTTTTATTCTAAAAATTGCAGTCTCAATCTTCTTGGTTATGCTAATATTGGGTACTTATCTGATCCGCATAAAGCTCGGTCTCAAACAGGCTATGTGTTTATATGTGGTGGTACTGCTATTCTTGGAAATATACAAAGCAGTCTATCGTAGCCACTTCATCAAATCATGCTGAGATTATAGCTATTCATAAAGCAAGCAAAAAATGTGTCTGGTTGAGGTCCATAATACATCTCATTCGAGAAAAATGTGATTTGAAATATGACAATATAGCCACAATTTTATACATACATAATGTAACATGCATAACACATCTTAATGGATGATTCATGAAAGGAGATAGAACGAAATACATTTCATTAAAGCATTTCTACATACACGAAATATAAAATAACGGTGATATTAACGTGCAACAGATTCATTCAAGTGATAATGTGGCTGCTTTATTCACCAAGTCTCCTCCAATTATAACTTTTAAGAAGATGGTGCACAAGATCGGGATGCAAAGGTTCAAGGACGTTCTCATTAGGGGGAGTTAATACGCGTTGTACTCTTTTTTTCTTGTGAGGTTTTGTCCCACTAGGTTTTCCTTGTAAGATTTTTAACGAGACAATCTATATGCGTATTGTTAGAGATGTGTACATATTTTCTTTCACTAAATTTTTTTTTTCACTGGATTTTTTTAGTAAGGTTTTAACAAGACACATTATCTATCAAATAGATAAATATATTTATATTATAGTGAATATCTATCAAGATCTAGTTGATATCTATCAGGATTTGAAGTATTGTATTTTAGTAAAAAACTAGAAGTAAATTTTTCCTATAAATAGAAGGATTTCATTGTAAATCACACATCAAATAAATAACAATTACTGTCTCTTCTCAATATTCTTTTCTTTTTTTTTTTCTTGTTTTATAAGATGAACGAAATAATTATATATTTTGAATATTTTTTCCATATGAGTCGTGGTTGTTGACAGTAGTAGATCTATCATTAATTCATTGAGAGAGCATTCTCTTTGTTAGCAATGTGTACACATTTGAAAAAGAAATGAAAAAGAGATATCTAACAAAGGTGCAACTGGATCATTATCCTATACATGTTTGTCAGTTCATACAATTATTAAATGTCATTTTCTCTTCCAATAGTAATTAAGAAGAGTATTAGATTCTCTCTAATCTTCTCCTAACCTGCTCCCGTATGGGAATATGATCCTTATTTTTCACAAGGTCTAAATAATAATCTCGTCAACCCCTTGTACGACCTTGTGTATTCTCTCATTGGAACACCTATCTCTTTCATCTTAAAGGCTGCTTCATTAGTTTGAAGATTCAACAATTCATTAGTACTATATATCATCATGTTTTTCTCATTTTTAAACTGTCTAGAGTAATGGGGTTCTTCCAATTTCTCAAATGAAACTTAACATTGTTCCTTTTCAAGTTTCTTGAAATCAAGACTGGCATTCTTGATTTGACATACTTGAAATTAGTTACCCCTTTTTTCTCAAACCCCAAATGGTTTCTTGCGTAAAGTTGCAAGCTTTATCAATTTTATGAGTTTTCCAAATGGTTTCTTGATTAAAGTACCAGTTAGTTGAGAGTCTGTTAGAAACAGCCCCTCTACCTCGTAACGTCTGCATACATTCTACCCTCTCCAGACCCCACCCCACTTGTGGGATTACACTGGGATGTTGTTGTTGTTATTTTTGTTGTTTCTTGAGTAAAGTTCCAAATTTTATCCATTTATTGAGTTTTTTGAAGTGGTGGAATTAATGAAGATTCTTGGGGCAGTGTTGTCACTGTTTGTTTTCATTTGGGAACTACAGAGTAATCATGGGAACTGTGAAAGACCTGATGTTGTGAATGTTGGTGCAGTTTTTGCTTTTGATTCAGTTATTGGTAGGGCAGCCAAGACTGCTATGGAGTTAGCAGTTTCTGATATCAATAGGGATCCCAGTATTCTGAATGGCACTAATTTTATTTTGATCATGGAGGATTCTGAGTGCAGTGTCTTTAAGGGTACCATTGGAGGTACTTTTTTTAACTCTTTCCTCCTTTTGCTAATTTAAAGTTGTCATGCTGTTAGTGGAAAAGTAGTGTTGTAATAATTTTAGAATTGACTTTGGTATTCATTAAACGGAATGGAGGGTCTATTGGAAACAACTTTTTTACCTTTTCTAGGTAAAGGTATTTAGACCCCACTTGTTGATTACACGGATTTTTGTTGTTGTTGTTGTACTTAGTAAACTCGAATTACTGTGCGAAGAGTTACAGTTTTTCACTAGGCAAGCTAAGCTTGTAGGAGTAATCTTCTTTTTGTAACAGTAGTGTTCTGTCCTGCTTGTGCTCATCTCGGCTAATTCCACCGGAAGCTTGTAGCAATATTTAGGTCACCAAAATCTCTTAACTAACCTATGGTGGACATCTTTGAGAAATTCCACTTACTTGATTAGCTATTTTCATAATGGGTACTAGTTTAAACCCCTAATCCTCAATTGCCATTATAACTTCTTGTTTATTTTTGGATGCTTTGAGTTGTTGATTTCATTAATTATTGAGGAGGGGTTGGGGTGGGTGGGTTTGTCTAGTTGGTTTGTGGAGGAGGTGAAAACCAACTTTATGCACTTTCCAGTTTCCATACCCCAGTTCTCATCAAATTAGTCCAATGCTCCATGATTTTCATTGTTAAGATTTTCAAAGTAGCAAAAGAGGCAATTATGTTGACTAAACTTCTAGTTTCTGTTCATTTTTTTCCCTCTTCTCTTTGGATTTCTTTGCCCTTCTTAATCTTTAGGAGAACAAGACATGTATTCTTTTGGAGAACAAGAAGCTTAGACGCCTACTTATTGTAGGAGTATTATGCATCATTTGCTAAGCTACTTTAGTGCAAGAATAATGTATCTTCCTCAGGAAGATGTAATCAAAAGTAATGCTTGACTGATTAAATTTTCTTCAATGAAAATATACTGACAAGATTTACTATATAAGCTAGAAAGCCCATATTAAATGACAAGATCAACGAGGGCGTAGGCATCATAAGCATCTCTAATTTTTCGTTCCAGTCAACAACTGCAAAATAAAAAAGATAATTATGTATAAAGATATATTATCTGGAGGAACAGAGATTACGTCCTAAAGTGAATAGTCATGTTCAAAAATCCCTCCAGCATGGTTTATGATTCCAGTTCTTTTTATCAGCTTTACAGGTAATTGAGAAGCAAGTGATGGCAATAATTGGTCCACAGTCCTCTGCAATAGCTCATATGATTTCTTTCATTTCTAATGGTCTTCAAGTTCCTCTTATCTCGTATGCTGCCACTGATCCAACACTGTCTTCCCTCCAGTTCCCATTTTTCCTTCGAACCACACAGAGCGATCAGTACCAAATGGAAGCTGTTGCCGACATTGTCTGCTTTTATGAATGGAAAGAAGTCATTGCTATATATCTGGATGACGACTATGGGAGAAATGGTATAGCTGTGTTAAATGATGCACTTGCTCAGAAAATGTCAAAGATCTCACATAAGCTTCCATTACCTATCAATTATGATATCACTGACATTATGTATGTGCTAAATAAATCGAAACCATTAGGACCTCGTGTTTTTGTTGTGCATATCAATCCTGACTCCCAATTAAGATTCTTCAAAGCAGTCAAGAAGATGAATATGACTGGGAGCAATCATGTGTGGCTTATGACTGATTGGTTTTCTACTACTTTAGATTCTTTCTCCCAGAAAAACAGATCTTATCTAAGCACTCTTGAAGGTGTAGTTAGTCTTCGCCCCTATATTCCACAAACTACCAGGAAAAGGGCTTTTTTGGCTCGCTGGAGAAAGTTGCAGCAGAATGAGCTGGTTCACTCAGGATTGTCTGCATATGGTCTTTATGCTTATGATACCGTGTGGTTAGTAGCACGTTCAATTGATAACCTACTTCAACAGGGAGGCAACATAAGCTTTTCTCTCAGCAATTTGTTAAATGGTACAACAAATGAGAAATTACAGCTTGGAGAACTTAGAGAATTTGATGGTGGAGATCTTCTACTGAATATCTTATCACATACAAACTTCACTGGCTTGACAGGAAAGATTCATTTCAGTGAAGACAGAAATCTTATTGGTAGTGGTTATGAAGTCATTAACATTGCCCAACAAGAAATTCACACAGTTGGCTACTGGTCAAATTTTTCTGGTCTCTCGATTTTACCTCCAAAAGCACTACAAAACAAACAAATAGTTAACAGATTAAATCAGAATCTCAAAATTGTAACTTGGCCTGGTGGGAAGAGCGAAACACCACGTGGTTGGGTTATTGCTAATGACGAAAGACCTTTGAGAATCGGATTTCCAAGAAGAGCAAGTTTTACTGAATTTGTGACATTGAACAGCAGCCACAATGTAGAAGGTTATTGCATAGATCTCTTTTATGAAGCACGGAAGCTTGTACCTTATGATGTTCCTTTCATATTTGAGCCATTTGGTACTGGTCTTGCTAATCCAGATTATGATGCGCTCGTGAATATGGTTGCAACTGATGTGAGTATATTTTGCTAATCTCTCTTTATGTGATTAAATACTTGCCACTTATTTCTTACTATTATTCTCTTCTATATAAGAGAACTTTGCACAGCCATCCACTTATGGCCTTGCTGATGTAAATGACGAATAAATTTCCAAGCCACCACCTATCTCTTTTATAAAGGCATGGAAGTGCAGCTCATTCTTTTGAAGATTGTCTGTAGGTTTTTGATGCAGCCGTTGGAGACATTGCTATTGTCACAAATAGGACAAGGATTGTTGATTTCACTCAGCCTTATGTGTCTACAGGCCTTGTCATAGTAGCCCCCGTTGATAATTCAGAATCAAGTGCTTGGGTTTTCCTCAAACCTTTTACACGGGAAATGTGGGGTGTTACAGCTCTTTCATTTCTTATAATAGCGGTGGTCATTTGGATACTTGAGCATCGCGTCAATGATGATTTTCGTGGTCCTCCAAAGAGACAGATAATAACAATGTTCCTGTGAGTCCCTATGTTTAAGTATTACTACCGATATTTATTTTATCCTTCTATATTCAGTTGTAACAGGTATAGTAATAGAACTGCCTGCACCCTTTCCAACAAGCTCGTATTAACTCTTTAAAATATCATGCAGGTTCAGCTTCTCGACACTTTTCAAAACAAACCGTAAGTATTATTTGGTTTTTCAATTCTACCTTTTATGGATAGATCTTAGTATATGAAAAGAATCAAGCTCAAATTATTGTTTGCCGTATGATTAGCCATCCTTCTATAGCATGCAAGTAACTTTACTTTGTAAATTTCCAGAAGAAAACACCGTAAGCACTCTTGGTCGAATGGTAATGGTGGTTTGGCTATTCTTACTCCTGGTGATCACATCAAGCTATACAGCAAGTTTGACATCGATCCTTACAGTACAGCAACTTTCATCACCGATCACAGGAATTGATAGTTTGATTGCAAGCAACTCGCTTATTGGATATCAAGTTGGGTCATTTGCTTATAGCTATTTGAAAGACATTCTCAACATAGCTCCATCACGATTAAAATCTCTACGCTCCCCAGAAGAATTTGAAATGGTTCTGCGACGAGGCTCAGGAAATGGAGGGGTGATGGCAGTTGTTGATGAACTTCCATACATAGAGTTGTTCCTTCAAAATCGTACTGATTTTGGGATCATTGGCCGACCATTTACTAAGAGCGGATGGGGTTTTGTAAGTGGTCAATTCACATGCACCATTTATTTAGTTCAAAAGATTAACACACCTCCAAGAATGTTGCATAACTTGAACTGGTGCAAATTAGTGAAATTACCTCATATTGACAACCTTGGACTTGGTCATGACTAATTCCATTAGCAACAAAAGGGCCGAGAAAGTAATTCAATTTATAGACCCCTTAGATTCAAAATACCCTTGAAACTTGATCACAAGATAACAAGAAAGTTTGGAAAAATGTCTTAAATTCATGGATGAAAATGTGAATAGACTTCTCATTGCATGGTTATGGTCTAGTTATACTTCTAACTGAAAGTTATTTTGTCTCTTTCAAATGCAGGCGTTCAAAAAGGATTCTCCTCTAGCTACAGACATGTCAACAGCAATCCTCAAACTGGCCGAGAGTGGGAAACTTCAAGAGATACACGAAAAATGGTTTTGCCAATTAGGTTGTTCAACAGATAGGAGAAAAGACTCAGAGCCTAACCAGCTTCACCTGAGCAGCTTCTGGGCACTCTATCTTTTATCTGGTGCTGCCACTCTCTTTGCTTTATTAATCTTCTTACTCAGAAGTATTCGCCAATATATACGATACAAAAGGAAGCATACAGACCTTTCTTCTCCCTCAAACACCAGATGTTCACAGGCGATCTATAGTTTCTTTGACTTTATTGATGAGAAGGAAGAAGCCATCAAAAGAATTTTTGCTCAGCATGATAGTTCTCAAGCTCAAACAAATGGATCTTAATCTTTGCTCAAATAGTTTCTTAGTGAAGTAGAGTATACATGTGACTGAGATTTAGTGATGCTTACTAGTTAGAGATGCTAATATATTACTCACCAACTGTATATGTCTTGTACAAATGGCTGTACTAAATGCTCGATTATAATGTAAAAGCTCAGCTCCTTCCAGAGTTTCTGATACTCCTCTTGTTTCAATTTATGTATCGTAGAAAGTTTTTTGAAATTTGTGGATTTATACATGAATGAGATTTATGGCGTGGTTACAGAAGCATGTCAAGAGTAGAAAGTTATAAGTAACCTTGTTTTCAAACACGGAAAAGTATCATTCTTTCCCTTGCGGACTAACAAGATAATAGTACTACATAAAATGGAACTATACATGATCCAAACTCATGACATGTACAGTCCGTTTTGGCCATCACAGATTGTCTCTCGAACCATGTCATTGTCGAGCCCAAAAGTGCATGTACCATGAGAACTTGTTTTATTCTTTATAAAACTCTTCATTTTCCTCTCCATTGCAATGTGAATTCGCCTAAGGTATCCTGTTGCTTCTTTAGAAGCTTGCCAGACCTTTGTTACCCATCCTCGTCCGCGTGCCCTTCCTCATGGGCATCACACACACCTAAGGGACTGATTAGCATCCTTGTTGAGGTTTGTTCACCATCGTATTAAGGTCGTGCATGTCAGGCTTTGATATCATATTTATTACACTCAATCTTATGGTACATATTGTCCGCTTTGGCTCAACAGGCGTCACAAATTTGTCCCTTAGGCTATGCATAATTGAGCCGAAAGCGCGCGTACCATGTGAATTTAGGTCATGTCATATAATGATCTCCGTATTACTCTCTCATTTCAATGTAGGATTAGCCTAAGGTGTCATTTGTCCCCCTTCTCAGAAGTTTGCTAGCCTAAAAACCTCAGTCCTTTGTGCCCATCCTCATCAGCCCGCCCTTAGTCATGGGCATCACACACACCCTCCCTCAGGGATTTTGCGTACTCATTGAGGTCTGCCTCACTACCATATTAAAGGAGTGTCAAGCTTTGATATCATATTTATCAGAATCCAAGCTCATGACACGTAATTGTACGATTAGGCCCAATAAGCCTCGAAGGTTTGTTCCTTGGATTATGCTATCATCACTTGTAGAAGTATGCTTACAATGTGAATATCTTATAAAACTTCTCATTTTTTTCTCTCATCCGGTTGAGAAATTCATCAAATATATCATGTGCACCCCTTTATCAGAAGCTTATCATCCTAAAACCTACCCATCCTTCTCTATGACTACCTTCGTCCTCCCGCCCTCCGTCATGGGCGTCATAATAAATGCCTTGCTTTTGATCAACTTGTTTATGATGAATCATGTTTTCACAACTGATCCCAACGAACAAGGAGGCACGTTCTAATTGATTTCACCTACCAATATTTATATCACATGCATTTCCAAAAAATCATCAAAAGGTTAGGTGAAACAAACTTGTTCTAGTAATTACTCATGCACTATTACTTCTCCGTTAAAAGTAAAACTAGCTGTGCACACAAGTTAGAGTAATAGATACTTACTCTCTCGATTCATCTTTACTTATCTGTTATACTTTAGAACAATATTTGTCCACTTTATAAAATCTATGAATAATTTACCTGTTTTATCCATTTCAATTTTAATATTAAATACGACTTATTATCTAATACATTTTTTAAAATATTAAATTTATTATATTCACAAGGTAATATAAAAAATCACCCTTATCATATGCTGCAAATCTCTGTGCCAATAAAAAAATGAACAAGCAAATACTTCCTCCATTTCTTTTTAGCTATCATGTTTCACTTTTTAAGTATCAATTTGACTAATATTCAAATTAAAATTAAATTAAATTAATATTTTTAAATTAAAATTTGAATATTCAAAATTTATACAAAATATACTTTTAGGTTGCAATATTTTTTATATCAATATGATAAAAAAATACATCTTATAATATTATTTTAAATTTATATTATTCGATTCTAAAAAAAAATTAATGGTGATAAAAAAAAAATAAACGAAAGAAGACGAAGACTAAAAGTTGACTAGGACTCTAGGACAAATACGTAGCCCAGGTGCTGATATTTCGTTGTCATAAGTCATAATAATGCTGGAGAGATGGAAAGAGTAAACTTCAACTTGGCTATTAATAATAGAGCCACATGGGGCCAAATATGATGATGTAACTATATATCTGTATGACTTTTAGTCCCTAGCTTATTGTAAGAATGTTATATTCCTTTTTTTCTATTATTTATAAACAATAGAAAATATTTTAAAGAATTTGATATATTTTGGTCAAAGGCATGGTGTAGTTAGTTTATAGCAGTTTTTCACCAAGTCGGGGGAAATAAGGAGAGATTAATACATAAAATACAACAATAATCTTAGTTTAGTGTTAAATCAAGAGATTAAATTTATTGTACTTAGTCACATTGAGATTTTCAATTTATTATTAATAAGAAAATCCACTAGACACTTTGTCTAGATGTCTAGTGATATAAATTGGGGAAAAAAAAAAGGTCAAGAGACATGATCAACCAATTAGATCTTTCATAATAGAATGATATGTATTTAAAATGGCTAAATACATATATAGGCCCCTTAACTATTCTGACTTTTTTCATATAGGTACCTCAATTAAGCCATGTACCTATTGAACCTTTTACTCCTTCACAAATGATTTGAATTGAGCACAAATGTCCTACGTGACACTTTTTCAATGCCTGCATTTTTTAAATCTTGAACATATGAATTGCACCTTTCATGACGTGGAAATTATCACCAATCATAAAATTTCATGTCATTAAAGAAAAAAAGTTTCATAAAATTTCATGTCATTAAAGAAAAAAAGTTTAAAAAAATAAAAATAGAAGTAAATTGCTTTTTGTGTCTTCTTCCTCCTCTATATATTTTATATCTTTTCCACCATTGAAACCTAGCTAATAACATAATCAATTTCTTTTTTAACCCTCTTCTTCCATCATCATTCATCTTTTTTCTTACATTAATTCTATTATTTTTTTTGTCTCTTTTAATTTTTTCACTTTTCAAATATAATTTTTAATGAGAAGAAAAAAAAGAGGACCTCTTACCCAACATCCATTAGAGAAAAATTCGAAAGTATGTAAGATATTATTAGCAGTAAAAATTTGATATATATATAGAGAGAGAGAGATAATTCATAAATGACCTCTGTCAAGCCAGCTTTATAGTTTAGTAATATATATAGATAATTCATAAATGACCATTGATTTCTGTAATCCAATTAAAATTCTTGAACTGACAAGAATGAACTGTAACATTTGAAAATTCTAATATAAGGAGCTTCAAATTCGACATGCATCAAACATTATGAACCATTGATAGTTCACCAAAAGAGTTTCAAGGAGTCCTCAATTTTCTCACTTCTGTTTGAACCAAGAGAAAAAACACAGGCAATATTAAATGAAAAGATCTTAATGATGGTTCAACCTAAGCAAAACATGGCCAT
Source organism: Capsicum baccatum var. pendulum (assembly GCA_030864225.1). Classification (NCBI taxonomy): domain Eukaryota; kingdom Viridiplantae; phylum Streptophyta; class Magnoliopsida; order Solanales; family Solanaceae; genus Capsicum; species Capsicum baccatum. Next base: position 230,740,049 of record CM061556.1, read on the forward strand.
CCAAGGGTTTTGATCTTTCGAATGAAGTTGTACTCAAGACAAATCATGCTAACATATTTTCCCTTAAAGAGAACACTACAACAACAACAATTTTAAAGATTTTATAAAATGAAAATTAATATCGACCAGCTCAACTTCAAATACCAGCCACAAAGACCTTTAGATCCATTCCGATGGAAGAAAAAAAAAGGAACCACTATTCAATTATGGATGGTTAACCACGAATTTGGAAAACATGAATTCATTAGGCAAGGGAGATTCAAAGGATTTGGCCAATCGGTGCATCCTATTTAAGAATGTGATTTTACCATTCTTAAATTTTACCATCTATGGTTGATGAAATTTCACCACCATCGCCATCACCTTAATAACTCCATTGCTTCAAGAATGTAATTTTCTAAGAAGAATTCAAGCTTAAAGAATGTAATTTTTATTTCGAAGGTATTAATATTCACCATGGAAGACAGTGCCATGGCTGCTCCAATCTCTCTCTCTTTTTCTTAATTCTTTATAGGCGGCTTTTTTTTTATTGATTGTCTTTTTCTTTTTAATTTTGGATTAATTATGGCTTCTCACTCTCCAAGTGGAGAGTGCACTACACATGCCATGTCACATCAACAATTGTGCTCAATTGAAACAATTTGTAAAGAAGTAAAGGGTTCAATAGGTACATGACTTAATTGAGATGCCTATACGAACAAAGTGAAATAGTTAAGGGATTTGTATATGTATTCTTCCATTTAAAATCAACCTACCTAAATGAGTCTAGTTTATATCATTTCTTTATAAAACTCTTCATTTTCCTCTCCATTGCAATGTGAATTCGCCTAAGATATCCTGTTGCTTCTTTAGAAGCTTGCCAGACCTTTGATAACCATCCTCGTCCGCGCGCCCTTCCTCATGGGCATCACACACACCTAAGGGACTGATTAGCATCCTTGCTGAGGTTTGTTCTCTTCCTCATGGGCATCACACACACCTAAGGGACTGATTAGCATCCTTGTTGAGGTTTGTTCGCCATCGTATTAAGGCCGTGCATGTCAGGCTTTGATATCATATTTATTACACTCAATCTTATGGTACATATTGTCCGCTTTGGCTCAACAGGCGTCACAAATTTATCCCTTAGGCTATGCATAATTGAACCGAAAGCGCGCGTACCATGTGAATTTGGGTCATGTCGTATAATGATCTCCGTATTACTCTCTCATTTCAATGTAGGATTAGCCTAAGGTGTCATTTGTCCCCCTTCTCAGAAGTTTGCTAGCCTAAAAACCTCAGTCCTTCTTTGTGCCCATCCTCATCAGCCCGCCCTTAGTCATGGGCGTCACACACACCCTCCCTCAGGGATTTTGCGTACTCATTGAGGTCTTCCTCACTACCATATTAAAGGAGTATCAAGCTTTGATATCATATTTATCAGAATCCAAGCTCATGACACGTAGTTGTACGATTAGGCCCAATAAGCCTCGAAGGTTTGTTCCTTGGATTATGCTACCATCACTTCTAGAAGTACGCTTACAATGTAAATATCTTATAAAACTTCTCATTTTTTTCTCTCATCCGGTTGTGAAATTCGTCAAATATATCATGTGCACCCCTTTATCAGAAGCTTATCAACCTAAAATCTACCCATCCTTCTCTATGACTACCTTCGTCCTCCCGCCCTCCGTCATGGGTGTCATAATAAATGCCTTGCTTTTGATCAACTGGTTTATGATAAGTCATGTTTTCACAACTGATCCCAACGAACAAGGAGGCACGTTCTAATTGATTTCACCAACCAATATTTATGTCATGCATTTCCAAAAAATCATCAAAAGGTTAGGTGAAACAAATTTGTTCTAGTAATTACTCATGCACTTTTACTTCTCCGTTAAAAGTAAGACTAGCTGTGCACACAAGTTAAGAGTAATAGATACTTACTCTCTCAATTCATATTTACTTATCTGATATTCTATTTTAGAACAATATTTGTCCACTTTATAAAATTTATGAATAATTTATCTGTTTCTATCCATTTCAATTTTAATATTAAATACGACTTATTATCTAATACAACAACAACAACAACAAACTCAGTGTATTCCCACCTAGTGGGGTCTGGGGGGGGTAAGATGTACGCAGTCCATACCTCTACCTCTGAAGAAGTAGAAAGGCTGTTTCCGATAGACCCCCGGCTCAAGACAGTCGCCACACAAATATAAATATAAATATAAATATAAATATAAATATAGATATAAATATAAAGTAACGCATGGTAGTAGGAAACATCGGGAAGCACTCAGATACATAATAAAACATGGAACACCGAAATCGTAACAAGAAGAAGAATAGGAATAGGAATAAAAATAAGAGTAGGAAGAGTAACAGGAATAATCCCCCACTCCCTACCCTTGCGCCCCCAAACTGGCCCTAGTCTTCTGCCCTAGTCCTCGCCCTCCAGACCTTCCTATCTAGGGTCATGTCCTCGGTGAGCTGTAACTGCTCCATGTCCCGTCTAATCACCTCTCCCCAGTACTTCTTCGGCCTACCCCTACCCCGCCTAAAACCATCCAACGCTAGCCTCTCACACCTACGGACCGGGGCATCCATGTCCCTCCTCTTCACGTGTCCAAACCAACTCAATCGGACTTCCCGCATCTTGCACTCCACTGGAGCCACCCCAACCTTCTCCCTGATAGTCTCATTCCTAACTCTGTCCCCTCTAGTCATCCCACACATCCAGCGCAACATTCGCATTTCCGCCACCTTCATTTTTTGGATGTGGGAGTTCTTAACTGGCCAACACTCCGCTCCATACAACATGGCCGGACGGACTACCATCCTGTAGAATTTGCCTTTAAGCTTGGGCGGCACCTTCTTATCACACAACACCCCCGACGCGAGCTTCCACTTCAACCATCCCGCCCCAATATTATATTCACAAGATAATATAAAAAATCACCCTTATCATATGCTGCTTCAAATCTCTGTGCCAATAGAAAAATGGACAAGCAAATACTCCCTCCATTTCTTTTTAGCTATCATATTTCACTTTTCAAGTGTCAATTTGACTAATATTCAAATTAAAATTAAATTAGATTAAATTAATTTAATATTTTAAATTAAATTTAGATATTTAAAATTTATACAAAATATACTTTTAGGTTGCAATATTTTTTATATCAATGTGATAAAAAAATGCATCTTATAATATTATTTTAAATTTATATTATTCGACTCTAAAAAAAATTAATGGTGATAAAAAAAAAAAAACGAAAGAAGACGAAGACTAAAAGTTGACTAGGACTCAAGGACAAATACGTAGCCCAGGTACTGATATTTCGTTGTCATAAATCATAATAATGCTGGAGAGATGGAGAGACGGAGAGAGTAAACTTCAACCTGGCTACTAATAATCGAGCCACATGGGGCCAAATATGATGATGTAACTATATATCTGTTTGACTTTTAGTCCCTAGCTTATTGTAAGAATGTTATATTCCTTTTTTTCTATTATTTATAAACAATAGAAAATATTTTAAAGAATTTGATATATTTTGGTCAAAGGCATGGTGTAGTTAGTTTATAGCAGTTTTTCACCAAGTCGGGGGAAATAAGGAGAGATTAATACATAAAATACAACAAGAATCTTAGTTTAGTGTTAAATCAAGAGATTAAATTTATTGTACTTGGTCACATTGAGATTTTCAAGTTATTATTAATAAGAAAATCCACTAGACACTTTGTCTAGATGTCTAGTGATATAAATTGGAAAAAAAAAAAGGTCAAGAGACATGATCAACCAATTAGATCTTTCATAATACAATGATATGTATTTAAAATGGCCCCCTCAACTATTCGACTTTTTTCATATAGACACCTCAATTAAGTCATGTACCTATTGAACCCTTTATTCCTTCATAAATGGTTTCAATTGAGCACAAATGTCCTACGTGACACTTTTTCAATGCCTGCATTTTTTAAATCTTGAACATATGAATTGCACCAATCATAAAATTTCATGTCATTAAAGAAAAAAAGATTAAAAAAATAAAAATAGAAGTAAATTGCTTTTTGTGTCTTCTTCCTCCTTTATATATTTTATATCTTTTCCACCATTGAAACCTAGCTAATAACGTAATCAATTTCTTTTTTACCCTCTTCTTTCATCATCATTCATCTTTTTTCTTACATTAATTTTATTATTATTTTTTTGTCTCTTTAATTTTTTCACTTTTCAAATATAATTTTTAGTGAGAAGAAAAAAAGAGGACCTCTTACCCAACATCCATTAGAGAAAAATTCGAAAGTATGTAAGATATTATTAGCAGTAAAAATTTGATATATATAGAGATAATTCATAAATGACCTCTGCCAAGCCAGCTTTATAGTTTAGTAATATATATAGATAATTCATAAATAATCATTGATTTCTGTAATCCAATTAAAATTCTTGAACTGACAAGAATGAACTGTAACATTCGAAAATTCTAACATAAGGAGCTTCAAATTCGACATGCATCAAACATTATGAACCATTGATAGTTCACCAAAAGAGTTTCAAAGAGTCCTCCATTTTCTCACTTTTGTTTGAACCAAGAGAAAAAACACAGGCAATATAAAATGAAAAGATCTTAATGATGGTTCAGCCTAAGCAAAACATGACCATCCAAGGGTTTTGATCTTTCGAATGAAGTTGTACTCAAGACTAATCATGCTAACATGTTTTCCCTTAAAGAGAACACTACAACAACAACAATTTTAAAGATTTTACAAAATTAAAATTAATATCGACCAGCTCAATTTCAAATACCAGCCACAAAAACCTTTAGATCCATTCCAGTGGAAGAAAAAAAAAAGAGCCACTATTCAATTATGGATGGTTAATCACGAATTTGAAAAACATGAATTCATTAGGCAAGGAAGATTCAAAGAATTTGGCCAATCAGTGAAAATTCGTAAATTGCTTGGAAAAAGATTATTTTGGTTTCTAAATTTCTTTTCTCTATCAAGCAAGTCAACGTCCTATTTAAGAATGTGATTTTACCATTCTTAAATTTTACCATCTATGTTTGATGAAATTCCACCACCATCACCATCACTTTAATAACTCCATTTCTTCAAGAATGTGATTTTTTAAGAAGAATTCAAGCTTAAAGAATGTAATTTTTATTTCGAAGGTATAAATATTCACCATGGAAGACAGTGTCATGGCTGCTCCAATCTCTTTCTCTTTTTTTCTTAATCTTTATATGCGGCTTTTTTTTTTTATTGGTTGTCTTTTTCTTTTTAATTTTGGATTAATTATGGCTTCTCACTCTCCACTTGGAGAGTGCACTACATATGTCATGTCACATCAAATAATTTGTAAAGGAGTAAAGGGTTCAATAGGTACATGACTTAATTGAGGTACCTATACGAACAAAGTGAAATAGTTGGATTTGTATATGTATTCTTCCATTTAAAATCAACCTACCTAAATGAGTCTAGTTTATATCATTTCTTGAAATTTTATTATGTGTGAGATATGCCACATCATAAGTGTATGAGGATTTTATTATTTGACAAATATATTATGGATCCCACTTTATTTTAATTTCTTCTTTCTTTTCACCGATCATTCACTCTTCTCATACCTTGACTGCAACCCTCACCGCTCCCTCCAACCCAAACATAATCTTTATTTGATTAATTTTTTTTTATTTGACTGCACACATTTAAATCACACAATAAAGCACAGGGGAAGAATTAGTAATGTTTTGTAATTCATAATGTAATTAATTAAGATAATTATGAAAAAGATTAAGAGCAAAAATAAAAAGAAAAATATAAACTTATTTTTTTAATTGTTAATTTATATCTGAGAAAGAATAAGGTTCATTAAAGTAACTTTTATGTTACTTAACATGCAATTGAAAATGTGCATGATAACTTGACCATCTTATTAAAAATATCCTTAATAACTTGATCATTATACTAAAAATATTTGTTTTAATTTACTTGGCTAATTTATGAAATTAAGAGAAATTTATCATGATTTTTCAATGTAAAAAAAAGGTATTTTTTTGCAATGAAGTTCCCACTATACACAGGATTCGAAGAAAGATTTCACCACAAGGATGTATTTACATAACTTTATTTTAAATTTCTATCGGGTGATATTTCCAAGGCTTGAAGCCTTGAACCCGTGACCTACTCATCACATGACAACAACTTTATCAGTTGCTTCAAAAATTTCTTCTGTTTTTCTAATACAATTTTTATTATTAAATGACTACATATAATATTTAATTTATAAATATAAATATAATTAATAAGATTAATTTAATAAAATAAATTTTTGATAAAAGTTTGTTAAAATAAATGTCAAGTAAATAAAAATTTAAATAAGGGAGTATTTAAAACCAAAATCCATAACCAAAAAATTGATCTAAAAATCAGACGGTAATTTTTTTTTAAAGAAAATAATAAAAGTAAATAAATGGAGAAATGAAAGTAGGATGAGGAGGGCATAAGTACGCAGTAGGATGATAGAGACAATAGAAAGTGGGACCCATATAATTTTTTATATAAAAAAGATATCCTCATATGCCAGGTAATAGTTGTGTCTCACTCGCCATAAAAATTTTCATTTCTTCAATAGTAGGGGTAATAATTCTTCAGAGTTGGATCCACGTGGGCAATTGGCCGATACATGACTTAAAAATAGTACTAGTTGAATTGGCAAAATGAGTGTCCTCCATTTTAACAATCATGGAGCATTTGTTATGTCTACCAAGTACCAACCAATGGTTATAATGATATAAAGAGAAAATAGTCAAAAGCTTTCAGCCTTCCCCTAAATTTCAACAATATATTTATACTTTACGATCCTATGACTTTCCTAAATTATTTTAAAATAAAATTATTATTTCCTAAAAACCTGACAATCAGTTATTTTAAATAAGTTGTGATGCACACGTCAATAATATTTTGACACATATTTTTTTATTTAACATTATTTTTTATTTACTTTCTTTTTCATTTTTATCACTTTTTATCATTTTTCACTATTATTTTTTCACCATTAACTTTTCATCTCTTTTTCTTTTCAAACTTTATTATTCCTACTTCTATGCAAATAATTTTTCGACGATCTTGACGTGGAAAATAATGAAAAATATCGAATTTGAAATTTCCAACAATCTTGAATTTGAAAATAATAAACAACATCAAATTTGAAAATTTTCGACAACCTTGAAGTGAGAAATAATGACCATATAATTATTAAATTTCCGATGATCTTAAATCCGGAAACAACGAACAATATCAATTTAAAAATTTTCAACGACCTTGAAGCCGGAAACAATGAATAATACAAAATTTAAAATTTTCAATGACCTTAAAGTCGAAAATAATAGAGAATTTTAAAATTTTCGACGGCCTTGAAGTCGGAAATAATGATTAATACCCATTATAAAATTTATGACGACCTTGAAGTCGGAAATAATGGACAATATCGATTTTGAAATTTTCGATTCTTGAAGTCGGAAAATAATAAACAACATCGAATTTAAAATTTTCGACAACCTTGAAGTGGGAAACAATGAACAATATCAATTTTTAAAATTCCGACGATCTTAAATTCTGAAACAACGAAGAATATCAATTTCAAAATTTTCGACGACCTTGAAGCCGGAAACAACGAACAATACCGAATTTAAAATTTTCAATAACGTTAAAGTCGGAAACAATAGAGAATTTTAAAATTTTCACAGACCTTCAAGTCGGAAACAATGGACAATACCCATTTTAAAATTTACAATGACTTTGAAGTTGTAAATAATGGACAATATCGATTTTAAAATTTCAGACAATCTTGAAGTTGGAAACAATGAACAATACCCATTTTGAAATTTTCGACGAATTTGAAGTCAAAATCAATTGATTTTGTGCTTGGAGATGAGGAAAATGATAAATTAATTTTGAATGTGATTGATGAGAAAAAGAAGAAAGAAAATGAATAAAAAAAAAGAATAATTAAAAATGAATAAAGAAAATAAAGAAATATTAAAAATAATTTTTAATAAAAAAATTCGTTCTCACTCTCTCTAAAGAGAGTGAAACACACTCTCTTGCCATGCCAGCGTTCAGGGAGGTAATAATTCCACTTTAAAACAGTTCACGGGGATCATAGAAACCCCGCAAAGTATAAGTGTGTAGTTGAGATTTCGACTAAAGGTTAAAGATTAGTACTAGTGTGTAGTTGAAATTTTGACTAAAGGTTAGGGTTGATAGAGCATTTTCTCATGATATAAATAAAAGAAACAAATTTAGAAACATAAAGGAATATCCAAGGAAAAAGGATATGAGTTTTCTCTTTTAAAACAGAAAGGAAAAAAAAAGGATAATGAGTTATGACAAGGGTAATTCAAATTGTGCATCTCCCACATTTTCTTTTTTCCTTCTTCAAAAGATTATTTTTTATTTCGAGGAAGAGTACGATCAGAGGCGGATGGAGTTTATTGTTATTGATTCGCATTTGAATAAGGAATGAATTGGATATAAGCGAAGAAAAAATAAATAAAATATAATATTTAATACAGATAAGAAAATTGGTTTATTTGCACCTGGCAATATTTTTTATCTACACAAATTAGAATTAGGTGAAGGTGTTTTATTGGTTAATACTTATTAGTGTCTTCAGGTGAGAGGCAGGACTAGTGTACGAACAAAATCGTGCCCACGTGCTTCGTAGAATACTTAATTTGCCCATGCATCTTGACAAGCTCTTATTAAATGTTTGATGTTGTCACAATTCACATAGAAAAAACAACAACTTTATATTATATCTAACAAATGTAATTGTCTAGGTGTAAACACATTTTAAAATTCTTAAAGTCAACTTAAAGTAGGTGTAAACAATCTTTTATATATATATATATATATATATATATATATATATATATATATATATATATATATACTAGAGTAGCATCACCATGTCAGCACAGGCCCAACATTAAGATATTTTAATTATATACGATAAGTTAGATTAATGTCAATCTGAATTATAAAATATGAATACACAAAACATATTAACTACTTGACGAAATTTTTCAAAGAGTCAAATTATTTCACAAGATAATTATGTATAACTTACTCATATAAATAACAAATTCGATGCATTTTGAAGTTCAGATCTTTAATCATATGACTAAGATTTGATACATTAAGTATAAAATATGAGATTAAAATTGATACATAAGACTCGACACCTGTTGTATAAAATAGAGAATAATTATTGAAAAATATAAAGAGTTATCCAGTCATTGCAATTTATATCACATGTGAGTTGCAATTAATAGCCCTAATTGCAATGTATTCCCCTACTAAGCCGACATAAAAATCCTTTGTTTTCATTTCTCATTTTCTTTTATTTGTCGACTTGTTCTTTGAAGTTAATTAAACTAATATTTTAAATTTAAATTTTAAGTATTTTGAAAATTATAAAAAAAAAATTATAAGTTACCATCTGTCATATTAATTTAAGTTGACTTTGAAAATACGATAAAACATATTTCTTTAAATGTTTTTTCGAATTTTGATTTTGTATATGTTCCTTCATTGAAACGTAGGAGTCATTTGTTAGAGTGTATAAAAATAATTTTGAATAGAATGTATTAGTAATGTTTGCATTAATAATACTTGTGTTAGTAATGCTGGTATTATTTATGCTAACATTATTTCTTATACACTATTTGATGTGATATATTAGAAGTTGTCTTTTCAATGTTGATATATTTAAACAAAAGCTTTTTTTTAAAAAAGGATTGCATGTACATTCTAATATTCATCCGGGATCAAGCACGAGTTCAATATATGTTATTTTTGTCTCAATTTATGTGATACAAATACAATTTAGATAATCAATCATACTTTTAATATGTATTTAGATAATTTAAGTTATTAAATATTGTAATTTATAGTATTTTTATTTAATTTTCAAATAATATACATTACTTTTCTTGTCCAAACTTTTGTGGCATTGATAGTCAATTATATTTTTAAAATAATTTAAATTTTTAATTATTGTGATTTATAATACTTTTCTTCTATTCCAATTTAAGTGATACTAATATAATTTTGAGAGTCGACCAAATATTTTATAATTTAAAATTTTTTAACTTGTTAATTATTGTAACTTATAGTATTTTTTATATTTTTTTTTGAAATATATAACAAATTAAATTATTTTTAGATATTTTAAGCTGTTAACTATTATTATTTATAATACTTTTTATGAATAATATATGTTACTCTCCTTGTCCAGAGTGTTGTGTCATTGATACCCAATTATATTTTTTAAAAATAATTTAAATTTTTAATTATTGTGCTTTATAATATTTCTTCGATTTAAATATAAGTGGTACAATACTTATATGACCATAACAATTAATTAGGAATGATATAGTAAAATAACGATTGATCAACGAAGCATAAGTGTCTTAAATGACTTACAACGACTAATTAGAAGTGACATAACAAAATTGCTATAAAAATAATATCCGTAAAAAAAATTTAAGTGAATCTCATATAAGATGTCAAGTTAATTTAAAACATCAAGAGTTAGTTTGTCATTTTTATATCTATTTTACCTTTTTATTAAGTATTATTAATATTTTAATTTTTAAATGACTTATATTATTAATTTTTTAATTTTTAAATGACTTATATTATTAATTTTTTAATTTTTAAATAACTTATAATAATTATTTAGAGGTGATATTTAGTAAAACTATGGTTGAAGCAGCTGAAGCAAACATGTCATAAATGTCTATTTTACTTTTTTTAGTTAAATATTATTAATTTTTTAATACATAAATGACTTATAATAATTACTTAGGGGTGATATAGTAAAATCGCGATTGAAGAAGCTAAAACAGACATGTCATAAATGTTTATTTTACCTTTTTTTATTAAATATTACTAATTTTTAATATATAAATAACTTATAATAATTAATTAAGGGTGATATAATAAAATCACAGATTGGATATTAATAAATTTTCAATTTATGAATGATGAATAATAATTAAATTACAAATGATATAGGTAAATTACGATTGAAGCAGACATGTCATAAATGTCTATTTTATTTTTTATTAAATATTATTAATTTTTTAATATATAAATGACTTATTATAATAATTAATCAATGGTGATATAGGAATGTTGGTAAATTTTTAAAAATCAAAGAAACACTAATTATTAGGTTTATTTAGCTAAAATCATAATTCGGTAGGTTTAAGATAAATCAAGAAAATATCGAATTAATCAAATAAGTTATATGAGTAAAATACATTTTATATATAGTTTATTTTTTAAAATAAAATATTAAAACTTTTGCTTTGAGCCACTTGTGATGACATTATGATAAATTTTTTACATGACATTTTCTATAATTATTGAGAAAAGTGTAGATTTTGTTTTAAAACTTTTGATAAGTCCACAAAAAGAAGTACAAAAACTTTTCAATCTTAGCTTATAATTTTTTTTTAAAGACCTTAATACCCTTATTTTTTTTAATTTAATGTCAAATAGCTGATATGCTGAAATTACTCTTTAAATCCAATTTTTTAAAAGTTATCCATGGCAGTGTTCAGAAATAGTCCCAAGACTATTTAGCAGTAAAAAAGTACGGAGTACTTGTACTTGGCTGTTTAATAATATCTCCCACCAAAAATTATGTTTGCTTAAATGGCAAATAATTGAGACGCCAAATATTTACAAGAAAATCTAATCCTAGTTGTAAAAACAGTATTTTCTGGAGGATAGAAATTATTGAAAAAAATTGTGGATAAAAAATACTTGATCACGAAAATTGTTGGAAATTCTTAATTGAACGTTTGAGGCGTGTCAAATGTTGGGTTCGAAATTGAGAGGGCGTCATGTGGAATCTCATAGTTTGCAAACCATAGAGATGATAATGTAGATGACAAACAAAAAAAAGACAGCCCAGTGCACTAAAGCTACCGCTTTGCGCGACGTCTGAGAAAGGGCCCCACTACAAGGGTGTATCGTACGTAGCCCTACCTTGCATTTCTGCTAGAGGCTGTTTCTAAGGCTTGAACCCGTGACCTCCTGATCACATGGCAGCAACTTTACCAATTACTCCGAGGCTCCCCTTCTGACGACAAATAAAATTATAATAAAAAAATATATTATTGATATTATTTGGCCAATTGGCCTATACATGAAAATTAATATTAAAGAAAACATAGACTGTTGGGGGAAAATCTTCCTCTAAACAAAGACTCTTTAATAACTATATTGTGGATGCTATTATGTTATGGTATGAGAAGAGAATCTTCTATTTACAGATATCCAAAATCTTTCCTCAAAGAAAGAGGTTTGTCAAATACCGAAAAACTTTATATTTTCCTTTAAGAAAAAATAAAAGTAATTATGATACTATTTTTATTTTCCTTCAATAAAAAATCAAAATTCAATTTTAGTAAGAAAATCAGGGCAAAAATTCTAACAAATCTCCCATTTTTAGTTTGATTTTCTTCACTTGATTCGTCTTCTTCACATCTTTGATCTTTATTCTTCATATAGTCTTCATTGCTACTGCTTGACTTGCTTAAAAATGGAGCTTTTGGATTAAAAATATATGAGCCCTTTGTAGGGTTAAAAATGAGCTTTATTTTTAAATATGTAATATCAGGATTGTTGAAAATATGATAGACAATCGTTTCCACATGTAGCTTTTGGACATATATCTTCATCATTATCAAATTGGTTGCAACTTTGATTTTAACCGTAGGCTTTGATACCACTTGTTAGGTTCGAAATCGAGAGGGTTCATGCGTAAGCTCGTAGTTTGCAAACCATAAAGATGATAATGCAGACGACAAATAAAACTATAGTAAAAATATATTATTGATATTATTTGGTCAATTGGCCTACACATGAAAATTAATATTAAAGAAAACATAGACTATTGGGAGAAAATTTCCCCCTAAATAAAAACTGTTTAATGACTATATTGTGGATGCTATTGTGTTATGACATGAGAAGGGGATCTTTTATTTATAGATGTCCAAAACCTTTTGAGAAGTTTGCCAACTATGAAAAAGTTTTATATTTTCCTTTAAGAAAAAATAAAAGTAATTATGGTACTATTTTTATTTTCCTTCAATAGAAAATTAAAACTCAATTTTGATAAGAAAATCAGGGCAAAAATCCTAAAATCAAAGACATTATTCTTAAAAATATTTCGTTAGGTATAGATGCATCCCTCGAAATTTAACAACTCTTTCTAGTCATGAAACCTAACAGAGATTCATATTAGCAAAAAAATTATCATAAGGAAGGAGGGAATTTTCTTGATTCTTAGTCACTTACAAGAGAACTATGTGAGTATATGAAGAAATGTAAGCATTGACCACCGAATTAGGGACCAGGTCCTTATACACTTTCACAGTAAATGTAAATAATGATCACAGATGAGTGCAAAAAATAAAGAACACAATATGTTTACATGAAAATCTCTTTATTCAAGGGACTAAAATCAAGACCTACCTTGTAGGATTTCTCAATCGCTTCACTATCTTCAAGCAACGTTGAATACAGACACCGTAGTTGCAAAGATTAAACTCTTGATCCTTAGACATCTTGTCAGACTCTGTTACAGGACTTTCCTTAGCAATAACTCTACTGCTACAAACTAAGACAACCAACTCTAATCGACTTAGTGCATAGACAAACTCTAGTCTTAGAATGACAACTAACTCTAGCTGACATAGTCATTAACCAGTGAAAGATCATTACAAGAATACCTAAAACAACTTTCCTAGAAGGGGTAGGTTTTCTCCTTAATAACAAGATACAAAGACTCAAGAATAACAAAAACTAAAAGTAAATCAAGTTTTGGCGAGCAGGTCCCTGTTGCAAGTAAGATTTTGATTGTGAAGAGTCGTCACTTAGCTAGTAGCTAAGCAATTTTTATATGTTGAAATCTAGGTTTTCATTTTTCATCACTTAGCATATATATGACATATGAAAACCTTGGACTATTCTCATTGGTTGCAGTGAAAAGGCTGAAACGCCTTAGCCACTATGCCTGCAATTTTTTTGTCAAAAAAACACATACAACTGTAATGTTGACCACAGAGAAGTGTATGCACGATCGAACCTGATCCCTCGAGGTTAGTACTCATCATAAGATTCACAATGCATCTTTGTAGGGATCAGGTGCCACGACCCTAACTAATGCCTGGCTATGACGGGTATCTCAAGTCCACTAAGGACCAGATATCACCCCCTGCACCTAGCCAAACAGAACACAATACCCCAACGTCGGATGAATTTCAAATATATAACAAGATAACATAAGATAAGCTCAAAATATTTAAGATATGTCTATGACTGATAATCGCTAACCGATAAAAAACAACCAACCAACATCACCCAAGTCCACAGTAATCCACAAAGCCTTCTAACAAAATTGAAATCAATAAAGTGGACATGCCCCCGACCTGACAATGACGATGACAATGTTAATGATAATGTGAACTCTCAATTCTAATCTACAAAATGAAAACCGGTGAAATATCTAAGTCTTTCGGATAATAGAGCTCACCACTTCGCCATCAACGACCAACAAACGAAGCTGATCCACCTAACACTGTACAAGAAAAGTAAAAGTATCTCCAGTGCCTGCATCGCGTGGGGATACAACATCCGGAGACGGTTAGTGGGTTGACCACTAACATGTAACTCAAGGATAGGGGATAAAATAAAATAAAGCCAATTCAAATCCATGTGAACATCATCATATACATACATAAATAATACGCCGAAAGGGGAACAAGGCTTAAGACGCACTTTAAAACTTTAGCCTGGATTGTGTAGCTCAAGCGTCATAACATAAGAAGGCACCCACGGCTACATGGGACCTTCTCCCTCCCAGCTAGAAAGTCCCCAGTGCGTGTAGCCACATGAATCAGATAATGTATAGATGCACCATGGGGGACTCGAATCTCCCGGTATACTAAGGCGACTGAATTACCCAATCATGTAATATAATATGGGGGACTTAAACCTCCCAATTATATAATATAATAATGAGGAGGAGTAGAACCACCCGATCATTTAGATCTCCGCATCGACAATTGCGGTTTCCAGTATTAGTCCCTCGGGACCTCCACTTTCATGACTCAGCTACACAACCCTCATTAAAGCTCAGTTAAGGCCATTTATCACACATTCCCATTCGTTGAACCATAATATATTTAGGCATACACTGTTGGTATCGTCATGCCAACTACACTTGCAAGGTAACATCAACATGCCAAATCAATTATCATCACTTGGAGAAATCATAACCCCCTTGGTTCAATTATATATTAGCTTGGGGAATTACACAACTCCATAAAGATCAATTCAAAATCATTATGCTTAGTTAACCTTTCACAATATGAAATAGTTCAAGGGTAGTTTAATGTGCATACTTTTCATATTCAAAATAAATTTCACAATATGGGGTTGAGTTTATTACCGCTTCATTTTTCAAAATTCAAAAATTGGGGGAAATCACAATCCTCTAATTCATTTGCCATACCCATGCATCTTACAAGTTCAAAATACTTAATAAAGCATGAACAATCATGTACAAACCATGGGAAACATTGTTTAAAAACAAACAATCAAAATCCTCAACCTATGTTCTAAAACCAATATCAAAACCATATGAATAACACTTTAAAACACATGATTTTAAAAAGTAGCAATTAGGAAAGATTAACATGCCTGAAATACCCAAGAATATGGAGAGAATTCAACCCTTGAGCTCTTAGATGATCTACTTCTTGGAAACCCTAAGTATGGATGCTTAAGAGAATTTGACAGAGAAGGAAGTGTATTTGATGTGTATTATGGATGAAAATAGGGCCCTAAGTATGCTTATAGGTCGTGGTTATTATTGGAGTAAGAGGGAAATATCCAAATACCCCCGTTAAAAGCTAAAAAATAAATCGCCAGTTGTTATAGGTTTCATGACGACTCATAAGGTCACATAAAGACTCGTCACCATGAGTTGTAGCCAGGGCAGTTTCTAAGGCACACATACACTGTTGACCCTATGACTCATCTTATACGACTCGTACGGTTCAAGTCCTATCCAAGACAAAACTATTTGGGCTTCATACTGGTCACCTTATGATTTACACATAACGACTTGTAATGAGTCCATACGACTTGTTGTGATCCACACATACTTAAAATAAAAAACTTAGATACACACACTGGTTAGGCTATGACTTGGGTCCTTACGACTCGTCAAGACTCCTTACGACTCGTAAGGGAAGTCATAGCAAGGACAGTGAGGATAAAATTTTTGAAATTTTCAAGGACGAAGGATCCGGGGTGTTGCATAATCCCCCTCCCTAGGATCATTCATCCTCGAATGATAGGACAAGACATTTAGTAGCACGATTTGACTCCAAACATAACCATAATTACCTTTAATAAAAATAGAAAACATAGATATCAAGAAAATCACAATTCCCTTCTACAAAGTTAGAAAACAAAGACGTTAAGTCTTACACATACCTCATGCATGATTATCCAAAACGGAAAACAAAAACGGATACTTGGACTTCATGTCCTCTTCAGCTTCCCATGTGGCATCTTCAACCTTTTGGTTTCTCTATAGAGCCTTTACCGAAGCCACATCTTTAGCGGCAATCGACAGACTTGCCGATCCAAGATCTTAATTGAGACTTCCTTACAGGACAAGAAATCCAAGATAATTACACTTTCCAAAGGAACGACCAAGAAAGGATATCCTATTCACTTCTTTAACATTCACACATGGAAGACTGGATGAATAAAACTTATACTCGAAGGCATATCCAGCTCATAAGCCACATTGCCTACTCGCCTCAAAATATGATATAGACCAACATACCGAGGACTGAGCTTTCCTTTCTTTCCAAACCGCAATACTCCCTTCATGGGAAACACCATCAAGATTACCAAATCTTCGACATTAAACTCTAAGTTCCTTTGCCTCATATTTGCATAGGACTTTTGTCGACTTTGAGTGGTCTTAAGCCTATCCCGAATCACCTTCACCTTCCATAGCTTGGTGAACTAAGTCGGGATGATACAACTTATTCTCACTAACCTCAAACCACCCAATAAGAGACCTACACCTCCTGCCATACAAAGCCTCAAATAAATCCATCCCAATACTAGAATGATAGCTATTATTATACGCAAACTCAAAGACAGGCAAATGGTCAACCCAACTACCACCGAAATCAATCACACAAGACATCATTCTCTCCGCTTTTCCATCTTTCTAAGGGTGGAAAGCGGTGCTAAGGTTCACCTTAGTCCCCAAACCTCATTAAAAGAAATGCCAAAAGTTAGATGAAAACTGAGTACCTAGATTAGTTATGATGGAAACTGGAGCACCATGCAACTTCACGATCTTCTCAATAAAAATCTTAGCGTAATCTTCTGTTGAATAGTTAGTTCTCACTGGCAAAAGATGAGCAAACATAGTCATCCTATCCACAATGATCCAAATGGAATCAAACTATTGGCAAGACCATGAAGACCAGTAACGAAATCCATATTGATCATTTCCCTTTTCCATACGGGCAAATCAATCTCTTGAGACAAACCATCTGGCCTCAAGTGCTATACCTTTACTTGCTGACAAACCAAACACTTAGCCACAAAATTGGCCACATCCCTCTTCAGGTTATTCCACTAATAAATTTCCTTTAAGTCATGATACATCTTTGTAGAACCAAGATGAACAGTATACCTCGAATCGTAAGCTTCAACTATGATCCTCTCTCGCATACCATCAATATCTGGAATACATAACTTGCCTTAGTACTTTAAGATACCATCAGCACTAATCTCGAAAGCCATTACCTCTTGGTGACCCATATCATCCTTGATCTGCATCAAGATAGGGTCCAAAAGCTATTTCTCTTTCACCTCAGCATTAAGAGATGACTTTGCCACCTCTTGTACAATCACACCACCATCCTCTGGATCTAAAGATGAATTCCAAGATTAGACAAATAGTGAATATCCTTCACTAATCCTTGCTTCTCCTCATCTATATGAGATAAGCTTCCTATGGACAACCTGGTAAGAGCATCAACAACTACGTTAGCCTTACCTGGATGATAATAAAAACTCATGTCGTAGTCTTTGAGAAACTCAAACCATCTCCTCTGCCTGAGATTCAACTTCTTCTGGATGAACACATACTGCAAACTCTTATGTCTAAGAAGATGTCAACATAGACCCTATATATAAATAATGACACCAAATATTTAAAGGAAAGACCACATCCAACTATTCTAGATCATGAGTGGGATAGTTATTCTCATATACCTTCAACCTCTTAGAAGCATATGCTACTACCTTACCATACTGCATCAACATACAACCCAATCCTACCCAGGAGGTATCACAATAACAAATAAAACCATTGGTTCCCTTGGGTAGGTTCAAAATCAAATACAAAGTTAACTTCTCTTTCAAATTTGCGAAACTACCTCACAAGCATCAGACCACAAGAACTTCACCTTCTTCTGAGTCAACTTAGTTAATGGGGCAGCAATAGAAGAGAAACTTTCCACAAACCTTCTATAATAACCAGCGAAACCCAAGAAACTTTAAATATCGGTTGGAGTCATGAGTCTAGGTCACTTCTTAATTACCACAACTTTCTATGGATCCACTATGACCCTTCACTAGAAACAACATGACCCAGATAAGTCACAATATTTAACCAGAACTCACACTTTGAGAACTTCACATACAATTACTGATCTTTTAAGGTTTACAACACAAGGTAGAGTTGATCAGTAGGATCCTGCTCACTCTTAGAATACACCAAAATATCATTAATAAACACAATTACGAAAAAATCCAAGAACTGATAGAATACTCGATTCATAAGATCCATAAATATTGCTGGTGTATTAGTCAAACCAAAGGATATCACCAAAAACACAAAATGACCATATCGGGTTTGGAAAGTAGTGTTAGGGATATTCATTTCCCTAATCTTTAATAGATAGTAACCCGACCAAAGATCAATCTTAGATAAGTACGTAACACCCTGAAGCTGATCAAAGAGATCATCAATTCGCTGAAATGGATAATTATTTTTCATAGTCACCCAATTTAATTGGAGGTAATCTATACATATCTGAAGAGATCCATCATTATTACGTATGAAGTAAACCGTATCACCCCATGGAGAAACACTAGGGCGAATAAAACCCTTATCTAGAAGATCTTTTAATCGCTTTTTGATTTCTTTCAACTCAGCTGGAGCTATTCTGTAGGGAGGGATAGAAATAAGATGAGTGTAGAAGATCAATCCCAAATTCAATTCCCTATCAGGAGAAACACCAAAAGAATCATTAGGGAACACTTCGGGAAATTCACAGACCCCAGGGACAGAGTGCAAAGAAGGACCTTCGAATCTAGAATCCTTAGCATGCACTAAATAGTAGAGGTACCTCTTGGAGATCCATTTTTGGGCTCTATGATACGAAATAAACTTTCCTTTAGACACTAGGGAACTATCTTCCCACTCGATCATTGGCTCATTAGAGAAATGGAAACTGACCCTTTGAGTTCGACAATCTAGAGACGCATAGCACGAATACAACTAATCTATCTCCAAAATCATATCAAAGTCTAACATGTCTAACTCTATTAGATCTACCAAGGTCTCCCGACCATAAATCGACATCACATAACTGCTATAGACCCTTTTAGCCATAATAGAGTCACCAACTGGGGTGGACACAGAAAAAAGATCTGAAATATGCTCAGGATCAAAACCAAAATGAATAGCCACATAAGGGGTCACATAAGAGAGGGTAGACCCAAGATCAAGTAGACAATATAGAACACGAGAGAAAAGTTTGAGCATACAAGTAACGACATTGGGGGATGCCTTAGAATCCTGGATGATGGCAAGAACATACAGACGATTCCGACCAATGTCGGAGCCCAAAGCAGAACTAGTACCCTTTTGTGCAGGAGCTAACGAAATAGTAACATGAATCTTATTTGAACCAGAAGCAACCCTATAAGGGCAATCCCTCTGCATATGACCAATTTGACCATATTTAAAGCACTTGTTTCCCCCTCTTTATAAACACCACAATGCATCTGATCACAAAATCTACAAGAGAGATATGATGGAGCTGAGTGAGCCCTACTAGCCTGAGGTTGGACTCCGTATACCTTGAGACCAACATAATTTTGAAAACGACAATCACCTGATGGCTTATAATAAGGAGTACTAGCCGTAGAGTAGGAACCAAAATAACCATATTTCTTCTTAGACCATTTATCACCATCTCTACCATTCTGCTGCTAACCTCCACCATGATCTGAATATCAGAACTTCTTATTCTGCCTTTTATTCATCTCTACTTGCTTCTTCTTTTCCTCTTCCACTTGTTCTATATATACCGTAAGTCTATGGATATCTATATCCTTGTTCAACAAGGTGACCTTGATCTTCAAGATAAAATCACATAATAACCCAGAAGCAAATTTCCTCATTCTAGACACTAACTCAGGAGCATTTCATGATAACTGATAAAACTTCAAGGCATACTCCTTTACTGTCATCCTGCCTTACTTCAAATTCAAAAATTCCTCAACCTTCACCTCCCTCAACTTCTGAAGAAAAAAATGATCAAGAAAATCATTAGTGAAGTCATCCTACAAAGCGGACTCAACATTATCACCCCTAGAAGGGTCTCATTCCTCATAGCACTGATACGCCACATCCTTCAATTAATAAGCAACAAAATCCACACACTCTATATAGGTAGCATGCATCGTACAAAAAATCTTTTCTATCTCATCAATGAAATTTTAAGGATCTTTCTCAACTTTAGAACTAGTTAAAGTCAGAGGAATCAACCTTATAAATTGGCCAACTCTCGTGACCTCAAAAGATAAATCAACATGCTCAGTCTGAAAGGCCACTAACTGGGTAAACAAATGGATTGACTGGCGAAACTCAACAATAAGCATATTAGCTTGAGGTGTCAGAGGAAGGATACGGGGAACCAGTGGAACTCTACTAGGGCAATCAAAATTAGTGACCCTAGATCGGATCTGAACTCCTTGAGTAGGATGAGCTCCGTTCATATTTTTCTCAGACGGTACACAAGAGTTTCCACAAGCATCAAATCTTCTGGGAGGTATGATCTGAAAAGCAAACATATGGAAATTAGAGGAGATTTCAAGATCTTAGACTCTATAGCCTAAAATAGAACTATAAGAAAGAGAAACATTCCTAAATGCCTCGTAGCCCCTACCTTATAAGTGCCAGCACTACACACCCATAAAAGAGACTCTACTTGACATGGGCCTATGGAATAAAAATGCGTTGGTCCAAATTAGGATTTATTATCCACATAGGAAGGTAAATGACCCATATCCCAACAACTCTCCCTCTCCCGACTATGTGGAGTAGACCGCCATCCCGACGATCATACAACAATCTTCAAACTTCCCTATTAACAAAGCTTTAGTCATCATGTCGGAACCATTATCATCCGTAAGAATCTTTTCAAGATCAAGTAATTTAGAATCCAACACATCCTGAATCTAATGATATCTGACATCAATATGTTTAGACCGACCATGAAATGTAGAATTCTTGCCAAGATGTATAGCACTTTGACTTTCGTAATACATCACATACCTCTCTTGAGCAATACCAAGTTCCCCTAAGAATCTCTTCATCCAAAGAAATTCTTTTCAAGCTTCAACGGTAGCAATAAGCTCAGCTTCTGAAGTAGAGAGAGCAACATATTTTTACAACCTAGATTGCTAAGAGACAGCTCCCCCTACAAAAGTAACCAAATAACCTAAAGTATAATTGCGAGTATCAATATCACCAGCCATGTCTGAATCAGTATATGTAACAACCCAAAAATAAACCATAGTTGCCACACAGTGCTTATGGTCCTGAAAGGCCACAAGCTTACCCATGAGATGGAACCTGCTGTGAGCACTAAACAATATACTGATCTTAAAAGACATGCACGAAAGTAATCTAAAGATGCCAAAAGGTTTTAGAAAATTGAATATAGATAACAATACCGAATCATAGTTTTGAACGTCAGAAAACGTACTAAAAATACTAGCAAAAATAGCTAAACAATTGTATATCTATTTGAATATCTTAAAGCCTCTAAAACTGACTGAATGTGGAGTTGATGGGACAACCCCCCAACTAAATCCGATAGACTAAATAACTGAACTGCTCACATAACCGAATATAAGATAAATATGTCCTTGAAGTATGAGGACTCACCACTGCTGTTGATGATGGCTAACTGATCTTGTCTAAGCTCTGTTGGGAAATTGAGTACCCGAACCTATGATATAAGACATCGTAGCACAAGAAATGAGTATGCAATCAGTACTTTAAATGTACTAGTATATGAGCTGAGATTAGGATAAAATGCATGTGTTAACTGAACAAAAAGTAATAACTGGCTGAATAACTTGAGATAACTGAGTAAACATGCATGAAAGATGAACTATTGAAGGTGCAAGACCAAACATGTAATGTTTCTGAAATAATCTGTGAAACTGAAATACTATAATCTGGTAGCTGAATAAATAATAATCTATATGCCATGGTCAAGACACATGAACTGAATTTTGTACTTATTTCTGGGTTGAGACTATGAGAGGTATTATCTAACTGACATAGCCCACTCTGAACTGATTGAGGGTCCAACCTGTAACCCCAATTGGAAGGGGTGTCAGTACCGTGCCATGAGTGGTAACACTAGTTGTGTGGATCCACTAAGCTACTGGAGAACCAGAATGCTAAACATAAACTGATGGGTGACATCCGAGCAGAGTCAATCCTAATTTGACAGGTGACCCCTGGGAGGTAGTCAAGCCTAAACTGACGGGTGACTCTTCATAACCCACGCTGGCTACGTAGTTATGGAATATAGGGAATTCTACCAATGACTTCACCTAACTGACAGGGAAGCCGCCAACCTACCTTCACTCGGTACTAAATCCTACTCCCAATTGAAAGATACTGATTTCTGGACTAATCTTAGCTTAACCGATTATGATAGCTGACTGAACTGTTACTGTTTATGGTTCATCTACAAACCATTATAAAAATATTGTAACTGACTATGTAAACAACTAAGTTTTTGGGTATTCATAACTGCAGTACTTTATAGAAATATCAAGAAGAACACATCAGAGCATTTACAACCACAATAGGTAAGCATTACTCCAAAATCATTTCTTAGGCATTTCATCAAACACTAGAGGGTCATGATTTAAAGCATGAGGATAGTTTAAAACATATGATCATTCATATGGCTATAATATTAAACCATAAACTAGGGATTTAACATGAAAACATTATCAACCCAACTTGCAAAGTTTAATTCCAATAACAACTCCTTGTAAACATTATGTATAATAAAAAACCATAAAGATTTATGGGGAGAGTTTTGTTGTAAGCATGTAAATTAATGATTCAAAACATAAAAATAGGTTCTTGGACTCCATGGTGAAAGAAAACCATGGATGAAAATCACACATATCTCAATTGAAGAATTCTTGGAAGGTCTTGGTGAATTTCTTAAGAATTAATCTTGAAAGTTGAAGGGTCTAGGGTTTGTTCTTGAGAGGGAATGTTTTCAATTGAGAGAAAATATAAAATAAGGGTCAAATAATGCTCTTTGAGACTCTAATCTCATGTTATGGCTAAGATAAAGTGAGGGGAAAATGACTAAACACCCTCCTAGACCCGAAATTCATTACAAAAAACTGGACACCCGATGCGTTTGGCAACGCGCCGCGTCGCTTACACAAGGCGATAGGTAATGCACCGCATTGCTTCCTACCAACGTGATACCTAATGCAATGCAACTATATTGCATTGGTCTACTATTTTGGCCCTCCAAACATACCTCAAACGTCGTCCGAAAAATCCAAAACTCACCTAAGATATGCTACTTACATCTCTGAACATGAATTAACTCAAACACTGATGTCTTGAGGTCGGGAAGGTCACTTTAAAAATCATCAAAGTTTAGAGGCCAAAAGGTCACTTTAAAAATCATCGAACTTAAGAGGACAAAAATAAGACTAAGTCTCCAACACTTAGCTAAATTTTCAGGTTCTAAACCCTTTATGCATGCATATTGAGCTGAACTGAACTAGGGAGAATATGGGGTATTACAATATCTCACCCTCGATAACATTCATCCTCGAATGAGACTGATTAAGCTGAGAATATTGAGGAACTGAGATTATATACCGAACATGCATAATTGAAAACATGGCTGTATGAATGAACGTAAAATATGATATATGATTGAATTGATTCGCGAATGCATGCAATGACATGAGACTGATTACATAGCTGGAACTGAGAATGGAATTAAAATAATTTGAGGAAAACTGTTACCTTAAGCTTGATCTGAGTTTGCGAATAAAAGGTGAGGGTACTTGGTTCTTATATCTGTTTCCGCTTCCCAAGTAGCTCCCTCAATGGACTGATTCCACCAAAGAACTTTAACCAAGGGAAATTTTTTGTTCCTTAGCCTACAAATCTGACGATCAAGGATTTCAACTGGAATTTCTTCGTAAGAAAGGCTATCCCGAATGTCTACATTTTCTAAAGGAAAAATTATAGCTGGATCACCAATATATTTTGTTAATATAGAGACATGGGATACTGGATGCACTAATGCCAAATCTGCAGGTAGCTCAAGCTCGTAAGATACCTTGTCATAACGACTCAAGATCTTAAAAGGACCAACATATCGGGGACTAAGCTTCCACTTCTTGCCAAACCTCTTTACTCCCTTCATGGGAGTGATTTTTAAATAGACTAAATCTCCAACTTCAAACTTGAGATTTTTTCTGTGCATATCTGCATAGGATTTATGACTGCTTTGGGCTATCTTAAGCCTCTTCCTAATTAACTGAACTTTCTCCATTGCATCAAATACTAAGTCTAGACCTATCAAAGTAGTCTCATCTACCTTAAACCATCCAATAGGAGACCTACATCTCCTACTATATAGATCCTAAAATGGAGCCATCTAGACACTAGAGTGATAATTGTTGCTGTAGGCAAATTCAATCAATGACAATTGATCGTCCCAACTACCCTTGAAATTAATAACACATGGTCTTAACATGTTTTCTTGGGTCTGAATGGTCCTCTCTGCCTGATCATCTGTCTGAGGGTGAAGGGCCATACTGAGATAAACTCGGGTACCAAGACCTTCTAAAACACCTTTCAAAAGTAAGAGGTAAACTGAGTACCTCTATCTAAAATGATAGACAATGGGACTCGATGCAACCTAACAAACTCTCTAATATAGAGTTTGGAATAGTCCTCGGCTGAATAATAAGTATTAACTGGTAAAAAGTGAGTTGATTTGGTCATTCTGTCTACAATAATCCAAATTGAGTCATACTGACGACGCGAAAGAGGCAAACCTGTCACAAAGTCCATATTTACCTATTTCTAATTCCAAGTGGAGATGCTGAACTCCTGCATATTACCACTAGGATTTTGGTGCTCAACCTTCACCTGCTGACACGTAGAGTACTTAACTATGAACTCTATAATATCTCTCTCCATACCGCTCCACCAATAGATTTTCTGCAAATCACGGTACATCTTTGTGGCCCCTGGATGAATAGAATATCATACACTATGTGCTTCGGCAAGGATTAGTTGTCTCAAACTGTCAACACACGACACCCATTGTCAACCCTAACATCGCAACACATCATCTCCCCCTTGGAAAAAACCCTTAACTTTTTGATCTCTTACTGATTCTTTCTGCTTAACTAAACTAGGATCTCTATCCTACTTTCCTTTCACTTCATCATCCAAAGAAGATTCCAAACTACTCTGAACCCATACAATACCTCAGCTGAATCAACCAACCAAACACCTAATCTATCAAGCTGATAAACCTCCTAAACTAACTTCTTCTTATCATTCTCAACATGAGCAACACTGTCCATCGACAATATACTGAGGGCATCTGCCACTAAATTGGCGTTGCCTAGAGATATAAAACACTCATATCATAGTCCTTCAACAACTCTAACAATTTTTTGATGGAGATTTAACTGTCTCTATGAGAACAAATACTAAAAACTTTTGTGGTCCGTGAACACATAAATATAAACCCCATAAACATAATGCCTCTAAATTTCAAGGCAAACACAACCACTGCTAACTCAAGATCGTGGGTAGAATAATTCTTTTTATGGGTTTTAAGATTTATTGAGGAATAGGCTATGACCATAGATCTCTACATTAATACACAACCCTAACCAACTCTGGAAGCATCACATTATACAACAAACCTATTTGAACCGCCTGTAAAGGTCAACATCGGGGATGAGGTTAACTCCTAAAAACTCTATTCACAAGAATCTAACGACTGAAATTTGACATTATTCTTAGTCAATCTATACATGGGGGACACATTTGACAAAAATCCTTCAACAAACCATTGGTAATGGCTAGCCAAACCCAAGAAACTACTGATATCTGATGGAGAAATGGGTCTGTGCAATTTTCTCACTGATTTGTTCTTTTAAGGGTTAAATTTAATGCCATAACTGGAAATAATATGGCTAAGAAAAGCTACTGAGCTTAGCCAAAACTTGCACTTACTGAATTTGGCAAATAACTGATGGGCTCTAAGAGTCTGCAGTACAATTCTAAGATGGTCTGCATGGTTAGTTTCACTACGAGAATCAATAAGAATATCATCAATGAAAACTATGACGAAGATATCCAAGTACTATTTGAACATTCTATTTATCAAGTCCATGAAAGCTGCTGGAGAAGTTGGTAGATCAAAATACAAGACTAGGAATTTGAAGTAACCATACCGAGTTCTGAAAGCTATTTTTGAAATATTATATTCTCTGACTCTAAGATGATGATAGCTGGATCTGAGGTCTATCTTTAAAAATTAACCGATACCCTGACATTGGTCAAACAAGTCATCAATTCTGAAAAGTGGATACTTATTCTTGACTGTGACAAGGGGTGTACATAGGTTGGGTTGGTTTTGTTTTCTATTGATAAAAACCAAACCAATTATGTCGGTTTATTAAAACTATAAACCAAATCAAACCAACATAAAATCAATTTTTTCGGTTTAGGTTTTAGTCGGTTCTTTAGGTTTTTTCGATTTTTCTCAGTTTTTTTTTATAATATTTACTTTTGATAATTATATTTTGATTGAAGTTTAGATCAAGTATGTTTTCACTCATGCGCTAATGAAAACCACAATTATGAAAAATTGAGGAGCAAAAAACTCTCTTGAAACTAAAAATAAGATGAAGAGTGAAAAGTTTAGGTTTTAAGTTTATTTTGGATTTTGGATCATTTTATTAGCAATTAATGGATAAACATTACAACTTAAAGGCCCAAATATGAATATATATATATATATATATATATATATATATATATATATATATATATATATATATATATATAATATTAAAAGTGTGAAGACCCTTAGAAAAGTGATTTGAACTTTTTGCCCTTCATTAAAAACTTTCGCAATAGACAAAATCATCTTTTCACTTATTTTCTTTTATTAATATATTACCATATTTATAATATTTAAAATTAAGAATTCCTAAAAACGGTTAGAAAAAAATATTTGAAAAACTAATATTGGTAAGTTTTCTTTTTCCTTGTATACATCATAAAGAGTCTTAAAAAATATGATTAAGAAAAATTATCATAATTTCCATCAAAACTAAAAAAAATAGTAATAATATTTGATAACAACTTTATTTATTAACAATTCATTTAAGGAAATTAAATATGACTCACGCCTCATTTTTTCGTTTCCCAATTTTCCACCAAAATTTGGTTATTGTAATATAAAAGGAAAAGAAAAAAGAAATATGACTACCAAAATTTGATTGCTATGATATTAAAGGAAAAAAAAAATATATGGGACAACCTTAGGACTCATATATAGACTCCTCTATTAACAAAATATTTCTATAAATATTATGATGCACGTTAAATTAGAGTAAAAACTGATTTAATTATTGAAAAAATATGACTGATGCTCATCTAACTTGATTCGGTTGCATGTTTAGATTGGTGGATGCTTAATTTTTTAATCCTCAACTTCTTCACTATTTTTGTTAACATAATAGAATTTAAGGTGTGTGTATATAAATATCTTCTTTGTTTTCATTGAAGTCATCCTTTAGTGTCAAAATTTTCGCTCAGACAAGAATTACTTTCATCAAAACTGAAACTTTGTATCACTATTGTATTATTTTATTTTACAGGCCGTAGATGAATTTACAAGTGGTAGATGAATGACAGTAGGCTTTGAGAATTTTCTTTAGGTAAAGGTTAGGTTTAATTATATTATTTTTATATCTCTGTTTTGAGAATTTTTTTTGTGCGTCAAGGTAAAGTTTAGTTATATTATTTTGCTATCTCTATTGTCGTATTATTTTGTTATAGTTTACAGAAGGCTTTAAGAAATTTTTTGTAAAGGGTTAGATTTAATTATATTATTTTGATGTCTCTATCATCGTGTTGTTTTATTGCAGTTACAGGTGGTAGATGAATGTCAATCAACTTTGAGAATTTATTTTGATAAAGTTAGGTTTAATTAAATAAATTTTTCAAAAGATGTTGAATTTAATTATTGTATTCATCTTTATTAGTTAAATAAATATCCTATTTAGTGTAATGTTTGAACTCAATAAAGCGAGGTACACACGTCGTACACTTAAACTAGTATATATATATATACATCTACTTTCTAAATATTGAAAATTAATAAAAATAATTGAAAAATATTTAAAATGTAGATTATAATTAATATTTTATGTATAAAAGTTAAATTATATACATGCACACACACACACACACACACACACATATATATATATATATATATATATATAATATTAAAAGTGGGAATATCCTTAGAAAAGTGAATTAAACTTTTTGCCCTTCATTGAAATCCTTGCTTTAAACAAAATCATCCTTTTCACTATTTCTTCATAATATTTAAACAAAATCATCTTTTTCACTATTTCGTCCTAATATTTAAGAGTTGAAAAGTAATTAAATGTATTTATGGTAAAAAAATTTCCTTATTAGAAGACATCAGAATTTTTATATCTTTTTCTGATTTAAGAATTGAAAATTAATTAAATATATTTATGGTAACTCTTTCCTTATTTGAAGTCATACAACTGATATATTTTTTATTAGTTTAAGAATTCTAAACCAATTAAATTTGATTTTCAGAAGATTTAAAAAATCTAAAAATTAATATAAAACTATTAGAATAAAAAAAAATTAAGGAGTTCCAGATTTTAAAATGTTTTAAGTACGTAATAGAATGTAATCAATAAATTTGTAAAGATTTGACTTTAAAAATAAGGAACAATTCTCTTTCTCTCTCTCTCTCTCTCTCTCTCTATATATATATATATATATATATATATATATATATATATATATTTATATATAAAATAATCATAACACAAATATGGTTTAAATTGATGCGTCTCTCTTATCCTGTGACAACGAGGGAAAGAAGTATACAAATGTAAAAGTGATACCATCAACCACTTAGAATTGTAAAACATATATGCGTATATGTTTATGTTTACATTATTACATTAAAGTGTGAAAGATTTTTGAAAAGTGATTTGAACTTTTACTCTTTATTAAAAATCTCCGCATTAGATAAAATTATTTAATTTTTAATAATCAAACGTTACACGTGCGAGGTACGTGCGACTAAACTAGCATACACACATACACACATATATACATATATATATATACAAACACACACATATATTTATATATATATAATGTCGATTTGATTTGGGTTCGATTTAATTTTTTTTTGTTTAACACCAAACCAAACCAAAAATGGTCGGTTTATTTTTTCAAACGCCAAACCAACCAAACCAATTCATAAGTTGGTTTTTTTTCTCGGTTTGGTTTGGTTCTTCGATTTGGTTTGACTTGACGGTTTGGTCTGTACACCCCTTACTGTGACTTTGTTCAACTGGTGGTAATTGATGCACATTCTAAGGGAACCGTCTTTCTTACGCACGAAAAAGACTGGAGCACCCTATGGGGAAACACTGGTCCTGATGAATCCCTTATATAGGATATCCTTCAACTGTTCTTTCAACTCCCTAAGCTTGGCTAGAGCTATTCTGTGGAATTAAGATAGGCTAGGTATCTGGAAGAATTTCTATATCGAATTTTCTTTTTGGGAGGGACTCCGGGAAGAACTTCTGGGAACACATCTGGAAACTCCCTCACTATTGAAACTGACTCAAGACTGGAAGTCTCTGAAATAGAGTCTTTGACTCGTACAAGATGGTAAAAACACCCTTTGGATATTATTTTTCTCGCTCTAAGGTACGAAACAAGCTGATCCCTAAGAGCTGTACTACCCCTCCATTCAATTACGGGTTTACTTAGAAACTAAAATTGAACAACTTTATTTCTATAGTCAGCTGAAGCATAGCATGAGTGGATCAAATCCATGCCATGAATGACATCAAAATAAGTCATCTCTAACTCCACAAAATCTACTGAAGTAACTTTCTGAGATACTGTGATCGGATAGTTCCTGCATACCTATCTGGCTACAATAGAAACACCTACTGAAGCAGACACTGAGAAGGGTTCTGCTAAAGTCTCGGGGCTGACACCAAAATTAATAGCTATATAGGGGGTTATAAAAGAAAGTGAAGCTCCAAAGTCTAATAAAGCATACACATGAAGGTGAAAAACTTGCAACGCATCCGTAACCACATCAGGAGAGCTTTCCTGATCATGTAGGGACTAGAGTACATACAATTTGTTTTGGCGCTGACCATTGGTGGCACTGGAAGCGGCGCCCTGCTGAGTTTAGAAGCCTGCTGGAACTGATGGCTGACTGGACTGACCCTGCTGGCACGACTCTCTCCCTTTTTGAGCAACTAATTGATATTTTCTAAGCCTGTGGACTGGCTTGCCACATCCAAAACATACATCACTGTTAGTTCTGCACACACCTTAATAATTTCTACTTTATTTCTCGCAAAGAGGGTTGGTACGGCCACTGTTCACACTAGCCTAAGGCTTAGAGCCTGGCTCCCTATCCTGATTGTCATTCCTATACTTTGGTACTGGTGCACAAGCTAAAGTTGGAATTGGGGCTAAAAACTTCTATGAGAACTGAGAACAGTTACCACCTTCTGACTTTGGCTGAGCAAAACGAAGGTTACCTATTCTGGCTCTCTTACTCTCTCTCTCCTTAAGCTTCTGCTCTTCAATCTTTTGAGCATGGAGTATAATCCTAAACATGTCCATCTTCTTAATCAACATAGCAGTCCTACACTCCTTTACCACACTATCAGATATGCTCGACACAAACTTACTCATTCTAGACTGGTTATCAGACTCCACGTGAGGAGCATACCTCACCAATTGGATAAACTTAAGCGAATACTTCTTCACGCTCATACTACCCTGCTTCAGATTTATAAACTCCAATACCGTAGCTTTCCTTAACTCCAAAGGAAAGAATCTGTCTAAAAAAGTTGTAGCAAACTCCTCCACCTCTATAAGCCCTGCATCTGTCCCCTTATTTTCCTTCCACTACTTAAACCAGGTGTGAGCCACATCCTACAACTGGTAAGCAGCCAACTCTACACTTTCACTAGAATTCATGCCAATAGTATCTGTTACCTTTTGAACCATGTCAAGGAACTCCTGCGGATGCTCATAAGACCTGGATCCTAAAAACTGAAGGGGATTCACTTGGGTGAAGTCTCGAATCCTAGCCGCGGCAGTATTAGCCACTAGGTTGGCTGGGATAGTAGCTGACTGATTGTTCTGAGCTACTAATGAGTGGGATAGAGTAGCGAATATGGCTCTAAACTCGAAATGAGAAACATGCTCATTCAGGAGAACTTTCTGAACGGGCGGAGGTTGGGTTGGTTCCCATTTATTCTTTCGTTGTTCTTTTTGGGAGGCATGTTCTGTAAACAGAAGGAAGTTTGACTTATAAACAGAGTTTAAGTTGAGCTCATGCTTACTCACACGACATGAATTCTGAAGAATAGAAACTTTTCCTAAAAATATCTTGTAGCCTCTTGTCCATAAGTATGGTGCGCTTCACACCCATTTACAAAACTCTACTCAACGTGGCTTTCAGACTCCCTAAGACACTTTAAAAACTTAGGCTCTAATACAAAATTTGTAATAACCCGTAAATACACCCTGGTCGCCACACGGTACTTATGGTTCTGAAAGATCACAAGCTAAACATGAGTTGGTACCTGCTGTGAGCACTGAACAATATACTGATAATAAAAGACATGCACTGAAGTAATATAAAGATGCCATAAGTTTTAAGAAAATAGAATATTGATAACAATATTGAACCTTAGTTCTGAACGTCTAAAAACGTACTAAAAATATTGGCAAAAATAATTGAACAACTGTTTATCTGTTTGATTATCTGAAAGCCTCTAAAATTGTTTGACTGTGGAGTTGATGGGAAAAGCCTCCAACTAACTTTGACTGATTAAATAACTGAACTTCTAACATAACTGAATATAAAATAAACTTGTCCTTAAAGTATGAGGACCACCACTGCTGCTGATGCTAGCTAACAGATCCTATCTAAGCTCGCTCCAAAAACTACGCATCCAAACATATGATATAAGACATCATAACGTAAGAAATATATATGCAATTAGTACTTTGAATGTACTGGTATATGATATGAGGTTAGGCTAAAATGCATGGGTTAACTGAACATAAAGTAATAACTGGATGAATCACATGAGATAACTGAGTAAACATGGATGAAAGCTGGACTACTGAAGGTGCAAGATCAAACATGTAATGATTCTAAAATAATCTGTGAAACTGAAATACTGAAATCTGGTAACTAAATAACTGATAATCTGTATGCCATGGTCAATCAACATGAATTGAATTTTGTACTGATTACTGGACTAAAACTATGGGAGGTATTATCTAACTGACATGCCCTACTCTGAACTGATTGGGGGTCCAACCTGTAACCCCAATCGGAAGGAGTGTCAGTACCGTGCTATGTGTACTAAAAATAGTTGTGTGGATCCACTAAGCTACTAAAGAACCAGAATGATAAGCCTAAACTGATGGGTGATACCTGGACGGAGTCAAGCCTAATCTGACGGGTGACCCTTGGGAGGTAGTCAAACCTAAGCTGACGGGTGACTCCTCATAACCCACAATGGCTACGTAGTTTTGAAATATAGGGACTGCTACCACCGAGTTTACCTAACAATGGGGAATCCACCTTCCAGCATTCGCTCGGTGCTAAATCCTACTCCTAACTAAAAAATTTTGATTTCTGGACTAATCTGAGCTTAGCTGATTATGATAACTGACTGAACTATTACTATTTATGATTTATCTACAAACTATTCTGAAAATACTGTAACTAACTATGTAAACAACTAGGTTTTTGGGTATTCATAACTCCCAGGACTCCATAGCAATATCAATAAGAACACATGAGAGCATTTAAAATCACAATAGGTAAGCATTACCCCAAAATCATTACTTAGCCATTTCATCAAACACTTGAGGGTTACAATTTAAAGCACGAGGATAGTTTAAAATATATGATCATTCATATGGCTATAACACTAAAACATAAACTAGGAATTTAACATGAAAACATCATCAACCCAACGTGCAAAGTTTAATTCCAACAACAACTCCTTGTAAACGTCATATATTATCGAAAACCATAAAGATATATGGAGATAGTTTTATTGTAAGCATGTAAATTCATGATTCAAGATATAAAAATTAGTTCTTGGAATCCACGGTTAAAGAAAATCATGGATGAACATCACACATACCATAATTGAAGAATTCTTGGAAGGTCTTGGTGGATTTCTTGAGAATTGATCT
The DNA here is from genome assembly GCA_030864225.1 of Capsicum baccatum var. pendulum. Taxonomy (NCBI): domain Eukaryota; kingdom Viridiplantae; phylum Streptophyta; class Magnoliopsida; order Solanales; family Solanaceae; genus Capsicum; species Capsicum baccatum. Next base: position 230,774,109 of record CM061556.1, read on the forward strand.
TAAAAGTTGAAAGGTCTAGGGTTTGTTCTTGAGAGGGAATGTTTTCAATTGAGAGAAAATATGAAATAAGAGTCAAATAATGTATTTTTAAGACCCTAATCTCGTGTTATGGTTGATATAAAGTGAGGGGTAAATGATTGAAACACTCTCCTGGACCCGAAATTCATTAAAACAAACTAGGCACCTGACGCATTTGGCGCCGTGATGCGTCGCTTACACGACATGATAGGTGTCGCGCCACATTGCTACCTACCAATGTGATACCCAATGCAATGTGTCTATATAGCGTTGGTATGCTATTTTGGCCCTCCACACATACCTCAACGTCATCTGAAAAATCTAAAACTCACCCAAGACATGCTACCTAACCCCTGAACATGAATTAACTCAAAAACTGACGTTTCGAGGTTGGGAAGGTCACTTTAAAAATCATCAAAGTTAAAAGGCCAAAATCAAATAAGACTAAGTCTCTAACACTTAGCTAAATTTTTAGGTTCTAAACCCCTTATGTATGCATATTGAGCTGAGCTGAACTGAACTAGAGATAATATAAGGTATTATAGTATAGCTTTAAAAAATATGTTTCCCTATACCAAAACATAAAATCAGACTTAAAGTGCCACAAAGATATCTCATAATTCAATTCACAATATTCTAATGTTCTCTTCCCAGATTAGAAAGAAAATGAATAACAATACCAATAGCATGAGCAATACCTGGTCTTGTACAAACCATTGCATACATCAAACTACACCCGGCTGAAGAATAAGGAACTTTCTTCATGTCTTTCTTCTCATAATCACTAGAAGGACACTGCTTTGTGCTCAATTTAATGTTCATAGCTAAAGGTGTGTTGAAAAACTTAGCCTTATCCTTGTTGAAACTTTGAAGTACTTTCCAAATGTACTTCTCTTGTGATAACCACAACTTCTTGGACTTTCTGTCACGGACAATCTACATGTTAAGAATCTTCCTTGATGGTCCTAAGTATTTTATAGAAAAAGACTGTAACGCCCCGAATCTGGTACCCAAAATGCTACACGGTTCTCATAATCCTGAAGGACCACAAGCTAACCCATGACTGATATCTGTAACTAAGCCCTGCAATATAAAGATAATATCGTAAATGCAGAAACATGAACTGAAAGGCCATAAGGTTCAATACTGATACATAATTGAAAATATGGTATAACAATACCAAAACAACTGAAATAACTGTCTAAACATGCTGTAGTCTGAAAGCCTCTAAAACTGAACTGTCTAAATAAAGAGTTGATGGAAGAATCCCCCAACCAACCCCATAAGTTAAAATAAGCTAAGTACTGAAATAATGAAATAATCAAATAATAACATCCTAGAATGATGAGGACTCACTGCTGACTCTGACTGCTGAAACTGGAATGCTACTAATACTCTGGAACGCATGCTTCTAAACCTATGGCATAAAACACCATAGCTCAAATGTGTCAGTACGATTGAATATACTGGTATACAAGTGAGGTAGGTTGAATGCAATGGTTCATATGCATGAACAATACTAACTGACTGAATATCATGAACGTGAGAATACATGTATGAATACGTAATTGTATCTGAGATCATGATAACACTGACTCATGAATTTTGATAATGTGGATTTACTGATATCTGGGTTCTAATACTGTGATACTAAAAGACTAAGTCTATTGAGTACTGAGGAACTAATGTCATATTACTAATAAAGGAATGATTGTTGCTGATAGTTCTGATTATGAAGAAATGGTCTGATTGACTGAATCTGACAGTCTTGAAATATGAATACTAGTAACATGAATTTCATATAATTAATATACTATTAACTGGGTGACTGTGTCTGACAGTCCTGATTCTGATGGAACTAGCTGAGTTCCGTACTAAGCTAAGCGGCTATATCTGACAGTTTTGAAACTGTAGAATTGAACTGAGTTTTATTACTGAGACTGGATCCAAAATTGAGACAGTGGGAGGTAATCATCTAACCGACATGCCCCGAAACTAAACTGGTAGGGTCCAACCTGTAACCCCAGTTGGAAGGGTGTCAGTACCGTACCATGGGTAAAGACAAGCTGTGCATAAACCTTCTCTGACAGGGAGCTCTTTCGTCAACCCCTTCTAGTAGGAAAAACTCAAATGAGGTGTATAATTCCTAAACTTGTAGGGTACATCTTAACCTATTCTAGCTACGTAGTTCTGGAACGCAAGGATTGCTTCTAAGGATCACACCCTCTACTAGCTAACAGGTGAGTCCCCATCCTTGGGTTCACTCGGTGCTGAATCCTACTCCCAACTGAAGATACACTGAAATGATTTAAACTGAACTAAACTATTACTGATAGTATATTTTAGCTGATTTGAATAGAGTTCACTAAATTCCGTTGACTGACGGAATACTACTGAGATCTGATAACTGACTAAGATTACTGAGTTTTCCTGATTCATGTAACTGACTGAATTCTAATGATCATGGCTTGAATGGGAGTATCATGAAAACTGAGACTGGCTCTAGGAACATAACTAAATTGTCGGGTACAAGTACCCCCAAGACTCGATAGCATGAAACTGACAAGACTTGACACTTCGTGCACACATAACCAATATCAACAATTCACAATACAATAAATTGGGATTTTATTAAACACATAGTTGTCATAATGTTGTACATGGATGAAATTGCATATAGACATGTCGTACTTTTATCAACCTAATCTCATGAATATTCCATCAAATACTTATAATGCACACAATATCATGGCAGTCAGTCTTGGTCATAAGGGTAAAGCATGCATTTATTATTTGAGTCACAATTGAGCTATAATACCAAATTTCAATCCTCCTAGCCATTTTGTCAAACACCCTACATGCACAACTTAGGGCATAGGTTAAATCATCAAATTACACATCATAAAAAACCTAATTCATGGATTTCATCTTGCATGCTAACGTAGTTTCATGAAAATACATAAAGATTCAAACTTGGGAATCATACAACAAGATAAACATGATTACAAACAACCCACAACATAAATATCATGTTTTATAATTTGAAAGAGGGTTCTTGGACTTCATGGATGAAAGGAATCCATAAATCAACACTTGACATACCTTAGTTCCCGATTTTACAAAGATTGACGAAGAGATTCTTGAATTTGAGTATTGAATTTGAATCCTAAATAGAAAACCCTAACTTGTTCTTGAGAGAAACTTGAGAGAAACTCTATATTTTTGGGTGAAATATGGCTGAATCACGTGTTATTGGGTTTATCTAAGTATGAGAAATTAACCCTTTTGACCTTAAAAATGTGGACATTTAATTACTAAAAATTGGGTGCCGACGCTATAAGTAATGCGACGTGTTGATGGTTGTGATGCGATACTCGACTCGTTGTGCTATGATCGCGTCGAACCTCCGAAGTTTTGGCTCTGGCAGCTTGCACAAATGTTGACCAACGTGATTGGTGATGCGGCGCACCATGATCGGTTGGTCCACTATTTTGGGACTCCGAACATGATCTAAACGTGTTCTCAAAAATCTAAAACTTTTCCAGAAACACCTATTGACCTTCCTGATCATGAACTAATAAAAATACGGACCATTAAAGGACGTTAAGGTGACAAAATAAGATTTCCAACTTTCAAAGGCCAATAATAGGCTACGTCTGGGAACCTAGATAGAATTTTCTAAGTCTGGGACCCCTTGACAAGCTTAAAGGACTGAATTAAGCTTTAGGATTTTATGGGGTCTTACAAAGACTTACTCAGATCTTGCTTCAACTTTTGAATCCTGCAAGCATTATGACCAACAACAAGGATGTTATCAACATAAAGAAACACAATAATAAAGTCACCATCGAAGAATTTTTTCACAAGAACACAATGGTTTGAAGTAGTCTTTTTGAAGCCGTGCTTACTCATAAAGGAACCAAACTTCCTGTACCACTTTCTGGGAGCTTGTTTCAAACTATACAAGATTTTCTTCAATTTGTAAACATAATTCTCTTTTCACTTGACTTCAAAAACTTCGGGTTGCTCCATATAAATTTCTTTATCTATGTCACCATTGGGAAAAGCAGTTTGAACATCCATTTACTCAAACACTAAATTTAGACTTGCAGCTAAGCCTAAAACCACACGAATGGATGACATCTTCACAACTGGGGAGAATATCTCATCAAAATTAACTCCCTCTTTTTAGTTAGATCCCTTCACAACCAATCTACCCTTGTACCGTGGAATTGGGTTACGATCTTCATGCTTATCCTGAAAAACCTACCTATTTTTCAAAGCTTTCTATCTTTAGGTAGCTTAACCAAATCAAAGGTATGATTATCATGCAAAGATTTAATCTAATATTCCATAGCATCAAACTAATTTTCCTTTTCTTCACTTTCTATAGGCTCATCAAGAATCTCATGTTCTCCCCCATCAGTCAAGAGTACATACTCACTGGGAGAATAGGGAGATGAAGGTATTCTCACTCTAGTAGATCGTTTGAGAGAACTCTTTGAAGCATCAACAACTAGTTGTTAATAAACCATATCAACTTGCACTGGAGCATCAACAACATCATGCTGGTCATTTTGAACATGATCATCATCTTCATTATCAACTTGATTTTTATCATCATGAAGATTTTCTTCATGAGCAGTAGTCAAAGAAACTGGATCAACATCAACTAGGCTCTCTCTACTTTGAGAATCAACCTTCTCAGCTTCGTCAAAATCTTTAATTGTTTGGTCTTCAAAGAACAAAACATCATGACTTTTAAAGAGTTTCTTCTCAACTGGATCATGGAAACGATAACCAAATTCATCTTGACCATAACCAACAAAGATACACTGCTTAGTTTTCAATCTAGATCTGTACCGTGGAATTAGAATTACCTTCTTCATGCTTCACCCGAGAAAGCCACCTATTTTTCAAAGTTTTTTTGTCTTTAGGCAATTTAACCAAATCAAAGGTATGGTTATCTTGCAAAGATTTAATTTCATCTTTCATAGCATCAAACCACTTTGCTTTTTCTTCACTTTCCATGGCTTCAACAAGATTCTCAGGTTCTCCCCCGTCAGTCAAGAGTACATACTCATTGGGAGAATAATGAGATGAAGGTATTCTCTCTCTTGTACATCGTCTAAGAGAACTCTCTGGAGAATCAACAACTGGTTGCTAATCAACCATATCAACTTGCACTAGAGCATCAACAAATTCTTGCTGGTCATTCTAAACATGATCATCATCTTCATTATCAACTTAATTTTCATCACTATGAAGATTTTCTTCAGGAGCAGTAGTCAAAGGAACTGGATCAACATCAACCAGGCTCTCACTACTCTGAGAATCAAGCTTCTCATCTTTGTCAAAATCTTCAATTGTTTGGTCTTCAAAGAATACAACATTACGACTTCTAACAAGTTTCTTCTCAACTGGATCTTAGAAATGATAGCCAAATTCATCTTGACCATAACCAATAAAGATACATTGTCTAGTTTTAACATCCAACTTTGACCTTTAATCCTTAGGAACATGCACAAAGGATTTGCAACCAAAGACTCTAAGATAATCATAAGAAACATTCTTACCAGACCATACTCTGTCAGGGACATCACTATCCAAAGCAACAGTAGGAGATAAATTGATTATATAAGTAGTAGTATTAAGTGCTTTTTCCCAAAAGGAATCTGGCAACTTAACATCTGAAAGCATACACGTAACCCTCTCAACTAGAGTTCTATTCATCCTCTCTGCTAAACCATTCATCGGAGGAGTCTTTGGAGGAGTTTTCTAATTTTGAATACCTTGTTCTCTGCAATATCTATCGAAAGGACCAATATAATCACCACCATTATCTGAGTGGATGTATTTTAATTTATTCCCTATCTGTCTTTCAACCAAGGCCTAAAAATCCTAAACACATCAAGTACTTGATCCTTGGACTTCAATGGAAATACCCAGAGTTTGCGAGAATGATCATCAATAAAAGTCATAAAGTAAAGTGCACCACCATGAGACCTTACTTTAAAAGGACCACACATATTAGAATGTACCAACTCCAGCTTTCTTGAAGGTGAATTACTTTGAAAAGAAACTCTTTTCTGTTTACCGGCTAAGCAATGAACACACTTCTTCTACTTTGCTTATTTCACTCCAGAAAGTAAATTTTTCTTAGTAAAACTATCAATCCCATTCTCACTCATATGAATTTATCTTCTATGCCATAACTCTGATGAAGTATTATTCTCCACCAAGTTTACTGATCCTCTAGATATGGTGCCCTGAAATACATACAAGTTAGACAACTTGTCACCTTGAGCCACAATTGTCGAACCTCTAGTAAGCTTCCACTGTCCAGCACCAAGGGTGTTAACATAACCCTATCATCAAGGTTCCCTAAAGAAATCAAATTCATATGAATATCTAGAGCTTGCTTGACATTATTGAGAACTAGTTTTGAACCATTTTTACTTTCTAAACAAGCAGTACCAATGCCAAGTACTTTAACTTCATCATTATTTCCCATTTTCAACTCCCAAAATTACCTAGAGTATAAAAAGAATATAATTCCTTTTTTAGCGTAACATGAGAAGTACCACTTGAATCCATAAATTATCTAGACTCATCACGAAAAGATTAATGGCATTCTCACCACAAGCAATAAGAAGATCATCATTAGCAACAACAATAACACAATTTTTATTATCGCCTTATTTTTTTGTCATCTCATATCTCTCTTATGCTTGTATAAATATTTTTTGATATGCCCTTTTTTGTTGTAATAGTCATATATAACATTCTTGAATTTGAACCTCAATTTTCTTTTACTTTTATCTTTGTCATTCAAATTTCTGGACTTATTTCTCTCCCTATCTTTAGTAACTAAAACATTAGAGTGTGAAGATGAAGAAGATGAGGCTTGATATCTTTTTCACATTTGTTCATTAAAGATACCACTCTTAACATATTCCATAGTTACAACACCACCGGGATAAGAATTAGTCAAAGAAACTCAACGAGTTTCCCAAGACTCAGGCTGAGTATTAAGAACCAAAGTTTCTGAATTTCTTTATCGAACTTTACTCCTATTCTGCACAACTGGTCAAGGACACCCTAAAAATCATTTATATGATCAGAAATAGAACTTCCCTCTTTAATCCAGATATTCATCAATTGCTTAAGAAGAAACAACTTGTTATTGCCAGTCTTCGAAGCATAAAGTGTCTCAAACTTGTCCCACAAACTTCTTGCATGTGTTTCATTCACAATATGGTTTTTAACGTTATCCTCAACCCATTGTCTGATATAGCCACAAACCTGTAGGTTCACAAATTTCCAATTCTCATCTGTCATGGATTGAGGTTTAGTAGACGCGAACATAAGTAGATGCATTTTCTTGATAAGGGGAAGATCTTTCATCTTGTCTTTCAAAATATGATAATTACTACCATTAAAACACCCCATATTTATCATATTTGTCTTTATCGTTCAAATCAACAATCCATAACAGCCTACAATCTGATACCACTTTGTTGGGAAAGGCAAGGGCACTATTAAAATGCCCGATAGGGTAGCAACGAAAGAATATCCAAGTCTAAACTTTACCCTTCAACTTGAATTGAGAAGAAACAAACAAACCTAAGAAAAACAATAATAATAAGCAGAAAATATATCAACTACACAAATATAACAAGATAAGAATAAAGGCAATCACATGAGTGTAATACCCTGAAAATTCAAACTAATATTAGAACCATGCTTTAAGCTCATGAGAAATAAATTATAGTGATTTGGTAGTTTTATGAGAGAGTTTTATGTATATTAAAGCCTCAAATAACTCCTAGCTATTAGACGAATCAAAATATCTCTTACCGATTGAGTTTTGAGAAGTATGTTGCAATAATCAACTTCAAATGAGCATATATTTCGTTTACTCAAGGTTTTTAAGATCATGACCCACTGCCAAATAGATAATTGAATTATCTTTCCAACGATACCAATTTTGCCTAAATACGATACCCGGGTGAGAAGTTATAGCACTATAGTGAGAGGCAATAGTTTACCGCGATAAGGTCGCATCGCGGTGATCCCCTAAATCACACTCCTTCTTTTCCAGTAGCCCTCCACGATTGTCCCGTGTCACACCAGGAATCATGATGGAACCGGTACCGCATCACGCCAGAGTGCAATTTTACACTCGTCCATTTTCTAGTGGAGCAATGCGATAGCACCGCATCGCGCTAGAGTGTAATTTCAGGATTGTCTGTTTTCCAGTGATGCAATGCGATAAGCACCGCATCGTGCCAAGGGATAAAATTGGGATTCCAATCTCGAGTTTTAAATTTCCAAGGGTATTTCAGTCTTTTCACAAGACCCCAAGTAGAGAAAAATAAGATATTAAACCTATTCGAAGCCTAGTATGCTCATTATTCACCAAAATTTCTCTCCAAGAAAACCCTAGGCTTCAATATTTAACTTCAAGAAAACTCCAAAATTCACCATTCCTTTTCCAAGATAATTTAAAATTCAAGGTTCCCAATTCAAGAACTTTCAAGGATTCTTCAATTGAGGTATGTTAAATGTTCATCCATGGGTCCTTTTCACCCATGGCGTCCAAGAATCGAATTTCAAATTCAAAGTTGTGATTTTTACAAGTTATTGTGATTTTTAACCATAAATCTCCATGAATCTTGATTTTTCACCATGTATACATGTAATTGTTATTGTTATTAATCCCCACACATTTGAGTGGTGTTGTTTGTTGAATTAAATATTAATTTGGTGAATTTAGTAGTGAAATAATGCTATTAAAATAAATTTTAAAACTATTCCCATGCTTAACTTAAACGATGAAATACAAGTGTTTGATGAAATGCCTACAAGAATAAGTTTTAAATAAATACTTACATATCATGTTCTCAAAGTTTTTGTACAATCTTTCTAGTATTGTTATCGAGTCTTGGGGGTTTGAATCCTCAAAATTTAGCTGCTTACCTAGTTTTTAGTATTTATAAACGATTATAGAATAGCTACGAGTCCTATGTTTTCATTTAGTATTTTTAAATAGTTAAGCATAGTCAGTCCAATTTTCTAGGTCTTTCAGTTGGGAGTAGGATTTAGCACCGAGCAAGTGCAGGGATGATGGCTTCCCTCTCAGTTAGGTAGAGTCTTTAGTAGAAGTCCTTGCATTCCAGAACTACGTAGCCAGCGTAGGATATAAGGAGTCACCCTTCAGTTTAGGCTTGACTCCACCCAGGTGTCACCCGTCAGTTTAGGCTTGACATCCTAGTTGTTTAGTAATTTAGTGGAACCACACAGTCGTGTGTTAGTACTCGTGGCACGGTACTGGAACCCTTCCAACTGGGGTCACAGGTTGGACCCTAATTAGCTTATTAGGGCATGTTGGTTAGATGATAGCTCCCACGATCTCAGTTAGTATTTAGTATACTTCAGTTCAGGTTTGCATTGACCATAGCATACATATATCAGTTATCATATTTCAGTATTTTAATTTATAGTCTATTTTTAGAATTATATTATATGTTTGGTCATGCATTCTTAGATTTTTACAGTTTTGATGCATTCTCATAATTTACAGCTTTCACGCATTTATATTCAGTAATCTCATACTAACCAACCAGTCTTTGCTTCATGCATGTTCACTCAGTTATCTCTGTTATTTGGCCATTTATTGCTTCACATTCATTTTTCCCATGCTATTTATTCAATCAGTCATTATTCATGCACATAAAGCATACATATTAGCCTCACCTCATTTAGCATACCAGTACATTCAAAGTACTGATCACATACCCGTTTCTTATGCTATGATGTTTAATATCATAGATTTGGATGCTCAGTTTCCTGATCGCGTATAGATATACTAAATTATCAGCTATAGCAGGGGTGAGTCGTCATACTTCGAGGACATGGTTTATTTACCTCAGTTTACCTTATCAGTATAGTATTTGCTATTCAGTCAGAGTTAGTTGGGGGTTTGTCTCATCAACTCTAAAGTCAGTCAGTTAGAGACTTTTGAACATTTTCTGTTAGTTATTTAGTTATCAGTTATTATTGACAGTCTTACAGTATTGTTTTCAGACAGACGTTTTTAGTATTTTGATCCAAGATTATTTTCGTACTTTAAAACCTTATGGCATTTTAGTTAAGTTCCACACATGTTCCCTGTTATTTTAATTAGTGCTCATAGTAGGTACCAGCATAGGTTAGTTTGTGGTCCTTCGGGACTGTAGGCACCATATGGAACCCAGGGTGTATTCCGGGGGCGTTACAAACATCAAATTTATGTGAAAAACCCTTCAATGTAAAGAGTAAAAAACCACCAGATCAGAACCTCAACTATAATAACCATGAGTTATAATATTATTCTCCAAAATAGCCACCAAAAAAGTGCCAAACAGTAAACAACAACACAACAAGGTAGCACCAAAACTAGAGAATAAAAATTAGCACAAACATAAAAAATGTAGCTACTGTTCGGGAATGAAGAACAGGAGATACATTCCACTAAATTCACCTCCGTTAGTTTGTTACCAAATATTGAGATAAGAGAAACAAACTATCCAAAAATCAGCTCAATCGGACAAGAAACAAAGCAGAAATCGCAATTTGAAAATGACCGTTGTGGCTGAAATTTTAGGTGCGAAAATCAGCTATCTTTTTGTCTTTTGGCTGCTAAAACTCTCTTTGTGGATGTGAAAAAAGACCTAAAAAGATATGTATATATGCCCCGTAGTAATGGGCCAATGGTCAAATGTGGGTTGGTTCAAATTAGATTTTATTTATCCACATAGGAAGGGAAAAGACCCATATCCCAACAGAGGCTTGTTGGTGAAAACGCTTCAAGGTGTCACTATCCGAATGAGGTCTATAAGTTTAATTTAAATAAGGAAGCAACTCAATTTCAGGGTCATTAACTCAACAATAATTGGTTCAAGTTTGGATGAAAAGATCAAACAGCTTAATCCAAAATGCATGACATAATCATTAGAATTGATTGTCATTTTTAGATAAGTTTTTCTTTTCTTTGTTTCTAATAGGGGACATTCATTGTATTTTCTTTCTTCTCTATATTTTTATTGTTGTTTTCTTGAGTGAGTTATCCAAATAAAAAGTCACTGTCATTTTTCTCATATCTTTGAGTCAAGTCCTTGTCAAAAAAAGTAAGGAAGAATTTTTGTTTTCTTGAGTCAGTTATTCTAATAAAAAATCACTGTTATTTTTGTCATATCTTTGAGTCAAGTCCATGTCAAAACAAGTAAGGAAGAATTTTAAAATTCGCTACCAACTTCTTCAATTACACAAAGCAATATAAAAGGCCAGCACATGAAAAAAATATCATTGTAAGTCGAAATAAGACAAGCAAAAAGTTTTGTCAGAAAAAAAGTTTGGGGGATCGAGAAAATACCAAGGTTCGAAGGATTTATAGGAGAGACATAGAAAAATAGTGATACTGTGTTTTATTTTGAGTCACTTTTAATAATTGAAGTTTGGGTCAAAGATGCAACAAGTCGATGACATATGCCAATTAGTTGAAATAAAAATTAAATGGGACAAGTACAAGATCAATCATCTCAAAAGCCAAATCCGCAAACTAACCATCCCGTTTTAAACTCACAAGTTTAATCTGTATGAAAAAAGAACATTTGTTGCCTTCAAATCAAAGGTTTCAAATTGCAAATATCCAAAGGCAAAATTCCTCATTTCTGCAAATGCAAAAGGCAGTGTTGTTGTACAGGTTTAGTAATCACAATTATGGTAAAATTCATCATCTTATACCCCTAAGAGACACATTCTCTAATTTAGGTCTTCATGTCTCATGGATAAGAGGTGCACTAACTAATTTGAGCCATTAATAATAAAAGATGCACTTTTAGTAAGAATATTTCACTTTTACTTTTAAGAGATAGACTTGTTGGTCTCGGTCATTTAATTTTATCCTCAAAAAGTGCATTTGTTGATCAGAATCTTGATTCATCTTTGCATTATGTATTGTTGCAAGTAGTTATGATTAGGTTTGATACCCGCAAAAGCTTTTTTTATGATAAACTGGGGCAAAAAAAAATTTAATACCTGTTATTTCGGACTTCACTTTAGGACCCTCCTAGAAAATGAGACTTTATTTTTCTGAAAAATTGAATCTTTCTTTATCATAATTTTTTTTTGGGATAATTTTTGTTTTAGTTTTGATTTTGATTTTAGGAGCCCACCTAGAGAACAGGGTGATGAAATTAAAAGTCAAGAGCCCATCTGAAGATCAGGGTGGTGAAGTTGCAAGTTAAAAGCCTGCCCAGAGAATCGGGTGATGAAATTGAAAGTCGGGAGCCCGCTAGGAGAACAGGGTGATGAAATTATAAGTCGCGAGCCCAACCAAAGAACAAGGTGATAAATTGCAAGTCGGGAGCTCATCCGGAGAACAAAGTGATAAAATTGCAAGTCGGAAGCCCGCCTGGAGAACAGGGTGATATAATTAAATGTTGGGAGCTCGCTCAGAGAACAGAGTAAGAAAATTGCTTTTCAGGAGCCTGCCTGAAGAACAAAGTGGTAAAATTTAAAGTTGGGAGCTTTCCCGGAGAATAGAGTGTTGAAATTGCAGGTCGGGAGCCCGCTCGGAGAATAGGGTTATGAAATTGAAAGTTGGGAGACTGCCTAGAGAATAGGATAGTAAAATTGAAAGTTGAGAGCCCACTTGGAGAATAGGGTGAGTCGGGAGCCCGCCAGAGAACAGGGTGATGAAATTGTAAGTCGGGAGACCGCTCAGAGAACAAGATGATAAAATTAAAAGTCGAGAGCCTGCCCAGAGAACAGGATGATGAAATTGAAAATTGGGAGGCCGCCTGGGGAACAAGGTGATAAAAATGCAAGTCGGTATCCCTCCCGGAGAACAGCGTGATAAAATATAAGTCGGGAGTCCGCCTAGAGAATAGGATGATTAACTTACAAGTCGGAAGCCCGCCTGTAGAACAGGGTGATAAAATAACACGTCAGGAGACCACTTAGAGAACAGGGTGATGAAATTGCAAGTCGAGAGTTCACCAAGAGAATAGGGTGATGAAATTACAAGTTGGGAGCCTGCACGGAGAACAGGGTGATGAAATTTCAAATCATAAGCCCACCCAGAGAACATGGTGATGACATTGGAGGTCGAGATCCTGTCCAAAGAACAAGGTGATAAATTTTCAAGTCGGGAGCCCACCCAGAGAAAGGGTGATGAAATTGAAAGTCAACAAATGGAAAATTAGCAAGTTAGGAGCCCGCCTGAAAAACAAGGTGAAGAATTGAAAGTCAGGCAACAAGATGAAGAAATTAAAGATCAGCAGATTGAAAAAATAGAAAGTCAGGAGCCCACCTAGAGAACAAGGTGAAATAATTGAAATTCAAGTAACAAGGTAAAGAAATTGTAAGTCAGGAGCTCGCCTGAGGAATAGGGTGAAGATTTTTAAATTTCAGGGTCAAAGTTCAAAAGTCCCACATGAAAGAATATGATCAATGTTCGAGTTCATCTTCAACACAAAATTTTGCATGGAAGAAGAATCTATTTGCAAGTTCGATTAAAAACAATTAGATAAATTATCACTTGAGGAAGTATTGAAGACTCATGACAAGAATCAGAAGAAGCTGTATAGATAAAAATTTTATAATTTCATTTATTTGGTTAACTTGTCATTTTTAGTTTTGATAAAATGACAGAGCTGTGGATCAGAACCTCGACGGGACCTTACTCGATGCTCCAACTCGGTATAGTCCTTTCTTTTCAACCCTTTGAACCACATATGACTTAACTCCTATTTAATCTGAAATAGGTAGTATGCCCAAAATCAAGACTCGATTGTACTCTGTCTTTATTTCTACTATTTGAATAATGGTCGGGACAATTTCTGTCTCGTTGTCTACTTCTATGTCTGAAAACACTTTCTGTTTACATTCAAAGAGAGACATGCTGTAGACACGGAATTTTGTCCCTCCCAAAAGTCAACTTTTACCCATTTATCCTCACTGTACCATGTACCTCACCCCCATGTGATGATCCCTCCACTTAAGACAAAATAACAATTTCTCAACAAAAAATAACAACCTCATCCAATAAATGTGCACCCTCACCTATTCAATAAATTCCTTCACAAGAGAACAAAATAATAATCTTTAAAAATTTAATACCCAATATTCTCTCATACATCATCATCCTAACAAAATAACAACCTGCCCTATTAAAATTGGATAACTCACCACTCCACCTCACACCTCCATACCTACGTGCCCCCTACCCCTACCTTCTTTTTTCACATTTTTGGTTCTCTTTTAATAGATATATTCACACAGATTCACTCATATACAGGGGGACACACTTAGAGACTCTATATTTAGATACTCATATAGTAATACACATACACTCCTTTATTTACATCTTCTTCATAGATACACAGACGCCTCACCAGCATGTTGACACCATCACTCATAAGGCACTGAAAAAAGAAAAAAAACTCACAACATAAACATACACACACTTCACTTTTCCAATAACAGAGAATACCCACACAGAGACCATAAAAAACTATACACTGCACACACAGAGAATGATGGAGAGAATCGAGTGAATGGGCAAGAGAGTAGTCGTAGAAAAAATAGAGAGTAATCAAAACAGAGGTAAAACCAATGAGAGAAAGAGGATGAAAATTGGTGTGAACAGTAAAAAATGGGTGTGAACCGTGGGAATCCGGTGTGAACAATGAAAAGTGAATGGAGTAGGGGGAAAACAGCTTTTTCGATGAAGTTGTAGCTGGAATCGTAGCTTCATTAGAGTCTGGCACCCTTCCTAAAAACCCACCGGAAAATGACCCTTCCCATTGTTGTCGAAGCTTAGGCTAAGCAACCATCTTCACCCATCACCAAAGATCCAATGAAATCAACCATCAAACTCATTGAAGAACCTACCCCACCAAAAAACTTATCCAAAAACATCCAAAAAGGGTATATTGAGGTTGGAGATTTGTTCGTGATTGAGATTTGAATTAGGATTTTTCAGATGCGGTGCTATCTTCTAATTGAGTAACTCGATATATTGAAATCTTCAATTGAGGTCCAATTCTTCAACTCTATCTCTTTCTATTTCATCTTAATATAATGTGGTTGGTAATATGTTTTGTTAGCATGTTTGGACAATTTTAATTGTAGTGGTTGTGACTTTGGTTTTTTGATTTCCTTTAACATTGATTAATCATATGATTGGAAATAAAATTGATCCAGAAGTTGAACAATTAATAAGAGTACATATTATTTACTTGGATTCATTGATAGTGGTTTAGTTTGAATTAAATATTGATGTTGTTGAGCACGATCGTATCAGGATTAGGCTGTGGTAGGAAAATGGTAAGTTAGGTAGGCAGACTCTGGAATTGTGAATTGTTGAATGTTTGTTTGAATGGTTTTTTATTTTATCACATTTGAAGTAATTGTACATATTATCTAGTTAATTCCTCGAGGGAAATTGTATATATTCAATGGGAAATGACCCGACGTACTATATCTTTGAAGGAGGTTCATGATTAAGGCTCGAGGCATCGGGTAGAGTAGAGTTTAGGATTAGTGTAGGTTAACGTAGGTTTACATTTTAGTACCTTTTATTTTGGTCTGTACTCAATTGGACTGAACATTATTTTTTTGGACTTTTGACTATTTGATTGTTTATTTTCTCATTGTGTGTTATGTTGGTTTATGCATTTCATAGTGTTATACTAGCTGATATAGTTCATGGAGAAACTGCGGTCGAACTACGGAATCAAGGGGTGCCTAACACCTTCCCTCGATCAACAGAACTCCTTAACTGGAATCTCTGTTCATGGACCAGTTTTTAGAGTCAAACTGTTTTGAAAAAAGATTTCCAAAGGTGACTTGACACACCCAATTTATGCGAAGTGGTGACTTTAAATTTTATTGTAAAAGTCTTTTTCGAAATAAAATTTTATTTTGAGTCATTTTAATAATAAACCTTTTTCGAACTTAAAATCAATCTTTTTCGGTGGAAAAAAGGGTGTGACAGTGGATTAAATGGCTACACAACTTCTATATAAAACAACAGTATCTTCAACATATTCCCCTACCTAACAGTGTCTCTTGGGTAGTTAGGAAGATTTTGAACACCAGGAAGCTGGTAACTGATATACAACAATTGCAGGGCACATGTCAAATAGGTTAAAACAACTACAGAAAGGGGATAAATTCAACATTAAAAAGCTATACTTATTACAGGTACCTCCGCATCATAAAGTAACATGGAATAAGCTAATCTTGCAATATCATATGCAGCCTAGTTGTAAATTTAACTTATGGCTAGCTTTACAACAAAGATTGGCAATTGTAACTAGACTGATGAAGATTAATGTCCAGGTCCCTAAAACCAGTGTGTTCTATGGAACAGCTGATGAATTATTCGATCACTTATTCTTTGAATGTGGAATTACAAAGGGCATTTGGAGCAGGCTTCTTAGATGGTCGATCAAAGATAGAAGAATTAGAAGCTGGAATGCAGAGGTTGACTGGCTGGTGACAGGGATGAAGCAAGCTTCAGGATTCTCTAAAGTGGTTGAAGTTGTGTTCAGTATGATGATCTACTCAATATAGAGAGCCAGAAACACCCTCAGATTTTAGAAAGGTACCTACTCTAGTGACAAAATCTGTAGAGAAATTGCATTACATATACATACAGAAGAAAATTTTGTAGTTAGATGGCACAACTACCAGCATGTAGGGGTGTGAATTGGTCGGTTCGATTGAATTTTATATATTATCTATTCGTTTTATCAGTTTTCAATTTTTAAATATGCTAAACCAATGAGATATTTTTTAATAGATTTTTGGTTTATCAGTTTTTAGTCCTTAACGGCTCGATTTTTTATTTGATCAATAAGAAAATACTTATAAAATAGAAATAGTAATAACTAACATGAAAAAAATGAATCTTAGTTACAACCCAAAATCCTACATGATGTGTTTTAATTATAAAATTCTTCAAGTTTGAACTAAGTGTTTTTAGGAGAAATTAAGAGTATGTACAATTTGTTATAAAATATGAAAGAACAAAGAAGAAGAGTAGAGAGAGAATATAGAGTAATTCTTATTTCTCTTGAGATATCTCTTGATGAGTTATTGAGGAATGAATTACAATGAGGGAAAACCTCTTTATTTATAGGGGAAAACTAACCTTGGGGTTTGCAGCTTTTTCATAAATAGACATACAGAATATATGGTAAAGTAGGTATTCACTATATATAGTAAAGTAGACATTCACTATATATGGTACATTTATAACACTCCCCCTTGAATGTCTAATTGATAGATAATATTCATATATGTTGCCTCATTAAAAAACTTACAAGGAAAACCCAGTGGGATAAAACCTCTTAAGGAAAAAAGAGTATAACGCGTATTAACTTTCCCTAATGAGAACATCCTTCAACGTTTTCATTCTGATCTTGTGCACCATCTTCTTGAAAGTTGCAGTTGGAAGAGACTTCGTGAATAAATTAGCCACATTGTCACTTGAACGAATCTATTGCACATTAATATCACCATTCTTTTGGAGCTCACGTGTATAGAAAAGCTTTGGCGAAATGAGCGTCGTTCTATCTCTTTTTATGAATCCTCCCTTAAGTTGTGTTATGTATGCTGTATTATCTTCATATAAAATCATGGGTACTTTGTCATATTTCAAATCACATTTTCCTTGAATGAGATGTATTATGGACCTCAACCACACACATTCTCGGCTTACTTCATGAATAGATATAATCTCAGCATGGTTCGATGAGGTGGATACGATAGACTACTTTGTAGATCTCTAAGATATGGCAGTACCCCCACATATGAACATATAGCCTATTTGAGACCGATCTTTATGTGGATCAAATAAGTACCCAACATCAGCATAACCAATAAGATCGGGACTGCAATCTTTAGAATAAAATAGGTCCATATCAGTAGTCCCTTTTAGATACTATAATATGTGTTTGATCCCATTCCAATGTTTCCTAGTAGAAGTAGAACTATACCCTGCTAACAAATTAACTGAAAAGGCTATATCAGGCCTTGTAGTATTTGCAAGATACATTAGTGCACCAATTGCACTAAGATATGATAGTTCAGGACTAAGGAGTTCCTCATTCTTTTCTTGAGGTCGGAATGGATCCTTGTTTACATCAACAACCATCTGAGTACTTAATGGATGTGCTCCATCCATATAGAATTTTTTCAACACCTTTTCTGTGTAGGTAGATTGATGGACACAGATATCGTTTGTCAAATGCTCAATTTGTAAACCAAAGCATAATTTTGTCTTTCTGAGATCTTTTATCTCAAAATCTATCTTTAGGTAATCAATTTCCTTTTGAAGCTCGATCAGAGTTCCAATAAGGTTTATGTCATTGACATAGACAGCAAGTATAACAAACTCTGACGTTGTTTTCTTCATAAAAACACATGGGCAAATTTCATCATACGTATAAACTTTCATAGATAAATATTCACAAAGACGGTTATACCACATGCGTCCAAATTGCTTCAAACCACACAATGATCTTTGCAATCTAATGGAATACATTTCCCGAGGGTTTGAACTATATGCTTTTGGAATTTTAAATCCTTCAAAAATTTTCATGTATATCTCATTATCAAGTGATCCATATAGATAGGTTGTTACCACATCTATCAAATGCATTTCAAGTCTCTCATAGACAGTGAAACTAATAAGATAACACAATGTTATTGCGTCCATAACTGGTGAATATGTCTCGTCATAATCGACACCAAGCCGTTGTGAAAAACCTTGTGCAACAAGGCGTGCCTTATTCCTTTGTATTTTACTTTTCTCATTTCTTTTTTGAACAAAGACCCATTTATAGCCAACAAGCTTAACACTATTAGGTATTTGAGTTATTGGTCCAAAAACTTCATGTTTGGCAAGTGAATTCAATTCAAATTGAATTGCTTTTTGCCATTTTGGCCAGTCATTTCTTTGTCGATATTTTGTGATAGATTGAGGTTTAAGATCCTCACTATATTGCATGATTTTTGTTGCAACATTATATGCAAAGACATAATCCACTATTATTTCAGATCGATTCAAATTAGTTCCAACATCACTTGAATTTATGGATAGTTCCTTATTTTCTTGAGCCTCAGGCTCATTGATTCCTTCAGGGATATCGACATTGCTCAAATCTTGAACTTCCATATGTGGATCTTTCGTAGTTTCATCTTGACCATTTTTTTTTCTAGGATTTCGATCCTTAGAACATAATGGTCTACCACGATTCAAGCGTTCTTTAGATTAATTATCTATGACACTAGTGGATGGTCCTTTAGGGACATCAATTAAAATTGGGACATTCTCTGCAGGAATATGTGATTTAGTGATTCTTTTTAAATTTGTAAATGCGTTTCGCATTTGATTTGCAATTTTCTGCAGATAAATAATCTTTTGTACTTCTTGCTCACAAATAGAAGCATGTGGATCAAGATGAGATAGTGATTAATTTTTTCACAAAATTTCTCTTTTGATGTCACTATCTTCTCCCCCTAATTTAGGAAAAACTATCTCATAAAACCAACAATCTGCAAATCGAGCAGTGAACATATCTCCTGTTAATGCTTCTAGATAGCGAATAATGAAGGGTGATTCAAACCCAACATAAATTGCTAACCTTCTTTAGGGGCCCATCTTGGTGCGATTTGGTGGTGCTATAGGCAGATATGCACCATACCAAAAGTTCTAAAATGAGATATATTAGGCTCTTGACCCAAAATCAATTGCAACGGAAAAAATTTATGATAATTTTTTGGTCTAAGACGAACAAGTGTTGCAGGATGCAAAATTGCATGACCCCAAGCAAAAGTGGGAAACTTAGTTTTCATAAGTAATGATCTTGCTATCAACTGCAGACATTTAATTAATAACTCGGTAAGGCCATTTTGAGTGTAAACATGAGGTATAGGATGTTCCACTCTTATCCCAATCGATAAACAATAGTCATTAAATACTTGGGATAAAAATTCTGCAGCATTATCAAGGTGAATAGATTTAATCTGATTATCAGAAAATTGTGCCCATAATCATATTATTTGTGCCAATAATTTTGCGAATGCCAAGTTACGAGATGACAATAGGCACACATGATACCATCTAGAAGAAGCATCTATTAGGACTATAAAGTATCTAAATGACCCACTAGGTTGGTGAATGAGTCCACAAATATTCCCTTGTATGTGTTCCAAGAACGCGGGGGACTCAATCCCAACTTTTGTTGGCGATGGCCTCACAATCAGCTTGCCTTGATCACAAGCACTGCATGAAAATTCACCATTCGAAAGAACCTTCAAGTTCTTTAATAGATGCCCTTTTGAATTTTCTATGATTCGTCTCATCATTATAGATCCAGGATGTCCCAGACGATCATGCCAAAGTACAAAACTATTGGAATTAGTAAACTTTCGGTTTACCATAGAATGTGCCTCAATTGCACAAATCTTTGTCCAATACAAGTCAGAAGATAAAGCAGGGAACTTTTTTATATCACATGTCTGCCTAGTGACATTCTTGGTAATACCAAGATATTCAAGATTCATTTCATCAATTGTCTTAATATGATAACCATTTTCACGGATATTTTTAAAACTCATCAAGTTTCTCCGAGACTTAATAGAAAACATGACATTATTTATGATGAGTTTAGTTCCCTTGGGCAAGATTATAATGACTTTTCCGAAGCCTTCAATCAAATTAGCACTATCAGAAATTGTAGTAACATTAATCTTTCTCATGTTTAGATGAGAGATATTTTTATCTTCTTTGAATATCATATGTGTAGTGTCAGAATCAATCAAACAAATATCTTCACAATTGGACATCTTACTTTGAAAATTATTCATATCTTCAAATAAAATGACATACAACAAATAAAATATATATTAAATTTTTGTATAAAGTTACAATTTAGAATAGAACATGGAAATTATATAATAATATTATTATATTATATTTCATAAAAAAATATAATATTATTATTATATTACAGAAAATGGACGCATGTCATAGTAAGTGAAGGATATAATCAACTAACCTTAGCATGTCATATTTAGAAAATGGATGCATGTCATTCACATATTGGACGTCTTAGTAAGTAACTTTTCCTTTTCCATTTCCATGCCTTATTATAAGTTACTAGTATCGTTACTTTCATCATTAGCATTGCTCGTAATTTGAACAATCTTATACAATAAGTACGCTACAGCAGTAACGTGATATGTTGGTCAGAATATGCACTCAATTTACGGAACCATCACCAATCAAGTGATCAATCTTTCCTTCAGGGTGCTCAAAAAAGTCTGCTACATCCAAACTTGTGATGTCAACATCACTTTCAGAGAGAAAGTTAGCCTCGAAATTTCGCTCTTTCTTCTTTAGTGATGCTGGATAAAGATCAACCAAGTGCTTGAGAGCGCGACAGTCATGTGAATAATGTCCTTTTTCAGAGTGAGTAAAACCCGAAATAGGGTTTCTTTTTTGGTCATCATGACCACGACCACGTCTACGCCTATGTCCACGACCAGGGCCGCGACCTTTTCCACACCTAGCATGGTGAGTATGCACATCATTCATCTCAGGGAATGGTGCAGATCCAGTAGGTCGATTCTCGTAATTTTTCATCAACAAATCATTATTTTGTTCAGCCACGAGAAGATGAGAATTCAGTTCAGTATACTTCTTGAAATCTTTTCTTGATATTATTGTTGTAGGAGAACATTCGAGGCATGAAAAGTAGAGAGTGTTTTTTCCATCATATCGTCATCATTAACCGTCTCTCCACACAGTTTCAATTGGGAAGAAATTCTGAACAAGACAGAATTATACTCATGAACAGACTTATAGTCTTGAAATCTCAGACGCATCCATTCATATCGTGCTTTTGGGAGAATGACCATCTTTAAGTGGTCAAACCTTTCTTTTAGGCTATTCCACAATACAAGTGGATCCTTAGTGGTAAGGTATTCAATTTTCAGAACTTTGTCAAGATGATGACGCAAGAAAATCATAGCCTTAGCATGATTTTATTTTCTTTCTTTATGGCGTCTCCAAGACCCAGAACATCTAGGTGGATTTCAGCATCCAACACCTATGAACTATAGTTTTTTTCCGAACTTTGAAGGGCAACGAACTCACACTTCGTAAGATTGTTAGCCATATGAATAAGGGAAGAAATAAAATAAAAACACCTTAGCCTTAGCCTTCAAATTTGAGATGGTAGAGTCTCGTGCTAATAACGTGTTATAAAATATTAAAGAACAAAGAAAAAGAATAGAGAGAATAGAGAGTAATTCTTATTTCTCTTGAGAGATCTCTTGATGAGTTATTGAGTTATTTCTCTTGGGGTTTGTAACTTTTCCATAAATAGACATATACAATCTATGGTAAAGTAGGTATTCACTATATATGGTAAAGTAGACATTCACTATATATGGTATATTTATAACACAATTAAAATAATAAATTTGTTAATTTGTAGAAATTAAGAGAACTATATAACAAGTCTCATATATATATATATATATATATATATATATATATATATATATATATATATATATATATATATTCTTGGGTTATCGGTTTACCCAATAACCCAATAAGCAAAAATCAAACTGAACCAATAACCCAATAATTTTTTTTTTTTATAAAATCATTAAAAAATTATTAGCCCAATAAGTCGGTTCGATTTTTGCACACCCCTACTTGCAGGCTCTAAATTGCAATCCTTGATGTATAGATAGGAAGTATTATTAGCTTTCTTGTAAGATGTATTTATATGAGTAGGATTTAGGAGATGAGAGGTGCTTGGTCAACAATCACCAACGTTTGTAATGACTACATTTGATAAAATAAAATACTATTTATCAAAAGAAATTGATACCCATAATTCATGAGCCTTTTTATTTCACTTTAGGTGAAAAAAAGAAGCATGAGCATCATTACACCAAGTTGTTATGCACCCAAAATTGCATAACATAGGCTGCACCATTCCATGAAACAAGTAATAATGAAATTTTAGACTAATAAGAAGGTACCAAAAAGAGAGGTCTAGTGGTATGATTCTCGCTATAGGTGCGAGAGGTACCGAGTTAGATTCTCAGAATGCCCCTTGCTTTGATGATTTTTTATTTACTGTAAGTTCATTATATCTTCAATGCTCTATCATGTACAACAGATTCTATTTGAATAAAACACTTTAAACAGCACACTCATGTCTTTCCTTATCAATTATTATAACAATGTAAGAGCTCCAAGACATTGATATCCTCATCACTCCTAGAAAATCATTTTATAGAACAGTATAAGCTCCAGATAGCTGAGCAGAAACTTCTATCTATCATTTGGACTCTGGGACCAAGAAAAGTTGGGCATTTGCTCAAGTGGTATGATTCTCTCTTTGGTCGCGATAGATTCCGAGTTTGATTCTCAAAATACCCCACAATCTTTTGACTACCTTGTTCCAAGCCTGTACTACTGCTAGTTACAAGTGATTAGAAAGCAAGTATAGGATTTCCATTCCACACATTGCCGAACAAACAATAGTGAGATTCCTATTTTGAGAACTCAACACGATCATAAAGTACCAATGATGTGGGTTTCCAATGATCAATGGAATTCACCTTGGCATCATGCACAGACAATAAATTTTATTATTGTATTAAATACTAACAAAAGGTAATAGATTTAGCTATCAAAATAGCATAAAAACAACATTTAAACTAATCTCATAAGACCAAAAAGTCCAAAACAACAAGAATTTTTTTTAAAATTAAACCCCTACACACTTAACAACTTATGTTTAGAGAAAATTCCAAAATAGGAATTGAAAAAATTAGATCGAAATCGCCAATTAGAAGAATATACTGTTATCTTTTATGTATTCGGGTACAAGAATCTGTATTTAGGCACAACAACTTCAACACTAGTTCAAGTTTGGTTTAAAACAAGAACACTATGAAGTACAAAAACACCCTCAACACAAGATCGAAGTGATCTTTCTAAGAAGTGTGTTTTATTTTTTCAGAAATTAAGATGAAACAGAAATATAAAACCAAGTCCCTCGACTTCACGGAGTGTCCTTAAGGAATAATTCCCCTCACTGTACCAAGGTTTTGAAATCTTCCACCCAGGATAAAATGACTTTCAATCAAACTATAGTGGTACCTCAAATAATTGGATTCGCCGAACTCACTCAACGATTTGATTGATCACAAAGAATGTTTTGAAGACAAGAAGAGTTTTTATTTCAAAATTTTTTTCATTCATTTCTAAACCTGTGGATGAAAGCAGGTTTATATAGCCATCAGATGCCTCTTCTGAAAGGTGGTAATGGTTCACTTAAAAGGTGTATCCTTTGGAAGAGTCATGTCTGTTCATTCGAAACATTGTGTCTTTTTCTGAACAGACACAACTATTTGAACAGTCACACCTTTTCCAAAACAATATGTCATTTGCTCAAAGGCTATGTCCCTTCATTTTTTATTCACGCCAATTAAACCCAACAATCCCCCACATGAATGGGGAATGACTATTCTTTGTAAAACTTTATGGACAAGTATGTGATTATCAAGCAAAGACTGATTGCATCTGGATAAGTAGGTTTTCCTTTAAACTTTCCGTAGTGAACATGCATCGAATGCACTTGATCAATCGGTAGATTTAATATCTTTAAACCATCGAGCTTTAATGTACACCCAGACAACACATGTCAAACAACCATCTTTTTACCATTTATGATTCTCACAGTTTTGTTCTTTTCAGCAATGAACACATCTCGGTTTCATGAGAGCTTAGAGAATAGGCCTTTACTAACATTCCCCTTGAAACGACTTCCACTTTTCCCTAACATAAGTGATTTATAAACATTCAATCTTATAGATTAAACTATTTGGTCAAATCTGCCAAATTGAGATAATTCTTAAAATACTTTTCACTTTAAGTCTTATCTTTGTTTACTAAACATTGTCTACATCACGAGAATGGGTGGGGTAATTGATAATGTTGAACTTGTCTGACACAACTTTGTTTGATCTCCTTAAACCTAGCTCTTGAGATCTCCAGTCTGCTAGGTAGAGTTACCGCCATGCTGACTTGTCCTAGGCCTTAAACCCATTCCCTTTGAAGTCCTTTCTACTCCTTCTCTAGATAGGCCTTTTGTAAGTGGATCCGACACATTATCCTTTGACTTCACATAGTCAATAGCGATAATTCCACTAGAGAGAAGTTCCCTAATGGTATTATGTCTCTGTTGTATGTGATGAGATTTACCGTTGTACATCATGCTCCCTGGCCTACCTTTTGCCACTTGGCTATCACAGTGTATACATACTGGTGCCACTGGTTTGGGCAAATAACGAATATTTCCAAGAAATTCTGGAGCCATTCTGCTTCTTCACCGAATTTATCCAATACGATAAATTCAAATTCTATTGTAGAGCGAGCAATACAAGTCTGTTTGGATGATTTTCAAGAAACTGCTCCTCCACCGATAATAGATACATATCCACTTATAGATTTTACTTCGTTCGATCTGATGATCTAATTTTCATCACT
Organism: Capsicum baccatum var. pendulum; assembly: GCA_030864225.1. Taxonomy (NCBI): domain Eukaryota; kingdom Viridiplantae; phylum Streptophyta; class Magnoliopsida; order Solanales; family Solanaceae; genus Capsicum; species Capsicum baccatum. The sequence continues at coordinate 230,799,766 of CM061556.1, forward strand.
ATATCCTTCGAGTACCGCGAGATATTTATTATAATGTAAGGCATAGTCTTGATTGTATTTAAGATACCTCAAAACTCTTTTCATTGCAATCCAATGAGTTTTGTTGGGATTACTCGTATATCGATTCAATTTTCTAATAGTGCATGCTATGTCTGGTCGTGTACAGTTCATGATATACATTAAACATCCTAATATTCTTGCGTACTCCAATTGTGAGTCATTTTCTCCTTTATTCTTTCAAAGTGCAAAGCTCACATCCATTGGAGTCTTAGCAGTACCGAATTCCATATACTTGAATTTGTCAAGTAGCTTTTCGATATAATGAGACTGTAACAATTCCAACCCTTGTGGAGTTCTATGGATTCTTATACCTAAGATCACATTCGCAACTCCAAGGTATTTCATATCAAACTTGCTCTCGAGCATTCATTTTGTTGCATTTATATAAAAAATATCTCTACTGATGAGCAACATATCATCTACATATAAATACACAATAACTTGGTGATTTGGAGTGTCTTTAATATAAACACATTTATCACATTCATTTATGTTGAACTCGTTTGACAAAATGGTTTGGTCAAACTTCGCATGTCATTGTTTAGGTGCTTGATTTAGTCCATACAATGACTTAATAAGTTTACATACCTTATTCTTCTTTCCTGGAACCACAAAGCCCTCAGGTTGTTCTGTATAAATTTCTTCCTCCAATACTCTATTTAGAAATGCGGTTTTCACATTCATTTGAAGAATTTCAAGACCATATACTACCTCCAAGGCTATTAATATTCAAATCGATTTTATCCTTGTTACTGGCAGGTATGTATTAAAGTAATCAAGGCCTTCTTTTTTCTTGAAGCCTTTTACTACAAGTCTTGCCTTGTATTTGTCAATAGTACCATCCGATTTTATTTTTCTTTTGAAGATCCATTTAGAACCTAAAGGTTTATTTCCTGGAGGAAGATCAAACAATTCCCACATATGGTTGCTTAAGATTGAATCAATCTCACTATTAACTGCCTCTTTCTAAAAGGATGAGTCTGACGACGACATCGCTTCTTTAAACGTTTGAGGCTCATTTTTAATAGAAATGTTACAAAATTTGATCCAAACGTAATAGAAGTTCTTTGAAGTGTACTACGTCTTGGATTCTCTTCATTATGTACATTCTGACTTGGTTTATTTTGAGGTCGTTTAAATCCTTCACTAGACTATTCATGTCTAGTTTTATACGGGTAAATATTTTCAAAGAATTCAACATTATCTGATTCAATTACCGTATTTTCATTTATGTTCGAATGTTTGGATTTATGAACCAAAAATCTACATGCTTTACTACTTTTATCATATCCTATGAACACACAGTCTATCGTCTTAGGTCCTATCTTAACCCTTTTAGACATAGGAACTTAGACCTTTGCTAGACACCCCTACACTTTGAAATATTTCAAGTTGGGTTTCCTTCCTTTCCATTTTTATAAGGAATTGATTGTGTCTTACTATGGAGAACTCAATTGAGTATACGATTTGCTGTAAGGATAGCCTCGCCCCAAAAGTTTTGCGGTAAACCAGAATTTATAAGTAAGACATTCATCATTTTCTTCAATATTTGGTTTTACCTTTTTGCAATTCTGTTAGATTGAGGTGAATACGGGACCGTATTTTGATGGATGATTCCATTCTCTACACATATTTCGGTGAAGGGAGATTCATATTCTCCGCCTCTATCATTTCTTATCATTTTTATCTTTTTCTCTAACTGATTTTCTACTTCAATTTTGTATTGTCTAAACGCATCTATTTCTTTATCCTTACTATTTAGCAAGTAGATGTAACAGTATCTAGTGCAATCGTCAATAAAAGTTATGAAATACTTTTTTCCACCACGTGATGGTGTTGACTTCATATCACAAATGTCAGTGTGTATTAAGTCTAAGGGATTGAAATTCCTTTCAACAGACTTATAAGGATGCTTTGCATACTTTGATTCCACACACGTTTGACACTTTGATTTATTGCACTCAAAGTTTGGTAAAACCTCTAAGTTAATCATTTTTTGTAACATTTTGTAATTAACATGGCCTAAACGTTTATGCCACAAATTATAAGACTCAAGCAAGTAAGAAGAATTTGAATTTTTATTAATTTCGACATTCATTACATTCATCTTATAAAGGACCTCGGTGAGATAGCCTTTTCCGACATTTACTTCTCCTTTGCTAATTATAATTTTTTCTAGAATCGGTTACACAGTTGAATCCGTTCTTGTCTAGAAGTGAAATAAAAACCAAGCTCCTACGTAATTCTAGAATGTACAAGACATTATTAAGTGTCAAGGCTTTTCCTGAAGTCATTTTCAAGCCTACTTTTCCTGTTCCTTCTACCTTATCCATAGCGGAGTTAGCCATGTAGATCATGTCTTCTACTTGAGCCGGAGCAAATGACGAAAATAACTCTTTATTGGCACAAACATGGCGGGTGGCACCAGAATCCATCCACTACTCACGAGGATTCCCCATCAAGTTGCATTCTAAAAACATAGCACACAGATCATCACATTCTTTGTTGGACTCAATCATATTTTTTTGATCCTTTTTCATGCCTTTCTTAGGGGCACGACAATCCGTGGACTTATGTCCAATTTTATCATAGTTGAAGCACTTTTCCTTGAATTTCTTCTTAGGTTGATTGCTTCCTTGTTCAACTTTCTTCCTTTGCTTAGAATTGTTTCGGTCATCTTTCACAATATGTGCTCTATTAATTGAAAAATTCCTCTTTGAACTTCTGTCGGCAGCCTTATTATCCTCTTCAATACGTAGTCAGACAATAAGATCTTCGACAGTCATCTCCTTGCGTTTGTGCTTCAAGTAGTTTTTGAAGTCTTTCCACATAGGTGGTAGCTTCTCAATGATCGCTGCTACTTGAAATGCATCATTCACAATCAAATCTACAAAATAATTTATGTGAGTACTAAGAACATTTTCAATTTGTTCAACTAAGGTATTTTTTGAAGATATACCTTCAGCTAGGAGATCGTGAATGATTACTTGAAATTCATGCACTTGAGAAACAACCAATTTACTATCTATCATTTTAAAGTCCGAGAACCTTGTAACAAAGAATTTCTTAATTCCCGCATCCTCTGTCTTGTATTTTCGTTCTAGTGCCCCCCACAATTCCTTCGACGTCTTAATTTCACTGTAAATATTGGAGATGTCATCTTGGAGACCACTCAATATATAATTTCTACAAAGGAAGTTTGAGTGTTTCAAAGCTTCTACAATCATGATATGCTCTTTGTCCGAAGTTTCTTCGGGCACCTTAGGAGCATCCTTAGTAGTGAAACTTTGAAGGCATAGAGTGGTGAGGTAAAAGAACATCTTTTGTTGCCATCACTTAAATTCAATGTCGCAAATTTTTTGGGCTTCTCCACCGGTGCTATTGGTTGAGGAGCATTTGCTCGACTTGTTGAAGCAACGCTAGTTCCTCCCACAGTCGTAGCCAGATCTTGCATTTGACTCTCGTTAGTCATTTTTTTATTACCACAAGACACTAAATTTTAGTATTTTTCAGAATGCTATTTATAAAGTTAAACAACTTTAAAATCTTCTTCTTGTTTCTAGTTAACGATGAAGTTTTTATAACTTCCACTCGTTAACCGAATGATATTTAACTTGTGATGAAAATTTTATGTCTTCGAATCACTAGTTAAGTTCAAACGGAGTAGAAAGCTTAAAGCTTTAATCTCTAAAAACAAGCAATACAGGTTCTCTAAGAAAAAAAATTATTCCTTAAGATTGTTATCTTTTATGTATTCGTGTACAAGAATCTGTATTTAGGCACAACAACTTCAACACTAGTTCAAGTTTAAAACAAGAATACTATGAAGTACAAAAATACCCTCAATACAAGATCAAAGTGATCTTTCTAAGAAGTGTGTTTTATTTTTTCAGAAATTAAGATGAAACAGAAATATAAAGCCAAGTCCCCCAACTTCACGGAGTGTCCTTAAGGAATAATTTCCTTCACTGTACCCGAGGTTTTGGAATCTTCCTCCCAGGATAAAATAACTTTCAATCCAACTATAGTGGTACCTCAAATAATTGGATTCGTCGAACTCACTCAACGATTTAATTGATCACAAATAATGTTTTGAAGACAAGAATAGTTTTTATTTCAGAAATTTTTTCATTCATTTCTAAACCGGTGGATGAAAGAAGGTTTATATATCTATCAGATGCCTCTTATGAAAGGTGACAATGGTTTACTTAAAAGGTGTATTCTTTGTAAGAGTCGTGTCTATTCATCCGAAACATTGTGTCTTTTTCTGAACAGATACAACTATCTGAACAGTCACACCTTTTCCAAAATAATATATCATTTGCTCAAAGGTTGTGTCCCTCCATTTTTTATTCACACCAATTAAACCCAACAATCCCCCACATGAATGGGGAATGATTATTCTTTGTAAAACTTTGCGGACATCAAGCAAAGACTGATTGCATCTGGATAAGTGGGTTTTCCTTTGAACTTTCCATAGTGAACATGTATCGGATGCACTCGGTCAATTGGTAGATTTGATATCTTTAAACCGTCGAGCTTTAATGTATACCTAGACAACACATGTCACACAACCAGCCTTTCACCATTTATGATTCTCACAGTTTTGTTATTTTCGGCCCTGAATACATCTCGGTTTCATAAGATCTTAGAGAATAGGGCTTTACTAGCATTCTCCTTGAAGCGGCTTCCACTTCGCCCTCACATAAGTTATTTCTAAATATTCAATCCTATAGATTAAACTATTTGGTCAAATCTGCCAAATTTAGATAATCCTTAAAATACTTTTCACTTTAAGTCTTATCCTTGTTTACTAAACATTGTCTACATCATGAGAATGGGTTGGGTAATTAACAATGTTGAACCTGTCTAACACAACTTTATTTGATCTCCTTGAACCTAGCTCTTGGGATCTCTAGTCTGTTAGGTAGAGTTACAGCCATGATAACTTGTCCTAGGCCTTAAACCCATTCCCTTGGATGTCCTTTCCAATCCTTCTCTAGATAGGCCTTTTGTAAGTGAATCCGACACATTATCCTTTGACTTCACATTGTCAATAGTGATAATTCCACTAGAGAGAAGTTCTCTAACGGTATTATGTCTCCGTTGTATGTGACAAGATCTACCGTTGTACATCATGCTCCCTGGCCTACCTATTATCGCTTGGCTATCACAGTGTATACATACTGGTGCCACTGGTTTGGGCAAATAACGAATATCTTCCGAGAAATTTAGGAGCCATTCTACTTTTTCACCGGCTTTATCCAATGCGATAAATTTAGATTTCATTGTAGAGCGAGCAACAAGTCTGTTTGGATAATTTCCAAAAGACTGCTCCTCCACCGATAGTAAATACATATCCACTTGTGGATTTTACTTCGTTCGATCTGGTTATCAAATTTGCATTACTATATCATTCGAGTAACGCGGGATATTTATCATAATACAAGGCATAGTCTTAAGTGTATTTAAGATACCCTAAAACTCTTTTCATTGCAATCCAATGAGTTTTGTTGGGATTACTTGTGTACCAACTCAATTTACTAATAGTGCATATTATGTCTGGTCGTGTACAGTTCATTATATACATTAAACATCCCAATATTCTTGCATACTCCAATTGTGAGTCACTTTCACCTTCATTCTTTCAAAGTGCAAAGATCATATCCAATGGAGTCTTGGCAGTACCGAATTTCATATACTTGAATTTGTCAAGTAGTTTTTCGATATAATGAGACTGTGACAATGCCAACCCTTGTGGAGTTCTATGGATTCTTATACCTAAGGTCACATCCGCAACTCCAAGGTATTTCATATCGAACTTGCTATCGAGCATTCATTTCATTGCATTTATGTCAGAAATATCTCTACTGATGATCAACATATCATCTATATATAAACACACAATGACTTGGTGATTTGGAGTGTCTTTAATATAACACATTTATCACATTCATTTATTTTGACCTCGTTTGCCAACATGGTTTGGTCCAACTTTGCAAGCCATTGTTTAGGTGCTTGATTTAGTCCATACAATGACTTAATAAGTTTACACACCTTATTCTCCTTTCATGGGACCACAAAGCCCTCAGGGTGTTCCGTATAAATTTTTTCCTCCAATACTCTATTTAGAAATGCGGTTTTCACATTCATTTGAAGAATTTCAAGACCATATACTACCTCCAAGGCTATTAATATTCAAATCGATGTTATCCTTGTTACTGGCGAGTATGTATCAAAGTAATCAAGACCTTCTTTTTTCTTGAAGCCTTTTACTACAAGTCTTGCCTTGTATTTGTCAATAGTACCATCCACTTTTATTTTCCTTTTGAAGATCCATTTAGAACCTAAAGGTTTATTTCCTGGAGGAAGATAAAACAATTCCCACGTATGGTTGCTTAAGATTGAATAAATCTCACTATTGGCTGCATCTTTCTAAAAGGATAAGTTTGACGACAACATTCTTCTTTAAATGTTTGAGGCTCATTTTTAATAGAAATATTACAAAATCTGATCCAGACATAGTAGAAGTTCTTTGACATGTACTAAGTCTTGGATTCTCTTCATTATGTACATTTTCACTTGGTTCATCTCGAGGTCGTTTATATCCTCCACTAGATTGTTCATATCTAGTTTTATACGGGTAAATATTTTTAAAGAATTCAATATTATCTGATTCAATTACCGTGTTTTCATTTATATTCGGATGTTCGAAATTATGAACCAAAAACCGACATGCTTTACTACTTTTATCATATCCTATGAACACAAAGTCTACCGTCTTAGGTCCTATCTTAACCCTTTTAGACATAGAAACTTGGACCTTTGCTAGACCCCCTCACATTTTGAAATATTTCAAGTTGGGTTTCCTTCTTTTCCATTTTTATAAGGAATTGATTGTGTCTTACTATGGGGAACTCTATTAAGTATCTGATTTGCTGTAAGGATAGCCTCCCCCCACAAGTTTTGCGGTAAATCGGAACTTATAAGTAAGACATTCATCATTTCTTTCAATGTTTAATTTTTTCTTTCTGCAATTCTGTTAGATTGAGGTGAATATAGGGTCGTAGTTTGATGGATGATTCCATTCTCTACTCATATTACGAGGAAGGGAGATTCATATTCTTCACCCTTATCACTTCTTATCATTTTTATCTTTTTCTCTAACTGATTTTCTACTTCAATTTTGTATTGCCTAAACACATCTATTGCTTCATCTCTTGTGAGTATTCTTTTCGATTATAATCGGTGGAATCGACCATTTCTCTATATAAAGAATAATCGATTTGACCAAGCCGTAAAAACTAAAATGTCACAATATTTTTCCTTACTATTTAACAAGTAGATGTAACAGTATCTAGTGCAATCGTCAATAAAAGTTATGAAATACTTATTCCTACCACGTGATGGTGTTGACTTTATATCACAAATATCAGTGTGTATTAAGTCTAAGGGATTGAAATTCCTTTCAACGGATTTATAAGGATGCTTTGCATACTTTGATTCCACAAACGTTTGACACTTTGATTTATTGCACTCAAAGTTTGGCAAAACCTCTAAGTTAATAAGTTTTCGTAATGCTTTGTAATTAACATGCCTAAACGTTCATGCCACAAATTATAAGACTCAAGCAAGTAAGAAGAACTTAAATTTTTATTAATTTCAACATTCATTACATTCATCTTATAAAGGCCCTCGGTGAGATAACCTTTTCCTACATACACTTCTCCTTTGCTAATTATAATTTTTCCAGAATCGGTAACATATTTGAATCCGTTCTTGTCTAGAAGTGAAACAGAAATCAAGTTCCTACGTAATTCCGGAATGTACAAGACATTGTTATGTGTCAAGACCTTTCCTAAAGTCATTTTCAAGCCCACTTTTCCTGTTCCTTCTACCTTAGCTGTAGCGGAGTTAGCCATGTAGATCATTTTTTCTACTTGAGCCGGAGCAAATGACGAAAACAACTCTTTGTTGGCACAAACATGGCGGGTGGCACAAGAATCCATCCACCACTCGCGAGGATTCCCCACCAAGTTGCATTCTAAAAACATAGCACACAGATCATCACATTCTTTGTTGGACTCAATCATATTTTCTTGGTCATTTTTCTTGCCTTTCTTAGGGGAACGACAATTCATAGACTTATGGCCAATTTTTTCACAGTTGGAGCACTTTCCCTTGAATTTCTTCTTGGGTTGATTGCTTCTTTGTTCAACTTTCTTCCTTTGTTTAGAATTGTTTTGGTCATCTTCTACAATATATGCTCCATTAATTGTAGAATTCCTTTTTGACCTTCTCTCGGTATCCTTATTATCCTCTTCAATACGTAGTCGGACAATAAGATCTTCGACAGTCATCTCCTTGTGTTTGTGCTTCAAGTAGTTTTTGAAGTCTTTCTACATATATGGTAGATTCTCAATGATCGGTGTTAATTGAAATGCATCATTCACAATCAAATCTACAAAACAGTTTATGTGAGTACTAAGAACATTTTCAATTTGTTCAACTAAGGTATTTTTTGAAGATATACCTTCTGCTAGGAGATCATGAATGATTACTTACAATTCCTACACTTGAGAGACAACCGATTTACTATCTATCATTTTAAAGTCCAAAAACCTTGCAACAAAGAATTTCTTAATTCCCGCATCCTCTATCTTGTATTGTTGTTCTAGTGCCCCTCACAATTCTTTTGATGTCTTAGTTTTACTGTAAACATTGTAGAGGTCGTCTTGGAGACCACTCCATATATAATTCCTATAAAGGAAGTCCGAGTGTTTCCAAACTTCTACAATCATGAAATGCTCTTTTTTCGAGGTTCCCTCGGGTGCCTTAGGAGCATCCTCAGTAGTGAACCTTTGAATGCATAGAGCGGTGAGGTAAAAGAACATCTTTTGCTGCCATCGCTTAAAGTCAATGCCCACAAATTTTTTGGACTTCTCCACAAGTGCCACTGGTTGCGGAGCATTTGCTCGACTTGTCGAAGCAATGCTAGTTGCCCCCACAATCGTAGCCGCATCTTGCATTTGACTTTCATTATTCATTTTTTCTATCACCACAAGACAATAAATTTTAGTATTTTTCAGAATACTATTTATAAAGTTAAACAACTTTAAACTCTTCTTCTTGTTTCTAGTTAACGATGAAGTTTTTATGACTTCCAATCATCAACCGAATGATCTTTAACTTGTGATGAAGATTTTATGTCTTTGAATCACTAGTTAAGTTCAAACGGAGTAGAATACTTAAAGCTTTAATCTCCAAAAACAAGCAATACAGATTCTCAAAAAAAAAAAAATTATTCCTTAAGATTGTTATCTTTTATGTATTTGAGTACAAGAATCTGTATTTAGGCACAACAACTTCAACACTAGTTCAAGTTTAAAACAAGAATACTATGAAGTACAAAAACACCCTCAATACAAGATCAAAGTGATCTTTCTAAGAAGTGTGTTTTATTTTTTCAGAAATTAAGATGAAACAGAAATATAAAGCCAAGTCCCCCCGACTTCACGGAGTGTCCTTAAGGAATAATTCTCCTCACTGTACCCGAGGTTTTGGAATCTTCCTCCCAGGATAAAATGACTTTCAATCCAACTATAGTGGTACCTCAAATAATTGGATTCGTCGAACTTACTCAACGATTTGATTGATCACAAAGAATGTTTGAAGACAAGAAGAGTTTTTATTTCAATTTTTTTTTCATTCATTTCTAAACATGTGGATGAAAACAAGTTTATATAGCTATCAGATGTCTCTTCTGAAAGATGACAATGGTTTACTTAAAAGGTGTATCCTTTGGAAGAGTCATATTTGTTCATTCGAAACATCGTATCTTTTTCTGAACAGATACAACTATCTAAACAGTCACACATTTTCCAAAACAATATATCATTTGCTCAAAGGTTATGTTCTACCATTTTCCATTCAGACCAATTAAACCCAGCATATACTAACCTTAAAATTTCCAAATTGAAGAATAACATTCCGAAACAACAAATAGGTTAGCTCTGAAACAACAAACACTAAGAGATTCCTGCTCAAAATTTCACTATGATATTAATAGCTCTAAATGGATCGAAATTTCACTAAGAGATTATTGTTCAGGGAAGATTTTTGTTCGCCATAAGCTTAATTTCATCTTAATTTCACTAAGAGCTTAAAATTTCACCTTAATCGAAATTTCACTATGAGATTTGAAAGCTTGTTGTTTGAGGAAATTTCACAATTGCATTTGGAGCTTGTTTGTCTGAAACAACAAGAGAAATGGAGGTTCACGATGAGTTGTGAAGAGCTTATTTGTCTGAAACAGGAAGAGAAATGGAGCTTCACTATGAGCTGCGAAGAGAAATAGGATTTTTATTTCAACTCTATTGAGAAAGATAAAACATGTTTTGAATTTTGATAAAGTGGAAAATTTTTTGGCAGACCATGTGTGAAATATTATGGAGGGAATCAATAATAATCTATTGCAACAATTATTTTTCCATTAAGTGTCACCATAGATGTTTTTATGGCAACGATTCTAATAGCATTGCTATACATATATCTATTACAACGATTCATTTTCAATAGCGACAGTCATAGCGCTAAATCATAGTAGTAGAACTATTATTTATGGCAACGATTGAAACTGTTGCAATAAATAGTCTATAACAATGCATTTACAACCGTCGCCAAAAAATCGTAGGCCCAATTTCTGATAGTAAATATTCATTAGTAAGTTATATATCCACGCTGCATTTGTTTCACAAATAATATAACATTCAAAATTAATCTTATTATTAAGTATAGCTACACCCCTAACTCTTAATAATACTAATAAAAATGTGAAGTGAATTTAAGGTGTTCAAAATTTTAAATGAGACAGGTCATTCTCTTTAAACTTTAATCATGGGAGAGGGAGACCATTTGTAGTGGCCAACCAAGTCCACTTATTTTTTGCATCAGATATTCAGATTCATTTCGGACTACCCCAATTAGCTTGTACGACTTTAATTATGGGTATTATGTATACTTGTTACCTTTCCAAACGTACTTACACAATCTGAGAATTCCATTTCTTCTTTCATTGTTGCTCTCTATTAACTACCAACATTGTTTTAGTGAGAAATTTGACTTAATTGCTGAAATTCAAATTTTGTTGACTTTATAAAGTTGGGAGACTTGATTTTGTAGCTTCTTATAAATTTCTTTTTAATTTTTTACAAAATATTTTATTTTGATGCATAATAAATCTTCATTTTTATAGATAATAAATTTCAAAAAGTCATTTTCTTTCCTTCAATATATATAGATATCCATAACTATAGAAGAACATATTTTCTTCTCTTGTATGAGAATCTTATATGAGCCGACACCCTTGTTAGGATTTTTGCTTTTGGTTTTCTTACCAAAATTGAGTTTTAATTTTCTATTGAAGAAAAATAAAAATAGTACCATAATTAATTTTATTTTTTTCTAAAAGGAAAATATAAAACTTTTTCCATATTTGGCTAACCTCTTTCTTGGGGGAAAGGTTTTGGACATCTATAGATAGAAGACCTCTTCTCATACCATAACACAATAGCATTCACAATGTAGCCGTTTAAAGAGTCTCGTTTTGGGGGAGATTTTCTCCTAATAGATTTTTTTATATTTCTTTAATATTAGTTTCTTGTGTAGGCCATTTGGTCAAATTATATTCAATAGTATATTTTTAGTATATTTTTATTTGTCATCTGAATTATCACCGTCTTCTCGATTTCAAACCCAACAAGTGATATCAAAGCCCATGGTTCAATAAATTGATGGTCCAATTGTTGAACAAAGTTGCAATCAATTTGATGATAATGAAGATATATGTCCAAAAGCTACATGTGAAGATAATTGTCAATCATATTTTCAACAATCCTGCTATCACATATTTGAAAATAAAGTTCACTTTTAACCCTGCAAAAGGATTTCAATATTTTTAACCCGAAAAGGGCTAATATATTTTTAACCCTAAAAGCTTCATTTTTAAACACGTCAAGCAGCAGTAATGAAGACTATATGAAGAAAAAAAATCAAATATGTGAAGAAGATGAATCAACCGAAGAAAATCAAAACAAAAATGAGAGATTTGTTAGGGTTTTTGTCTCGATTTTCTCACCAAAATTAAGTTTTAATTTTCTATTGAAGGAAAATAAAAGTAGTACCATAATTACTTTTATTTTTCCTAAAAGGAAAATATAAAACTTTTTTCATATTTAGCTAACCTCTTTCTTGGAGAAAAGGTTTTAGACATCTATAAATAGAAGACCCCTTTCTCATACCATAACACAATAGCATTCACAATGTAGTCGTTTAAAGAGTGTCATTTTGGGAAAGATTTTCTCCCAATAGTTTTTATATATTTCTTTAATATTAGTTTCTTGTGTAGGCCATTTGACCAAATTATATTAAATAATATATTTTTAATTTTCTTTTATTTATCATCTGAATTATCATCACCTTAATTTATAAATTTTAAACTTTCGGATAACGGCTTCTCGATTTCGAACCCAACAGCCCTTGCTATAGGAATGCTTATTTGCTAAGCTGAGTTAATCGGCAGTTGACTTTTATTTCTTTATTATATAAAAAAAAAAAGACTAGACTAACGTATGCTAAACTGATATACAAATGCAACATTGATAGACAAGTGCATTTGAGTGGACATTAGTGAATAGTAATATTTTAATAGTAATATAATAATTTAGGTTATGGCCCAAATGGGTCACCACACCCCTCTCATTTCAGAAAATTCTATTCCTTGTCCACCTTACATTTATTATTTTGCTTCTCTTTTTTTATTTCCTGTACTGAAGTCTGAAATTTTTTAACTAAACCTACTCTCTCTACTCTATAAAGATTTATTTTCCGTATATAGCCTTTTCTAAGCTACAAAAATTAATTAGTCTTAATCACATGCTAAGGCATAAAAGAATCCACGTGTTTCACACTACTGCCCAGTAGGTCCCACCTGACAATGTCTGATACAGGTTGCTCTTATCCTACTCATCTGATGACGAGGCAACATCCGTTTGTTTCATACTCAAATGGAGCAACACAAAAGCAGAACAAACATTTTTGGGTCCCATATCCGTATTTCTAGTCTGATTAATTTAAATTTACATAAAAAAATTTCATTATAAGAATAAAACGCTCTACATCAAAGATAATTTTATATCCAAGCTTGAAATACGAAATATTTAATTAAGGATGGAGTATTTACGACTTCATCGCAACCTTCCTGGTGCAGAAGAATCAGTTGGTGTAAACTGTAAAGTAAAATGAAAATTAAAGAACGTTAGACAACTAGGAAAAGTATCATTCTTTCCTGAGCTTTCAAGACTGTTCTCATTAGGAACTCTTTTTGTAATGTGCTCTCCACTTTTTTCATATGATTCATGCAAACGAATATATTCAATCACAAAAAAGTGGGAATTAATTATGACTTTTATTAGTAATATGTAGTTAAATAGCTCGTAGCTAACATAATAATTTGATAATTTAAAATCACCGATGAACATTTTTGTTTAGCTATAAAATTTATTCGTCGCTAATATTTACTTTATAGTACTCTCGTTATTTTTTTTTAATGAAATATAACAAGTAAAAATGAATGAATAGAATAATGAATAAGCTAGTACTTGGTGATTGTTCCTCTGTCCACACAACAAACAAAAAGTCACGAGTGTGTGTTATTTAAATGAGTGGTGTCACACCTGTTCTTTTAATTTTTTACTGTCATGTGCTAAGTGCTAACAATGCAGTGTGGAGGTACAACCACTAGACTATAATTTTGAGTGTCAAAACTCTAAATTTTTAGATAATATGATTCAATAATGTTATGCATAATTATACTTCGGTGTGTTGGATCCAATTTTCTCATGTTCAATCGTTAAAATTTTTCACAAAGTTTAAGTTCTCTATCCATTGCTAATATAAGTGCATGTCAATAACCATATTGTTGGTTTCGAATTCAACATGGTATTAGCCTAGCTCATTCCAGCCTCTCTAGCATGATCTCTTTCTCTATTCCACTAGATTTGATAATGTCTATTAGCTATGTTATTTTAATTGGTTAAGGTTTTGAATTCAACAATAATTATTCAAGGTTGTAGACTTGTCTTGTAGCTATGTATGGATTTTAGTTAGTTAATCCCAATATCTACCACCCTCTATAACAACCAAGGTTCTTTATCATACATTATCATCTCTCTGTACCACTCTTTATTGAACTGTATTTGAATTCCAATAGATAAATGGGGATGTTTGATATTAATTACTCCAACTTGTTTTGTTTAATTATATCATTAGTCTATAATAGATGTGGCAATCGATCCCCGTCTTTGGCGAATGGAGCAAACTCTGTGGCCAGTTCCTTACCGCTTAGTGCGCTGACAGAGGAACGGAGGATTAGTTTCACGGCTGCCGGCTGTGGAATCCTTGGAAAATAAAAAAAAAAAGATGTGGCAATCATGCATCAATATACAAAAGATTCTATTTTTAGTGGGGTTTTACAATATACTGAAATTTTTTGTCTGTATTTCCCAAGTGGGAGTCAAATCATATTTGTGCCAAGTTGCTAGGTACTGAGGTTTAAAATTCATTGATGTTGTCGGTGGTTTTTTGGTAATGAAACTTCCTCTTTTGACTCTTTCTTTGGGTTGTCCTGTTTTAATCTTGCTTCGTATTTTAAATGTTTATGAATTGTGATCATGGGTCTTTTCTGTATTTTCAGTTTCTTGATGTGGGGGCCACATTCCAATTTTCTTGAAAAGCTGTTATCTTTGGTACCCTTGTTGAAAATTTTGGATTTTTTCTCCTTCAAATATTGAGTTTTGACCTTTATCTTTGTGTTCTGGTGATTTAGCAGATGGTTGTGGAAGAAATGATGATGTAAATTGATGTTCTGAAGACAGAGGCGGAGCTAGAGTTCTAGTTACGGGTTTGGCCAACCTGTATTTGTGGTAAGAAAAGAAACTCGACGAATATGTATAAATAATATATCTGCATAGAATTCAGAACTCGTAAACTCAAAAATTTTGGATCCGTCTTTGTAGGAGTAGGCTACTTTCAGGGATGGAGGTGTATTCACAAAGGAAGAGAGTGCTTCTCTTGTTGGTTTCATGGATAATGCTGCTGCCTTTGGCAGTTCTTGGAGGGAGTGGGAATAACACAGCAAATGCCACTGCTCCTTTATCTCCATCTTCTAGGCCTAAGGTGGTGAATATTGGAGCTTTATTCACTGCTAAGTCTGTTATTGGAAGGTCAGCTGAGCCAGCACTTGTAGCAGCAATTGGTGATGTGAATTCAGATTCTAGCATTCTCAGAGGAACCAAATTGAACCTCATATTTCAGGATACTAATTGCAGTGGATTTGTTGGCACTGTTGATGGTAAACACTTTTCTCCTCTATGATCTTTTATGAAAAATTATCAAATTCAAGTACCATACTTCATTTTCAGTAATATGGGCGGTGTTAGAGTCCCTCATTGGTTGGGGAGGGGAATGGACTGGTGGTCTGCTTATATGGACTTGGGCAATCCACCCCTTATGAGCTAGCTTTTGGGGTTAGTTAGGCCTAGGTGTCATATCTTTTACAACCATCTTATCCTTTGTGACATGATATCTTATGCCCTATGCTTAGTATCTATATTTTTGGTGTCTTATACTTTCAATTAAGTTGTACTGGAATGGAATGAATGTTAATAGAGTGGAAAGGATACAGAGAAGTCATACAGCCCACCTAAACTATATTGTGATTGAGAGGTAGTTGATTGATTGATATGCATTCATTCAGTTTTGTTGAGGACATTCTCATTCGATCCCTTTTGTAGTGTTTGATAAATTGCTCACCAGAGATGCGGAGTGAGGGAATTTCTCTATGCAGTAGCTTAACTTGAGAACTCAATGGGACGTGGTAGAATAGGGGTTGGGCACGTATGTGGAAGTCTGAATAAACAACAACAATAACATACTCAGTGTAATCCCAATGGTGGGTTATGGGAAGGGTAGAGTGTAGGTAGACCTTACTCCTACCTTGTGGAGGTAGAAAGGTAGAAAGGTTGTTTCTGAAAGACCTCAGCTCAAGTAACTCATATCCAAGCAAGGGATGTCTGAACAAAGAAAATATAAAAGCAATGCGCTTTACACTAAAGAAGCAAATTATTTGTTCATGACCTGTTTCTGAATTCATGAATAGTTCAGTGTCTTGTTCCTCTATTGTTTCATAGACAAGAAACCTTGTTAAAAAGCTCAACTAAGGCGAGCCTTCCTATCACATTTGATTAGTGCTGTTTACTAGTGCCAATGCCTATTTCCTTCCTTTTTCTTTGCCCGCCCTTGTATTTTACAGGCATCTTTGCCTTGTAGCTTTGCAGCTGATGGAGAAAGAAGTAGTTGCTGCAATCGGTCCGCAGTCCTCAGGAATAGCACATGTGATTTCCCATGTTGTGAATGAACTTCAGGTCCCTCTTTTGTCTTTTGCCACGGACCCTACTCTATCCTCTCTTCAGTACTTGTATTTTCTTAGAACTGTTCCAAACGATCACTTCCAAATGTATGCTATAGCTGATGTGGTTGATTATTTTGGATGGAAAGAGGTTATTGCCATATTTGTTGATGACGATAATGGTAGAAATGGTATATCTGTGTTGGGTGATGCCCTTGCAAAGAAGCGTGCGAAGCTCACTTACAAAGCAGCCTTTTCTCCTGGAGCAAGTAGTAGTGAAATTGATGATTTGTTAATCAGTGTGAACCTTATGGAGGCACGAGTGTATGTTGTTCATGTAAATCCCGATACTGGGCTATCAATATTTTCAAAGGCAAAGAATTTGGGAATGATGACCAGTGGCTATGTTTGGATCACTACTGATTGGCTTCCATCGTTTTTGGACTCTTCAGATTCAGTTAATCCAGAAACTATGGATCTTATTCAGGGTGTTGTAGCACTTCGTCATCACACCCCGGATTCTGATCAGAAAAAGATGTTTGCATCGCGCTGGAAAAACTTTAAGGGTGTTGAAATTCCAAGTTTTAATTCTTACGCACTCTATTCTTACGATACGATTTGGCTACTTGCCCGAGCTCTAGACCTTTTCTTCAAGGATGGTGGAAAGCTGACCTTCTCTGATGACCCCAGATTACGTGATACAAATGGGAGTGCTTTGCATTTGTCATCCATGAAAGTTTTTGACCAAGGACAGAAATTATTACAGATACTCATTGGCATGAACTTCACAGGTCTAACTGGCCAGATTCAGTTTGATTCTGAGAAAAATTTAGTTCATCCAGCATATGATGTTCTTAACATTGGTGGAACTGGAACACGCACAGTAGGTTATTGGTCAAACTATTCTGGTCTATCAGTTGTAACTCCAGAGATTATATATTCAAAACCTCCAAACACTTCTACCAGTGCCCAACATCTATACAATGTCATATGGCCGGGAGAAACTGTAACTCCACCTCGAGGATGGGTGTTCCCACATAATGGAAAGCCTCTCCGAATTGCTGTGCCTTACCGTGTTACTTTTAAAGAGTTTGTGCATAAAGATAAAGGACCTTCTGGGGTAAAAGGATATTGCATTGATGTTTTTGAGGCTGCAATAGATTTGCTGCCTTACCCCGTTCCTCACGTCTATATTCTGTATGGAGATGGCAAGAGAAACCCCTCTTTCAAAAACTTGGTGAATGACATCGTAACAAATGTGAGTTCCTGACTGTGTTATCAAATTTTTTGTCATTGACTAATTATGATGAAATAATTTTGATCAGCCTGGCTTAAATCTCTTTTATTTACATTTGTCTGACTAGTTACCACAATGGGAATACTAATTAATTCTGAACTGCAATTGGTTATTAATTGTCATCAATGATATACGAATAATGAAGTAGATGTACAGTTTACTGATTGAAAGAGTAATAGTTATAGGCTATACAAAGGCACATTCATGACGGAAAGGGGCAATACCATACTCAATAATCATCGTAGTTTCTTAAATAGGTGAAATTGTTGTAGCTCATCAATAAAAAATTTCTATTAAAACTTGGAATTCAAGTGAATTTTGTTTTATCTTTTCACATTTATTTTCCTTCAATTCTATTTGAATTCCTGCGGTAAAAATGGAAACTGCCTGAAGTTTTTGGTTCTTGGAATCTTAAACTACTTTGATTGTAAATGTTGGTATTGCATCAGCAAGTTCAGACTCGTCGAAGTAAGTTTTTCAGTTAATGAGTTCCTTCACTGGAGAGAAGTGATTAGACGTGACATGGAGCAGTTACATCTCACTGAGGACATGACCCTGGATAGGAAGGTTTGGAGGAAAAATACTAGGATGGAGGGATAAGGTGGGGGGATGAATTGTAGTCCATAGTTAGGAGCGTTTTGGTGTCTTTTGTTTGGTAGTGTACATTATTTTTGTGGATGTTGTATCTATGTTAGTTTTATCATGTTTCATGCTTTGAATATTTTTGTATATTGTCCTGTGTCTTGAGCCGGGGGTCTATCGGAAACAACCTCTCTATTTCTTTAGAGGTAGTGGTATGGACTGCGTACATTCTACCCTCCCCAGACCCCACTAGGCGGAAATATACTGGGTTTGTTGTTGTTGTTGTTGAGTTCCTTTACCAATTTAACATCTTTTGTGCATGTTGCTAAATCGGGGATACCTGTCCTAATTTGTATTAGAAAATGCAAAATGTGATGCTGAAATGTTTTTCATGGTTACTTATAAGGATACATTTTGCATCTTAGAAATATGATGCAGCTGTGGGAGATGTCACGATTACAACAAATCGCACAAGGATTGTGGACTTCACACAACCTTACATGGAATCTGGACTCGTCGTAGTTGCTCCTATCAAAGAGCTCAAATCCAGTCCATGGGCTTTCCTTCAGCCATTTACCCTCCAAATGTGGTGTGTAACTGGGGTCTTCTTTCTGTTTGTTGGAACTGTCGTTTGGATTCTTGAGCATCGACATAATCCTGAATTCCGAGGTCCACCAAGGAAACAACTTGTTACAGTTTTTTGGTTAGTAGCTAAGTCTTGTAACCTTTTGTCGTAGAATCAAATGCATGCTTTATGTGAATAACTTTGCTTCTCTGGATGAGATTGTCCTTTTACTCAAATCAAATAACTTGTATGTAAATATTGACACTGGTGCTAAGATTCGTTTTTCTCTTTCAGGTTTAGTTTCTCAACAATGTTTTTTGCACACAGTACGTACAAACTCTTCAATTTGGTTATTTAAGATCTTCCATACTGCTACAGAAAGCTTGTCCTAACCATAGCTAACACTATTCATTATGTTATTTAATAGGAGAAAATACAATGAGCACCTTGGGACGCTTAGTGCTGATCTTTTGGCTCTTTGTCGTTCTAATTATCAATTCGAGCTATACAGCTAGCTTAACATCTATCCTGACAGTGCAGCAGCTGTCTTCAGGAATTCAAGGAATTGACAGTTTAATTTCAAGTAATGATCCAATTGGAGTTCAGGATGGCTCATTTGCCTATAACTACCTCATTGAAGAGCTAGGTGTTTTAGAATCAAGGATCCGTATATTGAAAACCGAAGATGAATATGTCAGCGCCCTGGAGAAAGGTCCGCAAGGTGGTGGTGTTGCTGGAATTGTCGATGAGCTTCCTTATGTCGAGCTCTTCTTAGCCAACAGCAAATGCGTATTCAGAACAGTAGGACAGGAGTTCACAAAGGGCGGATGGGGCTTTGTAAGTTAATCTTTTCCTTTGCATTACTGAACAGAGCTAAATGTTTGTTGTAAATGTGTCAATAAGTTCATGAATAATCCAATTAAGTTCCCATCTACCCCACCCCCAACAAGAACAAAGAAATCAAACTCAAAAGAGTTAATGGTCAAAATCATACCTAAAGTACCTGATTTTTCGAGTTTCATACCTGAACGATCAATATCAGATACGCGAGTTTCCTATCTGAACCATCATCAACTATTTATCAAAATATACCTTAACTATCAATTGTTCACTTTTCCTATTTGAATGATTGTGATAGTTCAGGTGGTAAACTCAAAACACCTGATAATTTATGTATGAAACTCAAAAAGCGGGAATACTTTAGATGTGTTTTTGACCCTTCACTCAACTCAAAATAAAGAAAAAAGGGAGTCACAACACATTATAGGCACATATTCATAAGGATTGATCCACAAGTAATCCCATCTACTTGAGCGGACTTTCACTATCCATGGCCAGGCATTTCAAAGGGACTCTCCTCTGGCTGCTGATCTGTCACCTGCAATTCTTCAACTGTCAGAAAACGGCGACCTCCAAAGGATCCATGACAAATGGCTATCGAACAATGGATGCTCTTCACAAAACAACCAAGCTGATGATACGCAACTTTCTCTCAAAAGCTTCTGGGGCCTGTTTCTCATATGTGCTGTTGCTTGCTTTCTTGCTCTTGTAGCGTTTTTCTGCAGGGTATACTGTCAATTCCGGAGGTATGACCCCGAGCCAGAGGAGCAGGACATCAGCGAACCTGAATCTGTACGGCCTAGTAGGCGTCCCCTAGGCTCTCTTAGCTTTAAGGACTTAATAGACTTTGTTGATAAAAGAGAAAGTGAAATTAAGGAAATACTCAAACGGAAGAGTATTGACAGCAAGAGACATCAAGGTCAGAGCCCAGATGGGCAGCCGAGCTCGCCCGTTTGAATCAAAGATTCATTCATTGGCTTGGTAATTTCTTGCTCAATGTAATGCACCTATGGTTAATATGTAAAGGAAGCATACAGAGTTCCGTCCCACGTTGAATAACCTTCACTTCAATTTTCACATACAGAAGGCTAGGTGTGTTAGAAGTAGTAAAAAAATGTCTTTGTATACTAGTAGGAGAGAATATTAGATGGAAAAATGGGAACTTTTGTACTAATTGGGTGTTATTAAATGATTAGTTTTAACATGTTGATCGGTTCGCTGGCTTTTCCAGTAAGTTTGATGTTTTAGCTACTACTGTTAGATAGCCTACGGAAGGACCACCCAATTTGCTCAATTATTTGATTAAGTTATAACATAATGTTGGTGAAGTATGTATGTTTGAACCATTAGATTAAGTTAATCATAAGTGTTAAGTTATCCCCCTGCATTTTATAGGCACAAAATGGTATTAATCAACTTTATTATGATCGTGGGACTGAACAGTCAACCCAGCGCCTTGATGTTATCAATTAGATGTTCTAAAAAGTTCATGCAAGTGTTGGTAAAAGAAATCAGTTAACTTGACAAGAGTGGGGTTGCTCGTAAGCACCCTTTAACTCTAAGATTGTGGGTTTGAGTCACCAAAGAACTGTAAAGGTAAAAGCTTTTATGGAGAGATAAAAAAAAAACTTTATTTTAAAAAAGTGATCAATTAATTTTACTACATAATAGGTGATTGGTAATATTAATCAATAAAATTGATTTACTAAATACTACTAATGCTAAGTAAATTATGTGAAATAATCCAAATCAAACATGTGAGATATTTGGTGATACTTGTTTCAGACAATTTCTAAGGGACAATTTTTCTGGAATTATTTTGGAGAAATGGTAAAAATCCACTTTTCGGGCCTTAATTGATACTGACAATCAGTTCATAATAAGTGATTCTATTTTTTTCATCGAATCCGGATAACGACCATATTATATAAATGCCTTCTTTAACTTGACTTTGAACAGAATCAAAGTTCTTGGAATATGAACTCTGTAAGTTGCAGATTAGAGAAGAAGGAAGAAGAGAGAACAGAGAAGAAATGGAGAGGAGAGCTTGATCATTGATTGAATCTTGTGTTTTCTTAGCTTTACATGTAGTGAGTAGCGTGTCTATATACTGTTACATGGAAGGATCTAGAAGCTAACTTCCTAACTAACTATATCAACTATACTTCACACAGTTAGTTAAATAACTAACTTCCTAAAACAGATTAACTGTTACATTGAACTTGTAGCTCTTTCTTCTTCTTTCAACACTCCCCCTCAAGCTAGGTGATCCCAAATAGATTTAGGATGCCTAGCTTGGATATCAAATGTTCATGTTGAGCTCTGTTGAGGCTGGTAGGAATATAGTTGACTGTAACTAGTCCTTGAGTGATCTTCTCCCTTATGAAGTGACAATCTATTTCAATGTGCTTGATCCTTTCATGATATACAGGATTGGAAGCAATTTGTATTGCTGACTTGCTATCAATGTGAATTTTTGCAGGCTGTTTGACATCAATCCTAATCTCCTTTAATAGTCCCAGTAACCAGACAAGTTCAGCCACAGTTACTGCAATGCTTCTGTATTCAGCTTCAGCTGAACTCCTGGAAATTGTGTTTTACTTCTTAGATTTCCAGGAAACAATAGATTCTCCTAACTTTACCAAGTAGCCAGTGATAGATCTTCTTGAAAATAGAAATGATGCCCGATCTGCATCACAATATGCAGAGACTTCTGCATTTGCTTAACTGGACATTAATACTCCTTGTCCAGGTTTCTTCTTAATATGTTTGACTAGTCTGATAGCAGCATCCATGTGAGATTTTTTTGGTTATTGTAGAAACTGACTGAGAGTCTGGACACTATAAGCAATATCAGGTCTGGTCATAGTGAGATACAACAGTTTTCCTATGAATCTCCGATAAACATGCAGATTAGCTGGTGGATCAGTGGTTCCTTGCTCATTTTTATAGATATGATCATCATACTCCTTAGTAGTCATCTTGATGTTTGTGTCTATAGGTGTAGCAACACCAAGTCCCAATTCAGATACAAGCTCTAATACATATTTTCTCTGGTGCATCAGAATACCTTCTTTTGATCTTACAAATTCAATACCTAAGAAAAATTTGAGTTCACCTAGATCTTTTATCTTGAAGGCTTGCTGAAGTTTGTTTTTTTATGTCTTCAATCAGTCTTAGAGTGTCTCCTGTGATTAACATATCATCTACATAGACTAGGACAATAGTAGTACCTTCACTATTGTGTTTTATGTATAGAGAGTGATCTAGCTGACTCTGTTTGAATCCCATTTTTTAACAAGGCTTCAGATAGCTTGGCATTCCACTGCTTGGGAGCCTATTTGAGACCATACAAGGACTTCAAGAGTCTACACACTGGTTTATGCTCCCCTTGGCTCTTGAATCCCTGTGGCAGGTCCATGTAAATTTCTTCATGAAGGTCACCTTGCAGAAATGCATTGTAGACATCCATTTGGTGTATGAACCAATGTTTTTGAGCTGCAATGGCAAGAACTGTTCTCACTGTTTTCATCATAACAATAGGTGAGAATGTCTCTTGAAAATTAATTCCTTCTTGGTGGCTATAACCCTTAGCAACCAACCTTGATATGAATCTTTCTACCTCACCAGTAGCTTTGTACTTTACTTTGAAGATCTATTTATAGCCTATAGGTTTCTTACCTCCAGGTAGACTAGTGATCTCCCAAGTTTGATTACCTTTAAGTCCTGCAAACTCAGTTTTCATTGCTTCTATACACCTAGGATCTTTTACAACCTCATTGTATGTGGCAGGTTCAGTGGTAGTGGATGAATTTGCTATGCAAGCCTGGTACTTAGGAGATAGTCTATCATATGTCATGTATTTACCTAAAGCATAAGGTTCTTCCTGATGTATGTTGGGAGACATAAAATCCTTGAGCCATAAAGGAGCCTTTCTAGTTCTGGCAGTCCTCCTTGCAACAACTTGTACTTTCTCATCAGCTTGAGGCATATTTGATATTTGATCCTGATCATCTTGCACTAGTGTAGTTTCTGCCTGCGTCCCGGGATCAGTATGTTCCACTATTGGTGTTTGAGTAGTTTCTGTATCATGTGAGAGCCTCATATCAGGTGTATATAAGTCTGACCAATTAGACAATGTCTCATTGAGTTTAGCCGCTGTGAGATGTTGAGTTTGAGTAGCTTGTTCTTTGAAAGGGAATACTTCTTCTCTAAAGCTGACATCTCTGTTGACAAAAAATTTTTTGTTAGCATGATCATATAGTAAATATCCCTTCTGAGTTTCTGAATAGACCATTAATATACATTCTCTTATTCTAGATTGCAATTTATCTGATTGTTGAACTATTTTAGCATAGCATAGACAACCTAGAGTTCTCATATGACCAATAACAGGTTTCTTTCCATATACTTTCTTATATGGTGATATGTGATCTACTATAGTTGTAGGCAACCTGTTGATTATATATACTGCTGTTTTGACACATAAACCCCAGAATTTAATAGGTATTGCACCTTGAAATCTAAGTGCCCTAGTGACTTCTAAAATGTGCCGGTGTTTTCTTTTAGCCTCTCCATTTTGTTGAGGGCTGTAGGCACAAGTTGTTTGATGGATGATGCCTAATTTTGTAAACAAAGCATGACATACTGAGTTTACAAACTCAGAACCATTGTCAGACCTAATGATTTTAATATTCTTATCAAACTGAGTCTTGACATACTAATAAACTGAGAAAGTGACACACATACATCAGACTTAAGCTTAAGTAAATAGATCCAAGTCATTCTAGAGTAGTCATCAACTATTGTTAAAAAATATCTATTTCCTTCAATTGTGGGAACTTTGTAGGGCCCCCATTCATCCATATGTAATAATTCAAATGTGCTAGAAGTCTTAATACATATAGCAGGAAAAGGAAGCCTAACTTGCTTTGCACATGGGCAAACTACACACTCAGTGATCTTATTGGAAGATATGTCATTATCTATGGATAGAACTCTCTTTAGTACATTAGTTGAGGCATGTCCTAGTCTTTTATGCCATAAGGCTATGTCTAGATTTACTCTATCAATAACAGAATCACAGATAGATGTAGAGGTCAAATCAGTAAGTGCATAAGATCTTTGAGTAATCATTGCAGCATCATTCCTAGTAGTGTTGGCAAGAACATATAATCCATTAGCTTCTCTACCAATCCCCTTCATCTTCCCACTGTAAAGATCCTGAAACACACAAATTAGGATAAAAAACAACTAAACAATGTAGTTCTTTTGTAAGTTTAGGTACTAACAGTAAGTTAAACTTAAACTGAGGGAGGTGGAAAACATTTGTGATAGTGTCTTGTCCAAACACATTACATGAACCAACATTTGTGACTAGATATATATCACCATTTGGTAGGTATGCTCTTTTTGGCACTTCACTGTTAGATATAGAGGTGTTTATTAAGGCACTGAGATCTGCAACCATGTGATTGGTTGCACCTATGTCTATAATCTATAGACCCTTATTGGTGAAGCCTATTGACTCTACCATTTTCCCTGCAACATGAGATGAATACTTAGACATGTCTTCTTTGTGTAGTTGCTGTATAATTTGAGCATATTGTTCATTAGTGAAGGTTCATGGGGTTGGTTGATGTGCAACTCCTCCTAACATGGACTTGACAGTAGTTGTAATACTAGTATCTTGAGGTAGTGTGGAGTGAGTAGTCTGTATATGTCCTGCATTTTCTATGTCATTACAGACTACATTTTCACCTACACTATTGCCAATTTTCTTTTTGAATTTGAAATCAGCAGGGTAACCAACCACTTTCCAGCAATTCTCTCTTGTATGGCCTCTGATCTTGCAGATTTCACAGTAAAGAGTGTGACTCTTTTTGAATTGTTTATTTTGTTGTACTCCTATGGTAAACACTGTTGACTCATTTCCTTAGGATAAAGATCATTTTCTCTAGAGAACATAGCAGATTCATATCTTGTAGAAGTTGGATTAGCACCAAGAATACCAGTTGCAGCACCTACAGATCTTTGAATCTCATCACTAATTACCAAAGCATAAACTTAGTTAATAGTTGTTAGTGGATTCATAAGCAATATATGGCTTCTTGCCTGGTCATATGAATCATTTAACCTTATCAAGATTTGAAACAACTTAATTTCTGAAGATGAGCAACGTAATCTTTTGATGTTCCATAGTTGCACCCTGGAATAGGCACTAAATCTTTAAATTATTCCCACAGATCTTTCAGTCTTGAGTAATAGAGAGATACAAAAGCTGTTCCCTGGGATAGAGTAGCTATCTCCTTGTGAAGATTGAAAGTTCTTGACCTATCAATCTTGCTGAACCTCTCACAAAGATCATTCCAAACTGCTTGAGCACTTATAGCATACATTATACCTCCAAGCAAGTTCTTAGCTACTGCACTCATGATCTCAGAGAGAACAATGGAATTCACTCTTTCCCAGTGATTTCCTAATTCAGGAGAGAGTTTGTCCTTGGAACAAGAACCATTTGCCATTCCTAGTTTGTTCCTTTCTAACAGTGAGAGTCTCATAGATCGAAACCACATTGAGATATTTTTAATTCCAGTTAATTGAAATAAAATGATCTGTAAACCACTTTCATATGAGGGATGCAAGAACAAAGTGTGATTGTAGTCGACTCCAACAGAGTTTTGTGCACCTGCTGCACCATTTACTAAGCTTGAAGATTCCTTAATATTTGCACCATTGTTAGAAGGTGGCACCATTGTTGTAAATCAATTTCTTGAGATTCTTGAAACTGAATGTCGTGGAAGATAAAACTTAATCTTCGAAGTAAGCATAAAATTGCATGGCTCTAATACCGTGAACATAATCAAAGTTCTTGGAACATGAACTCTGTAAGTTGCAAATTAGAGAAGAAGGAAGAAGAGAGAACAGAGAAGAAATAGAGCGGAGAGCTTGATTATTGATTGAATCTTGTATTTTCTTAGCTTTACATGTAGTGAGTAGCGTGTATATAAATTGTTACATGGAAGGGTCTAGAAACTAACTTCCTAACTAACTCTATCAACTATAATTCACACAGTTAGTTAAATAACTAACTTCCTGAAATAGATTAACTGTTACATTGAACTTGTAGCTCTTTCTTTTTCTTTCAACAGACTCCAACTAACATATATGTCCTCCAATGTTGGATGCATACAAGTAGACACTGAACAAGTAAACACACGTGCTCTATGTTTCATAATACACGTAGGACATCACATAGAATGCACTTGTCTACTTATTCAACTTTATAAACGTTGAAGTGTTTATTTATGCACACTCAAAGTTGAAGTACATAAATATCAACTAAGACCAAGTTAAAAGGCAAGCTTATAGTTAGAAGAATAGAAAAACTTCACCGAGACATTAGTGCGGAAAGTTGGTTCGAAGAATATAAAAATTTCACTGATTCATTAAAATCTCTGTATTGATTTCTAGAGTTTAAAACTTGTGGGATTTCACTTTGTTTGAATTTTATTATGATTTGAAGTCACAAAAACTTCATCAGGTTTCAAAGTTCATTTGATTGATGATTTGAAGATATAAGAACTTCATCATTGACAAGAAACAAGTTGGTTAAAGATTAAATTTATTATTATTATTATTATTCTAAAATACTAAAGTGTATGTCAAAGATTGACAGAAAATAACGAATGAAACTGAACAACAAATTGATTAGATTCTGAATGGTGTGTCCTAACGGCAATTAATATTGCATCATTAAGTAGTTCAGATATTGCTCTAGCAATGAAAATGACAGAGAAATCAAAAAAATATTTTGGTGTGAACTTCAAAAAATAATAATAAATAATATCATTTTGACTGACCAAACTTGAAATGAAAATGTTCACATGTGGAGATTCTCATGTTCCAAAAAATAAATAATGATTAAAATTAATTGTTTGGTTTGTAAGATTTTGTGAGTCATCCCAAAATAGAAAAGGATAATGAGTTGAAGGAGAAATCATCAATGAAGGTTGCAAATCTTGTTAAGGATGATGTTTCAAATAATAAGCAAATGAAGAAGTCTTTTGGATAAGAGATAAAGCAGACCAATAAAACGTTCAAAGGAAAGTGCTACAATTATATTGATGTTGGTCACAAAACTCCAAATAGTTAAATTCTAAATAAGAACGAGAACAGAAATCAGATAAACATGTTGTAAGCAATTGAAAATATTGAAAAATTATGTACTATTATCACTGAATACAATATAGTTGGAAATCCAAATGACTAGTGGTTTGATTCAGGAGTCACTAAACATGTTTGTGCAGACAAAAAAGCTTTTGGTACTTATGATACCATTGGTCCCAAAGAAATGATCTTTATGAGAAATAATACAACAACCAAGGTTGAAGAAAGTGAGAAGATATTCCTAAAAATGACTTCCAACAAGGTGTTGAATCTCAACAATGTTCTCCATAATTCTACTATTAGGAAGAACTTAGTGTCGATAATACTTTTTGTAAAAATGAGTTTAAGTGAGTGTTTATTTCGAAGAAAGTTGTAATAAACAAGAATGAAACTTATGTAGGAAAGGGCTACCTCAATGAGGGTTTTTCCAAACTTGATGTAATGGTTGTTGAAATGAAGAAAGTCAAGGCTTCTTCTTACTTGCTAGACTCCAATGATTTGTGGAATAGTCGTTTAGGACATGTCAATTACAAATCTTGCTAAAACTGATTAGTTTGAAAATGTTGCCTAACTTTGTGTGCAATAAATCAAAGTGTCAAATGTGTGTGGAATCTAAGTATGCTAAGCATCCGTATAAGTCTGTTGAAAGAAATTCCAATACTTTAGACTTAATTCACACCGTTATTTGTGATATGAAATCCACAACATCTCATAGTGAAAAAAACTATTTCATAACTTTTATTGACGATTACACTAGATATTGTTATGTTTATTTGCTAAATGGAAAGGATGAAGCAATAGACACATTTCGACAATATAAAAATGAAGTTGAAAATCAGCTGAAAATAAAAACATCAAAATGATAAGAAGTGATAAGGGTAGAGAGTATAAATCTTCTTTTACAGAGATACGTTTGGAAAAAGAAATTGTCCATCAAACTACTATCCCGTATTCACCTCAATCGAATAAAATTGAAGAAAGAAAAAATCAAACATTAAAGGAAATGATGAATGTCTCACTCATAAGTTCAGGTTTACCGCAAAACTTGTGGGGGTAAGCTATCATTACAGCAAACTAAGTATTAAATAGAGTGTCCCATAGCAAAACACAATCCATTCCATATTAAAAATGAAATGAAAGAAAATCAAACTTAAAATATTTTAAAGTGTGGGGGTGTTTAGAAAAAGTCTAAGTTCTTATGCCTAAAAGGGTAAAAATAGGATCTAAGACTGTGGATTGTATGTTCATTCAATTATACTAAAAGTAGTAAAGCATGTTGATTTTTGGTTCATAAATCCAAACATCCAGATATTCATGAAAATACGGTAATCAAATCAGATAATTCTGAGTTTTTTGAATATATTTATTCGTATAAAACTGGACATGAGCTGTCTAGTGAAGGGTCTATACAATCTCGAGATGAACCAAATGAGAATGTACTTAATGATAAGAACCCAAGGTGTAGTACATGTCAAAGAACGTCAACTTTCTTTGGATCAGAATTTGTAACATTTCTTCTTGAAAATGAGTCTCAAACATTTAAAGAAGCAATGTCGTCTTCGAACTCATCCTTTTGGAAAGAGGTAATAGTGAGACTGATTCAATCATGAGCCATCATTCTTGGGAGTTGGTTGATCTTTCTCCAGAAAATAAACCTCTAGGTTCTAAATGGATCTTTAAAAGGAATATAAAGGCTAATGATACTATTGACAAATACAAGGCAAGACTTGTAGTGAAAGGCTTTAGACAAAAAAAAGGTTTTGATTATTTTGATACATACTTTCCAGTAACAAAGATAATGTCTATTCTAATACTGATTGCTTTAGCGGTGGTGTATGATCTTGAAATCCATCAAATGGATGTAAAAACAACTTTCTTAAATGGATAACTAGAGAAAGAAATTTACATAGATCAACCCGAAGGTTTTGTGATTTCTGATTAAAAAAAGTGTGCAAACTTATTAATTCACTTTATGTACTAAAACAAGCATTTAAATAGTGGCATGCGGAGTTTGACCAAATCATGTTGGCAAACGGTTTCAAGATAAATGAATGTGATAAATATATTTACATTAAATACATTTGAAATTACAAAGTCATTGTTTGTTTGTATGTCGATGACATGTTGATCATCAGTAGAGATATTTCTAACATAAATGCTACAAAAAGAATACTTGAGAGAAAGTTTGATATAAAATATCTTGAAGTTACTGACATGATCTTAGAGAGAAGAATTGATAGAACTCTATAAGGATTGGCATTATCACAGTCTCATTACATTGAAAAGGTACTTGATAAGTTCAAGTATTTGAATTTCAATATTTTCAAGACTCTATTAGACTTGAGTTTTGCACTTTAAAAAATTGAAGGTGAAAGTGACTCACAATTGGACTACGCAAGAGTGTTGAAAAGTTTGATGTATATCATGAATTATACACGACCCAACATTGCATGCGCTATGAGTAAATAGAGTCGGTACGCGAGTAATCCCAATCAAACTCATTGGATGGCAATGAAAAGAGTCTTGGGGTATCTAAAATATACTCAAGACTGTGCTTTGCATTATAAAAAATATCTAACAGTAGTTGAAGGATATGGTGATACAAATTGGATCACCGAATCGAATGAAGTAAAAATTATGAGTGTATATGTATTTAATTTTGGTGGAGAAGCAGTCTCTTGAAAATTATCGAAATAGGTATTTTCTGATCTATCATGAATTTGAATTTATCGCATTAGATAAAGTCGGTGAAGAAGCTGAATAGCTCCAAAATTTCTTGGAAGATATTTTTTTTTGGCCCAAATCTTTGGCTCTAGTATGCATACACTGTGATAGTCAAGCAGTAATACGTAGAGCAGGGAGTATGATGTATAACGGTAAATCTTATCATATAAAATGAAGATATAATACCGCTAGAAAATTACTCTCTAGCGAAATTATCACGATTGACTATGTGAGGTCAAAGAATAATGTGTAGAATTCACTTAAAAAAGGCTTATCTAGAAAAAGAGTTGAGAGATCACTGAAGGGAATGGGTTTACGGTCTAGGACAAGTCATCATGGCGGTAACTCTATCTAGCAGATTGGATATCCCAAGAATTAGGTTCAAAGAGATCAAACAAAGTTGTGACTGATGGTTCAACATTGTCTATACACTCAACCCATTCTCATGATGAAGACAATTTCATAAAACAAGGATAAGGCTTATGGTTTGAAGCTTTTTAATGGTTTTTACGTTTGGCATGTTTGATACCAAATATTTTGATTTATAGGATTAAACGTTTAGGAATCACCTATGTGAGGATGAAGTGGAAGACACTTCAAGGAGAATGATAGTAAAGTCCTATTCTCTAAACTCTCATAAATCAAATCGTGTTCATATCCGAGTCAAACAAAATCATCAAAATCATAAACGGTAAAATTCTAGTTGTGTGACTTGTGTTGTCTAGGTGTACATTAAAACTCAAAAATTCGAAGATATCACATCTGACGATTGACTGAGTGCATCCGATGCAAGTTCTGTGTGAAAAGTTTAAAGAAAAGCCTACTTATCCAGATGCAACTAGTATTTATTTGTAAATCACACACTTGTCCATAAATTTTTATAAAATAGTCATTTTCATTCATGTGGGGATTGTTGGGTTTGTAAGAGGTGTGAATGAAAAATGAATAGGTGTTTTTTCCAAAAAGACACCAAGAGAAAGGATGCAATTTGAATAGGTGACTTTTCGATTTGGATGACTATGACCTTTTCAATGGGTTGTGACTTTTTTGAAGATTTGCACCTTTCTGAACCATTGCTTATCTTCATGTAGAAAAACCTTGATGATATAAACACTTGATTTTTTCGTCAGACAGAGACATGAAATTTTGAAGAAAAAAACACTCTTTCTTGAAAAACTCTTGTGTGATTTGCTATCGTTGAGTGCGTTCGTAGTTTGACAGAGTTTGAGGTACCGATATTTTGTCGAAGTGATTCATTTTATCCTGGGAGGATATATTTTATAACCTCAGATACTTGAGGAAAATAATTTCCTTAAGGACATACTGTGAATTTGGTGGACTTGAATATTCCAATCTCCATCTTTTTCTAAATGTTTGATTTTGCTATTTTTCAGAAAATAGTTTGAAATTCATTTTGTTAATGTTTATAAGTTGGGTTGAATTTATTGTTGAAATTTAAAGTTATGAATACAAAGTTACAACTCCATTTTATTATTCATATGTTAGTTTGAACACGTATTTGAAGTTATTATTGTAAAATAAAAATTTTACTAAACCCGAAAACCAACAGTTAATGGGCATCATCTTATCCTCTAGCTTAAACTTCCTATCTCTAACAAAGAGAAAAATGAATCGCATAGGAGTGGATGACCAAGCACAATGGAGTCTACATCCGTGTAATAACAATCATCTCAAGAGATATAGAAATGTATTATGTCATTATTACACTCTTTATCTCATATTAATTATTCATCTTACTATAAATAATTATCTCAAATTACTAATTTATTTATCCGACCATACTTAAAAAAAATTCATTTTATCCCTGTAACACTGGCCAGAAGAATACAGAGTTTTAAACTGCCAACAATTTTTTCGCTTATCTAATTATATTTAACTAGCCATAATCCAATTCTTTATATTGGCATCAGTCTCAATAACAAATCTTGAATTTGTTTATATGAATTTCCAGTAATTTAATTTATTTTAGTTTACCTCAGGTCGTTATCATACATCATAAAATGACTTGATTAACTTTACGTTGGTTGCGAGTCTATCACTACTCTCCTTCATCATTTAGGCTCGAGATCCACAATATGAGCAAGTTCATATTGTCACATTGACAGAGTTTGTTAAGTTGTGTTTTTCAAATCATAATTTGATACCATTGATAAAAAAATAAAGATTATTATAAATAATTTACCCTTGTTGTTTAAAGAGTTGGTGTATAATAAATTCATACTAAAATGATCCTAAATGTACTTATACTTTGAAATGATTAGGTGATAAGGCTTTTTGGAATTATAGCATGATAAAACATACTAAACTCTCATTAATAGCACAAGTCATAGTTTGTGGTTTTGATGATGCAACAACTTTTAACAATGAGGCAAAACTTCGTATTAGGGGTAATGGCGTATCGATAAAATTAGTGATTTATAATTAAAGTTTAATAAAAGGGTTTAAATATAAACACATAAAAGATCTTAAATATATATAGACATAAGAGGCCTTAAATCTATACATATATGAGGCCTTAAATATATATACATAGGCATCGAAATTTATGATTATATATTACAATCCGTTAGTATGAAACATTTTCTTTTTCAAGTGAAATATCTTAATATATGAAAGTGTGAAAAATTGCTTTCTTTAATATCGAATAAGAAGCATTTGCATCTTATGCACATATTTAATTTACTCAAAGCTATTAAGGTGGAATTCACTTTTTGAGAAATATATGTCGACGCAATAGCAAGAATATTACTTGTAAAACATCTTTCACAATCTCAAGTGATCATGTATTTTTAAAAGACATAACGTCTTTAATATTATTATTCATAGAAGAAGATTAGTTATTCTAGTTACTAAGATGTTTGTCATTTGTTTACAATATGCTACTTTAGATGTTGTAAAAACTATATTTATTAATATGAACATTATAAGTTATATAATTCTAAATTATAAAATATTCCTGTTAAAGATATATAGTTTTACAATCTTTAATATTGCTTTAAGTGAAATCAAAATCATAAAATTTATATTAAAATTTCTTGCGCCTAAAGTAAATGATTTATTAGGCTCATCCTTAAAACACTCGTGAATTGAATATGTAGACAAAAAGGTAGATCAATCCTCTTTAGATGGATTTGTTTACTTTCTTTAATAAGTAATCATATATATACTAATTTTTTCTTTCTAAAGAAATTTAAGATTTTAATAAAGATGAAACTGAAGTAGAGCTTCAACTCTGTCTTGGGTATCCTCATTTTTTCCCTTTTTCTTTGCTTCACTTTCTTTTGTTGTCGAAGTACTAATTATTTTCAATCCTTTTTAATGCTCTAACATGATGTTATAAGCAATTGATTTGGTTAGAAGATAGTGGTCATTTCTTTATGTTGGTGTATAATTGTTGGGGATGTTTATATTAGGTGATGGTTATTTCTAGTCAATGGTATGTTTATAATTTTGTTAAGTTTATAATTGGTGTTGCATAATTTAGAGTTGGTCTTATAAGTCGGAAAAAGTCATCATTTTCACCCCAAACTATACTTGAAAATTCTAGGCTAAACTATCGAAGTGACCTATTACACACCTAAACTATATAAAAGTGATACTATTACTTCCCCGCAACATCCATTCTAAGAAGCGTTTCTTACACCCATTTTAGGTGCGTCCAGCCTTTTGAATAACAAAAATAAAAGGCTAAA
The DNA here is from genome assembly GCA_030864225.1 of Capsicum baccatum var. pendulum. Taxonomy (NCBI): domain Eukaryota; kingdom Viridiplantae; phylum Streptophyta; class Magnoliopsida; order Solanales; family Solanaceae; genus Capsicum; species Capsicum baccatum. The sequence goes on from CM061556.1 coordinate 230,834,181, forward strand.
AATATTAAAACTACATCACTTTTAATTTCCAATGGATCTATTGAACTCTAATTCTTATTTAAGCCAATTTGGGGCTCCAAACTAAGAACCCTAATTCCCAAATTTGTCTTTCAAATTAAAATGGAAGATCATTTGTTTGAAGAATTGATAACTAAATCTTTTTAATCGTTTGATATCTTGTTATATTGATGATTATTTTGTCTTAATTTTGTTGCAATTTTGATATTTTTTTCTTCCCTTAAGTGTTTGTTCAACTTCTCTTAAAGCTTGTTTTCTTAATCAAGATATTTTAATGGCTAAGATAAGTTTGAGTAGACTTTGTAAGCAAGAAGAAGATCATGAGTTGGACGAGGTTCGATGCAAATATGGACATCTTTTGCCTTTGATGACTTTATGGACCTCAAAAAATTTGGGTAGACGATATTGGACTTGTCCTTACTATGGGGTAAGTGAGTTTCTCTTCAAACATTTATCTCGAATAGTGTATACGAATCTAATTGCTTTTATTTTAGAATGCTAGATCATGCAATTTCTGGATTTGGAAGGATGATTCTATTGATGAACGATCCAAATTTTTTATTCCTAAATTGTTGGAAAGAATTGGGGAGCTTGAGGAAAGAGTTGAATCTTTTACAAATTGTACATTTTATGAACACAAAATAGTTGATGACAAAACTACTAGGACAAGTAAATCTGTAGAGAGCAAAATAGACATGAACAAAATAAAGCTGCAAATGGAAAATTTTCAGGATGATTTGAAGATGATGAAGACAAATGAGAAGAAATGGAAGATCAAGTTGGCTAAGTCTAAGAAAAGGGAAAATCAACTTTGGACTACTCTCATTTCTGTATGTATTTTGGGTGTTAGTTTTCTATTTTAATTCATGTTCTTGACAGGAGCTCTAAGAAGGCTGCCCTAAACTAAGTTGCTTTGTTTTTGTTATGTTTTAAGGAGCTGAAATTTGTATCAATTATTAGGTGTTATCTTAGACAAAACTGCCAGGTTGTGTAATTAAATTGTTGTGCAATGAAATTACAAGGTTGAACTTGACAATTTTGGCTTTGTTTTCTGTGGTTCTTTGTGTTGCATATACAAGCTGTAACAACCTAAAAATTTGATGAAATATATGAAATTTATAATTTTGTATAATTTAACTATTTTACCCCCTTTCCATAGTTGTATTAGGATATTTCTGGGGTGTGGGAGTGATTGACATAATTTTCGATGCATTTTGGTAACATTTATGCAATATTGAGATTTTTGATGGTTTCGAGAATCTTATTTTGGACTTATATGGATATATTTTTATTCGTATGATGGATGAATGAATGGACTACACCAACAACTCTAAAATATCGATTTTAGGCTAGGTAGACCTTTGGTTCGGGTCCCGATGCACGCGAGCTCATTTCGACCTATTGGTCGAAAAGTTGGAAAATTAAAAATATGGGTGTGGGACCCACATTTGATTGAAACAACCTCGGATGAAAAATTTGACTTCGCTAGCAGATTTGAAATGCCAATTTTGGGGTGTTAGCATGTTTGGTATGATTTTACGTCTTTTAAATCTCATTTCGACCCTCGTTTGAAAAATTATAATTTCGAGTTTCGGGGGTCATTTTTGTAAAAATGATATTTTTTTTTGAAAATCTAGTATCGGCATCGCGTCCAGAACATCGAATTTAGTATGATTACATAGTTTGTTTGTGTATATCAGACTCCAAACGAATTTCGAACACCCCGTCGAACTTCATATTAACTTTTAAAAACAAAAATCTGCAGCTATAGAAGATTTTCTGTTATATATAACAGATTTTCTCCTATTTTTGGTCCATTTTGCTCATTTTTCATCTTGTCTCTTGAAGGTTAAACCTAAAATAGTGTGGGAGCTTAAAAATAAAGTTTGTGGGAGTTTGGGAAGCTAGATTATTACCTTTTTCTTGATTTTATTACGGATTAAAGATAAGAATTCACCCATTTCTTAGTAATTTTTGATTAATTTTTCAAAATCTCAAAAATCTTAGGGCATGATTTTAAACCTAAATTTCACTCATTTTCACTTGAATAATGATTTTATCTTGTAATTACTAATTTTTCATCAATTTAACCTTCAAAACAACTCCGATTCTTGATTTTAACCTGAATTTCAAAGATTTTACCCGGTAAAGATCAAAAATAGTTTTTCTTCGATTTGAACCCCGTTTTTGACTCGATTTAACTTGAGTTTTCAGATGTAGGTTTCTAAAAAGATGGGGAACATGTTTTTGAAGTAAAGTTATGATTTTGCTCTTCTTTTTCAAAAACTCATTCTGGGGGTCCATTTTGACCCCGAACCAAAAGTAGTCAATATGAGTGTCGTTGGTTTTATTTCAATGCATAGATTTCATATTTGATGTTTTAGTAGAGTTTGAAATTGTTCGTGAAAAGTAAGGTCGCGGGTTCAAGTATAGCAGACCGGTTTCGGCTTTCGAGGTAGGTTATGACTTAACTCTTTCAGACTAGGTTAGTAGTAAATGATGGTACAAAATGCATGTTAAGGGTGGAAACTAATCATGAAAATGGTTATCTATGTGTTGTGCCCATGCGGGGCTTATATGATATGTAATTATCAAAATTGATATATTATGTGATATGTGTGACCGTGTGGGGTCCTATATGATATTGATAGCCTTGAATATATATAAATAATTGTATTGTGTTGTTAAAATTCTAACGTGGTACCACTGGTGTATTGTGATTATATTCATACTTTATTGGAAAATGAGACATGTGAAAATTCATGGATGATACGAAAATAATGAGCGAATATTGACACATGTGATTGTGGAAATATATTTCATTGTGGTTGGTTGTGGAAATATATCATGTGGTTGTTTGTGAAAATACTCATTGTGATTGGTTGTGAGCATTACATCTTCATATCATACTCATTCATGAAATATTGGTACCACCGTGGCAACATCTGAGAAACACTGCCAATACCTTTTTAAAAGATATTATAACACCTTATAAAACCTTTTTCGAGGGATGTGATGGAAAGAAGATATGAGATATGTGGATTGAATACGGGTTGACGAACCCCCCATAGGTCCTGCGTTGGGAGGTTTGCCTCCGTAGATGTATACGGGTATTGTGCGATGATCCCGGAGGTTGTGCAACGACCTCGTGAATCATCATCATCATCATCATATATATATATTGCACTTACTTTATTGTGTTATGCTATGTTGTATTGGCATATTGACTAGTTATCTATACATTTATCGTATCTTCTTTTACTTGTATTTGATGATCTTGTATATGCATGTTCCGCTTGTTCTTTTTATAGGTGATATAATATGTACTTTTATTCTATATTGGTGTGATATTGTAATAAATGTGCGATATATTAGAACTGTTAGTGCAAGCAGTGTGGGTTACCATCGTGGGATATTTTTTGATTGCAGGTGACACGCCCTTAGTGTGTATTTTGTATGCTTTCTTTACCACTTTTCTTGGTCGGCCTATGATACCTACTGATTCTAAGTGGACCGACCTCATGCCTACTGTGCCCTTTTGGTGCAGGTCCTAGCTCGAGTGTGCCTCAGCTTGCTTGACTCAGACGATTATTAGAGCTTCCAAGGTAGCGGTTGGACATTCATATGTTTGAAGTTCACCTTTATCTTTCTATAGTAGTTATGTCTTTATTAGTATTCAGAGACAGATATTATTCATTTGTGGTTATTTTTTTGATGCATTTGATACTTGGATTGTATTAGTAGTTCTTACACTATTAACACCTGATTTTGGGCATAATTGATATTTTGGATAAGTTCTTTCTGCATTGTTATGATTATTTTATGGTTTGGCTTCGTTCTAGAAGCCTTACCTTGGGATATTTCTATATTTTCTCATTTTAAATCAGTTTGGGTGATAGGCTTACTTGTTAAGGTGCACCACAACAAGTGTCATCATGACCCTAGTTTTTGGGTTGTGAAAAATTGGTATCAGAGCAGCCAGGTTTTATTTGTCTCAATGGTGTAAGAACGAGATGTCTAATAGAGTCTCGCAGATTGGTATGTAGACATCCATATCTATCTTCGAGAGGCTATAAGATATCTTTAGGTAACCTCCCTCATTTTATTCCTTATCGTGTGAATTCTTTCATATCTTGTGTTCTGAGTTGTGTTTCACTCTTTTTGCACAGATGGTGTGGCTTATGCTACATATTAGTTAAGAGATGATGTGAGAAATTAGTGGATATCATTTGTTGGTTGTAGGCTTGTTAATGCTCCTGAGTTTTCATGGGATCAGTTTGTTAGTGCCTTTCTGGATAGATTTGTGCCTTTAGTTTGAGAGATTGTATGTGGGATGAGTTTGATCATTTGGAACAGGGCTCCATGACAGTTTTTGAGTATAAGGCATGCTTCCATGCCATGTCTAGATATTTCTATGATAGCATTTCCACTGAGTTTGAGAATATTCAAAAGTTTATGAAGGGTTTGGTTTTCTCCCTTCAGTTGGCTACGTATCAGATGGTTGTGCTTGGAGCTACTCTTTAGAGTATTGTGGATCATGCTAAGATGACAGAGGGTATTATTTGTACATGTCAGGGAGATGCCAAGAGGGTGCATCATTTTGGTAAGTTTAGGAGTCAGGCCTATCGAGGTAGAGATTTTAGAGACTCTCATGGATACCATGGTAGGCCAGTGTAGGTGATTTTATAGAGTTCAACTGGTGGATCTTCTAGTTTACCATTTTAGGGTGGTTGTTTGGGCTAAGTTGTACTTTCTCTTATTAAGGCTGGTCGTAGAGGTTGCTATGTGTATGATGATATTGTCCATGTGGCCAAGGACTATTCTCGTCGTATGTTTAGAGCTACTCCTATTTAATCTGTGAGGGATAGGGGTGCTACCAAAGGTGCAAGAGGTAGAGATGGTAAAGCCCATGTTGGTGGTCGTGGGGCTACAAACAGTTGGCAGTCGTGGATAGTGTTATGCTATACCAGTCAGATCTGAGGTGGAGGATTCAGATGCTGTGATCTCAGGTACCGTTCCATATATTTCAAACCTGTATCTATATTATTTAATCCTGGATTAATTTTCTCCTATGTGTTTGTGTATTTTGCATTGAATTTTGATTTTGTTAATGAGCCTCTTGCCATGCCTATTAGTTTATCTACCCCTGTAGGTGATTCTTTAGTGGTGGATTGGGTATATCGATCTTGTGTATTGACTTTTACTGAGTGTGAGACTTTGGTAGACTTGTTTGTGTTAGATATGATTGATTTTAATGTTATTTTAGGTATGGATTGGTTGGATCCTTATCATGTTGTCTTAGATTGTTTTACCTAGACCATGACTTTAGCTTTTCCTGGTGTGCCAAGGATAGTTTGGATGGGTGCACTTCATTCGGGTCCTAAGAGGATTGTATCTTATGTTCAGGATTGTAAATTGGTTGAGAGGGGATGTTTAAATTACTTGACCCATATTCATGACACAAGTATTATTTTGCCTCCTTCCTTGGATTCTGTCCGTCTTGTCCATAAGTTTATGAAGGTGTTCCCTTGTAAGACCCCACAAAATTTCTAGCTTAATTCAGTCCTTTAAGCTTGTAAAGGGGTCCCAGACTTAGAACATATTAGCTAAGTATTCAGACTTAGTGCCATTTTAGCCTTCGAAAGTTAACAATCTTATTTCGAGACCTTTACGTCCAATAAATATTGATATTTGAGTTAATTCATGATCAGGAAGGTCAATAGATATTTCCAGACAAGTTTTGGAATTTTTGGACCTCATTTAGACCATGTTTGAGTGCCTAAAACAGTGGGTCAACGCAATCTCGATGCATCGTGTCGACCATCGCATCGATAAGATAATTTTTCCCTATTTTCAATGCAAATTCCAGTGAATTAACGCAGACTCGATGCGGTGCATTGGCTATCACATCATGCCAATGATGCGGCGTGTTGGCATGCATGTCGGTAACACAGTTTACAGGCATTAAAAGGTCACGTCCTTAGGGTTAATTAGGTCTTTTTCCCATGCCCTTCAACCCCCACAAAAAGAAATTAAACCCTTTGGAGAGCAATTATATTCATTCTTTCACAAATTCCTCAAGAACAAGAACCCTAGGTGTTCAAATTTTAAATAAAGAACTCACCATTAACTTTCAGAAATTCTTCAACTAAGGTATGCGAAGTGTTCATCCAAGGGTCCCTTCCACCCTTGGGGTCCAAGAAACCTTTTTAAACTTCTACTATGATTGATTTCATGATTTTCATGTTGGGTTAGATGATATATCCACGTTTAAAATGACTAATTGGGTTTCAAATCCACGTTTTATGATAAGTTTCATGTAGGGTTACTTGATCTATATGTGTTATCATGTGAAATAATACTAAGGCTTTCAAATTGTGAATTTGGTATTTAGAATTGTATTCTCACATGTTAATTAGTATTATGTGCGTATTTTATGCCTTTCAAGTGATTGATGAATTGAGCATATGAGTTGAATAGTGAAAATATGTCATTTAAACATGTATTCCAATTCATGTCATGCAAGTGTTTGTTAAAATGCCCTAATGAATGAAGAATGATCGAATGCTTAGTTTACATGTTTCAAGTTTGTGCCATGTCTCTTAATTTATGCTATCGAGTCCTGGGGGTATTTATACCCGACAATTTAACTGATTACCTAGAGTTACAGAACTCAGAAAACCTCAGTAGTGTTCATAATTCAGTTACAATACTCATTGTAGACCTCAATAGCATTTGGTGCTCAGTTAGATAATCGAGTTCAGTAGTATTCCATCAATCCATGGAACTCAATAAACTCAGTTCAATTCAGTCAAACAGTAATATCAGTAACAGTTCAGTCTAGCCTTGTACGGACTAGAAATCAGTTCAGTGTCCATTTTGTTGGGAGTAGTATTCAGCACCGAGCGAACCCAGGGATGGGGGCATTCCTGTCCGAAGAGAGTTTTACCCCTAGTAGCAATCCCTACATTACAGAAATATGTAGCCAGCGTAGGTTGAGACATCTTTCTACCAGATATTATGAGGGTTGATACATCTCATTCAAGTTATCCTGCCAGCGAGGGTTAACGAAAGAGTTTTCTGTCAAAGAAGGTTAACTCACAGCTTGTCTCTACCCTTCATCAATCCCGTGCCATCGAGGGTTAACTCACAGTTTTCTGGTACGGTATTGATACCCTTCCAACTGGGGTTACAGGTTGGACCCCAATCAGTTTAGAAAGGGGAATGTCGGTTAGATGATTACCTCCCACAGTTTCAGTTTTAGATTCAGTCTCAGTATACAACTCTCTAGTTCTACAGATTCAGGACTATCAGTTATAGTCGATTAATTCAGTTTAGTATAGAACTCAGTATAGTTCCACAGAATTCAAAACTGTCAGATACAGTCATCTAGTTATTAATAATATAGTATCAGTAAACTCAGACCTCAGTTAAACAATATTCAGATTTAGTATCCAGTACTATAATATTTTTTGTTATTGTTTTCGTATTCATGCATGTACTCTCATTCAATCATACTCATGTTATTTAGTTAGTATTGTTCATGCATATGAACCCATGCATTTCAGCCTACCTCACTGAGCATACCAGTACATTCAAAGTATTGACACATGCTTTTCTTTTGCGCTATGATGTCATATATCATAGGTTCAGAGGCATGGGCTCCCGAGCATCCTTAGTAGATTAGACTTTCAGCAGTCAGAGTAGTAGTGAGTCCTCATAGTTCGAGGAAATACTTATATTTATAGTATTTAAGTTTTAGTATCAGTAGTTAGAGTTAGATGGGGGCTTGTCCCATCAACTCCACAATCCAGACAGTTTTAGAGGCTTTTTAGACTAGAGTATTTTCAGACAATTGTTCAGTTTTTTAGTACTTATAATCAGTTTTGGTATTTTGATACCGTGTTTAGATTTATTTTGTAGATTTGAACCTTGTGGCATATGTTTTTGCCTATTTCTGCAATCATTACAGTATTGATTACATAATTATTACAGCAGGTACCAGTCATGGGTCAGCTTATGGTCATTTGAGATTGTGAGCTCCGTGTAGCGTCTGGAATACAGACTCGGGGTGTTGGAAACTTGGTATCGTAGACTAAGGTTCAACAGTTTCATAGGAAGTCTGAAAGCCGCATCTAGTAGAGTTTTGTGCATGGGTGTGTTGAACGCCATATTTATGAATAGGAGGCTACGAGATGTTTTAGTAAAAGTTTCCCTTCTTTCAATATTCATGTCGTGCGTGTGAGAACAAGATCAAGTTAAACTCTCAGTTAATTTGTCTCTTTCTTATGCTTCCAGAATATGCCTTCAGAGAAGCTAATGAGAGAAGTAATGAAAATCAGTTAGTACCTCCACCCATTCAGGTAGATCCCATGAATGAGCATGTCTCTCACTCTAAATTTAGCGCTGCTTTCACTGCCTTAGCTTATTCAGTAGTTTCTCAAAACAATCAGCTGGCCATTATCCTATCAAGTTTTATGGCTCATGCTCCACAGAGTGCGGAGAAAAGGCGTAGGAAAGAAGGAAGAAAGAATAAGAGTGCCAAAATATCTAGGACAAAAAGTAGCCGAACAAATCCTCTCTTCCAATAGTGTGGCAGAAACTACCAGGGTATCTATAGATCTGGTAGCAATGTGTGTTTCGAATATGGTAAGCCAGGCTATAGGTTCATACAGTGTCCTCATGTGGGTTCGCAGAGTCAGCATACTATCCCCCAGCTAAGTTCGGTTGCCCAAATCAATAGGGTGTCTCTTCCAGTGCCACTAGTGGGCAACGCCCAAATAGAATCTATGCTCTTCAGTCCCAACAGGATCAGGAAAGTCACCTGATGTGGTCACTGGTACGTTAAAAGTTTATCACTTTTCATATTTACGCTTTGCTAGATCCTGGAGCTTCTTTGTCCTTTGTTACTTCATATATAACAGTTGACTTTGGAGTCAGTCCCGAAATTCTAGAAGATCCTCTCTCAGTTTCTACCCCAATGGGTAAATCTATCATAGTCCAGTCGGTCTGCAGGAACTATTCGGTTATGGTATCTCAGAAAGTCACTTCAGCAGACTTAGTCGAACTAGATATGACTGATTTTGATGTCATTCTTGGTATAGATTGACTTCATTCTTGCTATGCCTCAGTCAACTAAGGAAATAAAATTATCTAGTTTTAGTTTCCATATGAGCCCATCCTAGAGTGGGGGGGGGGGGGGGTAGTACTTTAGCATTTAGGGGTCATCTTGTTTCTTACCTTTGGGCTAGAAAAATAATATCTAAGGGACGTGTTTACCATCTCGTTTGAGTCCAGGACTCTATTTCAGAAACCCGTACTCTCGAATCAGTATCAATAGCTTGTGAATTCCCAGATGTGTTTCTCAAAGATCTTCCTGGAGTTCCTCCTGAAAGGGAAATTGATTTCAAAATCGATCTTTTCCCAGATACTCAGCCCATATCTATTACGCCATACAGAATGACTCTAGTAGAACTCAGAGAATTAAAAGAGCAATGTGTGTCTCCGTGGGGCATGCCAGTGTTATTCGTGCGGAAGAAAGATGGTTCTCTCAGAATGTGTATCGACTACCATTAGTTAAATAAAGTCACGGTCAAGCACAAGTATCCACTTCCCAAAATCGATGACTTATTTGACCAACTTCAGGGTGCCAGCTATTTCTCTAAGACAGACCTCAAATCAGGCTATCATCCGCTTAGAGTAAGAGAATGTGACATCCCAAAAATAGCTTTCCGAACTCGATATGGTCAGTTTGAATTTTTAGTCATGTCCTTTGGTCTTACCAATGCCCCAGCAGCTTTCATGGACTTGATGAACCGTATATTCAAGCAGTACTTGGACATGTTTTTCATAGACTTTATCGATGGCATACTTGTCTATTCTCGTAGTGAAAATGATCACGAAGATCATCTCAGAATCGTACTCCAGACTCTCAAAGCCCATTAGTTATCATGATATATGTACATGTCTTACATGTCATCATTATGATCATAGCTCATGTCAGCTCTATGCTTACAGTTCCCAGTATAGAAGTTCCAGTTTACTCAGTGTTACAGATCGCGTTCCATGAGCACAAAAACTCCAGACTTAGGTCATTCAGCTCCTAACTCATGTACGCATGCCATGCTTTACAGTGGGCTTAGTGCCCATGACTCATACTACCCTCCTAGTGAATTGGCTAAATTCATATCATGATATGTATATCCTCAGCCTAGATCTTTTGGTCGATCCATCTAAGATGTTGATATTCTATTACTCATGACTCAGTTAAGTATTGAATCTGGTATAGTATTCAGTACTCAGTAATTAGTAGTCAACCTCAGAATTCAGTAAGAAACTCAGATAGTTTTACAGAACCATGGCTATCAGTTATCAGTTGCTTAGCCATCAGAATCTAGTACTTCATCATTAGTTTAAACCTCAGTTACCAGTATCCAGTTATCAGAACTCAGTATTTAGTTCCAGTATGAGTCTCAATTACAGTCCTAGTTACAGTCTCAATAACAGTCTCAATTACCATCTTAGATATAGTCTTAGTCCCAGTCCCAGTCCAGTAATCAAATCAGTAACTCAGTTCAATTTTAGGTTTTCTTGACCATAGCGTACAATTATTAGTTATTCAGATATCAATATTTCAGCACGTCGGTTTACAAACTATTTCAAAACCATGTTATACACTTGGTCTTGCACTTTTAAATAATATAGTCCTCCACAAATTCATGCTCAATTGTCTCATGTTACTCAGTCAGTCCTTGACTCATGTGGTTAATACTCTACAGTTTTAGTCTAGTTATTCAGACTAAGAACATTTTGATCTTGCATGACCAGTATTCAACTATCAAACGTCCAGTTAATCAGATATGATAGTAAGTTCATGAATTCGTGCTCAGCGCCCATGTGAATATTTTCAGTAGTCTCAGGTGAAACATCGTGCTAAGGTGGAAAACATAGTTGAGAGGGTATCCAAGGGATATGTCTAAGTTTGAAAATTTTAATTGCAGTACATGAGACTTAGTCACTCTATCTTAAATGAGGTTTTGTAGGCCTCACCACATATTACAAAAATTTAGCTAGAATGTGACTTCTTATTCAGACGCTTCATTTAGCCTAGGAAAAGATTCTTTGCTCCCTAAAGCCACTAAAAACTTTATAGAAAGAGTGTCAAGGAAATGCTCCAGTCAAGCATGAGTTTTCAGCATAAGTTAGTTCGTAACGCCAGAAATTCAATTTAGCAGTCGGGTGGGCAAATTTGTATGACTTGGTTTCCCATCTTTCCATCTAGTCGCACTTCCAAAGTCTCATGAATGCTATTATTCCAAGATAGGGAAACCAGGTAGTGCGTGTTTAGCTCAGTTCATGTATCATGCCTCAGTTTCAGATCCCAGATATTCAGTCACGATTCAATTCGTAGGTGTCCTGTGCACCATCTCAATTTTCCTCAGTATCTCGGCCAAGTCAATATTATTCGAGGTACATAATGCCCCAAGGGAGAGATATACTATAATTCCCCAAGCTTTCACGACCTAAACCTTTCATCTTTTTCTTATGTAACGAATCCCATTTGGTGTAGTGGGTACTAATAAATTGACCCTCAAGTCCCAATCTCATCCGTACGCTATCTATCTAGGGGCTCAGTTCAGTTCATGATGTTAAGTTCATGTATCACGTTTTAGGCTCAATTATGTTCTCATATTCCCATTCATGCGTGTTCAGTAAAGTATGTCAAGCTTGAGATCAGAAATTTTGTATTCTTAAAAATATCTCCTATGAAAGGAGTAAAGAGGTTTGGAAAGAAGGGGAAACTTAGTCCCTGGTATGTCGGTCCTTACCAAATTCTTAGCCATTTTGTAAAGGTAGTGTGCGAGCTTGAGTTGCTTTCAAACTTAGCTTCAGTGCACCCAGTGTTCCATGTCTCCTTGCTAAAGAAATGCAAAGGTGACCCAACAGTCGTAGTCCCTATTAAGGGTATAGATATTCAGAACAACCTCTCTTATAAAGAGATCCCTGTCGAAATCCTTGACTATCAATTCATAGACTGAGGAACAAAGAAGACCCTTTAGTCAAAGTTCTTTGGGAAAATCAGTCCATTGAGGGGGCTACTTGGGAAGCAGAAGTAGATATGCGAACCAAGTATCCTCATCTCTTCTCCGCTAATTCAGACTCAGCTTAAGGTAATAATTTTCCATAAGCTTATTCAGTTTCATGCTCAGATTTTTAGTACAAATTTGGTATCAATTACCATTGCATGTTCAGTCATATATTCATGAGTCAGTCAAGTCCTGTATTCATGCATCAAATATGCATGTTCAGCATGAGAAACTCAGTTAATCAATAATCCTAGTTATGCATTCATGAATTATGTTCAGCTATGTACTCATGTATCAAATATACATGTTCAGTATGATAATCCAGTATATCAAAAATCTTAGTCATGTAGTCATGTTTTAGATGTTCATGTCCAATAAGTAATTTTAGTCTACTAGTACTCTCAGCTTAGCCAATCTGATTTGAGGATGAATATTCCCAATGGGGAGATAATGTAAGACCCCGCAAAATTTCTAGCTTAATTCAGTCCTTTAAGCTTGTTAAGGGGTCCCGGACTTAGAATATATTAGCTAAGTATTCAGACTTAGTGTCATTTTAGCCTTTGAAAGTTGGCAATCAGATTTTGAGACCTTTACGTCCATTAAATATTGATATTTGAGTTAATTTATGATCAGGAAGGTCAATAGATATTTGAGTTAATTTATGATCAGGAAGGTCAATAGATGCTCCCGGACAAGTTTTGGAATTTTCAGACCTCGTTTAGACCATGTTTGAGTGCCCAAAATAGCGGGTCAACGCGATCTCAATGCGTCGTTTTGAACTTCACATCGATAAAATAGTTTTCTCCTAATTTCAGTGCAAAATCCAGTGAACCAATGCGAACTCGACGCAGTGCATTGACTATCACGTCGGCCTGTGCGTCGGTAAGACAGTTAACAGACATTAAAAGAACGCATCCTCAGGGTTAATTAGGTCTTTTTCCCACGCCTTTCAACCCCCAAAACACAAAATTAAACCCTTTGGAGAGGAATTATATTCATTCTTTCACAATTTCTCAAGAACAAGAACCCTAGGTGTTCAAATTTCAAATCAAGAACTCACTATTAACTTTCAAAAATTCTTCAACTAAGGTATGTGAAGTGTTCATCCAAGGGTCCCTTCCACCCTTGGAGTCCAAGAAACCTTTTTAAACTTCTACTATGATTTATTTTATGATTTCCATGTTGGGTTTGATAATATCCCTGTTTAAAATGACTAATTAGGTTTCAAATCCATGTTTTATGATAAGTTTCATGTGGGGTTACTTGATCTATATGTGTTATCGTGTGAAATCATGCTAAGGCTTTCAAATTGTGAATTTGGTATTTGGAATTATATGCTCACATGTTAATTAGTATTATGTGTCTATTTTATGCCTTTCAAGTGATTGATGAATTGAGAATATGAGTTGAATAGTGAAAGTATGTCATTTAAACATGTATTCCAGTTTATGTCATGCAAGTGTTTGTTAAAATGCCCCAATGAATGAAGAATGATCGAATGCTTAGTTTACATATTTCAAGTTTGTGCCATGTCTCTTAATTTATGCTATCGAGTCCTAAGGATATTTATACCCGGCAATTTAGCTGATTACCTAGAGCCATGGTCATTTATAGAATAGTATCAGTCATATCACGATCAGTAGTATTCTTAGTCAGTTTCAGAACTCAAGAAACCTCAATAGTGTTCATAATTCAGTCACAGTACTCAGTGTAGACCTCAGTAGCACTTAGTGCTCAGTTAGTTAATAGAGTTCAGTAGTATTTCATCAGTCCACGAAACTCAGTGAACTTAATTCAGTTCAGTCAAACAGTAATATCAGCAATATTTTAGTCCAACTTAGTACTAACTAGAAATCAATTTAGTGTCCATTCAGTTGGGATTAGGATTTAGCACCGAGCGAACCCAGGGATGGGGGAATTCCTGTCAGCAGAGAGTTTGAAACCTAGTAGAAATCCCTGAGTTACAGAACTACGTAGCTAGCATAGGTTGAGACATCTTTATACCATATATTATGAGGGTTGATACATCTCATTTGATTAATCCTGCCAGCGAGGGTTGATGAACTGTCAAAGAGGGTTAACTCACACCTTATCTCTACCCATGGCACGGTATTGACAACCTTCCAACTGGGGTTACAAGTTGGACCCCAATCAGTTCAGATAGGGCCATGTCAGTTAAATGATTACCTCCCACAATTTTAGTTTTAGATTCAATCTCAGTATAAATCTCAGTCCAATTCTACAGATTCAGGACTATCAGTAATAGTCACTTAATTCAGTTCAGTATGAAACTCAGTATAGTTCCACAAAATTTAAGACTGTCAGATACAGTCATCCAGTTATCAGTAATACAGAGTAAATTCAGACCTCAATTAAATAGTATTCAGATTCAGTATCCAGTACTATTATGTTTTTAGTTATAGTTTTCGTATTCATGCATGTACTTTTTTTCAGTCATACTCATGTTATTCAGTTAGTATTGTTCATACATATGAACCCATGCATTTCAGCCTACCTCACTGGGCATACTAGTACATTTAAAGTACTGACACATTCTTTTATTTTGCACTATGGTGTTTTATATCATAGGTTCAGACACACGGCCCCCCGAGCATCATTAGTAGATCCGACTTTCAACAGTCAGTGTAGTGGTGATTCCTCATAGTTTGAGGACATGTTTATTATTTAAAGTATCAATTTTAGTATCAGTAGTCATAGTTATTTGATGGCTTGTTCCACCAACTCCACAGTTCATACAATTTTAGAGGCTTTTCAAACTAAAGTATTTTCAGACAATTATTCAATTTTTCAGTACTTATATTCAGTTTTGGTATTTTGATATCGTATTCAGATTTATTTTGTATATTTGAACATTATGGCATATATTTCTGCCTATTTTCGTAATCATTATAGTATTTACTACACAATTATTGCAGCAGGTACCATTCATGGGTTATTTGTGGTCCTTCGGGATTGTGAGCACCGTGTAGTATTTGGGGTACAGACTCAGGGCGTTACATTCCTATGAACTTTCCTAGTATGCCTTCGGATCGAGATATTGATTTTATTATTGATGTTGAGTTGGACACTAAGCTCATTTTTATTCCTCCTTATAGGATGGCCTCGACAGAGTTGAAAAAAATGAAGGATCAATTGCAAGAGTTGTTGGATAAGGGATTTATTCAACCTAGTGTTTCACCTTGGGGTACGCCTATGCTGTTTGTGAAGAAAAATGATGGGTCTATGTGGATGTGTATTAATTATCAATAATTGAATAAGGTGGTGGTAAAGAATAAGTATCCTCTTCCTTGCATGGGTGATTTATTTGATCAGCTTCAGGGTGTGGCAGTGTTTTCAAAGATTGATTCGAGGTTCGGTTATCACCAGTTAAGGATTGGAGCTTTGGATATTCTAGAATGTTATTCGAACTTGATATGGTTATTATGAGTTCTTGGTTATGTATTTTGGGTTGACCAATTCCCCTGCCTCATTCATGGAGTTGATGAATCGGGTGTTTCGACCATATCTAGATTCCTTTGTTATGGTATTTATAGATGATATCTTCGTTTATTCCAAGAGTAAGATTGAACATGAACAGCATTTATAGATTGTGCTTTAGAGATTGAGTTATGAGAAGTTGCATGCTAAGTTCTCTAAGTGCAAGTTTTGGTTGGAGTATGTTTCTTTCTTAGTTCATGTGGTGACTAATGAATGTATTATGGTTGATCCAGCTAAGGTTGCAGCAGTTCGTGATTGGGCTAGACCTATTTCGCCCGCTGAGATTTGAAGTTTTGTTGGCTTAGTCGGGTATTATTGGTGTTTTGTTAAGGGTTTCTCTTCCATTGCAGGCCATTTGACTAAGTTGACTCAGAAAAAAAAATTCCATCTAGTGGTCTGATGTTTGTGAGGTAACCTTTCAAAAGATCAAGGATTTGTTAACTTTATCTCCTATCTTGACTTTTCCCAAGGACGGCGTGGGTTTTATCATCTTTTGTGATGCTTCAGGTATTGGGTTAGGTGTTATGTTGTTGTGAAAGGGCAAGGTAATTGCTTATACATCTCGTCAGTTGAAGCCTCATGAGAGGAATTATCCTACCCATATTTAGATATGTGCGCAGTTGTATTTTCCTTGAAATTGTAGAGGCACTACTTGTATGGAGTCCATTATGAGATCTTCTCAGATCATCGTAGCCTTCAGTACGTCTTTGCTAGCAAGATCTTCATATGAGGTAGCGTCGTTGGCTTGAGTTGCTTAAGGATTATAACTTGACTATTCTCTATCATCAGGGCAAGGCTAATGTGGTTGCGGATGACTTAAGCCAGAGGTCGACTAGCATGGGTAGCTTAGTGCATCTTTTGACTCAGGAGAGGTCATTGGCCTTAGAGGTTTAGTCTTTGGCTAACCTGATGGTTATGCTTGATATTTCGACACTGGGACGTGTTTTGGCATTTATGAATGGTAGATCTTCTTTGATAGAGCAAATTTGAGCTCATCAGTTTGACGATGTTGGATTGAGGTTGATTCGAGAGAAGATGTTGAGTGGGGTGGTTAAGGAAGACTAACTTAATTCAGATTGAGTTTTGAGGATTGGCGGCAGAGTTTCTGTGCTGAGAGTGGTGATTGGATTAGGTTGATCTTGGAGGAGGCTATTGTTTCAGATATTCTATCTATCTAGGTGTGACTAAGATGTATTGTGATTTGAGACAACACTACTGGTGGGGTGGTATGAGGTGAGATAAAGTGGATTTTATGGCTCGTTGCCGATGTTTTCAGTAAGTGAAGCCGATCATATGTGACCTGGTGGTTTGCTTCAGAGGTTACCCATTCCTGAGTGGAAGTGGGAACGCATCACCATGGACTTTATGACTGGTTCACCTCGTATATCTCATAGTTTTGACAGTGTTTGGGTCATCATGAATTAATTGACCAATTCAGCTCATTTTATTCTGGTTCAGGTCTCATTCAGTGCTGAGAGGTTAGCCCCTATCATTATTTATGAGATTGTGTGTCTTCATGGTGTGCTGGTGTTCATTATTTTAGATCGAGGTTTTGTGTTCACATCTTATTTTGGAAGATATTTCAAGATGAGTTAGGTACTCGGGTTGATCTTGGCATAGCATTTCACCCCAGACTGATGGCTAGTTAGGGCGGACTACTCAGGTGTTAGAGGATATGATCCATACGTGTATGATGGATTTTTGTGGCCAGTGGGAGAAGCATTTGGCTTTAGTAGAGTTTAATATTTTATAAATGAGACCTCAAGGTGCAGACTTTCTTTATGAGTGTTAGGATAAAGTCTGGGTCATTCAGGATAGACTTAGAGCGGTTCAGAGTAGGCAGTTGATCGTAGACTTCGTGCCTTGAGATTTGGTGCAGGTGATCATGTTTTCCTCTGAGTTTCACCCATGAAGGGTGTGATGAGTTTTGGGAAGAGGAGCAAGCTTAGCGCAGGTATATTGGTCCATTTGAGATTCTTCGGATTATTGTGATGTGGATTATGAGTTGGCTTTGTCCCTTGATGTATCAGCTGTTCATCCAATTTTTCATGTTTGTATGCTTCGTCATTATATTCCAGAAGAGTCTCATGTCATTCACTGGGAGTTGGTTCAGTTAGATGAGTGGTTGTCCTTTGTTGAGGAGCCACTTTCCATTTTGGCTAGGGATGTTAGGCAGTTGCGCTCTAGAGTGATCCTTGTGGTTTAGGTCCAGTGGCAATATCGACCTGTAGATGAGGATACTTGGGAGGTTGAGTCTGATATGCGTAGTTCCTATCCCCAGTTTTTCATTGATTCAGGTATTTTCTTGCCTTAGTTCAAGGACGAACTAGATTTTTAATGGTGGATGATGTAACGACCCAAAAATTTGATGAAATATGTGAAATTTGTGATTTTATGTAATTTGACTATTTTAACTCTCGCCGTAGTTGCATTTTGATATTTTTGGAATGTGGGAGTGATTGGAATGATTTTCGATCCATTTTGTATCATTTATGCAATATTGTTATTTTTTATGGCTTTGAGAGTCTTATTTTGGACCTATGTGGATATATTTTTATCCGTGTGATGGATGGTTGAATGGACTACGCCAACATCTCTAGAATATCAATTTAGGCTAGGTAGACCTTCGGTTCGGGTCCCGGTGCACCTGAGCTCATTTCGACCTATTGGTCGAAAAGTTGAAAAATTAGAAATATGGGTATGGGACCCACATTTGATCGAAACAACCTCGAATGGAAAATCCAACTTTGCCAGCAGATCCGGAATGTTAATTTTAGGGTGTTAGCATGTTTGGTATGATTTTACGGCTTTTAAATCTCATTTTGACCCTCGGTTTGATAAATTATAATTTCGGGTTTCGGGGGTCAACTTCGTGAAAATGATATTTTTAAAAAAAATTGGATATGGCTATCACGTTCAGAATGTCAAATTTAGTATGGTTACATAGTTAGTTTGTGTATATCGGACTCAAAACAAATTTCGGACACCCCGTCAAACTTCAAATTAACTTTTAAAAACAAAAATCTGCAACTATAGCAGATTTTCTGCTAATATATAACAGATTTTCTCCTATTTTTGGTTCATTTTGCTCATTTTTCATCTTGCATCATGAGAGTTAAACCTAAAATAGTGTGGGAGTTTGGGAAGCTAGATTAACACCTTTTTCTTGGTTTTATTACGGATTAAAGGTAAGAATTCACTCATTTCTTAGTAATTTCTTGATTAATTTCTCAAAATCCCAAAAATCTATTGACATGATTTTAAACCCAAATTTCACTCCTTTTCACTTGAATAATATTTTTATCTTATAATTACTAGTTTTTCATCAATTTAAACTTTAAAACAACTCTGATTCTTGATTTTAACCAGGATTTCAAAGATTTTACCCGATAAAGCTCAAAAATAATTTTTCTTTGATTTAAACCCCATTTTTTACTCTATTTAACTTGGGTTTTCAGATGTAGGTTCCTAAAAATATGAGAAACTTATTTTTGAAGTAAAATTTTGATTTTGCTCTTCTTTTTTAGAAACCCATTTTGGAGGTCTGTTTTGACCCCGAACCAAAAGTAGTCAATATGGGTGTCGTTGGTTTTGTTTTGATGCATAGATTTTATATTTGATCTTTTTAGTGGATTTCGGAATTGTTCATGAAAAGTAAGGTTGCGGGTTCAAGTATAGCGGACCGGTTTCGACTTTCGAGGTAGGTTATGACTTAACTCTTTCAGACTGGGCTGGGTAGTAAATGATGGTACAAAATGCATGTTAAGGGTGGAAACTATTCATGAAAAATGATTAGCTATGTGTTGTTCCCGTGTGGGGGATTATATGAGATGTAATTGTCGAAATTGAGATATTATGTGATATGTGTGACCGTGTGGGGTCCTATGTGATATTGATAGCCTTGAGTACATATGAATAATTGTATTGTGTTGTTAAAACGCTAATGTGGTACCATTAATGTATTGTGATTATATTTATACTTTATTGGAAAATGAGACATGTGAAAATTCATGGATGATACGAAAATAATGAGCGAATATTGATGCATGTGGTTGTGGAAATGTATCATTGTGGTTGGTTGTAGAAATATATCATGTGGTTGTTTGTGGAAATACTCATTGTGATTGGTTGTGAGCATTACATCTTTATATCATACTCATTCATGAAATATTGGTAGCACCGTGGAAACATCTGAGAAACACTGGCAATACCTTTTTAAAAGATATTGTAACACCTTATAAAACTCTTTCCAAAGGATGTGCTAGAAAGGAGATATGAGATATATGGATTGAATACGGGTTGACGAACCCCCCATGGGTCCTTCGTTGGGAGGTTTGCCTCCTTAGGTGTATACGGGGATTGTGCCACGATCTCGGAGGCTGTGCGACGACCTCGTGCATCATCATTATATACATTGCACTTACTTTATTGTGTTATGCTGTGTTGTATTGGCATATTGACTTGTCATCTATGTATGTATCATATCTTCTTTTACTTGTATTTGATGATCTTACAAATGCATGTTCCGCTTAGTCTTTTTATATGTGATATAATATGTACTTTTGTTCTATATTGGTGTGATGTTGCAATATATGTGAGATATAGTATAACTGTTAGTGCAAGCGGTGTGGGCTACAGTTGTGGGACATTTTCTGATGCAGGTGACATGCCCTTAGTGTATATTTTGTATTCTTTATTTACCACTTTTCTTGGTCGGCCTATGATACCTACTGAGTACAAGTGGACCGTACTCATGCCTACTGTGCCCTTTCGGTGCAGGTCTTAGCTCGAGTGTGCCTCAGCTTGCTTGACTCGAGCGATTGTTGGAGTTTCCAAGGTAGCGGTTGGACATTTATGCGTCCGAAGTTTACCTCTATCTTTCTACAATAGTTATGTCTTTATTAGTATTCAGAGACAGATATTATTCATTTGTGGTTATTTTTTCGATGTATTTGACTCTTGGATTGTATTAGTAGTTCTTACACTATTGACACCTGGTTTTGGGCATGCTTGGTATTTTGCATAATTTTATTTCGCATTGTTATAATTATTTATATGGTTCGGCTTCATTCTAGAAGCCTTACCTTGAGATATTTCTGTCTTTTTCTCATTTCATATCAGTTTGGGTAATAGGCTTACTTGTCAAGGTACGCCGCGACAAGTGCCATCATGATCCTAGTTTTTGGGTTGTGACACATGCACAAACACAAATTTCAGCAACATTACAACACCAACCAAACATTAATAAATGCAGTCACAGCTGCTGCACAAGCACAAACATAAATTTCAGCAAAAATAAAGTTACAACTGCTTAATCATTAACCAAAAATACGTGAATACATATTGTTGCCAAATACATTTACAAAAAGATCACTACTGTTAAACTATATATAGTTACAAAATGCAGTCAAAGCTGCCACCAATAAATTGTTCTTAAAGCAGTCACAGCTGTCAAAATCAGTGAACTACCAAAAACATAATTTTAAATACTACCATAGTTGCCAACTCAGCTGCCAACATCAGTAAACTACCAAAAACATAGTTTTAAATGCATTCACAACCGCCAACATTTATACAAGAAAAACTATTAGTCTACACCAACTTCTTATAGAGATTGAACATTGGAGCTTTCTTGACTCAAGTGTGCAGCCTTGGACCTTGTTTTCATTTATTTTTTGCCTCTCATTTCTTGTAGTTACCTGAGGTCATAGCTTTTTTCCCTCTTCATTTCACACCAATTTTTGGTGTATATCCGAGATTCCAGTTACAATTGCTGAAGATTTGGCAGTTTTGAATCTCTCACTAAGTATTTTCGGCTGCTTAAATGAAGAAAGTGATAACATTTATATAAATTGTAGTAAATAAAATTTAGATAGCAAAGGGACCGATAGTAAATGTAGTAGTAAACTTACATTAATAATTGTCCATCCACTTTGTGTGTGAAGTATTCCCATTCCAATCATTCTTGGTCTGTCAGCACACTAAAAATAACGAAAAGAAGATATTTAGTATAAGGTAAGCATAATTAGCTTACAACACACATATTAAATAAAATACCTTTTTTTTAGAATAATTAGGTCTACCCCTTCCTCTTCCAGTTGAACCTGTTCTTTTTCCAACAGTAGGTGTTGCACTTGGGCCAGGATTTGAATTAGTGCCAGCAGCAGGTGCACCTGTTAGCCATTTTCTTTTGTTGTGATTCTTGCTATGGCAAGTATTGCATGACATCTCAATCCCTCTCTTAGATAGCTTTCCAGTTTTCTTTTTGGTTTCACCTTTTTCTTTCTTCCTATTCTTTCCAGGCCTACATGGTATCTTCCTAACAAGAGGTGGCATACTAGAGATATTATGTGATTGTGGCCACATCTTCATATTCAAAACTGTTTGAATGAAGAAATTGTATGTGTTCATGTAAGTTTCTCTATTGTACTAGTGAGAGATGTAGTTTACTGGTTCTAATTTTTTATGGTAAAGAGCATCCACTGCATGAGGACATAGTATATCCTTCAACATCCATGTTCTACAACTACAATATTGTCTAGGAAGATCCATAATATGCCTATACCTTTATCAAGAACCTCATACCCTGTATCAGAATTCCATTCTATGTTGCACTTCATAGACCTTGTTGTATTATCATTTAGTACTTTCATAACCACTGGAGAAATGCCACTGATTCAAGTATTACAAAAATTTCTCATATGTCCACTCTTTTCATTATTTTTACCCTTATCTCTTCTAACATTCTAATTATTATATTGTGCGTAGCTCCTAATATTCATGCATTAATACATTCTGCCATGTTGTCTACAATATCACACTTTTTTCCAATGCTAAAGTAAACCTTGCTCTATCTCTCTAGATTAAAATACATCAACTTATCTAGTATTTCTCCCCCCTCCCCCCAACATCTTCATATAACTAATGTTGTCCCTAAGCTCAGCCTCAAAGGTAGATCTTGCACATCTTCAAAAATATTTTTTCTTCTCAATACCTCTACATATAGCATATTTTGACCAGTTTGCAAGAACATGCCTTGCACACATTCTATGTTCAGCATTTGGTAAATATTTAGCTACAACAATTTCTAATCCCTATAAAAAATAGAAATAGAAACAGTTACAATAGGAATAGAAAAATAGTAATTTCTTACCTTTTGCATGTCTGTTATCACTGTCAAATCTGCCTCATCTCCCAGCGAAGATCTTCTTTTACAATCTTGATAAACCAACTTCAAGTAGTCTTATTTTCAATCTCAACCACTGCCTATTCTAGTAGCAACATTTGATTATTACCATCTTTACGCACAACAACTAATAATTGTTCTTTTGTCACTCCTTTTAAAAACACATCCATCCAAACCAATGCACTTCCTATAACCAACTAGGAAGGACTTCTTCATTGCATCAAAAAATATGTAGAAGCCTTGAAATATTTTTCTTCTATCTTCAAATATTTCATCATAAAGCTTCACTACACATGTACTACCAGGATTTGATCTTAACAACCCATCTCTATAATCTAAAATTCTCTCAAATTCTAGATTATAGTCACCCATCAGTTCTGCAATTACCTTATTTTTGGCTCTCTTACACATTGTTCTTCAAACATGTAAATACAGTTCCTTCTTAATGAGCAACTGAAACTCAAAAATTCTAATATCTGGTTGTTCCTTTATCGTCTCATTGAAGTGGCTGGCTAAGAACTTGATATTACAAAGTTTGTTCCTATTGGTAGAATCATACTTATGAAATGGATTGTAGGTCTTCACAACAAAGTTCGTGGACCTAGAATTAATGCTACCATAAAGAATCTATGGACAACCAGTTGTACAGCTAAACCTTACCCTTGTAGGTTCATTAACACATCTTTCAATTGTAACATATTCAACAACAACATATTTAGTAACAACAACTCTAAATTCATCATCACATTAAAAAACTAGTCCTAACTCCCACACAACTTCTGACAGTCTAAACTATATACAACTCTATTAACTTATTTCCTCCTTCTAGCCTTATCTCTATGTTCAACTTTATCTTCTTCATCAGTTACATTATCTGAATCAGTTTCAAAGCTGAAAGCTTCATCTTATGGGCAAAAAGGTTCATCACCAAATAACTTACCCTCCAAACTATTTCTTTTACCACCTACAGATTCATCATAGCAGTATCTGGTCCCTTTCTTTCAGTTCCTAACTTAACATGTTCAGGAATTACTGGTCTCTCTCCCCTCTTTCTTGTCTTTCTTTTCCTCTTTTCTTTCCTAAGACCTCTTAACTCTGCATCCACATATTAATCCACATCACTTCCAATCTCTACACCTCCATTAATAGATTCTACATCTGAATCTATAACAGATTCAGAAGGTGCAACAGTAGAACTAGTAGGAGCAATAGTAGAACTACTAGGAGCAACAACTATAGGAGAAGAGACATGAGCAGTAGGTTGAACAGTAGGTTGGATAGTAGGAGGAGAAGAAATATGAGCAGTAGGTTAGACAAAAAAAAGAGAAGAACTATGTGTAGTAGGTTGTACAGTAGGAGGAGAAGAAGTATGAGTAATACATTGACAAAGGGAGGGGCATCTTCACTATTTTTAGATGTCTTGTCAACACTCTTAATGTTATTTTTAGTTTCTTTATTAAAAGATACACCACTTTCCCCCTCCACATACCCTTCTCCATCACTTACATATTCCAAAAAAGGTGGGGCCAACTCAGGGTCACCAACCATGTGACACACAAAAGCTTCCAAAATTTTTCATTACCTAATTTCTTTGAAATCTCAATTGTGTCCTTGTCTGGCCTAATTTATTTTAAATTAGAACACTTAGGCAGTCTAACATATAGTAAGCATTACTGGATCATACCCTAAATACCTTACATAATCCTTAAATTCAAAATTAGACAGCTTAGCTACATCAACATCTAAAAATTCAGTAACTTGTCCACCCTCATATCTTTTTCTTTTTTTTTCCTTGAATTTACCCTTATTAAGAACTCCAGCATGATAAAATCTTAAAGTGATCAGTTGAAAACTCATTTTATAAACCTAAAATCATTGACCACAAAAACACAACAAAGATACAAGTCTCATAGTACACAAGCAAAAATTTATAGTATTGATGCAACAATTACAAGTCTCACAGGTTATATTATCACAAATTGAACCATATATATACACAAAATAAGCCTCACAGCTCATATTGTTACACATTGAAGCACATAAACAAACTATAACACATTAATTTTGAAGATAAATTAAAGACAACAAAAACCCCTAATTCAAAATCCTAATTCAAAATCCTAGTCAAAACCCTAGTAAAATCGAACAATGATAAATGTCACGGGTTATATTATCATATATTGAGCATCTAAATAAATTAAAATAAATTAATTTGGATAGATTAAAGACAGCAAAACCCTAACTCAAAAAATCCTAGATCGAATTTAGGAACTAAAATAGATCCTAGATCTACTATATTTAGGAACAAAAAAGGGTAACCTTTTAACTGAAAATCAGTAGTTCCTAGATAAATGATCGTAACCCTTAGTGTTTATCCTAGATTGTACCACCTCCATTAAAATCAACCGAATCAACTTCAAATGAAAAGAGATAAAAACAATTTTTGCTTGTCAACAATGAAATACACAACAAATTGAAATCAACCGAATCAACTTCAAATGAAAAGAGATAAAAATAATTTTTTCTTGTCAACAATGAAATATACAGCAAAATTATTATTTATCTCTTCTATCAGGTTTAAATTTACTAACAAAAATGAAAAGAAAAGAGAGGTGGAGAATCTTCTATAGGGTTTCAATTTTTGCTCTCATCAGATTAGGTCTTTTCGTTTGGCCTTTCTTTTTCATCGAGGTAGGGTAACATATTAGGGTTGGGTCGGGTCGGGTTGTATGGGTTAAAATAGATGGGTTGGATTAGATTTTTTAATAAAATAGAAAAATTAGATTAGACACGTGGCATCACAAGAGGGCGAGTGGAGTGTACTCCACTTATTAAACTTGGGCATGGGCGTCGTGGGGAGGTAATAGTATCACATTTATATAGTTTAGGTGTGTAATAGGTCACTTTTATAGTTTAGGTGTTGCCTAGGCTTCACGTGTATAGTTTAGGGTGAAAACGATGATATTTTTCTTTTTATTGTTTTATTACTATTATACATTCCCACGCGATGTGCGGATAATATTAAAGTATTATTTCTAATCATTTCATATATGAATGTTTCGTTTGTGTATCTTAAATCACAGTACATTAAAGAAAAATTCAACAATTATATTATTTCTCAATGAAATGCAACAAAAAAAAAATCTACCACACCCACCTTTCACCCCTACCCCACCTATTTCAAGATCAAATGATCCACCTCTTTATCCGCTTGGAGGACTAACTCGGATTAAAAATATAAAAATTTTACCCCTCCCCGACGTTTTCACCCATACCCACCCCAATCCCATATAACACGTGCGTTGCACGAGGTTCTTGAGAAATGGCGGTAAGAAAAGTGTCTGTCTCTTGACATTGTACTTTGGCCTTTTTAAAAATAATATCTATTAAAATGGAAGCATGGCAAGTTTCAGAATATCAAATTAATGTAAATATACTTGTAGAAATGTAGTCGAAAACTTCGATATATAAAACGTTGAAAGAACAGGAGAATTCCTTTTTCTGAAAAATTCTTATGGATAGAGGAAGTGTAAACATAATAGATTAATAGATCTTTAAAATCAGTTACAGATTTCTCTTTTCCCCCTAAAACAAAAATCATACAGCATGTTGAATACTTAATCTGTTTGAATTGGCTTATTTAAAGTGTTTTTTTAGCCAAAATAGCTTTTGAGTAGTTTTGTAATGTTCGGATAATAATAAAAATTAATTTTAAGCTAAAAAGACAAAAATAAACTAAAAGTTATAAGCTCATCCAAATACCCTGATATTTTATTTATAACTGTTTGCTTTCTTCTCTTGCTCCTTCTTTCTCCAATAAGTGTTCTCACCGCAACTAACATGCAAATTACATCTGAAGAGCAAGAACAAAATTTATGTTATAAGTATGTATTAAATAAGTTTAGAGTTATATATTAAAGTCGTTAAACTGTACTTATCAACGATAGTGTCAGTGGTTAAAGTATCCACCTCTTCCAAGGATGCAAAGCCCTTTGAAAAATTTAGGGTGAGAATGCCATAGTCAGAGAGTAAAATAAAAGTTATTTCAACTTTTTAGTGAACTTAAGAGTAGTTGGGATTCATCTGGTCCAAGTGTCCGTTGATAATTTAATATCTCTTACATGGTAATAAGAAATTATGCCACTTTTTAATATGATTGCTGAGAAGTGTTGTTTGTAATTTTCCAAGCAAGTGTGCATAAATAAAAGAATTGTAAATAAATAAGCAATATCATACAATTTGAAAATGTTTTACCTCATCATCAACTAATATTATATTATAGTCTAATAAACACCTTCATGCTTCGGGTTAGAGTATGTTCCTACGGGCCTTGCTGAATTACCAAGACCTTCATCACCAAACAGATGAATACTTTTGAAGCTTCCTACTTAGAACACATCCATTTTGTGAAGAACCTGAAATGGTTAGGTCGGTGGGAAAAAATAGAATAATAATAATACAATATACATCTTACTACAAGTTACGTACGGAGGTGTGTTAACCGAACAAAATCTTAGAACCAATAGCTCTGGTTTCTTCTTCACGGGCAAATTAAAACCTTTGTTTCTTTGGTTTAAGTTTTCCATGGCAAGTAGAAATTGCAAGTGAATGAGCTATCAAAATGACAAGAAGAATAACAAGAAATGAAACAGTTAAATTTTAAGGTAGTAATTTGAAATGATTTGCAATGTATGGCAATACGGAGAGGGATCATATAAAACTACAACACAAATGTCGTAAAGTAGAACTTGTTATATATATCAGAATATGTGTATGAAGAAGTTAATCAAGTTCACAGCGGAACAAGGGTGAGAGTCTATCTGTATACGGTCATGTTTACTTAGCAAGTGAAATTGGAGGCTAGAGAATTTAGTGGAAACTTGCAATTCGAGATTGTCGTAGGCAGATGTCGCTGATAACTTTGGAAGTAGAATAGATTGAAACAACTTAGGAAGTAGAGCAGATGAGCGTGAAAGTCATGGCGCCAAGAACCTTTTTACAAAAACCAAAATAGATAAGTATGTAAACAATAGTTAAGTCGCGAAGGGGTATCTTTCTTAACGTATGGACTCAAATTTCAGTTATAGGAAGAACTTATGTAATAATAGTTGTTAAGACAAGCTCATCAACTCACCTCAGCGCACCATCACTAAATCAAAGTAAAAACTAGGAGGCAATGTCTAATATAGCAGTTGCATAAAGGAACTTATAACTTGAATTGCTAGATGGAAATAGAGAAGTGGAAAGTCATAAATATATCTGTGTGAAATTCATAACCTTTTTTTTTTCGGACGAAAGGAAATAAGGAACACACATGGTGTTGACTTGAGTTGAAGTACAAAGGTATGAGTGTGAAAATAAACTAAGGTACAAAGGAATTGTTGGATGAAAATAGAAAAGTGGAAACACAAAAAAAATTTGCGAACCCAAATAAAGAATGCATATAATGCAGTTTTGATGTGTGTGATAGCAAAGTTATGACCCATACCATAGCAGTTTCATATAAAGGGACTTACATCTTCAAATACCTGGAGAGAAATAGAGCAATGAAAAGCCATAAAAGTATCTGATTTAAATGCTAACATCTGAAGTAGATTGAAACAATATTGACATTGACATTGTAAGAAATTTAAACAT
The DNA here is from genome assembly GCA_030864225.1 of Capsicum baccatum var. pendulum. Lineage (NCBI taxonomy): Eukaryota > Viridiplantae > Streptophyta > Magnoliopsida > Solanales > Solanaceae > Capsicum > Capsicum baccatum. The sequence continues at coordinate 230,862,606 of CM061556.1, forward strand.
AAGTTTCAACAGCATAAAGTGTTTAAAGTTGATATCTAATCACAAAAGTTTGAAAGTGTGGCGATTTCAAAGTAAAGGACATATACTTGGTATCCTAACAGACAAAATGGAAGAGAAGATGGAAGATTATTTGGTTAGGTTCATCGCATTTGGTCAGAAGCGTCCATTGGTATCTCTTCAGAATTTTGCAGCACAACTGTTTAGGGTTGTAGAGCCGAATGGAATAGGGTATTTTTGGAATTTAGTTAATTTCATTTTAAATAAATGAGTTAGGGTTTTTCTTAGTAATTTCAAGTTAGTGAGTTTGTGCTTTTAAAGTAGTGCAGAAGATAGATTAAGAAGACACCCAAAATTGGATTTACTTTGTTTGGACAGACTATATGCTAGCCATCTAAAGCAAAATGTTTATACAGAAAAACAATAAGAGACAACCCAGTTATAATCAGTGGACAAGATTAAATTATATTCACCAATATGAGTAGAAAACATTAATAAAATGAGTAAGCAAAGGCAACTGAGAAGCGTAGGATAACAATTCATATTTAATTCGACTCTTTAAAAAGAAAATCATAGAAAGATTCACAGACAGTTTTTCAGTCACATATAACATAGATTATATCAGTGGGGAAGCAACATCGAGGAAGAGCATGAGAAGAGCGTGCTATCATATTACAGTAGTTAAATTGAAAAGAACTTACAACATGAATTCGGCGGTGAACGATTTATCTGAAGTTTAACAATGAAATTAGACAATAGGAATTGAGATAATGCCATAAATCTGATAATAAATTGCAATTCATAAACTATTTTAATAAAAATGAAGACCCTAAAAAGTTAGAAAGTGTGGTAGAGAAGTAATAGGCCATTACCTATTTGGCTAACAGAAGATGGAAAATAGGAAGCGTAGGCCGTGAAGGCACTTTCATCGTATATATATCATGTGTGCTTGCAAATCTAGATAGTGAAATCGTACTTCTCTTGGCCGAGAGCAACTTTTTGGCAAACCATGGATTCATGTTTGAAGCTTAGTGTTGTTTGTAGGGTTAGTTTTTTTTAACAACGTTTTCAACTTTTCATGTCTGAAGCGTGGTGTTGTTTGAAGCGTTAGTTTTTTTCTTTTACTTTAATTTAATGAGGTATTTAATTAGTTAATAATAGGAGTATTTTAGTAATTTCACTTTAAGTTTTTTGTGTTCATGCTTTTAAGATAGTATGATATATGATATATATAGAGAGAGAGATTCTTTATTATATTATTCACAATTTAAAGATAATAGATTGCTAATATTCTCCCACATCCCACCTCTAACGAAATTTATATGAGTAAAAATAATCATGTAATTCAAAAAAGTTTTACATTTCATGTTTTTCTTTGTTTTATTGTTTACAATCTAAAGATTTTTTATTATAAAAAAGTAATTTTTTATTCTAATGTAAAATTTATAATTAGTAACATGTATATGATAGTGTCTAATCTAAAAATTAGTTCACCCCCCTCCCCCCCTCTTCCACCACCAATCTGCAATTCACTACTAGAAAAAAGGACTATTGCGACGGTTGCAAAACCATCTTCATAGACTCCAAAACCGTGCCAGTAGATGTATAGCGACAGTTAGAGAACCGTTGCTACTGAAGGCGTTACCATAGCTCAAATGTGATGGTTACAAAAATCGTTGCTATATCCCTGTCTTTAGCGACGGTTTCGTACATTGACCATATGGGACGGTTTGAGTGTTGTTGGGACGGTTAATAACCGTTCCTATATATATACTATAGCCACGGTTATATATTTGATTAGGCGACGGTTTTTGTGGCTATCGAGATGGTTATTGGAACGTTTTTAAACCGTCCCAATAACGTATATTGCAACGGTTTATGCTATTGCGACGGTTGTAAAACCGTTCAAATAGATCCTATTGGGATGGTTTAAGCTATTGCGACGGTTTTCAAACCGTCCAAATAGAGCTTATTGCGACGGTTTACTACTATTGCGACGTTCATTAATACATATTGTGACGTTTTTATGATATTGCGACGGTTCATTAAAAATTCCCTATTAATAAATTGCAACAAATTTTAAGCTATTGCGACGGTTGTTAAATCGTCCCTATAAACTTATTGCGAAGGATTTTTAAGCTATTGGGAAGGTTTGATTTATTTTGGAACGGCTACCTTCTGTGACTAAATTATATAAATCGTCCTATAAAGCTTTTTAGGATGGCTATTTTGTAAGCTATTGTGACACTTAAACATGAACTATAGCAACGGTTAATTTTGTCCACCAATAAGAAACCAAATATTTTTTGACCATTCAAAAAAATCCAAACATCTATACACAAGTTTTAAGTGTTCAAAAATAAATGATGTTAGAAACTACTCGGTTAGATGTGATCAATCCCCAATCAAAACATACATAAGTTTTTTGAATAGCGAGCTAGTGTGACATGAAGCCAATGTGCTCGATATCTAGGTCAGATCAAGTTCATCAATTTCGTTACCACTGCCATCTTCTATGTCACGATCACCTACAACAATAAGAAAAATAAAATTAAAGTCGAGCAACAAACTACACAACAACAACAACAAAAACTGATCTAGAAATGTTAAAACATTCTTAATTCATCGAACCCGTGGTGTTGGAGCTCCCGCGACATATGAAGGAAAAAATGAAACAGAGAAGTTCACAAAATTATGTGTTAAATCACCGACAGCACTCCATTGTAAAATCTCAATCAAAGTACCCTTTCCTGCTAACACACCCTTTATCAGCTATATTTTCACATAGGTTAAGTATTCCATTGAGTATCAATTTTTACCTTCCTATATATATATATATACACACACACACACACTCTCCTAGTTTACACGCATCAACCAAGAGGATTCATGAAGGAAACTCAAATACATCTAGCTGTAGCCATTCTATTAGTAACAATCACCTTCGCAACTCCTAATTAACACTCGCATGATACACTTCATTATATCTATTGATTCTCCTCGCAACATAAATATGAAAGATTTGAGCAATAGAGGAAAATTTACAGCTGAGGTGTAGATGCTATAAATTACAGAAGGATGACAAACCTTCAAAGATGAATTTGATCTTTTGTTTCTTTTCTTCATTATATTGTACCTACGATCTTTCTTACCTTTCTCTATCTATCAGGACACCTGTTTCAGTTCAATGTACTATATATCCCACAAAAGCTGCTCTCTTGGCCTCTAGGGAATGAAATGGATGTTGTTTTTACCTCTAGGGAATGAAATGGAGGTTATTTTTGCCAAATAAACTAAAGAAGAAATATATGGTAACAGAAGAGTGGGTGCACATTTTAAGGATTAGATATTCTATTACTACTTAATTCATTCCTGATTTCTGTGTTTTTCAACATCTCAACAGCCAGCCACCTTATTGTGAATTGTATAATGCATGTGTAAGAGACACAGCAGGGATGGGAGAGAAGAACCTTTTCTTCTCAAAGAGGACGAGCTAGAGAGTACGATCTAAGGGGCTAGCGGGATAAGGGCAGTATACCCCACTGGTGCAGGAATCCTTCTCCAATTGGAAAGGCATTCACATCCCTACTTTGCAACTCTATACAGCCTCCACAAACCCATAGAGATACTTTTGGAATAATTTCTCCTCCTCCTCCTCCTCTATATAAAGACCAATATTTTCACAGACTTAAGTATCAAACAGAGAAGTTCATAAAATTCTACCTATGATATAGCAACCAGCAAATTCCAAACCCAACATGAACCCGCTACAAGCAGCTATAACATCGAAAGCCAATGGATTGCTTTTACAACCAAGTGCAAAAGTAACACGTTATCACATGATCAACAGATACAGCCATCTCATCAACAGGTTTAGCCATCATATCAACAGATGCAACCAATAAAAAAATGGAAAAAAGGAAGAGAGGAATAACACACAGTAGTGAACATCCCACATAATCACCAAACATAACTTGGCACACAGTTACAAACTAAAAATAACCATCTAATACAGTCCAACAACAATAAACTATGTCAGCCACCAAAATAACAGGAGTATAATTCAGAATTTCAAACACTAACCTTGATTGTTTCTCCCGATAGCTGCTACTATAGAAGTCGATTCTGATGGTGAAGGAATGGTCAATGCCGCCAGTATGTTAGGATCAATTATTCCTGCATTCTGAAGCTGAGCAATTATATCTGCAACAACTTCTTTTTGAATGGTTCTCTTCTGCTCCTCGATTTGATCCTCCATTTTTTGCATCCTTTCTTGCATTTGTTGAACAACATCATTTGTTGCATTTAAAGATGATTCAGATCCATCATTTAATATTTTCAAAGAGGTCTTTGTAACCCCCCTCCAAGCAGTGTTACACGTCCCGAATGTTCAGCACCCATGACGGCTGAAAATGCATCAACGGCCTGTTCATTTGAACCCTGTTGTGTTTCAATTTCCTCCATTTGAGCCTAATAATCATATTCAAAAGCAAATTTAAATAATTATAAATTAAGAACTGATCATTTATGTCAATATAAACTTAAAAAAGATATGTTTCATACAATTTTACTCGTGGTGTCTTTATTAGACGTCTTGTATATACGATCGGATTTTCTTGCTCTTGTCTCCGCAAACATCTCCTTTAGCGACAAAGTTCTCCCTTTCTCATTTTTCTATTCATATAATATTTAGTGAATATCAAAAACTATCTAAATGACAAGTTATAACTAAATAATAAACAAGAGAACACAATAATTTGTTGCGAACTACAACAAAACTCTTCTTCCCAGTAGTGTGTGGATTCATCAACTTCTTCTGATTCTCAACATTGGTTTCGGACATTTTCTGAAAGTATGAATCAGTAATGTTAACAATAGTAATAAAATTCTTCATTTGTTGCACTGACTGTAATACGCTTTACCTGGAATTTTGTAGACTTTCAGTACACGAGGAGCTCTTTAAATTGACATTCCGGCACATTTTTGGGCCTTTTCAATAATCGAACTTCATCATTTTCCCATCGATCGTAATGATCTCTCTCCAACTCCCTTCTGTGTTTTCTCCAAGATTCTCAGATTTTTTCTAAAACTCAACTTTTGCGGTATTAGAAATATCATATTTGGCCTAAAGTTGGTTTCTTCAGTTAGAACAACAAAACAAATGCACTTTTAATTAAGGAAATGAAAAGGGTAGAACACCAACCTTGGTATAATCCCATAACTCCTGTTTAGTATCTATATGCCTCCAATCAAATATATCTAACGGGCAAAGGGTCGCTTTCTTTGCCAGTGTGCCTATGAAGTTGCTCAACTCACTTACAGCTTCATCTGTAGGACTAACAGGTTGGTTGTTTTGGTTTAATGTGATTAATTGTTTCTCTTTCCGGCCGTGTACCTTATGCATTTGTGTTTTGCCTCTTGTTTTTCTAGTTGAAGGCCTTGCCGCTATAAAAAAATAGCAGAAATTAGACATCATAAATGAATTCAATAAGTGTCTAAGCTATATATTACCTTGTCCTTCAGACTATTCAGCTGTTGTAGGAGTGGCTGAATCTGTCGTTTAGACCTGATCTTGTATAGGTTGATCACCTTCTGTATTTTGCTCCTCTACCACATGGTGATCCACTACAGATTGTTCAATTTCTCGAGATAGTGGTGCTGGTGCTGGTACTGGTAGCTGCTCTTGTTCAATTAACTTTAGGAGATTTTCTTTCTCCGATCGTATAGCTTGAACATTTTCATTTGTTGTCAGCATACGTCGTTTTCTACTTGCCATGGCTGATAATGATCCAGGTTTACTACATGTCTTGTTCCTTACTCTTGTGTTATTTTTTGTAGGCTGCTGTTGGTTTATTTTTTTACAAACCTGTATAAATTTAAGATAGAACAAGTTAAATTTCAGAATGTTGAAATGAAAAAAGTGCACAACAAAGTAGTCACCCATTTAAACTTTGAAGCAACAACAATATATGTAGTGACTGCTAAAAATTTGAATAAGAATAAAGAAGAAGGACAAGCTGTCAAAATAATATCTTTGCTTGGACAACCAAAGTTATCGCTCCAACAGTACTCAGGGTATGTCACTATTAATCAAATTGCTGGAAGAGCACTCTTTTACTATCACTGTCAGATCTCACTCTCTAGCTCTATTATATTTGTCTCAGTCAGGTCACTTACAAAGCCAAAACGAAAATAAACCAGAACTTAAAACAATTCTTTTTTAGGCACTGATCATATGAACACTTTTATTCCAATTGACTGGAAGGAAAATGAGGTTTTGTAAATTGAAGTACTGTCCCTAATTAACTTTCAGGCACTAATCATGTGACAGAAGCAGACATGCAAGCATTATCAATGGCAAACAGATTGAAAGAGGAATTGCTGAAAACCTTGTCATGGAAAAATCCCCACCCCGGAAATATCTTTCCAGTTCTTTAGTGGAACTTTAAGGACAGAGATAGAGGTTAAAAAACAAAAAGGATCACCTCGGTTGAACTTTAAGGACAAAGATAGAGGTAAAGAAATAAAAAGGATCACCAGGAGAAACTTCTTAAAGGAACGACATCCAAGAGAATTGTACAGCTAAATACTGTCATCAATAGTACCAAAACTTTAATATATACACGTAATTATCAAACATTGGCAACTTAAAACAAGTTCCTTTCTATATGATCCAAACCTAGAAGTTGAACAATGTGCCTCTTATACTATCATGGATGAGAAAACCATATCAAGAAAATTGCAAAGTCAAAGAAAATTAAACATGTTTTACAGCGACAACCTACTCCACACCTTCTCTGTAGCAACACATATGTAAACACTTCCAAAAACAAATTAAATAAAACCAAGTCTAATACGGTATAACCTATAATAGTCTTGAATTATTCTCTGACAGAATTCTTAAGTCAAAAATCTGCTAGGCAGTCCTCCATAATTGACTTAATAGTTATGTATCAAGAACATACGAAAGAACCTGTAGATACCTATATCTTTGATCGTTGCCTCCTTCGGTTTTTTACCCATAAGATAAATGGCTTCTATAAATGTCACTTTCCTGAATCCCTCGGAATTACAGAGATCAGAAGTTTTCAAATGTGAAAGAACCTGCAAAAGATAGAAAACATATCAGCCGCTATCTCATTAATTCAGAATGGGAAGTGAAAGAACCTGGAAAAGATAGAAAACTCTTAACACATATAGAAAACTCTTAACCCATAGATTGTTTGTGCTCAGAAGTTGTCAAATGTTTTTTCTAAGAATCATCAACAAAATCTTACAATCAAAAAGAAAAACCTAAACATATTAATTGTATGAACTAGCTGGTAAAAAAGACCAGATTTTGTATCATTCCTATACACCTTTAACACCTATTGTGGGATTATAATGGATATATTATTGCTTTTTCTAACATAGAGACATTCAAACAACACCGCTAAAGTGTAGAACAAACTTACTTTCATCCAGGCACAACTCTTAGCAGAAAAAAAGGATTCACAATGTGTCCAACAACTCTTAGCATGCATTTGTTAAGTTTCACTAATTTAAGACATTTGGAAAATTAAGCACATTAAAGAAACAAAATAAAATATAGCAAACAAAGTCTAATATACTACTTACCATTACAAAGAAATTTTAAAAAAGTTTAGAATATCTTAATTTTTTCAGTCATCAGGTTCCATCCAATCCTAATCGGTATCATCAATGTTGTCCTCCTCTTCTGATATTTTTGCATTTTCTAAATATTGGGAAAGGGAAGGCACATCAATGATATCAACAGGGAGATCGTCCTTCGACCATCTGACATCAACATTGACTACTCTTTCTGATGAACCAATATCATCATTAGGCTCCCTCTAAAATGTTTCTTCAATATTGGGACAACTTTCTTCCTCTAAATCATACAAATCAATAGGGACTTTATTTCTTGCATAATAAATCCTTTTCTCAATTGGATCTTTCACATAAAAGGCTTGATGCACTTGTGATACTAGCACAAAAGGGTCATCTGTGCTGCATTTTCTATTGAAATTTATGCGAATCAACCCATATTCATCTACTTCATTATGAAACCAAGAACATCTAAAAAGTACAACACTAAAGCAACTCCAATAATCTATCTCGATGATATCTTCAATAACTCCATAATAGATAACCATTCCATCAACGACATTAGGGTCTCTAGCACTAGCAAAACTATCTATTGTTGCTGACAAAGTCACTCTACTATTTTGAGTCTTGCCTGAGATGTCCCATGTCATTGTATTGAATTGATATCCATTAATGAAATATCCAGTATATCTTTTAGCCACAAAATTAGGCCCTATAGCTAGCCATCTTAAATGATTTGGCACTTCAATATTTTTAACTTTTTATTAAACCAATCCCCAAATTCTCGACTATGAATCTGTGCTTTTACCCATGCATTTACTCTAGTACGATTATCAACTAAATCTTTATGCTCCCTGCCAGCATGTACTGCAAATTAAATCAATAATGATGTAGATCAATGAAATTTAAACAGATAATGATATCATATAAAGGAAGTTAAAATATAAATAATTATTTTATCGTACTTGATAAATGTCTCTACTTGTTCATCTCCAATATTAAACAAAGTATATCAATATGCTTCAAACCACTGATGATTATCCAGATCAAAAGTCTTGTCTTTCCTTTTCTTCTTACTTCCAATTGTATGACCTGTCTTTGAAAATATACGTGGAAAACTAGCTCCCTCTATTTGAATGTCCTCATCATCCTCTGTTGGATACCTACTGAATTTTGTCTTCACCCTGTCATCTGGGTATCTCAAACAAAAGTTCAAACATTCTTCAGCCAAAAAACTTTCTGCTATTGATGCTTCAGGGGTATTTCGATTGCGAACAAATCCCTTAAAGTTACATAAATTTCTTTCAATAGGATACATATGACACAAATGAGTTGGGCCCGCAAGCTTAATTTCATCTACTAAATGGATAGGCAAATGTGTCATTATATCAAAAAAACTTGGAGGAAAAATCTTTTCAAGCTCACATTTAATTTCAATGATTTCAGCCTTCATTTTATCAAGATCACTTCTTCTTACAACCTTACTATATATGGCTCTGAAATAATTCCCCAACATAATCAATTCCAAAGACATATTATTGGTAACACTTTCCTAACTGCAACCTGGAGCAAGTGATGCATTATGAAATGAGCATTATGACTTTTGTATCCCGATACTTTCATATCATCTATTTGCACTCGACTTGATATATTAGAGGCAAACCCTTTTGGTAATTTGGCATCTTGTTAAATAATGAAAAACAACCTTTTCTCATCCGGCTTCATGGAGAAACAAGCTTTAGCTAAATGAACTTTTCGACTATTATCATCTTCTATTGGTTGAAGCTCTTTGCGTATCCCCAACTCATGCAAGTCATACCGAGAATTTACATGATCTTTGGACTTTCCAACAATATCCAACAAAGTACCAAGCAAATTATCACAGAAATTCTTCTCTATGTGCATCGGGTCAAGGTTGTGTGGCAATTTATTTTGCGGCCAATACGGCAATTCAAAAAATATGGATCTTTTTTTCCAAGGACCATCATTGTTTTGCTTTCTTTTTTTTTGGCCCTTTCCAAAAATATTATTCAATTCATGTACTTCTTCAAGGACTTCTTCTCCTGATAAGGGAGTAGGTGCAACTTTATGATCCTCTTTACCATTAAATAATTTTTTATCTCTTCGATATGGATGATCAGAGGGCAAAAAAGTTCGATGACCCAAGTAACATATCTTACGACTGTTTGAGATATTAGGAGCAAGTATTATGATTACAAGTGGGGCATGCCCATCTTTCCTTGGTGCTCCATCCAAAAGCATTAGTAGTGCTGGAAAATCACTAACCGTGCACAATAAAGATGCACGCATATTAAATGTTTGGTTAGTTTCAGCATCAAATGTTTCCACTCCCACCTTCCATAGTTTATTCAACTCTGCAATAAGCGGCTGCAAGTATATATCATTATCATTTCCAGGAGATGAAGGACCAGGAATAATCACTGATAACATAATATACTCTGGCTTCATGCATATCCATGGTGATAAGTTGTAGTTCATTAACATAACTGGCCATGTGCTATGAGAAATGCTCATTGTTCTGAATGGATTGAAACCATCACTTGAAAGACCTAATCTAACATTACAAATATCTTTTGTGAAGTCAGGATACATGGAATCAAAATGTTGCCAAGCTTCCCCATCAGCAGGATGTCTTAAATTTCCATCTTTGGGTCATTCAGTAGCATGCCATCTCATAGCTACAGATGTTTCAGAACACATGAATATCCTCTGAAGCCTAGGCTTTAAAGGAAAGTACCTTAAGACCTTTGTCGGAACTTTAGCGGTCTTATTTGTCAATTCATCATGAACATTCTTCTATCTAGAAGACACACATAATGCAATTACCGAGATTTGCATTGTCATTCCATAACAATATGCAATCATTAGGGCATGCATGAATTTTTTCATAATTGAGACCCAAATCTCTTATCACCTTTCTTGTTTTGTGGAAAGACTCGGGAATCTGAGCAAATGGAAAAGCCTCTTTTATTAAGTCCAACAAGTATGAGAAAGCTACATTACTCAGTCCGTGAATGCATTTAAACAAGTACAACGGGATGGTGAAACTCAGCTTAGAAAAACTCTTACACCCCGGATATAAATCTTGTTTTCCTTCCTCCAGTAATTTAAAAAAATGCTTAATATCTTCAGATATTCCCTGTCTTACTCCTCCATGCCCTTCATTCCTCTGATCATCTTCTACATTTCTAAAAGTATCATGAAGTAGTTTATCAATATCATCATGTTTGTCATTAGATAGTCCCTGGCTTACTCCTTCATGCCCTTCATGACTTGGATGTGGAATATTTGTTGATGAAATTCCTTCTCCATGGAAAACCCATTGAGTGTAATTAGGAGAAAATCCATGACCAAATAAGTGATCCTCCACCACATCTCGATAATGCCAATAGCGATTAAAACAGAATCTGCAAGGGCATAATATTTCATTTTCTAGAAAAGCTCGCTCAAATGCCTTATTGAGAAAATCGTTGACTCCATTTTCATACTCATCTATGGATCTTGAAAGATATATCCAACTTCTATCTCCAATATCCATTAAATATCCTATGTCAAGCATTTAAAATATTGAAGAAAAAAAAAACATGAGTAAAGTCAGTATCAACGTACAAACAGTATCATTAGGCATGTGAAATAATTTGTGTAACATATATTTAATAAAGAATAAAATAAAGATAATTTTCATTGTTTAAATAATTTTAGTCATTGTAATTTTAACTTAAAATAAGCCAGGCCAAAGAAGCTCAAAGTCACTTGGATTCACAAACAACCTCCGTTAATATGTTCAATGGAGACAATGTTCTTCTGACTAATCATGCTCTACTTTCATCAAAGCATCTAGGTTCCTTTGGAACAAACAACACTAGTGAAACTACATCAGATAACCTTTCATAAATTTGGACCAAGAACCAATCAAGCCAAAGAAAATACTGGAGCAATTCAAACATGTAAACAAATATTTGAACCAAAATCATACAATCACAAAATAAATGCACACCCAAAGAATTAATACAAGCAATAGACCTACTAGACCTTCTCCACAAGAAATTTTTCAGTGATAATGTGAGGAACCTTGTTGAAAATTTAAACAGGCACTTTAGAACTAATCAATGCTAAACATTAAGCAAATAAGTCAAGGATATGACACAGTAATGCCATTAAACAGGAAAAACGTGTGTACAACTAACCAATTCAACCATATTAAACTTCAAAAAAAGGGACTAAGAACAAATTAAGCACCAAAAACCCACCAAAAATTCAAATAGAAAAAGAAATGCTTGAACCTATACGTATCATCATACAATCAAAAAAAAACCTTGGAATTAATTAAAAAACCAGTACCTTCTTGATAGGGAGACTTCCTAGTAATGTTTGCAACCTTTGTGGGAATTCGAAAAAGTTCCTTGACCCTAAGCCTCTTGTCCTTAGCAACATGGACCAAATTCGCACACACTACATTTATAAGAAAAGACAAACAAGAAAAGTACAAGTCAGTTCTTCAACAAGTTTTAATACACTGGATCAAATCAACCAACAGTAAAATAGAACAAGTTTCACCTCTCCTTTTCTATTAACTAATTAAATTAGTACCCTTTCCAGATACACATTCGAAAATATAAGCTCAGCCACTACAAAAACCCTTAGATTATAGCAAAAAAAGAGCTCCTACAACAACAATAATAACAGTTTAACATTGAATCAAAACAAAACAGGTCTTGAATTAAGCTCTCCTTTCCAGTGGTCAAAAATAAATAGGAGAAAGTGATAAATAAATAAACTAAATAGGAGAAGGCATTTTTATTTTGAAACGCAGCTTCATTGTTTAAGGCAGTGGAGTATGGGACAAGTTATGTAGAGTCCATATATACAAAGAGTATTTAGGAAACCAAATATAGAATTAGAGTCCTTACCTAAACCGTATTTGATTCCCAATTTCACTCTCTTTAAATACCCATATTTACACCAAAACCTCAAACGAATTCCAATGCAAAATCTACTTAAGAAGAAATTAAGGAGAATATGCATTGGGAAGAAGAAGAAGATTGAGATTCAGAAAATCACAAAGCAAACCTCAAGAATGGTGACATTTTCACAAAACAGGTCTTGAATATAGATTAAAGAAAATAAACAACAAGATCTTGAATTCCAAGAACTAAAACCCTAAATACTTTCATCTAATTCCAAGAACACTAACCTTTGATGACCTTGATAAAGAGGTTGTTGTATGGAAATAAGAGGTTGAACACGAGAGTTGTCGATGTAACGATTGGTAATTCAACAAAACCGAATTAAAAATTTCATAAAGAGGTTGAGCGATTTGTCACTTGAACCGACCCAAATTCGTGAAGAATTGTAGATGAGAAGAAGAAGAAAAATTGCATGTAGATGAGAAGAAGAAGTATATTATCGATCGTGAAGAGAGGAGAACAGGTTTGATTTGGGGGTTTCTAATTAACCCTAAAGACAAAAGATGGAAATAATTTATTTTTTCAATAAATATAATTAAAAAAAGTGGGTATCTCAATATGTTGAAGGAAAAATTCCCGGAAAATATTATTTTTGGTCATAAAATAACCATGGCTAAAAATGGTCTTTTGCGACGGTTCTTAAAACCATCACTATAGACTACCTTTTCGCGATGGTTATACATCTATTGCGACGGTTCTGATTGCTTTTTTTGCTAATAGACTAGACATCTTTAAGCGACAGTTTTAACCGTCGATATAGGTCATCTATAGCAATGGTTCTTGAACCGTCGCTAAAGAAGCGTTCCCATAGACATCATTTCTAGTAGTTTAATGTGCATTTTTTTCTATTATATTTTAATTACTTTAGGTTTTTGTATTTTGATTTTGAATTAATTTTTTTTTATATTACATACATAAGCAATTGAGTTTTCTTCACTCGTATCTCAAAATATAGAAGTTAGAATAGATAAGTTTTGTTATGCATAACAAAATAAATGATATGTAGATTAGAAGAAGACTGCAAACTAATTTTGTCTATTAGAAGTGATTATAATTTAAAATTCAAGTTAACACTTTCACAGCTATTGAAATATAATCTTATCTCATATCTATAAGTCATCTTTGTGCTAATTTTCTTTCTTTAAATTATGAAACTAAGTGACACCCAAAATCACTAAGAAAGTTTATACATATAAATGTAAATTTGCAAGTAAAATTAAAAGAGAACAAATAAATTTAAATATCGAAATGTCTATAAATTTATTTTATAATCCTCCTAAAAAAGTGAATATGTAAATGTGATATTAAATACAAAAATCAGACAATTATGAATTGGATATACTTGATGTAACGACCTGCTTTTGATGAAATATGTGTAATTTGTGATTTATGTGATTTGACTATTTTACCCCTCCCCGTAGTTGTACTATGATATTTTTGTGGTGTGGGGGTGATTGGCACATTTTTCGATGCATTGTGGTATCATTTATATGGTTTTATAATTTTTTATGGCCTCGAGAGCCTTATTTTGGACTTATGTGAATATATTTTGATTCGTGCAACGGATGACTAAACAGACCGTGCCAAGATAGACCTTTGGTTCGGATTTTGGTTCATCCAAGCTCATTTCGACCTATTGGTCGGAAAGTTACAAAATTAAAAATATGAGTGTGATACTCACATTTGATTGAAACTACCTCGGATGAAAAATTCGACTTCGACAGAAGATCGAGAACGTCTATTTTAGGGTGGTAACATATTTGGTATGATTTTACGGCTTTTAAATCTTATTCGACCCTCGATTTAGAAAATTATAATTTCAAGTTTCGGTAGTCAACTTTGTGAAATTGATGTTTTTTTGAAAATCTAATATCGTCATTGAGTTCGGAGCGTTGAATTTAGTGTGGTTACATAGTTTGTTTGCGTATATCGGACTTCGAATGAATCCCGAGCATCCCGTTGAATTCCATTAGGAATCTGCTATAGTGTAGATTTTTCTGCAATATATAGCAGATTTTTATCCTTTTTTTGGCCCATTTTGTCCATTCTTTCACATTGCCTCTTGAAAGTTAAACCCTAAAATAGTGTTAGAGCTTAAAAGTGAAGCTTGTGAGAGCTAGATTAACATTTATTTCTTGTTTCTATTATGTATTTAAGGTAAGAATTCACCCTTTTCTTAGTCATTTCTTGATCAATTTCTCATAACCCCAAAAATCTTAGGGCTTGATTTTAAACCCCAATTTCATTTCTTTTACTTGAATAATATTTTAATCTTATAATTACTACTTTTTCATCAATTTAACCTTCAAAACAACTTTGATTCTTGATTTTAACCTGAATTTCAAAGATTTTATCCGATAAAGCTTAAAATGGTTTTTCTTCGATTTAAACCTCGTTTTTTACTCGATTTGACTTGAGTTTTCATCTATAAGTTCCTAAAAATATGAGAAATATAATTTTGAAGTAAAGTTACAATTTGCCCTTTTTTCTCAAAACTCATTTCGGGGGTCCGGTTTGACCCTGAATCAAAAGTAGTCAATATGGGTGTTGTTGATTTGTTTTGACACGTAGATTTCATATTTGATATTTTTAGTGGAGTTTGGGATCGTTCGTGAGGAGTAAGTCTTTGAGAGAAAAGTCTTGGTTGCAGTATTTCGGCTTTTGAGGTAGGTTATGACTTAACTCTTTTAGACTGGCTGGGTAGTAAATGAGGATACAAAATGAATGTTAAGGGTAGGAACTAATCATTAAAAAAATAACTATCTGTGTGTTGTGCCCGTTTAGGGTCCTATATGTGATGTAATTATCGAATTGAGATATTATGTGATATGTGTGACCATGTGGAATCCTATGTGATATTGATAGCCTTGAATATATGTGAATAATTGTATTGTGCTATTAAAATGCATAATGTGGTACCATTGGTGTATTGTGATTATATTCATACTTTATTGTCATATGAAACATGTGAAAACTCATGGATGAAACGGAAATAATGAGTGGATATTGGCTCGCGTAGTTGTGGAAATGTATCATTGTGGTTGGTTGTGGAAATATTAACTGTGATTGATTGTGAGCATTACATCCTCATATCATAAGCATTCATGAAACATTGGTACCACCGTGGCAACACTTAAGTAATACTGGCAACACCTTTTTAAAACCCTCCCGAGGGATGTATCGGGGAGGAGATATTGCAACACCTTATAAAATTCTTTCTGAGAAATATATCAGAAATGAGCTATGGGATATGTGGATTGTATACGGGTTGAGGAACCCCCCATGGATCCTACATCGTGAAGCTTTAGCTCCATAGGTGTAATACCCCCAAACTTTTTCTTAAGCTTAATTTCGTCTCTAGAAGGCTAAGGAATGACTTCCTAAGTGTGTAATATTTAAATCATATAGAATTTTTCTAATTTTGAAATTTTATCATGTGGTAAATTTAATTAGCTTTCCAACGATATAAGATCCGCCCAAATCCAATAACCAGGAAAGAAGTTATGGTAAATTTAAGTCCAAGTCATAAAACAGCGTCATTTTAGTGCTTGGTGCGTCGCGGAGAGGGTCTATTTGACAATTGTCAATTTTTAGTGAAACTCTGCGGTAGCGGTGCATCGCGCTGAAGTTTCAGGTCCCAACTAGTGGGACAACATGATAGCACCGCGTCACAGTGACCCCCAGAATCCCGTTTGTCAAATTCGAGTGAGCCACCGCGATAGTGGTGCGTCGCGGTGGCCCATAAAATTGGGTTTTTCAGTTTAATTTTTCCAGCTCTGTACAGAAGTTAAAAATGGCACTTTGAACTTTTTCCACGCCTCTTAAATCGTCCAAATACCTGATCTAAGGTCATTACAAGCACGTTATATGACTTTTCTCAAGATTTCTCTCAACAAAAACCATAAGTACCCAAAACCTCTTCCAAGGATCTCAAGAATTCACCATAGCTTTTCCAAATTAAGTCAAGATTCAAGGTTCTCAAGTCAAGGGCTTCAAGAACCCTCATCCAAAAGTACGATAAAGAGTCTCAAGCAAGTTTATCCACCCAAGTTCATGACCTGAGGTATGTGGGATTTGAACAAGAACACTCTTTTCGTTCTTGTGCCCAAATTGTTGATTTGTATTAAATAATGTCATATTTTTTCAAGTGGGTTTATACCCAAATTACTTTATTTTGAGATTATGAGATTATGAGTTGTTCAAGTATTGATTTGCATGATTATTTCACTATTTTATGACATGAGTTGAGAAATTATGCTATGAGTTGCACATCCTTGTATCGATTTGATCTTTCCAAAATTGATGTCATAATTTAAGCTTTATTATGAAACGGAGATTATTTGAGCATAAGTATAAGTTTTAAATCAAGTATGAGTTTTGATGTTTCTTAAAGAGTATGTTGTTCAGTATGATTCAATCAACAAGTACTTTGATTTTAAAGAAAGATTATTTTTCAGCCTGTGTTAAGACAAGAATCCACATTATTCAGTCTTTATAATTTAATGCTAAGAGAATTATAATTTGATCTTCACTATAGACCCTTGAGTTGTTTTGAGGTGGATTTTCTAAGAGTTCTGAACAGAGTATGGGAGTAGTATTTAGCACCAAGTTGGGTATGATACTGAGGTCTCATACCCCAGAACTACGTATCACCGTAGGACTGAGATTTATAGGCCCGAGGCCGAGATAGTGATCACTGAGTTGAGGTTATAATCCCTGGCAAGAGTATGACACCTCTCCCCAACATGAGGTTTTTTCCTTAGGAGGACAAGATGTTGGACTCCAAGTAGCTCACATGGTTTATGTCGCTAAGAAGAAACTCCTGAGTGTCCAAAGTTATATAATCCTGAGTTCCAAGTGTCCCGAGTCTAAAAGAGTTCTAGAGTTCCCAAGTGTTGAAAGTTCCTAACAGTTCTGAGTCCTTGAGTTTTAAAGAAGTTTTACTCTCCATGAGATAAAAGTATGAGTTTGAAAGTATTATTTAAAGCTCCTTTAGCCTTCAAGTATTGAGAATAAGAGGAGAGTAGAGATTATAAAGTTAAGTATAATGACTTATGAGATTTATATTTCATGTTTCACTATTCATGATTCATGAAAATTTTATTTCAGATTTATTCAAGCCATGTGAGTCATTCATATATGCATGCATGATTTTATAAAGAGTAATAATAATATTTATTTAAATTCATGCACCCCCATATACTCAGTACATTCCCAAGTGTTGATCCGCATATACGTCTATGTACTATATTGCCTTATAATGTAGGTTCAGGTGCTCAGTCCCAGCCTAGTCAGTGATTTTCGAGTACCTTTGTCTACATCTCCACAGTGGTGAGTCCTCATGGTTTGAGGACATATCTTCAAATATTTCAGTATTTTAGTAGATATATTATTGCTTCCAGTTCAGTTTGAGTCAGTTGGGGACCTGTCCCAATGGCTCTCTAGTCATGGAGTAGTAGAGACTTCGTCAGATTAGTTATCAGATTGTTAGTATATGGAGATTTCTAGTAGTATGGTTGTTTGGACCGAGTATTTTCTTCGTATTTCCTATCATTTGATATGACAGTACTAGTGTTTTGTTTATTTCATTTCGAAATAAGTTATTATATGTAGTAATAGGCTGAAAGGATTAGCTTGGGACTACTTGTAGCCTTAAGTACCGTGTGACGCTTCAGGATGAGATTTTGGGGCGTTATAGTAGGTGTATACGGGGATTGGGTAATGATTTTGGAGGTTGTGCAACGACCTCGTGCATCATCATCTTCATCATCATCATCATCATCATATACACTGCACTTACTTTATTGTATTGTATTGCCATATTGACTTGCCATTTATGTAGTTGTCTTATCATCGTTTACTTGTATTTTATGATCATGTATATGCATGTTCCCCCTTATTCTACTTATATGTGATATAATGCATACTTGTGTTCTATCTTGGTGTGATGTTGCAATATATGTGATATATTAGAACCGTTAGTTCAAGCAGTGTGGGCTGCCATTGTGGGACATTTTCTGATTGCATGTGACGTGTCATTAGTATGTATTTTGTATGTTTTATTTTCTACTTTGCTCGGTCGGCCTATGATACCTACTGAGTACAAGTGGACCGTACTCAATCATACTTCACCCTTTCAGTGCAACTTCAGGTTCAGGTGCGCCTCAAACTAGTTGATTTTTGGGCGCCTTCAGATTACTCAAGGTAGAGGTTGGACATTCATACGTCCGAAGTTCACCTCTATCTTTCTGTATTAGTTATATCTTTATTAGTATTTGAAGACAAATATTATTTTTTTATGGTTATTTTTTTGAGGTATTTGACTCATGAATTTTTATTAGTAGTTCTTACACTATTGACACCTGATTTTGGGCATGATTGGTATTTTGGATAAGTTTTTTCTGCATTGTTGTGATTACTTATATGGTTCTGTTTCATTGTAGAAGCCTTACCTTGGGTATTTTTGTCTTTTTTTTTCCTTTTTGTATTAATTTGGGTGATTGGCTTACTTGTAAAGGTGCACCGCGACAAGTGTCATCATGACCCTTATTTTTGGGTCGTCACACTTGAATTAAATACAGAAAAACCATAAAATAAAACAACATTAAAAAGAAAAACAATAATATCAAACACAACAACAACAACATACTATATTTCCACCAAGTGAGGTATGGGAGGGTAAGTATACGCAGTCCATACCACTACCTCAAAGTGAGATAGAGAGGTTGTTTCCGATAGACCCCCGACTCAAAAATAATAATATCAAACACATATTTTGAAAAAATTCACAACTTTTATTACTATAAAATAAATATTTCTATTTTGTTTACTTATGATTTTTTTGAACTTTTATTCTATGTCTCTTCAAATTTTAATTTATGGATAGCAAAACGTGTATTAACTAATTACTTTAGTATATTTTAAAAATTAGTTTAAAAAACTATCCCCAACACCTCAGTTTTCTATAATTTGTTAGTTATCTTTATTTTTTTATTTTATTTTCTTTGTCTATACTAAGGAACTAGTCAAGAAAGAAGCCAGAACTCTGCAACAACTCAAATTTAAATATCTTACCAACTTCTTAAAAGAAGATCAATTTATTGTTCTTTCTTATTCTTGTTTTTTAAATGTAATATATAAATTTCTTTTAAAATTGAGATAGATATTTGAAATAAAAAAAAAAAATCTTACATTAATAGAAATAGAATAAAAGAAGACCAATTTGTTACTCTTCATTATCTTTTACAATTTTACATTTTTCTAAGTTATTTAAATTAATAAATTTGTAAAACATTAAAAATAATCATTATATTCTTTAAAAATATAAATATAGATATTTTTAAAATACTTAATTTAAATGATAATTTCATACTGTTATATAATAGAAATAGAAATATTGGTTGACTATTTTATCTATTTATATTTTACAATTAGTAAGTTTTGTATCACGTAAATTATTAGGATTATAAGTTTTATTATGCGTAATAGAAATGATAAAATGAAACTTCGTCTCATCAAGTTTTTACTTAAAGAAATACCATTGGCAAAATAAGTAAATCAACTTGATTGAGTCTCCAATTTGAGCTCCTTAATGGCACACCTTCATTAGAATTTATGACAAAGGATAAATATAGCGTTAATCATAAAAAATAATAACAAAATAAAAAAAATTAAATTAAGCATGAAAAAATATACCTTTGTATTTATTCAGAGAAATCTAAGGATGAACATTACCTATAATTTTTTTATGCATGATAGGTACACCTGTGATTTATAATAAGTATAATATTAATCATAAATAATAATAATAATTTTAAAACTAAATTAACCATGAACAACATACCCTGATAACTACTCAGTGAAATCTGATGAACATCACCTCTCTCTCTCTCTATATATATATATAGAGAGAGAGAGAGAGAGAGAAAATACATAAATACCCCACTAATTTTGTCTGAGTTTTACAAAAAGATACCTAAATTTTAACTTTGACCTATTACCCCACAATTCTTCTTTGTTCCGTTGCAAATACATCATTTTAACCTCTGCGTGTATACACGCACCACAGACGAGTGAAAGGGCTAAAATTTGACTTTTTTGACCAATAAAAAGCTGTCACGTGTAAATAATTGATATATAATTTATATTCTTTTAAAAAAATTAATATTTATATATTTATTAAAATTATTTCATACCCCCCACCCCCGCAATCCCCTCATCCACCATTGTCTTCTTTCCCAACTTCTACTTCATCACCATAACTCAACAATGACATCAATTATTGCGGTAACAACATCAATTAAAGTAACAACAACAACATCACCATCACCATAATTTTAAAAAAGAAAGCTGATGTACAATCTCCATTTTAATGGAACTTTAAACTCCATTTTAATGAAGGTAACTGGATGGGGGTTGGGGGAGGGAGATATTGGACGGAGTGGGGATGGGGGTAGGGTGGGGTCATAAATAAAATACAAATGAATCTTAAAACTCCATTAAAATGCAGATTACACAACAACTTTAAGCTTTATTTTAATGGAAGGAACTGGATGGGGATGGGGAAGGGAGATGTTGGATGGGGTAGGGGTGGGGGTGGGGTGGGGTCATAAATAAAATAAAAATGGATCTTAAAGCTCCATTAAAATAGAGATTGTACAGTAGCTTTAAGCTCTATTTCAATGGAGGGAACTGGATACAGGGGAGAAGGGAGTTGCTGGATGGGGTGGGGTGGGGTGATAAATTAAATAAAAAGGAAAAATATATTTTAAAAAATAAATTAAATATGAAATTAAATATATTTAACCCGTGGCAGCACCTGATTGGTGCGTGCATTCACTCTCTTTGTTGTGACTGAGATTCATCGAAAAATGGTGTATTTGCACCGAAATAAAGAAGAATCGTGGGGTAATAGGTCGAAGTTAAAGTTTAGGTGTCTTTTTGTAAAACTCGGACAAGATCAGGGGGGTATTTATGTATTATACCTTAATAAAATCAAAAGTTGCAAATAAATAAAGTGATAACTACATGACTTAGCAAACATAAGCTCTTAATTATCCTATTTAGCCTAAGTTTCAATTAATTTTCATTCATAGCCCCCTCTTACATATTAATTATCCCTGATTATAATTCATAGTTTCTCTCATTCTCTATTTCCTATTGCTCTCATTTTTCAGTTTTTTTCTTCACTTTTTTTTTTTTTTTTTTCGTTTTCTCTTTCTCTTTTCTTTTTTCATTTTTTTCTTTTCCATTTTTCATTATTTTTTCTCCTTTTTATTTTCATTTATTCTCCTTTCTTTTTATCTTTTTTTTTTATATTTTTTATATTTTTTTCTCTCATTGTTTTTGTTGTTTTTGTTGTATTTTATATTTTATATATTTTTTTATTGTATATTTATACTATATATTTTAAATAATTTTATTATTTGTACTTGAATAGTTTAACCGTGAATATATACAATTTATCATTTGTATTTGTATAAAAAAGTATATGAATTAATTGTATTTCTTTGGGTCTTAAATATATAAATATGCAAGTGTCATTCAATGCAAATCTATTTTTAGTATTTGTATTTCAAATTTATCATTTATAGTTGTAAATAAGCAAGTATCATTTTATATGCATATGGTTCAAGTTCTATAAACATGTATTATTTGATGCAAATATAACATTTGCATTTGTATAATTTGTCATTTTATATATACAAGTGTTCGTAGAAAGAAAAATAAAAATTCTTTTACAATTGTTTAAGAATACTTATAACTTGTCAACTGCAAATTCAAATACAAATAAATAAAATAAAATAAAATAAATTACAAATAAAAATACAAGATGTGGTCAACTTACAAATATAAATACAAAATAGTTCTTTAAAAATACAAGTGCATTGATAAAAATAATACACAAATGTAGACACGTAATTTTGTCCCCCTCAAAATCAATTTCTTACCCATTCTCCCTACCCCTACCTAATCCCACCCACTCACAGACACACACTCACATCCATACCCACTTATCCATTATTCACTCACCCACCCAGCAAAATAGTACACACTACACACTACCATACATATATACACACCACATACTCTCAATTCAGAGATTACAAACACAATACACAATTCACACAGCAACAAAAACTCACGCACACTGACTAACCAAAAAACACACAAAAGTCGGAGAGAAAAAAGAGGAGAGAGACGCGAGAAAGATCGAGAAACAAAAGGCAAAATGGGTGAAAGAAAAATAGTGAGAAATTGGCGTAAGTAAAGAAGAACCGACGAGAAATAGTTGCCTCCAGCAGTTCACACCGAAACACGATACTGTCACCGGAAAAAATCTGACCCGTTCTTCATTTTTCAGCGCCTTCTGAGCTCGTCGGAGCTCTGGCGTCGCAAAACAGTAACTCCGACTTGAGTCAGTTCCAAAAACCACAAAGAAAGCCAAAATCCATCCTAAAATTTTACTCCATCATTGAAAAGCCCATTGGGTTTAAGTAAAATGGGGTTCAGGGTCAAAATTGTGACTCGGGTTTCGTATTGACATTTTTTTACTGATTTCAAATTTGTTTGGGTTGCGGTTCTCGATACTGAGTTGGTTATTGTTGTTGTTGAGGTTTTTCATTTGAGAGTTTTGAGTTCGGGCTTCATCAACTCACTATTATCAATAAAGAAATCAATTCTTTTGAGGTCCAATACTCAACTCTGCTCCTTTTATTATTTCAATGTGGTTGATGATGTGATTTCGCGGTGTGTTTGAATGTATTTGAGCGTTCATAATTGTTGTGGTGACTAATTGATTTTATATTGAAATTGGTTAATCATGGGGTTGAGACTGAATTCAGGGAGGGTTTGATTTTGATAAAAGTGAATATAAATTTATTTGATTTATTTATGATAGTCTAAATCAGAACGAGTATTGATGTTTGTCAAATTCAATAGTATCATGTTTTAGGTTGAAATAAATAGGCAAATCTTAGGTTGGGTAGGCAAACTGTAGGAATTCATATTGTTGGGTGATTGAATGTTTGTTGAATGATTTTATCACACAGAGTTGAAATTGTATTTATTTTTTCTGGGGAATGCCCCGAGAAAATTGTATTTATTTGTTGAGGAATGCCCCAAAGTATCATGTACGCGAAGGATGTTCGTGATCAAGGCCTGAGGTATCGGGTAAAGAATAGATTAGGATTAGTATAGGTTAGTGTAGGTTCATTTCAGTACCTTTTTTTATTTTGGACTGTAATAATTGGATTGTACACTATATTTTTCATTTGGTGA
Organism: Capsicum baccatum var. pendulum; assembly: GCA_030864225.1. NCBI lineage: Eukaryota > Viridiplantae > Streptophyta > Magnoliopsida > Solanales > Solanaceae > Capsicum > Capsicum baccatum. The sequence goes on from CM061556.1 coordinate 230,886,479, forward strand.
TTTGTTTTCTTTTTGTGTATTTTGTTGGCTTAGACATTCCGATAGTGTCGTACTAGCCGATATAGTTTACGGAGAGACCGTGGTCAAACTACGGGATCGAGGGATGCCTAACACCTTCCCTCGATCAACAGAAATACTTAACCAAAATCTTTGTTCGTGGATCAGTTTTATAGAGTCAAACCATTTTGAAAAAAATAATTTCAAAGGTGACTTGGCACACCCGATTTATGTCAAGTGGCGACTCTGAGTTTAAATGTAAACAATTCTCTTTGAAATGAAATTTCATTTTTAGTCACATAATAATAAAAAACCTTTCAAATATAAAATCAATCTTTTTGGTTAAAAAAAAAGTGGGTGTGACATCTTTGGCGACTCCACTAGGGATTTTTAGAATTTGAGCTTTAATTTTTTGAGTTGTATCGGCTTAGTTTGACACTATGGGTATATAGAAGTTGTTTGTGTTATCACTTGTGTTATTGTTTATCACTGTTGAGTGTCTACGTGCTACGTATTTACAGTTTTTCTCTTATGTGTTACCGCTTTATATCTGTCATAATTTCCATAACCCGAGTCATTTCTTTCGCAACAAGTTCCGTAGTACACATGTGTACACGACCTCTAGTTAAAATGCTCTTATTTAAGGAGGGGGGGCCATTGGGTGTACGAAGTAGGTGAAAAGTTGTCGCAGCCACTATCGACCATACTCTCCCCCGAACAGCCTTGTTAGTGAACCCCAGTTAAGTTCAGCCTTTAGGTCATTCTTATCTGCATCATATTGAGACCTAGCGGGACTCACTTAGTCCTTTGTAGGAGACTTACTCTTAATGCATCCTTACATGCTAATTGTTATATTTTTAGGGTAATAGGGTCATTTGACAGACTGATTTGGGGAAAAGCATGTGCTAGAATTAAAGAAAGTGTGTAGTCAAGAAAAAAAAAAGAGAGAGAGAAAGAAAAAGTGAGTCAAAAAAGAGTTTTGTAGTTTTCCTTTAGAGTTCTTTATGGCTTTTATTTTTCACAATCCAAAATTTAAAAAGATTTTTCTTTTGTTCTCTTTAGAAAAGCATTCATAATTCAAAAATTTCAAAAAAAGAATTTTTTTAATAGGAGATTTTTATATAAGAAAATTCAAAAAAAGATGGTAGAAGTTTAGTCAATTTCATATAACGAAAATACCAAAAAGATTTTTCTTTCATAGTTGTTGGTGTCAGTTTTATGTGAAGTGTCAAATTAAAAACTCAAAAAAAGATTTTATGGACATTTTTCATCGTCCGTCTTTGGTTGTATCTCTTAAGTCAAGGTCCAGTTTGTTACTTAATTCTTAATTGTCCAATCTGAATGAACTACGCACATATGATTCTCCACTCTCGGGAGTGAGATACGTAGGCAGCCCTTCATGGATTCGGTGATCTTATTTTAAAAATTTTTAAAAAAATTCTTCACTCTTTATTTAGAGTAGGTGGCATATACATCTTTAAATAGAAAACTAAAACAAAATCTCCTTTAATAGGTTCAAGTTTTATTTTCGTATGAAATTCAAAATCGAAAACCAAAAAAAAAATTTCTTTGGTAATCATAGGTTTCATTTTGTATAGGAATTTTAAAAGCTGAAAAATACAAAAATATTTTCATCAATTCTTTTAACAATTTGTTATTTTCTTTTCTTCTTAAATTTTTTTTTAAAAAAGTTTGATTGGTCATGTTGTGCCAAAACTTCACGAACTACGCACACCTAATTCTCCTCTTTTGGGAGTGATATACGTAGTCTCCCTTCTTGGGTTCAGTGATATTTTAAAAAAAAAGAGTTTTGAAGAAGTTTTGCATTCTAACACCTTTGTTATTTCAGTTAGTTTTTGGTGGTTGGTTTGTGATATTCTGGCTAGTCCTTCATATTAACCCAAGTTCCAAAGGAAGTTAGCTATGGCCAATAAGGATACTGAGGTTATTGTCACTAATCAGACAGAGAGTTCGAGAAATGAGAACTTAGGATCTAATGAAGAGACCTTGAAATTAAGGCGCAAAATAATAGGTCGAGCTTGGGCTAACGGGTTACCTCCTCCCCCATTTTCCATGAATAATCCAGAAAATCCTTATAGCTTACTTTGGGCCAATACTATCCCAACTTTTTCAATATTCAATTCCTAACTCCTCAACACAAAAATACCACATACTTGGCTCCACCAGTTGTTCATGTCTTTGCAGCACCTCCCCCACTTGAAGCTCCTACTTTTGGTGTTCATCCACTAATTGTGCCTTCCCACTCTACGAGAGAGCCCGTATCATAGTATGTAAGATTTTTGTGCTTTAAAAAGATAAATATAAAGGATGATTCAAGAAAAATTAATCGTAGTGCAAAATATTGGCACTACGAGCATCACACAGAATCCTTCACCAACACCGACAATGCACAATGTGTGGGAAATAATGAGTTAGCATGGGGATCCAGAACTTATTTGATGAGGGGAATGTGTTTGACAGTGGTGGAAGTTCTAGTCATGCTGGTGTTCAAATCAGTGGCTAAGATGCCAAGCTCAACAATTGGGAAGTTACTCCTCTCCTTACTAGGAAGGATTGTTGGTAGTTTCTTTTGTTTTTCTTTCTGTTTTTTGAATTATCTCAGGGTTGTTGTTCAAAATCTATCTTGTTTTTGTTTATTTGTCATCTTTGTTTAATCCTTCTATTTTTTCTTTCATTAAAATGTGGTGTCCCTTGTTGTTTTGTCTTATTTTTAGTTATTTGTTTGTCTTCTTTACACATTACATTTTATGTTGGTTCTAATGTTATGACATGCATGCAGAATTTCAGACAAAACTTAAAATTCAGTTTAAGCATGAACTTTGAATCAGAGGGCTAAAGTTAAAAAGAAAGAAAAAGGGATCCTCTGAGAAAATAGGTAGAGTGTTGAGACATTTGGTGATCATGTTGAAGCATTATTTGAAATGTAAGGCAATTATTTTGATAATCATAAGAATAACTTGGTCATCAATTGAAAATCATATCTCAATTAGGTTAAATAGTGGACACGTGATCCCTATATCAAGAGAAACAGAAAGATAATCAGCTCTACGAAAGCATGGGTCATTCAATGTGAGGGATATATAACAAAGGTGGAGTTGTATGTTTGACAAGTATAGAAGAAGAAGTGGAACACATGCTCAGTTAAAGTTAGTGTTGTTAAAGTGTCACAAATGATCTTCATCTTTCACTTCATATTGCATGATGTGTACTTGCATTTTCAAAGATTGATATGACAAGACATTTTATTCTGTTATCCAAACATTGTGTCATCCTTTGCTTATCCCATTTGAGCTTTAGTGTTATTTTATTTCATTCCCCTCTTTTGGAATCAAAATAGAGTCAACAAAGTTCAAGAAAAAGTGTCGAGTAAAACAATAGAGTCAGAGAAGTTAAAAAAAAAAGATAAAAAAATATGGCAAAAAGAATAAAAAGATATGAGTGTCAAGGAAATTTGAGTCTAGAAAAGTTTCAAAGAGAAAAGAGTCAATAAAAGGAAAAAAAAAAGAAAAGAAATTAGAATCAAGCAAAAGAACAAGTTGTTGGAACTACGTGTGACCTGATTCTCCTCTTTCAAGGGTAAGATACGTAGGCAATCCTACTCTGGACTCAGTCCAACCAAATGAATAATTTAGAATTACCCAGTCAAAAAAAACTTAGGCATGAGTCAATATTTGTTATTTGAGTCGATTTCAATAGGTGTAAGTCCCACCCCACTTCAACTGTCGTTTGGGCCTCATGCCATCTTTTTTTTCTTACCCTATCCAAACACCAAGTTACAACCAAAGAAAGACCTTCAGATCAATCTTTGAGAATGTTAAGGCTAAACATGCAATGGATGTGATGATATATTTGGGTACTAATTATCTTCCTCAGCATAAGGAATCAGGAAAGAAATAAAAATGAGTCTTATCAATGAAAACCTTCACGGGCATCGTAAGGCGATGGTAAGTTGAGAAAGATAAAAATGAGAGAGTCTTATTGGTGAAAACCCTCGCGGATACCGTAAAATGATTTTGAGTTAAAAGAAATAAAAATGAAAACTCTCATAGAGTCTTATTAGTGAAAATTCTCATGAACACCGCAAGACTATGGTGAACAGAGAGAAATAAAAATGAGAGAATCTCATTAACAAAAATCCTCACAGAGATTGAGAGAAGTGAAAATAAGAGATTGTCATTGGTGAAAAGCATAAGGCAATGATGAGCTGAGAGAAAGAAAAATGAGAGAGGTTTGTTGGCAAAAACCCTTCAAGGTGTCACTAGCCAAATAAGGTCTATAAGTGCAATTGACCTAAGGAAGCAACTCAGTTTCAGGGTCACTAACTCAACAATAATTGGTGGAAAGTTTGGATAAAAAGATCAGAAGGCTTAATCAAAAAATGCATGGCATAATCATTAGAATTGATTGTCATTTTTCAGATAAATTTTTCTTTCTTTATTTTCAAAAAAGGACAAACATTATTTTTTTTCTTTTCTTTCTTCTCTATATTTCTATTTTTTGTCCTTTTGAGTCTGTCATTCTAACAAAAATCATTTTTCTCATATCTATGAGTCAAGTACATGTCAAAACAAGTGAGAAAGGATTTCAAAACTTGCAACCAACTTCTTCAATTGCACAAAGAGAGACAAAAGGCCAGAACATGAAAGAAATATGATTGTAAGTCGAAACAAGACAAGAAGAAAGTTTTATCAGAAAACAAGTTTGGGGAATCTAGGAAATACCAAGGTTCGAAGGATTTATTGGAGAGACATAGCAAAAGGGAGATACTCTGTTTGCTTTAGAGTCACTTTTAATAGTTTGAGTCTGATCCAATGGCGCAACAAGTCGATGACATATGCCATTAGTTGGAAACAAAATTAAAAGAGACAAGGGCAGGAAAAATTGCCTCAAAAGCCAAAGCCGCAAGCCAACCACCCTGTTTTAAACTCACAAGTTTTCTTTGTATGAACAGGAACAGTTGTGTAATGCCCTGAGAGTACACCCTGGGCGTCACAAGGTGCTTACAGTCTCGAGGGACCACAAACTAACCCATGAGCTGGTACCTGTTGTGAGATCTGAATAATAATAATATCATAATTGCAGAAAACATTTGATATTGCCATGAGGTTTTATCACTAAATCAATAATGAAATATGAATCTATAGAAAAAAATGACTGAATTTGATTAAATTCTGATAAACTGACATGTCAATTGAAAATTTGAATACTGAATAATTGACTTTAATGTTTGAAAAGCCTCTAAAACTGACTAACTGAATATGAGTTGATGAGACAGGCCCTCAACTAAATCTGCTAACTACTGAAATAGAGATATGAAGCAAAATAATTTGTCCTCGAATGATGAGGACTCACCACTTCTACTGTACTGCTGATAGCCTGAGAAGTGAAGTCTAAGCACGGTATGGGAACTGAGCGTCAGCACCTATGATATAATACATCATAGTGCAAAAGAAAGGTATGCGATCAATACTTTGAATATACTGGTATCCTAAATGAGGTAGGTTGATATGCATGGTTTCATGAATAGAACTAATAATTAACTAAACATGCATGTAAAACATAGAGTACTAAGTAGAGAACATAGAATCTGTAGATACTAAAATATGGAGAATCTACAAATACCAAGTATGCATGACAGTTTGTAAATACTAAAGATACGTAAAAATCTGTAGACACTAGGGATGCATGACCAAGCATATAACATCGACTGAGTAAAATATGTAAACTAAAATACTGACAATATACTGATATCTTTGGTCAAACAACTCTAAGACTGTATAACTGAACTGGGACTGTAACTGAGACTGCATCTGAGACTCTGTGAGGTATCATCAAACCGAAATGCCCCAATCTGAGCTAATCAGGGTCTAACCTATAACCCCAGTTGTAAGGGTATTAATATCGTACCACGGGTACTAACGCTGACTATGTGGATCCACTAAACTGATATAATGTCCAAAGGACTAAGGGTGTCAATCCTAAACTAACGGGTGACCTCTGAGAGATAGTCAAGCCTAATCTGACGGGTGACTTCTCATATCCTATGCTGACTATGTAGTTTTGGAGTATAGGAACTGCTACTAACTACTCTGCCTATCTGATGGGGAAGCCACTACCTCTACACTCGCTCGGTGCTAAATCCTACTCCTAGCTGAAAGACACTGAAATGCTAGATTGTTCTGAGTTTAACTGACTATTTTGATAATGCTCATAGTATGTTTTGAAGACTATTCTAGAGTGTACAGAGACTAGAATACATAAAAAACTATGGTTTTTAGGTATTCAATAGGGTGAAGAATTTCAAATTCAGGTTCAAGTTCAGAAATACCACCTACAAAACATGGTCAATTTTGAGTTTATCTCCAACACCAAATTTTGTATGGAGAAAGAATCTATTTTTAAGTTCAACCCAAAGAAGATCAAATTTTTTGTCATGTTTGAAAGCATTAGAGACCCAAGACAAGAATTAAGAGATGTTGCATAGATATGACTTTTATAATTTCATTTATCTTTTAACTTGTAATCTTCATTTTGATGTAATGACAGAGCCACGGACTGGAACCTCGATAGGACCTCACTCGACTCTCCAACTCGGTATAGTCCATATCCTTGTCAACCCTAAAACTATATGTGACCTGATCCTCACATAACTTGGGATAGGTAAGATGTTCATAATCAATACTCGGTTGCACTTTGTCCTTCTATTCTTTCCTTTTGAATAATAGTCGGGTCAAAATTTTCTTATTGTCTACTTCTTTATCAGAAAATACTTTGTTTTTACATCCAAAGAGGGGCATAATGTAGACACATAATTTTGTCCCTCTCAAAATTAATTTTTTACCCATTCACCTTACCCCTACCCCACATATCCCCTACCCCCACCTAATCCTACCCACTCACTGACACCCACTCCTCCTTTATTCACTCACCCACCCAGCAAAACAATACACACTGCACACTGCCATACACATATACACATCATACACTCTCAATTCAAATATTACACACATAATACATAATTCACACAGCAACAAAAACCCATGTACACACACGCACACTGACTGACCAAAAAATACACGCATGCCGGAGAGGAAAAAGAGGAGAGAGATACGAGAAAGATCGAGAGCACAGGGAAAAATAGGTGAAATAAAAATAGTAAGAAATTGGCATACGTAAAGGAGAACCGGCGAGAAACAGTTGCCTCCGGCAATTCACGTCGAAACACGATACTACCGCCAAAAAAATTTGACTTGTTCTTTGATTTTCATTGCCTTCTGAGCTCGTCAGAGCTCTAGCACCGCAAAACAGTAACTCCGGCTTGATTCAGTTCCAAAAACCACTAAGAAAACCAAAATCCATCCTAAAATTTTACCCCATCGTCGGAAAGACTATCGGGTTTGAGTAAAATGGGGTTCAGGGTCAAAATTGTGACTCGAGGTTCGTCTTGAGGTTATTTTGCTAATTTTAAATCTATTCAGATTGCAGTTCTCGATACCAAGTTGGTTTTATTGTTGTTGTTGAGGTTTTTCATTTAAGATTTTTGAGTTCGGGCTTCATCAACTCACTATTATCAACAAAGAAATTTGTTTTTTTGAGGTTCAATTCGCAACTCTACTCCTTTTATTATTTCAATGTGGTTGATGATGTGATTTCGCGGTGTGTTTGAATGTATTTGAGCCTTCATAATTGTTGTGGTGACTAATTGATTTTATATTGAAATTGGTTAACCATGGGGTTGAGAATGAATTCAGGAAGGGTTTGATTTTGATAAAAGTGAATATAGATTTATTTGATTTATTGTTGGTAGTTAGAATCGGAATGAGTATTGATGTTTAACAAACCCGATAGTATCATTTTCAGGCCGAAATAAATAGGCAAATCTTAGATTGGGTAGGTAAACTGTAGAAATCAATATTGTTGGGTGATTGAATGTTTGTTGAATGATTTTATCGCATAGAGTTGAAATTGTATTCATTTTTGCCGGGGAATGCCCCGAGGAAATTGTATTTATTCGCCGAGGAATGCCTTGAAGTATCATGTACGCGAAGGATGTTCGTGATCAAGGATCGAGGCATCTGATAGAGCATAGATTAGGATTAGTATAGGTTAGTGTAGGCAGTACCTTTTTTATTTGGACTATAATAATTGGATTGGACACTATATTTTTCGTTTTGTGATTTTTTTTTTTTTGTGTTTTGTTAGTTTATACATTCTGATAGTGTCGTGCTAGCCAATACAGTTCACGGAGAGACCGTGGTCAAACCACGGGATCGAGAGATGTCTAACACCTTTCCATCGGTCAACAGAATTCCTTAACTGGAACCTCTGCTCGTGGATCAGTTTTTTAGAGTCAAACTGTTTGGAAAAAGGATTTCCAAAGGTGACTTGGCACACCCAATTTATGCCAAGTGGTGACTCTGAGTTTAAATGTAAACAATCCTCTTCAAAACAAAATTTCATTTTTAGTCACTTTACAATAAAAATCCTTTCAAATATAAAATCAAATTTTTTTGGTAAAAAAAGGGGTGTGACAACAAATACAAATAAAATAAAACCACAAAATATAAATGCAATGTCTAGTCAATTATAAAATACAAATACAAAATAATTCTTTAAAATACAAGTGTGAATTGTATAAAACAAAAATGATGTTGCGAACTAGCAAACACAAATATAAGTGTGAACTATAAAATACAAATACAAAATATGAACTATAATATATATATATATATATATATATATATATATATATATATATATATATATATATATATATATAAGTGGGAACAATTAAATGCAAATACAAATATAATTGTATCAACGAATACAAAAATATAAACGATGATGTGAATACAAATACAATAAGCAATTATGATATTTTTGTTATTCTTCAAGACTTGTACTCGACTAGCCATATTTTTCAAAAATACAAAAAATATAAGATAGAAAAAAAAGGTACAAAAAAGAAAACCAAAAAGAACAAAAAAAAAAATAGATGATAGAGATAGAAATAAAAAGAAAAAGAAAGAAACAAAAAAAGGGAAAAAAAATAAAAATATATAAGAAAAGAAGAAAAAAAAAGAAAAAACACAAAAAAGAAAAAAAAATACAAAAAATGAAAGAAGGAATCGAAAAAGAAAATGAAAATAGGAAAAAATCAAAAAAGAGAAAAGAATAAAATAAAAAATAATGGTAAATACAAATACAACGGTTATGATGTTTTCGTCATCATCCATGACTTGTATTCGATGTATTCATATTTTTTGAAAAAAAAAATATATATAAAATGTGATTAGTGTATTTATGTTTTATATGAATACAAACTATTGAGTAAAAACGAATACAACGAATGTGAATCGAATATATTGGTTATAAATGATAATATTATAAAGTATTGCTATGAAAAGTGCATTTTATGCCAAACTATTGCTATTTTTGAAGCATCCCCATAAATGAATGTTAACTACCTACCTACAATATGTCTACTCAATTAAATAAAAAAATAGAAGATACAAATAGTAATGAACATGTTTATGTGGAATCATAATATTAATGGATTTATATAAATAACATATTCAATCTGAAATTTCAAAAATGAAATGATTTAACTTATAGATAACTTAAACTCAAATTCAAATAATACTATAATTATTCTATTAGATAGAATGTGAATATAAATTATTAAAAAATAATTATATAGAGAGTAATATTGTATTCATAATTATCTCCTAACCGTATATTGTGATAATTCAACCGTGATAGGGGAAAAGAGGCAAAACGTGCTTAACCATAAAGGGAAGTTATCATTAACTTTAAATTCAAAAATTGATTAGAATATTAATTGGATAATTATAAATTTTAAATTTTAACAAGAAATTAAAAAGGATAGAAAATTTTGTGCATTAATTGAGAGAAAATAGGTTAGATGTTATTATTATTTTTTTTTTTTATTATTATTATTATTATTATTATTGTTATTGTTATTATTATTATTATTGTTATTGTTATTGTTATTGTTTAGTTTTAGAGTTTATTCAGGATTCTTTTTTTTTTGTTTCCCATCTGGTGTTCGGTACTCGCATTGGAGTCCGACTAATCTAGATTCGTGTCGGGGAGGGTCCCATTCGGGGGATAGCGTTCCCTACCAAGGATTTTTTTCATACTCAGGGCTCGAACTCGAGACCTCTGATTAAAGGAGGAGCAGTCCCATCCACTGCATCACATCCTTTAGTGGTCAAGACACTTCAAACTATGGGTTTCTAGCTTTATGGTAGTACTCCTCCTATTATTTACTTATTTATTTATTTATTTATTATTATTATTATTATTATTATTATTATTATGATGATGATGATGATGATGATGATGATGATGATGATGATTACTACTTCTATTGGTATTACAATTTTGTAGTCCTCCTAAAATATATAAAATATATTTTATATATTTTATATTACTAGTTTAGGTGTACGCGCTTTGCGCGTGTACCTCACTTTAATGAGTTCAAAGGATATTTGTTTAAATAATAAAGATGAATATAATAATTAAATTTAATATCTTTTGAGAATTTAAAGATGAAGAATTTATTTATTAAACCTAATCTTTACCAAAAATATTTTTAAAAATCGATCGACATTCATCTATCATCTGTAAATTGCAATAAAACAATACAATAATAGAGACATCAAAATAATACAATTAAATCTAATCTTTACATGCAAAAAATTTCTCAAAGTCGTTCGAGACTCATTTATCACCTGTAAACAATAATAAAATAATACGATAATAAAGATATCAAAATAATACAACTAAACCTAACTTTTACATAAAAAAAAAAATTCCTCAAAGTCAACCAACATTTATCTATCACTTGTAAACTGCAACAAAATAATATGATAAAAGTGATATCAAAATAATACAATTAAACTTAAATTTTACACACAAAAATTTCTCAAAGCCGATCAAGATTCATCTACGAAATATAAACTACCACAAAATAACAAACTAATAGAGATATTACGATAATACAATTAAACCTAACCTTTACCTAAAAAAGTTTTCAAAGTCGACTCACATTCATCTAGCATCTTTAAATTAAAATAAAATAATAAGATAATAAAGATATCAAAAAAATACAATTAAACTTAATCTTTACACAAGAAATTCTTCAAAGCCAACTGACATTCATTTACGACCTGTAAACTATAAAAAAAAATATATAATAAGATATCAAAACAATACAATTAAACCTAACCTTTGCACAAGAAATTCTTCAAAGTCAACCGACATTCATCTACAACCTGTAAACTGTAAAAAAAAGTATAATAGTGATCATAAAGCTTCAATTTTGATCCAACCAATTCTTGTCTAAGAGAAAATTTTGACCCTAAAAATGATTTTGAATGAAAACAAAGAAGATATATATATACACACATGTTAAATTCTATTATGCTGACAAAAACAGTGAAAAAGTTGAGGATTAGAAAATCAAACATCCACCATCTAGACATGCAATTGAATCAATTTAGACTCATCAATCATATTCTCCCAATAGGTAAACCGGTTTGTTCTCTAGTTTAACATACATATCAATATTTATAGAAGTATTTCCTTAATAGAGTCTTATGTTAGGAGTATTTTTCTAATTGAACTGTAGAAAAAATATTAATTAATTTTCCTACCATATATTTTAAGAGTCTTGTATATTTTAGGAAGTCTAGTAGAAAGGAAAATATTAATTAATTCTCCTACCATATATTTTAGGAGTCTTATATATTTTAGGAAGTCTAATTAATATAATAAAAATAATTAAATAATAAATTTAAAAACTAGTGAAAAGACAGTTTTGTATTAAAAAGAATCTTTTAATGAATGGTAAAAAGTTCAAATCACTATTCTAAGAGTCTTCACACTTTTAATATATAATAAATTATAGATATAGATTATAGATATAGATTATAGATTATAGATATAGAAATAAAAGGAATAAACTTTTGAAATAGTAAGAGTTTATGTAGAACTCTTCAACCATATGTTTCTATTTTTAAGTTGATGATTTTTTTTTCTTTTTAAAAGGATAAATATTTTCAAATTCAAATATTTTATATTCATTAATTCAAAATTTTTACTACAACACTATTAAATATTGTGTTAAAAATTATTACATGACTTTTTAATATCTTGCCACTTGACTTCATATCTTGCTTTTAATTTTGCACGCGCGCGCGCACACACACACACACACACACACACACACACACACACACACACACATATATATATATATATATATATATATATATATATATATATATATATATATATATATATATAAATTTGCTTTTGCTCGTCCCTATAGCATAAGGAATTCTTCTGACTTACATTTATATCTATAATATATTAAAAGTGTGAAGGGCTTAGAAAAGTGATTTGAACTTTTTGCCCTTCATTAAAACAGGCTGCAATATATAAAATCGTCTTTTCACCATTATATTTTATAATATGTAATATTGAGTATAATAAATATATGAAAACATATATGTCAAGGTTTTTTAGTTTTGGCTGAATTCATTCTTGGATACATGACTTTTTTAATAAATAGATCGGCTATATGAACAAATATATAGAGAAAGATTTTCTACTAACAGGTAAATTCCTAAGTTTATGGGTTAAGTTTTCTTATTTCGCATCAATTCTTTATTGGGTTGGATACCTAGCTTTTCATTTAAATAAAGCAGTATGAACAAATACGAATCTCTTTTATGTTTGTTGGTCTTGCAGTAGCTGAAGCAAAGAAACTTTTGCTCTTTGATATTTATTTTTGTTTGGATAATAAATTTGTTTTGTTGTATAAATATTATTTACTCCATTGTTTAGTGCTGGAATAAGTAACTCATGAAGAGTAGTGTAAAAAATGTCAAATCTTTACTTCTTCTCTTATATTATGTGGCGTATGGCGTATGTATATTTACTATCAATTTAGGAGTAATCAACTTAATTATGGTGTTGGAGTTAGTTTAAGTATTTCAAATCAATTATAATTCCCAGCCTAAATACTTTTTTATTTGATATAATTACTAAATTTTTCCTTCTTAAAGATAGAAAAACTAAAATTTAATTAAAATTAAATTTTCTAATATTTAGGACTTTAAGATCTAAAATTTTGGTCATGTGAACAAGATATAAAATCATAAAATCATAGCAGAGATGAAAATAATTTCTTCCAAATCTTGATTAATATAATTACCTGATTTTGTTTATCTATCGTATCAATATGATTCCTCTCTTTTTATTATTTAAATAAATTATTCAATAATTTATTCTTTTTTCCTAATATTTTATCCTAATTAATTGTCATGCACATACTAAAATTAGAAGAATACACATTTTGACATTTAAACAAATCTAATATTACAAATATTGTGCAATATTTTTATTTTTATTATTTAAATAAATATTGCATTTATTTTTACAATAATTGTTATTCAATGATTTATTCCTTTTTTTATATATTTTATTTTAATTAATTGGCCTGCACATTCTAATGAAGAATACACATTTTGACATTTAAACATATCTAATATTACATATCTATAATCTATATCTATAATCTATAATCTATAATCTATAATATATTAAAAGTTTGAAAACCCTTTGAAAAGTGATTCGAACTTTTTACCCTATATTAAAACACTTTGCAATAGACAAAATCGTCTTTTAACATTTTTTCCTTTCAATTATTATATTATTAAATTAAGAACTCCTAAGATATATGAAAAGAATTGTGATAAAATAAATATATGAAAAGAAATTATGAATTCTAAACTACTTAAAATATACGAATTCTAAAATATATATGAATCCTAAAATATATGGAAAGAAATTAACAGTTCTAAAATATATGTAAAGAATTATATTTTATTTTAATTAAATATATAGGCTTGACATATACGTTCCAACCTCTGGATCCAATTTCTTTTTTTTTACAAATATGAGATTTTCTCTTTGGGGTTGGGTTTTAAGCTTATATTTGATATTTTTTTTGTTTATTAAATTTACCTTCAAAATACGTTTATATTCTTTTATTGTTGATTTAAATTAGGCTTAGCAAAATTGAATATTCTTTAACTTATAAAATATTTTTTTTTGTAATCTTAAATTATTTCCTTCGTAAATAAATTATTATTGATTGATTGATTACTATTGATTTTTTTTCTAATATATTTGAGCAGATGAAAGAAAAATTTGTGTAAAACGTGCAAATGAGGTTTCACGTCAATTGCAAGTAAATTACAGGCAAGATCTAAAGAAGACAGCCTTTGCCAGGTTGAGTGCTATAAACAGGAACCTCAAGGTTGCCAAGTCTGACGTGAAGAAAAGGAACAGGCAGTCTTAGAGTTGGCAATAAGTGTTACATTGTGTTTGCATTGACATTATTGTCCTCCCTTCATTAAGTACCAAAGTTTTTATTTTCAATTTTATATTTAGAAATCTTTTTTGAAAAAAGTTTCCCTATGCTTTTGGATTAAAGACCTTATGGTCATTTAGAAATTATCTGTTTAATTTGTGGAAAGTTTGTTAAAAAAAAAAGCAATTGAATTTAAGGTATGTTTTTCTTATTCTAAATTTTATTTCTTATTCATGTTAGTTATATTTCTTATTGAGGCGTAATTCAAGTTAATACTCTTTTATCATAATCATATTTACATAAAAAAATTATTGAGACAAAAATATAAGTAAAAATTGTAATTTGTCATGATAAAAGACAAATCATAGTGTCAAACAAGTATCAAACAAAGTCATTAATTGACCAACAGAACGGGGATTATAGATTTCATGAGCTAGCAACTCAAATTTATAGCCTATTTCATTCTTTCATCAGGTACTTAGAGATGGACGCTAGAGATAATTTGCATCGTTCGATTTATGTTTTAGTGTCTTCGTCAAGACTCTAAAATATATTTTTTCTTTCAAAGTATAATATTAAATAATTAATATTTCAACGTATTATTCTTTAATTTTTTTTTATTCATATATTTATAATTATTAGTCTTGGATGAAAAGATACATGGCATAAAATATAATTTTATTTGCATTGACGTGGGTGGTATTGAAAAGAGAGAAGTGGGATATCTTTCAAAGGGTAAACTTTTCTCTATCAAGAAATTAGTTTAAGTGACTTTAAATAGATCTGATTCATAATAGTGAAATTTTTGAAGGCGGATCAAGTATATTATTTGATATAAATAATAATAATTTATTCTTTTATATATATTTATTATTATCGCTATACACATGTACAAAGCACGTACATTTATCTAGTTATTCTTAAATATAAGAAGTAAATACTATATATTCCAAAGTAGAGCTACCCACGAAACATAAACATGTGTGCACGCACATGGCACATCATTAGAATCGTAATAATAAAATTCCTCATTAGTGAATTATGGACATAAAGAATAAAGAGAAACCACAAGCACTAAACTAAAAAAAAGGAAGAAAAAAGGTAGATGAATATATATAAAGATGTTTTAACGAATCAATGTCACTCACATGCAATTTTTAAATTATTTTTCTTTTTCAAAACCTGTTAGATTATGTAATGTCAAATTGCCAGAAAATTCAGACTCCAACCAATTTGTGTTCTCCAATAGATTAATTAATAGAAAATTAGTTTAATGTCTCTTCGTAAGGTTTCGTTGGGGGACCATGGAGAATTAAATAAAATCGACGATCATACTTGTAGGTCGGTTCTTTTACTAATCTCTCATTCTTTAATTACTATTAGTTCTTTATTTTTTTTTAGTTGGAGAGTAATGTAGATGGATGGATATAGATGTATTTAATTGGAATTTTAAGTTTGCATTTAGTCATAAATTTTTAAATATTTTAGATATGTTATTTTTGAGTAAATTTTACACTGTGATTGGCCATAGTTTTTAAAAATATATTTCATATTTTTTTAAAAAAATATAATTTATACCCATAAGCTTTAAAAATATAAAAATACTCATAAATTTGTATTATCATTTTATAATAAACATGTTCCGTGATAAAATTAAATCCATAAATCAATTTGTATTGATAAAATTATTTCATACATCAATGTAGAAGCTATTAAAAATTTTTCAACTCACAAAGAAACATTTACTCTGTGTATTCAGTATAGATATAGCTATGCTCTTAATAGATAGACAGTTTATTAATGAAAGGTTGTTGATAGATATATATTAATTGAGATTAAGAAATAGTAGTTTTTTTTTATAAAATATAAGAAATTGGGATATATTTTAAATTCTTAAAAGTTCTCAGAAACTAAAATTTAGCCCAAAACTACATTCTTTTAATTTTTGTAAACTTGAGACTTTTGTCAAAAAATGATAAATTATATGATCAAATAATTTTTTTATTTATTTTTTTCGAAACTAGTTGCAATTTTTATAGTCAAACGGGTCCTAAATCTTATGTTTAAATATATTTTTCAAAAAACTTATGTCTATCTTATAGAGAATTACATATTTACATTTTATTATCCTCTCATAACCTAAGCTGGAGGTGAATTATGAACATTAAAATTAAGGAGTTATTTAGTATGGGGTATGAGATAAATAAAGTTATTCTATAAAATAAGTTGTTTCACCATATATATGAAATAACTATTTTCTCATCATTATAATGTAAATAACAAAATAAATAATCTTCTGACTAATTAATATTTCATGTCAAACACATAATAACATGATCCACAAATTTATCTAAAGGTTATGAGCCCTTATTCATCACACCAAACTAGTCGTAAATGTGTTATCTCACAAGCAGTACATAGAGTTTTCAACGACCACACTTACATTGATATGACAAAGCAAATTCCAGGTAGAATTTTGAGGAACGTCTCCACACTATATGTATCATTTTTATATAGTTATGTTGTTTAAATAGATCAAACAACTGTTATAAATCAATAATTTATTTAAAAAATAATAAAGAAAATGAGAAGATAATTTCAAAGACCTTCCGTCGAGTTTCACCGCAAAACATATGTTTCTTGTAATACGCAATATTACACTTGTCTCCCGCTCTTTTGATTTTATTTATACAACTACTCTAAATTGTTAATATGACCGATAATTCATAGAGAAGTGCAAATATATATCAGTCTAAATTTTTTTTTGCAATGACCAAGTAGATCCACAAACAACAGAAATAAGAAAATGTAGATCCAGAAACATTTCCCTCATTCCAAGAAGCAGCAATCTACCATTAGATTTATCATCAAACAACAGATATAGACAAAGACATGAACCGACTTCATTTATCCACAAAAAGCAGTCAACTCTTCCTCGTAACGCCCGTAACAGTTATTCGATTTTCCCTTAACCCCATAAAAAAATTAAACTTTCCCTTAACCCCTTAAAAAAATTAAAATTAAAATAATTAAATATATATATATATATATAATTATAGACAAAAAAGGCATAATACATTTAAAGTTGGCTTCAGCCATCACAAGTGAGCACTTTAATTTTGAGAATGTACATTTAGACACTTCAATTCAATGTCAATTAATAACTAAATATTCCAAGTCGTCCCATTTGTATCTTGTGAATACCTGACACAGAAATTTTAAAGATATTTAAAAAATCATTTATAAATAAAGTTGTTTAATTGATATAATAAAAATGCGTTGAGGTATTTAAATGTACACACTCAAAATTAAAGTGTTTATCTGTCTAGGCCAAACTAGAAGTGTTTGTTATACACGCGGAAATAAAAACGAGTGAGTAGAATGAAAGAAATGTGTGCGTCTGTAAAAGAGTGTTTATTTCACTACTTTGATGGTTCTGAGAAGCAGAAGCTCCTTTTAAAGCCATATCTCAAATTTCAATTCAAAAACCATAAACACAAAAGAATAAAATCATGACAAAGTGTATACTGCTTTGCTACAAAAGAGTAATGTTTAAGCTGAACAAACAGAGGAAAATAATCTTGAAGGTGTTAGTAGTTCAAAAGTATGTTAAGTCTCTTTGGAACAAAATTGTTGGTTGCTGTATAGGTTATAAGTCCATTAAGTATAGGAAATTGTCACACCACCATTCTTCTTCCTCGTCTACCACCACCAACACCACCGCGACGCCTTCGCCTTCTAAGAGGGCCATCCCTGACAATGGCTTAACCGCGCCATGTTGCTGTGATCACATCAAGGAGGGATCTTTGGAGGATTTGGTTTCATTGAAGATATGTCTATTGGGTGATAACCAAATTGGCAAGACAAGTTTCTTGGTTAGTCTTCTTATATACATTTTCCTTTTTAGTATGAGTATAAGTTTCAAAAGTCTTTCTTTTTCTAACTCCGTATCTAATAATGTTGCATCGTATTTACTTTTTTTTTTTTTTTTTGATGGTATGGTTTTGATTTCTGTTTCTAATCTTGTTTTTGTGCTTTCATCATGTTGATTAAAGACGAAGTATGTAGGAAAGGAGACAGGAGAAGAAAGCTGTTCAACAAAAGGGTTAAATCAAATGGACAAAAGCTTGTTTGTTAAAGGTGCAAGAATAACCTATACTATATGGGAAGTCCAAGGTATATGTCAATATACTGTGCTTCTTTTATGGGGTCAGTTAACTAACCACTTGTTAAAAATCACAAAAAAAGTCAATAATTTCAAGAAATATAATTTGTTCTGGCTAAGAAATTTAAGGTTAAATCCATCTAGCTTAAATCTTGAATCGAGGAAACTAGAAAGTTTATGTGCAAATACGTGAATTTGACTGAAATATTTCATTAGAACTTTTCTAAATTGCCACGATGACAATGCAGGTGATGTTTCTGCATCTACTCAGATTCCTACAGCTTGTAAAGACTCTGTAGCAATATTATTCATGTTTGATCTCACAAGTCGCCGTACACTAAAGAGGTATCATTTTCTTACTTCATAATTCATAAACTTAGATGTTGTCATGTGACCAAGAGGTTGCTGGTTTAAGCCGTGGAAACTGCCTCTTGCAGAAATGCAGTAAGGCTGCATACAATAGGGCCCAGGCTGCCCTTTTTCTTTAGTTCATAACCATAGTTATTACTTCTTGTGTTTTTGTTTGTCTAAAATTGTTTTTCTGATCACAATTATCAGTGTTATTAGTTGGTATCAACAAGCACGACAATGGAATCAGGTACAGCTAGGAAAAACGTTAAATTCTCCCTTG
This sequence comes from Capsicum baccatum var. pendulum, assembly GCA_030864225.1. Lineage (NCBI taxonomy): Eukaryota > Viridiplantae > Streptophyta > Magnoliopsida > Solanales > Solanaceae > Capsicum > Capsicum baccatum. The sequence goes on from CM061556.1 coordinate 230,905,700, forward strand.
ATTTTGAATTCCTTATTGTTATCTTTTCTATTTATGAAATGTTTATGTGTGTTTTATTCTTTGTTTTCAGACGGCAATTCCAGTAATGATAGGGACAAAGTTTGATGATTTCGTGCAGTTGCCGTTAGATGTGCAATGGACCATCGCAAATCAGGTAAATATTATGATCCTCATACTCTGATAACCTCCCCCCCCCCCCCCCAAAAGTTCACTTTGTGGAAGTAATGCAGGTGAAGATTAGAACAACAGTAAAGTTATTTCCGATTTATAGGTCATGAATTTGTGCCGTAGAATCAGATAGATGACAACATGTGTTGGGATAACTTGTCTAGATTATCCCATTTCAAGGGTAGAGCTACAAGTCTAAGGACTCAACAAAACTCAGTAGCTTTGGCTCAAATCCTATATTTGTATTTCCCAGATTAATTTACTATGTACAATAAGATTTTTAAGAACTCGGTAACCTACTCTCTCTTTTAGAATTCAAAAAGCATAAGCTCAAAATCCTAATGGCGCCTCTGATCCCCTTGAGGTAAGTTTTTACCAGGCCTTTGCATGAATATGAAATACTTTGTGAATGGATTCAAAAGTAATGTGTGTGGGATTTGGATTGGTGGTTGTGCGGGGGCGGGGGGTAGGGTTCAAGATTACCAAGGAAAAGTCATAGCAAATGTACCACATGAAAAAGTAATCAAAATTGATAGTCTGAGCAAAATCCAGTATCCACCATCCATTTATTGGGTACATAAATGAGAGATACTTTTCGTACTGTATATCTTTAATTGCTCTGAAGTACTGCATAAATTTGGACCATATTTTGTTGCTTTTGGTTGGGCTAATGAAAGGAAAACTGATACTACAGCATTTTAAATATGATTTTGAACAGGCAAGAGCATATGCAAAAGCACTAAATGCAACCCTATTCTTCTCAAGTGCAAAATACAACATAAATGTGAACAAGATATTCAAGTTCATCACAGCCAAGCTCTTCAACTTACCATGGGCAATGGAACGTAACCTCACTATTGGAGAACCCATCATTGACTACTAGTTTCACTTAAATATTTGCAGCTAGAAGAAGAGAAAAAGAACCAGCAAATTGATTATGATTGTAAATATGAAAATTTCAGAAAAAGGAATGATTCTCAGTCAGTCAACCCGTCAGTGGACGCACAGATGTGAGAGATTGGCTATGGTGGGTATGAGAATAGGTAGAAGTAAGTTGAAGAAGTATTGGAGGGAGGTGATTAGACAACACATGAGAGATTGGCTATGGTGGGTATGAGAATAGGTAGAAGTAAGTTGAAGAAGTATTGGAGGGAGGTGATTAGACAACACATGAGAGATTGCAGCTTACCGAGAACATGATCCTAAAATATGAAGATATGGAAGTTGAGTAATAGTGTAGAAGGTGAATATGTAGTCAAGTTTTGTTTCCTTATCAGTTATGTTACCTACTGTCTTATTTTTCATTTTTAGTAGTATTAAATGTTGTCTCGTTAGCTTCAGTTATCATGTTATATGTTGTTGCTACGGTTCACTTTTTCATTGTTTTCAACATGTCTTCTTCACTATTATATTTTCTTTACATGATTTTTGTATACTTTATTTGAAGCGGATGATTTATCGAAAACACCCTCTCTACCTTCTCAAGGTAGGGGGTAAGGCTATATACACATCACCCTTTCTAGACCCCACTTATGAAATTACACAACCTACGTCGTTGTTCATATACATCCTATACAATTTCTTTCTTGTGGTATACAATGAAGATCCAATTACTTGTTTTGCAAATCTGTTAGAATTGAGTTTACTACCTTCTAGTCGAGTCCATTAATCACATTTGCGAGCAACACTTGTAAGTCATTTCCTATAACGAAGTTCTGATGGACTGATTCAAGATATCGACGTGACTACACATGTAACAAAAACAGGAGAAGAACAAAATATGTAAACGTCAGGCGTGTAAACATTGAAAATATAATAAACAGGAACAAAGCATTAGCCAAAATAAACACAACAAAAAGAGAATAAAGGACAGGTGGTGCACAAAATCACCAACTCTACTTACTTATCTTACTTCGAAATGAACAGAATATGTAGTATCTCAAACTTCTATATGTATCAACATCATCAGATTTAGCTATTTGTCCTTATTCGAAAATAGGGAACAATAGAACATAAATTTTCAATTTTCATCAGAGAAAATATTCGCCATGAACAACCTTCCAAAGTACAGATTGCTGTCCCCAAGTAACACAACCTAGAGAGACAGGATTCGTAAACAACCTTACTACAGGTTTAGAAATTAACGAAACCAAAGCTCTACTCAACGGGCGCTTTTCTCTTGGGAGGTTCCAACTGTAAGTAGTAGAATGGCTCGGTAGGCTCTTCCCTGCACAACCACGTTGCATAGAAAGTTAGAAATGCCTTCTCTTTATCACGACAGGATGAGAAACTTATACCCACTGAAAGCCATAAACATAACTTCCAACTAATTGCTTAGTGTTAAAGTTGACACATCCTCCAAACAGTACTTCTTTGAATCTTTTTTTCTTTTTATAAGATTCCTGCTTGTTTATTTGTTTCAGTGTACAGATTTTTTCTCTTTAGCCTCAATCGAAATATTTAACTTCCAGGATCTGAGAGCTACTCGACATACCCTCAAACCCCAGGGCGCACCTTAAATTTTCTCTCTTCAAATTTACCCCTTCAGAATCTCCAACCCAGATCAAATCTTCCTTCCACATGATTCATCTTCATTACTTTCAAAGATGTCAAGATTAAAGTTCGTTGCTGTGTTGAGTTGTTCACTCTGCAGCATTTAAGCTCAGGAACTAACAACCTAGTTCATCATTTTCAAAATTTGAGCTCAGGTTGGCTCCACTAGTGTTTTTGCAGCTTAGCCTCTTTGTATTACATAATAATCTTCTTCAGGAGTATATATTTTTAGATTAAAATGACAATTTTTCATGTTCCATGTAGACCAATAGTATAAGATGCTCAACTTTATTCCACACCCTCTTATAAGTAAAAATATAAAATAAAAGAAAATGTCAGTCAATGTATAACTTGAGTAACAAGAGATGTCTTCATCAATCATTCTATTTGAACTGCAATATCTATTAGACAATGGTTGCTATAGTGCTGTGTATTAGATAACATATGATGATTAATGAGATAAGACTACTTATTTCAATGTCAATTATTTCACAACTGATCCACGGACCAATTACTTGAAGCTTACCCAGGCTTAGAACGCATGCACTGATAGAATAGCTTGAAAGGTCCCGGTATCGTTTTAAATGGATTACCTTCAAAACATGCCTGCATAGCACTATAGGTAATTCAGCTGAAATAGAAAAGATAAACAAGCATAAAATGCATATGATATGCATGTATGCTGTGAAATATTAAAAGATGTACAATGGCCAGTGGCTAACGCAGACGTTCAAAAGAGTTGAGTATCTGATTCTGGAAACAGGGCACAATGGCCTTTGTCGAGCGAGATGCAAACATCTCTCGTTCCTACAAACACTAGATAGAGGATGAAAAATGGACTAAGAGCCTCTTTGCAGACCGCTAAACATTTAGCCACATTTAATTGCTCAACATTCGAACTACTGCCAATTCAAAAAACCTGAATTTCACCTATTGCCTAAGCAAGAATTGAAGTCCATCATCTTTTCGACAAAGGAGATCCATATACTAAGCTTCTCGATCTATATACTACATACCTACTACACCAACGTAATTTGAAGACATAGCTATTAACTTATAAGAAGCTAGCCATCTAGCTAAGTATAAGCATCATTATATCAATATAGGCAGTTACTCCACCACTAATTCTAATTTATAGTTCAACATTAGAAAGGAATTTCTCTTACTTGATCTTTATGAGCATTCCTTATATTGTTTGATGAAACAGAAGGAATTATGTCAGCAGAAACAGGATAAGTTGGAAGCTATCGCATGAAGGAAGCAGCAACATCAAAGTAGCGTCCAACACAGCGTGTTTAGTTTCTCCTGTAAAAGCTCAAACTCCATGACACTGTGAGGAGTTTCACATGCAGGGTGTTTTCGAATTTGGTATAGAAATTTGAAAACTGCATCCCACTATGCTGGAGTTTAACATAAAGAAAGTTTCAGAACTCCAACACACTATGCTGGAGCTTTTCTGTGTTTTATCTACGGACATTTTTCTCCAATTTTTGTTTCCACATAAGAAATTGGCCATCTTTTAGTTACATTTCAAACGGCGACTAAATATAAAAAATTGGTCATAGCATGCCATTTTTACCTAGATATAGACCGACTTAAAGCTCCTCCCTTCCAGCCCAAAATTTTAAATTATATGAGCTATGGTACAACTGATTACATGTTTTTGTTTCTCTTTAAGATGCAACTGTAATTTGGTCCATCCACTGGAACAGATAAGACTTATTCCAGAGCCAAGTTAGTTCGATGGTTTGTGGTGAATCAAAAAGTGGACAATAGGCCTTTACTAATGGACTCTTCAAGTCTCTATTTTTATTTTTATTTGCACCACTTGTCGTAGAAGTACACAAAATGTAGCTTTCGCATTGTTTGGAAGTAAACTTCAAAGTACGAAAATCATGTGACAGAAACTAAGGACTCGTTTGGTACAAGGGATAACTAATCCCGTAATTAGCTTTATGATGAGCTTATCCCATGTTTGTTAGGGATAAAATGCCTGGGATAACTCATCCTGCGATTAGTTATCCTCGGACTGTAGTGTAATTTTTATCACACTTTCAGTGTGGGATAACTAATCCGGGACAACTTGTTTCCCAACCAAATGACCCTTAAGCATTTATTAAGGCAAGCAAAAAACGTAAGTAGAAGTTGACATCTACCAAAGAGGTATAAAGACACATAAATTGGGAGGGAGAGAGTAGTCAATTAGATTGGAATACAAACATCCACCAGAATACACACAAAGATCAATGAATCAGTATTGATCTAAGAAATGGAACACAACAAACATACCTGAACAACATCCTCAACGCGGTCGTTACATCTATGGGGCTTAGGTTGTCTGTTATCACCTTCAGGCATACCCCATGGCGACTCTCTTCGAGGAACTGGAGAACTCATCTTCCTTCTCTTTTTCAACTTTCTGATCTCCTTTCCCCAAACCTTAATAAAAGGGGTTTTAATGTTTTTCATTTTTATTACGATGCCCTCTTGAATTGGGTAACTCGGGCCCAAATGGGGTCTCTCACCCTACTTTCTAATCTTTGTTTTTTTTTTTTTTCTTTTTGGGGGGAGGGGGGGTTCAACACAAGACTTACTTTCTTATCTTTGATAGAGGTGGACATGGTATAGTATATACCGAATACTAGATCGAAATCAAATTTTTTTATACCGCGGTATGAATGTTATGTTATTTGGTATGATATTTGGTAGGAATTTTAAATTATTTTGGTATTTGATACGGTATTTGGTATTTATGCAAAAAATACTGAAATACCATATAACGCACCGAAGTTTTTTAATAATATATAAAACCCATATATATATATATATATATATATATATATATATATTATATCTAAGATTATTAAATATATTTATATATCATCCATTAGCCAATTGAACACAAAAATAGCTTTTATTCATAAATAAATCTTTTGGAAAGCTTATTATTTAGGAGTACTATGCTTACGTTTAGGTACTGTTGTTTAGAGTTTGCATCTCGGACTATTCAATCGTGATTGAAATGTTATTTTTGTCTAATTGATTAACAAAGATAGTTGTTAGCCTAACATGATTGAGACGTTTTTAAAATTTAAAGTTATAGTTTTTTTATATGAATATATGTAATTAGAAATCAAATAAAGTATGGTTACCGAATTACCATACCGTAAAATACTAAAATCGAATTTAAAAATACCAAATCATACCAAACTAATTTGGTATGGTAATGGTATTATTCTTTTAGATACCGAAAGCCGAAGTTACCGTACCAAAGTTTAAAATACCGTACCGTACCGTACCATGCCCATCCCTACTTTGATGTAAGGAGTGTATGCAAAATATGATGTATTACTAATATTTTAATTAGTAATGTTAATATTTGTAATAATTATATTGAGATTATTTTTTACTAAAAACTACTTATAACTATAAGTTTTTTTAACTACACAATATTTCAAATCTCAAAATTAATTATAAATATCTCACTTTTGCATTTTCTCTCTCTAGAATTCATATACATAAATTTACCTCCCTAATTTAACATTTTAGTTCCGTACAGGGTGCCTACAATCAAGAAGCCACGTTTAAGTGATTATCAATTTAAAATTTATAATCGTGTTTGGATCAAACTGCTCATCATCAACACTCAATTTTAAACTTCTACGTAATGTATATGAACTTCAAATAACTTACAAAAACAAGATGCACTGTTACATAAAAAAATAAAAAAACTCGCAATCGTATCATTTTTTATCAAGTCGTTTAGCTCTGAAATTAAAGCCATGTTAGTCATTACAGATACAAGTGTCGGTTTATCCTTATACAACTGTTTCGCTTTCAAATCAATATATTTGACATCACAGATTAAGTTTTTAACTTCTAACTCAGGCATATACAATCAATATTGATTTTGTGACTAAACAACAGAAAGAGCAAGCACATTCCTTTTCATCTCTTCAATACAAATGACAACTCTAGTTTCTCCATCGAATGTTATATCTCGGTACATTTTTCCGTTGTTGCTATGCACAATGTATACATTACAAAATCAGAAAGACTTTCTTTCAACTCAACATAAAGTTTAACACCATTATCATTCTTAATAACAATTGGTGATGCATTACCTTCAACAACATAACGGACATCAATTTTTTTTTTTTGAGATTCATCAATGTCTAGTTCAGTTGCAATTGCCGAAATCAACCTCAAATAAGAAATACTCTCTACAATAATAATTCCTTCAATTTTGTATCCTTCGTATTGTATTTTGGATTTTCAGACACTTGAATGCCTCAAGAGAATTACAATAGTCATCTTCTTGAAAAAAAATTCTAACAATTTTTTCTTTGGGACTTTGAATACTAAAAATTCAAAAAACACAGCTTGAATGATATGAATTATTTTTTCTTGATCGTACTAGCTGGATTTGTATTTTAAATTTTAAAATTGAATAGTTGTTACTGAATTAAAGGAATTCACTAATTAGATATTAATAAACATTGTGTTAATTGCGTCCTATAATAAATAAATATGTGTTCTTTCCTTGTTTAATGCTATAATAGTTACTTAATATACATAACGTAACATATTGTATATGGTCAGCAAATTATGTATAAGAATAATTAAAATTCAGGAGAGAGAAATTTTAATTAAAAAAAAAAGAAAGAGAACGTAAGTAGGTATCAAATAACTACAACTTTACTTCCTTTATTACCCAATACATTTCAAATCCCAAAACTAATTATAACACTACAAAAAAACTGTGTTTAGCGACACACTCTTTTCGTCGCTATCATATCAAATTCGACGGAATAGCGACGGATCTGCTTCTGTCGCTATATTCCTCGTTGCTAGCCTCATAACGATGAAATATTAATTTTCGTTGTAAAATTTGTGACCCCTTAGCGACAAATAATTTCGGTTGTAGTTGTTACCGACGGATTAGTCCGTTGCTATTTCCAAAATCTATTTTCATCGTGGTTAAATTTACGACTGAATATTTTATCGCTGATTCGTTGCAACATGGTTTGGTCGACTGAGTAGCGACCAAATTTATCCATCGCTAAAATTTTTCAGTATCAGCGACAAAAGTTAGTCACTAATTATTTGTCGTAATACCAACTGTCTTTAGCAACTAAATTTTTTCGTCCCTAAAGTTTTTCAGTAGCAACGACAAATATTAATCGCTAAATTTTTGTAGCTAATAATTTTGTAGGAAAATAATTGAAACACGTAAATTATAGAATAATTAAAATAACCAACATTCATATAGATGACAAAATGCACAATAATTGTATCCAAAAATCTACAATTTCAAATATTTTGTCAAACATAAACTAACGTCAAACCAACATCTATCGAAATTGGTATTTGTTACTACGTACATAAATGTTTTGTACTTTCACACAAAATAGTCTATCAAAAATTAATGCAACGACCAAAGACTACAAATACTATAAAGCTAGGAATCAATATCGTCGTCATCATTATCATTAGTAGGAGGAGGATCAAGAACGACCCCTTCTTGTACCCTAATACCACCAACACGCTCAATAACTACCAGAAGAAAATGAGTAGTAAGTGCCAGAATCAATTGCTTCACAAACTCCTCCAAATTTATTATCGGTAAAGAAATCGAAGGTGGTACTGATGATGAGGAGGCATCGCAGGCACAAAGTTTTTTCCATAGTAACTGCCAGCTTCAGACCCAAGACCAAATAATCTTTTCTTCTTTGCTCCTCCCGCAGCTTCATAATATATTTCCAATTGATCAATTTTAGATTCACATTGTAATTTTTTCCGTACAATTTCTTCATACTTTTCCTATAACAAGTGGAGTTATTAATATAGACTTAAGTTCATGTCAAAACAAAACAAAAATAAGATAATAGTATCATATCATTAGATATAAATTATGGACTTACATGTAGAAGTCGGGAACGCTCACCAACAAAAGATTTTCCATCATGATTATGTGTATGGACATGCAAATGTAACTCACTTGGAGTTTGAAACGAGTACGATCAAGATCATGGACACTTTTTGAGTATTTTGAAGACCACCTAAAGAGTGCACAAGTCTAAGTGTGAAGGAGGCCCAAAACCGTCCCAAGCACACTCCATGGGCTGTTTTTGGAGCCCTTTTCATTAAAGGGTCTTTTAGTCCTTTGTCTTTTATTTTGTAATGTAATATAAATTGAACATTGTAGGGTTTTAGTTGGTAGTTTTTATGAATGTTGAATAAAGAACACTCCTCTTATATATAGAGAGAGAGTCCACAACTGAAACTAGGGCATAACATAAGAGTAGATTCTCTTGTGTGTTGCATTTTGCTTGATATATTGGTGCTTGGGTGGTGGACGCCTCCCTTGTGTCAATTGTAAGAGTTAAGTTTTTGTTGTGTGAAGTGTTAAAGGTCCAAGAGTGGAATATGCTCTTGGGTTTTTAAGACTACATCAACACTTGTCTAACTATCTATCTAGTATCTTGTTTTAGTTTCGGCTTCTTATGTTGTTAATGTAATCCGTTTGTTCTTGTTGCTATTGTAATATTGTGGATCTTCATCTTGTGTTTCTAAACTTGTTGTTGGAAGGCTATTTTGGTGTATTAACACTTGTATCCTTTTCTTTCTTGTTCTAGATAGTGAATCCGAGAGAGGTCCCCATTTGGTCCATGATTTCTTGTGATTTGTGGACTATTTTGGGGTGTAATTTCGTGTTTTCTTATTTGTTCGATATCATTTGGTATCAAAGCAAGGCTGGTTTTTGTTCCCACAAAGACAATCTTGGGTTTGATTAGTAAAAAAAAAAGTTGATAAAAACTGAAAAATTCCAGAAAATAGCAATCTGTCCATTTCTGTGTTCTTGGCCAAAAATTGTGTTGTTGTCTTGGCTGAGATTTTCTTGTTTTTCTTGACTAGATCTTGTAATTATTTTGTTTGTATAGTGTGTTTCTAGTGTTGGTTCTTTTTCACCCACACAAAAAGTGTCTAGATCTAAAGGTTGAGCTTATAATATTGACATTATTGTTGTGAACTCGAAGTGGCCATGTACTGATCCTTATTGTTGAAGGTTGGTGTTGTTGTTGTTGAGTTCTTGAGCTTGACCTTGTGTTATTGTTGTGAATTGGTTGCTTAAGAACTTCTTGTTGAAGTTGTTGTTGAAAGGTGGAACTTGACAAAGTGTTGATTGAAGTGTGAGACCAACTTGAACCTTAGACTCCAAGATTCAAAAGTTTGTGTTCTTGGTGTTCTTGGTGTTCTTCACCAATCTTCATATTTTATTGAAAAAAAGTGGATGTTAGATATAAGTGGGTGAAGGAAGGAGGTGTAGTATTTGTTAGTCATCAAAGACTTTTACCACCACTTCCATCCACTCAAAGACTTTACAATCCTTTTCCAACCAATTTCCATGTTTTGAGGGCCTTGTTTTAAGGGAAAATACTACAAAAGTCTAAGTCTTGCAACTTGAGTTGAAAAAGAGTTCCAAGACTTATTCTTTCCCTCCTTAAACAATTCCACCAATCTAGATCAGAAATTGGTCAAGACTTGAACCTTGGACAATAAAACTTGACAAAACCGTGACCAATTGAGGGTTGCCACATCATCACGTTTTACTATTCACCGATAATTTTTAAGCTCAAATTTTAGATTTCTTAGTTTCATTTTATTTTTTCTTTAGTTTCGTTTGTTGATTCCATTACTAACTTACAAGCTAGTACTAGAATGTAAGTTAGTTTTGAAACCGTTCTTCGTGTATACATTCATTTGTGTGTCTTATTCTTTTGACTCGTTGTAATACTTGGTCCACCTCTCAATTACTCATGGAGTACAAGCAAGGTTACGACACTTGTGAGATCAAAGTGTGAAAAATCCAAGAGACAAAATAATAGAGAGAAAGTGTGAGGACCATTCTTGTACAACTAACTTGTTTGTTGTTTTGTAGGTAACTTTTGGACATAATGGAAACTATTTTTTCCCTCCTTGATGCTTTGTCCCGAGACCTTGCTAGGGAAAATATGGGTCTTGAAAAAATTGACTCGGATGTGGTAACTATGTGTGAGAGGTTGGATCGAATGGAGAGTCGAAGGAACTCTCATGCTTTTACTCCCTAAACTTTACTTCCAATGACCAATCCTCCAAGACCACCACATAATGCCATAATCCAAGCTCCAAATATCCCTCAAAACGAGAACAAGATAGACCACTTCCCCCGCAAGTTGATCTAGTCCAACAAGGAGGACTTGGAAGCCAATTTCCTCCCATCCAAACTTCACAACCGAAACCCCACTTAACCAAAGCAAGCCTCTCAACTGAAGCTCCACTACACCAAACCTGACATGTTCATATAGAGGAGAATGGTAGAAAGGAACATGAAGGATATAGGGTCTACGACAATGCTTGTATGATGGTAGGAGACTTGTTTCGGATGAGATTGAAGACAAGGCTCAAGATGGAGAGAAAGCCGAGGTTCAAAATAAAGATGTTAGTCGAGATTTGTTCTCATTGTATCCTCGGGTTCCCTTTGTTTTTTTTTTGTGGATTGTTTTGTGCACTTTCTTGATGTTTTGCGGACTGTTTTGGGTGGTTTCTTTTAGAGGGCCAATTGCACGAGGTGAAGCCGTGAATTTGTGGTCAAATTCCTCTCAAGATGGAGAGGATGGTACGAGTACGATCGCGATCATGGACACTTTTTGAGTATTTTGAAGACCACATAAAGAGTGCATAAGTCTAAGTGTGAAGGAGGCCCAAAACCGTCCCAAGCATACTCCATGGGCTGTTTTTGGAGCCCTTTTCATTAAAGGTTCTTTTAGTCCTTTGTCTTTTATTTTGTAATGTAATATAAATTGAATATTGTAGGGTTTTAGTTGGTAGTTTTTATGAATGTTGAATAAAGAACACTCCTCTTAGAGAGAGAGAGAGTCCACAACCGAAACTAGGGCATAGCATAAGGGTGGATTCTCTTGTGTGTTGTATTTTGCTTGATACGTTGGTGCCTGGGTGGTGGACGCCTCTCTTATGTCAATTGTAAGAGTTAGGTGTTTATTGTGTGAAGTGTTAAAGGTCCAAGAGTGGAATATGCTCTTGGGTTTTTAAGACTACATCAACACTTGTCTAACTATCTATCTTGTATCTTGTTTTAGTTTTGGCTTCTTATGTTGTTAATGTAATCCGTTTGTTCTTGTTGCTATTGTAATATTGTGGAGCTTTATCTTGTATTGCTAAACTTGTTGTTGGATGGATTTTTTGGTGCATTAACACTTGTATCCTTTTCTTTCTTGTCTAGATAGTGAATCCGAGAGAGGTCCCCATTTGGTCCATGATTTGTTGTGATTTGTGGACTGTTTTGGGGTGTGATTTCGTGTTCCCTTATTTGTTTCGTATCAGAGTTGGATCTCGACCTATTTTAAGAGCCTATACAGAATTTCAGGTTTAGAATTAGACCAACGTACATAGCATCAAACCAAAAGAATATATATATGCCAAGTTTCTTTGCCTCATTCATGAAACAACCACCAAGTTTATTTGCCCCATTCTAAGTAAGAAAATGTCACCAAACTTCTTGACATAGCAGTAAAACAAAGAGAAAACTGAAAGAGAAACTTATAGGACACATATATAGTAGCAAAACAAAAAAAAAAGAAACTAGCCCAGCTGTTTGTAGGAAACTCAATATGCATAGCTGTTTCTTCTGTTTCCTATGCACCTGGAAATATCATTTGTTTCCATTCTATCTTGGGAATCCATAACCCACTTAATATTTATCTTGAAACATCATTATACCCCAAAACACAAAAAGGAAATCATATTTAAACCTCTTATGATTATGAGACAATAGCATCAATTCAAAGACAATGACAAACATTTACATAGCTAGCAGCAGCAGCAGTAGCATACTAATCATAAACAAGGTCATAAAATGGAACACATATTATGAAACACATAAACAACAGCAGCAACAGCATACATACTAACGAACTCTCAAAGTCGGAACACATAAACAGCCGCAACAGTAGCATACATACTAACCAACTCTCAAACTCATGGAACACATAAACAGCAAAAGCAGTAGCATACATACTAATCAACTCTCAAACTCATTAAACACATAAACAGAAGCAGCAGTAGCATACGTACTAACCAAATCTCAAACTCTAAGAAATCATCCAAAATGGAACCCATATTCAAACAAAACAGCAGCAGCAGTAGCATGGCAGTGGCATATTCAAACATAGCTAGCAGTAGCCAAAAGAGCATAACAGCAGCACAAACAACAACTAAATAGTGCGCGATAATCGAAACACAATAAACAACATACTATGACAGATATCTTAAAAATAGAAAAACAAAAAAAGTAACTTCATTCAGACCTTGTCAAGTACCGAGAATCATATAGAAAAATAACTTGTAATAACACAACACTAATTCCCCCCCCCCCCCCCCCCCCCCCCCCCAAAAAAAAAAATCTCTTTTAGTATAACCAAACACCCTTTATCTACATGATCATATACCAACCATCAAACACAAATTCAAGAACATAGCAATAAATATCAAGATTACTCTTTTCCCCCCTCAAAGTTATGAACTTTGAAATGTGTAAGAAATGCAGAAAGTCACAAAATCCTTAAAGTAAATCACAAATTACAGCAATCCTAAATCAACCATTTCAACAAAAACCAATCAAGATCCACTTACATACATTCAAATAAAATCAGTGGACAACTACAAAATTAGTTGCTTAGATATTAATGCTATCCTTATCACAACCAAGAAGCTACACTAACTTGTCCTACATTTTTCAATGTCATACAAGAAGTGCAGCCTATAAAGGTAATAATTCACACAAAGTACCAGCCATATCATTCACACAAAGTACCAGCCATATTATTCAAATGAAATCAGTGGATAAAAACTTAGACACAACCATAGCAGTAGCCATAGCAAGTCTAGCAAAAAGTATCAAATAAAATCAGTGAACAACAACAAGATTAGTTGCTCAGATATTAATGCTATCCTCATCACAACCAAGAAGCTACACTAACTTGTCCTACATTTTTCAATGCCATACAAGAAGTGCAACCCATAAAGGCAAGAATTCACACAAAACTAGAGTATAAAGTTCCTCAGCCATCTAACCTCTCATACATCCAACCACGCTCTAGATTATTCATATTTCTGTTAATGTTGAAATAAAAAATAGGATAATTAGTGCTATCTCCATGCTCTTCAATCAATAGTTCAGAACATAGCAAAAGTCATCAATCAACATCAATGTAAGAAGGAAATGATTTACAATTCTGATTTGAGATAATAAATCAATAGCAAGGTAATCAGTTACTAAAATAAAGTACAATTAAACACACACTCTCTAGACAATCAAATTATCAAAAAACTATGGAAAAAAGCAAGTGGATAAAATAAATTATAAAAGAAAATAGTCAGCTGGAGCATAACAATTGAAATTTCTAGGAACTGAACTTTGTTCATACAAATGCAACAACAAATTTCAATATCCAGAGTTTTACAGAAATAAAAACAAAGCAACAATAGAAGTATTCACTGAATCATATAAAATTTCAGAAGTTGTATACACAAAGATGCTCCCCTACATGGTCTTTTCTGATGATCCATGGCGATGTCATATTTCTTGTGATTATGTAGTACGTGCATAGTTCTTTTTCATAGGTTAAACACATAAAAATTCTTTACTTTTTTGATAATACGAATGAATATCAAATGCTACATAAGTTGTACAATAACATTCACCTATTTCATTGTACATTCCAATAGTAAACTGACAAAAATGCCAAAAGCAAGAATTGTCACTTAATTAAACTTTAATTCAAGAACAAAGTTCATAGTTGATATACTTGAAAGACCTATTTTAATTCACTGAATAATTGATCCTTTCTAGGTACAAGATATCAAATAAGATGCTCAAGTTATACAAATACAATACAGAGACAAAATTGACAACACAGAAATTAAACAAAACTTCAAAGTAAAAATGATATACGATATAATAATCATCGTTGTAAAACTGATCACGAGATCATCCACAAAATCAAACTTAAAGAAGAATCAACAATACTACTTTAACATAGCTAAATCTCCTACCAAAATCACCATACGAATTATCAAGAATCTTTTACCTGATAGGCCAAATTATTGAACTTCAAAATTTCCAGTCATCTTCAAAACACACCTTTTCTGTATTTTTTCATCTATTCTTCACTTTCCCAACACTTTAATTTATGCGATATTAATCGAAAAAGAAAAAAAATCAAAGCTTCTATCGAAAAATATACAAATTTAGTACCTAATGCTTGCATGCACCCTAGATTTGGTCCACAGATCCAAAAAAATAAAAATAGATCGCAAATGCAGAAGGGGTAAACTATGTAGAAATGAATTACATTCACAAAAATTATAGATCTACTAAAATTACATAAAAAATAACTCAAGTAACCAAAAAAATTTGCATTTAGCTAACGAATAACACCTTCACTAGTCCAATTAACACACCAAAGATCGAATGTTGGCTGACATTTAAAAAGAAAGACAAAAAGGTAAAGTATTTGATGATTTCTCATTTGGAACCAAATAGAACCAAACTGAAACCAAATTAAATACAAATTATAGAGTAGCCTGATTTCATTTGACCAAAGAAATTATAAAGAGAGAAAGCTAGAGAGTGAGAGGCGGCTTAGTGAGAGAAAACGAGTGAACAAAATGAGCCCTAATCTGTTTTTTTGAAAATATGTATATGTTATAAGTATTTTTTAATTTATAAAAAGTTGCGACGGAAAATTCCGTCTCTAACAATAAATATTTATAAAAAATTGTGACAAATATTACTAACGCTTAAATTCATTGCTAATCTGTTGCTACAAATTAATTAAACTGATTACACAAAATTGGTTGCTAAATTCGTCACAAAATGAAGGTGCCAAATTTTTGCGCCCAAATATAGCGATGAAGAAAAAAAATTCGTCGTTAATCCATTGTTATATATTAAATTAAAAATATACTTGATATGCTTGTGATAAAATTGATGTTTTCGTCGTTAATCCGTCGCTAGACTGTGATGAAAATTAATTTATTGTTAAATTTCATCGCTAAATGCTATTTTTTTTGTAGTGTAAATATCCCACTTCTACACTTTCTCTCGAGAATTCGTACACACAACTTAACCTCCCCAATTTTACGCTTTAGTTCCTAGGAAGGTGCCCACAATCAAGTGGTTATCAATTTTGAATTTACAACCGTATTTAGATTAAACTACCCATCATTATCACTCAACTTACTGAAAATCTTAAGAACAATCTTTTTCAATTTTTGTTTTGGAGGTTAGTAAAATTTTATTATTTTTTCAAATTTACTAAAGCAAAATTTGATGAAATAGGTTGTTGCATGTGCTTCATTCATTAAATCTTACTCCCTCCATCCCATTTTATGTGTCACCTTTTGACCAGGCATGGAGTTTAAGAAGCAAGTGATGACTTTGTATAGTTTACAAAATTTTCCCTGTTAAAGTTACTTTATTATTTACTTTTTAGTTGTCTTTTCTTATTAAGTGGGACTCAATAAAAATAAAATGAGGATAATGTCATTAAATAGTTACCAAATAAGGAAAGATGACACTCTTTTTGGCATGAGCTAAAAAGAAAATGATGACACATAAAATGGGATAGAGTGAGTACTTAACAATGGATGATTCTCCATCGTTTAGTTTAGCATTAACTCATTAGATCATATTGATCAAACAAATCAAATTTTTAAATTTGTTCCTAAAAATTTTAATAACGAGGACCCAAATTTCAAAGAGAATAGGTCAAAATACCACAACGATCCCATCAAGATAAAAGGGTTCAAGAAATTAAAATTGCTGCTAAAATTTCAAAAAAGCAAGTTGGTGAATCATCAAGAAAGAATAAAAAAAGAATACATCAAGACCCATCTACCAAAGGTAATGTAATTTTGTGTTTGAATATGCTTATATTTAATCAGAATTAGTGTTTGAATCTATCTTATAATTTTTAATTGGGATTTGTTCGTATTTTAAATCATTCGAAGTTTGTTGGTATTTTCAGTCCATATACATAAAACTTGTTATTCATATGTTGTAATATACATGACAATGTTCTGTATACAGAGGCATATATATAACAATGTAGTGTATAAGGTATAATATACATTTGTAGTAGTTATTGTTAATTTAACCCTTTAACCTATAGTCACTAAGTATAGGATTGAAGGTTTTCATGCGAGATTTGTTAGCATTTTTAATTCATATACATATTATTTGTTATTATATGGTAAAATATACATAACAATGTTATGTATATAGAGGAATATACATAACAATGTAGTGTATATGACATAATATAGAGCCATATGCATTCTGATTTATGCAAATATTGTATTTTTATTTATAAATGTATTATTTTTATGAACAAGTTGGTTCATTTCTTGCACCTTCAATGTGTATGTGTGATTCAAGATTCAACTAAACTTGATGTAATACCCCGTATTTCCCTAGCTAAAATTAACTCTTAGTCCATGAGTTATCCAATGTAAATATTTTGAAATACTTAGTATTTTTCAGTTTAGAGCGTGCCATTGCATAGGAAATTCAATTAGCTTTCCAATGATATAAAATTCGCCCAAATTCAATGCCCGGGTGAAGAGTTAGAGTCATTTTAGTGAAATAGTGTACCACCTGGTACTTCAGCGCATCGCGGAGACAGTCCTAATTATCATTTTCCAGTGAGCCAACGCGATACCACCGCGTCGCACCACCAACCAATTTCCCAATTGTCACTTTTTCAGTGCTGCTCCGCAATAATGGCGCATCATGCCATGGCCCAGTTTCCCATCCAGTGAGTCACCGCATCTCGCCATTAGTCCAGTTTCCAGTTGTCCATTTTTTAGTGAGCCAACGCGATTGTACCGCATTGCGTCGGGGTAAAAAATCAGGATTTCCAGCTTCCATTATTTAATTTCAGGGGCTGTTTGGTCAATTCTCAAAAAATCCTCCAAGAACCTTCAAGAACTCTTCTTCTCAGGTATGTTAGGTGTTCATTCATGGGTTCCTTTCACCCATGAAGTCCAAGAACCCTTTTTAAATATACAAGATCTCAGATTCATGATTTTCATATTTGAATTAGATTGAATTTATGTTCATGATATTAGTTGGGTTTCAATCCATGATTTAATTACAAATTTCATGAAAATTAAATAGCATGTGTGATGAATATGTGATTATCTTGATAAATCCTATTATTTACAAATTGATTAATGTATCATAATGTTCATGTGTTGGCTATTATCATGTAAATAATCCATGCTCCCTAAGGACGTGTTTGGTACAAAGAAAATATTTTCCAGGGAAACAAGTTGATTTCTTACTTGTTTTCTTATGTTTGGTTGGTGGATGGAAATTTTTTTTCGGAAAATATTTTCTAGTATTTGGTTGGTTAATAAAAAAATATTTTTTAAAAAATGCATTTTAGTGTTTAGTTAAAGCCTAAAAATACATTTAGAATCTTTTTTTAAAAAATAAATTAAACAAATTAAATCCTTTTTTGGGAAGAGGGTTGATAGGCGGGTGGGTGGGGGTGTCATAGTAGGTAGTAGGGGTGTGTTAAGAAAAAGTTTTGAATTTTTTTTATTAAAAAAAGATTTTAAAAATTAGCAGGGGGAGTTAGTAGGAGCTGGGGGTCAAGGTAGGGGAGTGAGAGGGAAGGGGGGAGAAAAATATTCAAAATTTTAAAACATAAATTTAATTTTTTTTGAGGTTGAGGGGGAGGGGGAGGGGGAAGGGATGGGAGAGGGGGCTTGTAAGAAGGAGGGAGGGTAGGGGTATGGGGTTAAGAGAAAAGTTTGAATTTTTTAATAAAATATAAATATTGTTTTTGGAAGGAGGGCTGGTAGGGGTAGGGGTGGGGTGGGGGGTAGGGTATGAACTAAAAAATAATTTAAATACTTTTTAAAATAATTAAATTTTAGAGATGGGGGTAGGGGTGGGGTAGGGTGGGGGTAGGGGTGGTGTCGGGGTGATAGGGTATTGGAGGCGGGGGGCGGGGATGGACTAAGAATTTTTTTTAAATACTTTTTAAAATAATTGAATTTTGGGGATGTGGGTGGGGGTAGGGATAAGGGTAGGAGTAGGGGTTGGGGTAGGGGTAGGGGTACGGGTAGGGGTAATGTCGGGGTGATAGGGTATTGGGGGCAAGGGGCGGGGGGCGGGTAGATGATTTTGATAATTGTATGAACATTTCAACTTTAAAGTAAGGTTGAAAGAGAGTTTTAAAAAATGTTTTCCTTACTTTTTGAAGGGAAGTTATTTTCCTTAGATTTAAGAAAAAAAAATTGATTTGGAAAACAGTTTCCAAAACATATAAGCCAACCAAACATAAGAAACTGAAAAAAAATTTCTGGAAAATGTTTTCCTTCATACCAAACACACCCTAAGTGTTTGCCAAATTGCCTATGTGAAGTAAATAGCGGGATCATGACATGTTATTATGTGTTCCCAATTATGTACAAGCTTATGCCCTATAAGTGTTTGATGAAATGCTTATGTGAATTGACTAGTGAAAGTATGACATATTATTATGTGATCCCATTCATGCACAAGTTAATGTATATCTAGTGTTTGACAAAATGGCTAAATGAGTTCTTTGTTAGTAAGCAAGTATTGTTATGCCTTTATGATCATGTTATGCCTTTTTTTTTATGCAATCGAGTCCTGGGGGTATTTAATACCCAATAATTTAGCTATTTACCTAGAGCCAGTTTCAGTTACAGAATAGTATCAGTCATGTCCCAATCAGTAGAATCTAGTCAGTTACAGAACTCAGGAAAACTCAGAAAACTCAGTATCAGTCTAGTCCAGTTCAACATACTCTGTTCAGTGTCTTTTGTTGGAAGTAAGATTTAGCACCGAGCGAGTGCGGGGATGAAGAATTTGTCGTCACAGAGGCAAGTCATTAGTAGCAGTCCTTGTACTCCAGAACTGCGAAGCCAGCGCAGGATGAGTAGTCACCCATCATACTAGGCTTGACTACCTACCAGGGGTCACCCATTAGATTAGGCTTGGCTCCGCTCAGGTGTCACCCATCAGTTAGGCTTGGCATCCTGGTTTTTTAGTGTTAGTACCCGTGGCACGGTATAAGCACCCTTCCAACTGGGGTTATAGGTTGGACCCCTATCAGCTTAGATTTGGGGTATGTTGGTTATATGATTACCTCCCACAGTTTTAGTTTTAGTCTTCAGTTTAGAACTCAGTTCAGTTTTACAGAAGTTGAACTATCAGACACAGTCAATCAGTATCAGTAAATCAGTTATCAGTAACTTTAGATATTAGTTATTAGAATTCAGTACTTAGATTCAGATAAGCTCAGTTACAATATTTATTTACATGCACAACAGTGCATACTCAGTATTTACAGCAGTATCAGTTATCCATGTACTATCATGTTCAGTTACTCTATATCATTCAGTCAGTTATTGTTCATGCATATGAACCCTTGGATTCAGTGTTACCTCATCTAGTATACCAATCTATTCCCATGTACTGACGCATACTTTCTTGCGCTATGATGTTTCATATCATAAGTTTGGACACTCAGGTTTCCAACCACGCTTAGACTGATCCAGTTAGCAGTCACAGATATAGTAGTGAGTACTCATCTATTGAGGATATGCTTTTATTTCAGCATTTCAGTTTATCAGTAGTTTAGTATTTTGGAGTTAGTTGGGGGCTTATCCCATCAACTCCACTTTCAGACAATTCAGCTAGAGGCTTTCAGACTAGACCAGTTCA
Source organism: Capsicum baccatum var. pendulum (assembly GCA_030864225.1). Classification (NCBI taxonomy): domain Eukaryota; kingdom Viridiplantae; phylum Streptophyta; class Magnoliopsida; order Solanales; family Solanaceae; genus Capsicum; species Capsicum baccatum. The sequence goes on from CM061556.1 coordinate 230,926,248, forward strand.
GACAGTGTTTAGTTTTCAGATGTCTTTACCAGATGTTATTATTTATCAGTATTTAGATTTTGAACCTTATGAAAATTTAGTCTAATTCCGTATTTATTTCAGTATTACTATTCAGTGTTCACAACAGATATTAGTCATGGGTTAGCTTGTGGGCTTTCGGGGTCGTAAGCACCGTGTGGAGTCCAGGGTGTACTCTTGGGTCGTTACTCTTGATGTGCATTTTTTTCTAATTATAGAATATGAAATACCAAATAAAAGAAGTTCCAGCCCATTCTTTGCATTTTGACAGTTCATGCAACTGCAAATTTGAATAAGATATCAAAGATTATTTGAGTGAAGAAGTACTTACACTTTTTTGTCAATCATTTTTCGAGTCATTTCTCAATATGCCTTTGTGCAATTTTCAGAGGCAAATTTTAAAATACTTGCTCATTCTTGAGATTGAGCAAGATAATCTGGATGAAATTCATGTATTTGTGAAAGGACTGTGCTTAAATTTTTTATTTTTGAATTTTCTTTCATCATTGATCATAAATGTACCGATTACATCAAGAATTATCTGTATCCTGAATCCTCCAAATTTGCTCTAATGGAGGAGTACTTCCCAAATGTCAAACATAAAAAAAGCAAATTTAGTTTTGTTCAGCATTTTAAAATGAAAAACTTCGACAGTCATAGAGATGTGTTGCACATGTCTATACTGTATTTCATTCATACTTTTTTGTTTTCACAATTATGTGATGCAAATTTTAGCAGAGCAAAGTTCTTGATGGTGGAGGATGGTTGGTATAAATAATTCCTATAGGAAAAGAACTCGTTTGAGAAATTGATGACAACATAAAGACATGATTTTTTTTTATTGAAAAACACGTATATCAAATGGGAGAAACGCCTCATGTATTAAACGTATATATGTATGAATGTTGTTCAGAGGTTGACGGTAAGATAGCTGTGCGAAAGAAAAACATAATTTTGAGAATTTTTTAACTAGGATTGTTGACGTCATGCCGAAAATATGAGAAGTTCATGGGTGGTATGTTCAGTAAGATAAATCTTAATAACTATTTTACTGCTTATGTTTTTATTTCATTTTTTCAAAGTTCTGATCAATTATGAACATTTAAATATTTTTTTTATATTTATATTTTCTCATATGATTATCAATGTGTTTACAAGAATTGACGTCTAACGCTTTAAGAAGTTCAGAGGTTTGATTTGTCAATGCGAGAGGGCATTGGAATATATGATCTCACACCTTTATATGGACCTACCACTTAGGCTGATCATCACGAGAAAAGGGTTTTGAATGATAAGCTATCAGATTTGCACCTAAATTCTCAAGGTTTTGAGGATTTTATTACCACCATCTAAAATTTTTTTCGAGGCGGGTTACATTACAGATACATCATTTGCACAACCTTCCAAAAGGAGAAAGACAATTAGTTTTGATACAAAAACAGTTGAGGTGTAAGAACGGGAGAAATCAACAACAACTGATTCAAAAAAAAATATTTTGACAAACACAACAAAAACTGATGATGAAGCAATAATTAAAGCTCCTAAAGTTTCAGAAGTTTCTTCATCGCACGTGATAGAGAAAAGAGTTTTCCTAGATCTTCCAGCAAGCATGAACATCAATGCATGATGAATATCGATATGGAGGAGATAAAATTATTTGACAACCTTATATAAGTAAGATTTTCACTAGTGTTTATTCAATTCAATCAATTTAATCGCATACTCATATTTTTTTTTATATATATATGTGAAGGTTGATATCAAAATTGAGAATCTTCAGCAATTACTTGTTAAACAACACAGCAAGGTGATGCAGGATTTAATAGAGAAGCAAGATATAAAAAATGATAAAATTTTTCAGTCAGGATTTGTTCGTAGTTCAAATAATATACAAAACGTATGTTATGTATATGAATGTATATAATATACTTCTAACATTTATTGTTCATTTCACACTTTAACCTATAGCCATTATATATAGAATTGAGATTTTTTATACGAATGTTTTTTCACATTTTCAGTACATATGCATAACACTTGTCATTTATATCATATTTTTGCAACTTGTATATTAGTATATATTAACTTCTTTAATTGTTGTTGTTTAATGTTTATACAGGATGAGGAAGAGATCGATAATACAATTGAAGCTGAATTCAAAAAGAAAAAACCAGTGCTAAAAAATTAGGGGGAAATGATAGTTTAAAGTTTCAGCATTACAAGGTTAATTATGTCATTTTTTAATTAATTGAATTTAATTACAATGTCTTTTGATATATTATTTGATGTTTTAGCAGAAGCAATAAGGGGGCATTGCTTCAATTGGTGATCATCAAACAAATGAATATGTTGATGTTGAGCCTATCAAGATGGGTTATCAAGATTGTGTCAATGCCAACATTGAATAAATAAAAATTAGTCACATAAAAAAAGGTAACAACACAATTGTTATTTGTTATTATAACATTAATTTTATTAATATATAAAGTAAATAAAAAAAATAATGAGTTAAGTAACTTCTGAAATTTTATGTCATATATTATATATATAAATATAAAAGTATGGTCCTTACTTTTAGTTAACTATATCAGTGATAAGTTGTAACACCCCGCACATTCGGGCTAAAGTTTAAACCATCGTTCCTACGCGTATAGACCCGAACTCATGGATTCTTTGTTAATAAATGTGTGATGATCAATCCTATAGATTGTGAATACTTTTAAAAGTGAATTGAGTTCACAAAAATCTCCTATCTCAGAGACTATTTGAAAACTTTCCTATCGCTTAAGTTTTAGTGAATATCTAAACTTGGGTCAATTTTCGTCGATAATAACTTCTTGTATATAATGAGTTAGAGGGACTAATATATATCAAATGAAAGGTATTTGAGTCCTCTTTCAAACTCCACTAGTTTTACATTAATCCAATATCAGAGTAGAAAGTTATACCCATTTTACTGAGAGGTGTCAGTTGAAGCTGAAACACGCAAAAAGTGCATTTTTAGCGGGGTATTCTGGTACTTTCCCTTCCTAGAAACTTCCCCAACGAAATTATATCATATACTAAGCATAATAATCCATATTTTATCAGTTTTAAACATCTCAATCCTCTCCACTCTCAAGAACAAGATAGAAACTAAGGTTCCTTCAAGATAATGAATCAAACTCTTAAGTCAAAGATTTCCAAGAAACAAATCAAGATCCGTGTTCTACTCTTTAATCTAAGTAAGCTAAGGCACGTGTCGTTTTCCTAAATTTACATGGGAATATTAAACTCTTATTAATCGTGTTAAAGGTTTAGAAATCATGAATTTACAAAAAGGGTTTTGAATTTACAATTAGATTCATGCTTTTAAACCTTTTGATGATATTGATTTGGTCTTGAGGCCTTTCCCCCAAATTGATTTGTAAAGTACTCGTATATATGTATGTATGAAATTTGAGTTTGAATATTCGATTGAGAGCATGAATATATAGAATCCCTGTCTTGCTATGATTTTCCATTCTTTTCATATGATATGGATTATTTCGAATGCATTTTTGAGAAGCATAATACAAATGTCTTAATTTTTAGTTTATGACTTGATTATGGTTTTGGATTGGAGAGAGGGTTTTTTTACATGTTGATAAGTGTTGAAAATATATAACGAAAGAATTGCATGGTTTTTCTAAATACATGACCACCACATGTTTGTTGAAATGTCGGAAAGAGTGACCCTTGCATAATTTGATAAATATTTTGAAGTATGAATCTCCTTGAATTGTTTGAAGTATGGTGGTCCAAACCTTATGTTTTGAAAGAAGAGACTGTAATATGATATTTTTTGTGGCTCGGAGATATGACTTGCAAGTCTTGGTATGATGATACCAATACGGATAATGCCATAACAGACTCAGAATAAAATATAAATTAAATTTCACTCAGATTTTTAGATTTTGAATTCAGAAAGTTGAATGTTTAGAAAAGGTTAAGAATGAGCTTAAAGAGAGTTAGATGGTTACCCAAAGAAAGTATGAGTTGAAAGACTCTATGCTAGAAACCATGATTTGCCGACACGGGGTTATGGTACCATGCATTGTGTTCTTGTGTACCTTGATTCATGTCGTGTTAAATTGGGGCTATAGTTAGGAGCCCTGCTTTGTGATCTTGTGCACTACCATGGCATGTTGACTTGATTGGGGATTATGACACCCTACTTTGTGATCTTGCGTATCCGCCCATCCCCCCTTTACTGACACCCAATTCTTGCGGCAAACTTGGATTGGGGGATTGGCCGATGAGTCAAGGGCGGATTTCATATAGCCCTTGGGATTATAGAAATATAGGGTGTACCATCTAGCTCAGAAGTGAGACAAAGAATGAGTTATGATTTCAGAGAATTGTTTAAAGTCTTTTAAATATGCCCGTGTGTTTTTCATATATCATATATAAAGCTGTTTATAAATTTCTTTCACTTATGTTATATAAAAATACATTATTTTGGATTGTTCTGCGTACCAGTACATCTGTATTGACCCCCTATATTTCAGGATTCTGAGACGCAGTCCTGGGGTCCCGTTATGCAGTAGATTGACTTGTCAGAAGTTTGCAGCTGGTGAGCCTCCCTTACTTTGGAAGGTGTGTTTATGAAACTTATTATTGTTTTTTTATTTTGATTCATGGTCCGACCGGGGGCCTTGTCCCAGATTTTAGACAAATATTATTTTCAGTTGTTAGAGATTTCGCAGACTGATGTTAGATGTTGTTAGAGGTTTATGAGTTCCATTCCAGATTGTTCAATTAAATTAGGATATTGACCATGATTTTGTATTGTTTTATATTTACGTATTTTCCTTTATATTATATAAACGTATGTATGATTGCCAGGCGCTCGTGCCTTCACGATTTGGGATGCCTATCACGGCTAGGGCCCCGACTCGGGTTGTGACAAACTTGGTATCAGATCACGGTTCATGGTCCCAGGGAGTCTACGAAATTGTGTCTAGTAGACTGTTGCTTATGGGTGTGTTGTACACCACACTTATAATCAGGAGGCTTTCGGACATTTAAGAGTTGTTTCTTATTCTTTCATACTCTAGTTCGTGCTGTAGAGTTGTCCATAATAAAGTTATCTAAATTCATTCCTTGTTCTAATTTTATAGGCCATTCCTCACTGTCGAGGCGATACAAGTCTAAGAGTCTAGCTCCCCCAACGATGTGGTTCTCTCTAATTGAGTTATCCATAAAGTTATGAGACAACATGAGGACTTGAGAGGAGTCTATTAGTGCTTCAAGTTGTATTTATTTGAGTGTATGACTTTATTCTGATGAAATCGTGCTTTTTATCCTATGGTACAAAGTCTATTCAGTCCCCTTTCAAAATTCATACAACAGATATCATGTATAAGGGTAATGATGTGTAGCAGAATGTTGGAACTGTATTTCCCCAGAGTAGTAGTATTTGTTAAAGTGTCATGGATTAATGGTATGGATCAACTAGTGTTGATATTATGGCTACATATGGTATGGGGGAGAATTTTTAAATCTACCCTAGCCAAGACTACTTACAATCTTAACTTCGACAAATTTGATGGCAGCAACTTTCTTACTGATGTGAATAGAACTTCAGAAAGACATGATGTTCTGGTAAGTTTTCAAAGACAACTTCTTTCAAATGTTCTAGGGAAGAAGGTTGAAAAGATATACAATGTTGACGAAGGAGTCCTTAAGATTCAAGAGGCCATCCAATGCAGAAAAATCCTTCTTGTTCTCGATGATGTGGATGATAAAGATCAGTTAAATGTTGTTCTTGGGATGCGAGAATGGTTTTATCCAGATATTGAAATAATTATAAAAACAAGAAATCAATACCTGTTTGATGCTAGTGAGGTCTGCAGTTGTAAGATGTACAAGTTCACACCATTGAATGCTCAAGAATCAATTCGACTCTTCAGCTGGCATGCCTTCGTAAAAGAAAAACCTTCAGAAGATCACGAGGACCTTTTAGAAAAGGTGATACTTCATTGTAAAGGGATTATTTTGGCTCTTAAAGTTTTAGGTTCTTCTCTTTGTGATAGAACTATAGAGGTGTGGGAGAGTGCATTGTGGAAATTAAAGGCAATCCCTGACAATAAAATCCTGGAAAAACTCAGAATCAGCTATGATTTGCTGCCAGATGATGATATACAAAATCTATTCCTCGATACTGTCTATTTCTTTGTTGGAAAGGAAAAATATTATGCAATTACCATACTTGATGGATGTTTTTTTTATCAATAGTAGAAATTCAGATTCTTTTTGATAGATGTTTGATCGAGATGGAAGAGTGTAACTCCCCAAAGTTTTTCCTAGCTAAATTTTTGTCCCTAAAGTATCAAGCATTAGATTATAGAATGATTTATACTTATTTTCCTGTGGAATTCCATAGATTTCAACTTTTCATTACGTAATCGAATAAGTTTTCCGTTGACATAAGATTCGTCCAAAACAGACACTCGGTGAAGGAGTTATGATTAATTTAAGTCCTAGTAGTAAAACACCGTTATTCCTGTCCTTGGCACATCGCTGAGAGGGTGTAGATGAAGATGGTCAATTTCAAGTGAGACTTCGTGATGGTGGCGTGTCGTGGAGTGGGCGAAATTCCCATTCGTCACTTTTCAGTGAGCCACCGCGATAGTTGCGCGTCACGGTAGCCCATGAAATCTGGCACCCAGTTATATTTTAATACCGGTCTCATTAAGGGTATTTGGAGTATTTTCCAACCCCTTAACATGTTGAACATGATATTTAATCCCTATTACATCAAAATACACCTACTCTCACCAAAATCCATCAAGAACTCTCTCTAGGGTTTCAAACAAGAATTCCGAATAACTCAAGACCTAACCGTGGGTTTTCAAAACAAATTGGAGATTTGGAATCCCCAAGCCGTAGGCATCAAGAAGCATCCTAAATAGAGGTACGCGGGGTTGTCCTAAAAATCTCATGGGCATAGAAATCATGATTTTAAGAAAGGTATTTTTAGATTTATGAATATAATCATATTTTAGAATACAAGATGGAATTGTTTTGGTCTTTAGGCCTTCCCCTAAATTGATTTGAAATTATATATATATGTAAGCATGTGTTTTAGGGTTGATGATTGAATTGAGAGCATGACTCATGAAAAATTCCTTTCTTGTTACGATTTTTCCTTTACTTATGATATGCTATGAATTGCTTTGAATGTATCTTGAAAAACAGGTTATCAAATATCTTGAATAATGTTATATTTGGATTATGATTTTGATTTCAAAAGAGAGAGGGTTGTTTATATTGATGGATGTTGAACATAATCATATAATGAGAAGAGTTGCATGGTTTGTTAAAGATTACATGACCACCGCTTGTTTATTGAAAGTATGTGAATTTTTTATAGTGTTACTTATATTTTGGAACATGAATTTTCTTTTTTAAATTGCATGTTTGGGTGGTCTGAATTATGTTTTTATGAAATATCATGCTTAATGCATTATGGCTTAGAATTACGACTTACAAGTCTTGGTCTGATGATACCAAATCAGATAGTGCCATAACAGACTCAGACTAATACAGAAATCAGACTTTATCAGATTTTCATAATTTAGACTTCAGACTGAATCATATTCAGAACAGGTTAAAATTGGGCATAAAGAGATGTTAGGTGGTTCCCCAAAGAAGGCGTGAGTTCAGAAAACTCATTGTCCAAAACCGTGATTTGCCGATCTGGGTATATTATTATACACTGGCCTAGTGCCTTGTGCCGTATCAAACTTAAACACTCCAACTCTTGTGGCACACTTAGTTTGGGGGCTTCCCTGCCGAGTCAATGATGGATTCCATATAGCCCGTGGAATATTAGACTTGTAGGGGAGTGCCACCTAACTCAGAAGTAATACAAAGATCAGACATTGCATTGACAAGAATAATTTATGATCTCATAAAATGCCCATGTATTTTAGAACCATTTTATGTATGATATTTTGACAATTTGATCTCCAACTATTTTATGTATATACAAGCTTTATTTTGGATTACTTTGCATACCAGTACAACTGTATTGACCCCCTTCCCCTACCTCTCAGGTTCTGAGGCTCAGTCTAGGGGTACAGATAAGTAGTAGATCTCATTAGTCAGAGTTGCAGTGTTCAATTGGTGAGCCTTCTATATTTCAAAAGGCCTGTTTATTTTCAGACAATTGTTATAGATTATGGTTTTGGTCTACTGGGGGCCTTGTTCCAGTTTTCAGATAGTTGTCAGATTTTCATGTAGTAGAGATTTCGCAAACGACTTACAGATATTAGTATATGGTTTTGGATTGTTATTTTCTATTATAGAATTTATATCAGATTTATGACCATGATCCCATTTTTTTGAAATTTCCGCATTTCCTTATTCGGGTGTGAATGAGGTATATGATTTCAAATTAGAAGGGTGTCCAGGCCTTCATGGTTTGGGATGCTCATCACGGCCAGGGCATCGGTTTGGTTCGTGACAAACTTGGTATCAAAGCACGGTTCATGGTCCCAGGGTGTCTGAGAAATCGCATCGGGTAGAGTCTTCCCTATGGGTGTGTAGCGTGACACACTTGTAAGCAGGAGGCTACTAGGCGTTTAGGAAAGTGTTTGCCCTCTTTGTGATTTAGTTCGTGCCTTAGAGTCTAAATTAGAATTGTCCCCTAATTAGTGATCTATTGTATTTCAGAATATAGTCATGCCTCCTCGTCGTTCTAACAACCAGGATACTCAGGATGATGAAGTCCGCCCTACTCATAGCATGCGGACCCATAATAGAGCCCACACCTCAGAACCTATTCCCACTCTGGGAGTACCTCTAATCCCGACCAGTCCTCCTCGAGCTCCAAGGACAAATGTCAACCGTCATCAGTCTTCTCAAAGGGACATATCGAATATAGAATTCAGAAAATCCATTCACATACTTATACAGCTGGTAGCCAAACAGACTCAGAGATCGGAGGATACTGGGTTTGCATCTGCTACTTCGGAGGCTACTAGGGTGGGCTAGTTTATGAGAATAAACCCGCCCAAATTTTTGGGCACTAAGGTAGAAGAGGACCCACAGAGTTCGTGGATGAAATGGAGAAGATTTTTAGAGTAATGCATGTGGATCAGGTTGAAGGGGTTGATTTAGAAGCATACCAACTTAAGGATATAGCGAACCAATGGTATAATGAGTAGGAAGAGGCGAAGGGTGAGAGTGTTGAGCCCATAGTTTAGGGCGAGTTTGTGGAAGCTTTTCTTGACCGATTCTTTCCTCTAGAGTTGAGTGAAGCCAAAGCAGAAGAATTCATTTATCTTAAATAGGGGAAAATGAGTGTCCAGGAGTACACTCTGAAGTTTAACCAACTGGCTCGTTATGCACCAGAAATGACAGGTAATATGAGAGCCTGAATAAGGAAATTTGCATCTAAACTTTCAGATGATATAGCGCTTGAATGTCAAGGGGCGATGCTAAATAGGGATATGGACTTTGCTAGGCTGTCTGTCCATATGCAGTAGGTTGAAGAGAAGAAAAATAAAATCACCAAATCTAGATAGAAGGACAGATAGACGAAGAGAGACAGAATAATGGATCAGAACCACAGTCAGCCACAGAGCAGTAACTGGGGAAATAGGTGAAAAAATAAGAAGTTTTCGAGTAATGTGCAGTTTGCAGCTAGCGCCCCAGCACCCAGACCCCCAGTTTCTAAACGATCTCAAAGTTTTCAGACTAGTCATGGAGCCAGATCTTAGGATACTCAATCCCAGGGTAGTGTGGCTCAGCAGTATCGTACTTTTCCACGGTGCGAGACTTGCGGTAAGCATTATCCAGGAAGGTGTCAGCTGGGCTCGCTGGTATGTTATTCATGTGGTTAGTCGGGTCACTTTCAGAGAGATTGTCCCTCCATTAGAAGGAATGTTGGTGAAGCTAAGTCACAGGCAAATTCTTTCGCACCACCACCGCCTCAAAAGAGCACCACTTTAGTTGTCGAAAGCGGTCGCAATCGGCTGTACACTTTGACTAACCGCCAGGAGCCAGAGGCCTCACCGGATATTATCACCGGTACGTTACAAATCTTTTCCCGTGATATTTTTGTGTTACTTAATTCTGGGTCTACCTTGTCTTATGTGACCCCATATGTGGATGTTGGTTTTGGGTTTGAGCCCAAAGTCATTACCAACTCTTTCCCTGTTTCCACTCCGGTGGGTGATTCTATTGTGACTAGGAGGATATATAAAAATTGTGTTGTGTCTATTCGTAGTCGGGATACTGTGGCAGATCTCATAGAGCTTGATATGGTTGATTTTGATCCTATCCTAGGGATGGACTGGCTCCATTCGTGTTATGCCACACTAGATTATATTACTCGAAAGGTTACTTTTTCTTTTCTGAATGAGCCCGGAATAATATAGGAAGGGCACTCTTTGGCACCTAGAGGGCACTTTATATCTTACCTCAGAGCCCGTAAACTTATTTCCAAGGGTTGCTTGTATCATCTTATTCAGGTTAAAGGTTCTAATGCTGAAAGTCTTCCTCTTCAGTCTGTCCCTGTGTAAATGAATTCCTAAAAGTCTTTCCAGATAATCTCCCAAGAATACCACCTAATAGGGAGATAGATTTTTGCATAGATGTGTTGTCAGACACCCGTCCCATCTCTATTCCGCCATATAGAATGGCTCCAATAAAGTTGAAAAAGTTGAAAGAGCAACTAGCAGACCTCCTAGATAAAGGTTTCATCCATCCTAGTATTTCTTCATAAGGTGTACCTGTACTTTTTGTGCGAAAGAAAGATGGTTCACTGCGTATGTGCATAGATTACCGCCAGTTAAACAAGGTCACTATCAAAAATAAGTATCCGCTTCCTAGGATTGATGATCTGTTTGACCAACTTTAGGGTGCTAGGTGCTTTTCTAAAATAAACCTTTGTTAAGGATATCATCAATTGAAAGTTAGGGAGTCAGACATTCCCAAGGCAACTTTTTGAACTAGATATGGTCATTATGAATTCCTAGTCATGTCCTTCAGGTTGACTAATGCCCCTGCAACCTTCATGGACCTAATGAATAGGGTCTTCTGATAGTTTCTAGACTTATTTGTCATAGTTTTCATTAATGATATCTTGATTTATGCCAAAAGTAAGGAGGACCATTCCAATCACTTTCGAATTATCCTCTAGACTCTCAAAGATCATAGGTTGTATGCAAAGTTCTTCAAGTGTGAATTCTGGTTAAACGCTATTGCTTTCTTAGGGCATATTATGTCTAGTGAGGGGATTAAGGTTGATCCCCAAAAGGTTGAGGCAGTGAGGAAATGGCCCAGTCCCATAACTCCAACTGACATTTGAAGCTTCTTGGGTTTGGTGGGTTATTATAGAAGGTTCGTAGGGAGTTTTTCTTCCATAGCTGCACCACTTACTAAGTTGACTCAGATAAAAGTGAAGTTTTGGTGGTCTGACTCTTGTGAGAGTAGTTTTGAGAAGTTGAAAAACAAGTTAACTACTTCTCTAGTTTTGACTTTTCTAGAGGGTACAAAAGGTTTTTTTGTATATTGGTATGCATCCCGAGTGGGACTTGGGTGGTAAGATAGTGGCTTATGCATCTAGGCAGTTGAAGGTGCATGAGCGGAACTACCCTGCTCATGACTTGGAGTTAGTGGCTGTGGTTTTTGCACTTAAGATCTGGCGACAATATTTTTATGGGGTACATGTTGATATATTTACTGACCATAAGAGTTTACAGTATGTTTTCTCGCAGATAGAATTGAATCTCAGGTAGAGGCGATGGTTGGAACTTTTAAAAGACTATGACATGAGCCTGCACTATTATTTGGGCAAGGCGAATATGGTAGCCGATGCCCTCAGCAGGTTATCTATGGGCAGTCTTTCTCATGTAGGGAAAGAAAAGTGGGAGATGGTGAAGGATATTCACCAATATGCAAATCTAGGAGTACGACTTTTGGATTTCAAGGATGGAGAAGTGGTTGTTCATGAGATAGCTAAATTTTCCCTTTGTGCAGAAGTTAAAGAGAAGCAGGTTGAAGATCCCATCTTGATGCAAATCAAGAAAGATGTGGGTCAATAAAAGGTAACGTCATTTGAAATTGGTAGTGATGGTATTTTGAGATACCAGGGTAGGTTGTGTGTGCCAGATGTAGATGGTCTGAGGAAGAGAATCCTTGATGAAGCTCACACGTCAAGGTATGTTGTTCACCCTGGCTCTACTAAGATGTATCATGATTTAAAAACCACTTATTGGTGGAATAATATGAAGCGTGATGTGGCTAACTATGTTGCCATATGTTTAAATCGTCAACAAGTTAAAGTGGAACATATGAGGCCAGGTGGTTCTTCTCAAGAGATAGCTTTGCCTTTGTAGAAGTGGGAGATGATTAATATGCACTTCATTTCAGGACTTCCAAGGTCCTGAAACTAGTATGATTTCATTTGGGTGACTGTGGATAGGCTGACCAAGTCATCTCACTTTCTACTTGTCAGGACTAATTATTCGGGAGAGAATTATGCCAAGCTATTTATTGCAGAAATAGTTCAATTGCATGGGGCACCTGTGTCCATCATATCTGACCAAGATACACAGTTGTTTTCATAGTTTTGGATATTTTTTCAAAAGGGTTTAGGTACCTAAGTGAATTTGAGCACGACTTTCCACCCTCAGACAGACGGGCAAGATGAGCGCACAATCTAGACCCTGGAAAATATGTTGAGGGCCTGCGTGATTGATTTTAAAGGTAGTTGGGTAGAGCACTTGCCATTGATAGAGTTCTCATATAATAACAGTTTCCATTCTAGTATTAAGATGGCACCATTTGAGGCATTGTATGGGAGAAAATATAGGTCTATGATAGGATGGTATGAAGTAGGTGGGATGCAGATGTTTGGGCCTGATCTTGTTCATCAGGAAATGGAGGATGTGAAAGTCATTAGAGAACGAATTAAGACATCTCAGACTTGTCAAAAATCTTACGCCAATGTTAGGAGAAGAGATCTGGAGTTTGAGGTTGGAGATTGGGTGTTTCTCAAGTTTTATCCCATGAAGGAAGTCATGCAATTCGGGAAGAAAGGTAAGCTGAGTCCTCGCTATGTAGGTCCATGCCAAATTGTAAGAAGGATAGGTGGAGTTGCGTATGACTTAGCATTGCCTACCAGTTTCGGTTCTGTTCATCCAGTATTTCATATATCTATTTTGAAGAAATGCATTGGAGACCATTATTTAGTGTTGCAGCTCAAAGAAATCAAAGTGACAGACTCCTTATCCTATGAAGAAGGGCCTGTAGAAATTTTGGATCGCCAAGTTAGAAGATTGAGGAGCAAAAAGATAGCCTCAGTTAAAGTGTTGTGGAGAAACCAGAAAATTGAAGAAGCAGCTTGGGAATCAGAAGTTGACATGAGAGCTAGATACCCAAACCTTTTTGATCCAATGGATGATGAAATGGAAGGTACAATCCTTGCCTTATTCTTTCAATGCCTTAGTATGCTTAAAATTATGCTTGTCTGTGTCCCGCGTCAACATTCGGGGACGAATGTTCCTAAGGGGGGGATATTGTAACGCCCCAAAGTTTTTTCTTGCTAAATTTTTGTCCCTAAAGTATCAAGAATTGGCTTCTAGAATGATTTATACTTATTTACCTGTGGAATTCCTTTGATTTCAACTTTTCATTACGTATATGATCAAATAAGTTTTCCATCGACATAAGATTTATCCAAAACGGACACTCGGTGAAGGAGTTATGGTTAATTTAACTCCTAATCGTAAAACACCGTCATTCCTGTCCTTGGCATGTCGTGGAGAGGGTGTAGATGATGATGTTCAATTTCCAGTGAGACTCCACGATTGTGGCGCATCGCAGAGTAGGACAAATTCCTATTCATCACTTTTTAGTGAGCCACCGCGATAGTGGCGCGTCGCGGTGGACCATGAAATTGGGTTCCCAGTTATATTTTAATACCGATCTCATTAAGGGTATTTGTAGTATTTTCCAACCCCTTAACATCTTGAACACGGGATTTAATCCCTATTACACCAAAATATACCTACTCTCACCAAAATCCATCAAAAACTCTCCCAAGGGTTTCAAAAAAGAATCCCAAATAACTCAAGACTTAACCGTGGATTTTCGAAACAAAGTGGAGATTTGGAATCCCCAAGATGTAGGAATCAAGAAGCATCCTTTAATTTCCTAAATGGAGGTACGCGGGGTTGTCCTAAAAATCTCATGGGCATAGAAATCATGATTTTAAGAAAGGGGTTTTTAGATTTATGAATATAATCATGTTTTAGAATACTTGATGGAATTGTTTTGGTCTTTAGGCCTTCTCCCAAATTGATTTGAAATAATATATATATATATATATATATATATATATATATATATATATATATATATGTAAGCATGTGTTTTAGGATTGATGATTGAATTGAGAGCATGACTTATGAAAAATCCCTCTCTTGTTATGATTTTTCCTTTACTTATGATATGCTATGAATTGTTTTGAATGCATCTTGAAAAGCATGTTATGAAATGTCTTGAATAATTTTATATTTGGATTATGATTTTGATTTCAAAAGAGAGAGGGTTGTTTATGTTGATGAATGTTGAACATAATCATATAATGAGAAGAGTTGCATGGTTTGTTAAAGATTAAATGACCACCGCTTGTTTATTGAATGTATGGGAATTTTGCATAGTTTTAACTTATATTTTCAGAACATGAATTCTCTTTGTTAAATTGTATGTTTGGGTGGTCTGAATTATGTTTTTATGAAAGATCATGCTTAATGCATTATGACTCAGAATTACGACTTGCAAGTCTTGGTATGACGATATCAAATCAGATAGTGCCATAACAGACTAAGACTAATATATAGATTAGACTTTATCAGATTTTTATGATTTAGACTTTAAACTGACTCAAATTTAGAACAGGTTAAAATTGGACATAAAGAGATGTTAGGTGGTTCCCCAAAGAAGGTGTGATTTCAGACAACTCATTGCCCAAAATGGTGATTTGCTGATTTGGGTATATTATTATACGCTGGCCTAGTGCCCTGTGGCATTTTAGACTCAGACACTCCAACTCTTGCGGCACACTTGGGTTAGGGTCTTTCCTACCGAGTCAATGGCAGATTCCATATAGCCCATGGAATATTAGACTTGTAGAGGAGTGCCACCTAACTCAGAAGTAATACAAAGATCAGACATTGCATTGACAAGAATGATTTATGATCTCAGAAAATGCCCATGTATTTTAGAACCATTCTATTTATGATATTTTGACAATTTGCTCTCCAACTATTTTATGTATATACAAGATTTTTTTTGGATTACTTTACGTACTAGTACAACTGTATTGACCCCCCTCCCCTACCTCTTAGGTTCTGAGGCTCAGTCTAGGGGTACAGATAAGTAGTAGATCTCATCAGTCAGAGTTGTAGTGTTCAGATAGCGAACCTTATATATTTCAGAAGACCTGTTTATTTTCAGACAATTGTTATATATTATGGTTTTGGTCTACTGGGAGCCTTGTCCCATTTTTCAGATAGTTGTCAGATTTTCATGTAGTAGAGATTTCGCAGACGGTTTCCAAATATTGTTAGATGGTTTTGGATTGTCATTTTCTATTATCGAATTATATCAGATTTATTACCATGATCCCGCTTTGTTGAAATTTCTGTATTTCCTTATTCGGGTATGAATGATGTATATGATTTCAAGTTAGAAGGGTGTCCGGGCCTTCATGGTTTGGGAAGCTCATCACGGCCAGGGCCTCAATTTGGGTCGTGACAAGGAGGACAGATTGAAAGTGCATTCATTGATTCAAGATATGGGAAGAGAAATTATCCGCCAAGAATCCCCTTGAGAGCCTTGGAAAAGAAGCAGAGTTTGGCAATACAGAGACTTCTTCAACGTATTAAGTGCAAAAAATTGGAACTGAATTTTTTTTTTGAAGGCCTAGTTTTTGACAAGGGAATGTCCAAAAAATTTTCCAAAGTAGTCAAGTCTTTCAGATCATATTTCTTCAGTGAAGATGCTGGTCTGTTCGGTCATGGCGAACACCGTAAGTATTTTGATGATGCCAACGTAGAAGGTTCAACAAGTATAGAATTAGAAGCTGATGCATTTTTTGGAATGCAGGGACTGAGGATACTCCATCTTAGATATATAAGGTTAAATGGATTCTATAGTTTGTTTTCAAAAAGTCTAAGATTACTCTGTTGGTCTAGATTTCACATGAAGATCATCCCTGACGATCTCCCTCTAGAGAGCCTGGTTTTCCTTGAAATGAAAAAAAAGTTACTTGAAAAAAAATCCTGGGAGGAAATCAAGATTCTCAAATCATTAAAGATCCTCAACTTTAGTCATTCCCATTTCCTAAAAACAACTCCTAATTTTTCTAGACTTCCCGACCTGAAAACTTTGATCCTGAAAGACTGCATTAAGTTGGCCAAGATTTACAAATCAATTGGATGCCTTGACGGACTTGTCTATCTTAACTTGAGAGACTGGAAAAATCTAAAGAAGCTCCCTGGAAGCTTTTGTATGCTCAGATCCTTAGAAAAACTTATTATCTCTGGATGTTCTAAACTAGTTACGACAGTCAAAGAGCTAGGAAAGCTAGAATCTTTGACAACCTTACAAGCTGACGGAATGAATTTTGGTCAGCTAGTCGCAGTTGGTAATGAGAATTCTTGGAGGGCCCTCTGGAAAACTTGGTCATCAAAGTTGAGAAGATCCCCAGGCTCTAACCAGTTTTCATTCTCTTCCTTATCAAGTTCGCACGTCAGATTAAGTCTTGCTAAATGCAACTTAATAAATGATGTTCTATCCTTTGGTCTCAGCAACCTTCCCTTATTATGCTTCTTGAATCTAAGTAAAAACTTGATTTATAACTTGCCTTAGATTATTAAAAATCTTTGTATGCTCTGATACCTTTGGTTAGATGGATGTCTGAGCCTCAAATCTCTGCCAGATCTTTCGCCAAGCTTTGTTACATTGAAGGCAGTTAGATGCTCATCACTAGAAACAATTACAAATCTACCAAACCTAATGACAACTCTCTTTTTAGATGTCATAAAAAGTGAGAGCTTAAGCGAGATTTTAGGAATTTTCAAACTAAAGCCCATTGATAGTTTTAAAGTGGGATTACTGAATACTCTAGGCCATATTCTTAACCTAGATGACAACACACTAGATATAGTGGTTGAAATATTTAATAGATTCACTAGTACAAAAAGGATATATTTAATACAATAGGGTCTCTATGAATTTGTCATCTTTAGTATTTATTTTCCAGGAAATGAGGTTCCAAGCTGATTCAGTAAAAAAAGTGAACAGAGGTTGTTGACATTTAATATGGATTCGCTTCCTAATGTCAAGATAACAGGACTGCTCATTTGCATCATCTATGAACGTTCCAGTCTTTGTGTATATTTGTTTTGGTGACAGTAATTTTGGGGGTGTGCATACAATTGATATCAAGGCCCAAAACATCACAAAGGGTCTTAATTGGATTTATGCCTCATTGTTCATTGACATTCCAGGAGAGAAAAACAAGTTGACATTTTTATGCCACTGGAAGTTTGGCAAGTATTTACGAACTGGTGATCAGATTAGTGTTTCATTGCCTTGTTGGAGTAAAAATCTTGAGATGAAAGAGTTTGGAGTTACACTTGCATATGACAAGCTAGAACCGGACCAATCTTCAGCATCTACTGGTGAAGCAACAGTGCTTGCAATGCGACATACTCCAATTAGTCATGATTATCAATTTGAAGAAAGTGTCATGGAAGGCTTTATGCCTTCATATCAGTTGGCAGTTCATCATTTATACCTTTCTCACCCTGATTACTATGTGTTCCATGACAACAAAAATTTTGTTGTGAGGTCAATCTTGTAGGAGAAATTGTTTATGGATTATTATGTGCAGACTGCAGTTTCAGGGGTCGGGGTAGAAGAAGAGGATGACGATGATAGCATCTTTGATTTTGATAATGATGATAAAGATGAAGAGGCTACACTGGAAAAGATAAAGGAGATATTTGAAAGATCTTGGTGAAATAAATGGAACAATGCTACAGCAGTGTGTACACATTGACAAGCTAAAATGATTTGTTATATTTAAAGGTGAAAAATTTGATGTGATTCTCAAACTAAGGTTATAAGTGAAAGGGAAAAGAAGGAGATGAACTATTGTTGTGTGGAATAACTAAGAAGGAGAAATATGGTGAACATATTTGCGAAAATGACTGAAATTTTTTTATCTTAGTGGGGAGATCCATGTAGTGGGTGTCGCAATGATTAGGCTTGAACGTTGTGATTGTTGAAAATACAAACTAATGTGCTGTATGGTTAGCACTCCTTGATTTAAAACTTAAGTATTTTTTAAATTAGTGATAAGGTGAAGTAAATCTTCTTAAGGGGACGTAGAATATGGAGTCCCATAACTTAAACTAGCACCTTTTTTCTCCGAGTTAAGCTTCAACATAAGAGTATTATACAGTGGGACTCAAACTTGCGTGGTTAGATGTGTATTGGGAGTATTGTAAATTGGAAATGATGAAGCATGTAAATTATTGTTTGTGGCGTAGACGAGTAGTGTCTCCAATGTTTAAGTCTTTTCGTTGTATCTTGTAAGATGGAGAATGCTTCAATTCTTATGTGCCGCGAGAATCTCATCTCATGCATTGTTTCAATCTTAATCAGGCCAAGGATTCTTATGAAAATTCATGTCTTACAATGTTTTGATCATGTTCTATAAAACATATGCCAAGATCATGTCGACATCTTGTTTCGTTATCTAATGTTTCGTGCTTACACGTTTCCCTAGGGGTTATCATAAATCTCATTGACTTCCTTCACATATTTTATTGAGGAAAAATTTTCAATGCGATGTTACTTTCTTTATTCTACACTTTTAGAGCTTCCAAAGTCCCAACCCATCATTCGAAGATGAATGATCCCAAGGGGGAGATAATGTAACACCCCACACATTCTGGCTAAAGTTTAAACCATCGTTCCTACGCGTATAGACCCGAACTCATAGATTCTTTCTTAATAAATGTGTGATGATCAATCCTATAGGTTGTGAATACCTTTAAATGTGAATTGAGGTCATAAAAATCCCCTATCTCAGAGACGAGTTGAAAACTTTCCTATCGCTTAAGTTTTAGTGAACGTCTAAACTTGGGTCAAATTTTGTCAATCATAACTTCTTGTATATAATGAGTTAGAGGGAATACTATATATCAAATGAAATTTATTTTAGTCTTCTATCCAAAACCACCGGTTTCGCATTAATCTAATATCAGAGTAGAAAGTTATACCCATTTTACTGAGAGGTGTCAGTTGAGGCTGAAACACGCAAAAAGTGCATTTTTAGCAGGGTATTTTGGTACTTTCCCTTCCTAGAAACCTCCCCAACGAAATTATGTTATACCCTAAGCATCATAATCCATATTTTATCAGTTTTCAACATCTCAATCCTCTCCACTCTCAAGAACAAGATGGAAACTAAGCTTCCTTCAAGATCATGAATCAACTCTTAAGTCGAAGATTTCCAAGAAACAAATCAAGATCCATGTTCTACTCTTTAATCTAAGTAATATAAGGTACGTGGGGTTTTTCTAAATTTACATGGGCATAGTAAACTCTTCTTAATCATTTTAAAGGTTTAGAAATCATGAATTTACAAAAAGGGTTTTAGATTTACAATTAGATTCATGCTTTTAAAGCTTTTGATGATATTGATTTGGTCTTGAGGCCTTTCCCCCAAATTGATTTGTAAAGTACTCATATATATGTATGTATGAAATTTGAGTTTTAATATTCGATTGAGAGCATGAATATATAGAATCCCTCTTTTGCTATGATTTTTCATTCTTTTCATATGATATGGTTTATTTCGAATGCATTTTTTAGAAGAATAATACAAATGTTTTGATTTTTTATTTATGAGTTGATTATGATTTTGGATTGGAGAGAGGGTTTTTTACATGTTGATAAGTGTTGAAAATATATAATGAAATATGTGCATGGTTTGTCAAAAATACATGACTACCACATGTTTGTTGAAATATTGGAAAGAGTGATCCTTGGATAATTTGATAAATGTTTTCAAGTATGAATCTTCTTGAATTGTTTGAAGTATGGTGGTCCAAACCTTATGTTTTGAAATAAGAGACTGTAACATGATATTTTTTATGGCTCAGAGATATGACTTGCAAGTCTTGGTAAGTCGATACCAATACAGATAATGCCATAACAGACTCAGAATAAAATAGAAATAAGATTTCACTCAGATTTTCAGTTTTTGAATTTAGAAAGTTTCATGTTTATAAAAAGTTAAAAATGGTCTTAAAGAGAGTTAGATGGTTACCCGAAGAAAGTACGAGATGAAAGACTCTATGCTAGAAATCGTGATTTACCGACTCGGGGTTATGGTACCATGCTTTGTGATCTTGTGTTTCTTGATTCATGTCATCCCAAATTGGGGCTATGGTTAAAAGCCCTGCTTTGTGATCTTGCGTGTCTCTTCCTTGCTGATACCTTAATCCTTGCAGCAAACTTAGATTGGAGGCTTGGCTGCCGAGTCAATGGTGGATTCCATATAGCCCATGGGATTGTAGAAATGTAGGGTGTACCATCTAGCTCAGAAGTAAGAGAAAAAATGAGTTATCATTTCAAAGAATTGTTCAAAGTCTTTTGAATATGCTCTTGTGTTTTTCATATATCATATATAAAGTTGTTTATAAATTGCTCTCACTTATGTTATATAAAAGTACATTATTTTGGATTGTTCTGCGTACCAGTACATCTGTATTGACCCCTTATATTTCAGGATTCTGAGGCATAATCCTGGGGTCCTGTTAATCCGTAGATTGACTCGTCAGAAGTTTGTAGCTGGTGAGCCTCCCTTACGTCGGAAGGCCTGGTTATGAAACTTGTTATTATTATTTAATTTTGATTCATGGTCCGACCGGGGGCCTTGTCCAAGGTTTTAGACAAATGTCATTTTCAATTGTTAGAGATTTTGCAGACTGGTGTTAGACGTTGTTAGAGGTTTTTGGGTTCCATTCTAGATTGTTCAATTAAATTATGATATTGACCATGATTCCATATTGTTTTATATTTCCGTATTTTCCTTTATATTATATGAAAGTGAATATGATTGCCAGATAGAGAAAGGCACTCGGGCCTTTATGGTTTGGGATGTCCATCATGGCTAGAGCCTCGGCTCGGGTAGTGACATAAGTTTCACTACATCACTAATGATGTATTTTGTATAACAATTGTAATGTATATATTACAAAAACATTAAATAAGAACTTACGTAATTAACTCATTGTTGTCAATATATATCTTGCATTCAACTTTTCTTTAAGTCATAGAATTTTACTTCTGATGTGTGAGCTGATGCTAACACATTTGAGGCTTTTAACTGAGAATAATTGTAAAGTCTTAAGCAATTTTTATCATTTTTGAGTGTTTTATCTTTGATTTTACAGTAGAAGCTAAGATACTAGAGAACCAACAAGGATGGAAGCAAAAGAGTTGAAATCTGAAGTAAAAAGAAAAGAAGTATGGCTGATGACATTCTTGATAAGTCGTTAGCCCTGTGATAAGTTATCAGCTTCATCGTCAGCCTTAGACAGAGAATGGACCTCATCTGAAAGTTGTGACGATATTTCGTGATAAACCGTCAAGGAGTTTATAGGTCATCAAAATAGTCGTTAGTCTAAGGTAGCACATGGGAGCTGAGGTAGATAAGTGATGACATTGGTGATAAGTCATCAAAGATCTGATAGGTCTTCATAATTCGTCGTCAGCCTAAGGAAGTGAGTGTCAAAATCAAAGAAGAGCTAACGGCATTTGTGATAAGTCATCACGAATGGCGTCACCTGTTCGAGAAATTGCTGCACTCTATGATTTTGTTTCCATTATTAGGGTGAACTATTTAAACATTGTTTAGGGTTTTCTAAGGAGTTTCGAACATCTTTTGAGAGACACATATTTTGTTACTTTTCTCTCTAGTTTCTTGGCTTGCAAAACAATTATCTTTGAAGAGATTTCCATCAATACGTTGGGGATTCCTATTGTGATCTAATTTGAGAATCACTAGTTATTATTCATCTTGTGGTAAGCTTATCATTTAAATTATGAATTCATCTTGTTGTTCTGATCATTACTCATGAGTGGCTAAACCTCTCTAACCCGAATTATGGGATCTATGGGTTAAGTTTTGGTAAGATTCTAAGTGTTTAAGATTCAAAAGGTAATAGGACTCCTTGTTAATTCCAAGATTTTAATCATTGTCTACTGGTTGCAAACAATAGATTGCACCTGCTTTGATTTGCTTGAGATAAGAAATAAAATACATTAGGAAGTGAATTATTGACAGGGATTTGGAAGCACTAAAAACTTCTATTTAATAATTGATGCTGTAACAAGGTTGATTAACATGAGGTAAAGTCTGATTAGTGAATATAAATTCCCTAAGTTCGAGAGGATTAGGTAATTAAATACTTAAGTAGGTCGAGAGACATTTAGGAATAACTTCGATAAAGATAATCTGTTGTCCTATTTACTGTGAGAATCTTGAATCACTGTTAGCATCTGTCAAGTACCAAAGCCCATAGTGAACATAATTTTGGTTTTCCATAAACTCTTGATTACAAACACTTAAACTAAAGTGACTAACAATTATTTGCTAATCTCCAAAACCCCCATTTTATCTTTTCGTATCATTTGTTTGAATTTAACTTGCAGCTTTAGTTTCAAACTAGTTTAATCACCAATCACATTATTACCTGTGGATTCGATCTCGAATCTAAAGTTGGGTAAATATATTGACGATGATCGCCTTGCACTTAATTGACGTGTAAGTTGAGTGTTATCAAAAATAGCGCTGTTGCCAGGGAACAATTTGGCGTGTTGAGTTGGTTTGGAATTTTAGCCTACTTGCTTGAATTCAAACCTGTAAATATTTGTTTTTAGTTTTATTTTATTTCTTATGTTAGGTAGATTTTTATTTTAGTTTTCTTATTACTATGGCATCGTGGAATAAACATAAGCTTGGTGGTTGGAAATCTTATCTTGATGATCCATGTCCATAGTGTGATGGCCCTCACTTTTTGCAAGATTGTAGATATGCTCCCCGGAGAGAGATGTGTGCACCATCTCCATCCTACCAGGAGTATGAATGCTCTTTATGTGGGGGTCAAGATAGACATTGGAGTGATTGCCCAAATACCCCTTCCCCCTATTGCGCTAACCCAAATTCTAGTTCTTCTTATGAGTTTGATAGGTCTTATAGTCAAGAAAAAGAAGAATGAAGCACTGGTAAGAGTGGTATTGAAGCTATGTTTCAACGAATGTTGGATCTCCATAAAGAAACGTATGATATCGTATGTGATATATGTCAAGGCATGAAGCCAATCATTCATAAGGAGATAGATATAGAGGTCAATCATTCAAAGCATTCTTCTATATTATGTTTAGATGATATTTTATCTATGAAATCATTTAAAATAATGCAAGAGTGTGAAGATGAGGAGCAAGAATCCTATATTGATGTTAAGCTTGATGATGAGCAACCCTCGGTGATTTCCCAACCAACTGAACCAACCATGAGAGATGATGCCAAGATTGAGAAAATGGTGCTAGAGGCAAAAGAAGAAACCATGCCAATCTCTTATAAAAACTCTAGCCCACTTTGGGGTGAAGAGGTCGAGAAAGATGCAACTCCAAAATTAGGAAGAAGACCTCACTCGAACCCCTTTTCAACATTATGCTTGGTGGGTGTGATGAAAGTTGAATCACCCAAACAAATGATGAATTTTAGAAATGAGGAGAAAAATTCCTACATTTTGGAGTTTGTCTTGCCAAAAGGGTATAATACAACCCCAATCTTAAAGGCCAATAATCTTAAAGAGCGATGTCCAATTAGTATCCTTTTAAGATTCTCAATGTTGCCAAATGAGCCCACACAAAAGTTTGATGCAAAATTGGGCAAGCGGTTTAAGTCTTCGAAGTGGCGTGATAGAACTTTCCTTATCATGCTCTCACATTTGCCCAACGCACCTAAAAGATGTAAAGATTAAAAGATGGGCCGACGATTCAAATCTTCTAAGTTGAGGGATAAAGGATGAAGCACTTTTAAGATATCTTGATAAATTCTGAGTAGTCAAGATAACCTAGTCATGCCACGACATTAAATCAGGCGCTGCTTGGGAGGCAACCCAAGGTATTTTGTTATTTGTATTCGTATTTTGTGATTGACATCAGATCTTTGCACCCATGGTGCCACAGGTATGTTTTTAACTCTCTTGTTTTAGTTTGAAGCATTAGGGACATTGCATGATTTTAAGTTGAGGGTAGGGGTATTTGTGGGTGTTGATGTCCTCTTGGGGTTTTTGTTGCCGTGCCTCTTTTCCTCGAAGTCTTGTTCCTAGTAGAGCCGGCATGTTTAGACGTATTGTGATTTGTCGTAAAATGTTGTAGTTGACTAGGATAAATACAAGTACCTTAGGCAGTTAACATGTTTTTATTGATTTTTGAGAACCTCTCCAATGGTCTGAAGGTTTAAATGTGTGATTTGCATCTAAGTGTTACCACTGTGCATCTTTGTATGGCATTAGTTCTAGTGATGCAATAATCATTGCTAAGCAACTGCCTGAACTGGATAAGTAGTATCTGGTGATATGCTGGTGTGCCATGTACGTGTGATATTTTATTTAGTTCCCTCTATATGTTGGATTTAGAACTTACCCAGTTAGTCTTACCTAGGTTGAAGGATAGAGGTTAGGAAAGGATCATAGGCCGTTTTGATATTAGCCTACTTTTAGGTTAAACGACCTTCCCTGTATGTAGAATATCCCTTGATCCCTGCTTTGAGCCTACTTAGCCTATTTATTTTTATGACACCTTTCACCTTCCATTTTATATCATAATGAACCTATTTTGGCCCTGGTCCTCCTTGCATACTGTGCACTTTGACTTAGGCAAATGGCCTAAGTTGAGGGTGGCTATTATAGGGGTGTGTGATGTAAAATGAGTAGGAAGAAAGGTAGAGTAAAATAAAAGAATAAAAAGTTGGGTGAGGTAGAAAAGAGCAAGAAAAAGAAAAGTTGTGAAAAAGAAAAAGTAATTGTAGAAAAGACCGCACCCATCCCGAATAAGTGTGATCAAGAAAAGAGAAGAATAGAAAAAGGCTAATGAGTGAAACCCCAAAAAGATAGTGTAGTGTCAAGGAGTCTTAGCCAATTTAAATATCATCGAGTATCATACCAGCCCCTAGCCTACATTACAAGCCAAAGAGAAGACCTATAGTGATCCTAGTTGACCTGTCTGACGATCTAGGTAATGAAAATAAGGGCAAACCTATGGTATTCGGCATACATTGATTGGAACTTTATTCTGAGAGTGAGTGTATTGTGATTGTCCCCATGGTTATATATGTGATGTCTGATATGAGAAAAGGGAGATTTCTTTGTAGTGAGGTCACACTGGTTACATTGCTAGTTACTAACTTGTTTGGATAGTGTAAACTTGATTCATGCATAGTTGTGTTGCTGAGTTGGTGCCATATCTTGATTCCTGTGTGTTGCATTGGTGTTCTTCAATAATATACATAGTTGTTCTTGAATTGACTGACATTGGGGATGGTGAAGATGTTTGAGATGATATAGATGATTGACAGCCAAATGTACTTTGTATTCTCTTAGTTGTGTTTGAGTTGCTTGAGGACAAGTAATTGTTTTAAGTTGAGGGTGTTAATGTGTGAGCTCATGCTAACATATTTGAGATGTTTAACTGAGAATAATTGCAAAGTCTTAAGCAACTTTTATCGTTTTTGAGTGTTTAATCTTTGATTTTGCAGTAGAAGCTAAGATGCTAGAGAACCAACAAGGATGGAAACAAAAAAGTTGAAATCTAAAGAAAAAAAAAAGAGAAGTGTGGATGAAGACATTCCTGATAAGTCGTCATCCCTGTGATAAGTTATCAGCTTCATCGTCAGCCTTAGACAAAGAATGGACCTCAGCTGAAAGTTGTGATGACATTTCGTGATAAGCCATCAAGAAGTTGATAGGTCATCAAAATTGTCGTCAGTCTAAGGCAGAACATAGGAGCTGAGGTAGATAAGTGATGACATTCGTGATAAGTCATCAAAGATCTGATAGGCCATCACAATTCGTCGTTAACCTAAGGCAGCGAATGTCAAAATCAAAGAGGAGCTAACGACATTTGTGATAAGTCGTCAGCCTCCTGCTAAGGTATCACGAATGGTGTCACCTTTTTGAGAAATTGCTGCACTCTATGATTTTGTTTCCACAATTAGGGTAAAGTATTTAAAACATTATTTAGGGTTTTCTAAGGAGTTCCGAACATCTTTTGGGAGACACATATTTTGTTCCTTTTCTCTCTAGTTTTTTGTCTTGCAAAACAATTAACTTTGAAGAGATTTCCATCAATACTTTGGGGATTCCTATTGTGATCTAATCTGAGAATCAGTAGTTATTATTCATCTTGTGGTAAGTTTATTTTTCAAATTATGAATTCATCTAGTTGTTCCAATCATTACATCATGAGTGGCTAAATTCCTCTAACCCGAATTATGGGATCCATGGGTTAAGTTTTGGTAAGATGCTAAGTGTTTATGATTCAAAAGGTAATAGGACTCCTTGATAATTCCAAGATTTTAATCATTATCTATTGGTTGCAAACAATAGATATACCTTCTTTGATTTGATTGAGATAGGAAATCAAATATAGTAGGAAGTGAATTATTGACAGGGATTTGAAAGCACTAAAAAATTCCATTTAATAATTGACGCTGTAACAAGGTTGATTAACCTGAGGTAAAGTCTGGTCAGTGAATATAAATTCCCTAAGTTTGAGAGGATTAGGTAATTAAATGCTTAAGTAGATCGAGAGACATTTAGGCATAACTTCGATAAAGATAATCTGTTGTCTTATTTACTGTGAGAATCTTGAATCACTATTTGCATCTGTCAAGTACCAAAACCCATAGTGAACATAATTCTGGTCATTCATAAACTCTTGATTAGAAACATTCAAACTAAAGTGACCAACAATTATTTTCTAATCTCCAAAACCCCCATTTTATCTTTTCGTATCATTTGTTTGAATTTAACTTGTAGCTTTAGTTTCAAACTAGTTTAATCGCCAATGACATTGTTTCCTGTGGATTCGACCTCGAATCTAAAGTTGGGTAAATATATTGACGACCACTACCTTGCACTTAATTGACGTGTAAGTTGAGTATTATAAAAAATACTTCTCAAGAAAATCCTTTGACTGTTTACATCCATAACATAATTATCAAATTTTATTTATGTTATTTTTTTCATCGATCAAATTTATATATTAGGATGAATTTATAGACATATTTTTTTGGATCTGTATAAGATGTCATAGACGCACTGATATCTAAATTGATAATTCTACTAACTGTAAAGCTACTAAAGGTTG
The DNA here is from genome assembly GCA_030864225.1 of Capsicum baccatum var. pendulum. Lineage (NCBI taxonomy): Eukaryota > Viridiplantae > Streptophyta > Magnoliopsida > Solanales > Solanaceae > Capsicum > Capsicum baccatum. Next base: position 230,953,767 of record CM061556.1, read on the forward strand.
CTAGTTTGTTATAGATGACTGAGTCAGTATTTAATATCTGACAATCAATTTTCATTGAGTTTTTTTGATGCACAAGTTGCAATGGATGATTCCTTGAAAGTGCCTACGCAAAAGATTAGACAGAAGTCAAGAATTTTTAAGTCATCTTATTTAATTAAATTTGGCTCAAGCTCAAAAGGGCAGATAGTTCATACTCTAATTTTCAGCTGAAGCATTCATTTGATGAGTTTAGTGTATGTAGGGTGTTGCTTAGTGAGTTAATAACGTTGTACTCTAAACAAATTTTTGAAGGGTTGTTGAAGTATCATGAAAATAGATAATGAGTCATATATTATTTGTAAAAAAGATCGAATTATATATAATACTATATTTGCTTAAATTTTGTTTGAACAAATTATGACATAGAAAACCAAAGGATGATCACTACAAAGAAAAATCATTAGGACTTGAATTCAAATAATTGAATTTTGTAGTTGCTCATCCACAAATCAAAAATTAATTCTACATGATGTCTATTGAATTTTGTAGTTGCTCATCCACAAATCAAAAATTAATTCTACATGATGTCACAACCAAACACCTGCTGGAATAACAAGATACGTTTTTCTATTGATTTTTTTGTTGTGAATTATTAAGATGATATTACGTTTAAACTTTCATTAAATTAATATATTTTGAGATTTCGCTAACTCAAACTGCATTGAGTTGTGTTTAATTATGTGGTAGGATATGTTCAAATAGACCTTATATTATCAGATTATGTGCTATTCATTCCATATACATACAAATTGTATGTGTATATGAAATTTTAGAACAATTTCGTATGCTTCAGGTTTTGAACAATTATTATGTTACACTCTATATTATCATATTGTGTGTTATTCATCCTGTTTACATACAGATAAAATATTTATGTGAAATTTTTGAACTATTTCTTATGCTTTAGGTCTTGAACTATTACTGTTAAATAATACATGCTACATACAACATTTTATATATAATAGAGAGTGTTGTTATTTTTATTAGAATGTGCAACATATTGATGTTATCTTCTATCACCTTTGCAAAAAGTCGAAATAGCAATCAAATCATAAGTACGGATACACAATTGTCAATTATTTTTTAGCAGACATACCCTAGGTATTATCCAGATGCTACACCTAGGATTATTTCTACGTAAGAAAACCATGCACAATCGTATATTATTGCAAGACATGAAAAATTCATTACAAACATTATCAAAGGATTCAACATTTCTCCTGGCTTGTCTTGGCATATTATGGACAAGGTGTACATACCGACAAATTGTGATAGAGAGTTTCATTGGGTATTGACTGTTGTTGCACTGAAAGAAAGTCTCATACGTGTATATGACTCAATGTCCATTTCAATACATAGGGATTCATTACATGAGATTCACAAGTTGACAATGATATTGCTTGCATACTTGGTGATAGTGGCTTTTTGGAACAAAATTCACATACTAATTGAGAAAATCTTGAAGCATACAAGGATAAATAGAGCCAACGCACACACATTATGAACCAACGCCCTTTCAACGTTGTATATGTGAAACAAATTGCATGACAGGCAAGTGGTAGGCTATAAGTCACACTTTTTTATTTTTATTTACTACATACAGGTTTTATAATTTTTATCATTTCAGAAAAAAATTATTTAACTCGAGTTGTTATGACTATGTAGCAACTATAGCGTGTTTGAAGTCGGATATGATGGAGTATTTAAGTGAAGGCATGTATGTCCCTTCTTCTGATGTACAGAAATGCAACGCTTGAGATATGACTATTATGAAATTATGAAGTTATAAAGTCTAAAAAAGATTATGCTAGTGATAATGATGATCCTCTAAGACCCTGACCAAGTTACTTACCACCTCTCGACGAATCAGAAATTGTTAATTTAGAACAGTTTGAAAGTATGGTAAAAGTTGTAGGGACTTCAAAACAATTTGGTTACAATTGTGTTTTTTAAGAGAATGTTGTCGAAGACATTTTTAAAATGTATGGTGAACTTATTTATTTTGATTTATGAAGAATTAACTTAGTAATTAAGATGTGTGTTTAGTTAACGTAACTTAAAGTGGGTTAATTATCATACACATAGAATGGTTATGTTTATGGAGATGTTGAGCGTATTCAAAAAAGACATAACTACATTGTCAATAAACATAGTGAATATTCTTAAGTGAAACATCATATTAATACCACATATATAACACACAATATTTTATATGTGTTCTTTATGTTTTAAATATATTGACATGTATCTTATACATATTATAGTTATGTATATGAGATCATAGATATGTATATACAATAATATTTTTTGCACATTGTTGTCAATTAAATCATTATACATATCACCACTATGTGTAAGGTTTGCTGCTTAGCTTACATGAATTATTGATATTGTCAGCTCATTTACATAAAACTAGTTATGTTTGAAATATGTATAAGGATTTAATTAGAAATGAACAGTTATCAGCCATTCAATCATCTTTTCTCTTAAAAGAAGCAAATAGGAAAAAGTTTATGTAATTATATTCTTCTCATATTGTCATCATGCGTAGGATTAAAAATTAGCACATATTGTCATCATGTATAGGATTGAAGTTCCACTTTTGTGAATTATTAATATTTTTATCTCATATACATAAAATTAATTATGTTCATTGTATAAGAACCTAAACAGTCGTTACTTGTATGGCTCTATATATATAACTATACATTCTTGTAGCATATCATTACTACAATAACATTTTTATTTTTATTGTTATCTATATGGTATTATACATTATTTGAATAACTGAATTCAAAGTCATAAACATATCACCATTATGTATATGATGTCGTACTTATATATATCATACAAAATACAAAGTCATACATTTTATGTAAAGTATATTTAAAAAGTGTTATCTATATGATACTATACATACGCATAATTTAGTTATATTGAAGTACATACATTACTACGCTGTGATTTTTTAACACATCCTTTCTATAACAATATTGTAGAATATAATGTAATACCCCGTGTCTTTAAAGTTCACTGTGGAACTTACGACTGACTCATCAAGTTGTAAAGACTCCTTATGAGTCGTATGGTAAAGTCGTAAACAATTCTGTGGGAAAGCCAAATGTCTCTGGTCACATAATGACTCAACCCTGCGAGTCGTTACCAGCCTATACGAGTTGTATAGTGGGAGTCATTGAGACAATAATATAAGACCCCTAAGTATCTGTTCAAGTTACGATTGGAGGTTATGAGTCGTGTTGATTGACTATGAGTCGTAGGGTATGACTCGTAGCCAGACCAGTAAGTTCCCTTCCTGTTACTGCCAAGGTTACAAGTCACTGGGAAGACTCGTAATCAGATATCACGAGTCTTAAAGTGACTCGTGACAGCGGACGATCAAGTTTCTATTTGTTTAGTTAAGGGAAGTTTTGGTATTTTCTCCTCTTTAAACTTCCAACCCACAACTTAAAACATAAAAGAGGCGTTATTTTTTCCATTCTTTGTTACTTAATGACATTCTTTATTCTCCCACTCTCAATAACAATAAGGCTAGGGTTTATTTTTCAAAAATCATCTCTCAAGTTCCCAAGTCTTAGTTACCTTCAAGGAAGTCAAGTAAGTCCAGGTATGTGGGGTTTGAACAAGGTTAATCTTCATTTTTACGCCCGATAATTTATTTTTAAAGTTAAATTTATATGATTTCAATTAGAATTCATACCCAATTCTCATATTCTTGAATTTATGATATCATCTTATGATTTTAAGGTTGGTTTGCACAAGACATACCTTTTATTCATGATTTGACTTACGTTATTTCTATTATGATATGATTTCTATTATCTTGACTTGAAGTTTGATGAATTGACGAAAGAGTCTAAGTTAAGTTTTGAGCATGGTATCTTGATATGAAGTTTCTTATACATGATGCATGAACTTAAAGATTCAATGTAATACCTCGTAAGAGCCTAGTTAGATTTAGCTCACAGTTGTATGTAGAAGAGGTCCAAGCCTTGGAAATTTCAGTAAGTGTTGAGGACAGTTATTTTTAAGTTCCCTAATCTTTGTGGATTTTAGTTTGGCGTTCCCAACCTCAACATGTTGATTTTGAGGTTGATTCTCGTTTAGGGAAGTCAAAAGTATGTCTCGAGAGAGTTTTAGGACTTTTAGATGAGGTTTGGAACGTATTTTGATGGATCAAATAGTGAGGCCTTATGATAGCCCCGCAACGCGTTGGCTGCTTGACTCAAGCAGGGGTTACGGTACGTTGGCTGCTTGACTCAAGTAGGGGTCGTGACGCGTTGGCCGCTTGACTTAAAGTAGGGTTTGCAGGGCATTGGGGTGTCCCATCTAGCTTTATTATTCAAGGTCCCAAGGGGGTAGTTGAGTCATTTACCCCAAGCCAAATTGTCCGTAACATGATTGGGACTCCCAAGAAGGGAATTATTTTCCCCTTTTACTCCAAATTGCTCTCAAGAAACCCTCCTCCTTCCCCAAGAACAATTCAAACTTTATTCTCAAGAAATCAAGGGGTTCAAGCTTTCAATCCAATAAACCTTTAAGAATTCAGTTGTTAAGGTATGTGGGATATTCATCCATGGGTCCCTTTCACCCATGGAGCCCAAAAATCCTCTTTCATTTTAAATTATAAGTTTATACATGTTCAAGGTGAAATAAATCCATAAATTTCTTGTCAATTCAATTGCAATTTATGTTTACAAGTTTCTTCAAGTGGAATTAGTCATATCATGTTTTAAATATTGCAATTCCCATCTCATGCCTAATTGATTTCAGGATAAATTCTTAAATTATGAATTTAGCCATGCAATTATGTTGTTTTCCTCTTGTTAAGGCATTCTCTTGTTCAAGTTTATGATTCTCACATGTTTGATAAAATGCCCATGTTTTGGATCTTTGAACCATGACTACATATTACAGTATTTTAAGCTTTGATATTGTATTTTATGATTCGTAATGGAGGCTTGTGAACACCCAATACCTAGTTGATTTACATGATTTCAATATCCTAGAAATGATTTCAGTTAAACCATGAGATTATCATTTAGTTAGTTGTTATGATTAGATTATGATGAGCAATGTTAGTTGTATGTTCAGTTGTATTTAATTTAATTCAATCCAGTGTCAGTTTAGTTGGGAGTAAGATTTAGCACCGAGCAAACCTAGGGATGGGTGCTCACCCGTCAGTTAGGACTGGGTTCTTAGAAGTAGTCCCTAAGTTCTAGAATTAAATAGCCAGTGTAGGCTTATGAGATGTCACCCACCGGTTTAGGACTGACATTTTCTTAGGGGTCACCCGCCAATTTAAGACTGACTCCCTAGTCCTTCGGGACATCACATTATTGGATCCATACTGCCAATGTTAGTGCTTGTGGCAGGGTACTGGCACTCTTTCAACTAGGATTATAGGTTGTTACCCGATTAACTTAGATTGGGGCATGTCAGTTAGATGATACCTCCCACAGTCTCAGTACAGTATGCAGTATATTTTAGTTCAGTCCTCATCTCATATACCAGTACATTCAAAGTACTGATCACATATTTTTCTTTGCGCTATGTTGTCGTATAACATAGGTTCAGACGCATAGTTTCCCAACCACTCTTAGACATCTTAGCAACACTCAATAATAGTAGTGGTGAGTCCTTATCCATCAAGGACATGATTTTCTTATTTCAGTTATTTTAATACTTCTATTTATTCAGTCAGTTAGAGTTAGTTGGGGGATTGTCACATCAACTCCTCAGTCAGTTTAGAGGCTTTTAGATAATCAAACATTCAGTTAGAAAGTTAATCAATTTATCAGTCCTTTCAGTACTATCACTTATTTTAGGTTATCGGTATTTACAGTATTTTATCAGATGTTTCAGACTTGTGATTCAATCATATTTTCAGTATTTAGATTTGGTATTACCACAGCCATTTATCTTCCGCATATGTGTTATGTCTCTATTTTATTCAGTGTTCACAGCAGGTACCAACTCATGGGTTAGCTTGTGATCACTTGTGATCGTAAGCAATGTTTTCACGACTAGGAGGTAGCCTCAGGTCGTGACAAAACTTGGTATCAGATCCTAAGGTTTTAAGGTATCCTAGGGAGTCTGAAATCCACGTTGAGTAGAGTATTGTGCATGGGTATGAAACGCGCCACACTTATGGACAAGAGGCTATGAAACATTTTTAGGAAAGTTCCCTTCATTCAGTGTTCATGTCATGTGAAGCATCATGAGCTCTATTTGAACTCTCTTTTTAGGTCACCCATAGTTCCATTTATAGATAATGCATCCCAGAAGAAACAACGGAAGAAGGAATGTGGATCAGCCCATACCACTGCCCATTTAGGAAGATCCCCTGAATGAGCATGTCTCTCACGCCGAATTTAGAGCTGCTTTCAGTACCTTAGACCATTCTGTAGCTACTTAGAACAACTATCAAGTTGTTTCCCCAGCCAACCTAGTGGCAAATACGGTTGTATCTAGGATTCCGGATTTCACTCGGATGAATCCCCTTTGTTTTCAGGATCCAAGTTTGAAGAGGATCTGTAGGAGTGTAACACCCTGAGAGTACACCTTGGGCATCACACGGTGCTTACAGTCCTAAGGTACCACAAGCTAACCCATGAGCTGGTACCTGCTGTGATCACTGGAATATTAACATAATAAATGCGGAAGAACAACTAATTAGCCATAAGGTTTTATTAACTGAATCAATACTGAAACATGAATCTAAAGAAAATAACTATTTTAATATGATAAAATATTAATAAACAAAATTACTAACTGACATTTTCGAAAGCCTCTAAACTTAACTGAATACGAGTTGACCGGATAGGCCCCAACTAACTCCAACTAACTACTAAACTGAAAGTATGAAACAAAACAATCTGTCCTCAAAATATGAGGACTCACCACTGCTACTGCTGTGAGCCTAAGAATTCTAAGCGCGATTTGGGAACTGGGCGTCTGAACCTATGATATGATACATCATAGCGCAAAAGAAAAAGTATGCGATCAGTACTTTGAATGTACTGATAAGCTAAATAAGGTAGGCAAATATGCATAGTTTCATGAACATGGATAAATAATCACCTGAATATGTATGTATAACATATGGTATTGAATAGAATGCATGAAATCTGGAGTTACTAAGAATATGTGAAATATATAAATATTGAGGATGTATGACAAGTATATAACATGAACTGAATAAAACTATAAACTGAAATACTCAAATAACTGAAATAACTAATATTTGTAAGATTTGGTCAAACAATACTAAGACTGAGTGTCTAAACTGATTATTGGACTGAAACTGTAGTTGAGACTATGGGAGGTATCAACTAACCGACATGCCCCGATCTGAGCTATTCGGGGTCCAACCTGTAACCCAGTTGGAAGGGTGTTAATACCATGCCATGGGTACTAATGCTGGCTATGTGGATCCACTAAACTGATATATTGTATGATTTCAAAGGACTAAGGGTTTCAAGCCTAATCTTACGGGTGACCCCTGCGAGATAGTCAAGCCTAAACTGACGGGTGACTTCTCATATCCTACGTTGGTTACTTAGTTCTGGAGTATAGGGATTGCTACTAACGACTCTTCTAATCTGATGGGGAAGCCGTCATCCCTGCTTTCGCTCGGTGCTAAATCCTACTCCTAACTGAATGATACAGGATGCTAAAATGTTCTGAGTTTAACTGACTGATCTAGTAATGCTCATAATATATTCTGAAGTTATCCTGAAGATACTGAGATGAGACTAAGTAAACAACTATGGTTTTTGGGTATTCAATACCCCCAGGACTCAAAAGCAAAAATAGTTCACATGATACTTAAGCTTAAAGGACATAACATGCAAGCCTCTATCAAATCTTCACTTTTGTAGGCATTAATCAAATACTTGTAGTTTGTAGTTTATTCAAATCCTGGGAATGTTATGGGACTTGTAGTAATAGCATGAATTCAATATGAATAGACCTAAATTATGATTTGATTCAATGAATGGAAATATTAAAATGTGGAGAATTGAATAACAATAATAATTTCATTTATACATGGTGTAAAATCATAGTTCATAGAGATTCATGGGTGAAATCGTAATCTAAAATCAAAATAACTTGAAAGGATCATAATTTTTGCAATTTAAACTGGATACTTGGACTCCATGGGTAGAAGGAACCCATGGATAAACATCTAACATACCTGGGTTAATGAATTTGAGAGGATTGATCGCAAGATTTCTTGAGATTTGATCTTGTATTTGAGAGCTAGGATTTTAATGGAGAGAAATTTGATGAACAATGAGTATATTTTGCTCAATTTCAAGATTAACCCTCTATTTACACGATTTAGGGTTGGATGAAAGACAAGATTGCCCTTGGGATTTAAAATCTTGCAACTTGAACACCAATTAAGGCCTCACTGCGATGCGGTGAGTGGGCCATCGTGATACCCACGCAACGTGGTCGAATCACGGTAACTCTCTGGATCGTGAAAATTGCTGTTTTGGGTTCACCACAATGCGGTGCAACCGCGGTGACACTCTGAAAAATGACAAATGCTGAAATGGCCTTCATCGCAATGTGATGACATGCTCATCATGATACTCACCCCAACGTGGCCTAATCATGGTGAAAAACTATTTTGCCAATTCGAATGCGGTCCAATCCCCGTTCAAAAATCACAAAAATTACCCAAAACAAGCTATTTTCCAGCTTCTAAGTATTAAAAGTATGTACTAAGGGTCGGACTAAGCTAGAAATGTTTGGGGTATTACAATATCTTCGCCTTGGGAACATTCGTCCCAAAATGAGACTAATGAAGCTGAGATGCTAAAAACTGAGGCTATATCTGGCATGCACACTGAAAGTATGACTAAACTGATATATAAATGCAAGAACTATCAAATGAATGGCTATATAAAGCTGATACTTGGAGTGAAAAGAGATGATCTGAGGAAACTAGTTACCTTGAACTGAATCTCCAGCGAAAAGATGAGGGTACTTGGTCCGCATATCTGCTTTTGCTTCCCAAGTTGCTCCCAAGTACCGGGTACCTCTATCTAAGATGATAGATAATAACCAACTCTCTAAGATAGAGTTTGGTATAGTCCTCAGCTGAATAAGAGGTATGGACTGGCAAGAAATGAGCTGATTTAGTCATACTATCTACGATAACCCAAATAGAATCATGCTGATGATGGGTATGAGGCAAACCTGCCACAAAGTCCATGTTCACTTATTCCCGCTTCCAAGTGGGAATATTGAACTCCTGCATGGACCCACTAGGTTTCTGGTGCTCAATCTTAACTTGCTGGCATGTAGAGCACTTAGCTATATACTCTGCAATGTCCCTCTTCATCCCAGACCACCAGTAGATCTCCCGCAAATCAAGGTACATCTTAGTGGCCCCTGGATAAATTGAGTAATGCGCACTATGCACTTCGACGATAATTTAGTGCCTCAAATCATCTACACCAGGCATACATAGTCGACCTTGACAAGGCAGCACACCATCTCTCCCTTAGGAGAAAACCTCCACTTTTTGATCTCTGACTGATTCTTTCAACTTAACTAGACTGGGATCTCTATCCTTCTTTTTCTTTACTTCGGAAACTAGGGATGATTCTGAACTACTCTTCACCCATACACTACCTTCTGCTGAGTCAACTAAGCGGATACCTAGGTGGCCAAGATGATGAATATCCTGAGCTAACTTATTCTTACCATCCTCAACATGAGCAACATTACCCATAGAAAATCTACTGAGAGCATCAACCGCTACATTAGCCTTGCTCGGATGATACAGAACACTCATGTCATAATCTTTTAATAACTCTAACCACCTCCTATGATGCAAATTCAAATCTTTCTAAGAGAACACATACTACAAGCTTTTGTGAGCTGTGAACACATCAACATGCACGCCATAAAAATAGTGCCTCCAAATCTTTAAGGAAAACACTACAGCTGCTAGCTCAAGATTATGGGTAGGGTAATTCTTCTCATGAGGCTTAAGCTATCTAGAGGTATAGGTTATGACCTTACCTCTCAGCATGAGGTAACAACCCAAACCTACTCTAGATACATCACAGTATACAACAAACCCATCTAAACTATCTGACAAAGTAAGAACTGGGGCTAAGGTAAGTCGAGTCTTCAACTCCTGAAAACTCTTCTCGCAGGAATCTAACCACTGAAACTTAACCTTCTTCTGTGTCAATCTGGACATGGGAGATACAATAAATGAAAATATAACGCCCCAAAAATCTGTCCTAAGATGTCACACGGTGCTTAGGACCACAATGATCCCAAGCTAACCCATGAAATGGCATACTGTTAAGAAACTGAATAAACATATATAAAATGACTGAGTTTATAGCGTGGAAACATAATAATGATGGAATATGTGAAAAATAAAATACTGATACAACTTTTAAAGTCTTAAAGAGGGACTAAAAATACATAACTGACTCTAACTAACATCTATGAAGCCTCTACTATACTGACTACAGAGAGCTAGGGTATGACCCCAACTACCACTAATCAATACATAGGATTAAAAAAGTAAAGTACATAAATAATATCTAACTAACGTCCCCAAAGTAGGAGGACTCATCATCTGCTGGCTAGAATTTACAAACTGTCTGAATGTGGTATGTGTGCTACAACTCGTACCTACATTATGAGAAAATGTAACACATAGACATATATGTGGATCAGTGCTTTGAGGATGTACTGATTATATGGGGGTGAATGCATACGTAAAACAATAACTATATATATATTCGTAGATTTTCAAATAATGCATGATAAGTGTAAATGACTCACATAGGCTTGAGTAATCTAAAATCTGAAAGTCATAAGTCTTGAATAGTAAAGCATATAATGTAAATCTTATGAGTCACAACACTTAGTTCTAAAATTGGTATTCTGTTCTTATTCTCAAATCATATAGGCTAAGTGAAAAAGGCTCACCTTTTTATGTCTGAAAACTAAAAGTTATAATTCTGTAACTGAAATCGTAAGTAAAGTAATATCTGAGTAAGTTTGTGAGCTTGTACACTTAAATTTTAAAATCTTAAAAAATGCTTTATCTAAGGGAGGTTCTCTTAACCAACATAAACCATGTGAAAATCCATGGAGTCCAATGTATTGTCCTCCTAAGGAAGAAACCTCACATTGGGAAGAGGTGCCATACTCTTGCCAAGAAGTATAACCTAATCCATGTAATCGATCACAAGCTAAATCTATCATCCGTATAAATGGAAATAATCTAAATCTGTACCTACGTTGGCTCGTAGTTTTGTGGAAGATAGGGCACGCTAATCCCACACTCCCTCTTGGTGCTAAATACTACTCCCTGTTAAATCTGTATGCTCAAACCATTGGAAATCCACTTTTTAATACTAGCATAAGGATTCATATGAAAACCAGTTATGCATTTATCTGAGTAAATCTGAGTTCTATAAACTTTAATAATCTGTAGTGGATTTCAAACCTAAACCAATGATCAAAAGATCAAAGCTTTTTCTGAAAATTGAGAATAATCTATTCATAAGATGCTTAAAGCATCATCTTTCTTGAAATAATAATATTAAATCTTGAGATAATAATCCATGCTTCAATCTCATGTTAAATCATCATAATAATCATGCTTGATAATGTCAATATTGATAAAATAACTCAAAATATGGAAATTTCAACAATATGCATGGAGATATGAACGAAATCATGTAATTCAATTTCTAAACCAATGGAAATATCATAAACTTGTAAATAACAATAATGGGCATAAACGCTAACTTTAGTTTTATGGGAAATCACATAAACTTCAGTAAAATTGGAATTTAAAATAAGTTTTGGCCACAAGGATGAAAGGATTATCCTTGTTGAAAAACCCCACATACCTTAATTGATGATCTTAGATGAAAAACTTGAATCTTGGATTCCTATTGTGATTTTGGAGATGAATTCTTGGAGTTCTTGTATTGGGAATCCTTAATCTTGAGTTTCCTTGGAGAATTAATGGAGGAATTTAGATTTCTTGGAGAGAAAGTTTGAGCCTTAGGGTTTTATTTTGAGAGTGAATAGATGAAAAGTGAATATGATGAGCTTTGAATGGGTCAAATTCTCTGTTATTCACGACCCGAGGCTTGGGAAAGACCAAAGAGGTCTTTTTAAACTTCAAGTCAGAACTGGAAAATGCAATATTTTTCCTGATTTGGTTGGCCACTATGATGCGCCACAATCACGACGGTTCACTAGAAAAGGACGAATGGGAACTGGGCATTCTCCGTAACTCGGAGCTATCGCGGTGCCCTATAGTTTTGCCATTTTGGCTACTGGTGTGACATGCCACCATCGCGTTGGCCTACTGGTTTTTGACAAATGGGAATTCAGGATCCTCTGCAATGTGGGGCTATCATGGAGGGCCACTGAAATTTGACGATTATCATTTTGCCCTCTTCCGCGATGCGCCAAGTGCCCAAGAGGCACACTGTCAACATAAAAATGTCATAACTCCTTCACCGAGTGTCGAAATTGGGAGAATTTGGTATCGATGAAAAGCTTATTCAGTTTCCCACAAAATGAAAAGTTGAAATCTAGAAAATTCAACATGGAATAAATATTATTCATTTTGAAAGCTATCCCTTAATATTTTAGGAATGAATTTAAGCTAGGAAAAATATAGGGTATTACAGAAAACGCTTCAACAAAATGATAGTAATAGCCAGCCAACCCAAGAAACTCCTGATGTTTGATAGAGAGATGGGTCTAGGCCAGTTTCTCACCACTTCAGTCTTTTGAGGATCAACTCTAATGCCATCACCAGAAATAATATGGCCAACTACTGATATTAGCGAAAATTCACACTTACTAAATTTAGTGTACATCTGATGAGGCCAAAGAGTCTGCAACGCTATTCAGAGATAGTCTGCGTAATTATTTTCGCTACAAAAGTAGACAAGAATATGATCGATAACGACTATAACAAACATGTCCAAGTACTTCTTGAACACATGATTCATTAAGTCCATGAAAGCTGTTGGGGAATTAGTAAGAGCAAAGGACATTACTAGAAACTCGAAGTGACCATACTGGGTTCGAAAAGCTATTTTTGGAATGTCTCATTCCTTGACTCTAAGTTGATGATAACCTGATCTAAGGTCTATCTTTGAAAAGTAGTTGGCACCCTGAAGTTGGTCAAACAAGTTATCAATTCTAAAGAGTGGATATTTATTCTTGATTGTGACTTTGTTCAACTGATGGTAGTCTTTACACATTCTGAGAGAACCGTATTTCTTATGCACGAATAGAACTGGTGTGCCCCATGGGGAGATATTTGGCCTGATAAATCCCTTATCTTAGAGATTTTTTAACTATTTCTTTAACTCCTTGAGTTCTGCTGGAGCCATCCTGTATAATGGAATAGATATGGGCTGAGTATCTGGAAGAAGATCTATTCTGAAGTCAATTTCCCTTTTGGGAGAAACTCTGGGAAGATCTTCAGGGAACACATTTGGGAATTACCTGACAACTGAAACTGACTCAAGGGTTGGCGTCTTTGAATTATAGTCTTTGACTCGAACAAAATGGTAAATACATCCCTTGGATATCATCATTCTCGCTCTAAGGTACAAAACAATCTGACCCCTAAGAGCTGTAATACTACCCCTCCATTCAAGGACTTGTTTATTTGGGAACTGAAAATAAACTATTCTGTTTCTACAATCAACCGAGGCATAGAATGAGTGGAGCTAATCCATGCTGAGAATGGTGTCAAAATCTGTCATCTCTAACTCCACCAGGTCAACTAAAGTAACTTTATGAGATATTATGATCGGACAGTTCCTGTATACCTGCCGGGATACAATTGAAACACCTAATAGGGGTAGACACTGAAAAGGGCTCTACTAGAGTTTTAGGAATACAAAGTTGATGTCTCTATATGGAGTTACAACAGAAAGAGAAGCTCCAGGGTTTAGTAAAGAATAAACATGTAAATGAAAGACCTGCAGTGTACCAGTAACTACGTCAGGAGAATTTTCCTAATCTTGTTGGTACTAAAGAGCATACAATCTGTTTGGACGCTGACCACTGGTAGTACTAGAAGCGGCACCCTGCTGAGTCGGGTGGTCGGCTGGAACTGAACACTGATGGGACTAGCCCTGTTGGCGTAAATCCTTACCTTTCTAAGAAATCACCCGATACTCCCAAACCCGATGGCCTGGCTTACCATACCCAAAGTACACATCACTGATAACTCTATACTTACCCTGATGGTTTCTACCATATTTCTAACATAGAGAATTCATATGGGTACTATTAACACTACCCTTGGACTTAGAGCCTGCTGCCCTCTCCCGTGGATCATTTCTGAATTTGGGTACGGGGGCACTGGGTGAAGAGGGTGCTGGGGCTAAAGATCTCTGATGAAACTGAGGACAGTTACAACCTTCTGACCTTGGCTGGCTGAAATTAAAACTACCCATCCTAGTCTTCTTACTCTCTCTCTCTCCTTAGTCTTCTGCTTCTCTATCTATTGAGCAGGGACCATCAGCTTAGAAAAGTCTATTTCCCTAATCGGCATTGTGTTCCTACACTCCTTGACCACACTATCAGACAGTCCAGACATAAACTTGCTCATCTTAGACCTGTTATCAGCCACTACATGAGGAGCATATGTAGATAACTGAGTAAACTTGAGGGAATACTCTTTCACGCTCATGCTGCCCTACCTCAAGTTAATAAGTTCTAATACCTTGGCCTGTCTTAACTCTAATGGGAAGAACCTATCTAAGAATGATGTAGTAAACTCTTCCAATTCTATAGGCCCTGCATCTGCGCCCCTATCTACTTTCTACTGCTTAAACCATGAATGAGCTATATCTTACAACTGATATGAAGCCAACTTAGCACTCTCACTATATGTCACCCCCATAATATCTGTCACCTTCTGAACCATATCTAAGAATTCCTCGAGATCCACTTTAGACTTGGATCCCATAAAGGAAGAAGGATTCATTCGCGTAAAGTCCCGAATCCTAGTTGTAGCAGTATTGCCCACTAGGTTGGCCTGAATAGAAGATAACCGTTTATTCTGAACTGCTACAAAATTTGCTAGAGTGGTCAACGCAGCTCTAAATTATGCATGAGAGATATGCTCATCCAGAGGATCTGCCTAAACGGGCAAAGGTATTGGCTGGTTTCTCGCTCTTCTTTCATTGTTCTTTTTGGGAGGCATGTTCTATAAATGGAAGAAATATTATATTAGGAAGAGAGTTTAACATGAGCTCATACTTGGTCGCACGACATGAATACTGAAAGAAGGGAAACGTTTTCTAAATGCCTTGTAGCCTCTTACCCATAAGTGTGGCACGCTACACACCCATTCACAAGCCTCTACTTGACACAACTTTCAGACTTTCTAGGAGACTTTAAAATCTTAGGCTCTGATACCAATTTTGTAACACCCCGAGAGTACACTCTAGGCATAACACGGTGCTTACAGTCCCAAGGGACCACAATCTAACCCATGAGCTGGTACTTGCTGTGAGCACTGAAATATTAACATAATAAATGCGAAAGAACAACTGATTAGCCATATGATTTTATCAACTGAATCAGTACTAAAACATGAATCTGAAGAAAATAACTATTTGAATATAATAAAATACTGATAAATTGAATTACTAACTGACATGTTTGAAAGCCTCTAAACTTAACGGAATACGAGTTGATGGGACAGACACCAACTAACTACTAAACTGAAAGTATGAAACAAAATAATCTATCCTCAAAATATGAGGACTCACCACTACTACTGCTATGAGCCTGAGGATTCTAAGCGCGATTCGGGAACTGGGCATCCAAACCTATGATATGATGCATTATAGCGCAAAAGAAAAAATATGCGATCTGTAATTTGAATGTACTGGTATCCTAAATGAGGTAGGATAATATGCATAGTTTCATGAACATGGATAAATAATCATCTGAATATGTATGTATAACATAAGGTACTGAATAAAATGCAAGAAATCTTGAGTTACTAAGAATAAGTGAAATCTGTAAATACTGGGGATGTATGACCTAGCATGTAACATGAACTGAATAAAATTTGTAAACTGATATACTCAAATAACTGATATCTATAATCTTTGGTCAAACAACACTGAGACTAAGTGTCTGAACTAATTATTGGACTAAAACTGTAGCTGAGACTATGAGAGGTATAATCTAATCGATATGCCCCGATCTGAGTTATTCGGGGTCCAACTTGTAAAACCAGTTAGAAGGGTGTTAGTACCATGCTATGGGTGATAATGTTGGCTATGTTGATCTACTAAACTGGTATACTGTATGGTTCCGATGGACTAAAAGTGTCAAGCCTAATCTGATAGGTGACCCTTGTAAGATAGTCAAGCCTAAACTGATGGGTGACTTTTCATATCCTACGCTGGCTATGTAGTTCTGGAGTATAGGTATTTCTACTAATGACTCTGCCTATCTAAAGGGGAAGCTTTCATCCCTGCACTCACTCGGTGCTAAATCCTACTCCCAACTTAATGACAATGGATGCTAAACTATTCTGAATTTAACTAACTGATCTAGTAATGCTCATTTGGAAATATGGTCCAATCCCCATTTGGAAATCCTGAAACTTACTCGAAATTATCTATTTTCCAGCTTCTAAGTGTTATAAGTATGTACTAAGGGTCAGAATAAGCTAGAAATATTCAAGATATTACAAAGAGTTTCATGATATGGTTCAGAAGGTGACCGATATTATATGTTTAATTTCGAGTGAGAGCACAGAGTTAGTTGTATATTAGTTGCAGGATGTAGCTCACACCTAGTTTAAGTAGTGGGAGGAGGACCGAGGTATGGAGGCAGGGCCTGTAGAGTGGAAGAAGTTGCCATGACTTTCTTAAATAGGTTATTTTCCTTAGAGATAAGGGCAGATAAGGTATAGGAGTTCATCAATTTGAACTAAGGTAGTATGGGTGTGAAGGAGTACTCACTTAAGTTCACTCAGTTAGCGAGGTATGCTCCTACTATGGTGTAATACCCCAAACTTTTCTTAAGCTTAATTTTTTCCTTGAGAGGGTTTAGGAATGACTTCCCAAGTGAGTATTGTTTAAACCATATAGAATTTCCCAAATTTCAACTTTTTTTCATGTGGGAAATTTAATTAACTTTCAAACGATATAAGATCCATCCAAATCCAATAACTGGGCAAGAAGTTATGGCTAATTTAAGTCCTAGTCATAAAAAAACATCATTTTAGTGCTTGGTGCATCGCGGAGAGGGTCTATTTGATAATTGTCAATTTTCAGTGGAACTCTGCAACAACGGCCCATCGCACTGAATTTCTAGGTCCCAACCAGTGGGATAAAGTGATAGCACCGCGTCGCGGTGACCCCCAAAATTCCGTTTGTCAAATTCCAGTGAGCCACCGCGATAGTGGCGCGTCGCGGTGGCCCATAAAATTGGATTTTTCTGTTTAATTTTTCCATCTTCATACAGAAGTTAAAAAGGGTACTTTGGACTTTTTCCAAGCCCCTTAAATCGTCCAAACACCTAATCCAAGGTCATTCCAAGCATCATATATGACTTTTCTAAAAAATTCTCTCAAATTAAAAACCCTAAGAATCCAAACCCAATTACAAGAATCTCCTAAGTTCACCATTAATTCTTCAAATTGATTCAATAATTGGATTCCTCAAACCACGAGCATCAAGAATATCCATTCAAGTGTACGAATAGAGTCCCAAGGGCTAGAGTTCATCCAAAGTTCCTAATTTAAGGTATGTGGGTTTTGAACAAGAACACTTCTTTCTTTCTTGTGCCCAAGGATTTTATTTTTATAAATGAATTTCATGTTTTTGCAAGTGGGTCTGTACCCAAATTATATTATCTTTAAATAAGCTTTTTATAAAGTAGCAGGCTCAAAGGGTTAGCTTGGGGCTACTTGTAGACTTAAGCACCTGTGATGCTCCGAGATAGGATTTCATGGCGTTACGAACTTGGTATCAAAGTCTAAGGTTGGAGGAGTCCTTGGGAATCTGACAAGCCACGTTAAGTAGAGTCTTGATCATCGGTGTGTAGCGCATCACATCTATGAGCAAGAGGCTACAAGACATTTTAGGAAAAAGTTATTTCTTTCTTTCAGATTCTATCGTGCCTGTAGTTGTCTCTCCCAGCTATTGATTCCTGCTCTGTTATTTTAGAAAATGCCTCCCCGAAGAGCAAATGCCAGCATAAATAATAACGAGCAACCCCAGCCTATTGATTCCTTGAATGAGACTATCTTATACTGAGTTTTGGGCGGCCTTTCAGGCATTAGCCCAAGCAGTTACCACGAATGTTTAGGCGAATAAATAGGCCACAGTTTTTCCTCAGCAAGGGGGTGGTTTAGCCGTTGTTAGGATCCATGATTTCAAGAGGATAAACCCTTTAGAGTTCTATGGGTCGAAGGCAGGTGAGAACCTACAGTTGTATCTCAAGGAGGTAAGGAAGATCACCCAAGTTATGCATGTCTCATAGGAATAAAATGTTAAACTGGCGTCGTACAAGTTGAAGAACATTGCTTATGATTGGGTTGTTGTATGGAAAAAATAATAAAGGGAAAATGATGCTCCCGTTACTTGGCAGGTGTTCCAAGATGCATTCTTGGACAAGTTCTTCTTACTAGAGATGAGGAAAGCAAAGATAGAGAAATTCATGAACTTAAGGCAGGGCTTCATGACTGTTAAGGAGTACTACTTAAAGTTCAACCAGTTAGCCAAATATGCTCCTAATTTGATTTCTGACATTCGAGCTAGTATGAGTAGGTTTGTGAATGGAGTATCTGGACTGGTGTTGAAAGAGTGTAGGACTGCTATGCTCAACAAGGACATAGATCTTGCTAGGCTGATAATTCATGCCCAACAAATAGAGGCAGACAAAATAAGGGAAAGAGATAGAGTGAGGGGAAACAACAGGGCTAGATTTGACCAGCATGAATATGGTCAGCCAAGGTCCCATGGAGGGAACCATCCACAGTTTTAAAGTCGTTCGTCCATACCAACACCTTTTCCAGCTAGTGCTCCCGTGCCCAGAAACAGGCAGGAGCAAGGGAACAGACCTTCTATGTCCAAGTCCCAGAAGAGAGTAAGTAACAGGCCTAATTATCCTCCCTGTGCTAAGTGTGGTAGGACCAATCCCGGTGAGTGTTTGGCCGAACAGAGGAGTTGTTTTGGTTGTGGCAAGTTAGGCCACAGACTTAGAGAGTATCCGCATGCCAGGCAAGAGAACAGAGATGTGCGACCTCAGACTTAGGCTAATAGTGCCCCAGTTTTTTTAGCCTGTCCAACTCCTTCTCAGGGCATTTTTTCTAGTACTGCTAGCGGTCAGCGCCAGAACAGGTTCTATGCCTTACCATTCCGTCAGGAGCAGGAGGATTGTCCCGACGTTGTTATCGGTATGCTCTACGTCTTTCACTTTGATGTTCATGTGTTGTTAGACCTCAAGTCAAGTTTCTCTTATATGACCCCACTTTTAGCTGTGAGTTTTTAAATAAGTCCCAAAAAGATTTTTGAGCCTTTCTTAGTTTCTACACTAGTGAGGGAGTCAGTTGTTGCTAAATAAGTGTATAAAAGTGTCCCATTACTGTTCTTCATAGAGTCATACTTGCTGCTTTGATAGAGTTGGATATGGTAGATTTTGACCTTATTCTAAGTATAGATTTGCTTTATTCCTGCTACGCGTCTATAGACTGTCATAGCTATGTGGTTAAGTTTTGGTTGTTGGATGAGCCAGTCTTCGAGTGGCTCAAGAGTTCAGTATCTCCCAAGAGTCATTTTATATCCTATCTCAAAGCCAGAAAGCTAATATCCAAAGGTTACATTTATCATCTAGTTTGAGTTAAGGACACTAGGTTCGAGGCTCCAACCATTTAGTCAACCAACATTGTTAATGAGTTCCCTGATGTTTTATCAAAAGATCTCCCAGGGGTACCTCCCGATAGAGAGATAGAATTTGGAATTGACCTTTTTCCCGATACTCAGCCTATTTCTATTCCTCCCTACCGTATGGCACCGACAGAACTTAAGGAGTTGAAAGAGCAACTCAAAGATCTTTTAGACAAAGGTTTTATAAGGCGCAGTGCATCACCTTGGGGCGCACCTATTCTATTCATGTAAAAGAAAGATGGTTCTTTATGTATGTGCATTGACTATCGTCAGCTTAATAAGGTCACAGTCAAGAATAAGTATCCTCTTCTAAGAATTGACGACCTATTTGATCAGTTGCAAGGTATGAGTTATTTCTCGAAGATACACCTTACATCCGGCTATCATCAACTTAAAGTAAGGGAGTGTAATATTTGAAAGACAGCCTTCCGAACCCGTTATAGTCACTTTGTGTTTCTAGTTATGTCTTACGGGCTAACCAATGCTCTGGTGGCTTTCATGGACCTCATGAATCGAGTGTTCAAGTAGTATCTTGATATGTTTGTCATAGTGTTCATAGATGATATCCTTGTTTACTCCTGTACAGAGAATGACCATGCGAATCACCTTAGAATTGTTTTGCAAACTCTTAGAGACATCAGTTGTTCGCCAAATTCAGCAAGTGTGAGTTTTGGCTAAGATCAGTAGCCTTTCTTGGTCATATCATTTTAGCCAAAGGCATTAGAGTTGATCCCTAAAAGATAGAAGCTATAAGAAACTGGCCCAGACCTATCTCTCCATCAGGCATTAGGAGTTTCTCGGGTCTAGCTGGCTACTACTGCCGTTTTGTTGAAGATTTTTCTTCTATTGCATCCCCCATGACCCGGTTTACCCAAAATAAAGTTAAGTTCTTTGGTCAGATTTCTATGAGAAGAGTTTTTAAGAGTTGAAGACTCGACTTACCTCATCCCCTATGTTGACTTTGCCTGATGGTACAGATGGTTTTGTGGTGTATTGTGATACCTTTAGAGTTGGTTTGGGTTGTGTGTTGATGCAGAGAAGTAAGGTTATATCCTATGCCTCTAGACAGTTTAAACTACATGAAAAGAACTACCCAACCCATGATATTGAATTAGCCGCTATGGTTTTTGCTTTGAAAATCTAGAGACACTATTTGTATGGTGTTCATGTTGATGTGTTTATGGACCACAAAAGCTTGCAGTATGTGTTTTGTCAGAGGGAGTTGAATCTTCACCAGAGGAGATGGTTAGAGTTGCTAAAAAATTATGATATGAGCACATTGTACCATCTGGGCAAGGCCAATGTAGTGGCAAACACTCTTAAGAGGTTATCTATGGGCAGTGTGACTCATGTAGAGAAGGGTAAGAAAGAGTTAGCTTGAGATGTGAATTGTTTGGCTAGATTGGGTGTTAGGTTGCTTGATTCTATTGAGGGGAGTATTTTGGTGCAGACTGGTTCCTAATCCTCTTTAGTTTTGGATGTAAAGTAGAAGCAAGACTTAGATGCTAGTTTGGTCAGACTGAAGGAGTCAGTTAAGGACCAAAAAGTAGAGGTTTTCTCCTAAGAGGGAGATAGGGTGTTGAGAATACAGGGTAGATTGTGTGTTCCTTGTGTTGATGATTTGAGGTACAGAATTATGACTGAAGTGCATGGCGCGCGGTATTCTATTCATCCCGGTGCTACCAAGATGTACCATGACTTGCGGGAAATCTATTGGTGGAATGGTATGAAGAAGAATATAGCTGAGTTCGTAGCTAAGTGTGCAACTTGCCAACAGGTTAAGGTAGAGCACCAGAGACCTGGTGGTGTGATGCAAGAATTTGGTATACCCACTTGAAAGTGGGAAGAAGTGAATATGGATTTCGTGACTGGTTTACCTCTTTCGCGTCGTCACCATGATTCTATTTGGGTTGTTGTAGACAGGATGACTAATTCAACACATTTCTTGCTCGTGCATACATCCTATACAGCTGAGGATTATGCTAGATTGTAAATTCGGGAGTTGGTCAGGTTCCATGGATTTACCTTATCTATCATCTCAGATAGGGGTACTCAGTTTACTTCTCAATTTTGGAGAGAATTCTAGAAGGGTCTTAGTACCCAAGTTCATTTGAGTTTCGCTTTTCATCCATAGAAAGATGGTCAAGCTGAGAGGACCATCCAAACTTTGGAAGATATGTTGAGAGCATGTGCTCTTAACTTCAGAGGTAGTTTGGATGAGCATTTACCATTGATTGAGTTTGTGTATAACAATAGTTACCATGCTAGCATCAAGATGGCACCATTTGAAGCTTTGTATGGTAGAAGATGTAGATCACCCATAGGTTGGTTTGAAGTGGGTGAGGCTACTTTCATTGAATCTGATGTAGGATTTGAGGCTATGAAGAAGGTGAAGTTGATTAGAGAAAGGATGAAGACAACCCAGAGTCATCTGAAGTCAAATGCAGATGTGAGAAGAAGAGACCTTGAGTTTGAAGTTAATGACTTGGTGTATTTGAAAATATCATTTATGAAAGGGGTGAAAAGGTTTGGCAAGAAGGGGAAGCTTAGTCCCCGGTATGTTGGCCCCTATAGAATCTTAAGCCAGGAGGGAAGAGTAGCCTATGAGCTTGAGTTGCCTGCAGAGTTATCAACTGTGCATCCTATCTATCATGTTTCCATACCTATGAAGCACATTGGTGATTCTATTGTTGTGGATCCTTCAGAGAGACAAGATATCTCGACTAGCCTTTCATTCGAAGAGATTCCATTTGAGATTCTAGACCACCAGATCCGTAGACTGAGGGACAAAGAGGTTTCCTTGGCCAAAGTGTTGTGGCGAAACCATTCAGTTGAGGGTGCTGCTCAGGAAGCTGAGTCAGATATGAGATCCAAGTACCCGCACCTATTCTCCGCAAGTTCAGATCAAGTCGAAGGTACCTTTCCTTCTTAATTCAGTCCCTTTCCAATCAAAGATTTAGTTATATAGCTATTGTTAATATAAGTTCATGCATTCTCCGAAGTATTCAAGAGTTTATAAAGATATAGATTTAGTTTATCTATTTGCTTCAGCTGTGTATCCTCAGTTTTCTCTATATTTTTAGCTTAACTAGTGACAATCGAGGACGAATATTCCCAAGGGGGAGATATTGTAATACCCTAAACTTTTCTAAATCTTAATTTTTGCCTCAAGAAGGTTAAGGAATGACTTCCTAAGAGAGTATCATTTAAACCATACAGAATTTCCCTAATTTTGACTTTTTATCATGTGGGAAATTTAATTAGCTTTCCAACGATATAAGATCCTCCCAAATCCGATAACCGGGCAACAAGTTATGGCTAATTTAAGTCCCAGTCATAAAACGTCATTTTAGTTCTTGGTGCATTGCGGAGAGGGTCTATTTGACAATTGCCAATTTCCAGTGGAACTCTACGATAGCGGAGTATCGCGTTGAAATTTCAGCTCATAACTAGTTGGACAATGCAATAGCACCGCGTCGCGGTAACCCCCAGAATCCCATTTATCAAATTCTGGTAAGCCACTGCGATAGTGGCGCGTTGCGGTGGCCCATAAAATTAGGTTTTCCAGTTTAATTTTTCTAGCTTTGTACAGAAGTTAAAAGGGTACTTTGCACTTTTTCCAAGCCCCTTAAATCGTCCAAACACCTAATCCAAGGTCATTCCAATCATTATATACGACTTTACTCAAACATTCTCTCAAATTAAAAACCCTAAGCATCCAAACCCAATTCCAAGAATCTCCTAAGTTCAGCATTAATTCTTCAAATTGATTCAAGAATTAAATTCCTCAAACTAAGAGCATCAAGAATATTCATTCAAGTGTACGAATAGAGTCCCAAGGGCTAGAGTTCATCCAAAGTTCCTAATTCAAGGTATGTGGGGTTTGAACAAGAACACTTCTTTCATTCTTGTTCCTAAAGATTCGATTTTTATAAAAGAATTTCATGTTTTTGCAAGTGGTTATGTACCCAAATTATATTATTTTGGAGAATATGAATTGATAAGTTGTTTAAGCTTTGAATTGCATGATTATTTCGCTTATTTATGGTTTGAATTGATAATTCATGCTATAAATTGCACATTCCTATATTGATGTGATATTTTCAAGGGTTTCCAATATTGGTGTCATGAATTAAGCTTTATTGTGAAATTGTGATCCTTTAAGAATATACATGCCTTAAGTCCAAGAATGAATTGTTGATACTTTCTAAAGTGTTTCAAGAAGTGTATTGATATTTCCATGCTATTAAAGTTTTAAAGCCTATTGGTGATAGTCTACCAAAGTTTCAAGAAAAGAGTTTATTTTAATCCTAAGCTAAGAAATAAAATCCACACCATTTGATTTAAGCTAAAGGGAAGCATAGTTGGATTCCATTGCATATTTCTGAGTTGTTTAAGGTAGATATTTTGTAAAAGTTCTGAGCTTAAGTAAGGGAGTAGTATTTAGCACCGACTTGGGCTTGATTTCAAGGTCTCATGCCCCAGAACTATGAGACACCATAGGATTTGATTTATCCCAAGTGGGTTAAGCTAGTGATAACTAAAAGTAAAAGGTTCTACTCCGATGGCAAGGATAGAACATCTCTCCCTAACGTGAGAAAGACGTTGGACTCCATGTAGCTCATATGGTTTATGTCGGTTAGAAGAAAATCCCAAGTTTCCTAGAGTCTTAAGTCTTAAAGTTATTAAGGTTTTAAGTCCTTGAGTATCAAAGAAGTTTCTTGTTTTCAAAAGACTAAAGTGCATGTTCTAAAAGTTGTTGCTTTAAGAGTTCAACTAGTTTACAAGCTTGAGATTAAAGAAAGAATACAGATTTAGAATAAAGTGTAATGGCTCACATTCAATTATACTACATGTTTCATTATTCATGATTTATGAGAGTTTTATTCAAGCTATGTGAGTCATCTACAAAACCATGTATGTTTTCCATAAAGATTTATTGTATTGATATTTAGTTCCATACACCCCCATATACTCAGTACATTCCTAAGTGTTGATCCACATATACGTCTGTATGCTATATTGTCTCATAATGTAGGTTCAAGTGCTCAGTCCCAGCAGCGTCACTGATCCTGAGTATCTTTATCTACACCTCCACTTTGGTGAGTTCTCATGGTTCGAGGACCTATCTCCAAGAACTTTAGTATTTTTTAGTAGTTGTTCTACTGCTTTCAGTTCAGTTCGAGTTAGTTGGGGATCTGTCCCAATGGCTCTTTAGTTTGTTGAGTAGTAAAGGCTTTCTTAGACTAGATGGTCAGTATATTTAGATTTGCAGTATTTTGTTACTTTTATAGTAATCATTTGGATTTCAGTTAAACATGATATGGCATGATTCCTTATTTTGCTCTCATTATCTTTAAATAAGCTTTTTACAAAGTAGCAGGCTCAAAGTGTTTGCTTGGGGCTACTTGTAGCCTTAAGCACCATGTGACGCTCCATGAATAGGATTTTGGGGCGTTACATATGGTGGCAGACAATAGGTCTATAATGAGTAAGTTTGTATCTGGTGTAGCTGATAGTATGGTCAAAGAGTATAGAACCGCCATGTTAATTAAGGAGATGGACTTATCTAGGATTAGGGTTCAAGATCAACAGATTGAGGAGGAGAAGTGTGAGAAGAAGGAGAGAGAGAATAAAAGAGCCAGACCAAGAATTTTTAACTTTTCTCAGCGAAAGTCAGAAGGTGGTAACCGTTCCTAATTTCATCAGAAATTTTTTGCCCTAGCTCCGTCTTCAACTAGTGCGCAAATGCCTAAGTTCAGGCAAGACACAATCAGGATAGGGCGCTAGGCTCTAAGTCCTAAGGTAGTGTGAACAGTGGCCGTACTAATCTACTCTGTGGGAAATGTTGTAAGAATCATCAGGGTGTGTGTAAGGTGGATAGTGATGTGTGTTTTGGATATGGCAAGTTGAGTCATAGGATCCGAGAGTGTCCAGTGGTTGCTCAGAGGGGAAAGTATTCACGCTAACAAGGCTAGACTAATCTTTCATCAGCTCCATCAGTTCGCCCTCCTCAGTAGGGTGCCACTTCCAGCATAACCAGTGGGCAACGTCAAAATAGGCTGTATGTATTCCAAGCTTGGCATAATCAAGAAAGTTCTCCTAATGTGGTTACGGGTACGTTACCGGTCTTTTATCTTTATGTATATGCTTTATTAGATCCCAAATTTTCACTTTATTTTGTGACTCCGTACATAGCAGTAGACTTTGGTGTCAGTCCTGAAGCATTAGCAGAACCCTTCTCAGTGTCTATTCCAGTAGGTAGCTGCTCTATTGTAGATAGGTGGGTATACTTGAACTGCCCGATTATAGTATCTCTGAAATTTACCTCAGTTGATTTTATGGAATTAGATATGGCTAATTTTGATGTCATTCTCGACATAGATTGGCTCCACTCATGTTATGCCTAAGTTGATTGAAAAAATAGAGTTGTTCAGTTTCAGTTTCTGAATGAACCAGTCATTGAATTGAGGGGTAGTACCTCAGTGTTTAGGGGTTAATTTGTTTCTTATCTTAAGGCAATAAAGATGATAACTAAAGGGTGTGTTTACCATCTTGTTCGAGTCAAAGACTCTAGTTCTGAAACACCGAGTCTCTAGTCAGTTTTAGTAGTGTGGGAATTTACAGAAGTGTTCCTTAAAGATCTTCTCAGAGTTCCTCTCGAAAGAGAAATTGACATCGAAATAGATCTCTTTCCAGATACCCAGCCTATATTCCACCCTATAGAATAGCTCTATATGAGCTTAAGGATTTGAAAGAATAGTTGAAATATCTCTTAGATAAGGGATTCATTAGGCTGAGTGTTTCCCCATGGGGCGCTCCAGTCTTGTTCATGCATAAAAAGGATGGTTCTCTCAGAATATGCATCGATTACCGTCGATTGAACAAGGTCACAATCAAGAATAAGTATCCACTCCCTAGAATTGATGACTTGTTCGACCAACTTCAGGGTGCTAGTTATTTCTCTAAGATAGACCTCAGATCTGACTATCATCAGCTAGAGTCAGAGAATGTGACATTTCGAAAACAACTTTCAAAACTCGGTATGGTCACTTTGAATTTCTAGTTATGTCTTTTGAGCTAACAAATGCCCTTCCAGCTTTCATGGACTTGATAAACAAGGTGTTCAAATAGTACTTGGATATTCTTGTCATAGTCTTCATTGATGATATCCTTATCTATTTCCTTAGTGAAAATGATCATACAGACCATCTGAGAGTTGTGTTGCAGATCCTTAGAGCTCATTAGTTGTTCTCAAAATTTAGTAAGTGTGAATTTTGGCTAATATCAGTAGATTCCCTTGGCCATATTATTTATGGTGATGGCATTAGAGTTGACCCTCAAAAGACTTAAGCAGTGAAAAAATGGCCCAGACCCATCTCTCCATCAGATATCAAGAGTTTCTTGGGTTTGGCTGGCTATTATAGGTGGTTTTTTGAAGGGTTTTCTTCAATTGCATCCCCCAGGTCTAGACTGACTCAAAAGAAAGTCAAGTTTCAGTGGTCAGATTCTTGTGAGAAGAGTTTTCAAGAGTTGAAGACTTAACTCACTTCAGCCCTCGTATTGACTTTTCCATATGGTTCAAATGGATTTGTGGTTTACTGTGATGCTTCCAAAGTTGGCCTTAGTTATGTATTGATGCAGAGATGTAAGGTCATAGCCTATGCCTTTAGACAGCTTAAACCCTATGAAAAAAAATATCCTACCCATGATCTTGAGTTGGCAGCTGTTGTTTTTGCTTTGAAAAGTTGGAGGCATTATATTTATGGGGTTCATGTAGACAGTTCACTGATCATATGAGTTTGCAATATGTGTTAATGCAGAAAGATCTAAATCTTCATTTGAGAAGGTTTCTTGAGTTGTTAAAGGATTATGATATGAGTGTGTTGTATCATCTGGGCAAGGCCAATGTAGTGGCAGATGCCCTTAACAGATTATCTATAGGTAGTGTTGCTCATGTTGAAGAGAATAAGAAGAATTTAGTCAGTGAGGTTGATACGAGTACTATTATGACCTTGGAAACACTTAAAAGGGTGCACAAGCCCAAGTGTGAAGAAGGCCCAAACTCTCCCCTAAAGTGCACTTAATGGACGGTTTGGATCCCATTAATGAAAGGGCCCTTTAGTCTTTTGTCTCTTATTTTGCAATGCAATATAAATGAAACATTATAGGGTTTCTGGTTCTTTAGTTATTTTTAAGATATTGAAAGAACACTTCTCTTAGAAAGAGGGATTCCAAAACCGAAACTAGGGCATTGCACAAGTGTAGAACCATTTGTGTGTTTCATTTTTCTTGATACGCTGGTGCTTGAGTGGTGAAATCCTCTCTTGTGTCATTGTAAGAGATAGGTTATTGTAGTGTGTAGTATTAAGGTTCCAAGAGTGGAATAGGCTCTTGGGTTCTTAAGATTATACCTCTATTTGTCTATCTTTCTATCTTTATCTTGTTGTAACTTTGTAGTTTGTATTGTAGTAGTGAATCCGTGTGGATTTTTGTTGTTAATATAGTTTTGTGGCTCACTGTTTTGGTGTTAAACACCTTGTAAACTCTTCCTTCTTGTTCTTGTTCTTGAATCTGAGAGTGGTCACCAAAGGGGTCCTCGGTTCTTCAAACTTATGGACTGTTTTGGTGTATGTTTTGTGCCTTTCCTTGTCATTATTGTATTATTTGGTATCAAAGAAAGGTTTGATAGAGTTCCAACAAAATCAATCTTGGGATTGTTATCTTCAAAATAAAAAAATGAAAAAGAAGAAAAAAAAAAGAAAAACGTTACTTTTCACATTTTTAGGGTTTTTCAAAAAACTTGATTTTGTATGTTTCTAGTGTTAGACACTTGTTCCCTAGAACTATTAGAGTCTAGAAATTGAAAATACCAACACAAAAGAAGTGTCAAAATTAAAAATCCGCCCCAAAAAAACTAAACCCGTTTTTGACCCTAGGTCAAATTTTGAGTTTTTCTTGTGTTTTTAGTGTTATATTTATGTTCTCTAACACTATAGGAGTATAAGGTTTGAATTTGAGTTAAATTGGAGGTTATTTGAGCCATCCACCATTGTTGAGCTTGAGTTTGAAGAAATTTGAAGGTGGGATCTCATTGTGGGAGGTTGTTTTGAACTAACGTGTGTTTTGTTTTATAGGATTTGTATTGTATTGTTGTGTATGATGTTGTGGACTGATTGGGTGTTTTGTTGGACCATAACTTGAAGGGTTATTTTGGGTACAACCACAATGGAACCCGAGGCTTCAAATGCTTAAACAACGGACAATAATGCCATCAATCTCATTTTGGCTCGCCTTGAAACTATGTCCCGAGATATGGCTAGGTTTAATGTGGGTCTTGAGAAATTAGATATGGATGTGGCATCAATGAGTTGGATATTAGAATGTGTGGAAAGCCAAAGGAGTCGACCTTCCACCCCTCAAAGTAATTCCCCAACTAATACTCCCGAGACCTTGCACCAAATGCTATATCCACCAATTGCCACAAATCTAACCAATCTTTACTCCCGAAGCCGAGAACAATATAGACCAAACCATCCTCCACTACACCAAGTCCAACAAGAAGGTATTGGAACCCAAATACCACCACCAAACCCGAACCCTCTCATCCAAACTCTACTTGACCAAAGACCTCATTATCCAAATCCAATCCCGCCACTACAAGCTCCACTTAACCCAAATAGACAATTCCATGTTCAGGGCTATGGTAGGGGAGGACAACACGATGGTTATGGGCCGTATGATGATGTTTATTTGAGGGAATAAAGAATAAGGGGTATACATGGGGAGTTAGGCCGATAGGTGAGAGATGACCATCCAAGTCGAGATGTAGGTCTCAATTCTATCAAAGTGAGCCTTTCAATTTTCAAAGGTGAGTGTGATCCCGAAACCTACCTTGTATGGGAGTCGTCTTGTGACAAGATCTTCCAACTAAATGATCTCACCAAATAAAATAAAAGTTGTTATGCTATACCTCACTTCGAAGGGTATGCTAATACATGGCGGGAGTATGTTAAACGATTTGGGAATGAGATGATTTGGGGGAAACCTCCTCCTTGATTTCGGTTGAAAAATCTTAAGCAGCAAAGATACTTTCCCGAGACTTATAGACATGAGATCCTTGCCAAATTTTACAATTTGAGGCAAGGGAGCAAGAGTGTCATGGCTTACTACGATGAATTTCAACAATTAATGTTAAAACTAGATCACCGGGGAGAACAAGTGAGTCATGACATCATACTCTTCAAAGTCAGGTTGAACAAGGATATCTCCACTCGCATGACACTTCATAAGTTCGACACCGTTGATGGCATCTTGCAAGTGGTATTGGAGGTTGAAAGGGAGCTCAAAGAGAGCTCATTCATGGTTGTCCGAATCGAGAACACCAAGGATTCCCCAAAATATTCTACTAGGTATGAAGGTAAACTAATTTCCACTTCCAATTCCAAGGGATTTCAATGCCTTAAATGCCAAGGGTGGGGGCACAAGGCTAGTGAGTGCCCAAACCGGAGGAACATGATCCTAAGGAAGGAAAAATTACACTATCTTAAGGAAGAAGTAGTAATTGAATCGGATAAGGTTGATGGCAAGTCTTAAGATAGAGAGTAAGAAGAGGTTAAAATGTAAGGTGAGGAAGATGTAGAAGATGTGTGGCCGTGTGAAGGAGATTGTGAAGTGCTTTTGTAAAAGAGGTGAGGTCATAAATTTGTGGGAAAATTCCTCTCAAGATGGAGAGGATGATATGAGTACAATCATGAACTTGGAAACTTTTTGAGTATTTTGAAGATCACCTAAAAGGGTGCACGAGCCCAAGTGTGAAAAAGACTCAAACTCGCCCCTAAAGTGCACTTAATGAGTGGTTTGGGGCCCATTAATGAAAGGGCCCTTTAGTATTTTGTCTCTTATTTTGTAATGCAATATAAATGAAACATTATAGGGTTTTTAGTTCTTAGTTGTTTGTAAGATATTGAAAGAACACTTCTCTTAGAAAGAGGGATTCCAAAACCAAAACTAGGGCATTGCACAAGTG
This sequence comes from Capsicum baccatum var. pendulum, assembly GCA_030864225.1. Classification (NCBI taxonomy): domain Eukaryota; kingdom Viridiplantae; phylum Streptophyta; class Magnoliopsida; order Solanales; family Solanaceae; genus Capsicum; species Capsicum baccatum. Next base: position 230,984,808 of record CM061556.1, read on the forward strand.
TGGAATCATTTGTGTGTTGTATTTGTTTTTGATACGTTAGTGCTTGAGTGGTAGACTCCTCTCTTGTGTCATTGTAAGAGATAGGTGATTGCAGTGTGTAGTATTAAGGGTCCAAGAGTGGAATAGGATTTTGGCTTCTTAAGATTATACCTCTATTTGTCTATCTTTCTATCTTTATCTTGTTGTAACTTTGTAGTTTGTATTGTAGTAGTGAAGCCATATGGATTGTTGTTGTTAATATAGTTTGGTGGCTCGCTGTTTTTGGTGTTAAAAACCTTGTAAACTCTTCCTTCTTGTTCTTGTTCTTGAATCCGAGAGTGGTCACCAAAGGGGTCCTCGATTCTTCAAACTTGTGGACTGTTTTGGTGTATGTTTTGTGCCTTTCCTTGTCATTCTTGTATCAGAGGTTTATCAGCTTACTAGATTAGCTGTTCGGTTAGTTTATTCAGCTGACGGTAGTGTATGGGTTCAGAATGGTTTGGAATCTTCCTTGGTTGCTGAAGTGAAAGAAAAGCAAGACAGAGATCCTAGTTTGTTAAGTTGAAGGAGGCAGTTAAAGATTAGAGGGTTGAGGTTTTCTCCCAAGGGGGAGATGGTGTGCTTTGTTGTCATGGTAGATTATGTGTTTCGTGTGTTGATGACTTGAAACAACGAATACTTGTAGAAGCCACTAAGATGTACTGTGACTTGTGGGAAATCTATTACTGGAGTTATATGAAGAGGGATATTGCAGAGTTTGCGGATAAGTGTCTGAATTGTCAGCTGGTCAAAGTTGAGTACCAAAGTCCTAGTGGTACAATGCAAGAGTTCAACTTTCCCACTTGGAAGTGGGAAGTGGTGAACATGGCTTTTGTGACAGGGTTGCCTCATACGCGTCGTCAACATGATTCGATATGGGTCATTGTAGATAGAATGACCACATCAACTCATTTCTTACCAATTCATATTTCGTATCAGCTAAGGATTATGCAGAGCTTTACCTTAGGGATTTGGCTAAGTTCCATGGGATTCCGTTGTCTATCACTTCAGATAGAGGTACTTAGTTTACCTCTCACTTTTGGAAAGCTTTTCAGAAGGGTCCTAATACCAAAGTTCATCTCAGTATAGCTTTCCATCCTCTGACTGATGGACAGGTAGAAAGGACCATTCAAACCTAAGAGGACATGTTGAGGGAATTATTATTGACTTTAAAGGTAGTAAGGATGACTACTTATCTTTGATTGAGTTTGCCTATAATAACAGTTATCACTCCAATATTGAAATGGTTCTGTTTGAAGGTCTCTATAGAAGGAGATGTAGATCTCCTATTGGATGGTTTGAGGCAGGTGAGCTACTTTTACAGGACCAAATGTAGTGTTTGGGGCGAAGGATAAAGTTCAGCTGATTAGACAAAGGCTAAAGATAGCCTAAAACGGTCAGAACTCTTATGCAGACGTAAAGAGAAGGGATCCTTAGCTTGAAGTTGGTGATTTAGTCTATTTAAAGATTTCTCCTATGAAGGGAGTGAAGAGATTTGGCAAGAAAGGGAAACTCAGTCCCCGTCATATTGGCCCATATAGAATTTTGAGTCATTTTGGGAAGGTAGCTTATGAGCTTGTGTTGCCTGCAGATTTGGTGTCAACACATCCGGTATTTCATGTTTTCTTGTTAAAGAAATGTATTGGTGAGTCAACTGTAGTTATTTCTTTAGAAGATATAGACGTTAAGGATACACTACTAAAAAAATAGTTTTTCCGACCACAAAAAAACGACCACAACTTGTGGTCACAAAAAAACGGACATGTGGTCCTTTTTTTATTTATTTTTAAAATAATTTTTTTTAAAAAGCAACCACGTGTGGTCTCTTTTATATTTTAAAATTCAAAAATAATTATTTCAATAATTTTTATATTAATTAATATTTATTAAAAAAAATAAAAAATAAAAAAAGTCACCACTTGTGGTCGGTTTTGGAATTAAAAGAAATTAGAAAAAAATAATTTTAAGAAACCAACCACTTTTGGTCGGTTTTATATAAAACGTATTATTAAAAATTATTTTTAAAAAGTGCCCACTTGTGGTCGGTTTTATTTTAAAAATTAAATTTAAAATATTTTATATAAATGGCCACAAGTGGTCGGTTTTGGAATTAAAAAAAAAAGAAAATAATTTTTAAAAACCGACCACTTATGGTCAGTTTTATTTAAAAAAATATAACTAAAAAGTACTTTTAAAAAGCGACCACTTGTGGTCAGTTTTATTTTAAAAATTAAATTTAAAATATTTTATAAAATCAACCACAAGTGGTAGGTTTTGGATTTAAAAAAATAAAAAATAAAATAATTTTAAAAAATCGACCACAGTGGTCAGTTTTATTTTAAAAAATATAATTAAAAAGTATTTTTAAAAAGTGACCACTTGTTGTCGATTTTATTTTAAAAATTAAATTTAAAATATTTTATAAAAGCGACCACAAGTTGTCCATTTTGGAATTAAAAAATAAAAAAGAAAATAATTTTAAAAAATCAGCCTCTTGTGGTCGATTTTATTTAAAAAATATAATTAAGAAGTATTTTTATAACGTGACCATATGTGGTCAGTTTTATTATAAAAATTAAATTTAAAATATTTTATAAAAGTGACCAGAAGTGGCCGGTTTTGAAATTAAAAAAGAAAAAAGAAAATAAATTTAAAAAATTGACCACTTGTGGTCACTTTTGTATTAAAAAATAAAATATTTTTAAAAAGAGACCACTTGTGGTCGATTTTTATTAAAAAATAATTATAAGTAAAATCAAATATATATAACAACAACAACAACAACAAACCTAGTGAATTCCCACCAAGTGGGGTCTGGGGAGGGTAAAATGTATGCAGTCCATACCGCTACATCCGAAAAAGTAGAGAGGTTGTTTCCGATTGCCCCCCAGCTCAAGATCAAGAATAGTTAACCCGGTCATAGTAATACCTGAAGCAGAATGGATGGCATAACCGAGATACGAAATGAGAAATAATACAAATAGAGCTAAGAGAGCTATGAAAATAAGAGCAATACGAAAGTAAAAAATAGTAAATAAGAAATAATAAAAAGCCACCCCCTCGTAGTAGCATACACTAACAGCTCCTACCAGTGAGCACAGTCGTACGCTTACTAACCTGGATACACCAAAGCTCCTTAACTACTAGCTATAACCCACACATGCATTAACCTTCTACACTAATCCGCGACCTACACACCTTCCTAGCTAGAGTCATGTCCTCAGAAAACTGTAATAGTCTTGCCTAATCATTTCTCTCCAGTATTTGTTTGGCCTACCTCTACTCCTCCTGAAACTATCCAAAGCTAGCCTCTCACACTTACGAACCGGGGCATCCATGCCCCTCCTCATCACATGCCTAAACCATCTCAGCCTTCCTTCCCGCATCTTGTCCTCCACCGAAGCCACTCCCACCTTCTCCCGGATAATCTCATTCCTAACTCTATTTCTTCTAGTAAGTCTACACATCCAATGCAACATTCTCATTTCTGCTACCTTCAATTTTTGGATGTGGGAGTTCTTGACTGGCTAACACTCCGCACCATACAACACAGCCAGATGAACTTCCACTCTGTAGAACTTGCCTTTAAGATTTAAAGGCACCTTCTTATCACATAACACTCCCGAGGCGAGCCTCCAATTCATCCAACCTACTCCAATACGTTTAGAGACATCCTCATCAATCTCACCATTCCCCTAGATCATAGACCCAAGATACTTAAAACTATCCCTCTTACAAATATCCTGGGAAAACCTCACCACCACTCCGTCCTCCTGCTTCGAGTCACTAAACTTGCATTCTAAATACTTCGTCTTGGACCTACTCAACCTAAACCCCTTAGATTCGAGGGTTTGCCTCCAAACATCCAATTTTTTATTCATACCCCCGCATCTCATCGATTAGCACTACATCGTATGTAAATAACATACACCAAGGCACCTCATCTTGAATACTCCGTGTCAACACGTCCATTACCAGCGCAAATAAAAATGGGCTGAGAGTCGATCCCTGGTGCAACCCTGTATCTACCAGGAAATGATCAGAGTCTTCTCCCACCGTCCTCATCTGAGTCTTCCCTCTGTCGTACATGTCCTTAATCACTCTGATGTACGTTATTGGGACCCCTCTCACCTCCAAGCATCTCCAAAGAACCTCCCTTGGGACTTTATCATAAGCCTTTTCCAGGCCGATGAACACCATATGTAAATCCCTCATCCTTTCCCTATACTTCTCCACCAAACTTCTCACCAAGTGGATTGTCTCTGTCATCGAGTGATCGGGCATAAATCCAAACCGATTCTCCAAAATATACACGACCCTTCTCAATCTCCGCCTAACCACCCTCTCCCAAGTCTTCATAGTGTGACTCAACAGCTTAATACCCTTATAGTTGTTGCAACTCTGAATGTCACCCTTATTTTTATACAACAGAATCATCATACTCCATCTCTAAGCCTCAGGTATTTTTTCAGACTTGAAAATGTCGTTAAACAAATTAGTCAACCAGCTCAAACTAGCTCCACCAGTAAACTTTCAAAAATCCACCGAAATTTTATCAGGCCCTGTCGCCCTGCCCCTCCGCATCCTATGAATAGCCTCTCTGAACTCCTTAACCTTAAAACATCTACAGTAACCGAAATCCCGATTATCCTTCGAGTGCTCAAGCTCCCCTAGCTCAATGCTTCTGTACCCCTCCTTATTTAATAAACCATGAAAATACTCCTACCATCTCTTCTTAATGTGGACATCGTCCACCAAAACTCTCTCATCCTCCCCCTTAATGCACTTCAATAGATTGAGGTCACAACCCTTTCTCTCCCTAGCTTTAGCCAGCCTATACAATCTATTTTCCCTATTTTTCTCCTCTAACCTCGCATGCATGCTCTCAAATACTGCTGACTTAGCTGCCATAACTGCTAACTTGGCCTCCTTCCTTGCTACTTTTTACACCTCCCTATTCACCCATTTCTCTTCCTCATCCTTACTCTTAATAAACTTAACATACACTCCCTTCTTACTCTCTACTTTCTTTTTAACTTCTTTATTCCACCACCAGTCCCCCTTATGAAGTCCTGCCCGAACCTTCGAAACACCCAATATTTCTCTTGTAGTCTTTGTGATGCAACTGGAATCCCTATCCCATATAACATCTACGTACCCCCAGCACTCCCATACCCTCCTTCCCGCCACTTTCCATTATCTTCAGCATACTAACTGGTGTCAAACCTCCCTACTTAATCCTAGGTCAGCCCTTCTCGACCCTTCTATTCTTGCTCTTCTTTATTATCAAGTCCATCACCAGAAGCCTGTGCTGGGTCGAAAGATGCTCACTCAGGATGACTTTACAGTCCTTACAAAAGGTCCTATCACCCTTCCTAAGCAGCAAAAAGTTTATCTGAGTCTTGGCTATCGCGTTTTGGAAGGTAATCAAATGATCCTCTTTCTTCATAAAACTCGAGTTCATAACCACCAGCCCAAAATCCCTCGTAAAATCTAATAGCGCAGCTCCTTTCCCATTCCTATCACCGAAACCAAAGCCTCTGTGCACATCATCATAGCCTCCCAGTAAAACCCCAATGTGCCTATTAAAGTCCCCTGCTATGACAATCTTCTCTAATCTAGGTACGTTTCTCACCACCTCGTCCAAAGCCTCCCAAAAACTTGCTTTCACCTCCTCATCCAAGCCCACCTGCAGCGCATAAACACTACACATATGCAAAGTAAACCCCCCAACAACTATCTTAATGGTCATTAGCCTATCACTGACCCTCCTAACCTCTACCACCTGCCCTCTAAGATCCTTGTTCACTAAGATGCTCACTCCATTCTGCCTTCTCTCACTCTCTGAGTACCACAGCTTGAACCCTTCCATATCCCTAGCCTTAGATCCTACCTACTTAGTCTCCTGAAAACACGCAATATTAATCCTCCTCTTCTTAAGGATCTTTCCCAGCTCAACGGACTTACCCTACAGCGTCCCTATATTTTAAGACCCTACCCTCAATCTATCCTCTCTCGTCTCTTGCCTACATCTACCACCCCTTATCGAACCAATCCTACCGCCCTGCCTAGACCCTACACCCATCCCTGCCCTCCCCTCTTTACCCCCTTCCAAAACTAACCCCCACCCTAGCCACCTCGAATATGACCCTACTCCACCATCAACCCCCAAAGCCACTACACAAAATTCGAAACAAAGCCCCAAACAGACAAGCAAACAAACAAGGCAAAAACAGGACAAAAGTCGTCACGCACAAAACACCCTATCCGGTCTAGCAGCAAAATCAAATATATATTTTTTTGAAATTATACTGATCACACGTATTTGATAATAAATATAATAATAGCTGATAATTCATTAGAATACAATAAATGTGTTCTATTATGAGGTAACATACTTGTGGATATTTATATAGTACGTATTCAAGATTTGATATATATATATATATATATATATATATATATATAATTACAATGTAGTGATCGATTGATGAACGATGTAGTCAAAAAGTAGTAGAATCTATCCAAACATATTGAATACTTTGATTTGAAATGATAGAAGTAATAATATACTGTACGTTGAAGTTATATTAATGTAAGATAATCAAATTAATCGATAACTCATCAAAGTATGTATATGAAATACATCGCATTATATTATTGAATAATATACTCGTGTACGTATGTGATGTATATAGTGCGTATTTAGAAATTGATATAGTTGATAGTGTGTATATGTGTGTGTATGTATAGGTATATATATAGTATATATATATTATGTAGTGAAGGTATAATAACATAAGATAAACTAATCGATAATTCATCTGAGTATATGCGAAATACGTTGTAATTATTATGGAGTAGTAAAATCATGTATGTGATGTATATAGTAGTATTAAAGAGTTAATATATATATATATATATATATATATATATATATATATATATATATATATATATATATGATGTAGTGATTGATGAACTATGTAGTCAAAAACTAGTAGAATCTATCCAAACATATTGAATACCTTGATTTAAAATGATCGAAGTAATAATATACTGTATGTTGAAGTTATATTAATGTAAGCTAATAATCAAATTAATCGATAACTCTTCAAAGTATGTATATGAAATATGTCGCATTATATTATGGGGTAATATACTCGTGTATGTATGTGATGTATATATTACGTATTTAACACTTGATAGTCGATAGTGTGTATATGTGTGTGTGTATTTATAGGTATATATATATATTATGCAGTGATGTACGTAGTGCAAAGTTAGAAACTTCCTTTTCTATATATGTATGTATATCTCTTGTGTAGTGATGTACGTAGTACGTAGTCAAAATTAAAGCTAACAAAATATATTCAGTTATATATTAAATATGTTGATATCATGCGATCGATCAATGTGATATATAGTATACTATTGAAGGTATAATAACATAAGATAAACTAACCGATGTATATTATGGGGTAATAAAATAGTATATGTGATCGATATATATCGTACGTATTTGGAAGCATGATAGCCAATTGAATATATGTATATATCCGTATATCTCGTGTAGTGACATATGCAGTAATCAAAAGTTAGATAACCGAATCTAATTAACCGATAATCCTACCAAAAATATAAACAAATTATTTTATTACTTTTTATTACCATTTTTTACAATTTATCAATTCAAATATAATATTTTATTATTTTTTCGTAAACATGCACACTCACAATTATTTTACAAAATACATTATCTATTATTATTATTATTATTATCATTATCGACAATTTTAAAATAAATATTCAAAATTTATAAATGTCTATTTTATTTCTAATTATTATTATCGTCGATTTTAATTACGCGATTTATTCATAACTAATCTTAGAATAATTATATTATTTATTTTTTTACTATTATATTATTTATTTTTACATTATTGAAGTTGTAATAATGTAAGTTAATTAATTGACAATTTATCTGATTAACACATTGTATTACGAGGTATATATATAATATCTTATTTAAAAGCTAATTAACCAAAAAATCATCCTAATTTACAAAATGCATTGATAATATTATACGATTGAGAAAATATACTACTCGTGTTAATGTGATGATAAAATAACTAATTATCTGATTTATATACGCATTGCATGATACTATTTTTAACTAATTCATCCTAATTTATAAATAATTGATGATACTACTTGTGTTTAATTTCTAGCCATTTTTATTCCAGTTGATATCAATTTTAGCCAAAATTAAATATCAATTGGAGTCTCTATTTGAATCCCAATTTATGACCTATTTTTAAATGCCTTGTTAGTCATTGATCAAATTGATCTAACGTCGGAGATCCACTCAGGATACTCTTGCCTTTTTAAACTTAAAGATCCAAACCCAAATTCATTATTCCAAAATAGCTGCATCAGTCTCTCTCTCTCTCCACTTCTCTCTAACTATCTTTCCTATCGTCGGTCGGCCAATGGCGTCGCCGTTGCCGCTGTATCTTCTTCCTTTTTTCTCCTCTCTCATTACCGGTACCCCTCTCTTTTCTCTTTCTTTCTACACGTACCACCACCTTACTGCTGGTCAGCGACCAGCGCCGCTGCTCCATTTTTCTCATTCCACCGTACCCAAAGCGGACAACTCAGAAAGCGTTGAAATGCTTGACGGATTCTATGAATCTGTCTCAGGTTTGTTTCCGTGATGCAATTTTCATATTGTCATTTTCTTCTACCTATCCAATGATTTTTAGATATTAAATTCGTGATATTCGTGACATGGGTGACTTAATTCTATTCATATTTAAATTTTTACACTGCCCAACTGTGAAAGCCCCAATTTTATCCTTAATTTGATTAGTGTTGCATATTAATATGTGGAAGTTTCGTCTCTCTGTCTAAGATAATTCCATAAATGTAATATGCATGACATTTTGCGTGAATTTTTTTTAATGTTAAGGCTATATTTAATTAAGTTTGGTCACTTGTGAAGTGAATTAGTGACTTGAAGTGAATTAGTGACTTGAAATGTATAGGTGTAGATACTTGAAAAATGAACTTGTGTTTTCAATTTAGTAAAGTTTGGTCAACTTGAAAGTGAATTATTGATTTCAAAATGTTCAAGTAAAGGTACTTGAAATGTGAACTGGTGTTTCGAATTTACTAAAGTGTGGTTACTTGATAAGTGAAATAGTGACTTGAAAATATTTAAGTTTAGGTACTTGAAATGTGAACTTGTGTTTTGAATTTACTAAAGTGTGGTAACTTGAGAAGTGATTTAGTAACTCGAAAATATTTAAGTTTAGGTACTTGAAAGGTGAACTTGTGTTTTGAATTTACTAAAGTGTGGTCACTTGAGAAGTGAATTAGTGACTTGAAAATGTTTGAGTGTAGGTACTTGAAAGGTGAACTTGTGTTTCGAATTTAGTAAAGTGTGGTCACTTAAGAAGTGAATTAGTGACTTCAAAATGTTTAAGTTTAGGTACTTGAAAGGTGAACTTGTGTTTTGAATTTATTAAAGTGTGGTCACTTGAGAAGTGAAATAGTGACTTGAAAATGTTTTAGTTTAGGTACTTGAAAGGTTAACTTGTGTTTTGAATTTACTAAAGCGTGGTCACTTGAGAATTGAATAGTGACTTGAAAATGTTTAAATTTAGGTACTTGAAAGGTGAACTTGCGTTTCGAATTTACTAAAGTGTGATCACTGGAGAAATGAAATAGTTACTTGAAAATGTTTAATTTTGGGTACTTGAAAGGTTAACTTGTGTTTTGAGTTTACTAAAGTATGGTTACTTGAGAAGTAAATTAGTAACTTGAAAATGTTTAAGTGTAGGTACTTGAAATGTAAACTTTTCATTTTGAATTAAGTTTAGTTTTGTAACTTGTGAAGTGAATTAGTGACTTGAAAATGTTTAGCTGTAGGTACTCGAAATGTGAATTTTTTTATTTTGAATTAAGTTTAGTTTGGTAACTTGTGAAGTGAATTAGCGACTTGGAAGTGTTTAGGTGTAGGTACTTGGAAATGTGAACTTTTCATTTTGAATTTAGTTTAGTTTGGTAACTTGTGAAGTGACTTAATGACATGAAAATGTTTAGGTATAGGTACTTGAAATGTGAACTTTTCATTTTGAATTTTGTTTAGTTTGGTAACTTGTGAAGTGACTTAGTAACTTGAAAATGTTTAGGTGTAGGTACATGAAATGTGAACTTTTCATTTTGAATTTAGTTTAGTTTGGTAACTTGTGAAGTGAATTAGTAACTTGAAATGTTTAGGTGTAGGTACTTGAAATATGAACTTTTTATTTTGAATTTAGTTTAGTTTGGTATCTTGTGAAGTGAATTAGTGACTTGAAATGTTTAAGTATAGTTGCTTGAATTATGAATTAGTGACTTTTGTTTTGAATTTGGGTACTTGAAATGTGAACTTGTATTTTGATTTTAGTAAAGTGCGGTCACTTGAGAAGTGAATTAGTTACTTAAAAATGTTTAAGTTAGGTATTTGAAATGTGAACTTTTATTTTGAATTAAGTTTAGTTTGGTAACTTGTGAAGTGAATTAGTGACTTGAAAATATTTAGGTGTAGGTACTTTAAATGTGAACTCTTCATTTGAATTTAGTTTAGTTAGGTAACTTGTGAAGTGACTTAGTGACTTGAAATGTTTGAGTGTAGTTACTTGAATTATGAATTAGTGACTTTTTTTTGGAATTTAGGTACTTGAAATGTGAACTTGCGTTTTGATTTTAGTAAAGTGTGGTCACTTGAGAAGTGAATTAGGGACTTGAAGATGTTTAAGTGTAGGTACTTGAAATGTGAACTTTTAATTTTGAATTAAGTTAAGTTTGGTAACTTTTGAAGTGAATTAGTGACTTGAAAATGTTTAGGTGTAGGTACTTGAAATGTGAACTTTTTATTTTGAATTTAGTTTAGTTAGGAAATTTGTGAAGTGACTTAGTGACTTGAAATATTTAAGTGTAGTTACTTGAATTATGAATTAGTGAATTTTGTTTTGAATTTAGGTACTTGAAATGTGAACTTGAATTTTGATTTTAGTAAAGTGTGGTATCTTGAGAAGTGAATTTGTGACTTGAAAAGGTTTAATGTAGGTACTCGGAACGTGAACTTTTCATGTTGAATTAAGTTTAGTTTGGTAACTTGTGAAGTGAATTAGTGACTTGAAAATGTTTAGGTGTAGGTACTTGAAATGTGAGATTTTCATTTTAAATTTGTTTTAGCTAGGTAACTTGTGAAGTGACTTGAAATGTTTAAGTGTAGTTACTTGAATTATGAATTAGTAACTTTTGTTTTGAATTTAGGTACTTGAAATGTGAACTTGCGTCTTGATTTTAGTAATGTGTGGTATCTTGAGAAGTGAATTAGTGATGTGAAAATGTTTGAGTGTAGATACTTGAAACGTGAACTTTTCATTTTGAATTAAGTTTAGTTTGGTAACTTGTGAAGTGAATTAGTGACTTGAAAATGTTTAAGTGTACGTACTTGAAATGTGAACTTTTGTGACTTGAACTAATTACTTGAATGTGATTAATTGTCTAGATGGAACCTGGTTATAGCTAGATATATCAATGAAATATTGATAATAGAATTGGTGAGGCTGAGAATGAGGATGCGGATGATGAGTTGTAGTTTTTAGTCTTTTGTATGTTTTGTAGTTTGGATTTGGAACCTCGATAAATTTTGTAAATAATTTGATTTTTAATGTTTGTATTCTTATGGTGGTTGATTGTATATTAAATGATTGGTGGGTTGTATTGTATAATGGAATGTAGCATAGCTATATGCTGTTATTTTTTTACAAAATTACCAGAAAAGTTGGTTTTTTGGAAAATTTTCAATACTGTTTTTAGAAAATTACCAGAAAAACCGACACATGTGGTCGGTTTTTTAGGTAATTTTTTAAAAAAACCGACCACTTACAGTCGGTTTACTATAATTAACTAAAATTATTTTATTAAGTAAAAAAAACGACCACTAGTGGCCGGTTTTGAATTTAAATTAATTAATTAATTTTCACAAAATCGACCATATGTGGTCGGTGTTGTATTTAAACTAATTAATTAATTTTAATAAAACCAACTACATATGGCCGATTTTTTTATAAATTAATTAATTAATTTAAATACAAAACCAGCCACTTGTGGTTGGTTTCTTTTGAAAATTTATTTTTGTTTAAAAAATCTTTTATTTTAAATAATATTGAATTTTAAATATATATATATATATATATATATATATATATATATATATTTAAAAAAAATCGACCACTACAAGAAAAACAATCTCTAGGGAAGGGAATTCCCGTCCCTAAAAGCCCAATTCTGATCACAAATGATCTTTTAGAATGAGAAAATGCTAGTCGCGGCTCATCCTTATAGCCTCCTTCGCAAATGGTTTTTTGCAACGAGGTACTCTAGCTGGTCGTTAAATGTCATTAGAGAAGGTGACATAACTGGTCTCAAAAACACTTTTAAAGACTATATATCTCGTCCCTAATAGGTGATTTTCATCTTTAAAAAGTTATTATTTTTTGGTTGCTAAATGTTTTTAGCGATGAGTAACTAACTTCCTCAATTAATCTATTACGACGAGCATCTAACTTGTCCTAGATTAACCTTTAAAGAAGAGCGACTGCCTCATCTTAAATTAACCTTTAGAGACGAGCAACTAACTCGTCCTCGATCAACCTTTAGAGACGAACAATCTAACTCATCCAAGATTGCTACTAAAATCATAAAATTTATATATTTCATTGTTAATATAAAATTGCTACTGGAAATGTCAAAGGATGGTAAATGTAGTTTTAATATTTGATAAATAGAAAAAACTTAACCAATGAACATCCCGAGCTAGAATATGATGTCAATAGTTTCATTATTTGCTAAACAATAAAAACTTAACCAATTAACATCCCGAGTTATATAATGTCAATAGTTCAATATTTACTAAATAAAATAAATTTAACCAATTAACATCCCGAGCTAGAATTTGACGTCAAGTTTACATAATGTTCTTTGAAGAATAATAATGATCTCGCACATTCTCTGAACTTGTATCTTCACTTGTAACTTCAATCTTCAGAAATCTATAAGAACAAAATTTTGAAAAGACAATTAGTAACTATTGATATATAATTTAATATATGTAAGAAGCAAAGAATTAATAAGAGTTTATCTGTGCATACATTTAGATTGGGTGATACTCTTAATTCTTAACCTGAGAATTAATAAGCAATATGCAAAACATGTCAAAACAATGGAGAAGTAAAAGCAAATGCAGCCCTAGCTTGCATAAATGCATTATAGAAAAAGAGGGAAACAAGTCTATCTAACTACTAAAAGGAATCTTCTAATATGGCAACTGCAGTGAGGGGAGCAGATGGCATTAGCAAGCTTATTTAGAGCTACTGGGATGTAAGATATAAACATTCAAATTGCTAGTACGTTTTTGTAAACCATCTGACAGAGCCCAGGTAACAAAGCGGGAGACAAAGCGAATAATTAGAGGATAAGTTTCCAAAAGACTCACTAGTAGATTTACTACTGTAATAGACTCAAATAACAGACCTATTTGACAATGGTGGATCTCCAATCAGATAACTGCATGCTCAAAGGGACAACAAGTTGCTTTAGAAATCCACAAAAATAAGGAAAATCAATTGCACATCCATCTTAACGTTGGTATGTATGTGATACTCATATTGTGGATATGTTGGGGCTTAAAGATACAACAGTCATTCCATATAAAATTGATGATATCACAGTAATTCTAAGGTACAAAAGGGCTTCCATGTTTATTAGCAGCCACACACTACTAGGATTGGGACATCAATTTGATTTTACCATTCATAAAATCTTGAAAGGAAACTTACTTGTAATGGAGAAATAGATGGCAAGCATACTTCCTCAAGGGCCTTCTTAGCATGTTCTGAAGGAAGTTTTGTAATAATCATATTGTAAAAGACAGGACCAATGTGTTTATTTCGTAGGGTGGGTGGTGAGAATAAGGATTTCACAAGATAAAGAACCTAACTAACTTAGGATAAGCTTCTCAGAAATAGATAATACCTTAAAGCTTCAACCAGATGCAACGAATCTTCGAAAGAAACTTTGAAGGGACCTTCCCCATTGACTGTCGTATGATAAATCTAAAACAGACCATCTAGGGACCCACAAAGCTTTTCCTTGCAATCTACAATGACAAAACAAAAAAAAACTTAAAATCTTGAACTAAGGAACAAGGAACTTTGCCAGAATGTTAACTACAAGAAGAAGTAAATTCACGAGGTCATATATGAGAGGAACTAACAAAAATCCAATTTCACAAAATTAAGAAAATATTGATCCTTATATGTTATTTATGAAGAAGCCTCCACAGATAAATTGGGCGTGAATTTGAAATAAGAGGTATATCAGAGTTCACCAATTAATCTCATAGATATTAATTAAATGTTGACAGAGCCTATCCAAAGAGTGAGAAATTTTATCAATTGCCAAATATTAGAGATCTCTTACACTCAATAAATAAAATAAAACTACCGCATATAAAGGAGAATGATTATAGAAAAATAATCTGTTCTTTTTTAAAAATAATCAACCATGGGTTTATGAGATGTCACCCGCCAACTTAAGACTGACATTCTCTTAAGGGTCAGCCACCAGTTTAGGACTGACTCCCTAGTCCTTTGGGACATCAGATTAGTGGATCCATACAACAAGTGTTAGTACCCATGACACAGTACTGACACCCTTTCAACTGAGGTTACAGGTTGGTCTCTAGTTAGCTCAGATTGGGGCATATCAATTAGATGATACCTCCCATAGTCTCAGTATAGTATTCAATATATTTCAAGTCAGGTTTGCTTGACCAAGTGTATCGAATCTCAGTTATTCAATTATACAGATTTCAGTTATTCAGTTTATAGACTATTTCAGAATCATGTTTATACTTGGTCTTGCATTCTCATATATTAAATATTCATGCATCCATGCCCAGTTATCTCATGCATTTCAGCCAGTTCTCATCTCATATACCGGTACATTCAAAGTCCTGATGATGATAGGCGTATTTACACGCCTAAAGTACTTTAATTTACCCATATTTTAGCTAAGTTTTGAGGACAAAATATATCATTCCTGGACTTTTAGTCCTTTTTCCTGTAAGTGATCTAACCAACGTGATTAGCTAGTTTTCAGGTATAAATGATGAAGATTTCAGCATTTTATGGACTGGTTGCAGCCAAAGGAAGCTTCACGTAAGAAGGAAAGCAGCGTTTCGACGCCTATGGACTGAAAGTGATGCATGGAAAACTTGTCCCGGGCAAAAAAAGCATTTCCAAAGACTTGGGGATCAGCAGTAACTTAGTAGGATTAGGATAAGGATGCAGTATCCTAGTAGGATTAGGATAAGTACGCAGTAGCCTAGTAGGAATAGGATATGGGTGTTATAAAAACCCTATGATGCTGAACTTTTCAGCAAGCATTATTACAATTAAAACAATTCTCTTTCAATTAATTCTTCTTCCCTTCTCTTCATCTATTCGACTTTTAATTTTCATAACAAGAGAAATGCTATTTTTCAAGGAATTCACGCCACAAGCCCTACCAAAACATACTTCACGTGAGATTTTTATCTCGGTATGCTGATAATGTCTATTGTGATTTTCGTTGCACTCATGAATAGCTAAAATTCTCTATTAGGGTTATGGAAGCCTTATGAGATATTATCTATTGCTATGAGTTTGCGAATTCTTGATACGTATGCTGCTTATATCATTCTTCTCTTCATCTTAATATAAATTCTTGTGGTTGCAAACATATAGAATACATCAGTATAGCATTAACTTGTTCAAAAGAAAAGTTACATGTCTGGAAAAGAGAGAATGTCAAGGAAATAGGGCACCAACCCCTGTTTAAAAGTTAGTGTCGTAACTGGATTAACCTCTTGGAGAATTCGTACCATTAGATACGCTTTAATCTCGAAAGAGTTAAAGTGAAATAGTCCTTGATGGTCGAAAGACGCCTGGATTTACCATAGAATACGATTCTCTATAAGCACATGCATGTCTGAATTCCGCATAACTCATAGTCATTAGATACATATAACTCATAAGGTGGACATAACCCTAACTCTCAATTCTCATTGATTAAAACCTACCAAGTACTCCGTTTACTCTTCTATTTTTCGTTTTTACTCTACTATTTTGTTTATATCATTTGCACGCACAAAATCCCCCCTTTATTCGCAGAACTTTCATCAAAAGTCTAATAATCGTTGCTTACTTAGTGACCAAGTATTCCCTGTGGGATTCGACACCCAACCCAGTTGGGTTCTATATTTGACGACGACCGCTTACACTCTTACGAGAGCTGTAGTTTGAGCGTTATCAAATTTTGGCGCCGTTGCCGGGGAATACGGTTGTCAACTAAGTTTGTGATAATTACTAGACCCTTTGGTCAAAGATTATCGTACTTTACTTTTAGTTGTTGTTTTTGTTTTCTGCAGGTTTTTGTTCCGTGCATGCCAAATACTCGAAGTTTGGGACAACCATTATTACCCATAAACCCTGAACCGCAACTTATTGGAAGGATGGATGCACAACGTGACATTGAGAGAAGGGATGCTCAACAGGAGCAGGCTAGACTAGCTGCGTTGGCTGCGGCTCAAGTGCATCAAGAAAATATCGATAACCCTGGGCGAGCAGCAGATCCTGATGATGAGGACTTAGGTGATGATGAGCTACTAAACCCCAGGCGTGATGCTGAGGTGGCGACATCGGCAAACAGAAGAGATTGTCAAGCAAGATTTTGGCCTGAACACCGAGCTATGCAGATTCCCTTTGATGATGATGATGACGATCTGGATGGAGCTGGTGCCACAGGAGCTATTATTCCTCCGCCATTGGCACCCGGAGCCAAGTTCAACATCACCAGCACCATGATTCAGTTATTGCAACTCAAGGGATTATTCGGTGAACTTGCAGGTGATGATCCGAATATGCATCTGGTCAACTTTATCTCTACATGCAAGTCATTCGACAATCCAGGCGTTGGACAGAATGCAATTCGGCTGCGCTTATTCCCATTGTCTCTATCTGGGGAGGCAACTCTATGGTTGAACGGGCTGACTCCTGATTCTATTACAAATTGGAGGCAATTGAAAGATGCTTTACTAGAAAGATTCTTTCTGCCATCCAAAAGAGCACAATTGAGAGATGAAATTAGCAACTTTCGTCAGCTTCCAACTGAAGCCCTGCACGAAACATGGGAGAGATTCAAGAAGAAGCTTATGAGGTGCCCAAACCATCACATGACCAATGTCCACTTGATGGAGATACTATATAGATCCTTGAATTCAGTAACTAAACCAGTGGTGGATAATGCAGCTGGAGGATCATTTATGGACCTCACCTTTGTGCAGGCAAGCGATATGCTAGATCGGATGACAAAGCAAAGTAGGGCTTAGCATACCAGAGATTCTGAGGTGTCAAGCCCCACTATATCTATTGTCATGACTGCAGAACAAAGGCTAAAGGAGGAGGAACGCGACCAAGATATGGCGCACATGAAAACACAGATGGATCTTCTTGCAAAGCATCTATTATCAGGGAAGACCAAAAAAGTCAAAGCAGTTGTGTCAAAAGGAAGAGAGAAATCCGATTCTGAAGAAGAAGCCAACTACTTGAACAATCAGGGGGGTTTCCGAGGCAAAGGAAACCAAGGTAGGAACTATTATGATAATTCTGGAAATAAGGATCGTGATCAAGGTAGTTGGAAGAACAAGACAGACAGAAGTGGCGTGTATATTCCTCCTGGAAGACGTGACACCACTACATCTGGTTCTCGAAATATGTCCATAGAAGATATGATGGCTAAGCTGTTGAAAGGAGTGGAGGCAACCAGCACAGGAGTAACTGAGGTAATAAATGATTTGGCCTCAATAAAGCAATTGGTTGACTCGTATTCCACTTCAATAAGACAGCTGGAGCAACAATTGAGTCAAATTTCAACTACATTAAATCAAAGAAAAGCTGGCACCTTACCTAGCGACACAGTGCAAAACCCAAGGAACGATGGAACATGTATGGCTATTACTACAAGGAGTGGTAAGGTGTTGGAAAATCCAGCCAAAGGTAGGCAAGTGGCCGACGATGTAGTAGATGTTGCCGAACCAGAGGACGCTGAAGAAGCTGAAGAAAGCGTCAATGACGTCACCCCCCAACGTCCACAGCTTGAAAAGATCATCAATCCAAAGTAAAAGGAAAAGAAAGTCGTGGAGAAAACTATTCCCCTTCCACCACCACCTTTTCCTCAAAGATTAAAGAAGAGAGCTGATGATACCAAGTTCAATAAATTCATGTCAATGTTAAAACAGCTGACCATTAATGTTCTATTGGTTGAGGTGCTGGAACAGATGCCTGGGTACGCTAAATTCATGAAGGACCTTTTAACAAAGAAGTGGGCAGTAAGCTATGAGCCGGCAGATAATATTCATCATTGCAGTGCAATTTCCACAAGGTCCTTAGTACAGAAAAAGGCAGACCCTGGTGCTTTCACTATTCCTTGCACTGTTGGATCTATGAATTTTGCTAAGGCATTGTGCAATTTGGGAGCAAGCATCAATTTGATGCCACTATCCGTCTACAAAAAGTTGGGGTTGGGCGACCCTACACCAACCAATATGCAGCTCGTGATGGCAGATAGATCGATAAAATAACCTGTTGGTATCTTAAATGATGTGTTGGTGAAGGTTTCCACCTTCATCTTTCCTGCAGACTTTGTTATTTTGGATTGCGAGGTGGATTCTGAAGTTCCCATAATCTTGGGATGCCCTTTCCTCGCAACTGGAAGTGTGCTTATTGACATGAGAGCTAATGAGCTTTTATTTTGGTTGAATGACGAAGTGGTCCGTTTTGATGTATGAAAAGCAATGAAGCAGCCCGAAGATATGGATGTGTTCTCTGTAGCTGAAGTTAATTATAAGGATGACAAAGAATTATCTGTAGAAAAGCAGCTTACTGAAGAGTCACTATCTGATGAGCTGCCGAATTTTGAGCGTGAGGAGGCTCAAGAACATGAAGAAACTATGTGTGCTCTAACAGAAATAGGGTCCTATTCCCATACTCCTAAGCAGCCGGACCTTGATCTTAAGAATCAACCGTCACCAATAGCAAAGACTTCCATTGAAGAGCCCCCAGTGCTAGAATCGAAAGAGCTCCCCAATTATCTAAGGTATACATTCTTGGGAAGTGGAAATACACTTTCGGTGAGTGTAGCGGATGATTTAAGTGAACAGCACGTAGAGACTCTCATCTCTGCTCTGAAGAGATACAAGAGAGTTATGGGTTGGACTATTGATGATATAATTGGTATCCCTCCTGGGATATGTATGCACAAGGATCATCTCAAAAAAGATTGCATGCCTACAAGTAAGCCTCATTGTCGTCTGAATCCATTCAGAAAACGATTCACCATCTATCTCGATGAAGTCTAAGTAATCGAGATAGCTATATCATGCCGCGACAATAAATAAGACGCTTGATGGGAGGCAACCCATCATTTTTAATTGTTTTTGTTTTCCTAGGATTTTGTCGAGCCACAACCAAAACTAAGGCGCTTAATGGGAGGCAACCCATCGTTCTAATCATTTTTGTTGTTTTTGAGTAAGTGCAGGTACAAGAGGTGTAAAGGAGGAAATTGGTTTCAAATTTTGATTTGGAAGCGGTTCATGTTGAAGGTGGTAAGTTAGGAATGAAGAAGAAAAGGCTATGGGTTAGGCAATGCCTATGAAAATCTAGGCAACGAACAAGGCATGGCCTATGCTATGGCCTACGCTCTCAGAATCTAGAATGCCATAGCATAGGCGCCGCCTATGCCCAACAATGCCATAGCATAGGCGCCGCCTATGCCAAAGCCTTTGGTCACGGATTCTACAATGCCATAGCATAGGCGCCGCCTATGCCCAACAAATCCATAGCATAGGCGCCGCCTATGCCAAAGCCTATGTCCAACTAGGCTTTGCAAAAGGCGCCGCCTATGCCAAGCATAGGCAAAGCATTAGGCGCCGCCCATGCTCACTTTTTTGTCTCCTAACCCAATTCCAAACGGGTCAAAACCCGACCAAAGCTTGTCCTATAAATAGAACCTTAGTATTAACACAAAATTGCATTGTAACTTCAACCTAGGCGCCGCCTACCTCTCCAAATTCTCTCAAAAATTTTCCTTTTTGCTCTTTTACTTTGCAAGAACATCTTCCGAGGTCATCAACCAAGTAAGTACTTCTTTGCTCTTCTTTTATATTCCGTAAGTACTACACTACTATGCCTATAATAAATTGTTAAATCTTGAAGTAGTATTGGTGATTTGAATGTGGTTGATTTGTTGTGATACAACTAAGTAAGTGAAAGGATACGTAAGGATACTCTTGAATTGTTTCCAACTTGTATTTAATTCTTATACACTATCATACTTTTGCGGAATTGACATGGCCAAGGAAATTGCAAAATCTTGTAACTAGAAAGCTTATATGTTGGAATGACTAGTTCATCGAGATGAGAATCATGGTTGACTACAAACATACGATGTTGTGATTATTTCTAAATGCTATAACTTGATTCAATCTCTATGTAGTAGTCTTGCTCAAAAGATACATCAATCCAAACATGAAAGTATTGCCAAGATTTCATGAAATAGAATCAAAAAGGATAGTTAAGATGACAAGAAAAGTATGAATGCACTGATTATATTGTTGGAACATAACACCTAAACGTATATCGATGAAGTCTGAGTAATCGACATCGTTCACTTCACTTGTTTGTGCCAACAAATTAAGTGTGGGGTGGTGCTACTACTGCTTGTTTGTTGATTGTATCCACCGAGATGAAGATAACATGACTATTATTTTAATCTCAGGTACAATGGCACCAAAAGCAAGACAAGGAAAAGAAAAAGCAACCACTTCAAAAAAGGCCAGAAAAGGGGACGAAAAGAGCAAGGAGAATCCTCCTCGCTGCAAATACCTCGCCGCATGTTCGGAATAAAATGGGTCCTAGAGGAGGAAAGAACGGAGTGGTATAGGAACAATAAAGAGAAAAAATATGTTCATGTGGAGTTGATACACAAGGAGAGCCTAGCAAAGAAAGAACCCCGTATGTTGGACAAGATAATGGCGTTACATCTTGATTTCATCTTCCGAGATATGGGAGAGTGCAATCTCGATTTAACATGAGAATTCTATGCGAACTGGTCACCAAAAACTACAGGGAGTGAAGTAAAGATTCGGGGTCAAGTTCTACAACTAAATACGGAGTTCTTCAACTCCTTTCTAGGTTTGCCATCTGTTGATCCATCACCACTCAAAGAGCTGTATAACAGACCTCCGTACAGGGCCATTAGACACACATTGTGCGGAACAAGATCTATGGCACGATGGAGTAGACAAAAGGACACCGGTCGGCACAACACCTTTCCATATGCTTCCTTAAATAGGAAAGCTAGGATATGGTTGAGAATAGTCAACTCTTGCCTGATTCCAGGGACACAGTACACAAAGATAACACGAGGTAGGGTGTGCTTGGTGTACACATTGATGAAGAATGTCCCTATCAACATTGGGGCAATTATTCGATCTACAAAGCGTAAGGCTAGGTTGCACAAGAGGTCCCACTTCAGCTTTGGCAATCTGTTGACTGCAATATTGAGGAAGAAGGATATCGAAGAGGAACCTGCTGATCATAAGCTTCCACACAACCCGAAGATGGTTGACTTCACAAAGGTTAAAGATGTTGAATCCACGCATGGCGTCAACCTTACCACTACAGAAAGACATGCTCGCGACAAAAGCTTCTTCCGCCATTTATATGGCATGACGAGGTTTACCATAATGAGCGGGGGTCATGTTCCAACTGCTGCAGAGCTCCAACAGCTGGATTATGACTACCCAATGAATGAGCATGCGAGGGTGATGTGTGGATTAGGTGTATTTTTTTAGGAACCTCTTAATGACGATGTGCCAACCGATGATGATCGCCGAATGCCAGACTCCGACGTGGAGGAGAACTCTGACAATGACGACTCTGATGATGATTCCGATGAAGGGGGTATGACCCCAGACATGGAGGAGGAGTCCGACTAACCAGGTTCTTCTTATTTATTTTCCACTGAGGGCAGTGTGTCCCGTTTAAGTGTGGGGTGCTGGTATTTGTATGCTATACTTCCTTATCCGCATTTGCATTCATTTATGTTTGTTTTTTTTGAATTTTTTAGTAGTAAATTTTTTTACTTTGCATGAAATTGTTCTAATAGGCAGCATGGTATGATAACAAGAGTCTGTGATAAAATCAGTACTATTGAGACGTTTAGGCTCTAATTGTGACTCACTGTGTCATAATTGTGTGGTTCAATTCCTTCATCTATTGGGTCAAGAGTCTATACTACTCCCAATAAAGTCGACCATGTGCCTTGTGTGTGCGAGGCAATAGTATATTCTATGTTTGTGGCTGATGCTAGAACTTGTCCGGTGTGTGTGTAAAGTGAAATAAAGAGTGTGAGTTTAGGAGATGATTTAGGCATTTCTTTGGCAACCTATTATTGTTTACCTTCTTTTTATCTACCCATGGAAATCATCCTAGATAACCCCCTTTGAGACTTAAGCCTATTTTCTTTGACAGCCTCATATGTAAGCCCCATCCATTTTTTTCAAGACCATAATTTGATCCAAATTCCTAAGTTCTTTAAAATTGTAAAGTCATGTGACAAAATAAGAGGAAATTGGGTGAGAGTAGTGCCTTAAAGTGAATGGGTACTTGAATTCGTTATAAAAAAAAGAGTGGCTATCATAGAGGTATGTTATAAAAAAAAAAAGATAAAAAGATCTTTATGTTTATCATTGAATAACAAAATAGGTGAAAGGGGGTGGTAAATGAAAGAAAGGTAGAAAGGTTGTTTTAAAGAGAGTGTTAATAGCATAATGTGATGTATCAAAGCGCTTAGGAACATAGTCACTATTTCTGGCCAAAATAGTCCTACCCGTCCCTTAGCCTACATTACAACCTGTAAAAGACCTATTTGATCCTAAGCTTAGCATTCTGATATTAGTAGAGCATTAAACTAAGGGCAAGCCTATGGTCATCAGTTGCAGCATATGAATTCTTTGTGAGCGTGAGAGCAAGGAAAATCCTATACCCATGTTTCGAAAAATGCAAAATTTGTGAGTGATTATGGGTAAAGATCTTATGTGAGACACACATGGCTGATGAGTTTTGGGTAGTTTGTATGATTCTTTGTGCCTTAACTTGTGGATACGAATTAACCACCATCACGAGTCAATATTAGAGGTTGAATTGTTTCTAGTAGTGATTAGAAAAATACTCTTTGTTAATAAATGTCATGCCTGTCTTGATGAATATTTTGTGCTGTAACAGTGAAACCCTAAGTAGATGTTTATATGGACATGATATTTTGTTCGAGGACGAACAAAGCTTTAAGTGTGGGATGTTGATGATAGGCGTATTTACACGCCTAAAGTACTTTAATTTACCCATATTTTAGCTAAGTTTTGAGGACAAAATATATAATTCCTGCACTTTTAGTCCCTTTTCCTGTAAGTGAGCTAACCAACGTGATTAGCAAGTTTTCAGGTATAAATGATGAAGATTTCAGCATTTTATGGACTGGTTGCAGCCAAAGGAAGCTTCACGTAAGAAGGAAAGCAGCGTTTCAACGCCTATGGACTGAAAGTGACGCATGGAAAACTTCTCCCGAGCAAAAACAGCATTTCCAAAGACTTGGGGATCAGCAGTAACTTAGTAGGATTAGGATAAGGATGCAGTATCCTAGTAGGATTAGGATAATTACGCAGTAGCCTAGTAGGAATAGGATATGGGTTTTATAAAATCCCTATGATGCTGAACTTTTCAGCAAGCATTATTACAATTAAATCAATTCTCTTTCAATTAATTCTTCTTCCCTTCTCTTCATCTATTCGACTTTTAATTTTCATAACAAGAGAAACGCTATTTTGCAAGGAATTCATGCCACAAGTCCTACCAAAACATACTTCACGTGAGATTTTTATCTCGGTATGCTGATAATGTCTATTGTGATTTCCGTTGCACTCATGAATAGCTAAACTTCTCTGTTAGGGTTATGGAAGCCTTATGAGATATTATCTATTGCTATGAGTTTGCGAATTCTTGATACGTATGCTGCTTATATCATTCTTCTCTTCATCTTAATATAAATTCTTGTGGTTGCAAACATATAGAATACGCCAGTATAGCATTAACTTGTTCAAAAGAAAAGTTACATGTCTGGAAAAGAGAGAATGTCAAGGAAATAGGGCACCAACCCCTGTTTAAAAGTTAGTGCCGTAACTGGATTAACCTCTTGGAGAATTCGTACCATTAGATACGCTTTAATCCCGAAAGAGTTAAAGTGAAATAGTCCTTGATGGTCGAAAGACGCCTGGATTTACCATAGAATACGATTCTCTATAAGCACATGCATGTCTGAATTCCGCATAACTCATAGTCATTAGATACGTATAACTCATAAGGTGGACATAACCCTAACTCTCAATTCTCATTGATTAAAACCTACCAAGTACTCCGTTTACTCTTCTATTTTTCATTTTTACTCTACTATTTTGTTTACATCATTTGCTCGCACAAAATCCCCCTTTATTCGCAGAACTTTCATCAAAAGTCTAATAATCGTTGCTTACTTAGTGACCAAGTATTCCCTATGGGATTCGACACCCAACCCAGTTGGGTTCTATATTTGACGACGACCGCTTACACTCTTACGAGAGCTGTAGTTTGAGCGTTATCAAATTTTGGCGCCGTTGCCGGGGAATACGGTTGTCAACTAAGTTTGTGATAATTACTAGACCCTTTGGTCAAAGATTATCGTACTTTACTTTTAGTTGTTGTTTTTGTTTTCTGCAGGTTTTTGTTCCATGCATGCCAAATACTCGAAGTTTGGGACAACCATTATTAACCATAAACCCTGAACCGCAACTTATTGGAAGGATGGATGCACAACGTGACATTGAGAGAAGGGATGCTCAACAGGAGCAGTCTAGACTAGCTGCATTGGCTGCGGCTCAAGTGCATCAAGAAAATATCGATAACCCTGGGCGAGCAGCAGATCCTGATGATGAGGACTTAGGTGATGATGAGCTACTAAACCCCAGGCGTGATGCTGAGGTAGCGACACCGGCAAACAGAAGAGATTGTCAAGCAAGATTTCGGCCTGAACACCGAGCTATGCAGATTCCCTTTGATGATGATGATGACGATCTGGATGGAGCTGGCGCCACAGGAGCTATTATTCCTCCACCATTGGCACCCGGAGCCAAGTTCAACATCACCAGCACCATGATTCAGTTATTGCAACTCAAGGGATTATTCGGTGGACTTGCAGGTGATGATACGAATATGCATCTGGTCAACTTTATCTCTACATGCAAGTCATTCGACAATCCAGGTGTTGGACAGAATGCAATTCGGCTGCGCTTATTCCCATTGTCTCTATCTGGGGAGGCAACTCTATGGTTGAACGGGCTGACTCCTGATTCTATTACAAATTGGAGGCAATTGAAAGACGCTTTCCTAAAAAGATTCTTTCCGTCATCCAAAATAGCACAATTGAGAGATGAAATTAGCAACTTTCATCAGCTTCCAACTGAAGCCCTTCACAAAACATGGGAGAGATTCAAGAAGAAGCTTATGAGGTGCCCAAACCATCACATGACCAATGTCCACTTGATGGAGATACTATATAGATCCTTGAATTCAGTAACTAAACCAGTGGTGGATAATGCGGCTGGAGGATCATTTATGGACCTCACCTTTGTGCAGGCAAGCGATATGCTAGACCGGATGACAAAGCAAAGTAGGTCTTGGCATACCAGAGATTCTGAGGTGTCAAGCCCCACTATATCTATTGTCATGACTGCAGAACAAAGGCGAAAGGAGGAGGAACGCGACCAAGATATGGCGCACATGAAAACACAGATGGATCTTCTTGCAAAGCATCTATTATCAGGGAAGACCAAAAAAGTCAAAGCAGTTGTGTCAAAAGGAAGAGAGGAATCCGATTCTGAAGAAGAAGCCAACTACTTGAACAATCAGGGGGGGTTTCCGAGGCAAAGAAAACCAAGGTAGGAACTATTATGATAATTCTGGAAATAAGGATCGTGATCAAGGTAGTTGGAAAAACAAGACAGACAGAAGTGGCATGTATATTCCTCCTGGAAGACGTGACACCACTACATCTGGTTCTCGAAATATGTCCATAGAAGATATGATGGCTAAGCTGTTGAAAGGAGTGGAGGCAACCAGCACAGGAGTAACTGAGGTAATAAATGATTTGGCCTCAATAAAGCAATTGGTTGACTCGCATTCCACTTCAATAAGACAGCTGGAGCAACAATTGAGTCAAATTTCAGCTACATTAAATCAAAGAAAAGCTGGCACCTTACCTAGCGACACAGTGCAAAACCCAAGGAACGATGGAACATGTATGGCTATTACTACCAGGAGTGGTAAGGTATTGGAAAATCCAGCCAAAGGTAGGCAAGTGGCCGACGATGTAGTAGATGTTGCCGAACCAGAGGACGCCTAAGAAGCTGAAGAAGGCGTTAATGACGTCACCCCCCAACGTCCACAGCCCAAAAAGATCACCAATCCAAAGTAAGAGGAAAAGAAAGTCGTGGAGAAAACTATTCCCCTTCCACCACCACCTTTTCCTCAAAGATTAAAGAAGAGAGCTGATGATACCAAGTTCAATAAATTCATGTCAATGTTAAAACAGCTGACCATTAATGTTCTATTGGTTGAGGCGCTGGAACAGATGCCTGGGTACGCTAAATTCATGAAGGGCCTTTTAACAAAGAAGCGGGCAGTAAGCTATGAGCCGACAGATAATATTCATCATTGCAGTGCAATTTCCACAAGGTCCTTAGTACAGAAAAAGGCAGACCCTGGTGCTTTCACTATTCCTTGCACGGTTGGATCTATGAATTTTGCTAAGGCGTTGTGCAATTTGGGAGCAAGCATCAATTTGATGCCACTATCCGTCTACAAAAAGTTGGGGTTGGGCGACCCTACACCAACCAATATGCGGCTCGTGATGGCAGATAGATCGATAAAACGACCTGTTGGTATCTTAAATGATGTGTTGGTGAAGGTTTCCACCTTCATCTTTCCTGCAGACTTTGTTATTTTGGATTGCGAGGTGGATTCTGAAGTTCCCATAATATTGGGACGCCCTTTCCTCGCAACTGGAAGTGTGCTTATTGACATGAGAGCTAATGAGCTTTTATTTTGGTTGAATGACGAAGTGGTCCGTTTTGATGTATGCAAAGCAATGAAGCAGCTCGAAGATATGGATATGTTCTCTGTAGCTGAAGTTAATTATAAGGATGACAAAGAATTATCTGTAGAAAAGCAGCTTACTGATGAGTCACTATCTGATGAGCTACCGAATTTTGAGCGTGAGGAGGCTCAAGAACATGAAGAAACTATGTGTGCTCTAACAGAAATAGGGTCCTATTCCCATACTCCTAAGCAGCCGGACCTTGATCTTAAGAATCAACCGTCACCAATAGCAAAGACTTCCATTGAAGATCCCCCAGTGCTAGAATCGAAAGAGCTCCCCAATTATCTAAGGTATACATTCTTGGGAAGTGGAAATACACTTTCGGTGAGTGTAGCAGATGATTTAAGTGAACATCACGTAGAGGCTCTCATCTCTGCTCTGAAGAGATACAAGAGAGCTATGGGTTGGACTATTGATGATATAATTGGTATCCCTCCTGGGATATGTATGCACAAGGATCATCTCAAAAAATATTGCATGCCTACAAGTAAGTCTCATTGTCATCTGAATCCATTCAGAAAATGATCCACCATCTATCTCGATGAAGTCTAAGTAATCGAGATAGCTATGTCGTGCCGCGATAATAAATAAGACGCTTGATGGGAGGCAACCCATCGTTTTTAATTTTTTTTGTTGTTTTTGTTTTCCTAGGATTTTGTCGAGCCACAACCAAAACTAAGGCGCTTGATGGGAGGCAACCCATCGTTCTAATCATTTTTGTTGTTTTTGAGTAAGTGCAGGTACAAGAGGTGTAAAGGAGGAAATTGGTTTCAAATTTTGATTTGGAAGCGGTTCATGTTGAAGGTGGTAAGTTAGGAATGAAGAAGAAAAGGCTATGGGTTAGGCAATGCCTATGAAAATCTAGGCAACGAACAAGGCATGGCCTATGCTATGGCCTACGCTCTCAGAATCTAGAATGCCATAGCATAGGCGCCGCCTATGCCCAACAATGCCATAGCATAGGCGCCGCCTATGCCAAAGCCTTTGGTCACGGATTCTACAATGCCATAGCATAGGCGCCGCCTATGCCCAACAAATCCATAGCATAGGCGCCGCCTATGCCAAAGCCTATGTCCAACTAGGCTTTGCAAAAGGCGCCGCCTATGCCAAGCATAGGCAAAGCATTAGGCGCCGTCTATGCTCACTTTTTTGTCTCCTAACCCAATTCCAAATGGGTCAAAACCCGACCAAAGCTTGTCCTATAAATAGAACCTTAGTATTAACACAAAATTGCATTGCAACTTTAACCTAGGCGCCGCCTACCTCTCCAAATTCTCTCAAAAATTTTCCTTTTTGCTCTTTTACTTTGCAAGAACATCTTCCGAGGCCATCAACCAAGTAAGTACTTCTTTGCTCTTCTTTTATATTCCGTAAGTACTACACTACTACGCCTATAATAAATTGTTAAATCTTGAAGTAGTATTGGTGATTTGAATGTGGTTGATTTGTTGTGATACAACTAAGTAAGTGAAAGGATACGTAAGGAAACTCTTGAATTGTTTCCAACTTGTATTTAATTCTTATACACTGTCATACTTTTGCGGAATTGACATGGCCAAGGAAATTGCATAATCTTGTAACTAGAAAGCTTATATGTTGGAATGACTAGTTCATCGAGATGAGAATCATGGTTGACTACAAACATACGATGTTGTGATTATTTCTAAATGCTATAACTTGATTCAATCTCTATGTAGTAGTCTTGCTCAAAAGATACATCAATCCAAACATGAAAGTATTGCCAAGATTTCATGAAATAGAATCAAAAAGGATAGTTAAGATGACAAGAAAAGTATGAATGCACTGATTATATTGTTGGAACATAACACCTAAACGTATATCGATGAAGTCTAAGTAATCGACATCGTTAACTTCACTTGTTTGTGCCAACAAATTAAGTGTGGGGTGGTGCTACTACTGCTTGTTTGTTGATTGTATCCACCGAGATGAAGCTAACATGACTATTATTTTAATCTCAGGTACAATGGCACCAAAAGCAAGACAAGGAAAAGAAAAAGCAACCACTTCAAAAAAGGCCAGAAAAGGGGACGAAAAGAGCAAGGAGAATCCTCCTCGCTGCAAATACCTCGCCGCATGTTCGGAATAAAATGGGTCCTAGAGGAGGAAAGAAAGGAGTGGTATAGGAACAATAAAGAGAAAAAATATGTTCATGTGGAGTTGATACACAAGGAGAGCCTAGCAAAGAAAGAACCCCGTATGTTGGACAAGATAATGGCGTTACATCTTGATTTCATCTTCCGAGATATGGGAGAGTGCAATCTCGATTTAACATGAGAATTCTATGCGAACTGGTCACCAAAAACTACAGGGAGTGAAGTAAAGATTCGGGGTCAAGTTCTGCAACTAAATACGGAGTTCTTCAACTCCTTTCTAGGTTTGTCATCTGTTGATCCATCACCACTCAAAGAGCTGTATAACAGACCTCCGTACAGGTCCATTAGACACACATTGTGCGGAACAAGATCTATGGCATGATGGAGTAGACACAAGGACACCGGTCGGCACAACACCTTTCCATATGCTTCCTTAAATAGGAAAGCTAGGATATGGTTGCGAATGGTCAACTCTTGCCTGATTCCAGGGACACAGTACACAAAGATAACATGAGGTAGAGTGTGCTTGGTGTACACATTGATGACGAATGTCCCTATCAACATTGGGGCAATTATTCGATCTACAAAGCATAAGGCTAGGTTGCACAAGAGGTCCCACTTCAGCTTTGGCAATCTGTTGACTGCAATATTGAGGAAGAAGGACATCGAAGAGAAACCTGCTGATCATAAGCTTCCACACAACCCGAAGATGGTTGACCTCACAAAGGTTAAAGATTTTGAATTCACGCATGGCGTCACCCTTACCACTACAGCAAGACATGCTCGCGATAAAAGCTTCTTCCGCCATTTATATGGCATAACGAGGTTTAACATAATGAGCGGCGGTCGTGTTCCAACTGCTGCAGAGCTCCAACAGCTGGATTATGACTACCCAATGAATGAGCATGCGAGGGTGATGTGTGGAGTAGGTGTATTTTTTTAGGAACCTCTTGATAACGATGTGCCAACCGATGATGATCGTCGAATGCCAGACTCCGACGTGGAGGAGAACTCTGGCACTGATGACTCTGATGATGATTCCGATGAAGGGGGTATGACCCCAGACATAGAGGAGGAGTCCGACTAACCAGGTTCTTCTTATTTATTTTCCACTGAGGGCAGTGTGTCCCGTTTAAGTGTGGGGTGCTGGTATTTGTATGCTATACTTCCTTATCCGCATTTGCATTCATTTATGTTTGTTTTTTTTGAATTTTTTAGTAGTAATTTTTTTTACTTTGCATGAAATTGTTCTAATAGGCAGCATGGTATGATAACAAGAGTCTGTGATAAAATCATTACTATTGAGACGTTTAGGCTCTAATTGTGACTCACTGTGTGATAATTGTGTGGTTCAATTCCTTCATCTATTGGGTCAAGAGTCTATACTACTCCCAATAAAGTCGACCATGTGCCTTGTGTGTGCGAGGCAATAGTATATTCTATGTTTGTGGCTGATGCTAGAACTTGCCCGGTGTGTGTGTAAAGTGAAATAAAGAGTGTGAGTTTAGGAGATGATTTAGGCATTTCTTTGGCAACCTATTATTGTTTACCTTCTTTTTATCTACCCATGGAAATCATCCTAGATA
The DNA here is from genome assembly GCA_030864225.1 of Capsicum baccatum var. pendulum. Taxonomy (NCBI): domain Eukaryota; kingdom Viridiplantae; phylum Streptophyta; class Magnoliopsida; order Solanales; family Solanaceae; genus Capsicum; species Capsicum baccatum. Next base: position 231,015,931 of record CM061556.1, read on the forward strand.
ACCCCCTTTGAGACTTAAGCCTATTTTCTTTGACAGCCTCATATGTAAGCCCAATCCATTTTTTTCAAGACCATAATTTGATCCAAATTCCTAAGTTCTTTAAAATTGTAAAGTCATGTGACAGAATAAGAGGAAATTGGGTGAGAGTAGTGCCTTAAAGTGAATGGGTACTTGAATTCGTTATAAAAAAAAGAGTGGCTATCATAGAGGTATGTTATAAAAAAAAAAAGATAAAAAGATCTTTATGTTTATCATTGAATAACAAAATAGGTGAAAGGGGGTGGTAAATGAAAGAAAGGTAGAAAGGTTGTTTTAAAGAGAGTGTTAATAGCATAATGTGATGTATCAAAGCGCTTAGGAACATAGTCACTATTTCTGGCCAAAATAGTCCTACCCGTCCCTTAGCCTACATTACAACCTGTAAAAGACCTATTTGATCCTAAGCTTAGCATTCTGATATTAGTAGAGCATTAAACTAAGGGCAAGCCTATGGTCATCAGTTGCAGCATATGAATTCTTTGTGAGCGTGAGAGCAAGGAAAATCCTATACCCATGTTTCGAAAAATGCAAAATTTGTGAGTGATTATGGGTAAAGATCTTATGTGAGACACACATGGCTGATGAGTTTTGGGTAGTTTGTATGATTCTTTGTTCCTTAACTTGTGGATACGAATTAACCACCATCACGAGTCAATATTAGAGGTTGAATTGTTTCTAGTAGTGATTAGAAAAATACTCTTTGTTAATAAATGTCATGCCTGTCTTGATGAATATTTTGTGCTGTAACAGTGAAACCCTAAGTAGATGTTTATATGGACATGATATTTTGTTCGAGGACGAATAAAGCTTTAAGTGTGAGATGTTGATGATAGGCGTATTTACACGCCTAAAGTACTTTAATTTACCCATATTTTAGCTAAGTTTTGAGGACAAAATATATAATTCCTGCACTTTTAGTCCTTTTTCCTGTAAGTGAGCTAACCAACGTGATTAGCAAGTTTTCAGGTATAAATGATGAAGATTTCAGCATTTTATGGACTAGTTGCAGCCAAAGGAAGCTTCACATAAGAAGGAAAGCAGCGTTTCGACGCCTATGGACTGAAAGTGACGCATGGAAAACTTCTCCCGAGCAAAAACAGCATTTCCAAAGACTTGGGGATCAGCAGTAACTTAGTAGGATTAGGATAAGGATGCAGTATCCTAGTAGGATTAGGATAATTACGCAGTAGCCTAGTAGGAATAGTATATGGGTTTTATAAAATCCCTATGATGCTGAACTTTTCAGCAAGCATTATTACAATTAAAACAATTCTCTTTCAATTAATTCTTCTTCCCTTCTCTTCATCTATTCGACTTTTAATTTTCATAACAAGAGAAACGCTATTTTGCAAGGAATTCATGCCACAAGTCCTACCAAAACATACTTCACGTTAGATTTTTATCTCGGTATGCTGATAATGTCTATTGTGATTTCCGTTGCACTCATGAATAGCTAAACTTCTCTGTTAGGGTTATGGAAGCCTTATGAGATATTATCTATTGCTATGAGTTTGCGAATTCTTGATACGTATGTTGGTTATATCATTCTTCTCTTCATCTTAATATAAATTCTTGTGGTTGCAAACATATAGAATACGCCAGTATAGCATTAACTTGTTCAAAAGAAAAGTTACATGTCTGGAAAAGAGAGAATGTCAAGGAAATAGGGCACCAACCCCTGTTTAAAAGTTAGTGCCGTAACTGGATTAACCTCTTGGAGAATTCGTACCATTAGATACGCTTTAATCCCGAAAGAGTTAAAGTGAAATAGTCCTTGATGGTCGAAAGACGCCTGGATTTACCATAGAATACGATTCTCTATAAGCACATGCATGTCTGAATTCCGCATAACTCATAGTCATTAGATACGTATAACTCATAAGGTGGACATAACCCTAACTCTCAATTCTCATTGATTAAAACCTACCAAGTACTCCGTTTACTCTTCTATTTTTCATTTTTACTCTACTATTTTGTTTACATCATTTGCACGCACAAAATCCCCCTTTATTCGCAGAACTTTCATCAAAAGTCTAATAATCGTTGCTTACTTAGTGACCAAGTATTCCCTATGGGATTCGACACCCAACCCAGTTGGGTTCTATATTTGACGACAACCGCTTACACTCTTACGAGAGCTGTAGTTTGAGCGTTATCAAATTTTGGCGCCGTTGCCGGGGAATACGGTTGTCAACTAAGTTTGTGATAATTACTAGACCCTTTGGTCAAAGATTATCGTACTTTACTTTTAGTTGTTGTTTTTGTTTTCTGCAGGTTTTTGTTCCGTGCATGCCAAATACTCGAAGTTTGGGACAACCATTATTAACCATAAACCCTGAATCGCAACTTATTGGAAGGATGGATGCACAACGTGACATTGAGAGAAGGGATGCTCAACAGGAGCAGTCTAGACTAGCTGCATTGGCTGTGGCTCAAGTGCATCAAGAAAATATCGATAACCCTGGGCGAGCAGCAGATCCTGATGATGAGGACTTAGGTGATGATGAGCTACTAAACCCCAGGCGTGATGCTGAGGTAGCGACACCGGCAAACAGAAGAGATTGTCAAGCAAGATTTCGGCCTGAACACCGAGCTATGCAGATTCCCTTTGATGATGATGATGACGACTGGATGGAGCTGGCGCCACAGGAGCTATTATTCCTCCACCATTGGCACCCGGAGCCAAGTTCAACATCACCAGCACCATGATTCAGTTATTGCAACTCAAGGGATTATTTGGTGGACTTGCAGGTGATGATACGAATATGCATCTGGTCAACTTTATCTCTACATGCAAGTCATTCGACAATCCAGGTGTTGGACAGAATGCAATTCGGCTGCGCTTATTCCCATTGTCTCTATCTGGGGAGGCAACTCTATGGTTGAACGGGCTGACTCCTGATTCTATTACAAATTGGAGGCAATTGAAAGACGCTTTCCTAAAAAGATTCTTTTCGTCATCCAAAATAGCACAATTGAGAGATGAAATTTGCAACTTTCATCAGCTTCCAACTGAAGCCCTTCACAAAACATGGGAGAGATTCAAGAAGAAGCTTATGAGGTGCCCAAACCATCACATGACCAATGTCCACTTGATGGAGATACTATATAGATCCTTGAATTCAGTAACTAAACCAGTGGTGGATAATGCGGCTGGAGGATCATTTATGGACCTCACCTTTGTGCAGGCAAGCGATATGCTAGACCGGATGACAAAGCAAAGTAGGTCTTGGCATACCAGAGATTATGAGGTGTCAAGCCCCACTATATCTATTGTCATGACTGCAGAACAAAGGCGAAAGGAGGAGGAACGCGACCAAGATATGGCGCACATGAAAACACAGATGGATCTTCTTGCAAAGCATCTATTATCAGGGAAGACCAAAAAAGTCAAAGCAGTTGTGTCAAAAGGAAGAGAGGAATCCGATTCTGAAGAAGAAGCCAACTACTTGAACAATCAGGGGGGGTTTCCGAGGCAAAGAAAACCAAGGTAGGAACTATTATGATAATTCTGGAAATAAGGATCGTGATCAAGGTAGTTGGAAAAACAAGACAGACAGAAGTGGCATGTATATTCCTCCTGGAAGACGTGACACCACTACATCTGGTTCTCGAAATATGTCCATAGAAGATATGATGGCTAAGCTGTTGAAAGGAGTGGAGGCAACCAGCACGGGAGTAACTGAGGTAATAAATGATTTGGCCTCAATAAAGCAATTGGTTGACTCGCATTCCACTTCAATAAGACAGCTGGAGCAACAATTGAGTCAAATTTCAGCTACATTAAATCAAAGAAAAGCTGGCACCTTACCTAGCGACACAGTGCAAAACCCAAGGAACGATGGAACATGTATGGCTATTACTACCAGGAGTGGTAAGGTATTGGAAAATCCAGCCAAAGGTAGGCAAGTGGCCGACGATGTAGTAGATGTTGCCGAACCAGAGGACGCCTAAGAAGCTGAAGAAGGCGTTAATGACGTCACCCCCCCAACGTCCACAGCCCAAAAAGATCACCAATCCAAAGTAAGAGGAAAAGAAAGTCGTGGAGAAAACTATTCCCCTTCCACCACCACCTTTTCCTCAAAGATTAAAGAAGAGAGCTGATGATACCAAGTTCAATAAATTCATGTCAATGTTAAAACAGCTGACCATTAATGTTCTATTGGTTGAGGCGCTGGAACAGATGCCTGGGTACGCTAAATTCATGAAGGGCCTTTTAACAAAGAAGCGGGCAGTAAGCTATGAGCCGACAGATAATATTCATCATTGCAGTGCAATTTCCACAAGGTCCTTAGTACAGAAAAAGGCAGACCCTGGTGCTTTCACTATTCCTTGCACGGTTGGATCTATGAATTTTGCTAAGGCGTTGTGCAATTTGGGAGCAAGCATCAATTTGATGTCACTATCCGTCTACAAAAAGTTGGGGTTGGGCGACCCTACACCAACCAATATGCGGCTCGTGATGGCAGATAGATCGATAAAACGACCTGTTGGTATCTTAAATGATGTGTTGGTGAAGGTTTCCACCTTCATCTTTCCTGCAGACTTTGTTATTTTGGATTGCGAGGTGGATTCTGAAGTTCCCATAATATTGGGACGCCCTTTCCTCGCAACTGGAAGTGTGCTTATTGACATGAGAGCTAATGAGCTTTTATTTTGGTTGAATGACGAAGTGGTCCGTTTTGATGTATGCAAAGCAATGAAGCAGCTCGAAGATATGGATATGTTCTCTGTAGCTGAAGTTAATTATAAGGATGACAAAGAATTATCTGTAGAAAAGCAGCTTACTGATGAGTCACTATCTGATGAGCTACCGAATTTTGAGCGTGAGGAGGCTCAAGAACATGAAGAAACTATGTGTGCTCTAACAGAAATAGGGTCCTATTCCCATACTCCTAAGCAGCCGGACCTTGATCTTAAGAATCAACCGTCACCAATAGCAAAGACTTCCATTGAAGAGCCCCCAGTGCTAGAATCGAAAGAGCTCCCCAATTATCTAAGGTATACATTCTTGGGAAGTGGAAATACACTTTCGGTGAGTGTAGCAGATGATTTAAGTGAACAGCACGTAGAGGCTCTCATCTCTGCTCTGAAGAGATACAAGAGAGCTATGGGTTGGACTATTGATGATATAATTGGTATCCCTCCTGGGATATGTATGCACAAGGATCATCTCAAAAAAGATTGCATGCCTACAAGTAAGTCTCATTGTCATCTGAATCCATTCAGAAAATGATCCACCATCTATCTCGATGAAGTCTAAGTAATCGAGATAGCTATGTCGTGCCGCGATAATAAATAAGACGCTTGATGGGAGGCAACCCATCGTTTTTAATTTTTTTTGTTGTTTTTGTTTTCCTAGGATTTTGTCGAGCCACAACCAAAACTAAGGCGCTTGATGGGAGGCAACCCATCGTTCTAATCATTTTTGTTGTTTTTGAGTAAGTGCAGGTACAAGAGGTGTAAAGGAGGAAATTGGTTTCAAATTTTGATTTGGAAGCGGTTCATGTTGAAGGTGGTAAGTTAGGAATGAAGAAGAAAAGGCTATGGGTTAGGCAATGCCTATGAAAATCTAGGCAACGAACAAGGCATGGCCTATGCTATGGCCTACGCTCTCAGAATCTAGAATGCCATAGCATAGGCGCCGCCTATGCCCAACAATGCCATAGCATAGGCGCCGCCTATGCCAAAGCCTTTGGTCACGGATTCTACAATGCCATAGCATAGGCGCCGCCTATGCCCAACAAATCCATAGCATAGGCGCCGCCTATGCCCAACAAATCCATAGCATAGGCGCCGCCTATGCCAAAGCCTATGTCCAACTAGGCTTTGCAAAAGGCGCCGCCTATGCCAAGCATAGGCAAAGCATTAGGCGCCGTCTATGCTCACTTTTTTGTCTCCTAACCCAATTCCAAATGGGTCAAAACCCGACCAAAGCTTGTCCTATAAATAGAACCTTAGTATTAACACAAAATTGCATTGCAACTTTAACCTAGGCGCCGCCTACCTCTCCAAATTCTCTCAAAAATTTTCCTTTTTGCTCTTTTACTTTGCAAGAACATCTTCCGAGGCCATCAACCAAGTAAGTACTTCTTTGCTCTTCTTTTATATTCCGTAAGTACTACACTACTACGCCTATAATAAATTGTTAAATCTTGAAGTAGTATTGGTGATTTGAATGTGGTTGATTTGTTGTGATACAACTAAGTAAGTGAAAGGATACGTAAGGAAACTCTTGAATTGTTTCCAACTTGTATTTAATTCTTATACACTGTCATACTTTTGCGGAATTGACATGGCCAAGGAAATTGCATAATCTTGTAACTAGAAAGCTTATATGTTGGAATGACTAGTTCATCGAGATGAGAATCATGGTTGACTACAAACATACGATGTTGTGATTATTTCTAAATGCTATAACTTGATTCAATCTCTATGTAGTAGTCTTGCTCAAAAGATACATCAATCCAAACATGAAAGTATTGCCAAGATTTCATGAAATAGAATCAAAAAGGATAGTTAAGATGACAAGAAAAGTATGAATGCACTGATTATATTGTTGGAACATAACACCTAAACGTATATCGATGAAGTCTGAGTAATCGACATCGTTAACTTCACTTGTTTGTGCCAACAAATTAAGTGTGGGGTGGTGCTACTACTGCTTGTTTGTTGATTGTATCCACCGAGATGAAGCTAACATGACTATTATTTTAATCTCAGGTACAATGGCACCAAAAGCAAGACAAGGAAAAGAAAAAGCAACCACTTCAAAAAAGGCCAGAAAAGGGGACGAAAAGAGCAAGGAGAATCCTCCTCGCTGCAAATACCTCGCCGCATGTTCGGAATAAAATGGGTCCTAGAGGAGGAAAGAAAGGAGTGGTATAGGAACAATAAAGAGAAAAAATATGTTCATGTGGAGTTGATACACAAGGAGAGCCTAGCAAAGAAAGAACCCCGTATGTTGGACAAGATAATGGCGTTACATCTTGATTTCATCTTCCGAGATATGGGAGAGTGCAATCTCGATTTAACATGAGAATTCTATGCGAACTGGTCACCAAAAACTACAGGGAGTGAAGTAAAGATTCGGGGTCAAGTTCTGCAACTAAATACGGAGTTCTTCAACTCCTTTCTAGGTTTGTCATCTGTTGATCCATCACCACTCAAAGAGCTGTATAACAGACCTCCGTACAGGTCCATTAGACACACATTGTGCGGAACAAGATCTATGGCACGATGGAGTAGACACAAGGACACCGGTCGGCACAACACCTTTCCATATGCTTCCTTAAATAGGAAAGCTAGGATATGGTTGCGAATGGTCAACTCTTGCCTGATTCCAGGGACACAGTACACAAAGATAACATGAGGTAGAGTGTGCTTGGTGTACACATTGATGACGAATGTCCCTATCAACATTGGGGCAATTATTCGATCTACAAAGCATAAGGCTAGGTTGCACAAGAGGTCCCACTTCAGCTTTGGCAATCTGTTGACTGCAATATTGAGGAAGAAGGACATCGAAGAGGAACCTGCTGATCATAAGCTTCCACACAACCCGAAGATGGTTGACCTCACAAAGGTTAAAGATTTTGAATCCACGCATGGCGTCACCCTTACCACTACAGCAAGACATGCTCGCGATAAAAGCTTCTTCCGCCATTTATATGGCATAACGAGGTTTAACATAATGAGCGGCGGTCGTGTTCCAACTGCTGCAGAGCTCCAACAGCTGGATTATGACTACCCAATGAATGAGCATGCGAGGGTGATGTGTGGAGTAGGTGTATTTTTTTAGGAACCTCTTGATAACGATGTGCCAACCGATGATGATCGTCGAATGCCAGACTCCGACGTGGAGGAGAACTCTGGCAATGATGACTCTGATGATGATTCCGATGAAGGGGGTATGACCCCAGACATAGAGGAGGAGTCCGACTAACCAGGTTCTTCTTATTTATTTTCCACTGAGGGCAGTGTGTCCCGTTTAAGTGTGGGGTGCTGGTATTTGTATGCTATACTTCCTTATCCGCATTTGCATTCATTTATGTTTGTTTTTTTTGAATTTTTTAGTAGTAATTTTTTTTACTTTGCATGAAATTGTTCTAATAGGCAGCATGGTATGATAACAAGAGTCTGTGATAAAATCATTACTATTGAGACGTTTAGGCTCTAATTGTGACTCACTGTGTGATAATTGTGTGGTTCAATTCCTTCATCTATTGGGTCAAGAGTCTATACTACTCCCAATAAAGTCGACCATGTGCCTTGTGTGTGCGAGGCAATAGTATATTCTATGTTTGTGGCTGATGCTAGAACTTGCCCGGTGTGTGTGTAAAGTGAAATAAAGAGTGTGAGTTTAGGAGATGATTTAGGCATTTCTTTGGCAACCTATTATTGTTTACCTTCTTTTTATCTACCCATGGAAATCATCCTAGATAACCCCCTTTGAGACTTAAGCCTATTTTCTTTGACAGCCTCATATGTAAGCCCAATCCATTTTTTTCAAGACCATAATTTGATCCAAATTCCTAAGTTCTTTAAAATTGTAAAGTCATGTGACAGAATAAGAGGAAATTGGGTGAGAGTAGTGCCTTAAAGTGAATGGGTACTTGAATTCGTTATAAAAAAAAGAGTGGCTATCATAGAGGTATGTTATAAAAAAAAAAAGATAAAAAGATCTTTATGTTTATCATTGAATAACAAAATAGGTGAAAGGGGGTGGTAAATGAAAGAAAGGTAGAAAGGTTGTTTTAAAGAGAGTGTTAATAGCATAATGTGATGTATCAAAGCGCTTAGGAACATAGTCACTATTTCTGGCCAAAATAGTCCTACCCGTCCCTTAGCCTACATTACAACCTGTAAAAGACCTATTTGATCCTAAGCTTAGCATTCTGATATTAGTAGAGCATTAAACTAAGGGAAAGCCTATGGTCATCAGTTGCAGCATATGAATTCTTTGTGAGTGTGAGAGCAAGGAAAATCCTATACCCATGTTTCGAAAAATGCAAAATTTGTGAGTGATTATGGGTAAAGATCTTATGTGAGACACACATGGCTGATGAGTTTTGGGTAGTTTGTATGATTCTTTGTTCCTTAACTTGTGGATACGAATTAACCACCATCACGAGTCAATATTAGAGGTTGAATTGTTTCTAGTAGTGATTAGAAAAATACTCTTTGTTAATAAATGTCATGCCTGTCTTGATGAATATTTTGTGCTGTAACAGTGAAACCCTAAGTAGATGTTTATATGGACATGATATTTTGTTCGAGGACGAACAAAGTTTTAAGTGTGGGATGTTGATGATAGGCGTATTTACACGCCTAAAGTACTTTAATTTACCCATATTTTAGCTAAGTTTTGAGGACAAAATATATAATTCCTGCACTTTTAGTCCTTTTTCCTGTAAGTGAGCTAACCAACGTGATTAGCAAGTTTTCAGGTATAAATGATGAAGATTTCAGCATTTTATGGACTGGTTGCAGCCAAAGGAAGCTTCACATAAGAAGGAAAGCAGCGTTTCGACGCCTATGGACTGAAAGTGACGCATGGAAAACTTCTCCCGAGCAAAAACAGCATTTCCAAAGACTTGGGGATCAGCAGTAACTTAGTAGGATTAGGATAAGGATGCAGTATCCTAGAAGGATTAGGATAATTACGCAGTAGCCTAGTAGGAATAGGATATGGGTTTTATAAAAACCCTATGATGCTGAACTTTTCAGCAAGCATTCTTACAATTAAAACAATTCTCTTTCAATTAATTCTTCTTCCCTTCTCTTCATCTATTCGACTTTTAATTTTCATAACAAGAGAAATGCGATTTTGCAAGGAATTCATGCCACAAGTCCTACCAAAACATACTTCACGTGAGATTTTTATCTTGGTATGCTGATAATGTCTATTGTGATTTCCGTTGCACTCATGAATAGCTAAACTTCTCTGTTAGGGTTATGGAAGCCTTATGAGATACTATCTATTGCTATGAGTTTGCGAATTCTTGATACGTATGCTGCTTATATCATTCTTCTCTTCATCTTAATATAAATTCTTGTGGTTGAAAATATATAGAATACGCCAGTATAGAATTAACTTGTTCGAAAGAAAAGTTACATGTCTGGAAAAGAGAGAATGTCAAGGAAATAGGGCACCAACCCCTGTTTAAAAGTTAGTGCTGTAACTGGATTAACCTCTTGGAGAATTTGTACCATTAGATACGCTTTAAGCTCGAAAGAGTTAAAGTGAAATAGTCCTTGATGGTCGAAAGACGCCTGGATTTACCATAGAATACGATTCTCTATAAGCACATGCATGTCTGAATTCCGCATAACTCATAGTCATTAGATATGTATAACTCATAAGGTGGACATAACCCTAACTCTCAATTCTCATTGATTAATACCTACCAAGTACTCCATTTACTCTTCTATTTTTCGTTTTTACTCTACTATTTTGTTTATATCATTTGCGCGCACAAAATCCCCCCTTTATTCACAGAACTTTCATCAAAAGTCTAATAATCGTTGCTTACTTAGTGACCAAGTATTCCCTGTGGGATTCGACACCCAACCCAGTTGGGTTCTATATTTGACGACGACCGCTTACACTCTTACGAGAGCTGTAGTTTGAGCATTATCACCTGACCGCATATTTTTCTTTGCGCTATGTTGTCTTATAACATAGGTTCGGACACATAATTTCCTGACCACTCTTAGATAGCTCAGCGACACTCAGCAACAGTACTGGTGAGTCCTCATCCATTGAGGACATGATTTTTTTATTTTAGTTATTTCAATACTTCTATTTGTTGTCAGTCAGAGTTAGTTGGGGGATTGTCCCATTAACTCCTCAGTCAGTTTAGAGGCTTTCAGACAGTCAGTTAGACAGTTAATCAGTTTATCAGTCCTTTTAGTATGCTTAGTTATTTTATGTTGACAGTTGGTATTATAGTATTTTATCAAATGTTTCAGACTTGTGATTCAATCACATTTTTAGTATTCAGATTTGGTATTACCACAACCGTTTATCTTCTGCATATATGTTATGTCTTTATTTTATTTAGTGCTTATAACATGTACCAGCTCATGGGTTAGCTTATGATCACTTGTGATCATAAGAACCGTTGTCGCAACTAGGGGGTAGCCTCGGGTCATGACATTTAAGCATAAGTTATTGAGTATGAGAAGTTCACATTTAGAAATTCAATTTGTAATTTTGGCAACCTGATTAAAGTCTTGTTTTGATCTTATGATCACATTTAAGATTTGAAATCCACAACTTCACCCTATGAGTATGATTTAAGTAAAGGAAGCATAGTCAATTTTTAGTTTACAAACTCACATGCTATTTTAAGGTGGATTCCCTAAGTATGAGCATATATATATATATATATATGGGAGTAGTATTTAGCATCGAGAAAATGTGGATGAGCACCCTAATTTTCAAAAACTACGAGCCACCGTAGGTGTAAGAGACCTCGCAAGAGCGTGTCTTCTTTTCCCAATATGGATGAAGTTTAGTGATCACTTAATTTAAGGTTCTATTCTGATGGCAAGCATAGTAAAACTCTCCCCAATATAGGTAAGATGTTAGACTCCATGATTGCTCACATCGTTTATGTCAGTTTTAAGAATCTCCCACAAGAAAGAACAAAAGTAAAGATTTTATAAACTAAGTGTGATGACTCACTAAGCTGTGCATTATGCTTTGTCATTTATTTTTTATGATCCTTCAATTTTCAGCTTTACTTATGTCCAAGGTGAGTTCTTTTACACTTAGAATGCATGATTGAAAGTTTATTCAGTTTTGGTTTTTGTAATATCCCATATTTTCCTAGCTTAATTTAACTCTAAGTACATGAGTATTCATATATGAAAAATTTTAAATTACTTAGTATTTTTACTTTAGAGATTACCAATGCGTAGAAAATTCAGTCAGCTTTCCAACATTATAAAATTCGCCCAAATTCGATACCCGGGCGAAGAGTTAGAGCCATTTTCATAAAACAGTGTGCCAAATGGCACATCACTGCATCGCGAAGCCAGGAAAAATGACAATTGTAAAAATCTGGTGACACTCCATGATTCTACCATATCACACCACAATCCCAGTTCCCAATGGTAATTTTCCAGTAAGGCAATGCGATGCCACCGCGTTGCGCCAAGGCCATTTTTCAGAATTGTCAAATTCCAGTGAGCCTCCTTGATCATGGCGAGTCACTCTAAAGGTTAATTTAGCAATCGTCTTTTTACACAGTTCAGGAAATTTCCAGTGGCTCACCACGATGCCACCGTGTCACGGTGGAGACCAAAATTGGGACTTTTCAGTGATGAAATTTAATTGTTCCTAGGAGTAATTGGGTTTTTTTTCATGAACCAAATCAGCCTTTAACACGAAATTAAACCCCTAATTAACCTAGTTATAGCATTATTTCCTCACTTTCTCTCAAGATTAAAATATTCTCTCTCAAAGGGCAAAACCCAAGCTTCAAGAAAACAAGAACAAACTCAAGAATTCCTCAAAAAACCTTCAAGATTAATATTCCCATGTATGTTAGGTGTTCATCTATGGGTTCCTTTCACCCATAGAGTCCAAGAATCCATTTTAAAACAACAAGATTTTTTTTGATTCATGACTTACATGCTTGAAATTGGATTGTATTCATGTTCATGACATTAATTGAGTTTCAAACCATGATTAATTATAAATTCCATGAAATTGAAATAGCGTGTATATTGAATTGTGTAATTATCATGTTATAACCCTTGAATTAGCAAGTTTGGGTGTTGTAATTATAATGTTTATATGTTGTCCATGATTATATGCATTAAGTTGTACTCCCCAAGTGTTTGATAGAACGTCCATGTGAATTAAATGGTGAAATCATGACATGTTAGCATATGTACAAGCTTATTCCCTACAAGTGTTTGATAAAAATGTCTCTATGAATGAATTATGAACAAGTGAACATTGTTATGCTTTTCAAGATCATGCTATGCTCTTCTTTTCATGCTATCGAGTCCTAGGGGTATTTAATACCTGAAAATCTATCTATTTACATAGAGCTACAGTAGTTATAGAATAGTCTCAATAATATCACGATCAATAGTACTCAGTCAGTTACAAAACTCAGTGAAAATCAGTATCAGTCCAGTTCAGCTCAGTATAGTAATCAGTGTATTCAGTTGGGAGTATGATTCAGCACCGAGTGAACCCAAGGATGGGGGCTCACCTGCCAATAGAGAGTGTGATCCTTAGAAGCAGACCTTGTATTCCAAAAATACATAGCCAGCGTAGGTTAAGACATCAACCTTCCAGTTAAGTGTTGATGCGATTTTTCTACCTGCCAGTTGAGGGTACCACCATTCTCATCAGAGTACCTTCCAGATGAGGGTAACTCTTCATCTTGTCTTTACCCGTGGAACAGTACCGATACCCTTCCAACTGGGGTTACAGGTTAGACCCTAGTTATCTTATTTGGGGCATGTCGGTTAGATGATTACATCCCACAGTTTTAGTCTCAATCTCAGTATAGAACTTAGTTCAATTCTACAGAATCGGGACTGTCAGATACAGTCATTCAGCTATCAGTAATTCAGTTATTAGTAATCTCATATATCAGTTACTCATTTATCAGAACTCAGTACTCAGCTTTAGTAAAAGCCCAGATATAGCATACATGTATATGCACAATATTGCATACCCCTTATTTATAGAAGTTTTAATTATCCATGTATTTTTATTCAGTTACACTATATCTTTCAGTCAGTTACTATTCATGCATATGAACCCTTGTATTCAGTCTTACCTCATCTAGCACACTAGTACATTCCATGCACTGATACATACTTTGTCTTTAAGCTATGATATCTCATATCTTAGGTTCGAACGCTCAGGTTCTCGAATGTGCTTAGACAGATCTAGTTAGCAGCAGCAGATTTACTAGAGAGTCCTCATCTATTGAGGATATACTTTTATTTTAGCATTTCAGTTTATCAGTATTTCAATAGTTGGAGTTAGTTGGGGGTTTGTCCATCAACTCCACATTCAGACAGTTCAGTTAGAGGCTTTTTAGACTAGAATAGTTCAGACAGTATATTCAGATTTCAGATGTTTTTATCAGATATTATTACTTTACCAATATTTCAGATTTTGAACCTTATGGCAATTTAACCTATTTTTTGCATTACTTTCAGTATTATTACTCAATGCTCATAGCAAATACCAGCTCATGGTTTAGCTTATGGTCCCTCGGGATCGTAAGCACCGTGTGGCACCCAGGGTGCAGACTCGGGGCATTACAAACTTGGTATGAAATCCTAAGGTTCAATAGAGTCCTAGGGAGTCTAAAAGTCGCATCTAGTAGAGTCTTATGTATTGGTGTGTAGCGCGCCACACTTACGGGCAAGAGGCTATGAGACGTTTTTAGGAAAAGTTTCCCTTCTTTCTGTATTTATGTCGTGCGAGTGAGCATAAACTCAAGTTAATGTCTTAATCTAATCCTTTCTTACTTTCATTTATAGAACATGCCTCCAAAAAAAATAATGAAAAAAGAACAGAGAACCAGTCGGCACCTCAACCAATTCAAGAAAATCCCCTGGATGAGCATATCTCCCATGCAGAATTCAGAGCTGCGTTCACCACTCTAGCAAATTCCGTATCACTCAGAATGAATGGACAGGTGCTGTTCAGGCCAACCCATTGGCCAATATTGCTGTAGTCAGGATTTGATACTTCACCCTAATGAATCCTCCCTTATTCTTATGATCTAAGTCTGAAGAGGATCCACAAGTGTTCCTCAACCAGGTTCAAAAAGTCACAGATATCATGGGAGTGACTTCCAGTGAGAGTGCTAGTTAGCTGCCTATCAACTATAAGATATAGCTCATACATATTTTAAGAAGTGAAAGCTAGACAGGGACACATATGCAGAGCCCGCAGAGTGGGAAGAGTTTATTACTACTTTCCTAAATAGATTCTTTCCCTTAGAGCTGAGAGAAGCCAAGGTGTTAGAGTTCATCAATCTCAAGCAAGGTAGCATGAGTGTGAAAGAGTATTCCCTCAATTTTACTCAGTTAGCTAGGTATTCTCCCTATGTAGTAGCAGACAATAGGTCCAGAATAAGCAAGTTCGTATCTGGGGTATCAACGAGTATGGTTAAGGAGTGCAGAACTGCGATGTTGATTAAGAAGATGAACATATCCAGGCTCATGGTCCATGCTCAGTTGATAGAAAAGTCTAAGAATAAGGAGAGACAGGGAGAGAGGGAAAACAAAAGGGCTATAATAGGCAGCTTTAATTTCACTTAGCCTAAGTTAGAAGGCGATAACTATTCTCAGTTTTGCCAAAAGTCTTTAATTCCAGCTCCATCCTCAGCCAGTGCTCTGGTCTCTAAGTTCAGAAATGGTAACAAAGATAGTTCACCGGGATTTAAATCTTAGGGTAGTGTCAACAGTGCTCGTACAAATCTCCTTTGTCAAAAATGTGGCAGAAACCATCAGGGTGTCTGCAGGGCTGGTAGCGATATATGTTTCGGGTATGACAAGCCAGGCCACAGAGTCATAGATCGTCCTCAGTCAGGTTCTCAAAGTTAGTAAAACCATTCTTCAGCTCAGTTCGGTCGCCCGAATTAGCAGGGTCCCATCTCCAATGCCACCAGTAAGCAATGCCCAAATAGGCTTTATGCACTCCAGTCCAGAAAAGATCAAGAAAGTTCTCCTGATGTGGTCACTGGTAAGTTATAGATCTTTCATTTACATGTTTATGCTTTACTAGATCCAGGAGCTTCCTTGTCTTTCGTAACTCCTTATATTTTTGTTAACTTCAGAGTCAGTCCTAGAATTCTAGCAGAGCCTTTTTCTGTCTCTACCCTAGTGGGTAAGTCTATCATAGCACGGAGGGTATACCGGAACTATCCAGTTATGATATCTCAAAATGTCACTTCAGCAAACCTTATAGAGCTAGAGATAGCAGATTTTAACATCATTCTCAGCATAGATTGGCTCCATTTATGCTATGCCTTAGTTGATTATAGAAATAGATTTGTTCATTTTTAGTTTCCAAATAAACCAGTCCTTGAATGGAGGGGTAGTACTACAGTGCTTAAGGGTCGGTTAATATCATGCCTAAGAGCGAAAAAAGGATATCCAAGGGATGTATCTATTGTCTTGTATGATTCAAAGGCTCTAGTTCAGAAACTCCTAGTCTTGAGTCAGTTCCAGTAGTAAATGAATTCTCATATGTGTTTTCCAAAGATCTTCCTGGATTTTCTCCCTAAAGGGAATTTGACTTTGTAATTGACCTTCTTCCAGATACTAAGCCTATATCTATTCCGCCATACAGAATGGCACCAGCTGAACTCAGAGATTTAAAATAATAGTTAAAATATCCCTAGACAAGGGGTTTATCAGACCCAGTGTTTCCCCATGGGGCATACTAGTTCTATACGTACGTAAGAAAGATGTTCACCCAGAATGTGTATAGACTACCGTCAGTTGAACTAAGTCATAGTCAAGAACAAGTACCCACTACCTAGAATTCGTGACTTGTTTGACCAACTTTAGGGAGCCATTACTTTTATAAGGTAGACCTCAGATTAGGCTATCATCAGCTTAGAGTCAAAGAATGTGACATTCTGAAAACAACTTCTCAAACCCGGTATGGTCACTTCAAATTCCTAGTCATGTCCTTTGGTCTTACAAATGCCCCAGCAGCTTTCATGGACTTAATAAATCGTGTGTTCAAGAAGTACTTAGACATATTTATTATAGTCTTCATCGATGACATTCTTGTCTACTCCCGTAGTGAAAATGATCATACAGATCACCTCAGGATCATCCTTTAGACTCTCAGAGCCCATCAGCTATTCACCAAATTCAGTAAGTGTGAATTTTGTCTAAGATTAGTAGCATTCCTTAGTCATATTATTTCTGGTGATGGCATTAGAGTTGATCCTTAAAAGATTGAGGTGGTAAGAAACTGGCCTAGACATATTTCTCCATCAGAGATCAGGAGCTTCTTAGGTTTAGCTGGCTATTACCATCGGTTTTTTGAAGGGTTTTCATCTATTGCATCCCCCATGTCCAGATTGACTCAGAAGAAAGTCAAATTCCAGTGGTCAGATTCTTGTGAGAAGAGTTTTCGGGAGTTGAAGACTCGACTCACATCAGCCCCTGTTCTAGCATTGCCAGATGGTTCAGATGGGTGTTTTGTGTTCTATGAGGCATCCAAAGTAAGTTTGGGTTGTGTCCTCATTTAGAGGGGTAAGTTCATAGCCTATGCCTCTAGACAGCTTAAGCACCATGAGAAGAATTACCCAACTCATGATCTTGAATTAGAAGCTGTTGTGTTTTTCTTAAAGATTAGGAGGAACTATTTGTATGGGGTGCATTTTGATGTGTTCAGAGACCATAAAAGCTTGTTGTATGTATTCTCTCAGAAAAATTTTAACCTACGTCAGAGGAGGTGGCTAAAATTGTTAAAAGATTATGATATAAGTGTTCTGTATCATTCGGGCAAAGCCAATGTAGTGGTAGATGCTCTCAGTAGGTTGCCTATGGGTAGTGTTGCTCATGTTGAGAATGGTAAGAAAAATTTAGTTCAGGAAGTTCATCAGCTTGCCCGACAAGATTTCCGCTTAGTTGATTTAGCAGAGGGTATTGTGTGGGTGTAGAATCATTCAAAATCATCTCTGGTTTCTGAAGTGAATAAAAATCAGGACAGAGATCCCAGTCTAGTTAAGTTGAAAGAGGCAGTCAGAGATCAGAAAGTAGAGGTTTTCTTCCAAGGGGGAGATGGTGTGTTGCGTTGCCAGGGTCGGTTATGTGTGCCAGGTATAGATGACTTGAGGCAATGAATTCTTACAAAAGTGCATGGTTCGTGTTACTCTATTCATCGAAGGGCCACTAAGATGCACCACGATTTGCGGGAGATCTATTGGTGGAGTGGGATGAAGAAGGATATCACAGATTTTGTAGCTAAGAGCTCTACATGTCAGCAGGTTAAGCTTGAGCACCAGAAGCCCAGTGGGTCCCTATAGGAATTCAGTATTCCCACTTGGAAATGGGATAAAGTGAACATAGACTTTGTGATGGGTTTGCCTCGTACTCATTGTCAGCATGATTTGATTTGGGTTATCATAGACAGGATGACCAAATTAGCACATTTCTTGCCAGTCCATACTTCTTATTTAGTCGAGGACTATGCCAAGCTCTACCTTAGAGAGTTGGTTAGGTTTCACGGTGTTCCGCTATCTATCATTTCAGATAGAGGTACTCAGTTTACCTCTCACTTTTGGAAAGCTTTTTAGAAGGGTCTTGGTACCAAAGTTACTCAATATAACTTTTCATCGGACCATTCAAACTCTAGAATATATGTTAAGAGCATTCGTTGTTAATTTTAAAAGTAGTTGGGATGACCACTTGTCTTTGATCAAATTCGCATATAATAACATCTATTATTTTAGTATTCAGATGGCTCCATTTGAGGCTCTTTATGGTAGGAGATGTAGATTTCCAATTGGTTGGTTTGAGGTAGGCAAGGCCACAGTTGTAGGGCTTAATTTAGTGTTTGATTCCTTAGAGAAAGTTTAGTTGATCAGATAAAGTCTTAGGGATGCCCAGAGCCAACAAAAATCATATGTTGATGTGAGAAGGAAAGATCTTGAGTTTGAGATCAGTGATTTTGTGTACTTGAAAATCTTCCCATGAAAGAAGTGAAGAGGTTTGGCAAGAAAGGAAAGCTCTGTCTCTGATATGTCGGTCCTTACAGAATTCTCATCCATTTCCGAAAGGTAGCTTACAAACTTGAATTGCCCTCAGATCTAGATTCAGTGTCTCCAGTATTCCACGTCTTCTTGCTAAAGAAATGCATTGGTGACTCAGTTGTCATAGTTCCCTTAGAGGACGTAAATATTCAGAATGAACTCTCTTTCGAAGAGGTTCCAGTCCATATCCTCGATCATTAGATTTGCAAACGGAGGAACAAAGAAGTCCCCTTAGTCAAAGTCCTTTGGCAAAATCAGTCCGTTAAGGGAGCTACTTGGGAATCAGAAGATGATATGCGGACCAACTATCCTCACCTATTCTCTACAAAGTCAAATTCAGTTTGAGGTAATAGTTTTCCTTAGATTTTCTCAGTTCCATGTTCAGTTACAGTTATATACTTGGTATTCTTTACAGTTGCATATCGTCTTCATGACAGTCATGCATTTATGAATCAGTTCATCCAAGTACTCATGCATCAGATATGCATGTTCAGTATGAAAACTCAGCTTATCATTAGTTTCAGTCATGAATTCCATGCATCAGATATGCATTTTCAGTGTGTAAACTTACTCTGTCAGTATTTCTCAGCCTAATCAGTCTCATTCGAGGATGAACGTTCCCAAGGGGGAGATATTGTAATACCCCTTATTTCCCTATCTTAATTTAACTCTCAGTAAATGAGTATTCATATATAAAAATGTTAAATTACTCAGTATTTCTTAGTTTAGAGCTTACCAATGCATAGGAAATTCAGTCATCTTTTCAACGATATAAAAGTCCCCAAATCTGATACCCGGGCGAAGAGTTAGAGCCACTTTTGTAAAATAGTCTGTTAAATGGCACATCACCGCATTGCGGATCCAAGCCAAATGGCATTTTTCCAAATCCAGTGAAGATCCATGATTACACCGCATCGCTCCACAGTCCCAGTTCCCAATGGTCATTTTCCAGTAAGGCAACGCGATGCCACCACATCGCGCGAAGGCCATTTTTCAGAATTGTCAAATTCTAGTGAGCCTCCATGATCATGGTACGTCATGCCAAAGATTAATTTTGTAATCATCCTTTTACACAGTGCCAGCCAATTTCCAGTAGCTCACCGTGATGCCACCGCATTGCGGTGGAGGCCAAAATCAGGACGTTTCAGTGATGAATTTTAATTGTTCCCAGGGGTAATTGACTCTTTTTCCATGACCCAAATCAGCCTTTAACATGAATTTAAAACCCTAATTAACCTATTTATAGAATTATTTCCTCACTTTTTCTCAAGATTAAAACATTCTCTCTCAAAGGGCAAAACCCTAGCTTCAAGAAAATAAGAACAAACTCAAGAATTCCTCCAAGAACCTTCAAGATTAATATTCCTAGGTATGTTTGGTGTTTAACTATGGGTTCCTTTCACCCATAGAGTTCAATAATCCATTTTAAAACTATAAGATTTGTTTTATTCATGACTTACATGCTTGAAATAGGATTGTATTCATGTTCATGACATTAATTGAGTTTCAAACTATGACAAATTGTAGATTCCATGAAATTGAAATAGCATGTGTATTGAATTGTGTAAGCCCCATGTTATAACCCTTGAATTAGCAAGTTTGGGTGTTGTAGTTACAATGTTTATATGTTGTCCATGATTATATGCATTAAGTTATACTCCCCAAGTGTTCGATAGAATGCCCATGTGAATTAAATGGTTAAATCATGACATTATAGCATATATACAAGCTTATGCCCTACAAATGTTTGATAAAATGTCTCTATGAATGAATTATGAACAAGTGAACATTGTTATGCTTTTCAAGATCATGCTATGCTCTACTTTTGATGCTATCGAGTCCTGAGGGTATTCAATACCCAAAAATCTTACTGTTTACTTAGAGCTACAGTAGTTACAGAATAGTCTTAATAATGTCACAATTAGTAGTACTCATTCAGGTATAGAACTCAGTGAAACTCAATACCAGTCTAGTTCAGCTCAGTATAGTAATCAATGTCTTTAGTTGGGAGTAGAATTCAGCACCGAGTGAGCCCAAGGATGGGGACTCACCTTCCAGTAAAGAGTGTGATCCTTACAAGAAGACCTTGTGTTCCAAAACTACGTAGCCAGCGTAGGTTGAGACATCAACCTACCAATTAAGGGTTGATACAATTTTTCTACCTGCTAGTTGAGGGTAACTTTTCAGCTTGTCTTTACCTATGGCAAGGTACTGATACCTTCCAATTGGTGTTACAGGTTGGACCCCAGTTATCTTATTTAGGGCATGTTGGTTAGATGATTACCTCCCACAGTTTCAGTTTCAGTCTCAGTATAGAACTCAGTTCAGTTCTATAGAATCAAGACTGTCAGATACAGTTATTCAGCTATCACTAATCTCATATATCAGTTACTCATTTATCATAACTCAATACTCATCTTCAGTAAAAGCTCAGATATAGCATATATGTATATGCACAGTATTACATACCCAGTATTTACAGCAATTTCAGCTATCCATATATTCTTATTTAGTACTTTATATCATTTAGTCACCTTGCATTCAGCCTTACCTCATCTAGCATACCAGTACATTCCACGTACTGATGCATACTTTCTCTTTGCGCTATGATGTCTTATATCATAGGTTCGGACACTCAGGTTCCCGACCGTGCTTAGACAGATCCAATTAGCAGTAGCAGATTTAGTAGTGAGTCCTTATCTATTGAGGATATGCTTTTATTTTAGCATTTCAATTTATTAATATTTCAGTAATCAAAGTTAGTTGGGGGATTGTCCCATCAACTCCACATTCAGACAGTTCAGTTAGAGGCTTTTTAAACTAGACTAGTTCAGACAGTATATTTAGATTTCAGATGTTTTTATCATATATTATTACTTTACCAGTATTTTAGATTTTGAACCTTATGGCAATTCAGCCTCTTTTTTGCATTACTCTCAGTATTATTATTCAGTTCTCACAGTAGGTACCAGCTCATGGGTTAGCTTGTGGTCCCTAGGGATCGTAAGCACCGTGTGGAACCCAAGGTACAGACTTGAGGCGTTACAGTTTTACTTTTGCATTCACTCCCATATACTTAGTACATTCCAGAAGTACTAACCCATATATATGTCTATGTGCTACATTGTCTTATAATGTAGGTTTCGATACCCGTTTTCAGCAACACGATTGATCACGGGAATCATCTTATTCAACTCCACATTCGGTGAGTCCTCATAGTTCTAGGATCAAGTCTATTGGAGTTTCAGACCTTTTGGATTTTACTTAGTTAGTTTATTTCTTTTATGGGTCAGCTGGGGTCTATCCCAGTGACTTTTTCAGTTATAAGATTAGAGGCTTGTCGGACAATGTCTATTTCAGTCAAAGAGACTTTATTAAGACTTCTAAGTTGTAAGATTTCAAAAGGGAATATTTTAAATTTGGGTTCCTTTGACAATTTTGCATATCTTAATCCACCTTCCTTTGAGTTTAGTGCCAGTTAGATATCATAGGTTAGCTTGGGACTATTCGTAGTCTTAATCACCATGTGATGTCTAGAGGGTATTCCCAGGTTGTTAATAACTTGGTATTAGAGCCTAAGGTTTTAAATCATTCTAGGGAGTTTGACAAACCGCGTTATGTAGATTCTTGATCATGAGTGTGAAGAGCGTCACACCTATGAGCAAGAGGCTACATGACGTATTAGGAATTACCTTTTTTATATGATCTCTATCATGCTGTGAGGTTGTCTATTTTTGCTCTGATCCATGCTTTCATGTGACAGAGAATTCCTTCTTGCAAATCTTACTCACGCAGAAATAAGAAATATCCAACCCCACCACCACCTACAGACCCTCTGAATGAAAATGTCTTACATGTTGAGTTTAGGGCTATATTCTAAGTGTTAGCTCCGGTTTTGAATGCAAATGTTCAAGGACACCAGCCAACAACAGTCCCACTCCCGATGAATGGTATCTTAGATGCAGCTAAAATTAGGGACATTAGAGGATGAACCCACCTGAATTCTTCAGGCTAAAAGTGAATAAGGATCCCTAGTTCTTCATTGATGAGGTGAAAAAGATCAAACAAATTATGCATGTTACTAAAGAGAAAAGGGTAGAGTTGGCATCTTATCAATTGAAGGAAGTTGCTTATAATTGAGTTACTATGTGAAAGGATGGTAGGGGTGAGGATACGGCACCTATGAGTTGGGAGGTGTTTCAAAGTGCTTTTTTGGACAGGTTTTTTCCTCGTGAGATGAAGGAGGACAAAGTAGAGGATTTTAAGAACCCGAGGCAGGGATTTATGTCAGTAAAAGAGTACTGCCTTAACTTTACTCAGTTAGCTAAGTATGCTCCAGAGTTGTTGCTTGACTCCAGAGCTTGTAAGAGTAAGTTTGTCACTAGAGTGCCTGATTTGGTGGTCAAGGAGTGTAGGACTACTATGTTGATCAGAGATATGGATATTTATCAATTGATGACCCATGCTTAGAAAATTGAGGTAGGGAAGTTGAAGCAAAGAAAGAGTGGAGAAATAAAGAGCTAGGGCTATACACAACTAACAAGGGTCTAGAGGGGGAAGTCATTTGTTGTTTCAAGGTCATTTATCAGCACATGCTCCATCCTCAGCTAGTTTCCCTGCACCCAATACCAAGCAAGAGTAGTGGGGCAGAGCTTTAAATTTGAGATCTCAGGGTAGTATGGCTGGAAGGCCTACTTATCTGACCTATGTGAAGTGTGATGTTTGATGGGCAAAGGGGGTTGCTATGGTTGTGGCCAGACGGGCCACAGGATTAAGGAATGTCCACATACTAGGAAAGGAAGTAGAGATGTCCATCCTCAAACTTAGGCCATAGATCCAGTTACCCACCCAAGTTGCCCAGCTCCTTCACAAGGTGCATCATATAGTACCAGTGGTGGTTAATGCCAAAATTGGTTTTATGCTTTACCATCCCATCAGGAGCAGGAGAGTTCCCTAGATGTTGCCATCGATATATTTGATTCCTTTCACCTTAATGTATATGTGTTGTTAGACCCGGGATCAAACCTCTCCTATGTGACCCTGTTTGTTGTTACAGATTTTAGGGCGGGCCTTGAAAATCTTCCCAAGCCTTTCTTAGTCTCTACTTCAGTGGGTGAGTCAATTATAGCTAAGTGAGTCTATAGAGAATATCCTATTACCGTCCTCTATAAGGTCATTCTAGCAAAATTGATAGAGTTAGAGATAATAGATTTAGATGTTATTTTTGGCATGGATTGGATCCATTGATGTTATGCATCAATCAATTGTCGCACCCGTATGGTGAAGTTTTTGTTTTTTTATGAGACAGTCTTTGAGTGGAAGGGTAGTTCAGTGCATCCCAAAGGTCGTTTCATCTCTTAACTTAAGCCATAAAGTTAATATCAAAAGGGTGTATCTCCACTTAGTTCGAGTCAAAGATACTAAGTCTGAAGCCCCAACCATTGAGTCAGTTCATGTAGACAGAGAATTTCCACAGTTCTTCCCAATGATTTGCTAGGGGTACCTCCAGACAGAGAAATAGAGTTCGGTATTGATCTTCTTCCTGATACTTAGCCCATTTTCATTACTACATATCATATAGCTCAAACTAAACTCAAAAAGTTAAAAAAACTGCTTAAGGATCTCTTATAAAAGGGTTTCCTCAGATCCAGTATTTCCCCATGGTATTCTTTAGTCTTATTCACGCACAAGAAAGATGGCACTCTCAGGATGTGTATAGACTATAGACAGATAAACAAGGTTACCATCAAGAAAAAGTACCCCATTCCTAGGATCGATGATCTGTTCGATCAACTTTAAGGCGCTGATGATTTTCCAAGATCGACCTCAGGTCGAGGTACCACTAGTTGAAAGTCTGGGAGCATGACATTCCAAAAACAACTTTTAAAATATGGTATTGTCATTTTAAGTTTATAGTTATGTCATTTGGACTAATGAATGCTCCTGCAGCCTTTATGGATCTGATGAACAAGGTCTTCAAGTGGTGTTTGGACATTTTTCTCATTGTTTTCATAGATGACATTTTAGTGTATTCTCGGAGTAAGGAGAACACGCTGACCTTATTTAAGGATAGTTTTTCATACCCTTAAGAACCAACTACTATATGCGAAGTTTAGTAAGTGTGAATTTTAGTTGGAGTTTGTTACCTTTTTAGGGCACATCATTTTAGGAGCTGGTATTCATGTAGACCCTCAGAAGACTAATGTAGTAAAACACTGGCCTAGACCCATCACTCCATCTGATATTCAAAGTTTTTTGGGTTTAGTTGGGTGTTATAGAAGATTTGTTGAAGGGTTTTCCTCCATAACCATATCATTGACTAAGATGACATTAAAGAAGGTAAAGTTTGTTTGGTCGGATAAATCTGAGAAGAGTTTCCAAGAATTAAAGGACAAATTACTTCAGCACCAGTGTTAGCTCTGCCAGAGGGGTTAGACAGATTCATGGTGTATTTTGATGCTTCCAGAGTTGGTTTAGGTTGTGTTTTGATGCAAAATGGAAGAGTAATAGCCTATGCCTTCATATAGCTTAAAGATCACAAAATGAACTACCCAACTTATGACTTAGAGTTAGCTACTATAGTGTTTGATCTAAAGATTTGGAAACACTATTTATATGGTGTGCATGTTGACATTTTCACTAATCATAAGAGTCTTCAGTATGTATTTTACAAAAGAACTAAATCTTCATCAAAAGATATGGTTGGAGTTATTGAAGGATTACGACATGAATGTGCTCTACCATCCAGGTAAGGAAAATGTAGTGGCCAACACATTGAGTAGGCTGTCTATAGGTAATATGGGTCATGTGAAAGAGAAGGAGTGGGAGCTGGCCAAAGAAGTGCATAGATTGGGCCGTTTGGGAGTATGTTTGTTTTGACACGGACGATGGGGGAGTAGTGATTCAAAACGGTTTGGAATCATCTCTGGTAGTGAAAGTAAAGAAGAAGAAGTATAATGATCCCATACTTAGCTAAATATTGGAAGCAGTCCAGTATTAGAAGGTCGGGGTTTTCTCCCAAGGAGGAGATGGTGTACTTCGATATCAAAGTAGGCTTTGTGTTCCTAATATAGATTGGTTAAGGGAAAGAATATTAGTTGAGGCTTATGGTTTGAAGTATTCTATTCATCTTGGTGCTACTAAGACGTGCCTTGATTTGCGAGAAATTTATTAGTGGACTAGTATTAAGAGGGACATAGCAGAGTATGTATCCATGTGTCCAAATTTCCAGCAGGTTAAGGTGGAACACCATAGGCTGGGTGGTACACTACAAGATATCAGCATCCTTACTTGGAAGTGGGTAGTAGTGAATATAGATTTCAACATAGGGTTGCCTCATACGAGGCAACAACATGATTCAATTTGGGTCATAGTCAATCGAATAACTAAATCAACTCATTTCTTACTTGCTCAAACTTCAGATATGTGGAAGATTGTGCCAAGGTATATATAAGAGAGTTATTAAGGCTTCATGTGATTCCCTTGTACTTATTTCTAACAGAGGCACACAATTTACTTCCTAACTTTGCCAGTCTTTTCAGAAGAGCCTTGGCACAAAGATTAAGCTTATCACCATTTTTCATTCGCAGATCGATGGTTAGGCTGAATGCACAATTCAAACATTGGAACATATGCTAAGGGAATGTGTTTTAGACTTTTAAGGAAGCTGAGATGACCATTTACCTTTGATCGAGTTTGCCTATAGTAATAGTTATCATGGTAGTATTCAGATGGCTCCATTTGAGGCAATGTACGGGCGTAGGTGCTAATCATCCATAGGGTGGTTTGAGGTTAGTAAAGCTGCATTGATTGGGCCAGACTCTATTATTGAAGCTATGGAAAAGGTTCATCTTATTCGTGAAAGGTTGAGGACTGCTCAGAGTCATCAAAAATCGTATGCAAATGTAAGAAGGAGGGAACTCAAGTTTGAAGTAGATGATTGGGTATTCTTAAAGGTGTCGCCCATGAAAGCGATAATGAGATTTGGAAAGAAAGGGAAGCTGAGTCCCCAATTTTTTGGTCCGTATAAAGTAGTAATGCGTATCAGAGAGGTTGCATATGACTTGGACCTTCCGCCAAGGTTAGCATTTGTCCACCTAGTTTTCCAAAGACTAAGGAATAAAGATGTGGTGTCAGTAAAGGTTCTTTGGAGAAATCAATTGGTTGAATGAGCCACTGAGGAAACAGAAATAGACATGATAACCAAGTGCCCTTATCTCTTTTCTTCTAATTTAGTCCCCACTGAAGGTAAATTGTTATCCTCAATAAACTCTTTTTATTTAAGACCATTTAAGTATTCTCAAATCTTATCATGTGTCCATGAGTCATTGAATCCTTATGATATTTGTAAGTTTGGTTGTAAGTTCAGTGTGGAGGTGTCGATTTTCCCGTAAAATTCTAATCCTAGATGGGTCTCATTCAAGGATGAATGTTTCCAAGAGAGAGATATTGTATTCCCCATGTCTTTAAAGTTCACTGTGGAACCTACAACCCACTCATCAAGTTATGAAGACTCCTTATGAGTCGTATGGTCCAGTTGTAAATAGCTTAGTGGGAAAGCCAAATGTTTTTGGTCACATGATGACTCAAATTTGAGATTCATTACCAACCTATACAAGTCATATAGTAGGATTCGTTGAGATAACAGTGTAAGACCCCTCTATTTCTGTTCAGATTATGGTTGGAGATTATGAGTCGTATTGACTGACTGTGAGTCATAGGGTATGACTCATAGCCAAATCACAGTAAGTACCCTTCCTGTTATTGCCAAGGTTATGAGTCACTGGGAAGACTCGTAATTAGATATCATGAGTCATAATGTGACTCGTGACGATGGACGGTCAAGTTTTTATTTGTTCAGTTAAAGGGCCTTTTGTTCTTTTCTCCTTTTTAAATTACCAACCCACGACTTGTAACATAAAAGAAACCTTAGTTTTCCCATTCCCAGTCACTTAACGACGTTCTTTCTTCTCCCACTCTCATGAATAACAAGGCTAGGGTTTCTTCTTCAAAAATCATCTCTCAAGTTCCCAAGTATAAATTCCATTCAAGGAAGTCAAGCAAGTACAGGTATGTGGGGTTTGAGCAAGGATAATCTTTAATCCTTGTGCCCAAAAACTTGTTTTTAAAGTTAAATTTAGATGATTTCAATTATGATTCATACCCAAATTTCATATTCTTGAATTTATGATATCATCATGTGATTTAAAGATTGGTTTGCACAAGACATACCCTTTATTCATGATTTGACTTACGTTATTGCTATAATGATATGATTTCATTATCTTGACTTGAAGTTTGATGAATTGACAAAAGGTTCTAAGTTAAGTTTTAAGCATGGTATTTTGATATGAATTTTTTAAGACATGATACATGAACATAAAGATTTAAGCATAAGACATTCAGTACGAGAAGCTCAAGTTTATAAGTTCAATTTGCAATTTTGGCAACTTGATTAAAGTCTAGTTTTGATATTATGATCACATTATGATTTGAAATCCACAATTTCACATCATGAGTATGATTTAAGTAAAATAAGCATGTTGGTTTTCAGTTTACAAACCCACATGCTATTTTAAGGTGAATTTCCTAAGTATGATATATATATATATATATATATATATATTTGGGAGTAGTATTTAGTAGAGAGAAAGAAATGTGGATGAGCATATCCTAATTTTCAAAAACTATGAGCCACTGTAGGTTTAAGAGACCTCGCCAGAGTGTCTTCTTTTCCCAATATGGATGAAGTTTGGTGATCACTTAGATTAAGGTTCTATTCCGATGGAAAGGGTAGGACAACTCTCCCCAACGTGGGTAAGACGTTGGACTCCATGAAGCTCACATAATTTATGTAGGTTATAAGAATATCCCACAAGAAAGAATAAAAGTAAAGATTTTAGAAACTAAGTGTGATAACTCACTAAGTTGTACATTATGCGTTGTCATTTATGTTTTATGATCCTTCAGTTTCCAGCTTTATCTTATCCAAGGTGAGACTTTTTACACTTAGCATGCATGATTTGAAAGTTTATTCAGTTTTGGTTTTACTTGTGCATTCACCCCCATATACTCAATATATTCCAGAAGTACTGACCAACATATATGTTTATGTGCTACATTATCTTATAATGTAGGTTCTGATGCTCATTTCCAGAAGCACGATTGATTACAGGAATCACCTCATACATCTCAACATTCGGTGAGTCCTCACAATACGAGGACCAAGTCTATTAGAGTTTCAAACCTTATGGATGTTGCTTAGCTAGCTTATTTCTTTTAGGTCAGCTGGGGTCTGTCCCAGTGACTTTTTTAGTTATAAGATTAGAGGCTTGTCGGACAATGTCTATTTTAGTCAAAGAGACTTTATTAAAACTTTTAAGATTTCAAAAAGGGATATTTAAAATTTGGTTTCCTTCGACAATTTTGTATATCTTAATCCACCTTCCTTTGATATCAGTGTCAATTAGATATCATGGGTAAGCTTGGGACAATTCATAGTCTTATGCACCATGTGACATCCAGAGGGTACTCTCAGATCGTTACAATAAACCTTACCAGTTACATATATATATATATGAACGTCACATAACATATGTCACACCTTATATTAGTGATGTAACACATGAAAAATCATATACATAAACTTTTCATAAGAACTAAAACACTTATTATGTTAGTTATGTGAATTCCTAAGGGTACGTTAGATAGATACACAACAATCACACATTCTTCAAAGAAGATTACAAATATAGAAATTAAATGTAAGAAGCAAAAATTCATATGAGTTTCATAGAAGAATGCAAAGTCATTATATAACATCGGGCTAATGGCAATTACACTGTGTTCAAAACAGATGAAAATAAAATTGATAATGAAATATGATTGGTTAACTAGGCAATGTATCTGCCATCATAAAATCAGTTCTCCTTATAAAAATTATCACAAAAATGCCTATTGGGGCCCGCACGCTATAATAATTTGTGCTCGATGACATAGTTTCACTTGATTTCTTATGGCTCCTTTTTGTTTCCTTTCAATTGGTCTTCCATATTTCGATGGTAATACTTCTTCCTCGTATACATATTTAGGTACATCCTAATCCTTCATATCTAACATTGGAATAATTGAAATTTCATAAGTCTTCACTAAAATGCTTGGCTTATAGTACTCAGAGCAGTATGGGCCAAAGTCATCAATATTTTTATCCTTCAGTACTGTAATTACGTGAGGACAAGGTATTTGATCAATTTAAGACCTTCCACAATTGCATGATTCACTGTTAAGGTCGGGAGTGTATCTTCTGCCAGATTCATATACAGAGTAAACATAGTTCGAGGAAGCCTTAACCTGATGAACATTCAAACAACAATACATTTGATAAAAAAAATTAAATACATATTTACTTAAAATTATAAATTAAATAAAATATAACAAATAAGAAAATAGATAATATACATTAATTTATAACATACCGTCGTTCGAGAAGCTTTCACACCATTAAGAGTTAGTATTTCCTTGAACCTACTTCTTAACGTCGTCTTTGTATATGATGCTATTTTCCTATTTTTACAGTTTCAAGACCCAAACAAAATTCTTGCTTCTACTAGAAAATTTAATATAGGTGATTCCCGGTCCTCTACCAAATAATTATTTATACATTCGGCAATATTAGAAGTCATCATTCTAACTCTATTTACAGGTGAGTGAGCTCTAGACCACTTTTCATGACCAACTTCATTTAGGTAATTATTCACCCTATGATCTTTCGTACAAACCTTTATCATAAGGTAATTGAATTCCTTTTTTCTATTAGTTGTCTCACTAGAATAATACAAGTCAAAGCTTATTCTTGCTTTTTTGATAGTGAGTACAAACATTCTTTCACAAATGTCAAATGTATGCAATATTAGGGACATACAGATACACAATACTTACACTCTTAATGATGCTTTTATTGTGATCTGATACAACACACATGTTGTCCCGTTCTCTAAATACAATTCTAAACTACTGAAAAGACCATGTCCATAAGTAGTCATTCTCGGTATTGACAACCCTATAAGCAAGTGGAAATATGCATTCTACGCCATGGGAAATCAAGACACGGTTGAATAAAACATTTTAACAACTATGTAAATGTATATGTACAATATACAAAACATAAACCAGAATATAGTGTATTTTATGTGACCATATGATTAAACAAATAGTAATCTTAATACCTGCACCATTTAGTGTGCTCACCGAAAGGAAAGTTCCTTTATGCGGTCCACTCACATAAGCACCGTCAATAAATATTACAGGTCTACAAAACTCAAAACCCCTTATCATTGCATGTAAGGAAATAAAAAAATACATGAACTCATTATCCGCTGACTTGTGCATACTAATGTCTGAATTAGGATACACAGTATTTATCATATAAATGTATCTTGGTATTTTTCTATATCCATCAGTCGATCCACCTCTAAGCATCTCTATAGAACGCTCCTTAGAACGATATGCCTTCATATAATTAATATCAACACCATAAATGATTTTTATTTCTTCAATTATATTTCCTAGAGTGTGTATTATCTTATGATTAACTAATTCTAGCGTTGTAAATTCACTTACAAAAACTATTTTTGCCAACATATTTTTCAGAACCCTATTACTCAATCAGCACGTATGTTATTACATTAAATCTCTTAATTATAAAAACATAAGATGAATTGAGTGAAAATGCTTTCTAGATCCATTTAAAATCTTCATTATAACAATGCAGGACATAGTTGGAAAAAAAAATTAATCAGAAGAATCTATCACAATATGTAAAGAATTTTAGCAAAGTAAAGCAAGAATATCACCACCTAGAATAATAGAATCATATATATAACAATATACAAAGCTTGACAATGTATATATCATGTATTAATATTTATGATAAATCTAGCAAACATATATACATACATATTAACATTTTCAGCAAAACATCTGCATCAAACAACTCAGTTTAATGCTTTCAACAATGTGCTATACTAAAAAGTAACAACAGACTGCACAACCACTACATCTAAGTAATGTATATGAATTTTAAATAACTTACAAAAGAAATATGCAGTGTTACATTAAAAAATAATTAACTCGCAACCATACCTCTTTTTATCAGATTGTTTAGCTCTGAAATAAAAGCCATGACTTAACGCATATTTAGCCATTACAGATACAAGCGTTGTTTTATCCTTATATAACTGTTTCTCCTTCAAATCAATATTTTTTCTATCATAGATTAAGTTTTTAACTTCTAACTCAAACACATACAATGAGTATCGGTTTTGTGACTCAACAATAGAAAGAGCAAGCACATTCGTTTTCATCCCTTCGACACAAATAACAAGTCCAGTTTATTCATTGAACACTATAACATTGGTATATTTATCCATTTTTGTTACGCATTATAGATAGATTACAAAATTAGGAAGTAGTTTCTTCAACTCTACATAAATTTTAACACTGTTATCATTCCTAATAACAATTGTGTCTCTATCCGAACAATAACATAGCCGTGATAGGTACCTCAAGTCCACTGAGGACCAGAGACCACCCCCTTTCTTGGTAAAAAAATAACGTAATACAAATAGAAATGGATGAATTCTGAACATATAACAAGATAGGATAATTTAAGCTCAAAGGATTCTAAGCATATCAATGACAATACATAGTCCATAGTAATTGACAAAGCATCTAAAAAAAACAAATCAATCTAAGTCAGGATATGCCCCCCATGATAGAAAAAAATAAGTCCAAAGAAAAGTCTATGACAATAGATAAATCAAGAATAAATGGCCTTTCGGAAGAAGGAGGCTCACCATTTCAAGATAACTGCTAACAACCAAAATATTCTATCACTGCGCAGGAAAAGAAGAAGTGTCTTCGTGTCCTATATCGCAATGAGATATAGCATCTAAAGATGGTTACCGGGTTGAGTGCTAGCATGTAACTTAGGGATAAGGGGTAAAATAATGTCATAATCGCTAGTTCAAAACAATTCAAAATCAATGCACACAACCATGTGCAAATTCATATATATATATATATATATATATATATATATATCACATGCTAGGGTAGGAAACAATGCTTAGCATAAACTTTAAGACCTTAACCTGGACTGTAGCTCAACCGTCATAAGAAGGCACACACAGGCTATACGGGTTTAGCTCTCCCCCAGCAGAAAAGGCCCCAGTGTGTGTAGCCGCACAAATAAGAGAATAATCCTATGTACATATGTACCATGGGAAACTCGAACCTCCTAGTCATATATCAAGGTTGACTTAAGCACCCAGTCATTTAACATGGAGGACTCAAACCACCCAATTATTTAATAAGGGGGACTCAAACCACCCTATCATTTAGACCCTAACCCCGGCAAATGTGATTTCCATTATTGATCCCTCGGGACCTCCACTTTCACGGTCCAGCTACACAACCCCCTTTAAGCCCAGTTAAAATAATTTTCATGCATTCCCATTTATTGAACCAATTTATTAAGACACCCCTTTGGTATCGTCATGCCAACTTTACTTTGCAAGGTAACACTGTCATGCAATATTAATTAACCATTTACATAGGGGAATTCATGACCCATATAGGTTCAATTACTCATTCATACAGGGAATCCACAACCCCTAAGGTTGAATAAAGTTAATTCATGTTTCAAATGCCTTTTATGCCATACATTTGTTCCAAAGGTATTTTCAATGTGCATCTACTCATATTCAAAGCCAATTTTAAAATATTAGGTTGAGGTTATACCAATTCAATTACTGAAATTCATAAAATTGGGGAAAATCATGTCCCCTTAGTTTATTCACCATGCCATGCACCCCACAAGTTCAAAATCATAAACAAAGCATGAACAATGTATATAACATCACGGGAATCCAATTTAATAAACATTCATTCCATAACCCTCAACCTATCTCATAATCCATATTTAAATCCACATAAACAATCAAATAATTTCATGCTTTAAGTAAAAAAACATTTAAGGGTAGAGTCACATGTCTGGGATATCAAGTATTTACGGAGAGAATTCACCCTTTGGAAGCTCTAGTGCCAATTTATTAGAAGCCCTAAGTTTTCTTGACTTTGGGGACTTGAGAGTGTATTTGATTTGATAAATAATAAGAAATAACCCCTTATTGGTGTTATATGGATGTGGGGTCTAAGTATAGAAAAAGGGAAATGACAAGAATTCCCTTAATAAGAAGATTGAAAATTGGTTGCCCAGTCGCTATGGGTCACAAGACGTCTGGCTATGAGTCGTCCCTTAGACTCATAGTCTGGAGAGTATCAGGGGGAATTCACACTGGTCTGACTACGTCTCGTACCCTATAACTCATACTCAGACCTTACGGCTCGTATGGTCTAGTCATTGTCAAAGCAAAAATATTTGGGCACTATTTTGGTGAGACTACGAGTCACACATTATGACTTGTAACATCTCATAATGACTCATATGGTCCTAAGAATACTTGGATCAAAAACTTTAGGTAACACACTGGTCAGCCTATAATTAGGGTCCTATGACCCGTATAGACACTTTACGACTCGTATGGTAAATCGTAGCTTAGGCAGCGAGTTCAGAACTCAGGGGATTTTCAAGAAACAAAAATCCATTTCCACATAGACAACTCAATTTCTTGGGA
Organism: Capsicum baccatum var. pendulum; assembly: GCA_030864225.1. Taxonomy (NCBI): domain Eukaryota; kingdom Viridiplantae; phylum Streptophyta; class Magnoliopsida; order Solanales; family Solanaceae; genus Capsicum; species Capsicum baccatum. Next base: position 231,050,432 of record CM061556.1, read on the forward strand.
CATACCACCGGGCCTCAGATGCTTTACCTTCACTTGTTGGAAAATCATGCACTTAGCTAGAAAAATAGCCATATTTCTCTTCATGTTGTTCCACTAATAAATTTTCTTCAAATCATACGTCTTTGCCAAATCAGGATGAATCGTGTAACTCGATTCATGAGCCTCAAAAAAAATTCTTTCTCATAGTCCATCAACATTGGAAACACATAATCTACATTGGTACCTCAAGATACTATCGACACCAATCTCAAAAGCCATGACTTTCTATTTGCCCACATCATTCTTAATCTTCATTAAGATAAGGTCCCAAAACCTATTTTTTCTTTACTTCAGGGACAAGAGATGACTTTACCACCTCCAGAACAAACACACCACCATCCTCGTAGTCTAGGAGATGAACTCCAAGATTATCCAAATAATGAATATCTTTCACCAAACCTTGTTTCTCCTCATCCTCATGAGACAAGCTCCCCATGGACAACTTTCTAAGTGCATCAACAACCACATTACCATTACCTGGATGATAATGAAGACTATGTCATAGTCTTTGAGAAACTCAAGCCATATCCTTTGGCTGAGATTCAACTACTTCTGGGTAAACATATACTATAATATTTTATGATCGGAAAAGATATCATCAAGAGCCCCATACAAGTAATGACGCCAGATCTTTAATGCAAACACCATAACCAATAATTCCAAGTTTTGAGTCAGATAGTTCTTCTCTTGCACCTTAAGCTGCCTAGAAGCATATGCCACAACCTTGCCATGTTATATCAACACACAACCCAGTCCCACACGGGACACTTTCACAATAAACAACAAAACCATCAGCAGCCTTGGGTAGGGTAAAAATTGAAGCTAAAGTCAACTTATCCTTCAACTTATCAAAAATGCCCCCATAAGGGTCAGACTACAGGAATTCCACCTTATTATAAGTCAACTTAGTCAACAGAGCTGCAATTGAAGAGAAACTCTCTACAAACCTCCTATAATACCCAACTAAACCCAAGAAGCTTTGAATATCGGTTGGAGTCGTAGGTCTAGGCCACTTTTTAACCACCATAAATTTTTGTGGATCCACCATGATCCCTTCGCTATAAACAACATGACCCAAAAAAGTAACAACATTCAACCAAAGTTCACACTTAGAAAATTTAGCATACAATCGTTGATTCTTAAGTGTCTACAACACCACACGGAGGTGATCGACATGATTTTCCTCACTCTTAGAATATACCAAGATGACATCAATAAATACAATAATGAATAAGTCCAAAAACTAATAAAATACCCGATTCATAAGGTCTATAAATGCCATCGGGTCATTAGTCAAACCAAAAGACATGACCAAGAACACATAATGGCCATACCAGGTATGGAAAATAGTTTTAGGGATATCTGCCTCCATAAACTTCAACTGATGATAACCTGACTGAAGATCAATCTTAAAAAAGTAGTTAGCACCCTAAAGTTGGTCAAATAAGTCATCAATCCTCAAAAAATGGTATTTATTCTTTACGGTTACCTTATTCAATTGGTGGTAATCAATACATATTTACAGGGACCCATCATTCTTACGTATAAAAAGAACAGGAGGGCCTCACGGTGACACACTTGGGAGGATATGTAACACCTCGTATGTTTCTAAGTTAGAAAATGAACCATTGTTCATGCGTGTGTAACCATTAATCTCATAATTAATATTTTAATGTATGCATCATGTTCATTATACTAGTTATAGGATAGCTTGTGATGTATAAAAGACGTTCATAAGAGTCACTTAGAACAAAGTGAGCTAAGAGCCTTTGATTCGGCCAATTTTTGGTGTTTAATTTCACAAGGGGTCATCTTTAAATAGCTATAACTTTTTGTATATATAGAATATGGAAGATTAAGACCCACAAAATTTTATATAATCGAATTAAATTACGAACTATACTAATTTGGCCTAAATCTGATAACTGGGTGAAAAGTTATGCCATTTTTTGTGTGAGGCAGTAAGGGGTCGCGATAGCCCCGAGATGCGAGGGCTGCTTGACCCAAATAGGGGTCGCATAGCAAGGGCTGCTTGACCCAACTAGGGGTCACGACATGGGGGTTATTCCCCCACAGTTTTAGCTCCTTAATGGTCAAGGGGTACTTTGGTTCTTTCCCCTCAACTCCAAACGTCCAAAGCACGAATTTTAACACCCAAAAGGGCATTATTTGCCCATCTTCCTCAAATCAACTCACTAAAAACCCTTCTCCATTCCCAAGAACACAAAAATCAAAGCATCTCCATTTAAGAAGCTTCAAAAAAAGTTACTCTCTTTCAAGATTCAAGCTTTTGAGGTATGTTAGATGTTCATCCATGGGCCCTTTCACCCATGGAGTCCAAGAATTCATCTTTTATGTTTTAAATCATGAAAATACATGTTTATAATGATTTATCTCCATGAAGATTTTATGAATTTTGATTAGACATGATGTTTACAATCTATTTTCATTGAAAGCAGCCCTAATTACATATTTTATGAATTATGTCCATGAACTTACAAGAATTTTGAATCTTTATCATGTTTCCATGAAATTATTAGTGATATTAAACCTTACATGTTTAAATGGGGTTGTTTGTTGAACTTAAACCCCTATTGGTGATCTTAGAAGTGAGATCATGCTATTTCTACAAATTTTAGAACCATTCTCATGTTTAGTTTAAACCATGAATTGCAGGTGTTTAATGAAATTCTAAATAATTGGGTTTTGAACAATGACTACTTATTACATAGTTACAAGTTAAGATTTTGGAATTTATTTTCAAGTGGAATGCATTATAATATGTTTTAAATATTATGTTTTCCATATCATGTTCATGAGAATTCAGAATAAATCCTTCGTTTTATGATTTTTTTCATGTGAAGGACTGGTAGAAATCAGTAGAACTCTACAGGGGGTTGTACAATCAGGAGCCGGGACCCTAGACCGGGTCTAAACTCCATAAATAGGATGATTTTTATCTACATTATACTCAGGTAGGATATAAGAGGTTCCACGAGCATTAGATCTTAGGGGAGGCATTATCTAAAATGCGAACAAACAGAGATTAGAGGAGTTTTAAGACCTTAAATGCTATAGCCCAAAATTAGTTCACAAGAAAGGGAAACATTCCTAAATTCCTTGTAGCCTCTCTCTTATAAGTGTGGCGTGCTACACACCCATAAAAAAGACTATACTTGACATGGATTTGTGGACACCCAATTGGTCATGAACCTAGGGCTCTGATACCAACTTGTTACGACCCAAACTAGGGCCTGACTATGACGGGTATCTCAAGTCCACCGAGGACGGGAGACCATCCCCTTTGCTTAGCCAAACAGAACATAATATAGATAGCAATGGATGAATTTTGAACATATAACAAGATAGAATAATATAAGCTCAAAGGAGTTTAATAATATCAACAACAATACCCAGTCCACAGTAATCCACAAAACCTATAACAAAACCAAATTAATCTAAGTCAGGACATGCCACCGACGATCGCCAAAAATAAGTTCAAAAAAAAGTTTATAATAATAGATAAACAAAGAAGAAACAGCCTCCAGAAGAAGGAGGCTCACCACTTCAAGCTGACTATTGATAACCCAAAAATTCTATCATTGTGCAGGAAAAATAAAAGTGTCTTCATGTCTGGCATTGCATGGGGATACAACATCCGAAGACGGTTAGTGGTTTGAGTGCTAGCATGTAACTCAGGGATAAGGGGTAAAATAATATCATAATCAACCGTTCAAAATCAATCACACAACCATATGCAAATACATACATACATATATATATATATATCACATGTCAAGGTAGGGAACAAGGCTTAGCATGAACTTTAAGACCTTAAACTGGATTGTATAGCTCAACCATCATAAGAAGTCACCCACGGGCTATATGGGTTCAGTTCTCCCATAATTAAAAGGTTCCTAGTGCGTATAGTCGCATGAACCAAAGAATAACCCTATGTACATATGTATTATAGGGGACTCAAACCTTCAGGGCATATATCAAGGGTGACTTAAGCACCCAGTCATTTAACATGGGGGACCAACCCCCAATTATTTAATAAGGGGGCCTCAAACCACCCGGTCATTTAGACCCCCACGTCGGTAAATGCAGTTTCCAGTATTTATCCCTCGGGACCTCCACTTTAATGGCCCAGCTACACAACCCCCTTTAAGTCTAATTAGAAATTCTTCATACATTCTTATTCATTGAACCAATTTATTAAGGCACCCTGTTGGTATCGTCATGCCAACTTTACTTTTCAAGCTAATACTGTCATGCAATATCAATTAACCATTCACATGGGGGAATTCATGACCCCTCTAGGTTCAATTACTCATCCATACGGGGACTCAGTCCCCAAGGTTCAATAAAGTTAATTCATGTTTCAAATGCCTTTCGTGCCATACATTTGTTCCAAAGGTATTTTCAATGTGCATGTACTCATATTCAAAGCCACTTTCAAAATATTGGGTTGAGGTTATACCAATTCAATTACCGAAATTCACAAAATTAGGGGAAGTCATGTCCCCTTAGTTTATTCACCATGCCCATGCACCCCACAAGTTTAAAACCATAAATAAAGCATGAACAATGCATATAACTTCATGGGCATTCAATTTAAGAAAACTTCATTTCAAAACCCTTAACCCATATCATAACCCATATTCAAATCCACATAAACAATCAAATAATTTCATGCTTTAAGTCAAAAAAATTAAGGGCAGAGTCACATGCCTGGGATATCAAGTACTTACGGAGAGAATTCACACTTTGGAAGCTCTAGTGCCAATTTATTGGAAACCTAAAGTGTTCTTGATATGGAGACTTGAGAGTACTTGAGAGTCTATTTGATTTTATAAATAATGAGAAATAAACCTTTCTTGGTGTTTTATGGACGTGGGGTTTAAGTAGGAAAAAAAATGACAAAAATGCCCTTAATAAGAAGATTAAAAATTAGTCGCTCAATCTCTACGAGTCACATGATGACTCATAACGACTAGATATGAGTCATCCCTTAGACTCGTATTCTAGACAATTTCATGGGGAATGCACACTGGTCTGACTATGGGTCATAACCTAAAATTCATACTCAGACTTTACGACTCGTATGTTCTAGTCGTTGTCAAAGAAAAATATTTGGGCACTATACTAGTGAGACTATGAGCCATATTTTACGACTCGTAACATCTCACAATGACTGATATGGACCTAAGTGTACTTAGATCAGAAATTTTAGGTAACACACTAGTCACCCGTATAAACACCTTATGACTCGTATGATGAGTCGTAGCTGGGGCAGTGAGTTTAGAACTCAGGGGATTTTCAAGGACCAAAAATCCAAGGTGTTACAAATTGGTTATGCATTCCCTTCAACAACATAAAAGACATAAAAAAAAATTGAGATTCATCAATGTCTAATTTAAATGCAATTATCGAAATCAATCTCAAATAAGAAATACTCTCTGCAACAATAATTTCTTCACTTTTATGTCCATATTGTATTTCGGATTTCCATACACCTGGATACCTCAGGAGAATTGCAATCTTCATCTTCTTGAAAAAATTTTCTATCATTTTTTTTGCGACCTTGAATACTAAAATTTCAAAAAACATATCTTGAAGGATATGAATTGTGTTTTCTCGATTGTACTAGTTGAATTTGTGTTTCAAATTTTGAAATTAAATAGCTTTTACTGAATTAAAGGGATTCACTAATCAGATATTAATAAATGTTGTGCTGATTGCATCTTATAATAAGGGAATATGCATTATTTCCTTTTTTAACCCTATAATAGTTACTTAATATACATAATGTAGTAATGTATATAGTCGGCAATATATGTATAAGAATAATTAAAATCCGAGAGAGAAATTTTAATTAAAAAGAGGGAGAGAGGGTAACTAGGTATCAAAATGGTGGGATTTATATTATTTATACTATTTTTTATGCAGTCTATGATTGATTTGATCTGTTAAAAATAACTTGAATTGTATATTTTTAATGAAAAAAGGTCATATATATTCCCTAAACTTTTGAAAATGGTACATAAATACCCTTCACTATACTTTTTGATTGTTTATATCCCTGTTGTCTAACTTCGGGTACGTATATATTCTTCAATTAAACTACGTGCCACGTGTCCATATCCTAAAGAAATAAACTCGTTTTCCTTTGAAATTTCTCCCCTAGGTTGCTAGTGAAATGTCTTGTGGCCAGAGTTGAAGCGAGTTTCACGCCTATTTCTTGGCAAATCAAAATCAATCCTTGGGTCACTATATTTTAACATCATGTACATTGATGTTTTTGCTACTAGTTATGTAAATTTTTTTTGGCTAAAATGATCTTCCGGATCATTGGAATTTTTTTCCTAAAAATTTTACTTAGTAAATGAGATTGATGCATTTTTTATCTATTGTCTACATTTTTCTGCTAAAATTGTCTTTTAGATCACTAAAATTTTAATTCCTTTGGATAGAAGATTCAATATGGTGCTGTATTTTTTATCAAGGATTAAATAAATCTTTATAGATTTAGCACACATGGGGAAGAATGGTTGTTGGTGGTGGTGGTTGTGGTGGTATTGGAAGGATGGGCTTTAGTTTGTCAGGAAATAGGTATGGGTGAAACTTCTTCCAACTCTGGCCACAGAATATTTAGACGGTAGGTCATTGGAAAAATTGTGAGGAAAAAATGGGTTAATTTCTTTAGGATGTGTACACGTGGCACACTGTCTAACTAGAGGGTATGTACGTACTATTTTCGATAGTTTGGGGGTATATAAGCGTCCAAAGTTAGATGAGAAGGGTATAAATATCCCAAGAGTATAACATGGGATACTTTTACCATTTTCAATAGTTCAGGGGGATATATGACCTTATTTCATATTTTTGAATTTAACAAATTATTTACGAAAATGTCCTCCACAAATATCTATATTATATTAAAAGTGTGAACGACCTTAAAAATATTTTTTGAACTTTTTTTCCTTCATTAAAAGTATCTATTTTAAACGAAATCATCTTTTCACTATTTTTCTAATATTTCAGAGTTGAAAATTAATTAAATATTTAAAGTAAAATTTTTTCTTTTTAGAAGTCATCAGTATTATTGACAACTAATACTTTTTCATTAGTTTAAGAATTTTAAATCAACTAAAGTTGAATTTAAGAAGTTTTGAAAAATCTAAAAATAAACACGAAAGCGTTAGAATAAGAAAAATATAAGAAGTGTCAAATTTTTAAAAGTTTTAGAGAAAATGGCCAAATACCCCCCCCCCCCCAACCTTTACCCCAAATCTCAACTACACACTTATACTTTGCGGGGATCCTATGACCCCCCTGAACTATTTTAAAGTGGAATATTTACCACACCCCCGAACTATTTTAAAGTGGAATATTTACCCACCTAAAAGCTCATGCCCAGACATTGTTTCGTTGCCATGCCATCATCACGTCACTTTTTCTTGCCACATCATTAACACATCATTTTATTTTATTTTTTACTCTAAAAAATTAATTATTTAACTTTTTTATTTTCTTTTTTCTTTCATTGCACCACTTCTATGGCCATTCTTTCTCAAAAAATTCTTTTCTTTAGTTTTCATTTCACTTTGTTTTCCACCCATTTCTTCACTTTCCACTCTTGCTATTTCCAGAACTTCAAAATGGACCACTCAGTCATGGTGACCTCATCTGACCCTTCAGCGTTCCTTTTTCTTTCTATTTTTTTTAAATTTCTCAACTATGAAAATTGCTGTTGAATTTATGATTGTGAAAAACTTTGGTGTTGATTTTGATTATGGTGTTGATTTGATTTTTTCAATTTCAAGACATTGTTGGAAGTTTATGTTTCATTTCATGAGAACGATGATTTTTGGTATGGTAATTCGGTTAATGAGTATGTAAGTTTGATAAATTAATTTTGGATTGGATTCCATTGTTGAGTTCTTGGAGATGTCATTATTAAGTTCTTGAAGAAGAAGAAGAAGAAGAAGAAGAAGAAAAAGAAAATGAATAAAGAAAAATAATAATTAAAAATGAATAAAGTAAATAAAGAAATATTTGGCCATGTTAGCGTTCTCACTCTCTTAAAAGAGAGTGAAACACACTCTCTTTCCATGTCAGCGTTCAGGGGGGTAAATATTTCACTTTAAAATAGTTCAGGGGGGTCATAGGACCCCCGCAAAGTATAAGTGTGTAGTTGGAATTTGGGGTAAAGGTTGAGGGGGTATTTGGCCATTTTCTCAAAGTTTTAAGTAAGTAATTAAAGATTTTCTAAAGATTTAACTTTTAAAATAAGGAAAGATTTTAAATATAAAAAAATAAAAAAATAATCGTACTACAAATATAGTTCAAATCGATGTGTCTCTCTTAGCCTCTAGCAGCAAGAAAAAGAGGTACTGCATGACAAATGTAAAAATGACGATCCATTAACCACAACTTCTGGTGGTAATATATATATGTACTTACAATAAAATCTATGCTATGTTTATATTATTATATTAAAGAGTGGAATACCTTTGAGAAGTGATTTTGAATTTTTACACTTCATCAAAAAATTATACAATACACAAAATTATCTAATTTTAAATAATTAAAGGTTACACGTGCAAGGCAGGTACGGCTAAACTAGTCTATATCTTTATCTATAATCTATATCTATAATTTATAATCTATAATATATTAAAAGTGTGAAGAAATTTAGAACTATTGTTAAAAAGTTTTGTCCTTCATTAGAAGACTTCGCAATAGACAAACCGTCTTTTCATATTTTTCGATAAATTATTATTTAATTATTTTATATTATTAACTATAATCTGTAAAAACTAAGGACTCCTAAAAATATATGGTAATAAATATATATATGGCGAACTAATGCTGCTAGATTTTCTTTCCTTGTATACCCTAAAAAAAATAATCCTAAAATATATAATAAGTGGAGAGAAAAATTTCCATCAAAATTAGAGTAATATATTTAGTAACAATTTTATTTCTTATAATTAAAATAAGGTAAATAATAAAAACACAAAAAGAAAATTTCTCCAAACTTTGTTAGTTTTATCTACCACTCCAAGTCAAGTACTCTTAGTATTCACATCTCCCATTTCCATGAGTAGAAAAATTCATATCTATGCTTGTAACGCCCCAAAAATCTGTCCCGAGATATAACACGGTGCTTAGGACCACAAGTGATCCCAAGCTAACCCTTCCACTGGCATAACTCATAAGAAACTGATATGATATGCATAAAACGACTGAGTTTACTGTGCGGAAACATAATAATGATGGAATCTGAGAAAATACAATATCAATACAACATTTACATTCTGATAAAGTCTGAAAGAGGGACTGAAAATACATAACTGACTCTAACTGACATCTGTGAAGCCTCTACTATGCTGACTATAGATAGCTAGTATGCGACCCCAACTATCACTAATCAATACATGAGAGTAAGGAAGTAAAGTACATAAATAACATCTAACTAAAGTCCCCAAAGTAGGAGGACTCGTCATCTACTGGCTGGAATCTGCAAGTTGTCTGAATATGGTATACGTGCTATAACTCGTACCTATATTATGAGACAATGTAGCACATAGAAATATATGTGGATCAGTACTTTGAGGATGTACTGAGTACATGGGGTGAAATGCATAATTAAAACATTATCTCATCATCAAAATTTATAAAACAATGCATGCTAAATGTAAATGACACACATAAGCTGGAATATCTAAATTACTGAAATATGTAGCAATAAGAAGAAAAACATATTTTATAAATCTTGTGAGCCATAACATTTAGTTCAAAAAATTATACTTTTATTCTCCCTTTAAATTATTTTGTCTAAGTGTAGAAGGACTTACTACTGAATCTGAAATTTGAAAGCTGAAATCTGTAGCTATTATCTTTTTTGTAAGGTATAATCTGAGTAAAACTTGTGAGCCCTTACACTTAGTTTTCTAAAAGCTTTTTTGTTCTTTTTTTACTGTTAAGGAGAATACTTTATCTCTTATCTGAAAAAAATACTTTAAAACTGTTCTAAAAACTGTTACTTTTATTAGCAGGGAGGTTCTCTTAACCGACATAAACCATGTAAGCTAACATGGAGTCCAACATCTTGTCCTCCTAAGGAAGAAACCTCACATTGGAGAGAGGTTTCATACTCTTGCCAGGGAGTATAACCTACCCATGTGATCGATCACAAGCTAAATCTGTCATCCATATAGAAATGGGAATAATCTGAACCTACGTTGGCTACGTAGTTCTGTGGAAGTAAGATGCGCTAAACCTACACTTCTCGCTTGATGCTAAATACTACTCTTTTTTTATTTGCTACGCTTATTCTGTTGGAAATCTACTTTAAAACTAGCATAAGGGTTTATCTAAAACCAATTACGCATTAAACTGATAAAATCTATAAATAAAACTGATTTGAATTCTATAATCTGTAATAATCTACAAAGTGGATTTCCATATCTAGTCTGATGATCGAAAGAACAAAGTTTTACTAAAAATCTGTAAATAATCTGCTCATAAGATGCTTAAAGCATTATCTTTCTTAAAATCATAAAATCAATCTTGAGAAAATAATACATGCTTCAATCTCAAGTTAAAACATCATAATATTCATGCTTGGTAATGTAAACATTCATAATTCAACTTAAAATCTAGAAATTTCAGCAATATGCATGAAAAGATGAACATAATCATGTAATTTAACTTCTAAATCATTGGAAATCTCCTAAGCTTGTAAACAACATTAATGGGTATAAACCCTAACTTCAATTACAGGGAAAATCATATAAAATTCAGTGAATTCACAATTAAAATAAGTTTTGAGCACAAGGATGAAAGGAGTATCCTTGTTCATAACCCCACATACCTTGATTGAAGATTGGATGAAGAATCTTGAAATATTAATTCCTAATTGAGTTCTTGAAGATGAGGTCTTGACTATTTTGTCTTAGGAATCTTCAATCTAAAGCTTTCTTAGAGAATCTATGGTGGAATTTGATTTCTTAGAGAAGGGGTTTTTGGTTTCTAGGGTTTTTCTTTTGAAGAGAATGGTGAATAGTGAGCAAGAATGCTTGGAAATATGATTAACCTTATGTTTAATACGGTTTGGGCCTTGGGAATTGACCGAAATACAGTCTTTCAACTCCCAAACGAAACTGGAAAAAAGACCAAAATCCCAATTTGCCTGGCCACCATGATGCGCCACAATCGCGGTGTCTCACTGGAAAAGGGCGAGTGGGAACTAGGCTTTCTTCGCGACACGGAGCTATCGCGGTGCCCTACAATTTTGTCATTTTGGGCACTGGCGCGATGACCCACTATCGCGTAGGCTTGCTAAAAATTGACAAATATAAAATGGGAATCCTCCGCAGAGTCTCACTGGAATTTGACAACTACCAATTTGCTTCGCTCCGCGATGCGCTAAGTCCAGGTGACACACTGTCAACTTAAAAATGCTATAACTCCTTCACCGAGTGTCAGATTTAGGCAAATTTGGTATCGATGGAAAGATTATTCAATTTTCCACATATTGAAAAGTTGAAATCTTGAAAATTTCACATAGAATAAATTATTAATTTTGGAAGCTATCCCTTAACATTCTAGGAATGAATTTAAACTAGAAAAAATATGGGGTATTATAATATCTCTCCCTTAGGAACATTCGTCCTCGAATATGGCTAATTAGGCTGAAATTTCTGAGGAATCTGAGGATATAAGCTATCATGCACAATTGAAATAAACTGTATGACTGAATCCCAATGTAGTGGGCTACTGAACTGATCTGTGAGTGCATGAACTTTCACGAAAATAGTTATATGGTTGAGAAAGAAATGAGATAGTCTGCTTATGACTAACCATTACTTTAGTCTGAATCTGATTTCGTGAGAAAACGATGAGAGGTTTATAACTTGAAAACTCGGGTTATTAAAATGTTGAATAGTTAAGAACCAGTTTTCAGGATCTGAGGGTTGGCGGTAATCTGTGTGGCCATCCAGACCTATAAGTTAATATCATAAAACCAACCAAAATGTATAGGAAGTGCATATAGCTTTTGACTGTATGGAAACCTTTCACCCGAGGAAAGGGCCTGTCAAAATTTAATACATACTTGAGTTGAGCTCATATGTCTAGCGATTCTAACCGTGAAAAGAGATGCCCTTTTTCCTCATCTTTTAACGGGCTTAAGAGTCACGGCTTGATAGACGTAGTTACTAAGACAAAGCCAACAGAATAAATACTACTAACTTCGACTGTACCACCATCTTGGAACCAAGCCAAGAAACTATAGAAAAATTCCTTTATATTTTGATAGAGTCTGGATCTTTCATAGTTATTATGTAAAAGAAGTTAGATCTCCAGCATAGATATGAAATTGCTTATCCAGACATAGTCACGGCTAGAGAGGGAGAGAGAGTAATATAAAATTATAAAAAAAGAACTTAACAAATACCTCGAATGTTTGGAAGCAAGGCCGGAATAGTATTTTACGGCAAGCGTTTATTCAAACCTAAAAAAAATGTACAGGAGAGAGAAAGCTTAAAAGAGAAAATATAAAAAACTCACTTCTGCCTTCCCTAACAAATGAACTCTTCTATATATAGAAAATAAAAAGAATCTACGTACAGTACTCTGGGTCCCATATACAGTGTATCTACTGTGTAGGAATCTATGTACAGTACTATAGGTCCCTCATCCGGTCCCGTGCACAGTGTAATTACTGTAAATAGTATATTATACTTTATTTTTTCCCTTTAATTTTCTAAGAAATTCTTTTATCCTTGCAATGGCATCCTCAGATAGTGGTTTGTCTGAGGGGAGAGGTTGAGAGTCCTGAATATCTTCTTCAGCGATATCATCGCTGGTCATACTTTTCATTGAAGTGTCTGACTTATCATGTTGGTTAACAAATTGAAGCATATTTCTCCTGACTTCTTCCAAGTATTTCTCTATCATTTCAATTCTATCTCCATCATGTACAGAGATTCTTCTAGCAATGTGTTGTATTGATCTATCCTCGATAATATCCTTTTGAGAGGCTGCTAGATATTCCCAAACTCTATTTTTAATAGAGTCTAGAAGCTCTTGTCCATACAAAATTTTTGTCTTGGGATCCTTCCACATCAATTTATCCCAAAAGTTATTATAGAATACCCTATATAAACATGAGATTTGTTCTTTTGTGAATCCCAATGGACACCATTTATGTATCCAAGGAATAGAAAATTCAATAAAGAAATATATTTGGTCAATTTTTCCAAATTACAGACATGTTCTGTGTGATACAACTTGTTTAACTGTGGGGATATTTTAGTCCATTCTTTGTATAACTTAAGAAATGGATCTGATAATATTTGGATAGTAGGACCACCAATTTAAAAATCAGTTTGGAATTGGTTCTGCAAATATCTTTGCACAAATCTTTATAAACTAAGTATATTTATATCGGTCATTGTTATAATAAAGAACTTTATTAAAGGCTTGAATGTAGTCCCAATAAGTGAAATTTATACTGTAACCTTTAAGAAAAATCTGCTTTTCTGTCATTATGGTCATCCCCCAATCTTTGACAGATATAATCTTTTTAATAACAATTTTTGAGAAGTTATAAACATTCTCTTCTGAGTTATATCTAGAAAAATGCTTGAATTCTGCACTACCTATGGAAATGAGAATAGTCTCATAATAAATACGGGTTTTGTATGACTCACCCGAAAAATATAAATTATCTATTAAGTACTTGTGGAGTATCTTCCATGGTTCATTTTGTCTCTGAATCTCAGAGTTTTCAACAAGAAATATTATTTCTTTGTTTTCTAGCTATTGATAGGACTTCATATCATCATTGTCTTTGTCTTTAGCGATTGAGGAAAATGTATCACTTTGCTTCTGAGCTCCTAAATATGCTTGCAATTGTCCATATAACGGACTATCCTCTGGAATATCGTCCAGATGAATTGAAAGGGGTGATGAGGATTCTCCTTTCTGCAATACTTTGAAGTTTATCAAACTCTTATTTCCCATTTGTATAACTGGGGAATTAGATGAGGATCCGTATGACGATCCTAAGTATGATCTGACTGTTGGGGATGATCTTTCCCTGTCCTTTTCCTCTGGCTAGTTGCCATGGTAGGTCAGTAGCCATACTGCAAAGAGGACAATTAATTAGATATTTCCAAATCATACCATCCAATATCTCTAATTTCTTCATAACTGAAGACAGAAAATTCTTCTTCGACCATAGCATGGATGATTTTATCAATTATGAGATTTTGAATTTCTCTATATAGCGAAACCACCTATAATTTAGTAAACAAAGTTTTTTCAGTGAGAAATGATGTATAAAAAGTCATTCTAACTGAGATATTCTCTAGATAAGAAATCAGGGAGGGATTTATCAATTCCTTTTTTATGTTGAATCTCAAAATCAAAAGGGGCTAATTGGGTTTGCCACCTTGAAAATATTAACTTTGAAGCATCATGTTTAAAATCTTTATCAAACATGTACTTCACAGATTGAGCATCAATTTTTATCAAAAACTTTTGATCATAAAGTTCATCCTGAAATTTTAAAACACATTTAACAATGGTTAGCATTTCATGAGCTACCGTAGCATATTTGTTCTGACTATCAGTCCATTTTCCTAAATGAAATCTTATCAAGTATTCAGTTTTATTATAGGGATTAACTTGTTTCAATATCCCAGCATAACCAATATTATACGCATCCATCTCAATTATTTTTTGCCAGGCAGGATTGGCTAAAGTTACACAGGGCAAGGTTTTAACCTTCTGTTTAATTTATTTAACAAGATTTGTATGACTATCCGTCCATGCTCCTTTATAGTCCTTTTTCAGCCTATCATATACAACAACAACAACAACAACAAACCCAGTGTATTCCCACATAGTGAGGTCTGGGGAGGGTAAGATGTACGCAATCCATACCTCTACCTCTAAAGAAGTAGAAAGGCTATTTCCGATAGACCACCGGCTCGAGACACGGAATACTAAACAAATTCATAGTAAAGCATGGAACAAGATGTCATAACATAAACACGACACCCAAAAGTAATAGTAAACAGAAAAAAGTAAACAGACTCGTAATAAATCATGAAACAAGGTATCATACAAGAATAATACCCCCACTAAGTAATTCCCTACACTAGCAACCCAAACTGACCCTAACCTTCTGCCCTAATTCGCGTCTTCTAGATCTTCCAATCTAGGGTCATGTCCTCAGTGAGCTGTAACTGCTCCATGTCCCGCCTAATCACCTCTCTATAGTACTTCTTCGGCCTAACCCTACCCCGCCTAAAACCATCCAAAGCTAGCCTCTCACACCTACGAACCGGGGCATCCATGCCCATCCTCATCACGTGTCCGAACCATCTCAATCGGACTTTGCACATCTAATTCTCCACTAGAGTCACACCAACCTTCTCCCTGATAGTCTCATTCTGAACTCTATCCCCCTAGTCAGCCCACAAATCCAACGCAACATCCGCATTTCCGCCACCTTTATTTTTTGAATGTGGGAGTTCTTAACTGGCCAACACTCCGCTCCATACAACATGGCTAGATGGACAGCCACCCTGTATAATTTGCCTTTGAGCTTGGGCGGCATCTTCTTATCAGAAAACAACCCCGAAGCGAGCTTCCACTTCATTCATCCCGCCCTAATACGGTGCGATACCTCCTCATCAATCTCACCGTTACCCTGAATCACGGACCCGAGATACTTGAAATTATCCCTCTTACATACCACCTGTGATTCCAACTTCACTACCACCTCATTCTCCAGCCTCACATCATTAAACTTGCATTCCAAATACTCTATCTTGCTCCTACTCAACCTGAACCCTTTAGACTCAAGAGTTTGTCTCCACACCTCTAATTTATCATTCACACACACCCCCACCCCGCATCTCATCAATCAAAACTACATCATCTGCAAAAAGCATACACCAAGGCACCTCTCCTTGAATACGCCGCGTTAACATATCCATCACCAAAGCAAACAAAAAGGACTAAGAGTAGATCCCTGATCCAATCCTGTCAAGACAGTGAAATGCTCTAAGTCTCCTCCCGCCGTCCTCACCTGAGTCTTAGCTCCATCATACATGTCCTTAATTGCTTTGATATATGCCACCGGGACTCCACTCACCTCCAAGCATCTCCAAAGTACCTCCCTGGGGAATTTGTCGTATGCCTTCTCCAAGTCGATAAACACCATGCGCAGGTCCTTCTTCCTTTCCCTACACTGTTCCACCAGCCTCCGTACCAAGTAAATTGCCTCCGTCGTCGAGCGGACAGGCATAAATCCAAACTGGTTCTCCAAAATAGACATTATCCGTCTCAGCCTCACCTCAACCACTCTCTCCAAAATCTTCATAGAGTGACTCAATAACTTAATACCCCTATAGTTATTGCAACCCTGAATGTCACCCTTGTTCTTATAAAGAGGGATCATAGTACTCCACCTTCAAGCCTCAGGCATTTTCGTCGTCTTGAAAATTCTGTTAAACAATCCAATCAACCACCTTAAACCAGCCACGCCAGAAAACTTCCAAAAATCCACAGGTATCTCATCAGGACCCTCCGTCCTACCCCTTCGCATCCTGCGAATAGCCTATCTAACCTCCTCTGCCTTAAAATGTCTACAATAACTAAAATCCCAGCACTCCTCTGAGTGCTCCAGCTCCCCTAACCCAATAGCTCTATCCCCTTCATCATTCAAGAGCCTATGAAAATACGACTGACATGTATTCTTAATGTGGCCGTCCTCCACCAACACTGTATCGTCCTCCCCCTTAATGCACTTCACCTGATCGAGGTCACGACCCTTTCTCTCCCTAGCCTTAGCGAGTCTTTCAGCCTATCATATAATGGGGTTAAATCACGAGATAAATTCTCATAAAAAGGAGAAATATAATTAAAGCTTCCCAAAAATCTCTGTAATTGAGTTTTGTCAGTTATAACATCAGGGAATTTAGAAGAAAAATCAAGGGATCTTTGAATAGGAGTAATCTTCCCTTGACAGATATTATGTCCTAAGAATCTAACATTTGTTTTAAATAAACTCATTTTAGACTTAGATGCCACTAAACCATTCTATATCACAATTTTCTTGAAAATATCAAGATGCTTGATATGCAGTTCAAATATTCTAGAAAACACAAAAATGCCATCAATATAAATGATGAAGAAATCCATATAGGGATTAAATATATCATTCATTATCTTCTGAAATTCAGAAGGAGCATTTTTCAAGCCAAATGGCATAACATTCCATATTGCCCAAAAGGCACATTAAAAGCAGTTCTATAAGTATGCTCTTTAAATATTTGAATCTTCTAATATTCAGATTTTAAATCAAATTTTGAAAATATATTGGCATCATATAATCGGGATAACAAATCCTTTTTTATTTTGGGATGGGATACCTAATCCATTTTAAATATTTGTTCAAAGGCTTGTAATTTATTACCAACCTGGGAACACCAGTTCTTTTTTTGTTGCGTTATTAACATAAAAAGCAGTACAAGACCATGGAGATTTTGAAGGCTTTATCAAACCTTTTTGTAACAGATTATCAATCTCTTTTTTGCAGAATTTTACTAATTCAGCATTCATCTGACAAGGTCATGATTTTTTTGGGATATTATCCTCAGAGAAATTTTCATATGGAAGAGTAACAATATGCTCTTTGCGATTCCAAAAAGCACTGTGGTGATCGGCACAAATATCAACAGTCATTTGTCCAGAAATTAATTTAATTTTTTCTTGTATCTTAGCAGACTTCATAGTATCACAAGTATTCATGCTAAGTAATTCAAGTTGCAAAAAAATGACGTTTCTTTGTTTCAATCAATTAAAGCATTAATATCTCTAGTTACAAGATCTGTAATAAAAGAATAAGATATCTCTCTATTCTTGTAAGTAGCAGTAAATCCTTTTGCATCAATATGAGTGTAAGGATAAATAGCATTTATAAAAGGAGTTTCAAGTATAATTGGAGGGTATAACTAATTTTTTACCAAAAAGAAGAAATGTTATATGCAAACTGTATTTGGCAAATATGAGTGTTTGGCAGTTTGTACTCTACATCAAGAGCATGTCCACATGCAGATTTAACTACATGAGTGGTTTTATGAAAATATTTTGTAGGGACTAACCCTTCTTGTATGCAGCTAACATTTGTTCCACTATCAAGCATAGCAATATTAGTTACTAAAAAGTGATTATCAATCAAAATAGTACATTTAATATGCCATTTATGAGCAGTAATAATTTGCATCATTCCCAAGAAATAATCAATTTTTTAAATCAAGGAAATTTTTAATATCATCAGTATTATCCTTTTTAGAAATCTTCTCTTTTCCTTTAGGAATTTCAGAGTGAGAAATATGTTTCTCAATTTGTGAAATTCTGTGATCACAAATCATATGATTTTGTTTAAGAGATTTAATCTCCTTTTTCAAGTTTTCAACTTCAATCTTTAAATCATCAAAAGAAGTATCTTTACCAGGAGCATAACTCATAGCAAGACATCTATTAACTTCTGATATAGAATAAGGCATAAAATAATTGCTATCAGCAGTTTTAGGAGTAAAGGTATTGCTATCAGCAGTTTTAGTACAACTATTAATATCAGCAGATTTAGAAGTACTAGGTTTTGAACTAGTAGACAAATTAATATTTTTTCCCGTAGTTTCTCATCTGAAACTTCTTTCAAAAGTTCTAACACATTATCCAAAGCAATGGTTTGAATATTTATATCTTCAAAATGGGATTGGAAATTATAAAATACGTCATCACAAGTGCAGGTATCACCTTGGCAATAAGAACAAGCATTAGCATTATCACTATCAGATAAATCAGAAAACTCAATATCATTTTCTTATTCAAATTTAGCATTATAATCAGATTCCGAACCTGAGGTGTATAACAAACCATAAACTTGATCATGCATATCATCAGCAAGGCCTAAATATTTAAGCTTTTGAAGCTTACAGTTTGGAGCCATATGCCCAGAGTTACCATATCTGTAACACTTAATCTTAGCAAGATCAAACTTAGACCTATTTTTGGCAAACCTAGTAGATTTTCTATAGGCTTTTCTAGTTTCACGTTCTTCTTTGGACATATTTCTAGATCTTCTTTTTCGATAAGGCTACTCACCTTTGGAATATCTATGACCTTTCTTCCTAGAAGTGGAAGCTAGTTCAGGTATACCAAACTGGGTACAGAAATCTCCTATCTGAGATTTTTCTCTAAGCTTATCAAGCTTAAGTTGTCTAGACAATTTTAACTCATTACACAAGTTTAATCCTTCTTGCGTACAAGCTGCTATCAAATGACCATAGGTATAATTTTTCCAATGAATTTCACCATAGGAGCCTCTAAGGGTTTTTTTAACCCTTTCAGGGAATAATGGAGGAAGTTCGTCTATAAACTTGGCCTTTCAATGCTCATATCTATTTTCGGGTAATTCCATAACCCTACTTAGAAAGGTGTTTTATACCACCTAAATTTCCCTAGGGTCTTACATCTAAGACCATTTAAGAGGGTACGAATATTTTCATACTGGGTGGTAAATCTACCATTAAAATGTTCTAAAACTATAAGAACGAGCGTATAAACAGCATCTTCCCTATTGGCAACTAGGGCTCTTCCTAGGTTATCAGTTCCTGGAGCAGTAGCTACAGCATTAAAAATTGACTCTCTTTGTTCATGAGTCATAAAATTGTCCCACCAGCCACGAAGTTGACCAATAAAATCAGCAACTATCATTTTATAGATAACTTCATCTGTTCTATTATTGGTATTACCAGTGGCTTTGCACATCGTTGAATACATCATAATGTGGTGTACGAGAGATTTTTGGGAAGCTTGAATTATATTTTTCAGTTTTAAGAGAATTTATCTCGTGATTTAGCCAGATTGATTTTTCCACTACATGGACCTTAAATTCGGTTATCAAACCTTTTTGTAACAGATTATCAATCTCTTTTTTGTGGAATTATACTAATTCACCATTCAATATATATAATATAATAATAATAATAATAATAATAATAATATAATAATAATATATTAAAAGTGTGAATGACCTTAAAAATATTATTTGAACTTTTTGTCCTTCATTAAAAGTGTCCGCTTTAGATAAAATCATTTTTCACCCTTTTTTCAAATTATTAGTTAACTCTATTTATAATATTGACTCATAGAATATATGGAATCAAGACTCTAAAATCATAAAATATATGAGATCAACACTCTAAAATATACGGTAAGACTTTTAAAGTTATAACAAGTCTAGTAAAACAAGAACAAAATTTACTCTACGAGTTCATGGCCTATATATACACACAGGTAGTAGCCCTCTTCTCCAAACATGGGACAAATCCTCGAGATGACTTTGGTTGATCATGATGTTGTTGCATCCAGTAAGTTCTTTACCCTAACACATCTTTTTGTGTTTTCTCAAATTGTACAATTTTATTTTTTCCCTGGTCTATAGTTGAGTTAAAGTAAATGCATGCATATGTTTGCCTCTGGTTAAGGTATATTATATTGCTATTGTAATGTATTCTTCTTTTATCATGTATTCCCTTTCTGTTGACCTCTTTATTATATCTCATGATGCTTATTTTGTTTCATGTTAAATGTTAATGAAATGGATTGAGAATCATCAAAAATTACAAATATTTTTAATTTTGTGTCTATTACATTACTTTCCTTTGTACCAATTTTTTGTTTTCCTTTTGGAGTTCTGCCATTTATATCATCCTTTTATATAACTTGGTTCTTACCAACTTTCCAATGAGAGAATAGTCAACAAAAGAGAATATTATTGGCAAAAATATTTTTTATTTAGTCAAAAAAAAATTATATATGTATTATTTTTTTTCCTTGAATTGCGTTAGAGTTGTTCATACGGGTCGGCTCAGCCCATACGGGCTTTGAATTTGACGGGTTAAGCCGGGCTGGCCCATCAAAATAATGGGCAAAATGATAGGCCAAAAAACACTAAGCCCACACTATTACTCTGTGGGTTGCGGATCTCACAGGTCAGCCCATTTTTAAAAAAATAATATTTTATAATTTAATTTTAGAATGTTAATAAACATAAATATTATCGGACAATATTACATAGTGTTAATACTTTTTAATCAAGTCTCAAACACCCAAAAAAATACTCCTAATAACGAAATTAAATAACTTTTGACATGATAACCTTCAAACCAAATAAAAATAGGAAAAATTACATAAAGTAACATATTTAAGACTATAATTATAATAAATAGCAATACTTTTATAAAATTATAGTTTATTGCAAGAGTAGCATTATTTTACTGATTAACTAGGCAAGTGCATGTTTTACTCTCACTATTTACATTTTCCTATTTTCACTCCATTATTTCACCTCTCCCAAATATAGCCATATCTTTAGCCCCTTTTTATTCATCTTATTTTTTTTATCATTTTATTTTTTTTTATTTTTTTATTTTCACTTTATTTTCTTTCTTCTATTTCTCTTCTTTTTTTCCTTTTTAGTTTTTAAATTTTTTTTAATTTTTTTTCATATTTGAAGATAATTATCTCCATGATCTTTAAGTTTTCAAAATAAAACATCATTATTGTCTTTCACTCTCTTATATCTCTAGCTTTTTTTTCTTATTAGTTTTTTTCATCTTATTTTTTTATCATTTTATTTTCTTATTTTGATTTTTTTATTATTATTTTTTTCTTTCCACTTTATTTTTTCTCTTCTATTTCTCTTTTTTTTTCCTTTATCGTTTTTTTCCTTTCTCATATCTTTTTTTTCTTTTTTCTATTTTCATTTTCTTCTATATTTTTCTTTTTTATTTTGTTTCTTTTTTTCCTTTTATTTTTTCACTTCTATTTCTCTTTCTTCCTTTTTTTCTTTTTCACTTCTCTATTTTTTTATTTTTTTTATTTTTTATTTTTTTTTTTTCATTTTTTTACTCTTCTATCTCTAACTTTTATTTTGAAAAGACAAATATATATATATCACATACACATACTCAAAAAAACATACAAAATACATAGTCATACAGATCTGGATATATATTTATAGTACAAAACATACATATGTATTTACGAAATACATATCATATTCATATTAAACAGTAACAAACATAACTATACTATATATCTTCATATGTATTTCCGAAATACAAAGGTGACTCATATAAAATAAGAATATACATATGGATCAGGTATGTATTCTGTAAATACATATGCAGAGCTATATGTATTTTATACGGTGTTAAATTTGTCTTTGAATTGTACATACTATGTCATTTTAGAGGATAACATATGGTACTTATTTATTTTCTTTTACTGTTTAAGATATGTATCATGTATTTTTTTACTAGAAATAAAAATTCGAAAAAAAAGAAGTGAAAAAGGAAAAAAAGAGAAATAGAAACTAGAAATAGAAGTGTAAAAATAAAAGCGAAAAAAAATTTTTTTAAAAAAAAAGAAGAAGAAGAAAACGAAAAAAAAATATGAAAAAAGGGGAAAAAAGAAAACAAAAAAAGAAAAAAGAAAGAGAAGTAGAAGAGAGAAAATAAAGTGAAAAGGAACAATGAAAAAGAAAAAGAAATTAAAATAGAAAAAGATTAAAAAAAATGAAAAAACTAACAAGAAAAAATAGTTAGAGATATAAGAGAATGATATTTTAAAATTTTGAAGATCATGGAAATAATAATCTTCATATTTGAGTTTGATTTGGAAAAGGAATCTATTAATTTAAATAAGAGTAATTTATGGGAATTTAATTAGATGGATAATTATTTCTTATTTAACTCAACTAATTTGAGTAAAACAAGGGCAGTAAATCTTGTTGTATACGTATTTGGATAACAACAGTTTACTTAAATACAAAATACAATTTGCTATTTTTCGTAATTATGAAACTGTTGCTATAAAAGTTACAATTAAGGTTTTATAGTTGCTATTTCTAAAAATTTTCCATAAAAATACTAATAAGCAATCTAAATAGTTGCATGTATTTGACTTATGGGTCGGGCCACGGGCTAGCCCAATCCACATTACTCAAGCCCCATGGGCCACAGGCTTATCCGGGCCGAGCTAAAAAACCCTGTTCTTAAATGCGCTACAAAAACTGAAGCCCAATGCCATCAAATTACAAGTCGGGACGAGCCAGCCCAACGGGCTTGGCCCATATTGACGACTCTAAATTGTGTCATATTTTGTAATATAAGATACTTATACAAAACTAATAGTAATAACTAACCGATTAGGGTATAGGGATATGCTTCTAATTTTTTTATGGAATTTCACTGGATATATTGTTGTTGAATGTACTTTTAATTTTAATTGTGATATAGCTTATTTTCGTATATTTTTTTAAGTTTTTTGTGTCTTATTCCTATTCGAATTAAATAGGTTAAATTGAATAGTATATGGTGTGAAGACTCTTTAAAAAAGAATTTGAACTTTTTACCCTTCATTAAAATCCCTTGCAATAGACAAAATCATCTTTTCAGTTTTTTTTTTCTCAAAAATAAATTATTTTCGCTAAAAATATATCCTATTTGAGCAGAGTGTTGGCCAGTTAAGAACTCCCACATCCAAAAAATGAAGGTGGCGGAAATGCGGATGTTGCGCTGGATGTGTGGGATGACTCGAGGGGATAGAGTTAGGAATGAGACTATCAGGGAGAAGGTTGGTGTGGCTCCAGTGGAGTGCAAGATGCGGGAAGTCCGATTGAGTTGGTTTGGACACATGAAGAGGAGGGACACGGATGCCCCGGTCCGTAGGTGTGAGAGGATAGCGATGGATGGTTTTAGGCGGGGGAGGGGGAGGCCGAAGAAGTACTGGGGTGAGGTGATTAGGCGGGATATGGAGCAGCTACAACTCACCGAGGACATGACCCTAGATAGGAAGGTCTGGAGGGCGCGAATTAGGGCAAAAAACTAGGGTCAGTTTGGGGCGTTAGGGTAGGGAAGTATTTGGTGGGTGTTTTATTCCTGTTATTCTTCCTATTCTTATTTTTATTCCTATTTTCTATTCTTCTTCTTGTTATGCTTTTGGTGTTCCATGTTTTATTACGAATCTGGGTGCTTTCCGATGTTTCCTACTACTTATGGGTGCCGTATTTACGTTATGAAATCCTGTTCTGTGCGTTACTTTATATTTGTGTGGTGTCTCGTGTCTTGAGCCGGGGGTCTATCGGAAACAGCCTTTCTACTTCTTCAGAGGTAGAGGTATGGACTGCGTACATCTTACCCCCCCCCCAGACCCCACTAGGTGGGAATACACTGGGTTTGTTGTTGTTGTTGTTGTTGTCTTTTTTCCAAACTAGGTAACTTTCTTAAGAATATTAATTTGTGTCCTGTTTGGTTTATCAATCCTAAGAGATATAAAAGAGGTAAAGAATAGTATTTAAATAGCAACACTATTTTGTCCATGTCTCAGAGGGATTTAGAATCATAAGTAATGATAATGCTCCTTAGAGATGCTTATTCTAACTAGTTTAGGTATACGTGTCTCACGCGTGTACCTCATTTTAATGAGTTCAAGCTTTATATTAAATAGAATATTTATTTAAATAATAAAAAATAATGTAATAATTAAATTCAACATCTTTTGAACATGTAAAGATGAAAAATTTATTTAATTAAACCTAATATTTACAAGAAAAAATTCTCAAAGCGAATTGAAATTTATCTACCACCTGTAAACTACAATAAAACAATACGATGATAGATATATTAAAACAATACA
This sequence comes from Capsicum baccatum var. pendulum, assembly GCA_030864225.1. Classification (NCBI taxonomy): domain Eukaryota; kingdom Viridiplantae; phylum Streptophyta; class Magnoliopsida; order Solanales; family Solanaceae; genus Capsicum; species Capsicum baccatum. The sequence goes on from CM061556.1 coordinate 231,075,272, forward strand.
ATTAAACTTAATCTTTAAAAAAAAATTCCCAAAGTTGATCAACATTCATCTACTACCTATCAACTACAACAACATAATACGATAATAGAGATATCAAAACAATACAATCAAACCTAACCTTTACACAAAAAAAGGAATTCACAAAGTAGAGATATCAAAACAATACAACTAAACATAACCTTTACCTCAAAGAAAAATTCCAAAGTTGACCGATATTTATCTACCACCTGTAAACTACAAACAAAATAATATGATAATAAAGACATTAAAATAATACAATTAAACCTAACATTAACACAAAAAAATTATAAACTTATTATTTGAGCAGAAATCACAAAGTTATTCAATAACGAAAGCTTGTTATTATATTCCCGATCAATAAACCCAATGTAATAGAAAATAAAATTTAAACCCTAGAAACAACAAAGTCACGTTGTAGAATCAATAATGAAAGTTATTATATACAAACATGAAAAAAAGATGTTTCGTTATTCTTGAATAATAAAACCAACGTAATAGAAAACAAAATTCAAAACCTGAGAATTAAACCAACGTGTTATATTAGAGATCCAATAACAAAACTATCTACAAACCTAAAAAGATGATTTATTATTTATGATCAATAAAATTAAAACGTAATATAAATAGAAATTTGAAATAAAAAAACATAGAGTTACCTAATAACAAAACTACGATCACGAAATTTTACTACCAAAATAAAATATATTTATAAACCTAAAAAAGGACTTCTAAAATTGGAAAAAAAGAAATATTAGAACTACTATATCAAAATATTATAACAAAAAATAATAGTCCTAACCTAAATAAAACATTACTTTTTTTTACTTGAAAAAGTCCATTACCCTTTTTAAATTGGAAAAAAGCCATGGCAGTTTAGTTTTTGAAAGAATTGTTTTTTTCTTTTAGGACTCTAAATCTATTTTATGAACTTTACCTTATACAGAAACTTTTTTATATTATAATTTCTTTCAAGTTGAATTTTCTTTAACAAAATATTGCCATAAATTTAGGAATTCGACTAAAAGTAGAAAATCTTTAATTATATTTTAGGTTTCATTTTCTTTTCTTTTTTCCTTCTTTTTTCCTTTTTCCACCACTCGTTTTTTTTTTGTTGTTGTTTCTTTTCAATTCAAATTAGTTCTACCATATATGAAAAATGTTTTTTTCATAAAAGGAAATTGTTTTAAAAATAAGAATAACCATATATGAAAAAGAGTTTTTTCATAAAAGGAAATATTTATAATTTCTTTACTTGCAATTATTTATAAAACAAATATACATAAACATCTATTACCATATAACTTTAAAATAAATTTAAAGACTAAAAAATACACTTTCTTCAGAAGCCTTAAAGGATACATGCAGGGTTGATGTGTTTGTTTTAGGTCAAAATGTGTTGATGCACACTGAAGATATGGTCCGAACAGTTGAACAACACACTTTTATCGAGCGTTATTCAATGCAACTTGCTCAACTAATTTGATAAATTAATAAGGGAGAATACTAACAAAAATACTTAAAGTTTACCCGGATTATCAGTTGCCCTATTACTCACCTATACTTTTTTAAGTGGAATTAATTCTCCCCAGACTTTTTTAAAGTGGAATTAATTTTCCTCCAAAACATTATACCCAGTTTTGATGATCGAAAGTGTAGTACACGCGCTCTTTCTTCTCCATTTCATCACTTTTCAATATTTTTTCACCATTACAACCATATTAAAGATTCCACAAATCAAATTTCTCCTACAAATCAAATTTCAAATGATTCCATTGAGTCAATTTCAAATTCCAAGTCCATTAAACAACAAATAGTAATTAACAAGTTGAGTTCTTGATATGCAGTTGAAAAAGAGATGCTAAAGTTACAAACTTTATCAACATATAGAGTTTCAATATCAATATAGTAGGATTAATCTACCTTTAATCCAACAGACAAAATTTCCAATTTCTAAAACTTGGGTGACTCCAGAATTCACCTTTACTAAACTTCACAAACTAAAAATAACCCAATATATCTCACACCAAGAATAATCATAAACAACAAATCAGCACTAAAATACCAAGAATTCACTTTTACCAAACTCCATAAACTAAAAGTACTATATGGCACCATGACATTACACAACAATTAAGAGCTAGCTAGCTAGCAAATGCTTCAAGGATGTTTGTTTCCAGTTTCGACAGCCAATTTTTTCCCCTCTCTTGATGGATTTTTTTAATTTTTCCCATAGCTTGTGGCTGAGGTGGTGGTGGTTGCCCGCGGCAATGGTGGTTGGTTGGTGGTGGCAATGGTGGATTAAATTTTATAATTTTGATGGAATTGAAGATGACCCATTTGGTGTGTGTTTGTGTGTTGAAATTGAATCAAATTGATGTAATTGAATTGGGTGTGTTGAAGATGACCCATTTGGGTGTGTATATGTGTGACAAAATTATGTTCAATTTCAATTCAACAATGGAGCAATCTTTATTGAAGAGAAGAAGAAAAAAAGAGAAGAGAGAAGAGAAAGAATGAAAAAAAAAATAAAAAATATAAAACTTTTAAAAATTAGAAAATTGAGGGGTTGTTTGGCAAAACAAAAGTTTATAACATTTTTTAACACTTTCACGTGCTCAATGCGCATAACTTACACGTAATGGTCTAAATGGGTAGATATATTTCATTAAAATACGAAACAAAAAAGTCTGGGAGGGGGGGTAATAGGACCCCCGCAAAGTTCAATATGCTCAACTTGTAATCCGGTCAAACTTCAGGTATTTTTATGAGTATTCTCCCACTTAATAAGAAAGGAGTTACGTAGCGTGTGATCTAAACCGACTCTACCAAACCTATCAAACGTTACCTTCCTAAGTTCTGTACATATGAAAATCATCCGCTCAGTTTCCTTAACTCTCCAGCTAGCAACTGATAGATAAAAGAGGAACCATCTTTGGGTTGGTCTAAGGACAAAGAATTGGTTCAATCTATTGCTAAAGGACCCGACCCCAAGGCTGCCCCAAAGCATCTTCTAAAGCATGAAGGTAATAAGATTTCTACTCCGAATTCTAATGGTTTCCAATGTTTTAAGTGTCAAGGGTGGGGTCACAAGGCTAGTGAGTGCCTAAATCAGAGAAATGTGATTCTAAGGGAAGGAAAATTGTATTATCTTGGGGAAGAGGTGAGAATTGAAACGAATGAGAATGAGGCCGAGCCTCAAGATGGAGAAAGGTGGGTGATGATGAGGTGCAAAATGAAGAAGATGAAGGGTCTCAGGATGTTAGTATACGCAGACCTTACCCCTACCTCGTAGACATAAAAAAACTATTTCCGATACACCCTCAGAATCAATGACACCAAATGAAACAACAAAAACCAACTTAACACTAGCTAAATGAGAAAAAGAAAATGTAACAAGAATGCAATCAAACAAAAGACAAGGCAAAACCTCCATTGAATCAAACAAGAAAATCCCCTCTTTATTCAACCTATTTTTGTTATATGCAACAAAAGAATCAAACAAAAATATACAGTAAATTATGATCCTACTGATGGAATCTGTTAATTACTACTCCCCCGTATCATTTTACTCGTCCCAAATTTTCTAATTTGATTTCTCACTTTAATTGTCATTTTTCATTAATCAAGACAAGATAATTTTTTTCTTTTTTACCCTTAGTATTAATTATTTTATCCCCGAATTAAAATATATCTTTTCTAATCATTCTCTTCCAATTGATACTTTTTTTATACCAGTCATATGAATATTTTTAGCATATATGTAATTATTTGTTCTCTATATTATTTTAATCATTTTCTTTATTTGGATACTCAATTGCTTACTTTTCTTTCTTAGTTCTCAGTGAAGATGATTTTTTAAAAAAAATAAAAAAATTCAAGTTTATATTATAGATGAATTTTTTGTTGGATTTTGAGAAATTTTTTATGTAAAGATTAGTTTTAATCGTATTGTCTTAATATCTTACTATTTATTATTTTTCTGCTTAATACAGGTGATAGATGCATGTCGGTCGGCTTTGAGATAATTATGAGCATAAAAGACTTAAAAATACTGCTTGAACTTTTTTTCCTTCATTAAAAGATTCATTAATAGACAAATCATCTTTTCACTTTTTTTTAAAAAAAAGTAGAATAATAATTTAATTATTTCCTTAACAATTAACCAAGTTCGAGGTATACTAGTTTAGGTGTACGCGCCTCGCGCGTGTGCCTCACTTTATTGAGTTCAAACGTTACACTAAATAGGATATTTGTCTAAATAACAAAGATAAATACAATAATTAAATTCAACATCTTTTGGATAATTTATTTATTTAAACCTAACTTTTACCAAACAAATTTGTCAAAGCCAGTCAACATTCATCTACTACCTGTAAACTGCAACAAAATAATACGATGATAGAGACATCAAAACAATATAATTACACAAAAATTTTCTCAAAGCCGCCTGACACTCATATACCATCTGTAAACTATAACAAAATAATACTATAATAGAGATATCAAAATAATACAACTAAACTTAACCTTTACACATAAAAAAATTCTCAAAATAAAGATATAAAAATAATATAATTAAACCCAACCTTTACATAAAAAAAATCCTCAAAGCTGACTGACATTCATCTACCACCTATAAATTCATCTACGACCTGTAAACTACAACAAAATAATACAATAGTGATTACAAAACTTCAATTTTGATGAAAATAATTCTTTTGTGAGCGAAAATTTTAACCCTCAAGAGTGACTTGAATGAAAACAAAGAAGATATATATACACACAAGTTGAATTCTATTATGTTGACAAAAATAGTGAAGAAGTTGAGGGTTAGAAAATTAAGCATCCACCAATCCTATTTTTCCAATAAGTAAATTGATTTCTTCGGTAGTTTAACGTTGCATCTCAATATTTATAGAAGTATTTTCTTAATAGAGTCCTATTTTAGGAGTATTTTTCTATACAAGGAAAAATATTAACTGATTCTCCTTTCATATATTTTAGGAGTCCCATATATTTTAGGACTCTAGTGAATATAATAAAAATAATTAAATAATAATTAAACAAAATAGTGAAAAAACAGTTTTGTAGAAGCGTCTTTTAATAAATGACGAAAAGTTCAAATCACTTTTCTAAAGTTCTTTACCATTTTAATATATTATAGATTATAGATTATAGATAGAGATACATCAAATATATTTACAAAAGTGTTATTGTGTTTTTTTTTTTCTTTTTTCAGATTAAAAAAAAAAAAGGAAATTAACGTGGGTAATTAGTTGAAGGCTACTTCTAATAAGGAATAACTTCTTCTCCAATTATCCATCTTCTTAAAAAGATTTTTTAAGTGTTATTATGTTTTCTTTTTTGAATTTTTTCAGATTTTTTTTTTTTTAAAAAGGAAATCAACGTGGAGAATATTTGAAGACTACTTCAAATAAAGAGCAACTTCTTTCCAATTATACATTTTAATTAAAAAATTAAAAAAAAAATAAGAAAATCTTGACCATATAAGTTTTCATATATTTAGGAGTGTTATTTTTTTTATATTTATTATAGTCAATATATTATATTATAATAATTGAAGGAAATAGGTGAAAAGACAATCTTATCTATTGCAAAAACTTTTAATGAGGGCAAAAAATTCAAATCATTTTTCTAAGGGTCTTCACACTTTTAATATATTATTATATTATAGATTATAGATATAGATAGATTATAGATTTCTTTTTCTTTTTCCTCTTATCTTTTTTCCCCTTTTTGTGTCCTTTTAATTCAAATCAATATTATTTTATTTATTTTATTTATTAACAAATTATATAAAAGGTAAGATTTGAATTGATTTAGAACTATTAAATATTATAATTTCTTTCCTAACTCAAATAAGGACTTTACTTAATTTTAAAGTCCTAATATTAATAATAACTAAATAATAATAATTTGGAGAAAATAGCGAAAAGACGATTTTGTCTAAAGAAAAGATTTTTTAATAAAGAGCAAAAAGTTCAAATCACTTTTCTAAGAGTTTTCACACTTTTAGGAAGTCGACTAAAAGTAGAAAGCCTTAATTATATTTTAGGTTTAATTTTCTTTTTTTTCCCTTCTTTTTTCCTTTTTCCACCACTCTTTTTTTTTTGTTGTTTCTTTTCAATTCAAATTAGTTCTCTTTCCATTTATATAAGTTATTTGTTTTTCTTTTTCCTCTTATCTTTGTTCCCTTTTTTGCCCGGACCTTTTTTGTATTCTTTTAATTCAAATCAATATTATTTTATTTATTTTATTTATTAACAAATTATATAAAAGGTAAGATTTGAATTGATTTAGAACTATTAAATATTATAATTTCTTTCCTAACTCAAATAAGGACTTTTCTTAATTTTAAAGTCCTAATATTAATAATAACTAAATAATAATAATTTGAGGAAGATAGTGAAAAGACGATTTTGTCTAAAGAAGAGACTTTTTAATAAAGGGCAAAAAGTTCAAATCATTTTTCTAAGGGTCTTCACACATTTAATATATTATACTAGTTTAGGTGGCGTCATAAAGGGCAAAAAGTTCAAATCATTTTTCTAAGGGTCTTCACACATTTAATATATTATACTAGTTTAGGTGTACACGCCTCGTGTGTGTACCTCGCTATATTGAGTTCAAATGTTACATTAAATAGGATATTTATTTAAATAATAAAGATGAATACAATAATTAAATTCAACATCTTTTGGAGAATTTATTTAATTAAACCTAACATTTATCAAAATAATTTCTCAAAGTCAATCGACATTCATCTACTACTTGTAAACTGCAATAAAACAATACGATGATAGAGACATCAAAACAATATAATTAAATCTAACCTTTACACAAATTTTTTTTTCAAAGACGTCCGAATAATACAACAAAACTTTACCTTTACACAAAAAAAATCTCAAAACAGAGATATAAAAATAATGCAATTAAACCTAATCTTTAGCCAAAGAAATTTTTCAAAGCCGACCGACATTCATCTACCACTAAGCATCAGTTTTAATGAAAATAATTCTTGTCTGAACGAAAATTTTGCCACTAAAGAATAACTTGAATAAAAACAAAGAAGATATATAGACACACACACGTTGAATTTTTTTATGTTGACAAAAATAGTGAAAAAGTTGAGGGCTAGAAATTAAGCATCCACCAATTTAGACATGCAACCGAATCAAGTTAGATGAGCATCAATTATATTTTTTAAATAAGTAAATCAATTTCTTCTCTAGTTTAACGTGCATCTCAATATTTATAAAAGTATTTTCTTAATGGAGTCCTATTTTAGGAATATTTTTCTATCATATTTTAAGACTATTTTTCTAATTGATTAGTACAAAGAAAAATATTAATTGATTCCCCTTCCATATATTTTAGGAGTCTAGTTAATATAATAAAAATAATTAAATAATAAATTAAAGAAAATAGTGAAAAGACAATTTTATCTAAAAGAGAGTCTTTTAACGAAGTACAAAAAGTTTAAATCACTTTTCTAAGGGTTTTTTTTTCTAGGTCAAGAAAAGAATCTCAAAGACTACTGTTAAATAATCTTAAGAAAAGAGTACATCTACTTAACACGACTTAGTTGGTTTTTATTTCTTAGAACTTCTTCAACTATTCTCTTCGGCAGGCCGATGGAATTAAAGTTACCACGTCTGGTTACTCTCAATATGGAGCATATAAATTTATGTGTAAGAATTAATAAAAATAGGTTAGAACTTTTAATTTTAAGAAAAAATGAAATCAACGTAAAAAACCTTAAAGATTGAACCCTTAGAGTTTAAATACTAAATTTGCTTCTTCTAATATACTAATATCTTCCTCTTCAAATCTCACCTTACTGTAAGAAATAATTAAATTTAACTCAATCAAAATAATCACACACACATACACACACATATATATATATTTTAAAAAGCATGAATATTTTATCAAAAAAAGAGAAAAAAAGAACTAACAACATTGTATATAGTTCCACTAACTCGTTTAGAACCATATTTTATCTAGCGTCCCTTCTCAATTAAATTGTTAAATCAGCCAATCTTCTCCTGATGTTCAAGCATTCCTACATACACACATACTAAGATTGTCAATAAACAATATGCATATAATTAAAGCAAAATATGATATCATTAAAAGAAGATTATTATTTCTTTGTGCCTAGTATTTTTTGTTGCATTGGCGTGGTATAATGGAAGTATGGAACTCTTAATTTACATATAATAATATTTGATGTAAAACTGATATGATTTTGAATAACACGTGCAATTAGATGTATTTGATGTGGGATTTGTTGATCTAACAAAATAAAGTATGACTTTGAAATTTTAATCATAGATGCAGTTCAATTGTTCATTGTTTAGGAGCCCCATATTTATTAAGATTTAAAAGCTCTTGTTTTACTATAACTTATGCACCACAAATACACAAATATACAACGACAATAAAATATAAAGAAATTGGACAAAGATTTTTTTTTTTTCAATAAAATTGTAGAGACATTTATTATAAAGTTGAGCTTGTCATCTTCCTTAAAGATGAATGGTCACAAAATTAAATATTATTAAAGTATTTCTCCAGAATCTAGATTTTCTGAAAAATTCGCTATCAAGTATATTATTAATAAGTGGTTCCTATATGAATCAAAGTAAAAATTTTAACAAATCCTTTTCACTATTTAAAGGATTGGAACTCTTAATAAAACAAAAGTATTGCCGTCAAAATATGCAAATTATTTGGTAAAAGATATTTTGAAGTTACCTAAATACGTGCTCCTGTTCTTGCTTGCATACTTATTATGGTTTCACCCTCTTTATCAATAATACCTCTATACCGAAAATAAGATCAACCTAAAATACAAACCAATAGACATAAAACAAATAGTGTATAAAGCTAACCACAATATGAACAAATCGTATAACAATCTGCACACGACTCTCATTTCTCTCACATGTTGTCCGCTTCTGACTCTCCACCATCAAAAGTCAATAATTTGAGGATTGCATAAAATAATACATAGATTTTCTTAGAACTAATTTTTACATTATTAAAACCCGTATAACTCTAACCAGCTATCAAACAACCCCTT